>OX453309.1:8854475-11254475 GCA_949710035.1 Crambus lathoniellus | reverse complement strand
AATTTCATACGTTTTTGGGAACTTTAAGTCAATTTTATAAAGAAAATAGCCGCTATCAGTTCCTTGTTTTGTGACGTCGGGTATAACGATAACTTGCTAGCAACGTTCAACAGAACAAAGTAGCAAAAATCTATCAAGATAAGGAATTCAAATGACAGTTGAAGCCCATACCCATATCCATATTTCTTAGCCGGTAGCCCCCCTGCAGGGCATCGCGCCCGCAAGACCTCTGCCGCCAATCCCAGAAGATCCAACTCCCACCGCAAACGCCAACATCAACACCAGAGCTAAGAAGTGGGCGCTGCCCCGTGACAGTGTGCCCCCGCCATCTCCCTAGCCCTTTCTGTCCACTCCCACTTCCCACCCTATACCCCCACCTAAATTATAGCCCTTACCCCGTTTGCGCGCCCGCTCGCAGGCGCTAGCTGGGCCTCCCCCAATGGGGTCTCACCCGGCTGGCTGACCGCGCCGAGGGCCGCAAACATCCAGTGGGGCACACCTCTCGTCAGAAGACGGCCGCGTAAGCGGCACCAAGCACCGTGGGGCAGCAGCCCCACGAGATGAAGCCCGGGGAAGGAGCAGAAGCTCGAACCCGCACCCGCCATCATCGGCGGAAGGAATCCAGAGACAACCTTTTCTGTGCAGGTGACAGCGGCGCTACGTACGTTTTTCTTTTTTTTGTAGTAATTTAACCGGCCCTGACTTCTAAGAACTTCAGCCGCCAGCAGCGCTATGGTTGGACATCAACTTGACAGCAAAATGACATAAAAAAAAATCACGTTAGTTTCAAATTTTGGCCACCAGCACAGCAAAGTTTGTGGCACCAAATGACAGTTGAAGCCCATACTCTTGCCCATATTTTAAACCCGGTAGCCCCCCAGGAATATTCTAGCCTTCAACATCTTTATTACAATCCGCCCCTGGGTGTCTACCGGCTAAAAATATGGGTATTTACATGGGCTTCATTTGACATTTGAAACCCATATTTTGTCCTAATATGCAGGGACTGTAATATCGAGAATTAGATATCGATAATCTGGTAGCGATTTATCGGTATTGGTATCGATATTTAATATAGATGCCTAAATATCGATTCTTGAAATTGACTGTATTGCTATGGTACTGATACTAAAATATCTGTATAACTCGGTCGAGCTTAATGACACCTGCAGGTTATACTCGTCTCTCTCACTCTCCGGGTATGATAGAATCGAGTGAAAGAAAGGGGTATAATATGCAGTGTTAGCTCGACCGAGTAGTATATTACCAGTATCTCATGAGTTACCGTATCCCGACCCCGCACTTTTTTGTTAATCTCCTCTGATGGTTTTCTCACTAGATAGTACGTTTTGGTTCCAAGCGCTAAAACATCAAAATTTTTCCCCCTAAAAATCGCCCCACAGCTCTAAAAAAAATCCGAATTTGGGGGGACTCTCCGCAATTTGGCAACAGTGTCTCACAACGTCAGTCCGTTGTCTTGTATCGGTAAAGCCCCCAGTATAGGTTGGCCGACCATGGTCGGCGACCATGACCAATACATCGTACATTGACACTTTTGAAAGAATCTTTTTAAACTTGTTCGTTCAAAAGTGTTAATGTACGATGTATTGGTCATGGTCGCCGACCATGGTCGGCCAACCTGTATAGTCCGTTCGGTTAGATAGTGTCGGTACACCCGCACGGCATTGTGGCAGAGCGACACTATCTAAGCGAATGGACTATACTAGGGACTTCAGAAATATCGATAAAAATATCGATACTATTTAGAAATCGAAACAAATAGCAATATATTTTTATGATATCGATACCATTATCGATATTTAAGAGAAAATATCTTTAAAAATAAAATATCGATATACAGTCGGTCGCCAGCATTTCGGGTTACTACAAAATGTCAAAATTTATTAATTGAAACTAAACTCTAACTGTTGGACATAAGGTTGAATTTTGATTTTTTTCTGCTTTGTTCTGTTAAACGTTTCTAGCTAGCTATCGATAAATCCGACGCCACTAAACAGGGAACTGATATCGGCTATTTTTTTTATAAAATTGACTTAAAGTTCCAAAAAACGTATGAAGTTCATACCCATAAAGTCACGCGGTAGCCTCAGGGGATGCATGGACATTTGATTAGACATTTTGGCAATCTGTGGGTATCATCATGATCATGTACGAGGCCTACTGCTGGACATAGGCCTCCCTCAAGGATCTCCACAACGATCGGTTCTGCGCTGCCTGCATCCAGCGGCTTCCCGCAATCTTAAATTCTTAACTAGATCGTCGGTCCACCTTGTAGAGGGCCTGCCCACGGAGTATCGTCCGGTACGCAGTCGCCATTTGAGAACCTTTCGCCCCAACAGCTATCGGTTCTCCGCGCTATGTGCCCCGCCAACTGTCACTTCAACGATGCAATTCTTCAAGCGATGTCAGTTGTTTTGGTTCTCCTGCGTATCTCATCAGTCATCATGTCTGATTCGATCAAGCAGGGAAATACCAATTGCTCGCTGGGTGACCTTAAGCCTTCGACCACAGCCTTTTCTATCGTCTTCTACATAGAGAAGAGAAGGCTGATGGGTAGGCTTTTATGTATGGCTTTTGAGTAGACATAAATTGATGGCAGCACAACAACATACAAATTTCTTGATGGCAGCACCAGTCTTCAAAACTTTTTTAGGAGTTAGCAAAAGCTTAGCCTGAAAACTGCTGATTCTGGGGGGATACCGGCTAAGAAATATGGATATGGGTATAGGCTTCAACTGTCATTTGAATTCCTTATCTTGATAGATTTTTGCTGCTTTGTTCTGTTGAACGTTGCTAGCTAGTTATCGTTATACCCGACGTCACAACAAGGAACTGATAGCGGCTATTTTCTATATAAAATTCACCTTAAGTTCCCAAAAACGTATGAAGTTCATACCCATAAAGTTACGCTACGCGGTAGCCCCCCTGTGGGTACTCGGCTGAAGACCTCAGAATCTAGGGCCACTAAACTATTTAAAAAAACACGTTCTGTGAATAATGTGCGTTCGCGCCAGATTTAAAATCTCTCTAATTTTGTTTTAATAAAAATTAAAATCTCTTTATTGTGTTGTTGTGTTGTAAATGTTGTGTTGTTGTGGTAGTAGAGACAAGTTGTTGCAGTGAATAGATTGCTGTTCACTGCTCATACAAAGTTACGTTTTGATTTTGTACTTTGCTTGCTAGTTTCCAATAATATTGAATTAACATGGTGATTGAAAAAAAAAAACAATTGAATTTATTTATGTTACTTTTTCTATATTTGGCGAAAATAATAATTAAGTATTCTTAAGTCTACGAGGATTCTTTTCATAGATAATGTGACTGGTGTAAAATAGTAAATAAATAAAATAAATAGATATGTCAAATCGCGGTTTATAAATAAATAAATAAATAACTCCTTACATTCACACCAATTATCTAAGCCCACTTTAATTTCATTAAGAAACTGTGTCATGGAAAACTTGATAACGGATAAATATATACTTAAATACTTTTTGTTTGTAAATACATACTTAATATACATAGGAAACACCCAGACCAAGACAAATAGACATGTTCATGCACACAAATATTTGTCTTGTTCGGGAATCGAACCCGAGACCACTGGCGCAGAAGGTGGGTAGCCTACCCCTGCGCCAAATCGGTCGGTCTACTACTCACTTGACTGTATGTACTTTATTTCAGCGTTAGGATTTCTTTGGTATAAATGTATGTACTTATTTAATCTAAAACTTTAGATATAGGTACCTAGGTACCTAATATTAAGGTAGTAGGATTCGGCGATGTTCCAAACAACTTTTATACAATTTCAGCATGGTTTATTCCAATTCAGTGGACAATAATAATTATAAATAATCTAATTTGTTATCATGACATTTCGTGGTGAGAAAACTAACATCAATCCTGATATTCTTTTGTTCTTCTTTTTTTTAAATTGACGTTTCGAACTACGGAGGTTTTACACCAGAAGCCAGTACAAAGTTTGTATACATTTGTAATGGTGGCGTGAACGCATTTAATATTAGGAATTTATAAAAGACAACAAAAGTACATTATGAATCTACAATATAACTTAAAGTTATTTATTAGTTTAACAGCTCGGCCATCCTAATTAAGACGTGTCCTCGCGTGTTAAATACTATGTCAAACTAAGGCCACTCAAAGAATTCCGATTTGTCGTTTCGTTATTTCATTGGAGTAAAGTTAACTTTTGAATGAAACGGTATATTTTCTTTGACAGCTGTCGAACTGGAAATCTCTCGGCGGTCTTAGTATAGAAGAACGAGCATTAATAATACATTTTATATTTTGTATAGGTAGGTAGGTACTTATGTATAAAGCAGTGCATTCTCAAAGTTTTAAGTAATTGTTAATACCTAACAGAACACTTTAATTATTACACGATGAACTCAATTACTTTACAAAAAAATGAATCTTTACATTACTTATAAGCATATTAACTTAAACTACTAATGCTATGATGTCAATTTTCAATAATCGCTACAAAACACGTTCGTTCATAATAAATACAAATCAATGACCACTTATTAGTAAAATGAGATAACTAATCATATTACATACGTCCTAGATTAGATTTTAGAATAAACAATTTATTTGCTAAAAATAAAGGTACTTACAGTATTTGTTAATAAGTATCTTAAAGCCTATGTTAGGTTTGTAGTCTATGTAGCCTACAAATCATGCAGTTATTACATGTTCACTAGGTACTTTATCTTATTAACACCTTGGAAATCGCGAAAATTATAAAATATTATCTCACATTGAGGTAATTTAGTAAGCAACAAGTATCATTTAGTTTAAGTGAGTATTACATTAGTTTATTAAAATTAACTGAGTATATACATGAAATTTACACATCGCATCGTTTACACCCTAAAATATAAGCACAAAATTAAAATCGTTACTTACACCCTGAATCATGCACAGAATAAGGCGTAACTTCTCTATATTATCTATCTTAAACTATCATAAAATTTGCAGTCTTCTGGATTAGTAAACTGAAATGGCAAAGGGCCGGTCATATTAGCAGCAGAACCGATAATCGCAAAGGGTAAACTACTTCTTCAGTGGATACCGCGTATCGGCAAACAAGGTGTAGAACACTCTGAGACTGGGTAGAGCGACATCTTCGTAAGGTAGCTGGCAGGAGCTGGGTGAGAGCAGCTACGGATTGTGCTAGAAGACGTGCACTCGGAAAGGCTTACGTCCAGCAGTGGATGTTGATGATGATTAAATTTTTCACACACATCCTGAAAATCATGTAAGTATGAGTCTTAAACCATAAAAGTCGTATAATTTATAAGTCTTGACTGCTTCATATTACTTGCACACTAAAAATCATGTGAGTAATAAATCTTACTACTTTATATAACTTAGACCCGGAAAATCATGTAAGTAATAAGTCGTGACTAACTTTTATTACTCACACCTTGAAAATCATGTGAACAATAAGGCAAACTACCTAATATTACTTACACCCTGCAAATCATGTAAGTAATAGGGCTAACTACTTAATATAACTTACACCCTGAAAATCATGTAAGTCATAAGTCGTGACTGCCTGATATCACTCACACCTTGAAAATTATGTGAGCAATAAGGCCGACTATCATGAAAGTAATAAGGCTAACTACTTTATGTAACTTACACCCTGAAAATCATGTAAGTCATAAGTCGTGACTGCCTGATATCACTCACACCTTGAAAATTATGTGAGCAATAAGGCCGACTATCATGTAAGTAATAAGGCTAACTACTTTATACAACTTACACCCTGAAAATCATGTAAGTCATAAGTCGTGACTGCCTGATATCACTCACACCTTGAAAATTATGTGAGCAATAAGGCCGACTATCATGTAAGTAATAAGGGTAACTACTTTATACAACTTACACCCTGAAAATCATGTAAGTCATAAGTCGTGACTGCCTGATATCACTCACACCTTGAAAATTATGTGAGCAATAAGGCCGACTATTATGTAAGTACTAAGGCTAACTACTTTATATAACTTACACCCTGAAAATCATGTAAGTCATAAGTCGTGACTGCCTGATATCACTCACACCTTGAAAATTATATGAGCAATAAGGCCGACTATCATGAAAGTAATAAGGCTAACTACTTTATGTAACTTACACCCTGAAAATCATGTAAGTCATAAGTCGTGACTGCCTGATATCACTCACACCTTGAAAATTATGTGAGCAATAAGGCCGACTATCATGTAAGTAATAATCGTTAACTACCTTATATTATTCACACATTTCACACCCAAATTGATTAGGGGGATCACGTAATAAGTTCATGAACGATGCCAAATAATTTTATTGTTCTAAATGGTTATTCTTTCTAAATTATGTTTATTCCATAAGACGTTCCTCGGATATCTTTGCTTGGTCCTCTGCTTTTTGTAGTCATAAAGACTTCAAAATCCTATACGTTCGCAGTAAGTTAGAATACACTTCGCAAGTTTTTTTATTTTTATTTTATTTTATTTATTTGGACAACTAACAAGATCATACACTTTAAATGCTAAGAGTTACAGCCAGTGGTTTCGAGAGTTGGTGCTGTCTTAAATAAAGGTTGCCACGGAAAGCAATCTTATAACCTCTAAGTTTGTAACCTCAGTTATGATATCTATGCTCAAAGGCATATTTGGTGTCCATATTATTATTATTTTTTTCCTAACTAAGCTCGCGAACGTATGGGATTGATTTACATTTCCTACATAAAGTTGAAGTGATCTGTTGGAACACTTTTCAATCTCAGTACCCTACACGTTACCTAGCCATCCTATGGGCGGTCTACAATCACGCACCAATCTAGGTGCTGATGCCCCTTTCGCAACCATGTGTAATGCTTTCGTTAAAATGACATTAGTAAAAATAATTTGGATATATTTCATTACTCTTCGCGTTTTTTTTTCCGTATCAAAGTATTTATCTACCATGTACCATTGAATTCAAATAGCAAAATGACATTTCAGTTTCGTTTTTTTTATTATTTAAGTATATCGTATTTTTTTATATAATTATTTAATGATGATTTCATGATTATGGTCTTATTGGTGTTTTATTTTGATTTGACTTATTTTTCATTGATGTTGATAATTTTGTCATAAATTGTATTTCTAAGGCTACTGTTGTGTCACCTGTGCAGGTGTAATGTATCAGAACACTCTTTAGCTTAAGACAATAGGTGAGTATAATGACAATTATTATTTTTCATTTCTCTCAAAAATAGAAACATTGGTAAAAGAATTATTTTGCCAGCATGAAAACTTCCCAAGATATCACAGTTTTGAAATGCAAACAAATTGGACTCATTCAGAAGGCTCCATACTACCCCAACTACTAATTTACTAGGCTACCTAAGTGACGTCATGCTTTAGTAGTTTGTATGCACCGCGTAGATATCTACTCGGCTAAATGTGTTAATTAAAATGGTTTTTAAGTATTTCCTAAGGTACATTGCATGAACATTGAAAAATTAAACATTTAAGTATTTATTATTTATTTTAATATATATATTATTATTTTTTTTACTTCTAAATGATTGAACTTTAAATGATGATATTTTATTTTTCTTATTTCGAAACTCAACCAATATTTATTCACAATTTACGAGCCATAGAGGCTCTTAGCTAATTAATCTTTAGCTAATTACAGATTTTCTCAACATGGTCATTTATATCCAAAAAAACGACAAGAAACAGATTTTATGTTGTCCATAATTTTTTTTTTACGAAAGTAGAAATATTTCTGATTTATCCAAACCTCTTTGGTAAAGCAAGCGGCATCGATATACTGCTCATTATATAGGACTTCGCGCTAACTCGATCGCGCCCAGAAACTCCAGCTTACTGTGTTTGCCGCATGCAAAAACTAACTATAGGCAAAACGTATTTTTGTACGAGCATGTGTTTCATTTAATACTTTGGCTTTAAATGCTCATATTATTGACATAGACAAACTTATCACTTCGGTTTCAATATAAATTAAACATTTACTAAATGATAACTTCCTTTTAACTGTAGTCAACTTATTCATTCTTTATTTTATTTATTTTTTTGTTTATTTTTATAACATAACTGTATTTTTCAAAAATATAGATTAACTATTATTTAACATCAACAACTATTTTTTTTTTTGGCTCGTTGTCTTTTAAAACTGTCTTGTGATATAATAACTTAGCAATGTGGGTACCTACTACCTGTGGAAACTTGTAATAAGCCCTCGGGGAATATTAGTATAGCTGAGTATATGAAATTTACGCATACATAAGTCGTTTACATCCTGAAACTTATGTAAAGAACATTTAAATCCGTACTTACACCCTGAAAATTGTGCAAGTTACAATTGGTAACAGATAAGCGTATTACTTACTCAAAATCATGTAAGTAATAAGTCATACTTCGTTACATTATTTACACCCTTGGCCTGTCTGATCGGCGACTGTGGCGTCGATAGAATTCCCTCGACGATTGTGGCAGCGACTTCGACGTGATGAACACGTCCCTCAAAGGCCGCGGCGTCGACATGCAAGCTCTTACATCAGACTGCTCGTCACCTTCAGACTGCTCGTCACCTTCAGACTGCTCGTCACCTTCAGACTGCTCGTCACCTTCAGACTGCTCGTCACCTTCAGTTGCTTGACCGCGGCTAAGGTGCGGAGAATACATAATTCGCCTCGACCCAGCTTGCCTCCAATCCCGGTTAGTACGCCGAGATCGCCTAGGCCTTGTGCCGGGGTCCCTGGTCTTATCACTTGAATTAGACATCTGAAACTGCCACAGGTTATTAGCATTGTTTTATTTTTATTAATAGCTCTTCATAATCTTAAGCTTAGCACAGTTAACAGAATTATTATTAATTAGTAGGATGTTGTGACTTTTTTTTTAAAGTGTTTTTCATAGGCTATAATTTTTGTACCTTTTAAATAAGAAACAAAAAGGATAATAACGACATTACTATTTTTTTTTGAAAGATTTTCCTTAAGTATATTTTCTTTCAAAATTATGTTAACCTCTTACACCAAGCAAATAAAAGATTTTAAAAAAAGGAAAGAGTTAAGTACACTTTCTTGAAAAAAAAAAAAAAACACTGCATTGTTTTCAAAAGCAAACAAAATTATATCAACATACTTGATGCTAATAACTCCAAGAATTATTGGAATGTAACACAGCTACATTCTTATGAAAATTTAAGAAACTATAAAAATATTTAAGAATTGGCAGTATGGCTTAATGTCTTCGTCTGTCCTACAAAAGGATTACTTTTAATTTTATTTCTTTTACTACTAAACCAAAATTTTACACAAAATTTTTACTTTTATAATGTTCACGCCATTTAATAACAAATAAGTAGTACTTAAACTACATCAAAAATCAACAAAAAAACCGTTTATTTATACCGCCAAAACGTTTCCCTTGACCAAACTTACATACCTACGTCAATGATGTTTTGACCTACGTAGCAAATTTCTTACAATCACTTGTTAAATATATTTCTCAAACAAAAGAAATCAATAATATTATTTTTTTTCAGTCTTTAATGCATACTTTTCTAGCATAGATGTCGATACAATAAAAACAGGATAAAATTATGTTACTTATCTTTAAAATGTGAGCCATTGGTGGAGCAAACATTTCGTTGTATTAACGGATTTTGCTCTTCGTCCCTCTTCTGAAATATTAAGGTAGTAGGATTCGGCGATGTTCCAAACAACTTTTATACAATTTCAGCATGGTTTATTCCAATTCAGTGGACAATAATAATTATAAATAATCTAATTTGTTATCATGACATTTCGTGGTGAGAAAACTAACATCAATCCTGATATTCTTTTGTTCTTCTTTTTTTTAAATTGACGTTTCGAACTACGGAGGTTTTACACCAGAAGCCAGTACAAAGTTTGTATACATTTGTAATGGTGGCGTGAACGCATTTAATATTAGGAATTTATAAAAGACAACAAAAGTACATTATGAATCTACAATATAACTTAAAGTTATTTATTAGTTTAACACTACTTACTGACTAAAAAGTTTTAAAAATTAAAATACCTTTATTATAAACATAATATGAGAACGTAAGGTCACGCAGAACGTAAGGACGTGGACGCATTTCCCTCAGTTCACCTTTCTGCTTACTATCTAACTAAACTTACAAGCATGTAGGTACCAAAATTTTCGAGTTAAAATTTGGTACCTACTTATCTTATTTATGGAATGGAATAAAATAATATTAGAATAAATATGTACTTAAATGAAACAATACCAATTTACTTGACGAGGGGAAAACGTTTATGCCGAAAAAACTGTTTCAAATCTTAACATTCGTAATATATTATGACAATGTGATATATTATAATAATTATTCGATATTAATGTTTTAATTGAATAATTACAGCTAGTTCGACACCTAAAACATTAATTTCACTGGCAACCAAAAATAGGTAGAAGAGATTAAAGAGAAGGTACCTCCTGCTATTTTCACTCTTTGCATGTGAATGACGTTGGTTCTTAATAAAACTGTACATTTAAACACCTATTTACATTATGCATTTAAGTCACAAAACAGTCTCACGTTTATATGTGCTTATGGACTAAAAGAGGTTTTAAATCACAGAAGTCGCTTTGACCGGTGCGTTTGGAGCGCTGCGCCTGCGGCGGACGCGCGGCGTGCGGCGGCGTTTCTGCGAGCGTGCACGCGGCCGTGCTTGGCCAGGTGGTCCGAGCGCGCGAACCGCTTGCTGCACTCGCGGCAAGCGTACGGCTTGTCACCGGAGTGGCTTCTCCTGTGCCGCGCTAGCTCGTCCGACCTCGCGAATCTCCACGAACATTCTCCCCACGTACAACGGTAAGGCTTTTCTCCACTATGCCGCCGTAAATGTGCCCGCACGTGCGACGCTTTAGCGTACAGCTTTCCACATTCCTCTACCGGACAGCGGAAAGCTCCCAGTTCCGGCAAGAACTGAGGTTCTCCCCACGACCGCACCTTCAAGTTTGCCTTCTCTATGTCTTCTGCTAACCGCCCTTCTTTATCCCAGTGTCTGTCGGCTGAGGCGACGTAGTCGTGCGTCTCTAGCACGTACGACGGATCGTTTGAGTCCGTAGAGTCTGAGCTCGAGTGTGGAGTATCATTTGATAGATCACTGCTCAATGCTTCCAGCAAATACTCATCTAAGATACTATTGTCCAAATCTGTGAAATCGAATCCAGGGGAACAATCCGATAAATTGAAATCGTCTTTGTTAATATCGCTTATATCACTCACAAAACTATCACACTGAAAATCTATGTCACTGAGCTGCCAGTCGAGAGGCTCCGCGGCGACAGAGGGCTGAGGCAGTTCGAAGTTTACGAGGCTCTCTGCCGGCGAATATTCATACAGGAGTCTGTCGTTCAAGAGGGCATCCTCTATCAAAGCTCCGGTATTTTCAGCAAACATGTTGCTACTGAAATAAAAATAATAAATAAAACTTAATACCAAAACAATAAATGACGGCAAAATAATTTCAAATGCCAAACAGTTGTTTTTAGTCGTAAAATTTGTTTCATTTTATACTTACGGGATCTGGCAACGGTCGTCAGAATAGCCAGTTTGGTTGAACCGATATTATATTAAGTGTCGGAACAATGATAGATAGTACAATGGAGCGTGTCCGTTTATCTGTTCGGGATGAGGTGTCAGTGTGCGGCGCGTCCCGGCTCCGGAGTGAGTGCGCGCGCGCCCCGGCCGCTGCCGCACGGACGCGATAACAGCGATCGCCGAACGCCGATTATCGGTGGATCCGCACATGTCCGCAACGCAATCGATCCTGAATGACATACGCCATAATTTGTGCGCCTTACACAACTTTGATGATGTTGACAGACCATTACAATTCCCTAGTTCTTAGATTTAGTTCGAGGATATAAGTCATACTAACATTATAAAACATGGGTAATTGATGTTAATCGGTTAGACATAGTTCGGAATTCTGTCGTATGATGATGACCCATAATATGTTATGATGATCTAAGTTAAGTTCTATTAAAAACAATCTAAAGTGTGTTTGACTTATTTAACCCAGATATTCATGGGATCATCAATCAACTTGAGACATTTGCCAATAATAAAAAGATATGGGGCTATTAACCTAGCACAATGGCCATTATAAAATCAAGAAAGCAGTGCGGAGACGAAAGGAAATTATTAATTATTAAGTTGTTAACGTTGCTTTCTTTACTTTGTTTTTGTCTAGTTACTTACCTATTAATACATCGCGCACTTAAGAAGATAAACTTGGAAATATCAATCAATAACAATAAGCTGTTTATTGAGCATACGGAGATACACGGGATCATTCACTTTCTTTCGTCTTATCTGTTTTGTATGACCTAAGTATCCGACCGACGACGGTTTCAATCAATAGCAAACCTTTACCTAGGATTACATTTTTCCATTCAATAGTTACCAGTTATTAATAGCACCCGATGTTGTTTCTGTATTTTTTGTTCATCGATGTAACAAACGAACCCGGCATAAAGTATTACTAAAACTACACACATAACTTAATTTAAATAGGTAGGTACTGCGTAAGTAGCATCTGCTCAGTTTTCCAGAGCTTTGATCACAACACAATTTCTGGAAAACTTGCGGGCACATTGGCAAATTTTCCAGTTAAAATAATGTAAAAATCAAACCGTATCATATGCAATACCTACGTATCATAATTATATCTGCAAACAATTAAAAATATCGATCATCAACTTCGTGGAAAAAGCATTGTATTGTATTGTGATATAAAAACGTCATAGTGGTTTAGTTAGATATCGGAAACAAAACAGGAACAAATTTTTGTTATTTCCGTTCATGCGGAATTTGTGAGTTTCGGCAGAGTCCTACACTACACATACCTACATCGTCCTACACATACCTACATCCCACGATAACTTACATTTTTAGGGTTCCGTAGCCGAATGACAAAAAAGGAACCCTTATAGATTCGTCATTTCTTTATGTCTGTCTGTCCGTCCGTCCGTCCATCCATCCGTATGTCACAGTCACTTTGTTCCAAAAGTATTAAGACTACCTAACACCTAAAACTTGGTAGGTAGATGTCACAGAACACGGAAAGATTTTTTACTTTCCATGTTCTGTGGTAGATGTATTCTGTAAACCGCTTTACGATTTTTATACAAAAATTTAAAAACAACAAATTAAGGGCTCCCCATACATTTAACTGAAACTATAAATTTTTTTTCATCATACCTATTCGTGTGGAGTGTCTATAGATAGGTATTTAAAAACAATACAAAAGTTTGTGTGCCCCCCCCTTCTCACTTTTAAAAGGGATGAAATTTAATGACCACCAAAAAAACAATCGTTACCCTAAACAGTCTCATCCAAAAAAAATATAATATGTACAAATAAATGAAACCTTTACCAACATTAACTAGCAAAGTTTTATGTCATTACTACCCAAAGAGCCCAAATATATCATTACGTTTGCCATAAAATGTATGTGTCACCAGAAAATGACAAGAACCGCAAAATAATTTTCCTAGAAAATTCCTGTCCTGTCCTGTAGAACACGTGATAGGTTAGAGATTTAAGTTCGACTCGCACTTGGCCGATTTTTTTCTTGTACCTAACTAAAATATTTCGTTCATCAGGGTAAAAACCCATGAGTCGCCATTTAGAAATACTTTGATGTAAAATTATTATAAAAGCATGTATCTACCCAATGTAAGACTAAACAGCAATAAACCTAGTGCACTTATTTGCACTTGGTTTGGTATCAGCAGGAAATGACCAAGACAAGAACGGATTAAAGAAGTTTTGACTTGCATTACTTTCGTTTTGCGCTTTGATACCGATATATAGAAGGAAAAATTACACAGTTTCGGTGTGGCCTTTCTTACCCTCGCACTCTGCAAGACGGACTCAGCAGACGCAGCCTTATTTGCGGTGTCCTCTCTCCACTATGAAAGACCTGGAGGCTGGCTGACCGCACGCGAGTAGGCTGTGGTGTAAACACTTGAACTCTAGTAACAGACGATGACAACGACCTGTGCGCATGTATAATAATCACTACATAGTATAAAACAAAGTCGCTTTCTCTGTCCCTATGTCCCTTTGTATGCTTAAATCTTTGAAACTACGCAACGGATTTTGATGCGTTTTTTTTTAATAGATAGAGTGATTCAAGAGGAAGGTTTATATGTCCTTTTTATCCCGATATTCCCACGGGAACGGGAACCACGCGGGTGAAACCGCGGGCGGTCGCTAGTAAATAATAAAGTAATGTTTATTTCTCCTCACAAACAGTATGGTAGGTAAGGTACAGCAAAAATAGGTAATTATACTATTGTATAGATGTTTTACATAAGTATTGTGAGGAGCTGGTGTTTGATATGGGTAAAACCGGTGTTACAAATCACCAGGTCCCCTCCGTGTATCGCCTTCTGTTGCGCCATGTAACCGTCTCGTCGACAGCGTTGTTGCTATACACAAATCCTGGGAAAGAAACATATTATGGTAGAACTCGCAACTGAGCGAAGGAATCAGCAACGCCAGTCGCAGTGGAAAGCACGCATTATCTAGAGGCCCCGACATGGCGCCCGCGCGCCGGTCGCTCCTGACAGCGCGGTGGCTGGCACCGCCGGCATCTGGTGCTCGCATCGGGTTACTATCAGTCTCGTATCGTAATCGACGTACTTTTTATTGTTTTGGTTCATATCCATCCTCTACTAATCGTTAGCTTAGTGTTGTTTCACTCAGTTTTATCTTGGTCGTATTTTGTTGCTTTCACAGAATTTTCCATCTAGGTAATTATCGATTTTTGGTAACCCTCGGAAGAAGATTCAGTTTATCAACTGTTTTGAATTTAAACAGCTTAATTTGCTAAAAAATATATTGCTGTAACCAAAGAAAAATAAATGTTGGTGTACAGTATCTATGTATCCACATCTGACCTACTACTCGTAGTTGCTATACTACGCATCTGTCATAGGTACCCACTACGAGATCCGACGCTCAGCGCCGTGAGAACTACTTTCTAAGTGAATGATTGCTGTCAACTTGTTTATTTTTTCTTAAAGCCGTATATAGCTGTACGGTGCAGTACAATGGCGGCGATAACGGCGGCGGTGGCTGGCGGTGCCAGCTCTGTCCACGCCGCCGGTCTGATTACGCGCGCGTTACATAGTATTTACAGTTTTCGGCCACGTCACTGCACCGATTATGAATGAGTGTAATTCCCTTTAAGTACATACCTATCAAAGTCAATATTCACTTATCCAATTTAGAGACGTGCAGCGACGCGTCGCTCGAGCACCACTTCCGGAAGATCCTTGGACTGGGAGACCAATCCATTTCCTTGGGGTATTTGTGGCTCGTTATTTATGTTAGAAGAATAATGGTAATGTCGCCTTTGGCGGTGATTTATCTGAAAATGATTCTTCATTTAATATCTTAATTACCTGCTCAAGATTTATTGTCCTACTTAATATAAAATCGCATATACAAATTCCATTAAACTAAGTCTAATACAGTCACTCTTTTTTAGTAAGTTTATTCTGCAGTTACTACTTTACGATCATTAGAGTTTATAAAATCTTATCTGCAGGTTAAGCAGATGATTCTGAAGTTAATTGCATTAGAGTACTTAGGTAGATACATTAAATTTATAACTTAACGGTAAGAAAGGCCACACCGAAACTGTGTATTTTTCCTTCCTTCATGCATGATTCAAGAAAACGTTTTATATTTTAGTTTATAGAAATTATTCTATTGATAACATTCAAAGTTTACAAATGCCAAAGCCATGTGTTGTCCGATTAGCGCGATCAGACGTCAATAAAAAACAAACAATCGGCAAACGGCGACAACTTTTGACAGGGATAGATAAAAATCTCGTTAGTTTCGAGTTAATGGTGCCCACGTGTTCAAAACAAACGTCGGACCCGTTGATACGTAAATGGCACTGACTAAAATTTGTAATTGCGATGAAAGAATAATTACAATATGGTTGTGTGATAAGATCGATGGCGCAGTGGCTTAGCACTAGCTAGCACGTCTGGCATGCGATAATGACGGTTCAGCGATTAACGCTATGGTCAGTCTGCTAATCCACAATGTGCAAAGGGGAAGGTCTTTTGTACTTTAAAAAAAACCTTGTTCTAATGGCGGAAACTTTTTCTTTTGTAGGTCTTTATCCGCCTCCACGTTCCCGCTGCATCGCGCTATTTTTGAATCGCTGTCTTAAAGTTGAGGTAGGCACCCAGGACTCATTTGAGCCAGTTAAGTAATCAGAAACCATTTCATCCATACTGAGGTACCTATACTAATATAATAAATGTAAAAGTGTGTTTGTTTGTCCGCCTTTCACGTCAAGACGAAGCAACGGATCGACGTGATTTTTGGGATGGGGATAGCTTAGGAGCTGGAGAGTGCCATTGGCTACTTTTTATCCCGAAAAATATCAGGTTCCTACGGGATAGCATCGAGTAGTCCACGCTGTCAAAGCCGCGGTCGTAAGGCATGCTATAGGTACTCTATAGGTACTAATGCGATATTGCAAGTATTAGACATTCGGTTTCCGGTCTGGCATGGAAACTACAGAGGCCATCTTTATCTTAAACTTCCTAGTACAGAAATGCAAAGATATGCAGACAGACGTGATCTTGTGATTCATTGACTACGAAAAAGCCTTCGATCGGCGCGTGTCAAACACGAGATTCTTAGCTGAGCGCTTGATGGATATCGGCTTAGATTGCAAAGATCTTAGCAACATAAAAAATCTGTACTGGAACCAAACAGCAATAATAAGATTGGAATATTCCGAGACTGGCCAGATCGACATTCACCGTGGAGTTCGCCAGGGTTGCATCTTGTCTCCCCTTCTGTTCAATCTCTATTCTGATGCCTACATCTGAAGCTCTAGAAAACCTGAAAGTCGATGTCGAGATTTAATGGCAAAACAATTAAGAACGTCAGGTATGCCGATAACACAGTACCTACTCATAGCCTGAACATAGCAAGACTGTAAATGAATGTAGTTTAGATGCAGTATGAATTTGAATTTATCAAAGATTAAAATTTTGGTCGCATCTAGTAGCACAGATCTAAATCCTTATGCAACGTTTAGATACTCGGCCGAATAATCCGGCGAATTTCTCGCCGAACAATTCGTGCACGAATAGCACCACGAAAGACCCGTTCAGATAATCGTCTATATTCAGTAAACATAGAACTTTTCAACATGGACGACGTGCGACTTGCTGCTACGGTGTTGTGTCTAATTAATTTGTATAGACTTACAAAAGAAAAAAATCTCATATCTATTACGGGTTCTTCTTGATAAAGTTCTATAAATTTTAAAATATTTTCGTTTATCTAATCCATTACTAATTGCTTGAAACGACCGCCGCCTGCGACAAAGATCACTAGTCAACTGAACAGTAACGAATATGTAAACACCGCGCACGAGTAGAGACGAATAATCCTTTGATCCGTGTCAAAAAACCGACACCGCACGGAGAACGAACGAGTATTCGTGGCGATTACCGAACATACACGAATAAGTTGTTTACATACTCGTATTTGTGCCTATTCGTCTGGGTAAATGAAGAATGGGACAGTGACCAAGAAATCTTAATCGTAGCGAAGCTTGGACCCTTAAGTTGACACCTTAACATTTAATTTTCAATGACCTCAAAAATTTCCGCGAGGATTTTTTGGTTGTCTGCGCTGACCCTTAGGTAACAGTCAAATTTAATCAAAATCGGTTTAGTAGTTTTTGAGATATGGGTATATTATGGTACAATATAAGTAAGTACTGGTTAC
The DNA here is from genome assembly GCA_949710035.1 of Crambus lathoniellus. Lineage (NCBI taxonomy): Eukaryota > Metazoa > Arthropoda > Insecta > Lepidoptera > Crambidae > Crambus > Crambus lathoniellus. The sequence continues at coordinate 11,236,595 of OX453309.1, read as the reverse complement.
CGACCTAAAAGGTTAGTAACTTTAGATATTACTTTGATCTTTTCAGTTGACAGGCATTTTTCGAAGTCGGTTTATTTTTTTATTCAGAAACTGTATAGTGAAAGAGAGAAATCTGAGTCAAGCAAACGAATGAAGAAAAAACTTTTACATTACAATAATGTATGTTGAGTATTATTTAGTTAGAACATAGGTGATTTTCGTCTTTCAGTGAAAGCATGAAAGTGTACCATACTTTTGAATCGGCCTGCAAATTTTAAATTCTATTCAAGTACCATGGCTACTAAACTCATTTAGCAAAATTAGGGTTTCTTTAGCTCCCTATACTTACTTCTTTGTTCCCTTACATAGAGGAAGATAGATAAGCAGTGTAAATAATTTAAACAACAAAATGTAATTTGCGCATATCTTTTCTTTAATACGAGCATTTTACAACAATATTGAAACGAAATCGTCAGTTTGAGATCTGCTGCCAACATACACTACGGGCGCTCAACAAATAAACATAAAACGCGCACACTAATCTATATAAACAAGTCGCATAAGTACATACAGGTTCCCAATATAATCTATACATTCACTAAAGCTATATCACCACTTGCCACTGTCCGTTCGCGGAACGTTCTCACTCACTCGGTACACTTGATCTAGTTTGTTCGTCTGAATGTCTGTTTGTCGCACTCTAGTAGATCACTTCGTAAACTGTGGCCTTCTTGTCGCCGGAGCCTGTCACTATGTATTTGTCGTCCGATGAGATGTCGCAACTGAGCACCGATGATGATTCTTTTGACTGTAAAGAAAGAAAGTATGCTTAAATTATACTATTATGTTATTTATTGAAGTGAACACTTCTTTAGCGGCGTTGTGCACTTTTTGTGATGGGTAAACAATGTTAAACTCGCGTCAGAGACACGTGACCGTCAGATCGAAAATTCGTATAACGGACACGTGACCAGATCGAAAAACTGTTACAATGTCATAAGAAGAAGGCAAACTTCGCCACACCGTTTCCAAAGTTGTAATAGCTCAGTTAGAAAACGGGCGGCGTTAAAGCCAGAAGACCTCGGTTCAAATCCTGTCCGTATTTATTTCCTTTTTCTTGTGAAAAAGTCTAGGGAGCCCTTTTCATTCTGCCGGCACTCCCGGAGTGCAACCCGTTGTTTTTTATATCGAAGACTTTAGGGTAGGGACGATTTATAGCCAAAATTTTTTTTTAATAACATTAATTTTAAATTAATTATTAAGCGTTGAGCAGGTTGTCCTTCCCAGTGGACACGAACCACTTGCCGCAGGACGCGAACCGCAGCGAGAGCACGCACGACTCGAGCAAGTGCAGCTTGGTAGCTGGTACTTGTTTTTAAGATTGTATACTAAAAAGGCCACATTACCTGGAATATACTAGCCCCGTAAGGCGTGCGCCAAGCGTTGAGCAGGTTGTCCTTCCCGGTGGACACGAACCACTTGCCGCAGGACGCGAACCGCAGCGAGAGCACGCACGACTCGTGCAGGTGCAGCTGGTACTTGTCCGGCTTCACCGCGTGCAACACCTCTACGTTGGAGTTCTCCATGCCTACTGCTAGCCACTCGCCTGGAACAAGGAAGTTAGGGTTAAGACACGTGTGGGTCACCGATTTACGGCCAAAATTAATAATCTATCCACAGATAGGGATAGGCATGATCCAGATTAGTTGCTAGGCAACACCTAACAACACCCTGGCAACTGTCGTTAATTCTATGTTAAAATTAAGCGTTGCATAGCAACTAATCTGGATCATGCCTATCCCTATCTGTGGATTGGAAGTACCTTATAAAACTTATTTTTCATTATAATATAAAATAATAATTTCATCAATTAAATCAATGATGAATTTGATCAACTTTAATTTTTATTAGTTTTCTACGCTTTATTATTAATAACTTTTATTTCTACCATCTCGGGAATTTTAGTCAGTACGACTTCAAAGCTCTGGAAATAGAATTTTAGTTTGATCCCTATTCAGAGAGCAAATTTCGTCTCGTATTCTACCCTGACGACCCAAAAATAGCCATCTGGATATATTACTATTCCAACCACCGCACATCACGAAACACAACATTATCACTGTCAAATAGAAAATTATTGATTGTGTACAAACTTACCCGTGGGACAGTAACCCAAAGAGAATATTTGGGAACTGAAATCGTGTTGTTGTAGTTGTCTGCCTTCTCTCAGGTCCCAAGATCTGTTAACAAAACATGATATTAGCAAAATAAAATACAAGATAACACTGAAATTCACTACAACAGACAGTAATAGTAGCATAAAGTCTGTTCGCCGACAGTTCATTAATATTATGATACGTCTCCGAACGATTTTACTGTCGCTTAATTATCGCAAACTGTATGGCGGCCATCGCATATCTCTAGCTTTCATCGTGTTTCGTGGTAAGAGGCACGCATTTGTTGTCAGCCGCGGCCCGAACGGGAAAACGCGGGCGGTGGCCATATTGCCATTTTCTCGTTTTAAATAATTAGCGGGCCGCAATTAGTTAACGAGTTCAGAAACCCTGACTTTATCAACTCTCTGCGAACAGACTTTAGACATATACAAAAGTTTCGTGAATTCAAAGTTTACGTTTTATACACCACTAAAATATTTTAATTAGTACAAAGATTTTAGGGGATGATGGTGTCCATCAATACAAACAATTTTTACTATGGGGCCAACCTTGTGCCAACATTACATTTCAGTCGAGTCGATGTTGTACTTTTGTATGGAACAGCTGATTTTTTTTTCGCGATTCCGTGTTTTTTTTTTTACTTTTAATGGGTTTGCTCTTGATCCCAATCAAACCCATGGGCTAAAACGGGATCTACGATGGAGCGAGCTAACCCAGAAGGTGCCTATTCACTCTTGCTTTGAAGGTGGTCGGGTTATAAGTACTCGGGAATACAGACGCAGGGAGGGAGTTCCATGCCTTTGCTGTGCGCAATATAAAAGATGCTGAGTAGCTGGTTGGCCCTATAGTAAAAGTTGTTCGTATTGATGGGCACTATCATCCCTAAAATCTTTGTATTAATTAAAATTTATGTATATACTTACCTTTATCTTCACAGATAACCCAATAATCACAAAAGAACAACAAATACAAGATCCTCACCGGACAGTGTTGTCCAGTCCGCCGGTCCACAGTTTGGTGCCGTCGGCGGAGATGTCTATGCAGGAGGCGCCGTCCGTGTGGCCCTGGAACTGCCGCACCAGCGTCTGGTTGTGCAGGTCCCACACCGCGATGTTGCCGTCCGAGCAGCAGCTGAAGCATACCTGTTGAAATGTATGAAATTGAGCAAGGCTTTTGATATAGTCCAACACGAAAAATTAAGGAAAATATGGAGAAAAGTAGTCATATTAAGAGCAAAATATTGGATTTTTTTTTATCCACAACGGGGTGGCACTTAGCCTTCATCACACCTGCCGGCCTAGCATGAGCGGCTATTATCGTGCGATATGATATGGTACGGCAAGTTGTCTTGCTTACCCTACTAAGGTGTAAACAAAACGGCATGCCGTACCAAATCATATCGCGTGATAAAAGCCGCTCATGCTAGGCCGGCTGATGTTAAGTAGTGATAAGGCTGAAGGTGGAAGCGCACTACTCCCGGAATCCCTGATCACTGAGGAACTGGCTATCTTATCTCTAACTGCCGGAACACAATAATGCTGAAAACATCATTGTAATGGCGTCAGACTTAGATAAGACAGTGGTAGCTAGCCAGGCGGACTAAGAACAAGTCTTACCGCCAACCGAACCGAATACAATGTGTACCCCCATTAGGAATCGAACGCCTCTTGGTCTGAAATCGGTGGTGTGAAGCACTAGACCACGAGGCGGTTATAATGTGTACATAAGAAAAGGTTTATAACAAACTAAAATCCAAATAAATGTATGCTTGAAGTTTCTAGAAACATTTTAATTATCTCTCTCAGGCGTATCTCAAGGAACCATTCTAGGACTTATTTTGTTCTTCCGTTAATCTTACCTTGGAATCAGGACTAATGGCCAGAGCGTAGCAGGCGGGCGCGGAAGATGTGAGCTCTGCTTTGATTCGGGGCGTTGGTGACGCGAGGTCCCATATTGACAGGTTTGACGCTTCGCCTCCGACGATCAGTGTACGGCCATCAGGTAGAAGTTTTACTGATCTTATGTAATTATCACGTTGCTGAAAATAAACAGTTAGAGAATTGTTAAAGATTATTCAAGTTTTAAACGCCGATTTTGCGCTATTTTTACGATTTAATAACAGCGACATACATTTTTCTTTTCAAAATTCTTATTTATCCATAATTATTATTTCGTGGCTAAGCTTTTTTAACAAATTTTAATTGGAGCTTGTTACAAATCAGTGCTGTCGAACATAATCTTTATTTTGCATACATTTCCATTTTTTATATGTAGACTAACCCCTTTACTAATAAACTTGGTGTAATGTAAAGATAGCGACTTTAAAACTGATGTTGTCACTTTTATTAGCTACAATGATGACAGAGACAACAACAGATTTACACCTGCACGGGTAGCATGATGAATTCGAGAAAGGTTCCGTCCGTTTTGTCTATATCGAAACGTCAAAAATGACATAATGTTTGGCTGTCAAATAGGCACAAAAATGTTTTATGACAGCCAGTCCAGTGTGTAAATAATAGAGGTCAGTGAGATATAACTTTATACCATGTTTAGTAGTAGAGGGTAAGAGTATAATATGGCAAAAACTACAAGATTAAACGTGAGTGTTGCATTGTCGCGGACAGTTACCCACTCACCAAGCAGTCGAGCTGGCTGACGGGCGCCTTGCTGGGCTGGCTGATGTCCCACACCTTGACGCAGCCCTTGCCGCCCGTGTACACGTACTTGGTGGGGGACGACACCGTCACCGCGCACACCACCTCGCCGTGCGCCAGCGCCGACACCTGGCGCGCGTGCCGCGGGATGCCCGGCCCCATCAGCGCGTCCGGCGGGAACGGCACCGGCTGCATCTGGCCCTCCGCCGACACGTGGAATGAGTATGCACTGGTGGGGGGAGGATAATACGATTTGTTTAAATTTTTACTTTTCACTTCTCATGCTCGTAAAGTTCGTCTTTATGTTGGGTATAGGCTGCATAAAATCGCTTTTTATGCTCTAGTGCATAAAGTAAAATCTTCATCTAAGTCTCAGACTCTAAGACAAAGGTCGTCAGGTAAACAGTCACACACGCAATTAAACTTTGTTATTTCATTCTGTTTCTTTAATTTTGTACACAATCCATGTTAAAATAATAAAACTAGGCAAAATTAATGAGTTTTGTAAGAAATAAGTATTTCAAGAGCATTATGGACTACGATCTATGCTAAGTCACTGTGCTGCCACTTCCACGTATAAAAAAAAGAAAAAGAAAGTTTTCCCGCCAATATGGCGAAGTCTATATTTTTCTTTTTTGCAATATTGTTATTTATTTTCTACACACTCGAAGTGAAAAGCAGAGTGTATAACTCGTACATAAAACCCATTTTACCCTCGAATTGACTATCCATCCTCGCCTACGGCTCGGGTGGGTATATACGTCTCGGGTAAAATGGTATGTTTTATGCACTAGTTGTACAATCTACTATTTTTGCATTATTTTGGTAGAAAAACAACCAACAATGGACATCGTGTACATTGTGTGTGATGCATAAGGGTAGCCGCATCGATGGAAGCGCGCCCTTCAAACTAATAACGTACAACTCATCTGTACAGTCCCACATGCCTGTCTGTTCCGGTGACAGCCGTGACAGAGGAGCCACTTGCAATACTAAATTACCTGTCAAAATGGACTGTAGTATTAAAATGTTTTAGTTCCAAAGATTATCACCGGAACAGATAAGCTTGTCGCACAATACAGGGCGTCCCAAAGCTATGTCACATGGAGGGAAAGTACTTTAAATACTGAAGATATAAAATTTTACTGAAAGGAGACTTCATTTTTATTTTTAAAAGAAAACGAACTGCATTCAAATTCAAATTTTGAATAATCGCCTGTCTGAACTGGGAATCGAACCCGCTGAATGTAAAAAATAATATTTCGTTAATTTTATTGTATCGATCGAATATGATTATTCAAAATTCTTTGAATGCAGTTCGTTTTCTTTTAAAAATCAAAATGAGGTCTCCTTTCAGTAAAATTTTATATTTTCAGTATTTAAGGTACTTTCCCTCCATGTGGCATAGTTTTGAGACGCCCTGTATATGGCTAATGGGCTGCTCGCAGATCAAAATAATAAAAAAAAAACTTTTTTGCATTCACAATGCAATTTTTATTAATGAAAAATTAAAATTAAGTAGGTATAAGTGAAGTGAAAGTATTGTGAGACGGGTTGTTTTATTTAATACTTTATTTTAAATTTTTCCATAATACGATTAGTTATAGACCTTGAAAATATTAAAAACTAGCCCCTTCCGCCCGCCGCTTCGCCCGCGTGGACTACACGACATAGACCCGCGGGAAAAATTATTTTCCCATGGGAATGAGCCTTATTCCCGCGGAAAAAAGTATGCCTATGTCCTTTCTAGGGTCTCGAACTATCTCCATTCAAAATTTCATCGAAATCGGTTCAGCCGTTTTGAAATGAAAACGGATCATACAGGCAGACAGACAACAAAAATACGCACTTTCGCATTCATAGGGATGAAGTATTAGAAAAAGTCAACTCGTCTCGCAACTAGCTCTGACGGGACTCAAACCCACGACCTTTCTAATCTAACCACAGAGCTACGGAGTTGCTGGGAGAATCATCGAATTGTGGTTGTGTTGTGTTATGGTTGACCATGCATGACGCAACCACAATTCGACCCTTCTCTGGCTTCTCTGTGAGTTTTTTTTCTAATACTTCATTTTCAATATTTCCAATAATATAAATTGCATTATAGATATGATTTAAAATTATGATCAACGAACTTCACGAAGATTTTATAAGGAAACCACTTTCCATAAGCCATTTGAAACAAATGAGCGAGCACAATTTGCCATCACACGTCTTTGCACAATTAACTGTTGTTTTTAGTTTATTGTTCTCTTGTTGTGCATGTGTTTGTCGTGTTATCTCAAAATAATGTTATTTATATAATTTAATTCTTTCAAGTATCTCATTTATTATGCTCATAGTGATTGTTTAAAAATAAAACCACTTACGGTTTGCCTCCAGGAATAGGTGCGAGGGCAGCCGGCCCTAGCGGAGGACGCAGGGGTTCGTACGCCAGCGCCGCCCGCGCCGAATACCCAGCCAGTCCATACGCATCATGGGCCCCATTGCCCAAGTACGGGTATTGTAGCGCCGGGGGCTTCACGGCGGCCTTTAGCGGGGCGCCTGCGGGGCCCGCGCCGCTCGCCCCGGATGTGGGGGTCACGGGCTTTGAGATGGGCGTGCTTGGCTTCTCGTCTAGTTTCTTCGCTGAGGGAGTTGAGGCATTACTTGAGGTACCCGATCTGGAAATAAGACAAGTTTTCTAATTTAGAAAGATGTTGAAAAATAATGGAATATACCTAGGTAAATAAATATTTTTCTGGATCAGATTGGAGACATTTTATAGCTCAGAAAGCAAGCAAAAAAATAAGGAACTTGGATTGTAGCTGTTGGAGAAAGAAAGCAGGTGTATAAAAACAAACTGTGATAAATTACTTTTTGTGTGTTCACAAAGTGGTTTCACGCGTTCATAGAAGGTTATGTGTTCAATTTGTTCGAAGTTTACGTGGAGATTATCATCAGTTGCTTATCCGTGAAGGCGCGTCTAATCTTATTGTCGCTAATAGGACTAGTACCGGACGTGGCGAGTTCGTATTCGGTAATTGATTTAGTGTCGAAGAGGATTAACTTCCAACTTGTGTCACCGGCCTTCGGAGAACATGCCGATGTAGGGCTTCTAATAAACGCAGGGCAGGATTATATTGGCTTGGACAACGAACTTAGAGGCGTCGTGCGTGAAATGGCTTCCATATTTTAATGTTAAGTAACTGAATTATGAAGTGAAATGTCATGTGGAAAGGAAGGTGCGTACAAATTGCTTTTAATTTTCTTCTTTACTTATATACAGAGTGTTTGTTTAAAGATGTGACATACTTCTGGGGGTGAAAGTACCCATCAATACAAACAATATTTTATATGGGAATAAGTGCCACATTCGGTATTGCACTTTTGTATGAAACAGCCGATGTTTTTTCGCGATATCGCACTTTTAGTTGTTTGTATTGATGGGTACTTTCACCCCCTGAAGTATGTTCCAATTTTAAACAAACATCCTGTATAACTAGCATTCTATAACAAAGAGTGGATATGATTTTGAGTTTAGTTGAGTGGTTATAATAAAGAGGTTTTGTTTGGGAGAAGTTACCTTGGACTATGTGGCGGGTGTTCTTTCTTGGGCTGCAGCTTGTCAAGGCCGTTCTCCCGCGGCGATGGCGCGCCGTTGTGCGGAGACGTCGGCTCCTCGCTCGCGTCATCCACCACGAGCTCCTGAAATCACGTTATATAAGGTCATTTACTTGTAGAACTGCCATAAAAACCTTTGTTGAAAGCTTTTGGGTTTTAAGTAAGTACCTAACTATTTAAAGTTATTTTTGATGTTTATTTTAGTTGACAATAAAGGTATTAAAGAAAATAACTTACGTGGCCCATATCTTTCTCTTCTTTCTTGAGCTTTTTGTGGTCTGGTTCCGCCGGACTCCTCGTCCTATATTTTTCTCTTTCACCCGGTGATATTGAATTTCTCTGTAACAACAAAGCGGAATTTATAATAACACAAAGGCCCATTTAATACAGACCAGTCTTGTTAGTACTGCAAATACGAGTAAGTAAACATAATCAAAACGTTTACGGGCGGGCTTAGGTACGTATAGCAATCAATCGATCATTGTTCGCAAATAAATCGGCGCGCAGCGAGGCGAGTGCTACAGTCAATATCAATATCAAAACACGCTGAGGCAGAACAAACTGACCGCATGATTAGCTTCGGGAGTGGTCATCGCCCCCGGGGGGCGGCGGGGGGGCGTTTGGATGAGCGCGCAAATACGGACTAATGAAATAATGATATACGTGACGAGCGACCACCACGCTCACTGATTCAGTTAGCGTTGTCGTTTTAATACTTGTTCTCACAGATTTGAGAGACAGATTTGACCAAAAAACTTCATTTCCATGAGTCCATTTATGATTATACACAGGTACGTCCATAGTAAGTAATATCGAGTAAATCCCTCCATAGTGCGAGCACATTTACGGCAAAAGAGGCTAGTAAATAAGTCGTCGTAACAGAAGACGAATGGGAGACCGCTCGAATCTAATCCGGAGGCCGTGGCCGGGCAGGCTCGCCCGGAGGACTGTAACGGGGCCTAATTTTACGAGGCACTAATTCAGCGGAGACTGGCAAGCGGCTGTTAATTTGCTCAGCCGCCGCCGACCTGTCGCCGCCCGCTGTGACTTACTACCCCCGCGCGCTGGCACAATAACACTAACTCCAGATTCACGTCTCGGCCTCATCCAAAACATTCCAGCTCCATTTAATGATCTCTAATAAGTACTTATGTGGGCCACACTGATTTTTATGTACGTAAAATAAGATAGTAAAACGAGTCTAGGATTGTCTGCGAAATAAACTCGGTGCGGTGTGGCTTATTGCGGCTGCGTTATTGGATATTTGATACGCAAGATGTGAGCAATAAACTTTTATTATTAGCGTGGTGGGGAATGTAATAAATATAAAACACAACATGTTGGCACTATGTGTTGCGTTGTAAGACGCGTCCCGCGCCCGCGTATGTGCTCGAGGTGGGGTAGAGTGTTGGAGCACCTAATTTTACGATCCCCGCAGAGTTGGTTATCGAATTTCAAGTGCTATTCCGAGAGATACGCGCCACGGCAGCGCCGCCGTAATGTGACGTGTCGGATTCGATCGGGCGGGTTTTATGATGCCGTATTACCGATCATTCCTTTGCCGTTGGGTATTTCAAGTTAATTTAATTTTGTAATCGGCAGACGATTGAACATCTTATTGATTAATATTGAAGTAAACTTGGTAGCAACAGGTTAATAAATGTTATATTATAGTTTGCAATAATAATCAAAAATAACTTAGACCTAAGTTATGAATCGGGGGATTCATAACTTAGGTCTAAGTTATTTTTTTTTGTTTGTGAAGTTTGCTTTTGTGAAAGTGGTCATGGGAATACAGATTACCAGATAACCATCCATTAATGTCAGCCGCGGCATGAGATAATCATTATAATGAACATTTTTAATACACGAAGGCTAGGAGATAATCATTATAATGAACATTTTTAATACACGAAGGCTAGGTTACCATGATGAGCCTAGTTCCTAGCGAAATCTTAAATTCAAATGCATGTGAAAGTTATCTCTATACAAATCAGAATGCCTCGTTTGTACACTAACTGAACGTAACATTATGCAGAAGATGGAATAGTCGATTTACTTTTTCATTTATTTCCAACATATTGTATTTTAAAAGCTGGAAAATATTTAATACTACTTTTTTACTCAATGTAAATAAGTTCAAAGAAATAGGGGTATTGCAGAGTGTAGTATTATAAAACATACGTATAAGTCCGCCATAAGTCTAAAAAAATATACACCGAAGAGGATCAAAGCTAATAGCTATTACATCTACTCAAACCAAAATACACTATATTGAGTAGTCACTCGCAACCTTTTCCATTTTCAACAGAAAAGCGAACAGAGCTAATCTTTACTTTATCCCATTACGGGGGTCGACCTCAAGAAAAAGGCAATTGAGTCGGGAGGGTCGGGTCTAAACAAGTACCAGCTACAAGCTTCAACAACACGACTTATCGGCTACCGTTCGGCTCGAGGCGTGGGCCACACATGTGTCGCGGACGGATAGGGTTGCCACGTATAGCAACCTTTTTAACACGTAAACCTGTTTTATTACAAGAATAACTCCAGGTTCTTAAAAAAATCAAAAACTGAATTTATATCTTCAAGATAGAGAAATGCTTGCAAGACTATTTCATGTCCAGGTGATAACCCTAGCGGCGGGTGGCAGGGGGTGGGGGGAGCGCTCTGACGTAACATATAAAGTGGCAACACACAGGCGCGCTGTTAACGCCGCCCGGGCTTATTGTCTGCGGTCACGCGACGAGCCGTTTAGCCGCGCGCGCCGCCGCCCGGTTAACCGGAAGGGGGGCGGTTAACCGGACGCTCGGGGGCGGAAGCGGGGGAAATAGATAAATAGACCGCCCGCCGCTCGGAAATGTTCAGATTGAGTTCGGACTATATTTCAAGCATAATAGTTTTGAAAAGTTTCATGATTTACACGCGACGTTTCCATCCTTTTATTGGCACTACAAACGGCCAGTTTTATTATGTCATCTTCGAGAAATTTACGATACATATTATGCTAACTGCGAGTTGTAACACGTCGCCCATATTTATTCACATATTAAAAATACAAACGTGTTTGACAAGTTTTTGTTGAGAATGTTATCTTATCTTTTAATCGCTATTAAATCTGCCGCAGCTCCAACTTGAATGAATATAAAAAAGGGTAAACATTTAAAATCCGCGATGTTCAGGAACCACGGCACACAAAATAAAAAATTAATCGACAGTGAACGCGTAAACCGCGGGGCGCTGGGTGACTTTAAAATTAACTTTACTGGTTCATTCGTATACATAAATAATGGCGGAATTTCTGAATACACATTAAACTCCTATAAAGAATACATTAGCATAAATTTATGGTAGCGAGTCGGCGTTTCGAGCGCGTTTTTACGTGACTCGTAAAGTTTATAGTCGCGAGTGGAGGATTGCGTTTACTGCGCGCGCTATCGGTTTATGGCCGACCCCAAATAACCAAATTGCCTGGTGTTCGTTGTCGACCCCCGCCCACCTCGACATCTGTCCGATTCGACTCTGAGAGAGTTCGCGCGGCAACACCACTTGGAAACTTGCCCGATGCATCATTACTGCATTGTCGACTCGCCCGAGCTTGAACGCCCGTCCTCGCCGCTGTCTCAGATTTATTACAGTTTTCGTCAAAACCTCCCATTAATCACAACGAGATTACAAACTACGAGCCGATAGTTACTTAAACTCAAATTAACGTCGCGGTCGGGCAGATGTAACACAAAGTAAATTCCGGGGAAGCCGTCGATAAGCAATCTCTCCCGCCCCTTGCTCCATTACAGGAGTAATTAGCACAATTAACAGGAGCAAGCATGAGGGGGCGGAGGGGGGCAGCGCGATCGCTTTCACGCACGCAAACAAATGTCACGTGGCACGGCGCCTTAATTAAAACGATAATTGAGTTGACTTGCGAAATTCATCCGCCATTTCAACATTCCGAGTGAAATTTCACAGAAGCTCCCCTCGACACTACGAAGCCCTTAAGTGTCGACGACTTTAATTTTGTGTTAGCGTCTACTTTGCGGTCCCCAGGCAAATTTTAATACGGTGTACGCGGTTTCGCCTTTGTGAAATTACTTAAATAAATTACCTCGAATCGGGTTTCGTCGTTCTGCTGAAAGCCAACTGGTTCGGAAAATTGGTATATAAAGAAGAAAAGTTGACGTATCTGAATAAAACCAGAATTTCTTTCACGGATCTTTTTGTGAAGACTTTTTTCTTTATTTAAAGACTGACTAATACTCCAGAAAACTTGTTGATAGAAATATGTTAATCAAAACCCGCTTTATTGTTTATGCATGAACATAATAGCCGTAATAAAATGCCGGCGTGCCGCGTTCGTACCTCGGTGTTGACAAAGGCGCCTCCTTAATTGTGATCCCTCCGCTTAAATCAAAGAGGGCAAGGAGAGATTCCTCGGCACAATATGTGTGTCGGCACTCCCGCTACGGCATTATACCGGTGATAAACAATTCGTTCCGCCTTAACGAACGACTCACTCCAACGACATAATAGCACTCAAAATTAATTTGTAAAGGTCACTGGCCGACATTTTAAAAATTATTACCCATAAAAGTAATTTAAGCATCGGTCCACTGTGTTACACCACGACGATTAATAAAATGTTAAAACATACTTGAGATCGTGATAATAAAAATTTTATATAGGCAGTAACTTTGTTGCCGGGGCGTTCCGCGATAATGGCGCTTGTTAATAAAAGTGGATGCTGCAAATTATTTTATGGAGTGAGTGTTGAAGTTACTTTCGTGGCAATCCTAGGAGTTCACATGGTGAGTAATCGGGGACAGGTCTGTTTGGGCGGCGAGTCGCATGATCACCGCGGTCGGTCCCGGCGCGGAAGGGGTCGCGCACGTTGTTTAAACGAGAGCTCCCTCACCACCCGTCAATAAAACATTAAACACGTAACAAGTTTATGCGCAGTGACAACCCTAGCGGATTCCGCCACTTCGTTAATCCGGGGCGGGGGCAGCCCTAAATTAGGGTCGAGACAAGCCGTAATCCCCCGCTCGGCGCGACGGGGGATTTATATTGTTATTGCTCCGCGTCCGGAATTATACGAGGGTTGAGGGACTAATGAAAGGGGAAATTTAATTCCTAATGATTCCCGTCTTAGTCCGTAACGAGGAAACTCGAAAAAGGGCTGCGCGCGACCCGCGTACTTTTTATGATTAATCGTTTCGAGGGAGCGGAAGATTATTCGATCGGATCCGTTCTCGTTACTTATTTAGTGTTTGTTTATTGAACAGCGTCGACATGTTTCGGTGTTTGTCGAGTAGAAAGTTAACGGGCAAATTGGATTACAAATTTATTCATGAAACATTTTGGATGCTCGCACACGGCACGGCGGCGGCGGCGGCGGCGGCGGCGAGGAGGCGAAACATATGTAAATGCGTGATAAGCACGAAGGGAGGTACGTGCGGCGCATAGGTTGCAGGGCCGTGTCGCCGTGTTCGACACGCCGCTGACACCGACTCCAGGAACCGACACCGCTGCCGACCACCAATAGCGTACCATTACGAACATGCTAGACGCTATCCTACATGCACTGGAAAGCAATTTACATAAAAGTACGGTTCAATTTAAAGCTTTTACTTAATGCGTCTTTACTTTGCAAAATCCCAATGCACAGGTGGCGAGCATAAAAACTTTTCAGCACACGTACCAACCAGTCTTAAATGTAAACAAAAAGTAGCATAAGTTCTCATTTCCGCAAACAAAGTTTGGCGTTAGTAAAGTGCATTCTCCAGGAACCGTGAAACGCGCACAGTGGCGCCCCCGCCGTCCTTCCGCTCATTACGCGAGGCTAATTGAGATAAATTATGAAGACGTGCGCCGAGCCGCGAGCTATCGCACCCACCTGCTAATTACATGCAGCGATTTCAATTATACAACAACTCCACCGTGTTTTTACTTCATCTCGTTTGTTTTTACACTCCCATTGAACAGGTTTTGTTTTAATTAACCAACAGCATTGTGATGGTAGAGTAATAGTGTTTTGATGCAATTAGACGCCGATTACGGTGCGTCATAAAAGGACCAGAGGATCGCAATAAATGGGGTTCGAAAGACGTCGGTAGCCGGGCGCCCACACACGACGACGTCGACGACCACAGAACACAGAGCGTTGACCGCAGCTTTGTAAGCATCTGGCGCCTACTGTGCCAGTACTCTGTGCTGTGGCTGCCATTTACACAACAACAAAGACGAGCCTGAACAATATGAAGAAATTCCTACCCACTCTCGTCGATATATGTCGAAATAGCGAAGCGTATATGATTGACTTCGTCTAATAATCTTTGTGCGACGCAGAAGTTCCGAATTGCTTTCGTCATACATATGTATAAGGTACTCGCACCAGGAATGCTTTGAATATTTCGTTTGGAATACAGAGGCGAGTGTGAGTGTAGGCGTCGCTGCGAGCACGGGTCGCCGCGTCCGGCGAGCTATCTGCGAATGCCGAGTGTGAAACAATGGCGACGCTGATATCAGGGTGGAGGGAATACTCACTATGTGGAGCGAACCAGCATTGGAAAATGGCTAGCGTGTCACTTGTTTTGTTATTTTTGAACTCTATCCTAGATATTATGCTGAGTTGTAGGAATTTCCAGATAATACCTACATTAATTTAAAACCCATAATCTGCGCTCCCCCAGCAGAGGGTATATTGGAGCCAGTATAATGATGCCATATGATAAAGAATTAATTAAATAAAAAAGAACACTCAAAAGCAGGGTTTCTTAACTTGTGGTCCATGAACTCCTAGGGGGTCTGTGTAATGAAAGCTGGGGGTCCATGGCAAGCTTACTTACGTTGTGAGATCAAAAGAAGTGTTGCGAACAGAATTTGACGCATAACCGACATTTGGTGTCATTTAGCTCTAGCTTACCCCCGACTTGTCAAACGAGCTGTTAGTTCTGATTCCGTTTGCAACTAAGTACATACTTATCTCTGTGAAGCACGGTTTTCAACTTTATTGTCTATAAAAACTAAGAATCGGAATCTGCTAGAAGTAAGCTAGAAGTGAAAGATGACATGCACTTTGCGTTATCAAAAACAGCTCCTCAATTTGACATTTTAATCCAGCATGAGAAGCAGCAACCGTCACACTAATTATATTTATATGTAAAGTTTAATCGTAAACTATAAAAGCTGATGAAGTTTAACACCGTTTTTTTTGGAAAGGGTCCGTGGGCTCTTTGAAATTTTCAAAGGGGTTCATGACTAGAAAAAGGATAAGAAACCCTGCTCAAAAGAAACCTTATTTAAGTTGACCTTTACCACTTTTATTCTTAAAGAAAAGAGACGAACATAATAGTAAAATGATGCCGATTGAACAGTATAGTTAATACCCGATTGTGTGCAGCGATGCAGCGTCGTGATGGATATTGTTGCGGGCGGGGGGCGATTCGATCAAGCTTGCATAAATCGATACGATACGATACTATCGGAACTAAGCCGCAGCCGTGCCCGAGACGAGTAATACCCTGCCTTCGTCGCTGATAGGGTTGCCAGCTGTATTATTGAATAGACTCGCAGTTTAGATAAATAGCAGTTGCGTTTTTATTCAAGCTATTAAATTTTTTAACAATCTCCTTTGTCTGCCAAATTTTTGTTTCAAGTTATAAAGAAAGAATTCAATAACAAACGTCCATTTATCACAAATCTAGGAAACAGTAACAAGTTTAGTTATCCCGGGAGCTGTTTAACAGCGTTTATGATTAATTATGAAGGTACACCCTGTACGGGGGGGGGGTCTCAATAATTCTCCTCAGCTCAGTTACTGCGTGGAGCATATTCAGTCTCGGCCGGTTTTATAACGAGATTAACTGAAAATTAGGGCATTTGAGCTAGAAACAAATGAAATGCCATAGATGACAAATGAATGTTTTTAGACTACTAATATCAAATTCAATGATAAGGTTTTCCTATCCCTTATTAGTGACCCCCATTGTCGTGCACCCCAACTCGTCGAAATCAGATTCGTTGTCAATTGCAAGTTCTGCAATGGATCCGTATCAATTTGTAACTATCGTCTGTGCTACTGCAAAGTCCTCTGATATTAATGATGGATTAGTAAATACCTCAATTATATGTTACTAGCGGCCGCCCGCGGTTTCACCCGCGTGGTTCCCGTTCCCGTGGGAATATCGGGATAAAAAGTACATATAAACCTTTCTCTTGAATCACTCTATCTATTAAAAAAAATCGCATCAAAATCCGTTGCGTAGTTTCAAAGATTTAAGCATACAAAGGGACATAGGGACAGAGAAAGCGACTTTGTTTTATACTATGTAGTGATTTATTAACCATGTTGATAATTTAGTTTAAGTAAATTACTGACTGCTTTATTGGGTTAGATATTACATTTTATGACTGGTAAACCAATTACAAGGTTAGCAAGTAGTAAATGATTATCGTAATGAGTGTAAGAGGATCCATACGCAGTTTCCCTTAGCAATGAAAGCATTAACAGCGTCTCATAAAATCCTCCAAAGAAAAATAAAACGGTACGAAAACGACTACCACGCAATCTGTTTCACTTTAGGCCGTCTTAATAATTACAAGTGGCCATTCCTTCCAATTAAGAAAAGTCTCGGGCGATAAATTGTGAAGAGTGTCGCGGCGCCCCGGGCGGCTGTTGTTCCGCGGCGTAAACACGCCGCGCCGCCACCGTGCGCCAGGGCTGCCACCTTTGAGTAACTCAGAGTCCGCATCGTCGCGCAACGAGGACTCTGATGAAATACTCGTTTCTCACCTCTTCAAATAAGAATTTACACGCCCCGCTGCCGCTTTAATTAAAGGAACGCACCTCCAGCCACCGACTGGAGCGTATCGAAGAACAAACGCAAATTTATTCTGAACGGAGTTTTTTTCGGCATCTATTAAATAAAGAAGTCGAGGAGAATGCTAAACAAGGTTGAGCGGCCCTCGCCCTGCGAGTTTTCCACTTGAAGTGGTGAGCGGGTGGCGAGGGGTGGGTGGGGAGCGTTATTCAGAGTGGCTTAGATAAGGTAAGGAGGATGAAGAGCCGAGATGCGCGGCGTAATGAACCGGCTCCGAGCAGTTTTTGTGTGGTTCGGGCGCCCAAATTGAATATTAGGCGCGATTTGAGAGCGAATGAGCGGGCGGCAGAAATAAATCCGCGGTTATTATGTTACCCAAATGAGATTGTGGAAAGGCTCGCCCTGTTAGGCTTAGGGTCGCTGCTCAATTTCCCGTTCGGTGTAAATTGCCAGTCGTAAACTGTGTTATATTTTGTGGGGAACTGAATTGGTTTTAACATAAGTTCGACCAATTGTCTTTATTTATTTGATAGACACCACACCACTGATAGAGACCAATAACATGTTTTACTTTCATAAGATATTTGCAATTGCAAATGGTGTGGCAAGGAGTACTTTTAAGTTCTGTTATCTACTTGAAAACACAACCTCAGTATGTAAAGTGTATTTCTCTCCATATCGTTAGCACAAACAGCTAGCTGATGTATCGGAAAATCAAATAGGTACGCGGCAGCCGCTGTTTGCAAATAAACACCGAGTCGTTGCAACAGTGTAGCACCTCCGTGATTCGCAGTAAAAACATTCGGACAAACGGGCTGGGCACGAACTCGGTGTAACCTGACGCCCCCCGCGGGCAAGACGCGCCGGGTTTATGTAAACTTTATTACGGCGTGCACTTCTCCCCCGGCCCCGGCTCAAATTGTAAGGCGCGTCCGTGCATTACTCAGCTAGCTGCGCCGCGTGTTTGCACAGATCGACGGCTCCGTGAGCGGACTGCCAACACGTCGGATCGGGGTCACACTGCAAGATAAACTCTTCACGTGCTCTCCTCAAGTTAGAAACTCGCTTGCATCGCAAGTTTTCTAAGAGACTATGATGAGCTTTTATGACGTGAATTGATCTCTTACTAAATATGGCTCAATGTTGAGACCTCTTTCTTGAAGATAATATTTTATGTAATATGCAACTTAAGTAGGTATGAATGAATACTTACTATTTCACATCGTTATAATATTATGAATCATAAATGATAATTTCTCAGTTATTATTAGAAAAACACTGCGAAAGTTTAATGTCAATAATCTTCTTCATTACCAGTTTAAGAGGCTAATAATTACTGTCAAACTATTAAGAACGTGTGGTTCTTAAAAGCAGCAGCACAATGAAACAATTGCGTTGAAAAACAACGTTCTTACTCGGCTAACGAGCAGCGGTGCTCAAACAGAAGTAGGTTAGTGCAACAAAGACTATGTTATAAAGCAGCCGGGTGCGGTATTGATTCGCATGCATTTTGCTCGGCGAGGCGGTGCGGTGCGGTGCGGCGAACGTGCGAGCGCACATCTGTGCGGTGCGCCGCTGCGTTCAGCCGAGCGCAACGGGGGTAGTACACCACCCGCCGCCCCCCGCGCGGTGCGATACCCGCCATTCGCAACACCTCGCGACGCACTCACGACCGAGCTCACTTCACAACAGGGTTAGCTATCATCGAGATGTTTCATGAACTTTATTTATCTACACCACCTTGAATTTTCTACCGTTCTATTAACTTAATGATTCAGGATCAAAACGGCTGGTGAAATCTGGTTGCTGCATATTTTTCACGTACCGACGAAAAGTGACGTTTTATTTCGATTTTATATAAATTATGAAATTTGTCCGAGTTCCTCAATATCCAATCATCATCATCATCTTCCAAAAATCATGAAACGAGATAAATCAAACTTCTCTTCTGAAGAATATAATCATAAAAAACAAATTTTTTGACCTATCACGTTTCCATAGGAAATTCCTTTTAACCGAACCGAAGTTGTACCTTTCCCCGTAAACGTTTCGATGCTCTAAACAAATAACCTACTTTACCAACTAACAAAACCTAACATGACTAGTTACAAAGAGCATTAATCAGTTTCTATTCGGAAGCAACCCTAGCGGGGGTGTGCCACTTGCACCACCCACTTGTTTCAGTCAGGGCCGTGTTATGAAATCAACGTGTTCGAGCGAAACACTCCTCTCCACCTTCGCATTCCCAAATGGAAAAGGCAGTATGACGCTTGTTGGAAATTTTCAAAGCTAAATTCCGTCGTAGCAATTTTAAAAAGCTGCGCGGAAATTGGAATGCTTGGAAGTCAGTACTCACATGTCTCTCTTCTGCTGAGCTGATACCTGTAACAGATTTAGAAAATTTAATTTAAATCCTATTGCTATTGGTATGAAAAGAAAAAAGTACGTTTCAAATTCTATCTGTAGGATCTTCAATGTTGATATTTGTTTTTACCTCCTACAATTTGTCTACGTATTTGAAAGGGATCCGTATCTAAGCGGCTCATCTGGTCAAAATATCTCAACATTAAATTAATTGCATAAACATGTAGCACTAATTCCAACAAATTTATCTGTACATCAACGACATGCATTCATAAAAAAGATTTGGAAGATCTAAAGAAGATTAACATTTGGCTCGATGTCAACTGCGAGAAAGCGACTATCGGCATTTGTTTGAAAAACTACATACAATATTTGAACGGACACATTTTATTTTAGAATCAAACGTTAAAAATCAAAGGGGAATCTTTTTATTCGCGTCAAAATCAGACTTCTTAGTTTTATTTTTAGTTTAATGGTCTTTATTTGAAGTAGTAATGATGAGTTATAGAATTAATTTCGTAAAGTGCTGTTGGTGCCAGTATTGAATGATTAAGGCGA
This sequence comes from Crambus lathoniellus, assembly GCA_949710035.1. Classification (NCBI taxonomy): domain Eukaryota; kingdom Metazoa; phylum Arthropoda; class Insecta; order Lepidoptera; family Crambidae; genus Crambus; species Crambus lathoniellus. The sequence goes on along the minus strand of OX453309.1, from coordinate 11,216,441 downwards.
GGTATATCGGTGTCATAGGTGGCGTGTCAAGAGGGGGGTGTATAGGGCGATGAATATTGTAGGGGATGTCGTCGGCGATGCGGCGGTGTCACGCTCTGCGACAGCGCACTGGAGGCATGTGACACGTATACGTGGAGAGTGAACCGTTATATTTGGCGTGGAAACGTAAGGACTGACGAATGCAGCGACAAATATGCCACTGGAAAAGGTTAAATAATACATATTTTGTTAAATTACTGTTTTGCTTAACTCCGAAATTATTATCATCATCATCAGTGATCTAATGTCCTTACTGCTGGGGCACCTGGCCCCTTCCTTATGTATGGATAAGGAGAATGGGCCATGATCCACAACGCGGGCCAATGCGGGCTGGTGGGTACTAATGAAACGTGCATTCAAGCACGGACCTCAAGATTAAATGTATTTGGTCACCTATCCCGTGACCGACCATCGCGAAAGTAGCTTAACCTCAACTATTGCAGGCCGAGCACGGTACCCACTGCGCGACGGGCCCGAACTAAATGTTTCACTTATTATTATTTTTTTTATTTTATTTATTTATCAACTTATTAAATTACAATTAGTTATTTAAAATTATTTATTTATTATCATGAAGTATTTATTCAGCGTTAAATGCCGTTTAAGTATTCCGTGATCGAATATCTTGATCATCATTCTCATGTCGTTATTGCGCACAATGCCCACAGTTACTTACTATACTTACTATTTCTGATACTCGAGTATCGGAAATGGTAAGCCTAAATCCTACCATCCAACCATTGTTCACCGGACACCGTCTAAATCGAGTTACGTATAGGTTGACAAATGCTATGCGGTGCTGTGCTGTAAATGTGATGGAGATATTCCTGGTTCAGTACAGTGCTGTCTTTCTACCAAACCGTCAAGTCAAGGAATCTATATCTTATTTCGAAAACCAACAAGGAACCAAAACTGTCGTTAAAACAATTTAGATTCTGATGTACTTATGTGATTTCGAGTCTTCAATAAAGAAAAGTTTTAATAAAAGGATCATTGTCATGTCATCTATATACTAAAGGATGGTATTATATCGTGCGTATTTCAAAAATGCTTCAAACTCGAGAAAATAGCTAGTAACAGAACATCAGATATGCCTACGTTAGGTGCTCAATGTATCACTCGAACATCAAAGGCAATCCTTTTGTCACGCTCAACTCAACGTTGTATTACTAAGAAATATTCTAGTTTACGAGTAAACTTGCTAGGCTTCTGTGACAGTATAGTTACAGGTTTAGAAGTGAGGTTCACGCAAATTCGGAGCAGACCACATGCCGGCGTACCCAGGAGTGGTCAGAATTAGCTTGTCTCGCCCGACGCATCAATCAGTGTTCCGAACAGTGTCCGACCGTAATCCGTATACAATACATAAAATAAAGCTAGCTAACTTCAGTTTGTATGAACAATGCTCTATTATATAATTTTTAACATTTGAAGAGCAAGTAATTTTAAATACTAAATGGCTACCAATGATTTACCTTTTGAAATAGATAATCGTCAATGACAGAACATCTTAATAGTAAATTGAACGCGCAATTAGCACTGCTTCTAATTAAATTAATTAAATGCTTCATAACTCACTACCATTAAAACGACATAGGACATATTACTCCGAAGTGCTTTATGTAATATGTACGTATAACCGAAATTAGTACACGTCGTAAACGTAACGCATGCAGATGGTGAACATCAAAGGCATTATCAACCGCATCCGATCGCCGCAAGTTTGCGAGCAATTGCCGCCCCAATAACATTAGTATGCTCATTCGCGTGTACTGTACAGATGGTGCATGCGGTTGGTTAGATTGTATTGCTCAAATTAAGGATATTCGAAGCTAATAGCTCCAAGTTCTATGCTCTAACTTAGACATTTTCCCCAGAATCGTAGAAAGTGCGTTGTATTGTATTTAATTGATCATCAATCTAACCTAACCTACCAAAAATACTGAAATGCACACAGTTCTTTCAAGACTTATTGGGATTATTTTTCGATTGAAATTTAACATTTTAACAGACCATCGTAAAATAAAATGTACTAAAAATATAGAGTCGCATTTAGTTTCGCATTTCGTAAGTTTATTGGCGAAATACGATCTAAAACATGCCAGTAATACGTATCGGTATATATTTTTATTGCTACATAATGTTTATCGAGTATGAAATCATGCGCCTGTGTCGGTCCGCGGGCGCGTACGTTCAAGTCACCCGCAAAATTACGTTACTAATTGACTAAAACACGCGACGCTCACACCAGCAAGGAATAATTAATTGAGCGCGGGCAAGGTGAGGGTAAGGCAGGGGGGCCATCTGCGCGGTAACTCTTACATCAGTACACCGATAATGGCACAAATTAGCCGGGGAAGTGGCAGGAGGAGCAGGGGTCGGGCGTCGGGGGGCGCTAAGCCGGAACATCCCGGAGCGCAGATTACCGCTTGCTTTTGTAATTAACCGGAGCGACGGGCGGCTTCCAAATCCATTTCTGTGTTACATTTTCATTTGTGGCGCGCTCGTCCCCGCCGCGCCGGGATTACTCGCGCTTCACTGAAAACTGAAAACCCGCTCCCCTGATGTTTGTCATGAATTCCGCCCTAAGGTTTACGGACCACGAAATACGTGTTCGCAACTTTCCTTTCCTTTCGAGCCGGCTTCATCTACAAAAATATTTTTACTCAATCTGTTCCACATCTGTTTACATATTCTGTCTAAACACACGCATAGATAGACACCGATTCGGAGAAGTGACTTATTCATACTCTCAAAGCAATATCGAGTTCACCGTAGCCGTCAGCGATCCGAAAACACGCAAACAGTGAGTTCAAAAAGCCTCTCGAAGCTGGTAAATATTGAAACAGAAGTGGGATCGGAGACGTCTGCCGCCGGCGGGCGGGGCGGGAGGGGGGCACTAATAGTCTCCAGTGGCACACAGCAAACAACGCGAGCATACAAACAGACAGCTCTTAAAATATTCATGCTATGTATCGAACCGTTATATCTCACTCGAGATGATTTATTTATTTTTCAGATTCGAGAGCGACATGATTCTGATTTCGCGAAACTTTCTGCGATGTAAGAATAACTTGAAATTTGGTATCATGTCTTACCGTTTCCTTTGTCATCTGGTCGGTGAAGGTCTGGAGGTTTAGCGAGTACTGAGAGGGGATGATGAGGTACTCCGAGGCCGAGGAGGCCCGCGGGTGGCAGGGCTCCCTGGCCCAGCAGGGGCAGCGGCGGCGCGCCGTGCGCTGGTAAGTGCGCCGCGTGCATCTGCTGCAGTAACCTTGGCAGATCTGGCCTTTGTTGCTATAACAAACAATAAAAAATTCAAATTAGCTCAAGAAATTATTATAAAGAGTTTTTATGAGTAAGAAAAAGCTACATTCAGAGCTCGAATAAAACGCAGACCCTATTTAGGTAGTTCAAGTGGCGACAGTCAAAGTGAATTGATGTGTCACCGCAAAGCTCCGTGCATTTTTAAACCGAAGCCGAGCCAAATTAAAAAGTCCTCCACGAGACCCCTCCGCGGCGCATTATTTTAAATTTTAAATGAGAGCATCGCCGGCGGCAGCGACTGTGCGAAATTGATTACTCCTTCTCCATTATTCCCCTTTTCCGCTTTTCCCGCGCTTCCCATTCTATATCGCCGCGTTTAACGTAATTATAGCCGGCCCGCTCGCGCGCCCGCTGCCGCCGCAGCCCGTGGCTTGCGTCGACGACTCGCCGAGCTTTTTCCGCTCGGCGGGGCACGTTCTTTTTTTTAGCCGCCGAAAATTAATTGGATTTTCGCCGAGGGTGGAACATATTTTTTATTGGCCGCTCACGGCTGTGATTTATTGTGTGTCAAAAGGTGGCGAGCGCCACTTAGCTGCGAGTGCTTTTTTACAAAGGGGGGGTTTTAATACGAATTAGTTCTAAAGAGTAGTCCTTCGTAACGTGCATGTTTTTGTGTCCTAGGAATGTGTGTAATTAAATCAACGTGGGTACGGAAGGCAAATTCTTGTTAATTTTATTCCAAAACAAAATGTGATTCTTCCAGTTCCAAATGTTGGGATTTTAACCAAATAACATTATATCTAGTATAATAAAGATATGGTTAGTAGAATTAAATCAAAGCCTTAACATAAGCAAAGGTCGCACTTATATATGTAACGCTAGAAACAAACGCAAAGCCTTCTTTGCAATTTGTTTCCATGTTGTACAAGTTTCTGGTTATAATATCGAGTCGCAAGAGTCGCGAGGTATGCAAGCGAGTGGTAGCCCTTGTTACAGCGTGAACGGCTTTGAGCCCCAGCCTCGCTATGAGAACTCTCACGCTTCAAGCCCCCTACAGGGCTGCCACAACATAAAAGCGGATTCTTTCAAATTATTTTTTTAACTTTTGAAGTTAAGATGGCTCTTACGCTGTTCTCTACTTGCCGTAGACACACATTATTGCATTCCAATAAATATTACCTACTTCAATAGGAATCTTGTCTATCAATCAATTAAAATTCTGGCATAGTACGTACGTTATTTACGTAGGTATATACGTAAATAAGGTAAAGTAGGTACGGTCAACGTTAAGGTAGTTAAATAAATATAGAAATAAATAGATGATAACGTTGCTTTTATAAAATGACTTTCAATTGCTTAAAATTTTCGCGCGTTTTTGTTTGACCACTTTCGCATTACCTGACGTGCGTTCAACAAGTAGTACAAGTACCTAAAGTATGAATAGAAAGAACAAAACTGGTTCTATTAAAAGCTCACAAAATATCTCATTAAAAATTCATAAACCTACGTGCCTACTTGCGAAATAAGAGATAAAAAATATGTCATTAATAGAACAAGGGGAGACAGCCCTGTCCCCCCAGGGGGGAGCGCCTGCCATGAATGACAATACCTCGGCGTGATACCTTCGCGCGTTATTTTTTCCACCGCGAATATTTAGACGTGATTAAACAGCACCAATAGTCTCTTAGGATTAAAACTCGTTCCCCCTAACGACTTTGCCGTTTACTTATCTTCCGGCGAACTTTGCCGTTTGTATTATCAACCAAATTAAAGTTTGATTAAGTTTCGTTTGAGACAACAAAGGGGCCGGGATCATTTTTCAATATCTCCTTTAAAAGAGCTACTCGGTGAAGGTTATAATGAAACGCCCGGAGGTTGTCTGAGATTGGTGAAGCTGTGGGATTAGTTTTACTGTTAGGATGGCACTCGAATGGCAAGAGTTTTTCTCCGTTATATTAGTCAACTAGCAACAATCCGCGATTTTGTCTGGAAGGATTTATGCACTGATCGCCATACAGACTTTTATTAGGTACTTATTTCACCCACTTTAACTAAAATTTCTTCCTTCACCATGTTTCTATAGGCTTTATGCTAAAATTTATCACACTTCACTACTATTTCCAGAGAAGAGCTTAAGCTCTCTCAGTTTTATTAGATAAGTAAAAATTTGATGACTGTTTTGAGCTGATATCATTTTAATCGCCTCAATAACATCTCAGCTAAACCTATAAGGTATAAGGTAAATACGTCTATATATTACATTCAAATGCTGCCGAGAAGGCACACAAAATATGCAACTAAGTGGAAATGAAAAGGTATTGCGCGAGGAGAGGATAACGTGTCGTGAGGAATCTGAGCAGTAGAGGGCGCCTCAAAGCCTTTGTTACGAGAAAAATGCTCCGCCGCGCCCAGTTCACGCCACATTTACCCCTGTCTATACCCCGGATTATTCACCATTTATAAATGGATAGCGAACGCCGAGTGCACACATTTTTATGCATACAATATTTATTTCCATACGCTCCACCGCGAATTTTTACTACCCATTTTACCCACGTAAAAAATATTGGTACACATTTTATCCACTACAAAACGACCTAGTAAAACAAAAATGTCCTGACACTGTTTTAAACCGGAAATAGTTAAAAGAGATAAAACTAAACGCCGAGTTAACGAAGAGAACCATTACAATAATCAAGTATCGAATTATCAGTGTGGCTTTTAAAAATAAATTACTCGAGCTATTACGACATATAAGTGGCCGTGTAATCTATACAATTAGCGTACAATTAGTAACGTTTTAATAGGAGGTATTGAGAGGAGGAAAGTTTCCACTCAAACACTTAAATAATTAAGAGTAGTTAGTTGCCGGCCGGCGCGCCTTATTATATAGCTCGCGTAGAGAGCAGGCTCGCGGGATTAAGATGTTGCATAATGTGTAAATTATTATGACCGTAATTGATTTATTATAAGGCACTCATCGTACCAGCGCTAACGCTGTCTCACATACGGCTCATACGAGAACCGGTTAGGGAGCATTGCCATTTCGGCGCTTCTAAGATTAAACAGAAGCTCTTTCAATAACACGATATAGATTGATTTCGAAATTACATCCGTGTTATGATATGGAAGTAATAGGATTTTTAACCAAATCGGATGATCTGTGATTGATGAATGAATATAGCTATTTTCTCGTTCATTAAATCGTTGATGAATATTCATATCTTAATTATTAAGATGTTCTATAATTACAACAGAGCCATAAAAGAAATCAGAATTCTTCGGGTGTAGCCAAATAAAGATTGCCTCACAACGATAAATTACGTGGGAGATCAAGAAAAACCCGTGCCGGAATAGATGAAGGCATAAAACGATGCGAGAAACAAGAGGGTAGTTGGGAACAAGGGCGCGGGGCGTCACGCGCCATTACCCGCCCCGGGCGCCACGTGCGCTACATTCAACATAATTGCTTCTAATCGCACATTATCTCCACACACGCTAAATTACGATAGCAAATAATCGGGATAATAGTAGAGGCTAATGGAAATGAACTGCCTATGACTAATTCCAATAAGTATGACATTTATCGCGAAAGCGCAGACCACACTTAATGTTATTGAAACACTTTAATTTATACAAACACGAACTAGTTATACTTATCGTACATAATCCTCATCTTTAAAAAATTACGCCTGACAAATGTTTACACATTTATCAATAGCACAATATATACAAAGCTGAACCCCACAAATAGCATCAAACAACGTAAAAAAAGCATACGAAAAACACGCGGGGCGGATGAGTCGTAAAACTGATTACATAATTTCATTGGGAGCGACGACAGAATGGCCCCTAACTCACTTCCGCGCTCTGAAAAACAAGGTTCTCGCGTAAGCGACAGGGGAAAGCCGCCGACCGGCGACGGCGACGAGGCGCAAGAAGCGCCAAGGGTCTGCAATGCAATATTTATCACCCGCCCGCGAACGTGCCTGGGAAAAAATGACAAATTCATGTTTCCCTTCCCGCCTGCCCCCGCGCCCCGATTTATTCCCGTCGTAATTTTTATCAGAGGGTGTGAGACTCCGCGCAAACTAGATAGAAATGTTTTCACGACTCGCTTGTTTATAAAGCCATCGAACAGCGAAACAGATACGCTCTATTTACACGAGACGCAGCACTCTCGTTTGCTCACCTATCTCTCGAGATAATGTTGCATAAACGATGTAGGATACATTATACACTTCACATCCTCATGTCGATAGCTGTTTTCAATTACGACAGTTGTGATGTAAAATTAGTTATTAAAAACATGACACGCGGTCGCATGTTAATTTATCGATCTGGAGAAATCGAGTAACTGATTCATTGTAAACATAATACCCTCTCGTGGTAGGTAAGTAAGAAAAGGTACGTGTAAGCTATTACCTGTAGGAGGCACCCCAGCAGGTGGCGGAATAAAATCAGAACGAGAAATGATTTACCCGTCGATAACGGAGAGACTCCTCGCTCTATTGATGATGAGTTCACGCAGATTGCATAAACATAATGACGAATAATTTGGTCGTGTTTATCTGCCGGCATCGGCACCCCCACAATTCTATATACGCCACTCGGGGCTCGATCTTCATTCAACCGAAAGGGCTAATTGTTTGCCTATTGTTTGTTAAACAAAGGGAATACATGAACTCCTTAAAGAAAAATGTATCGCATAAGAACTAGATACGCAAAAAACAAAACGTCCGAGGATTGATCGAGTGTTCTCGACAGTAAGTGATTTTAATAGGCAAGCAAACAGTCCCCAATTTGAGGAGTATTCCCTATTCACAAATCAGCGCGCGGCGGAATCGTCGCAAATCAGACGGAGACGGGCGCGGCGGGCGCTCTCAGGGGAGAGCCCCTTTGATCCCTAGCTGACCCGAAAATAAAAAAGGTTCGTAATAAAAAAGGACCGACATACGGAAGGTGGCGCCGCTTTTTTATTTAAATTAGAGTGTTTTATAGGGGGAGAGCGATATTGCGTTTTGCCGGTGTCCCGAAGGCTGTTCGGTAATCTATAAACGTAGGTAAATCCTCGACGCCGGGTGCGTCGAACTTTCACCGAATACTTTGGGGGTTTAAAGGCATTTTCTTTTATCCCCTGGGTGTTTCACGAATGTGAATAAAAAGGTTTTCAAGTCTCGAAATGACTTATAGTACACCTGTGTTGCTTTTAAACATATTAGTGAATACATTTTGTCTCCGTCGGTGTTTCAAAGCAGCGTATGAGACATTAAGTAATTAGGGACAGTTATTAGCGAGCGGCTTGAGCGTGCGTAAATAATTCATGAGATTGTTGACTCGCCGCCAAAAGTTACGACCCACATTCAGGTGCTAACGTTGATAATTTTCGAAGGCAAAATACCATTTGCCAAGTTGGTATTTTACTGATAAATGATGTTGACAAAAACACATTACAGTTTGGGATGTTTATAATACGTGTTTAGTGTAGGAGACGTCGGATGTCGTCGCGAGGTGGGAACACGTCGCGCGCGACACGTGACCAACGTGACGGCGCGTGATGGGCTGGCGGCGCGCCAAGGTTCTCGTTCCGCAAGAGTCTATCGACCACAGACAGTCGAGCGACGAGTGAGTTCCTCCACTTTATTTTCGCCCTCATTATCTTTAAAGTGATTTATTTCAGGCGCGGTAGACGTATTCAAAATTTTCGAACGCCGAGCGTTAATACACCGCGAGAATAGGTCGCACTAACTACTTGGCACCGGTCCGCGAATGTGCCTATTGAAATTTATAATAGGCGGCAATGAAGTCCTCACGACTCCCCCCGGCGAAAAAATACAATTAGTGGATTGCGAAATCAATTAGGAGACCAATTTGAGGACGGATTGTGGCACGTGAGCGGTGTGCACGGCGAGCTACGTTCGTTATGTCGGCCGGCTCGCCCACGCAGCCAGCTAAATAAATAGTAACTCTACGACCACCTACATAAACATGCTAATTTGTGTGCTGCTCACCGCCCGGCGACTTGATAAAACTCTTTATACTGTGTATTAAACAGTTCTGGTTTGTAACAATTTTATCAATTCCTCGTTGCCGTTCGTTGGATCGCGGCCAAACTCGTCTTGCGGGGCTTAGATCATTTAATTAACGACCGTCGAACTTTCGACCTGTTGAAAGCTCTGCTTTTAGAGCATTTACTTGTTTTACACGTACTAATTTGTTTAAACAATTTAAGTGGTGTGTTCGAATCAATTAAAACTGCCTATTTGTGGTATTTACCATTTTATTTTGTTTAAAACATTTTTGTGTTGGTGTATAATTTTATATGAGACTAGCTGATCCTCGCGGTTTGACCCGCGTGGTACTCGTTCCCGTGGGAATATTGGGATAAAATATAGCCTATGTCACTCGGGAAGAATGGATGGAGCTTTCTAATGGTCAACGAATTTTATAAATCGGTCCAGTAGTTTCGGAGCCTATTCGATGCAAACAAACAAACAAACAAACAATCAAATCTTTCCTCTTTATAATATTAGTATAGATGTATTTTTGACATTATAGTAAGTACAGTATTTACCTAGCATTATTTTTTGTGTTAAACAGAAATGTTGAAACGATAATTTTAGAAACAATAGAATAACAGAAACATATTTTTAAACCATGAGTCATTTAGTAGTCAGTGTGTTAACTGTCTTTTAAATAGTAGCAACCAATAGTGCATTCGCTGAACATGTTTGGACAGTTGCCACTGCGTCGCCACCGTCCCACATTACCGACGCAGACAGAAGTACAAACAGCACACGTGTTGTTTTAATCGGTTTCGCGTGAAATGCTACGCCCAAGTAATAAATTTTCTTGGTAATTATTAGATCTCTTTAATTTATAATAACTGAGACATTCCTTCCACCAAGCTATGCAATAAATTAAGGCGCTCCAATTTATTTTTTCCGAAGAATCTTGTTCTGTGTTGCAGAACATTTGTATTAAGATTATGACTGTTTTTCAGGGGACTTTATTTTTATTGTGAACGGAAATCGAAAGCTCTTTTTGTTTATAGTTAAAATCAATCTTATTATATATATAATCTTATTATCATAAATGCTTCAGTAACCTTGTCTGTTTCTTCTACTTTAGTTAGAACACGCATTTATTGAATCTCCTTGATGATTTCGGTAACCGGGGGGGCTACCGGCTAAACAATAATTATGGATATGGACATGGGCTTCATTTGACATTTGAAGCCCATATTTTGTCCTTAAATGGGCATATCTTTTAGCCGTATTTTTTAGCCGGTACAGTAAGCCTAGCATGACCACCCAAAACTCGATATGTATCGAATGATAAAGCGATTTATCGACATTCAAACGTCAAAACCCATAGTCTTTTGACAGTTAAACCGGATAACTTATCATATCATATCGCGTTTTGGTTGGTCGTGTTAGGGGGGCTGGAGCAGATAAAGTGAACCTGAGAGAGGGTCGTAAGAATTTAAGTTATGGATGAATATGTCGCAGCCAAATGGTTGAATCCGCCATTCAATTAAACGCCTAGGCCGAGCATTTTTTTCGTAAGCTATTTTATCTTCCCACAAGTTGACGGAGTCACAAAAAAAACCTAATACCTACTTAATAATAATTTCTAACCTATCACGTGTTCTACAGGACTTCCGAGGGGTACATGCTGCCATACTTAACCATCCGGCGGATTCAACCATCCGCCTGCGACAGATATATATATAGAAAAATCTCACCCCTATGATGGCGTTGAGCTCAGTCATGGTGACCTGCTTGGCGCGCTCCACCGCCGACGCCACCTGCTGTTGGTGCTCCTGCGACAGGAACGGCAGGATCTGCGCGATTATCGCGTTCAGCCTTTTCGCTATCTCCGTCTGAAACACGCACAACACGTTAATAACAACATAATTATTATCTCGTAAATCTCCCACCACAACCCGACGCCAATATTGTTTCGACACGAACCAACATCGATACCGCTAACAAACCATGACACAGTTTATCGAGTCATTTACATTCACCGATCTCCTTTGAATAAAATCAACATTAATGGCTCGATAGACGCGCCGCGGTGAGATAACTGACCTTTCGAACTAAAATTACATCGTTCATAACAAATTGTTCCCGAAATTGTATCCACATTCCAACCAACGTTGTTTGAATTCAATAATAACGTGTGTAATTAGTCGATAAGCTGCTCGGAGGGCTACAAATAAAATTAACACAATAAACAATAATGCGCGCAGTCAAATGAAATGATAAATCGCCGTGTTACAGAGCCGCTCGCATTTATTGGCTTTGTTCGTATTTTCCATTTAAATACACATTAATTTTGTTCACAGAATCGGAGTGAATTGTGGACGAATTAACATAATTGAGTCCGTAGAATTAAAAATATAAACAAATAAGGTAAAACCATTTCCTTTTGCGATTAATTAATTTTGTATTACCAAATGGAACAATGTAACGGTGGAAGTTCACAACTCTATTAATAAAGCGACTATTAAAAATGCTTAACTATTAAGGTAATACTTTCTCCTGGAAATCATGGTATAAAAAGAAACCATTATAAAGTAGAAATCCGTCGCCATTTTGCGTACGTGCACGTTCTTATTTGCGCGATACCTTCTAAAACATCGAATCGTCATTTACAAGAGGTATTGAAATCACAACTTTCGACATCAGAGTGTGCTTCCGTGTATTTTCAGAAGCGTAAATATTTGCAGATTGGAGAGCGAGCCGTTGAATGATTCTGTTTACACTAACAGACTCGCGTTAAGCGTTAACATTTTAAAACTATGCCCAGACATTAATCAATTTGCTTGGTATTTGCGGTGCACTGCGACGATAGGCATCTCACTTCGTGACCGGCCGTATTCAAACGTTCGTAATTGCGAATTTCCTAAATGCTAATAGAGCGGATTGAAAGGTCATCGAGTAATTCGTTGCGCACGTTGCATACGTAAGCGACAGCAAACATAAAGAGAAAACAACAATCAATTTAATGACAAAGACATTTAAGGAGTTTATTTTTATAGCCGTCTAAATATAAAAGGTACTTACTCAAAGCGTTTTATTTAATGACCAAAAATATTTTCCACGATTTTAAACGATTCTTATATTTAATACGCATCAAATTGTATTTTAAATAGTCACGTACCTAATGAAGTCAGATTAAAATCGCGTTTCCAACAAATATTTATCGTCAGCGAGGGCTGCGTCGTAAACTTTTAAGCTTTGAACATCAAAGAAAAGCAATATTTTTGCGAGAATGAAGTGAGAAGCTGTTGTTGTAAACTGCTAAAATATTGCGTCGTTAATAGTTGCAAGATGTTTTGTGTTTGCATAAAATCACTTTCATGGAACTTTGTTTTAAAAACAACAATGAAAGTTGTGAATATATTTAAAGTAGGTAGGTAAGTTTAGTAAAATTTGAAATAGAAAGAGAAGTGAATGAATGTTGTATGTCGAAGAGTAGTGTAATAATGTGACAAAGGGCTGTGATAAAAAGCAGAATATCCCGATGAAATGTAAATAAATGTATTTGTTGGTTGGCCCGGGCGGCGGGCGGTGGTCGGTCGGCGTCCGCGGCCGGCGCGCCGTATTACCGCAAATTACATTTTCATTCGCCACCGCCCTCGCTCGCCGCCCGCCCACCCGTTATTGTGGAAATTCACTAGTTAAACGAACGAAATATCCGCTCAAACATTCTCGTGTAACGACAAAATCGCCGCCTTGTCAGCTGCTTGTTTTTGTTTTATGATACAAACTTTTATTTGCAACGTTCGATCTATCGCACGCGGTGATGGATGTACTGCTAAATAACATTCGACGTGGTACTGCAATATGTTTTTTTTATTACGCTGGAAGTAGAAAAGGCGCGCTCACAAACATTCTTGTAAAATATTTTATGAACAATTGAATTAATGAAGGCCGTAAAATGCTTAAGTGGCTCTCGGAAATAACTGCAGAAACCTGGTTGGGTAATAATTAAAATAAATAAAGTGAAACTAGTGTTACATAAAATTTGGACAGTTAAACGTGCTCAGTTAGGAGTCGCAATGAAATTAGCTAGCTGAAGTTATGGCCGCAATTATACGAAACCGCGCGTGGGTCAGAATTAATTGTTCGTAATTTTGCACACTTTCTGCACTGTTTATGCACATCGCTCTCACACGAGTAATGTATATTCCTAATGACCGTATCTTCATTAAAATCTTGATTTCATAGAAAAATATTTTACGAATTAGAAGTAAAAACAATTTTATTAGTGACCTTTCCTTTCTACACCGAATGGGTGTCAAGATCATTAAAAAGAACCCAAGTTGACAATTACGAATTTTAATTAGAGAACTTCGAGCCGTCGAAATGTCGACAAAGGGTTTCGGATTGAAACGGTTCTTATTGACATTACGAGTCGAACAGTCGCATCTGCATCGTCTACCCAGCGCTGCGGGCTACGGACGGGGAATAAAAAGCGGGCGTACAAAAGGGCCGCAAAATACGTACTTTTTCGAGTTCTCCACAAAAGATATAGTACGGTTTGTCATTAAGGAGTTCATCCCCGCGCGAGAAATAAAAGAGGAACGTTGGGTTTCGGGGTGAGCGGGCGGGAGAAGGGGGGGAGGGGAGGGAGCACTAATGGCTCCGACACTCATCCGCTAATGCCGCGGCTGACTCTTCTTTTTGCGTGATTTTCACGTGGTTGAGTCGTTGGAGCTTTTAATCTGAAGCTGCATCTCTCCGCCGCCGGTGACGCTCCATTTGCTTCTACTATCTCACGGTTACGTAAGGGCACCCGATTTCATTTTAAACATTAAACCCCAGACAACAAATAATAAAAAAAGCATTTTATTTGTATTCGCCGACGTGTGTTTATAAATTACTTAAGCAATTTTGTTATCGTCAAAATCTTTATTGATGCTATTAAAAAGACTATAAAATGTCAACAACAAAACGGAAAGACCCTAATAAATAGCCGTAATGCGATAATTTTATGTTTAAAATACAACTAAGTAATTACTTTGGAAGTAATAATCTTAGATTTTGATAATTTACTAGCTCAAGATATTATATGCAAAAGAGCTTTTATCTTTGTCTCGAAGTGATGTAGAGGCAGCGAGCGAGTAGAAGTTACAATTGAGATTGAAGACGTACCGGTATCCGGAGCGTGTGTCGTGACGTGACCTAGATGCGACTAAGCTAGTGTCTGTTGTCTCGCGGCATCTCACTACAGCGCAAAGCACAATGCCAACACGAGACATAAATCAATTTTCAACTCACTACACTATCAGCTACCATCTCCGCCTACGCTCTAATCCGATGTGAAGTACTTCGATTAATTACACAAATTCAGAGAATTTACTCGGAAGCTATCAAACGCTCAACAAGAAAAGCGGCTTAAAGAGTGGTTAACTTAAGTGGGCACAAATTGCCAAACTAACAGCCGACCCGCAGGCACTACGGCATGTAGTAATTTCTGACAAAAGCGAAACGACACATTACCCTGTTAATGTGAATGCTACTGTTTTGAACTACTGCTTTGTGCGTATTTTAACTGGATAATCCATATGCGGTTCCGTTCGTTAAACCCTGATTATGAATTATTTATACGTGCCACGTTTTGCTTATCGTACCCGCAAAGCTCTTGTGAAGTTTCCACTTTATTAAACAAAACAGTCGGCGATCGAAGAGGCCGACTATTGTATTAAAAGCGACGTCGCTCGCTCTTATGGCGCGGCAATAAATAATTCCTCCGGCGAAATGGCAGTCGAGTCGATAAATGGGCTATTATTGCAGCAGACAGAGCCAACATTATCATCGATTCGTATCGCATTCGCGGCCCAGTAATTGTTTAAACATAGCCTGCCGTGGAACATTAGTGGCTGGGCTATCGATAATGCAGAGTGCTCAATGTCGACACTCTTCGTTAGCTTTCTAATTGCCGCGCGCCACTGTATTCCGTGTGGCCGGAGAAAAACATAGCTTGTGGGACGACCGCGTGAAAAATAGGGCAGGGTTACCTACGTTTCGTTGTAACGAGTTTGGGTCGAATATTAGAATGAAGTCCAATTATTAAAGTAGTTAAGTGAAGACATAATTGGTTTTACTTAAAATAATTGGTATCGTCAATACTTATAATAAACAAAATATGTAGCGAGAGGCGGGACGACACGCCATTAATATTCATTATAAGCAAATGGATGTAATTAGTGGGCAAGAACGAGTTGATTCGAGAGCCGTCGAGTGGGTGTGTAGTGCGAGACGTCGTTATCGCGATGCGGTGCCGGTATCGAGTGCAGCCGGTGCCGTGTCACCTCGTAATCAGATAGTAATTGCGCGGCCGACGGCAGCCATGCGAGAATTGCCTCGAATAACCACCACCTGTCAATTCGAACCTCGCTACATCGTACCTTTGCCAATTACATGTAGAGCGATCAATTAAAAGCAACATAGAAATTTAGTTAATTTACTTGATTTAATTAACTACACACAAACGCAACTTTTCTACTGATCACTAATTAGTTGACATTCTTTGACATAATTGAGTGCTGTCTGTACAGCACAGCTGCTCGTAAGTAAACGCATATGGTTAATTTATGTCAATAATAATCAATGCGTCCTTGTTTAATAGCGTCATTTATTAGTATTCAATTCATGCGACGATTATAGCGAGTAATGATCAATCGAGTCGATAACCATTTTATAATGTGCATGGGTGTCGGTGCGGGGCGTTAAACTAGCGTAGGACATCTCCGGGCGGTCACGTAGGCAGTTAAGTCCCGATGCGTATCTATCGAAGTCGTCGAAGTTATAAATTGAGTCAGGTCGCGGGGTCACGTCCCGATTGACGGATTAGGGCGGCGTATCACGGCCGACACACGGCGCCGTCACGGGCGCGACCCGCCCGTGTTGACTCCTATGTTTCTCGCCAAACAAAGAGCCAGCTTCCTAGCTACCCTTGTTTGTTTAGGTCCACGCCAAACGTTTATTGCCCTTTGTGTATCTTACCTCTCGCTAAAGCGTGAAGCCCTTTTGACTCGGCACTTTTTACGAGAGCGCTTATAAGCGTGTTGATTACTCGACACCCGAAAACGAAGCAGACATATAATATTTACTCAAGAGTCGAGATAAGTCGGCTTTTTACAAGCATGACTGTACAAAAGTAAAAGCTTGGCAGATCGAGTGCGGCATCAATCTTTTATAATATATCAGTAAGTACCAACTTGAAGATTATTATGTACGATTGTCTGTTGTGTTGCACGGATAATATAGAGGTTCTGATAGGAGTAAAACTTTCTTTTCAATCTAATTTTAGGACATAGGACAAATAATCCTGACATTATTTGGCATCCTACAGTATTAAACCTACTGTAATTGTTACAGTGAACACAACATGTTTTCTTACAAAAACAACTAAACACGCATTTCTTTGATCATTCATTCAGGCACACAGCGGGGTGCGGCGCGCTCGGCGCTTACGTGATAAAACACAAACAAGTTTCTCGTACATGAATTGACCAATTTGTAGACGTTGGATAGTTTCACAGGCGTTTGTATGGATGAATCAATCATAGCGGGCTTTTTTGCCGCATTAACGAGCAGGCCGTAATGACTCAGCAAGCGCCCGCGCCGCTCTGCACAATAGCGCACGTTAACATAACCATCAGCTCTGTTTGGCACCATTATGGCGCAGTAATTAGCGCCATTAATACACTCGTCGTAATTCGTGTAGTTACCAAGTTCCGTTTCACACGTAAACCGAAAGGTTTCCGAATGGAATCATTTTAACATTCGTGTACGCATCAAATTATTCTCGCTTCGCTGCGTGCCCATTATTTTTAATTTCGAAACGGCGATTATCCGCATGCTATAGCATGTTATTATCACGCCTCATATCAGCAGGTTATTTGGAATAACAACATTAAGCCTGCGATATGCATTTAATCGTAAAAATATTATTTATCTACACCCAATCTCTCATAATACATTATGATTTTTTTGATCCACCGTTTTGCTTTTTTGCTGACATGATATCGAGTTAGTTTATCACGGATTTGGCACTGAAATTGATTGGACTGATAACGAAAAATCCGAAGGCGATAGAAATAAGTACCTACACTGCTGTTATTTTGTTGGATCAATATAGTTCGTGCTCTGCGATAAAACTGTTTTTGATAGAGACTGGTGACATACGACAGTAATCTTTTTAGATTGTCACATATAATAAAGAGTTGTAAGTATGGACAATACACTTAAAAAGTTTCTACTTATAGTTTTTGACTAACCATCACATAATATAAATCTCATGCACATGAGAACTGGCAACGTTCTACCAGCAGAACCTCCTTGGTCAAACTATTGGATGTTCCAATTCCAAAATGAGACAAACGAGACAAAAGACATCTTAATCCTACGGGCAGCATGGGCAGATGGGCACACAGGAAAGGCGCACACAACTGTTCTGGTCGCACAGCCTACGCCGGACCCGCGCTTATTTACTGACACTGTTTGCTGTACTCTGTTTGCAATCTCCTTGTGTCCATTGCGATTGCGACGCAAGTTCTCAGCAACGCCAGCGACGGACATTCTAACGAATTTGTTTAACAAAAACCATGTAAGTCTACTCGTTTACTGATTTCTAAGTATGAAGATTTATACCCATTTAAGATTTAGAATAAACAGCCAACTAATTGCAAGCGCATGTGAACACCATTCAAAAGCCTTAATTTAGACAAAATATGGTCCTCATTAAGTCACTAAATATTGTATCAAGAATTAATGGAATGCTAAACGTGAAGATCTATTTGCCTAGCGTGACAAATTAGTCTTGTTGCGCAAACTGACATTAGCATACCAAATTGTACTTGATTATTAATCGCGATGTCTGAAATGTGGCATAAAAAGTAAAAACCGTCAGTGTATTAATTAAACGGTAATTGCGAATGCTCTATTTGTTATTAGCTGTACAAAAACACTTTTATAATGTAGATTAGATCTATAATTTTTCTTTTGATGTTCGGTGGCACGTGTTTGTCCAGCGTATGGGATTTCATAAGAGGCTCATAATCCGTGCACTCCCGCCGAGTGAGCCAGTACAAATAAGGAATTAAATATCGAACGGCGGGTGGGATAAGGCTCTGTAGACACTGTCGGTCGTGTGCGCAGCGGGGACGAGCGCCGAGCGCAGGAGGGCCAGAGTTTACACAGTCTATGTTTACGCAGCGTGTTTGTGCGCCCATGCTTATTGTGAGCGCTCTGAGCGTAGCGAGCGTACCGCCTGAATATTGTTTAATTTGTTAGATGCAGTACTGAACATTTTCAGTGCAGTCTCAAACTTCTTGATAAGCTAAGCCTTAGCTTAACAAGCTAAGGGTTTTGAAAGTAATCTTTTATTTGGGCACATAAACTTGAACTTAGTTGATTTAGTCTAAGAGGGTATTTTTATTTCTGTTATAAAGGGGGAATAGTATAAAATCTACTAAATTAGAGCCAATGAAAGTTTAGAGTTCTATGAAACTATGGCGAATCATTAAACTGCAAGAGTTCTATGAAACAATACAACCTAAAACCGTACCATTGTTTGCTTACTGAATAGAATTCTAATTCAAACTGTGCAAAGTTCTTGATATTAAATTTTAAAGCAGTGAGCTGAAATTGGCGTCGTTTCACTATCGTGTAGCAGTACTAAGTGGCGTAGAAATTTAACAAAACAGCGCTGTTTGAGGCAGAGGCAGAGTGTGGTTCGGGCGGGCGGGCGGCGGCTGCGGTTGCGGCCGACCGCCGACCGCGGCCGCGGCCCGCCCGCCTCCGTGAACTCGGCGAACTTATTTAAACATCGCCTTTATTATACGTATTTATTTCGTGAAAAAGACCTGCAGTTTTGGTGGCTTATTATTATTACGATATGAAATATTTTTCACTTGAAGCTAAATGTAGACTATTCTTTACTTTAAGTACAGTTAGTAAATGCCTGATATTTGCCACGATAAGAGAGTATTCTATATTTTATTTAATATATTATACATACATATAGCTAATACCTATCATTATCATTCCTAATCATTTCCGCTAGCATTAACCCATTCGTTCCAAAAAATAACTGCTTATGTTTGTTAATGTTTGCAAAACTACTCGTTCAATCGCACATGACTCGTAATTACAGTTAATGTCGAACAATGCCAGACATCTCACAACATAATATATTCGTAATACCAGCACGAAAAGAAGCTTGACAAAGGTCTTAGCCGTCCATTTGCGGGTTGCGGTCTCGCCCACGTTATGCTAAACCGGATCTGTCCGCTCGTGATCCGCTCGGAATTAACTGCTCCCATTCCTAATTAAAACCCCAGCTACTCAATTTAAGCCTTTAGTTAATGAATTATTGCTTCCCAAATTGTTAACGATAATCTGTAAAATATGAACTTAATCACCAGAAATGTGGCTTTGATTCGAGATTAAAATTTCATTTAAGATGAGTGTTGAAATAAAAATAATTTATAACTGTCACGAATCAGTTGTAAACACAATAGGTAACCATCTGACATCGCAATACTGAGCACAATATGTACAACAACTGCAACATTAATCAGACACGTACAGCAGAACATAACAAGAGTACAGTTCACTCAATTTAGAAAGCTCATTGTCTTGGGCGAAGAATGTAATCGATTAAGACGGGCTTAGCCGTCCAGTTATATTGTAATCAATGTTCGAGACCTTGTCCAGAACTACGCGCGTGTGACGCGTTCTGACAAACATTGTCCGCTAGGTATTGGAGGTCCGCGTCTTATCTGCCACGTTGACAGTGATATAATCAAAATCGCTGTTGTAATCGCTTCGAATTCGCCCTTTCTGGACAGCTAAGACTGAAACGTCGCGAGCGTGACAAGGTACGTTAGCTGATTTGAATTGGATAACGATAACGATCGTCTTCTGCACCTGGGAACGAACTTCAAAGACGATAACGCTCGGCTTCTCTACAATAACAAACATAAAACTAATATAAAAGGATACTAAGAAAAGATTACATAGTTTGTAATGGATATAATAAACAACTGCTGATCCGATTTTAAAAAACCTTTAACCAGTAGTAGTAGTTAGTTTAATTAGTAGCTACATTATTCCCGAGAGACAGATACTACAATTTATCTCGATATTCCCACGGGAACTGGAACCGCGCGGGTTAAACCGCGAGGAGCCACTAGTACCTAGGTAGAAAAATAAAATAGTTTGCAACAACACTTATGTTCTGAGTCAGCAATGTATAGAACATACTAAAGGCAACAAATGTTTAGATTGGGGTACTCATTTATTAATGTGTGCTTAGTTCAGTAAATAGAACTCCATTAATATTCAACAATATTTAAGTTGGTAGCCAGGAATCAAATAGTGGCACTTAAAATATGCAATTTGTATGTGACCGGTCGCTATTCCGGCGAACATTAATACTAATAAAGCTCTATTAAGCCACTCGACCATAATAGTACAAACAAATTTGTTTCTACTATGACTCGACGCTCGTATGTACAATAGAACATGCTACACTGTTAATCTATTCATTATTGTGCTTTGCACTTTGTGAATGTACGATTATTTTGCATTATCTTTTGATATTTGGAATCTGTGCACCCCTCGAGTGTTTAATATCTCGTGAACACAATAACGGCTCCCCTACAGATAGATTGACGGTTTATTCTTGAGCAAGCTGGCGTCAAAATGTCGCAAGCAATAAACCGGCTGAATGGCGGCGGTTGTTAATACGATGACAAAGATCTCAAAACGATAATTATAATATGAGCGCCGACATTATTGTCGGCTCGTAATTCCTCGTTTTAAGGCCGAGCAGTAATTATCCTTTGTCTCAATATATTAAACACCGTTAGATTTCTACATTAGAATGCAAGTTTCTTAATTAAAAATATCAGAATACAGGCTTTGTATAGTCATCACACTTTGTTCTCTATCGAGTAGGTATAATGTAACGCTTTTATCCTCACATGCCATTAAGCTGAATGAATCGTGCGCGACCGTAGATTAATAACAGAACATTGAGCATGTTTAGGGGCATCCTTTAGTCCCAATATTACATTGTAAGTCGTAAAGTGCACTTCAATGGGTGACAAACTGTGCCTGGATTCGGGGCGGATGACAGGTGCTGGGGGCGACCTACCTACCCGTGACATCAGGGGTGCCATTTTAGAGCAAATAGAAAACTACCCAAACATATAACAATAAGTTTAATTTTAAAATGAAGCCAAGGATATTCCCACGGTCAATAATAATTCTATAAATGTTGCTAAATATCCTGAAATTGCTGATAACTCTAATTAGGATTATGGTGCATTTGTTTGTATGTTTACTTTGAAAAGAAAATAAACCCAGTTCTTAATAAGGATTAACATAAAAATAAATGCCATTGAAAAATCTTGCGCAATAAAATCATAACAATTTGACAACCCTCACAAACAGAGGCGAGGGTCGTCACCCTCCGTATTTGTGCTTACCCCTTCACCCTGTTCGCATTGTTTCACTCTATTTGTATAGAGTACCCGCCGTACAACTGTTACCGTTTTAGATATAATGCCAGTCCCTGAGATTTAATGATACTATCTGTGTTAACGCCATAGAAATAAAGCGAATGCTGAGCACATTATAGGACGCAAAAAAATAATTTCGTGTTTTATGAGATAAAAGCCCCTTCCTTTTATTTACAGGCCACCGTTTGGAACACAAAATGCCCTGCGATATTGATAGCGAAGCTAAACAATTATTTATTCATAGCTTACCGAGAAATGTTAATCTAATGTCACACTAACGCGTACAAAATTCAGTCGAAAGCAATGCAAACTATGATGCTTCTTAAAATTCTTACACCATCCGAGCTGCAGTTTTACGGGCTATTACTGCGAATGGAGAATGAATGAGTCATAGGCGTGTAGTTTACGGCTCGAATAGAAATCGTCTGTTTTAAACGAAGAGTCAAGGAGCGGACGGGGCTTGCATTATTCATGAGTGCCGTTTCACGCAAGCGGACGAGTACCGAGTGTCCAGTCCGTCTACTGGCTGTTTCGGAATCAATATCCGTGTCTCAATCAGTGCAATTAAGGTCTGGCAGGGGCCGTATTGAGTGTAATTAGTTTCGCGCCGCTAGCGGCCGGGCCCGATAAATAAGCTACTACAAGCAGAATAACATTAAGTGCACAGCTTCGGGTGCCGGGCCTGCATACAGAGTGTTTGCGCACAGATGGCGCACGCTAATTAAAAATATTTGATCATACAAATTAAAAAAATGTTTGCAATTAACGTTCTCGGGAAAATTATGGTTGACAAAGTTACTTGACGTCCTTGATGACCGACCAATGACAGAATTAATGAAACTTGTGAATATCTGAGTAATTATAATATCACGAATTGCGTAGAAGTACTTGTAAGATAAATGTCTAATTAATTAGTTTCTAGAGTTAGTATTTATAGCATTTGTTTATTCAATCATAATTCAATATGTGAATTAAGTCTCATTCATTCATTACAAAAGTAATTTACGAAAGACACAATAACGTATTGCTTAGTCATTCAATGCCTAATGAAATGTAATAAAATATCGGGCGTATCGTATAACAAAGACGCGAAATTAGACTTTATTATTGTGAATAGAATGAGAGATAGCTCGCTCGCACCGCATATCATTACCGTTTCATTACGTGGTTTAGGCACGCAATAAAACAGTGTTTATTAGTCACGAGGCTCACGGCCACATTACACGGGATAACTTAGCGCGCACGAACATTGAATCGTTAAATTGCCCGACGGACGTCACTAATAAAACCTTTCGTTTCGTAAAGCTTTACAGATCGTATCGTATCATGTCAGGGAAATACCGCATCGAATAAAATATCAAAGTTACATACCGAAAACGCGTTTATTCAGATCCGATTGACACGCTTCTGTGCGTAGTGATACAACTATAACATTTAGTATAAGTGTTTTTATGACGATTTTTATTTTTAAGTACGAAAACATAGTCAAAATTTTAACAATTTCACTTCGAAATTTTATTTCAAAAGGAATGATACATTATTAACAAATTCTGATTCTAGGACACGCTGTATACTGAATTTAATAAAGCTTAGGGTTCGCCCCCATTTTTTCAGATCCCCAACATCGCAGGGGCTGAATTCGAAAACACAATTAGACTTAATACAGAGGTGATTGTTGACGGGCGAGGGTTCATGCGAGGGGTTACGGCAAATCCTTTAATTTGGCTCCCCGATCAAATAATAAAGCGGAGGGGCAGCGATATCGCGTTTAGCGGTTTTATTGCGAGCGCCATCTGCCGCGCGACGCCACCGCCCTCTGCTCTGATGGAGAGATAATTTCGCTTTTAAACGGGCGCGGCCGAGCGAGCGTTCGTTACGACAATTCACGAGTTGTAGATCCACCAGATAAAGCTTGTGCTTGTGCAGGGCCCTTAACGACTACCTGCATGCGAACGCTCAACACTCATAATTTTATTTGATAAGGCTCCACGCCCCCTTAACAATGCAACATTATGCACTGTTGTATTTCGAATAATCAACTTCTTCAACCAACACTGCTGCAATTAGTTGCTATTCTTTATTTTGTATGTCAATGACATACAAAACTAAATAACGGTTTATGATTTAAGCTATACATTTAGTTAATTCACACGTTTAGACGTGATGGATTAAACTAATCTGGCGGAATTAATTTTAATCAGATTACTAAATTACAAATTAGTCTGTAAGAAGATTAAAATAATAAAGAAAGAGATACCAATGTAGGTACATAATATTCGTGTTTCGAAACGGCTTCATGATAAAGTTATTTTTCCCTTGCATGGTAGATAATCCCTTAAAAAAGTGGCACGGCCAATGATAGGGAAAACAAACAGGATTATGGACAGGGCACAAATCCCCTGGTTTCATTATAAACAGTGGGACGGCGGGCGGCGGCACGTGCACTGTTTTTATCAATGAAAGCGCCCGAGGGTGACGCGTGAGGGCGCCACCCGCGCTGCGATTCACATTTTCATAAGATAATTAAAAATCAATCATTTATCACGACAACGATATCGTGATAAGACGTCAATCGTCATGTATTATACTGATGTTTATTGAAGTGAAAACTTCTTTAGCGGCGTTGTGCACTTTTGTGGATTCGTCAGATCGAAAATTCGTAAGACGGACACGTGACCTGATCGAAAAACTATTACATGTCATTATAATAGGTACGAAGGCTTTCACCACCGTTTCCAAAGTTGTAATAGCTCAGCTTAGAAAACGGGCGGTATTGAAGCCTGAAGACCTCGGTTTTTTTTTTCAAATTTATATTTTGTGAAAAACTCTAGGGAGTCCTTTTCACTTCTGCCGGCACTCCCGGGGCTGTGCAACCCGTTGTTTTTTTTAACTGTAACAATTTTATTATGACTTCGAATTAATGTTTCTACTCAAGGTTTATCACGTTTTGTTTGGTAAATGACTCGATATACTGTAATACGACCGTATTTTACTAAAAATATACCAGAATGTAATTTACTTTGAAAACACAAAATGTATATGTAAATGTATATGTACCTAGATATAATGGATTTTACTATTTACTTACAGCCATTACATTACATATTTAACCCTTTAACCGCCCGTCGGGAAGACTTTTTGGCTGCACGTCCTACAATTTTCGTTGTCCTCCAAAAAAAGTGGACGTACGTGATATTAAAATTTTGATTAACATCAACGATAATAATTAATTAAAACCTAACATAGAACAACATTAGGAATTTTACATTAAGGTGGTTCGATCAGCTCAGTAGCGCCACCAATGGAAATTAATCAATTACGTTTATTAAAGGCTTAGATTAAAAGTTTCGGTTATTTGCGCAAATAAAAGAGTAAAATGCATTTTATAAATATACTTTTAAGAACTCAAACTTAAGCAATAAGTCGTGAATATCAATAGTGCCAAAAGTGGCCACATTTAGCAATATCTAGATCCATAACTTAATGCTCATATTTGAGGCCATGAAAAAAAACTAAAAAATTGCACTTTTCTCTTCTATTTGCGCAAAATAACCGAAACTTTTATTCTAAACCCTTGATAAATCGTAAATGATTTATTTCTATTGGTTTGGTGGCGCTACTGAGCTGATCGAACCACCTTAACGGAAATGCTGTACCGAAACTACAATATTATAAAAAGCTGGATTTATTTATACACTATTTTGACAGACATTATAATGTCTGTTTAAATTAATTAATATCGTACCACGAACTTAATAAATCAAAGAGAAACCCAAAATAAACTTTACATTTTAATTGTTCGGAATTGGTAAAACAAATTGTCACCGTCTATCGGTTTCACAGGGGGGTTATTCCGAAACCTCTCTCGTCGGTAACTGGATGCGTGCGTATGAATAATTTGAGACGCATCGGGGGCGGCCCTCGTGCACGGAATCGCAATAACCCCTAAATGATTAAATTATACGCCGCGCTCCGCCGACGAAAGTGCCACTCTTTTTTTCTCTCTACCCCACTATTATTCTAATTGGTGTGTACGTGATACCATTACATTACATAAGAAACACTTTAACGGAAAGTCAACACACGCATCCTTAAAAAGAAAGCCTTTTTTGTATCAGATATTATCTTTTTACCCTATTCATTTGATGCTCAAACACCTACACGAATAGCGACTACAGAACGATGACAATATGTGTCGTTTACCAAACTCGAGCAATAACAGTAAAACACAGTCGCAAACAAATAATACGGTGTATATTTTCAACGAAGCTCGATGCCGCCGCGTCATTGATATTTTATAACGAGCGAGCGAAGAGGGTGGCGCAGGGGTGCGGCGAACGGCAAAATGTATTATATCGACATCCGCGGTCGCTCCACACAACCCCATTGTCTCTCGACATTCGTGACACTCCATGAAAACACTCCACCGATATAAATTTATTGCTCTTCAACCGATGTTGACTCGTTTTATCAACGTTTATCATCGAACATTTAATTACGATCACCGCTCAGATAACCGACCGCGTCATAGCCCAACTCTAAATACGGAAACCGTTGCGATAATCGGCAGCGTGAAAGTCAGCTCGGGCGTGAATAATGGCTCGAAGCTCAGAACAATAAGTCTCCGTGTCGATACAGCAACACAAAGACGAAACAATCAATTCACGGCGTAAGTAGGTGTGATTGGACACGGTCTCACTACAGTCTGGCCCCGAGACTAACAAAAGAAAATCTAAGCAATTAGTCGTCGTCAGAAAGAGCGGAAAACACGCGTTAGGCGCGGTCACGACACGGCGACGACGGCGACGCACCGGCCGGACGCGACAAAAACGACTCTAACTACAAATTCATTCGGCCAAAAACGTTCGCTTAGTAATAACGAGACATCGAACGCGACCTTCAGACGTAGGTAACAAGTTCAATGACAATTTTAAGTTAAGGAAAGTCAAATTACAATTTTCCACCCCAAAAAATATTTTGATCTCATTTCATTAAGCGATTAAAGGCGAGATGATTGCCACGCGGCGTTGAACACGAATTCATGATAGTGGAAATAAAAAAATGTAAAAACATTACATGTTGTTCCAGCGTGGCGTGTTCGCATGGGCGAATGCCGGAGGGGCAGTATTCTGGTTCTCGCCCGACTGAGCGTGTTAAGTGCTAATGTAATAATCCATTACAATGAAGCGCGGCAGTGTACGCTAAATAGCGCATTCAAGCATTGAGCCGTCGTCGGGCCGCCATCTGTCCGCCGCAGCGGCAAACAATGCGACCCTATCTAATCACCCCCGTTGCTAGTTTGCCAGACCCTAAACAAATATTGCTCCTCGCCGTCGGCTTTGCGATATTATAAGAGGACTTCCAAACTATCTCCCGAGAGGGTTCATCATTTTACGCTATGTGGATACGGCATAAATCCGTCTACCTTGAGTTAAATTAAATAATTAGTACATTTTCACCATACCTGAAACGACACGTAGGTGTACCTAACGTGTGGAATTAATAAACGATCGAGGAACTAAAACACATGTTCCATATTAAAAATCCACGTGAGAATTTATTGATGTGTGAAACGAATGAGTGTTTCTTATTAGAACGGTCGTAGCGTTTTAAATTGATTTTAGTTTCCATTTTGAGGACGTGTTAAAGCTGTGCTATTATTAAAAGTGGGGTCGGAGCGTTGCAGCCGGGTCGGCGAGCGTAAAATCAACAGATTACCGGTGAACCCCCGCGGATCAACCCTCCGGCGCGCGACGGCCCCCGGTGTATAATATCTATTCGTGATATCCATTGTTCAAATGCGGTGAGGGTTGTCAACTCGTATTTAAATACATTAACATCAAATCATAATATTGCTGCGTAAAAAAAAATTCTTTCAATTTAAAAACAATTTCGCTCTATGGAGACTCAACAATAATTCTATATCAGTAATTTCTTAACGTTGAAAATTAGATTATCTAGTTTAATAAATAATTCATTGGTAATCCACCAATATTTATGACAGCGACATTAAAAAAAAACAAATACAAAGCTTTAAAAAATCTATAAAAAATAGGCAAAAATGGTATACGTATTATTCACTTTACATTTGAATACATTTATTATTATCTTTCGTAAAAGTATATAATCCCCCTATATTTGTAAATGAAAAACAAATAAACTTTTAAAAAAACTCTCTACGTAAACTCAAATTGGCATTACACCTAAAGTTAAAAATGCTATCAGAAACAACCGACTTCTTCCTAAAGTATTAGTTTCCCGTTTTATATCTTTATGGATTTCGAATTTGGTGCTTAGATATGGTGAACATAAACACATGTTAACGATAAAATTGGTGATAGCATATTTGCTGAAAGAATTGCACCATTTTCGGGGTATAACTTTTTTTTTATACCTTCCAATGCGATATTATGTTGGATTCCAAAATATAGTCTCTTAAAATGAGTCTTTAGTCGTTTCGCCCCACAAGCGGTTCGCCCCGCGGGGCGAATAACCCAAGCACTGTTTCTGAATGGGGCGATTCGACCCGCAGTGGTTTCGGTGGGGCGAAACGCCCAAGGTTCTTTTGGAATGGGTCGGTTCGGCCCAAGGACTGTTTACCGGTATGAATAACGGTATAACGGTTTTCTGTATGACGTCATATAAATATATTTTGATAGGTACTATTAAGTTCCAGTACAGAAATTTTTTTTGGTACTGTAAAATTGTTGTAGTATAAACATTTTTGTACAAATATTTTTTAACTGTTATTTATATTAAAATACTGAAATTTTGTAATGGCTTTGGAGGGGCGGGGAGATTTCTAGCATCTAGCACATGAGTACTATCAGAGAGTTAACTTCATAGAGCGTGCAAAATTTTGGTAGGGTTGTAACGAGAAGTTAAAATTGTTAGCTTTTTATTAGGTAAGTAAAACTATTATGAAATATTTATTTACAAATTTCTTACATACTCTAGTAAGTTACTTTAATTATATTTTAAATTTTATAATTTATTTTTTGGTACTATTTTGACAAGGAAACAGCAACGCAATGTTAAAAATGTAAAAAAATCCAAGATGGCGGCAAACGTTTTTGTTTGTGGGTGCAAACGTTTTTGTTTGTGGGTCGATTTCGATGAAACTCGGTTTTTTTACTATTTTGACAAGAAAATAGCAACGCAATGTCAAAAATGTAAAAAATCCTAGCTGGCGGCCAACTTTTTGTTTGTTGGCCGATTTCGATGAAACTCGAATTCTAGCACTATTTTGACAAGAAAACAGCAACGCAATGTTAAAAATAAAAAATCCAAGATGGCGGCCAACTTTTTTGTTTGTGGGTCGATTTAGGTGAAACTCGGTTTTTCGTACTTTTTGACAAGAAAACAGCAACGCAATGTTAAAAATATAAAAAAACCAAGATGGCGATCAACTTTTTTGTTTGTGGGCCGATTTCGATAAAATTCTGTTTTTGGTACTTTTTTGACAAAAAAACAGCAACGCAATGTCAAAAATGTAAAAAAATCCAAGATGGCGGCAAACGTTTTTGTTTGTGGGTCGATTTCGATGAAACTCGAATTCTAGCACTATTTTGACCAGAAAACAGCAACGCAATGTTAAAAATAAAAAAATCCAAGATGGCGGCCAACTTTTTTGTTTGTGGGTCGATTTCGATGAAACTCGGTTTTTCGTACTTTTTTGACAAGAAAACAGCAACGCAATGTTAAATATATTAAAAAGTTCAAGATGGCGATCAACTTTTTTGTTTGTGGGCCGATTTCGATAAAATTCGGTTTTTGGTACTTTTTTGACAAGAAAACAGCAACGCAATGTTAAAAATGTAAAAAAATCCAAGATGGCGGCAAACTTCTTTGTTTGTGGGCCGGGCTGACTTCGATGAAACTCGGGATTTGGTACTATTTTGGCAAGAAAACAACAACGCAATGTTAAAAATATTAAAAAGTCTTAGATAAAAGATGGCGGTCAATTCTTTTGTTTGTGGGCTGATTTCGATGAAACTTGTTTTTTTTAATCTTGGATTTTTAATATTTTTAACATTGCGTCGCTGTTTTCATGTCAAAATAGTACCAAAAACCGAGTTTCATCGAAGTCGACCTACAAACAATAAAGTTGGCCGCCACCTTAGATTTTATAATTTTTTTTTGTCAACTTATGGCGTGCACAAAAGATCTACTGTTTTAGAGTGTAAAGCATTTGAAATAAAAGAGTTTTTTAAGATACAAATTTATGGTATTTATGTTGACATAGATCAGCTTTTAATGTTTGATTTTTGTTCAGAGAAAATACCAACACATATTTGCTATTTATTAATTTCAGTAACAAATATTTGCTTATGTACAATATTTAAGGACTGTGTTTTATTAAGTTTAATTTATACTTTTAAAATGTATTATGTACTTAACCTATTTTATGTAGAAAAAGTAACTTTGTTTTTTCTAAAATGCTCATGTACTGATATAAGTTTTTTTTTTATATTTTATGTATATTTACATTTCTTGTTTATAACTTTAAGAAGTTGACTAATCGTTGATACATATTTATGAAAAGACTTATATAAATATCAACGATTAGTAAACTTTTTAATACCTATTAATATAAGAAAAATGTGATAGTAAAAAACCACGAGCCCTATAAGTAGCTTTCCCGCCTGAAAGCTACTTATAGGGCTCGTGGTTTTTTACTATCACATTTTTCTTATATTTAAAAAATTGCATTGTGAATGCATAAAAATAATATAAAATCTCAACCTATTAATATTCTTTTTAATATTCGCCCCGCGGGGCGAAAGAACCCATTCAAAAATGACTCTTGGGCTATTCGCCCCGCGGGGCGAAACAACCCATTCAAAAAGGACTCTTGGGCGATTCGCCCCGCGGGGCGAATCGCTTGTGGGGCGAAACGACTAAAGACTCCTTAAAATTATATTTAAGGGCCGTTTACAAAAATTTGGCCTGT
The DNA here is from genome assembly GCA_949710035.1 of Crambus lathoniellus. Taxonomy (NCBI): domain Eukaryota; kingdom Metazoa; phylum Arthropoda; class Insecta; order Lepidoptera; family Crambidae; genus Crambus; species Crambus lathoniellus. Next base: position 11,185,632 of record OX453309.1, on the reverse strand, counting down.
TATTGAATTTTTTACAAAAATATCGGATAGTTCTTGGGGTATAATATTTGTGAGTTAACTCTAAAATTTGTGCTTTGTGAACTAACTAGGTCTAAAATCAGTGCGAAAATACAAATACAAGTGAAATATTATTTTACGATTGCAGCCATTGTAGACAAGACTTGTGATTAATGTATAATAATTTATTATGTTGTCAGTAAATACATTGACCCTCAAACATCAGAATCATAACATTTAAAAATCTTAATTAGTTATTTTAAGTAAATATTCTATAAAATATAATAAATAACGTTGTTAAAATGATTTTCAGTTGATGTAAGCACCCCTACCAATCCACCCCTTGTGATTTCTACTAAGCGCCTGTAACTCGCAGAGATATAGTCTCCGTTTTAGTCGCACGCATTATTTAGGGGAGTTGTTCAAAGCTGTTCTCCCCAGCAATATTTCCATCATAATGTATTGAAATAAGCACCATCACAACATTACTCAACCACGCCACCGCTGCAATTGTTAGACAAATTATTATTTTCCTCTAGGGTGCGTGACCGAAAGGTGGAACGACATCGAGAAATTATTCACGTTACTAGTAACATTTTTCGAGGAAAATGCGAGGAAATTAAAATCAAAGCGTAAACACGCCGTTGGCGCCCTGGAGCGGCGATGTCGAGCAACCTGAATAAAAAAACAAGCGCGACCGAATAACACGTTTTTTACTTTATAAAATAATTCGTTCAGCTAATAGCCATTATAGCAGCGACGTTTTTGAAAGGTTGTTACGTTGGAATGTGGACACGTTATTTCTATTCAAAGGTCACAGTCAATCAAATCAAATTAAATTAATTGAACAAGACAGTATAAAAAATTGTGTACATACCTGCTTGTGCATTTCCACATTGAGTCCATACGACATTTCATAGTACTGAAACACAAACGACACGCATTAGTCGAATCGGTTACTCTATAATGTGGTAAAACGGGTGCGCGGAGTGTGACACGGAAAGCTTTTGGCACAGATTGGCTTCCTCAAATTATAGAAGGCGAGTGACCAAACATCCGCAGCAGCGCAGTTTGGACGCGCGCCAGAAGTGTTTCCGACACATAAAAATTCTCAGAGAAAATTTCCTCCCGAGCGTATTAAAATAAATTGCGAACGATTTGGCATCACTTAATCGTGATTCATATCTGGATGGGCCGAACATTCAGGGATTAAAGCATGCCAAAATACACTATACATTACGCTGACAAATGCGCGCTTGTTATTGTAACTAAGCCGGCTACAGAATACCGTATCAACAGTTTAAATAGTCGGGTGAATACTCTTCATTTAGCTTTACATTTGGCTTTAAATCTCCATCGCCCACAATGAGGGGTCAATCTAATGGGGCAGATTGGAGCGACGTTCGACATAATGATAGTCAACATACGGGCGGCGAACAAAAGGATATCTTTTATTGATTTAACACGCCACAATGACTGTAGCATTTGGTAAACATCTCCATTCGCCCGTTAAATTAGTCGATCCCTCAATCGTACTTTTAATAAATGGACTGAAACCCCAACGCTCTTGTAGTTGAAAATGTTACTCACCATAACGTAATGCCTTTGTATTTCGATTTTTTCACTAGCCAGTTTTTCACATTCTAATTTTAAGCTGAAACAAAAAACAAACACTCTGAGTAAAGAAACGATTTGAGCAATTAAGTAAGGCCGGCCGTTAAGTGTGTTAAAGGTCTTATTACACGCTGCTAATAGCATATAATTACTCAAATATGATTAGTATGTAAGTACTGAGTCGGTAACTAAATATCCCACGCACTTGACGTTCTATTTAAGGAGCACTTGTAATATTAATAAAGATAAGGGGTTTATAACAAACAACCTGTTATAACGGTTATCGCCTGAGTAGGTCAGACTTGTTGTTATAGATTTTTATCGCTTCAGACTATTCAGTTTCCTTTTGAGATTACTATATCAAAGCGTACTCGAGTTTAATAATAGGATGTAACTCAAAAGGGCTTCTTTTCACATTTTCCGGGGTTTGCCGGATTTACGCGGCGTGTTTACAATACTTTTGTATATTTTGTATATTTTTTTCATAGCTTTTGTAAGTTAATTTATCTTATAAACTGCTTGCGGTGTTTTAGTGTATAGACAGTATTATTAAAGCTTATCTCCAAAGATTCGGCTTGAAAAAACTAGAAGTTCGTTTGTGGGGAAAAGCGTAGCTACCTATTTTTAATACAGTTCCACAGAATTTAGTAGACCTGCCTTTGCATAAATTCAAAAGTCATGTCAAAAAATCGCTCATAGGCAAAGGAGAAAGGATATTATAAAGTAGACGACTATTTGAAAGACCGTTATGCATAGATTTGATGTAACAAATAACCTTATGAACTGATATAATGTTATTATTATAACAGTTTGTAAATGGTAACGATATAATTTATATTTGTAAATATCGCTACTCTAATTTTATTAAAGCTGATAATTTTATTGTGCCTGGTTCTTCTTATCAGTTAAAAAGTCTTGGAAAATATTGACGATTTGAAAGAGCTTATTTATTAAGTCAAGTTGAATAAAGATATCTATTATTTTATAGTAGGACAATACAGCAGTTAATAGAATACACCAAGGCTATTTTTAATGTATGCGAGAAGAAAAGAAAGACGTATGAATGACACGATGTGAAGTCGCTACAAGCTACAAGTTTGAGGAAAATGTAAGCTTTTCATTTGTATTTATTTAATAAATATGCAAAACATAAATAACATACAATTAAAATTTTATGAAAGCTCTGGCTACCCTCTGTTTTGCAAGAAATTTACATTTATTTATTGCCGAGCTAACAGTGTTAATTTAAAACATGATATTAAATGATATTAACTAGCGGATTCTCACGGTTTCACCCGCGTGGTACCCGTTCCCGTGGGAATATCGGGATAAAATATAGCCTAGTTGTCACTCGGGAAGAATGTAGCTTTCTCATGGTGAAAGAATTTTCGAAATCGGTTCAGTAGTTTCGGAGCCTATTCGATGCAAACAAACAAACAATCAAATCTTTCCTCTTTATAATATTAGTATAGATAACTAAATTTTAACACTATTCAGCGATATGGGTCCGCTCGAAACCATAATATTTCTGGTATCTATTGTAATAAACCAAAAAGACTATTGGTGTTTTTTTACAGATAACAAAAGAAGGTCAAAGGATTGGGATATATAAAAAGAGCTGAGCCCCCAAAGGGCCAGGTAGAGGATTATTTCGCTGATTCCCAAGGACAGGTACGATCCTGGATGATCTTTGGACCCTTTATATCATGTCAGAGATTTACTGTCACTATTACGGGTTTTTGCTGGAGCTCAATATAGTGAAAGAAGCAGATTATTCCATCAACAACAAACCCCATTTTTTATTACTATCACTGTGTATAAAAGAATGAGTGTAAGATAGAAAGATAACAAACACGTAAAGTAAGAGAAAACAACACAAAACGTAAGTACTTACTTATGATATTGTGCTTGAAGGAAATTGAATTCCTCTTTAATCCGATCACATGATTCACCCACTGTGAATTTGATGGGCTGTCCCGGTTGCGGAGGTCCCTGCGAACAAAGGGACAATAAAAAAGTTAGCAAAAGGGATCAAGGAAATACTGCAATTCCGCGTGTTATTGATCGTGTAACGTGTACCAAATTTAGAAACCTTAACGCTCTGTAGGTATTTTAAAATATACAGCTCACAAACGTTAGTTAAATTAAACACACAAAATCTCATCAATCTCAGTGCCAGTATAAAAAACATTCTTATCACGAAACAAAAATTACACGCATCCCAAATTACCATAATACAAATTATCCTTTAATGACCATAATTCGGTGTGAGGCTCGATTAATAAAAAAACAACGTCGACCGCTCGCCTCTTAACATAAAAATAAAGCATCGTGAACACGCGAGCATGTAATAATAAAGTAAAAAATACTAACTTCATAATAAGAAGCACGAAAATAAAAATAAAGCAAGGGACACAACAACACACGGTCGCCGGGAGGCCGACGGCAAAAAATAAATAACCGCCGCTCGGAGCCGGCGCGAGGAACAAACGGACTTTAAAAATAATAAAAGGAGCGTAAATAAAAGCGTAAAAGGAACTGGCGCGGCGTGTAGACGTTGTAAATGGAGCTGCGGACAATCGGGCTCGGGAAAAATGTGGCCGGGAATTTAGTGAATGTAACCACCGGGAGGAGGCTGCGGTCGCGCCCGACACCGATGTCTCTCGCCGTGATGCTCGATCGTACTTAATAACGTAATGCCCGCCGCTAACCGCATACAACCGACTTGTCTCAACATTTACAAAAAGAAAGGCATTGTGTTCGCTAGAAAGCGACTATCTCTATCTAAAAACGGAATGTAAATTTTAACTATCGACTTCGAATTTCAGATGTCTTCACTACCTCATTACGTACCCCATTTCCTTTAAATGTCATTTAACAATAGTTAGGACCTACGTGTAATTAAAGAACGTCGTGGCCGGCGTGTTTCATTGTAAGTGAAGTGATTTATCGTTCTCCCCCGCGTTATAAAAACTCACATTACAAAGATCTTGATAAAAAAGCTTAAGGCCAATAAATAAACTTGACTAAATAATTATCTAGAATTCAATGTTATAAAAAAGCAGTTAAGAGTGTGAACCGACTGAGGCAATTATTTATTCATGTTCAAGTGTTCCGATGGCCGGATAATAAAAAGCAAATTGAAAGTTACAGACTAATGTATTTGGAAGGCAAGAGCAAAACGATACTGACAGTAGCCGCCAGGGGCGGGCTCGCGTGTGGCGCGCCTCGTGATGTCGTCCCGCTAGTCTACAATGTGAATACAGCTTTATAACAGGTATTTGTCTCTGTAAAATACTATGTTGACATAAGATGAGCTTTAAGTAGCAACTTGAGACCTACTGACAGAAAATTATGTAATTGATGATTTGAATAAGAAATGGTTGGTTGGTTATGGTTACCCCTATTTGATTGTTACATTTGTGTGTGACCAATGCATAAAATTCGTTGTAAATATACTTCTGTGCTAGTAAATTTGTTTATAATATTATGACGTCTGAAAAAGCCCTCTGTTATGGTAATAAAGAATAATGTCCAAAGAATACAAAACAAAATTAAAATCGATTTATGCGAACAATTAAAAATGAGAAACAAACGATGTGAACGCACCAGCCCTACGACCGCAGGCGCGATACATTCATCGTGGCATTTTATTTTATCTCCGTCAATATGTTACGGGCGAGTTTAATTATTTGTTTTATTCAGTGTTATCTCGGTTTCATCTGCGGCCGCTAATGCGAACCGCGTGTTATTTTCGCTCTCCGCCAACACGTAATAGGTAAGTGTTTTATTACCACTATTAAATCATTATTTAAAATAAATTGCAAATGAACTTATTTGAATGCACTCGCGATATAAACGTGATACGTGTCTACTTCGAGTTAAATGATTAACATTATGTTGAATGCACTATTTTAACTATAATAAATATATTTCTTCTCTTCTGTCAACCGTTACAATAATCTTAACGTTCGATTCGATCACAAAAGAAACGAAAATAATCTTGGCAATAATAGGCTGAGTAAACGTTCCCCTCGACAAAAAAAGTTTCCCATAAATTATCGCCGAAAAGGTCAAATTAAAATACAATGAACAGTTTTTGAGTGGCAGTATTGTGTAGAGCCCGGATGAAAGGCCCGCATCCAGCGACGACCACTCACAAAAACAAAACTAAACTGAATGCGCTTAAACGGATATAAAAAGAAATAAACGTGTTCTTATTTCAAATTATTGAATAATTCTGTCTGCCCACGTCTACCTGTACTACCGGCGGAGTTTTGCTTTTATTTAAATTCCGAATTGGACGTTTGAATGAATCTTGCCAGATTTCTTATTTCTTTTTTAAATTTAATGGCGTGGCGTCAGTAACCAATAACCATAGAGAATTTCTTTTGTTTGATTTTTACAGTCATTAGGATGCTTCAAAAAGCTTGTTATAAAACTGAAACGATTTTATCATTTGAAGAGGCCATATTGTGTTGTGAGAAGTGATGGGAAGTGGATCGATGTCAACTGTTCATTAGTGATAATTACAGGCTTGCCAGTTCCACGGAGTGAGCACACAAGTTCAGCGGCTCGGTAAACATCTAAACACCATTCGCACTTACAAACCAAACAAGCATACACAAATATTTGTACATCGAGATTGGCTTTGAAACATAACGCCTTAACGCTTGACTGATTCAAAGTAATATCTACTCTACTACGATCATTTAGATGTCAAAAACGTGCATCAATGCATCAATAAATAATCTTGTACGTTGTGTGGATGTATAAAAATTGTTAGTTAAACTGATATGGTAGCGAAGGGATTGGAAACTATGCTTTGTTTTATCAGAAATACAATACCTTTTGTAGTAAAAAAGACCGTAATATGTTAATCAAATTTACTATAGAAGATTTAAAACGAGTGATGAGATGAATGAACAGTCTAGCTAGTCTATATCTATTCGAATGAATTGGAAGTAAAGTCGTTTGTCATTTGTCTTCATCGTCACTCAAAGTTAAGAATATAGTTTTTTTTGGCACTTAATTAATTGATTGACAACGTTCCGCTCAAGGATCTGCTTGTCTCATCAGATAGCGCCGAACAGTGTTTGCGCACTCCAAATGACTTGTTTGCTGTTAAACCTGATATCTCGCCGTCTCACTGCGACGAATTATTTTGGTTGAATATTGACTCTAGCTACACTTATCAAACTTGATAATCCCATTTCACGATATATACATTTCCACTGATAACAGTGATAGATGTTAACATTATTTAAAGACGTGCGTAGGTATAATTCGTGTACTTAAAGCCGACAGAAAATTTATTACCGGTGTCTTGAAATTTCCCACAGTAACTTGATATAGCAGAAAAAGCATTCACACAGCTACGGAATCCGGGTTTGATTTACTTCTTTCACAGATAACTTAATTGGGTAGGTATAATTATTTTAATCGAATAAACTTGTATATTGTATACCTATCCATTCCAACGACGCTTTCAAAACACTAAAAACATGATTATCCATTCCAACGACGCTTTCAAAACACTAAAAACATGATTCACAGAAAAGCAAATTGAAGCCTAAATGGGGATACAAATATTTGCGAGTAAAACAATTCAATAACTCGCCTACCTACACGAGACTAAATGGTGTAATATTGAATTCCATATTTCTATACACGATAAAGCACCTAAAACTATTTGTATTGTATGGAATACGTATGTTGAAATGACGCTATGCGACGGGCGAAGCGGTGATATTTGTCATAGCGGTAATACCACCAGGTAAATATTGACCGAGCTAGATGCGACACGGATTTTGAGCAAATAGGCATTTACATTAACACCTTCCCCTCTTCTAGCCTCGCATGTGAATGTGACAGCCAATAACAACCGAGTGTCCTCGAGAAATTGGTATTTGATGAAACCACAAGAAACTTTAAAAACTACCTAGTATAGGGAATCATCTTGAGGAAGGTCGGGATTTCAATCAAATTGATATTTAATCCTTTTACAATATTTATTTGCTTTCGGTCCAGTTAGGTAAGTCCAAATTTGAGAAAAAGATCTCTCGTCGAATCCAGCTCGGATGGGCAGCGTTTGGGAAGCTCCGGCATATATTTGCGTCCGAAATACCTCAATGTCTCAAGACTTTGACCAGCCGGCCTAGCATGAGCGGCTTATAACACGCGATATGATATGGTACGGCATGCCGTCTTGCTTACACCTGCCGGTCTAGCATGAGCGGTTTTTATCGCGCGATATGATATGGTACGGCAAGTTGTCTTGCTTACCCCACTAAGGTGTAAGCAAGACGGCATGCCGTACTAAGAAGCCCTACACTGGGATTCTATTAAATAATAAATGTAATATCGATATAAATCTTTACTGCGGCACCATGGCCGATATATTCTATATCTACTACAACACGCGACCGCGGAATCGTCTGGACTAAAACAAACTACTCGCGTAGGTAATGACAATCCATTCGATATTTTGAATACTGATTTAAACATAAATCAACCATAGACAATGCAAGGAGGTATCATATCCTAACAATATGATACCACATGCCGCCGCCGCAACAAAAAAAACCTTTCTTACTAAAGAAATGTTTTTTCCTACATGGATTACCCTAAAGCGAAGGCCCTGCCTACCTTGGAACGATATCACATCAATAAGACTGGTCCTCACTAACGGACAGCCAGGACAATGGTTGATATAATTATTAATTTCCTGTAATCAACACAAACCAACCATTGCATTGGCTTGACATACCAAAACCAAGGGAAAAGGTCTGCCCAGCCTTAAACCTAACCTTAATACATCATATGTAGTTACAATCAAAGCTAACCCTAGCTCATTTAAGCATTAACTAAGTCAAAATTCCAAGATCAAACATGTCGGACAAGCACCAAATATATATATACTACGAAATTACCCAAAAATAACCCCTCATCTCAAAAGGTACCCGACAACAAGCTTGGAACTTCATAAACCTGTGGTAACCTCAAGCAGACTGTCTACTAGGGGCCACCACAGTTTATGTAGCGTGGTGTCGACAACATTGCCAGTCAGGGTTAGAGGGATCCTGCAACAAACAGGATATGACCCTGGTCCTTATTGGACCATCAGGGTTTCCGCTATAAGGCGGTTCGATTCTCGCCACGTTACAGCCACCACTATGCATCCGCAAACAGTAGGTTTAATAGAAAGATTTAACCAGACTCTATTACAGATGTTATCAAAGTATAGTGATCCATTACAGAGAAATTGGTGTATGCATGTCCCAATGGTGACACATGCATATAACTGTTCCAAGCAGGCCTCCACAAAATTTTCTCCTTACTTTGTAATGTTTTTAAAAGAACCCGAAAGTGTGTCGGACAGGAGTCTAAATATTAATTTTCCTGATTTAAGTTTGAGACAAAGGCAACGTATTAGACATAGCTGTGTTAATAAGGTTAATGAGAATTTGCGGAAGGCGCGTTTGGTTCAGAAGGTTCAGTATGACAAAAAGGCTAGACCAGTAAGATTTGCAGTAGGCCAATTAGTTTTGTTATTTTGTCCTAAAAGGATAGCAGGCATTAGTAAGAAGTTGAGTAGACCTTATAAGGGACCTTATAGAATAAAAAGGGTTAGGGAGCATGATAATTATATTATTAGTAAGCCCCATACAAGTAGGAAAATAAAAGTACATGCAAATAGGCTTAAACCCTTTAGATTGAGACTTTGATAGTTAATATGTCGATTCATTAATAATCCATGATCCATGCCAGCAAATTCCATATCTTAGGTCATGATGATTCCATGATCATAAGTCTGAAATAATTTTCATTTGTGACAATTTGCATTTAATTGTGACATCAGGTTACAAATGTGACATGGACTCGGTTGTCAGTCATAGTGATGACATTATTTAGTGAACCAAAAAGAGTTTGTTTTATTGTGGTGTAAATAAATATTTTTAATAGTCACAGATCAGATTAAAATAACGAGTTACAGTTTGATTTTAAATGATAACTATGTTTTGGATTTTGTGGGCAAGAATTATTTGTAGTTTGTTAGGAAAGTAAAACTGCTAAAGTTAATAGTGTTATAATAATGGTAGGTTTTCGTTCATGAATTGTTTGTATTTTATAGAAATAGGATAGGATTTTAGGATGTTTTTTAGTAGTGATTGTTAGATAGTTGAAATGTATAATTGTGTGATTTGTATTAATATGTGTTTCTTTTTCATGTACGGAAATACTGCACCTGAAGCCCACGAAGTGTCCTGTGGTCCATTTATGATGTACTTATTTAATTATTTTTTTAATGTTTAATTTAATAAAACAATTATTTTTTTTGCATTTTTACTAATTAGTAGACATCGTGTCGTGTCTCTTTACCTTCATGGGATAGGGCAGGAGGATGACCTATTATCTAATTAGGTGTGAGAATCCTCTGACCTTAACTTATGTTGATATTGACATCACGTTTCGTTAATGATCTGGACCACAAAAGTAACACTTCTGTGTTTCATTTTATTTCCGTTTTAGTTAGTTTGTAAGTTTTTTCGATGTCACTTAAGGAACGAGGTGACGTCAACATTTGTTGGTGAGGGGGGAGGAAACCCTGATGGTCCAATAAGGACCAGGGTCATATCCTGTTTGTTGCAGGATCCCTCTAACCCTGACTGGCAATGTTGTCGACACCACGCTACATAAACTGTGGTGGCCCCTAGTAGACAGTCTGCTTGAGGTTACCACAGGTTTATGAAGCATATCATATCGCGTGATAAAAGCCGCTCATGCTAGGCCGGCTTAGTGGGGTAAGCAAGACAACTTGCCGTACCATATCATATCGCGCGATAATAGCCGCTCATGCTAGGCCGGCTGTGTGTGTTGCCAGAAATGACCTATGGAAGTGAGACGTGGTCTTTTACTATGGGTCTCATAAGGCTCAAAGTCACCCAGCGAGCAATGGAGAGAGCGATGCTTAGTTGTTCCCTGCTCGATCGAATCAGAAATGATTGAGATCCGCAGGAGAACTAAAACAACCGACATCGCTCGAAGGATTGCATCATTGAAGTGGCAGTGGGCGCGGAGAACCGATGGCCGTTGGGTTGGGGCGAAAGGTTCTCGAATGGCGACCGCGTACCGGACGACGTTCCGTGGGCAGGCCCACTACAAGGTGGGCCGACGATCTGGGGGCCAAGCCTGCTAACGTTAAGTCATAATCGTGTCTCAATCGTGTTTCAATTGTAGTTCAATTGTAGTGCTTTTTTACACACAAGTTACAAGAATTATGACAATACTAGCGGCCGCCCGCGGTTTCACCCGCGTGGTTCCCGTTCCCGTGGGAATATCGGAATAAAAAGTACATATAAACCTTCCTCTTGAATCACTCTATCTATTAAAAAAAAACGCATCAAAATCCGTTGCGTAGTTTCAAAGATTTAAGCATACAAAGGGACATAGGGACAGAGAAAGCGACTTTGTTTTATACTATGTAGTGATGATGTGATGTAAATGTAGTGTGTGGTGTGACCATCAGCAGTATGGTGAAAACAGTACACATTTCTTGTAACTAGTGTGTAAAAAAGCACTACAATTGAAACACGATTGAGACACGATTATGACTTAACGTTAGCAGAATCGGCCCCCAGGTCAAGGTCGCGGGAAGCCGCTGGATGCGGGCAGCGCAGGACCGATCGTTGTGGAGATCCTTGGGTGGGGGAGGCTTATGTCTAGCAGTGGGCGTCGTTCGGCTGACATGATGATGATGATGATGATGATGATGATTTGCTTTGTTACAATTCATTTTACAGTTTTTTTCTGGACCCGTCAAACAACAATTTACAATCGTTTTGTTGTATTCCATCCAAACCAACTGTCGGCGCTAAGCATACACACTCAAACAACCGAAAACACTGTCTTGATTATTTTAACAAACTTTTCACACCACATGCTCGAATTTGCCCCCTAAAGTAAGTCATTATGAAATTCAGTTCAACATTATGATCCGCTGGTTAATAATGAGATTTGAATTTAGAGCAAAAAGAACTTATTTTAAAATCGAACTGGCCACTACAAGCCATGTCTTGTATAGTCTGCCAAGCTTTTCTGTTCCGGTGATTATCTTTGGAACTAAAACAGTTTTCATACGACAGTCCATTTTGACAGCTAATTTCGTATTGCAAGTGGCTCTTCTGTCACGGCTGGCTGTTGTCTGTCTGTTCCGGTGACAGAAAAGCTTGTGGCACTGTATTATAAGCAGGTGGTTGAAGTATAAACGTTAAAAGATTATAATTTGAATAAAAATTTCGAGTGACGAAAGCGAAAGTGAATTTGTAAGTTTTTTTTAAATAAGGTACTATTTTAATAAAACGTTGTTCCTAGTAAGTAGCCTCGCTTTTTATATTCTCGCAAAAGGTGAGAAAAGTAGAGTATTCTTCTTTGGGATAAAGCTATTTACGTCTTTGGCGAGCTTGAATCCCTCGCTGCACTCAAGACTAGACTCCGTTTTAATTCTTTGAATTAACTCGTAACACCCTCGCTACGCTCGGGAATTAAATCTGGGGTCCCTCATTTATTCAGAATTCGATATCGCGTCCGTGACATGAAACAGTGCTTTATCCCCTCGGTATATTCTTTATATAATCTACTATTGTTAACTCACTTTAAATACTTTTATAAGTTGTTTACGAAATTTATTTATATCACAAGATCACAATAAAATATTTATCCAGTTCATACAATTAACATTAATTATTGTTTGTGGACCGAGCGACGATTTGGTCAAGATCGCGGGAAGCTGCTGGATGCGGGCAGCGCAGGACCGATCGTTGTGGAGATGCTTGGGGGAGGCCTATGCCCAGCAGTGGGCGTCGTTCGACATGATGATGATGATTGTTTATGAATACTAAAATGAATTTTATTATAATACTAGCGGCCGCCCGCGGTTTCACCCGCGTGGTTCCCGTTCCCGTGGGAATATCGGGATAAAAAGTACATATAAACCTTCCTCTTGAATCACTCTATCTAATAAAAAAAAACGCATCAAAATCCGTAGCGTAGTTTCAAAGATTTAAGCATACAAAGGGACATAGGGACAGAGAAAGCGACTTTGTTTTATACTATGTAGTGATGACAAACAGATTAGCCTTAAGCCATAATTGCCATACCTACAATGTAAGCTAACACTAGGTAGGTAGGTATTATTATGCAATTCTGCTGTGACTTAAATATCATATGTTACGTCTAGGATATTGCATAAATTATTATAAACATTTTATGCATAAAATCATTTTTATTAACAGAGATATTTATTAATAACCGGATGGACAAAATATACTTAGGCTAGGCTTGCATAAAATAAAACTCGCAAATAAAATGCAGACTTCGCAGACACAGCTAAACATTGACATGACACCATTAAACTCGTGTTTCACAACAATTACTGAAGTTAATAGTCGTATTAGTTAATATTACAGCGAGTACTTTCACAATCCGAGCCATTATCGCAGTTTCTATAGAGTTTATAATGATGACAAATGTCAACAATAAACTTGTAAAGGGGCGATCGCACGAGAGCGCGTGAGAACACGACATGAACACGATAGTAATCATAATCAACAATTAGGTACCTTGCGCACATTAATGATGCCTACTTCACAACCATCGAGTTGTAACGTACAATGTAATAGCAACTGTAGGAAATAGCTGCGAATAAGTATCGCCAATTAACTGCTCATCTCACAGGTCTAATTGCCCCGCTATGAGATAACAAAAAGGATGTCTCGAAATGCCGTTAAGTGGCTGGCATTTGTGTTTACCATTTGGATGATTGGTGGTCCGATACAAAGATTTAGCAGTCAGTGCAGAGGAAAAAGAGTTTTGAGGAAAATCTGACCTTTGTTTGTTACTGATTATTATTAAATGAAAAGCTAGTAATAAACATCCATGTAAGGCTAGTTAATAATAATAACATATGATATGATCAACTCAGTAGGTAAGCATGGTAACCATGAAGCTCGACTTAATACTGAAGTAACTGGAGAGTGCAGTACGAACAATTTTTTGAATACCACAAATAACACAGTGGCTGTCTTCCGTCTCACCTACACTTTAAAAAAATACGTATGGTCATATGAGACAGCTGACAGCCACTACATACATAAATGTCAAATTTGCTGGCGACACTTTTTTATTCAGGGTGAGAGCTCCAGTTACCTCAGAGTATTAAGTCAAACTTCATGATGGTAACCCAATAACTTCCATTGCTAATGACGTGGAATGTCAAATGTCACCCAAATAACATATTAATTGGTCAAACCTTGAAGTACTTATTGACATTTATTGAAATTATTTTGAAAGTTAAGGCAATTTAGTTTCTTAGTATATTCAAAAGGCTATTGATTAACATTAACATCTAACATAATTCCGTCGGTAGGCACTCGACAGCACATCAAGTTAAACAGTTGAACTGCGATAACAACTTTTATTAGGTAGGGCATAAAGGCGGTCTCAAGGTCAACTTGTATAGTCTGATGTGCCGCCGTGTGTACCTAAACTGTGGTTAGTTCTCCCGTCTCGGTTGCTCGCAGAACGCAGCGACAGATGCACTTGCGGCTGTGGTTAAAGCAATTGAACTCGGCTAGCCATTTAATGCCTCTGTGGCCTTTACTGCCAACACCAATAAGGTCTTATTTCGTTTAATAAACCCGAGGAAATTTGAACTCACGGTCAGACATTATTTCAATCGTCAAAATTAAAGTTATCTTTTGAGTACTTCCGCATAGTAGAGTTAGTGTTTAAGTAATCGCGTTTAATTTGTAAGGTAAAGTGAAGTCCTTTGCACACAATTTCAAGGGTAATTGAGCACTCGACAATGAGCCGTAGCCGTCGGTCGTCTCCTCGGTCGCCAGCCGGCCGCCTCGGGGGGTAGCCTGCATCCCTGCATTTGTTTGACTCATTGAGCCGTTTATAATTTGTTTCATGTTGTTTATTAGAAGCAATGTAAAAGTGTCTTTGTGATACTTTTGTATTGTTTGCATTTCTATGAAATGGAAATAAAACATTATTTTTAAATAAGGTTTTCTAGGTTAAGCTTTATATACTTACTTATTCTATTCTTTAACGCGAAATAGTAGCCTGGCTATACGATGCAAACTATACAATAGGATAAAACGGCGACACAACACTCCTCCCTCACGTTCGTATATTGGCGCAATGAATGGGCAGCGCGATCGGTCAGATCATTGCACTACAAATGCTACGTACGTTAGTAGATAAACATTGGTTAGTGTCAAGCGTGTTGTATTAGGGTGTAATCACTAGGAAAAAGGTATCGCATAGCTCACCGGATGCCTGGCGGCCGCCACGGCAGCGGCGGCGGCAGCGGCGTTCATCGCGCCCGCGCTTGGATACATTCCCACGTCAAGCACACGCGGTCATCGTCAAAAACACTACCGAGAAAACAGCACACCACCACACTCCACTCAATTCACAAAACAACACAAAATGTGAAGCACGTACTCCGCGCAGTTGGTCACACGCGATTCACTGATAAACACAACACACGTCCGACTAACACAGGCGCCTCGAGCAAACTGGCGCGTCGCGCGAAGGGGCCCCCCTCACCCCATCCCGCGATCCTTCGACCCCTCGCATACCGCTGCCTGCCATACATATTTTCTCCACTCGAATTTTTCGTCGACTATCTTCATGTTTGAGGAATACTTTAGCCGAATCGAAGATATACGCTCTAATAGATACGTATTATTTGGGGATTTTCCTTGGGGTGGGGCGGGTGTCAGTGTCACGGTTTCCACGATCTTGCTTCGTGCGTTATGGGTAGTTAGGTGGGTAGGTACACCTACCTATTCAAGTTGACTTGTTTTCATTTTGGAGCGGGCTGCATTCTTCAGTAGTGTAAGAAGACACAATTCCAGTTAAGTTAAGCTCGTTAAAGGAACGCGAGACGCCCGCTTCACCGCATTTTCAAATAAATGAGCCCTATTATTTTTTGTCAAGTCCCTTCTGTCTTAAACTTCCGAAAGTTTCTTAATTAAGTCGATTAAGTTTAATTACGTGTTTATTTACTTAACTTCAAAATTTAACCCACCTATAATGACTTTAGTAATTGGTTCAGTTCTTAACCACCTAAACTACAGATTTTATCCTACTAATATTATAAATGCGAAAGTTTAGATGTTTGGATGTTTGGATGTTTGTTACTCAATCACGCCATAACGGCTGAATGGATTTGGCTGAAATTTGGAACACAGATACTTTGTAGCCTGGAGAGGAACATAGGCTACTTTTTATCCCGGAAAAATCACGGATAACGTCATGTAGTTCACGCGGGCGAAGCCGCGGGCGGAAAGCTAGTGTAGGAATATATCTTACTGAAGGATTGGACCCATTTGCAGGTGAATTAAGTATACTTTTTGGTAGACTTAATTCACCTGGGTGATATCACCTGGGTGAATTAAGTCTACTGAAGGTAATTATCTAGCCTTTAAAGTTGCTATAAATAAACTTTATGGTTTCGTGCAAGGGTTATTATTAATGAATACTTAGGTGTCTGACGGTTACTACCGGCTGATCCGAGGCGACTTCAAGTGCTGCGCTGAAGCAAGCCAGGGGCATGTGCTTAGTGCTGACTGTTTACTGAACTGTGCTCATAGCTCATGTTTGTAGGTAAGTACCTACTACACTACTAGACTGGTAGTAAAGTAACTCTACATTTTTACACCTGGTTTAGCAGGCTCGTTACTCTTGCACTAATAAATAGCTTTTTTATATTATGAGTAGGTACAACTTACCTATTTTCTCCTTAAACTTATTGATTTTTTGACCGTTAGGTTTTATGTACCTTATTAAAAGTTGAAGGGTATTTTGTTAGGAACTAATAAAAGGCACTTATTTTCTGAGGCTACCTCTACTCCATTTAAATACTAGGTACCTAGTTCGCTAGCTAGCATGACCTCTAATCATTATTATCAACCTATACTTACAACAATATAAAGAAGACCTAGGTACTTACTATACTACATTTATTTTATCACGTGTCTTTCTATTCGTATGGTGGTGGGGGACCTTACAAATAGAAGGATATGTGATTACCTGTCAATGATGATGATGATCGTGCCAATATGGCTTTAATAATGTGAGATAGGTTCAATTATTGTTCTGTGTCCACAGGCCGGGCTTAAGTAAATTAGACAACATACAAGAGATTGGAAAGTGCACTGCTCAAGACCAGTTGTGGAGATCCATATGCAGCAAATCGACTAATAGTAGACGCCAGGACTCGAGGCAGCAGTCGCGGCCATGAACTGTTCTATGGCCGCAACTGCCACGAACTGCCTCTGATACCAAGGAAAGAGGTCAGCCAACTAATTTCACTGTCCAGTCCAATTCGCTCGCTACATACAGGTGATCTGTGAGTCCAATACAATAAATATTTGTCATATTCAAAACATGTACGAAGTAGCGTCAATGGTCGTCTTGAAGGCGTCGCGTCGTGTGTGGCGGCGATACGCCCGTATCGGCTCGGCCAATATTGACCTACTGATTAGTACAGGCATCCGGCATCGGCTGAACTCGGTATTGTTATTTTTTATTAATCTGCAGCTACATCGGTCGCGTCATACTTACTGAATTTGCGAACTATGAATGTGTTGTACGCATAGGTTGTACTTACCTACGTGTGAGCAGCAGATAAGTAATAGGGCCCAGACTCAGTGTAATTTTTTGCCCGGAAGCAAAAACACAGATTTTCACCCATCACCCTAAAGACGCAGTATATAGGTAACTGAATAACAACAGAGCAATAAATCTAGAGATCAGTGTTCGTGTGATGCGAACCAAAGTGTGATAAAATGCGGAACGAACCTGTTTTCGCAAAAATATAATTTGTCTAAACGAGATATTAACTCCTATACAGAAAAAGCTAACGTCAATATTACAATATGTACACAATTAAATAATGTAATAAGAAACAAAAACATTGAATCAAAAAATTATGATTAAAAATTGTGGAACGCGTTGATGTCATTTACATGTATTGTGGTAAATATACGTGTTAGTTATTGTTGATCGAAGTAAAAATAAGTACTTACCTCCTTTTTTTTTAATGTTTTCTGTTGTTTGATGTTGCATCCAGTCTCACTGATGTTTAGAAATGTTATTTAACCAATAGTATAAATATTTAATAAAAAATAAAAGCATTAGAAATTAGCATAGTTTTAGAAAACTTGTTTTACCACGATTTTACTAGGTTGCTTTCTTGTTTGTACGCAAATTTTGCAAACGGTTTTATACTTGCTTCCCGATGAGCTAGAGACTTGAAACTTTGAACATAGGTCAGAACTGGATGACAATGTAATATTACGGTATCATTGAGCTGATCTGATGATGGAACCGGAAGAACGACACAGGAACTCCATGATAAAACCGTGCTACCCCACCGTGATTGGGCTCTTTAGAATTGTCTTGACACGTACTCTGACAAGAGACGAGGTTCAGGGTCTAATGATGAAGCCGGAAGGTCATGCCATCATCATCATCATTTCAGCCGTACGACGCCCACTGCTGGGCATAGGCCTCCCCCAAGGATCTCCATATGCCATAGGGAACTCAATATTGAAATCATGCAACCCCATCGAGTTTGGGCTCGTTTGAATCGTCTTGACGAGTACTGTTGGAAAATATTTCTAGTCGTTTTAAAACCGTGGTTTTTTTTAAATACAATTTTAAAAGAAGAGATTAGGTACGTTGTTATTAGAAAACTTATGACCTTCCGTGAAGTATTTACGCCGTACTAAGGGTTTAACTTTGGAATTTTTTTCTAACGAGGAAATTACAAGTACTTACTTAATCATGTTTCTAACGTGTATGATGTATAAAGTGTATCCTTAAATATCATATATAACAATTGCATTACCAGAGGTTTAGTAATATTAATACACCGAGTGATCAAAATTTTGCAAATTACGTATCGCTCCCTCTATGCAGCTTTAATGGTGACAGTGTTTTCCCTTGAAAGTATTGAAATGTCCAATGAAACACATCATTTTCAACGACAGAAAAATTCTATTAGTACCTAGTAGCAAGCAGCTGAATTTAAAGGTAGGTAGGTACCTAAATAATTTAAATAATTTTATTTTACTATTTTATAAAAAACTGCAGTTTGTGGATATGGCTACAGGTTACTATCCTTTTGTTTTTTCGAGAGTGCCTTATGTATTAATGTAGATTTTCACTTAGTCAACCTATTAAAATAACTATTTCAACTACCTTAAGCTTTCCATTTCCATGACCTAAGAAGATAAGAATATCCCTAATTAAAAAATAATATAAATTGTATTAATTAATACTTACATCTTATCAACTTATTATGGCGCACAATGGCACGTTGTAAGCCATTTGCTCAATGAAAAGCTTATGTTTAAAACATTTCTACTTAACAAAGCGTCTCATTACGTCTAAAGGGCGTCATGTAGTTTTTTATGTTTATTCAATGTAAGTATGTTGTGCGCGTTGTGCATGTTGTTGGATTATGAAAAAAATTCCAGTGCAATTTTGCACCTATAAGTTTACCCTCATGTTAAGTTTTTGTATGAGTAAATGCTTTTATCTGATGCATATTAACTTGTTTTATGTGCTATTAGATTAACATGATATGTCGCTCAAGAATAATCTACTCCATGCATAGTTTTTTGCATCAAAACTAACTAAAGATTAGAAATTGCAAATGTTAAAGAATAATTTATATCCCAAGCAACAAAAGGTTCTATAATCAAGGCGTTTTACCACCCAACAGTAATATAGTAGGCCTAAGTAAGTAGGATATCAATGTTTCACACATGATAATCACATATGGTAACCACAGAAACTTCTTGTAAAGTACAGCTTTATAAATGTTTTCATGAGAGCATTTAGGTTCAAGGTTAAAGAGCATTCAAGTTCTATAATTTAGCCCCTAGAACGCTTACAAAATCATGCAAAAGAATCATTAAAGTGTTGCACTGTAATGGATATGAAAAAAAAACCTAATATTAGATACGTTAAGCAACAAAGAATAATTATAATTATTATTAACAAGACCACAACATCAATAAAATGGCAACCGATTGTTTGTAAAAGATCACTGGAATCGGTTATAGTTTGAAATAGCACTATAAACATGATTTGGTTACTCTAATAGTTTGAATTTGTGACATAAATATTCAAGACACCACTATTTTAGTACCTACTGTACTGAACGGTGTTCCTCGACACTATTACATTTCAACTAAAGAGCTGATTGCCATGAGAGCCTTTATATAATGATTATAGTATATGTAAGTGATAAAACTAGGACCTATTTGGGGTTTACAGTAGGTACAATCACAGTGCTAATCATGAACATAAATTAGCACGTTCTAAACGTTACCAAATTTTGTTACTTGTTGGGATGTATGTTCTTCATAAATTTACTTGGTGCACTTTACTTGCGTTCATGCATCTTTTTGCCGTTATTAATATGATTAATGAATAGAATTAACAGCATCCTAATTTAGTTTTATTCATCAATTTTACTAACTTGTTTTTTAACTAAAGCTAAATTTAACACGTGATAGAGTCACGCTTAACACTTTTATACTCAAAGCGATAAATGAGAGAGCGTTTGCATTCACCACAGATTAGAGTAAGTTGGAATAGAAATTCACAAGCGCCCCAGAGCAAATTATAAAATTGCATCCATACATATTTACGGTACGTGGTAATTTACGGCGTTCACGGGCGCAGGAAGTAACGAGCCGCGACAAAAAAACCGCCTCGCCGCTCACTCGGCTGACTCCGTTTTGTTTCTTTGCTTTTTTGTTTTATTTGTATTTTTTTCTCTCTCCACTCTTCAATTCTTATTTTGAATCGCGCAGCCGTTTTGCTCGATGAAGCCCACATGTCGCGCCGGTGTGGGAGAGGCGATATCTTAACAATGGACCCGGTAAATCCTACGTCCCTTACCTGCCCTCACATAAAATACCTGCTACAGATACACTACAAAAAATACTCTTTTTGTGTAATATAGTAAAGTAACATTTAACGGTCCGTTTAAGCAGAAAATTGATTACCGTCAGCCAGGCTGTTGCGAGGGATTTGTGCAACACAACACGTCAAAACGCTATTGAAACAGATAATCCTTATAACCAAAGTAATTTAAGTTTTAAATATAATTATTATAAATGTTTAAATGTAGAATATTTTAATGACCACCAACAAAAGTAGTTTGAAAAATATTAAGTTGAATCAAATCAGACAGAATTGAAATAAAGGTTCATTTAATACAAACCGAGATCAAATCGATATAGTTCCAGTCCAGTCAGCCACATTACGAGGTCCAAAGACAGATCTTAAATGCGATAACGGATAAATAAGAATCAGGTGGCATCGGAGCGACACAGCCGCGACAGCGACACGACACTGCGCGTCCGCCCGCGTCGCTTCGTGTCGCACCCGCTTTATCTCCCTATATACCTGTAACCCGGTAACACAAAATTTTTACGATCCCATTGCGCCGATGTCGATCGCCTCGGCGGATAAGCATTAATTAATTAGGCGGGCAGGTCTAATCGAGCCGATATTTTTGGTCCATTACAATTTACACTTTGATAAACTGTTAAACACTTTTTATCTGAATCGTACGTACATTTTATTCGAATGATGTTTCGATTAGATCACTAGATACGGTCTATTAAGGGCGCCGAGTTTGCGGTTTTCAGGATTGTGGTCCGTTTAAGCCGCGGATGCGTGTTTGTGTTACTTAAGATCCGTGAGAATAGTATGGGGTGCGCGACTATTCGTGAACAAGTGGTATTGTTTACAGGGCGCGGGGGCGGCGAAGCGTACCAAACGCTAGTCAAGTGCGAGCGTGGACGGTGCCGCGGTAAATATCTGTGTGCATTGTAGTTTAATTACCGTGAACCGTTGATTACATCTGGGTAGTTGCTTGTCTTTCTCATGTATAATGTCATGCCAACTCGCTTATTAGTCACCCTTTTAATGTAGGCCCAAACTTTTTACTTAAAGGTGCCAGAGAAACAATAACTTACTTTCATAATGTCTAAGTAAGTTCTGATTAGCTGTTACTTGACAGATAGTCCATACAAAACTGTCAATTAAACTGGAAAGTATCTCCTAATCGGACATTGTGAAACAGGCACTTATACCTAGTTATCGGTTCAAAAAAGCTTTGTCCAAGGGATCAGAAAATCTTTTAAATTGAAGAACATATTATGTGACATTAATAAAATGTTGCGATCTTAAATGTGACTCTATATACGAGAATAACACTGCCGGTTTCCTTCTAAGCACAACAATAAAATGTGATATCTCGGTTTTAATCAGTCCAGTTCATCAGTTGAGAGGTCAAGCCCACAGACGTGTCGCGGCGGGCGAGTTATCTCGTCGCGACTAAAAACAGACAAACAGAGCGGGCAATTAACAAGCGCGAACAATTACTCGTATAACCGGCCATTGTGTCGCTAAAAAGGCGACTATTCTCGAAAGCCACTCGTTTCCGAGAAGGTTCGGATTGCCCCGCTCTCCGAACAGCCGAAACGTTTTTTGCTCGAAAATTAATATTTAATGGCTGCAGTTGGAATTGCACGCGATCCCGGGTTTTAGATAAACGTTTATTTACTGCGAAGGCGTGAGTTATGATCATTTTGTTTAACAGAAGTGGCGGACTTGTATTGAATCGAACGGTGGAATTGAGCTTTATTTTAATTGTTATCTGTCAATAATTTATTATTTTACGACTAGTAGACACAAAACTTTTCTTAAATACGGAACTATAAATATACCTACCTGCTCTAATAAACACCTATCTACTCTACATAATATATCTGATAGTTATCCCTTTAGTTTTATCGATCGATACTAAGAAAAAAACAAAATAGATAAGGCACAAAATTATGCATTACTAACATTTTAATTTACAGATTAATTTAATAGGATCAGTTGATAAAAAATATTATCATCCAGACTTGACGATGACGCACTTAGGTTGGAAGCGACCAGTATTTTTTTATCAATGAAGATAATGATTGTGACTAATAATAAACAACCTTGTTTAAATCTAAAAGTCCAAGCGTTTTAGTAGAAAACGCTCAAAGATAAAATATACAAATTATGGTTCTGTTAAAAGAATTTAACCCCTAATATAGAAAATGTACTTTATTCTTAATATTCTTATCACGCTGTCCCGCCTTAATGCCCTGAAAAGAAGCCAAATGGAAAAAACCATTTGCCAAAGCTATTAATAAGAAAAAGTCTCCCGGTCCATCCGTCTTTAGCATTGTCACTTTAGTACGAGCTAAAGTACAAACAATATTCGTTCGTTTTTCAGTGGCTCAAAAATGTTTTTGGATTGTTTTGCCCTGCATCAATTTGTAAAAACATGGATTGTTTTTTCGGTGATAAGTTTGATTAGGAAATCAATAGAAATTGCCTTCTAAGTGAAATTCTTTTTAGATACTCAATAGATTGCTTACAAGTTACCTTATGATCCTTATAGTTAAGTATTAGAATAATTAAATAAATATTTTTTCTCTTCAAAAGTTACATCAAGGTTACATTGATTATGCGCAGTAATAGCTAATAAAATTTAGTTATTTAACGTAAATTGTGCATAGCTACTACACCTTCGTTTTAGAATTATTTAATTTAAGTTTACTCCAGTACAAACATTATGCAACAAGCTTGGCGAGAACCCAATAATATTTAAGTAATTAATTACCACATATTTTATTTGCCTTTTAAGCTTGTTTCAATGTTGCAACACAAGGTTGCATTGTCAAGCACTTTGTAAGAGTAATGTTTGCCGGTGGCATTATTCGCGCCCACGATAATATCATATTTACGAATGATTGACACACACAATTATGCACACCACACACTTACCTAATCGGCATTCGACTAAACCATTTGAAGTGGCATTATGTACAACTCGAAGTACGATTGACCGCCCGTCTGAACCAAGCAGCCATTTAGCTGGTGGCTTGTGTAATATAATGTGATTGCATACAAATTCATTGCACTTAATTCATTTTGCTTTGTTTGTTGCTTCGTCAAAGATATGCTTGATGATGATTAGTTTACATATAAGGCTACCTATGCAAAAAGTTGTAATTAAACACGCATAGATGATTACGTATGTAATTAATAAGCACTGTGGCTTGTATAGTTATTTATTCGCAAGTTCTTGTCTATGTATTATGTGTTTTCTTTCCTACTATGGAAATCTTTCAATGACCTTATGACTACGATATCCGTTTTATTCATTTCATACTTGTTTGCCAATTTTCAGAGAAGTTTTTCAGTTCTCTCTCCAAAGTCGCACAATATTGTTAATTCAGCTGCATTATACAAAAGTAAATAAAAGAAGGTAACTCATTTCAGTACAAATTTATTCGAAGTAGGTAATAATAAGATATCTGAAATATGTACCAAGTCCGCAAAAAATATTTTTACAAGACTGACAAACGTTAAAAAGTTACCTACACGCGGTTGAATTTCTCCCCAAAAAGTCAATAAATTCACCACCAGCTTTAAACTACAGTGTCATTTTATTAATCACTTACTTGATGGAGTAAAATGTAATTATTTAGGCACCGCCCTTCGCGTGGGGGCAACTATGTTAATATGGAGCATGGTGCGACATCAAAGACCGATGTAGAGAGTCGTGAACTAGACAAACGCCGCATGCCACATCGGCCGATAATATAGTTTAATTAATAGCGGTCTCGCACTACCTCTGTTCAAATAGCATTAAAGGGCTTATTACACTTGGCTAAATTCGGCATCTAATTAAGCATTCATTGCTTGTTTTCATTGCATCACTTGCTACAAAGGAGCTCAAAGAAAGCAATGTATGCTTAATTAGATGCTGAATTTAGCCATGTGTAATAAGCCCTTAATTCAGTGAGACACCTCTCCATCGATCGCGTATTAATTTAATAAAATCAAACAAACTGGCAATTGTTAAGGTTTATAAAGACAGTGCAAACAATCGAAAATCGAATAAGCTTGTAGAAGGCAGCATGGGAGCAATGATACCTACTAATAATTATGGAGCGTGATGTGACATCAAAGAAAGACTCTTATGCTCTTATGTCGAGACGAGAGTCGCGAACCAGACATGCCTCTCACCGCCTCAAGACGTATCGGACGATAATATCGTTTAATTATTTAGCGGTTTCGCGCTTTTACCTCGCAGTTCAAATAGGTAGCACTATTTCGGAGAGACGCCTCTCGTGCCTTAATCGAATGATATCGGGCAAACTGGCTATTGTAAGTTTGTATAGATAGACAATGAGAACAATCGACAATAGATTAAGCTTATAGCAGGCTGCATGAGAGCTAGGTACTTACTATGTTATGCACATAAACTTATTTATACAATGGAGCGTAGTGTGACATCAAAGCAAAGACTCATGTCACTCATGGTCGAGAGTCGCGAACTAGACAATCACATGGATGAGCATGCCACAATTGGCACATCGTCCGATAATATCGTTTAATTAATATTTTACATAATGGTTTCGCAATTCAAATAGCATTAATTCGGCGAGACGCTTCTCGCATCAATCGAATAAACTGACGAATATAAAGACTCGTGTATAGACAATAAGATCAAACGAAATACGAGGTAGTAATTCGCAACAGACGATTGACATTGTATTTATTGCTAATATTTTTGTAAACCGTCAAATCATTATAAATGTAGGTAAGTAGGGCTACAAATTGAAATTTTAACTTTGATATCTGTCTGTATACACACTACACAGGCATCTGTGAAGATTGATAAATTTGAGAATATCTGCATTGACAGATGTTGTTACATTAGGGTTGCCAACCGTCGTGTCCTGGGCTGGGTGTCCTGGGCTGTCCTGTATAGTTTCTATTTTCTAAGTATCGTCCTGGGTTTTTGCGCGGGCCCCCGAATCCAGCAAGCTTTTGATAAAAGAAAGAATACATAGTGAATCCCAGTCCGACCCTGCTTATGTGCTTATATGTATATAGTCCTGGCTTTAAACAGAAATGTTCTGGTATTTTTACCTTCAAATCCTGGATTTCAAAGTTTGGAGATGGCAACCCTGTGTTACATCGACGACGATCGTAAAAACTCAAGAAAATCTGCATTCACATTAAAAAAATTACAACACTGGCATGTTTTCGAGTGTTTCATCTCCAGTGTCGTTGTGAATTGTGATGCTGATGTCGTTTAGAAAAATAATTATCTTTAATGATCAGGTTTCATGTCGCCCGCCGTTCGAAGTTGTTCGCGACACTCGTTTTATTTTAATGTCTGCGGCCCGAAACATTCTCGCTGAGTATAAATAAATGATTATTTGCGAGCTGTAAATCATTAGAGTGCTACTCAAGTGTGGGTATAAAGATTAGTGTTAAATTATTTCTAACGTGTAAGTTCAGCGTATTACTTAGTCAATAACTTTGATAACTTGTTTGGATTTTTGTGAAAATTCTTTTATCTAGGTAAAGCTTACTTTATTTTTAACCATTTTGAAGTAATGAACCTTAAATACCTACCTTTAGGAACATTTTTAATTAGACTTAATTTAATATTCGTATAGATACTGTAAGTTAATAAATAAAATGAAATAAAATAATAAATAAGTACTTATTTTTATCTTTTTTCAAAATTAAGTTTATATAACGCCTTACTTAAAATTATAAACAAGGAGTTAAAAATAACTGAATATTTTATATTTGTTGGAACCATCTGTTTACAACAGTGACTAATTAATATACATTTTGTGGCTAATTCATAAAAATCTATAAGGTACCTAGTGTGTCTTTGTATAGGTAGATTAGATAGATAATTATGTAAATTTTCAAAGCATTTTTTATTAAATGCAAGCAAGCCGCTGCTGTTCGTGTTCTAGCTAGAGTTTGGTGATATTACTTATGATAATGACTATTCGTTTACCTTCTAACTATCAACGAACTGTTAAAATAAAGAAGTACTTATATAAATTAATAAAATAATTTAAATAAGTAGGTATGTACTTACTTATCCTTAAATAGGTAGGTACAAGTTTTGACAAAGCGCCCAAACTCAGGTCTCTGTCTCTAGGTTAGGTATTATAGTACCTACGACAAATTTAACAAATTTAAGATTAAGTACCTAAGTACATAAGTAGGTTGCTACTTAAAGAGCACATAGATTCATTGCATATTACATAAAATTGACGATCTCATTACCTAATTAGCGCGAAATGAGCTACTTACCTATTTAAGCACTTATGAGCACGATCACGCAAGATCGAACTAGGATAGGTAGAGTCGCTGTTCTCTGAAGTGTAAGCTACATGTTATATACAGGACAGTGGACAATAGATTTTTAAATTGTATTTGCCATAGCAAAACACAAAGCCATAATTAACAACATGAGTTTATTTACACTATGAACTCATGTTGTTGTTTAAGACTTCAGTGAACAGCGACTCTATCTATACTATACCTACCAGTTCGATCTTATAAGAGCTCTTAGGTGCCTTAAGTGCTTAAATAGGTAGGTAGCTCATTTCGCGCTAATTATTGTGATCGTCAATTGGATGTAATATGCAACATAACACTGATGATCTCTACAAATTATATCGAGGCATTTATAATAAGATTAAGCAGTAACGAAATAATTTTTTTACTAAGTTGCTTCACGCTATTAATTTTTACACGGGATAATTTCTAGTTCGTGCTTTTTCATTAGACACCAATTTATTTTAAAAAGTTTATTAGGTAGGTACCTAGGTATATAACATACTGGATGTCATTCCTATGATCTAAGGCTGTGTTGTTGATTAACAAGACCAAAAAAAATATAACACTGTTCTAGTGCAGAATACCTAAATAATAGTTCTAGTTTCTAGTACAAGACGCTGGCTGGCAGACGTGTGTTCGCTATTTATTTTTTAGAGGGCGCGTTGAATGGCTACCGGACGCCGCCTTATCGAGCATCGAGGTCGGCGCGCATATTTGCTGCACGCCTGTTTTTTTTTCGTTTTTCTTTTTTCGAAATTCGATGCCGACTCTCCGCTTATGGACCTCCTTTGTAGGCATACTTATTGATTATTGTATTCGTTTCCTTTGTAGTTAGGGTAAACGGAAACAATATGACTATTATTTTGAATATTTTACCTGTTTATAACTTGAGTCCTATCGTTTAATGGTAATTACGTAAGGACCACGTGAAAATAACATATTTTGTAATGCTACTAAGTGGGTTCGTAAGATTAAACTGTGTAGGTAGGTACCTACTGAGCTGTGAGCTAACTGTTAAATATTAATTAAACAGTGATAGACGCAATATATAAATCACTAGCCTTTCGCCCGCGGCTTCGCCCGCGTGTACTACACGACGTTATCCCGCGGGAAGGTGATATTTTTCAGGAATAAAAAGTAGCCTATGTCCTTTCTCAGGCTCTAGACTATCTCTGTGCCAAAATTCATTTAAATCGGTTCAGTAGTTTAGGCGTGATTGTGTAACACACAGACAGACATTTTCGCATTTATAATATAAAAGTAAGGATTTAGCGAATAGGTAGTTAGGTAAAGTCAGGCAAGATGAACCCTACAAAGGAGGTTAGTCTTGTTAGGTGTCATCGCTAGGTACATAACTAGCAGGTGGGCACGGGCGACGGGCGACGGGCGTCGCGCGATCCCGCGAGAGCGTGCGACGATCGCGATCGCCATTAGCGCCGCGCATTCAATAATAATGAACAAGCCGCACCGAAATATCCCCTGTTTACACCCACTCGCTCGCTCGCTCCGCCGCCGCACCGTCCGACCGCATTTTATTTTTTCGCTGTCGCACATTTCGCCGTCATAGCTATTTCCACTCGAGGCATTATACGCGCGTCCATGTGTGAGTCAGTCCACGTGGACCGCTTCGACGTCGGTGAACAGAATCCGCTGGATCCGCGTGCGCCATTGGCTCACGACTCGAGATCGCTTATTAAGGGCGGAGTTACACGCGCATTCGCTTCGCCATTGGCGTTGAGCGAGCTCTCCAGGCCCGTGATTCGCCGAGGCGATTTTTATAAGCGCGGTAGTCCACGTGGACTCGTTTATCTATTCAGACGCCGGCGGCGCGGTCGCGGGGGGAGGCCGGGGGGTATACGGGCAATCAGTAAAGGCGGGAGGAATACGGCCATATTTATAAGAGCTGCGGGGATGCAATCACGAAGCGGCGCGGGGGCCGGCAGGCGGTCGGGGGGAGGCGGCGGCCATTTTGAGGGCAGCTCTTTTTATTCGTTTTTCGCGCGGGGTGCGTCGTCGGCGGGAGCCGCCGTGCGCTAATTGCGGGGGTAATGAGGGCGCTCGACTCGACTCGACTCGCTCACTCTATTAAACTCGCTCGCTATCGACTGCCTTATTGATTTGTCCTTAATCGAGGTGCGGTGGAGTGCGAGTGGCAGCGCTGTAATGTAAACAAACGCGGCGGGCGCGGACGGCGCACAAATTGAATTAGATGGAATCATTAGGTGCTGCCGCGCGCTGCCCCAGCGATGACACCGCTGGACGCCGGCGCCGCCGGACGCGACGCTGACCTCCGCGACTCCTCACCTTTGCATTACGAACAATTAACTAAGTTTAACCTATTAATCCGATAGGCAATAAGTGGTCTGGTAATCTGTTTACGAACGTAGGTAGCTAGGTTTCAGTATTATACCTATTAATAGACATTTTAGAGCCCGATTAACTTTACCATTCCTAAGGGTATCTAACTGAACAAAGACTAAAATAGTTACATAGGTAAGTACTTAGTTATTTTTTGCATTGAATTAAACTTGATCTTTAAAATAGAATGTGGCACCTTAAAAATAAAAAAAGTTAAAACAGAGTTCGCATGATCTATTCCTTTCTAATACCAAAAACTAATACCTACCACTGCTATTTGTTTATTAACGTAATAAATGTTCTATTCCTAACGAGTACCAAATTTTAAATATTTACAAGAAGTACCGAATCTATTCCCAACGAATACCAAAACATAACTTTTGGTACAGTCACAGAAACAATTTATTTTGCTTTCTCATAATTTAATATTATGATCAAGTACCTAGTACCTATACCTACACAACCTACTCATAATAGTCTAATCGCACTTAGATCATAAATAATGTAGTTGTCTTTATTAAATTTGTAATACGTCACGTCACCCAACCCAACTAGCAAAACGATCGTATTAACAAATTACTCTTACCTACGAGTCCTACGACTAAAGATCGAAAAACACTCCTAGGAAAAATCCTATTATTTATTTTAAATATAGCTGTGTGAAAGCAGCTCTCTTGAGTTTTTAGCATTCGACGCTTTTGGGTTCTACATATAAATATGTTTATTAAACGTGGACTCGACGAATTCATATCGCATTTACTCGATAATTAATAGGTAAAAAGATATCTTTCGATCGCCTTCATTCAATTTAAGTCTTATGTTATGATAACTCTTTGAAAGCAACTGAATTGCTAAAGTGTCATCAAACTATCTTATAAAGAACTAGGTATCTTTCGACGTTTAATTATTACAGCATTATTGTAACAGGTAGAGTCATGTGATAGCTTTCTGCACGGCTTTCATTCGACTTAACTATTGAAGTCATTTAAAGAAGTTGAGAAAACGCTTTAAAATTATCTATTAACAGCTTTAAAGTTGCTCTAACTAAACATTATTTGAAAGCCATCATTCAGTGTAATACTTAGTGGTATGAAAATTTAATAAATTATTTTACAGCACTGTACACGATATTTATGTAGTTATGTAGGTTGCTACGTAGCACAAAGCACAGAGATGCACTGCATATTACCTACATCCAATTGATGATGTCAATAATTAGCGCGAAATGAGCTAGCTTAACTACCTATTCAAGCACTTAAGGCACTTATAAGATCGAACAAGGATAGGTAGAGTCGCTGTTAGCGGAAGTGTAGCGAAATGAGCTAGCTACCTATTCAAGCACTTAAGGCACTTATAAGATCGAACAAGGATAGGTAGAGTCACTGTTGGCGGAAGTGTAGCGAAATGAGCTACGAAATGAGCTAGCTACCTATTCAAGCACTTAAGGCACTTATAAGATCGAACTAAGATAGGTAGAGTCGCTGTTGGCGGAAGTGTAGCGAAATGAGCTAGCTACCTATTCAAGCACTTAAGGCACTTATAAGATCGAACAAGGATAGGTAGAGCCGCTGTTGGCGGACGTGTACCGAAATGAGCTAGCTACCTATTTAAGCACTTAAGGCACTTATAAGATCGAACAAGGATAGGTAGAGTCACTGTAGGCGGAAGTGTAGCGAATTGAGCTAGCCTACCTATACAAGCACTTAAGGCACTTATAAGATCGAACAAGGATAGGTAGAGTCGCTGTTGGCGGAAGTGTAGCGAAATGAGCTAGCTACCCATTCAAGCACTTAAGGCACTTATATTATAAGATCAAACTAG
This sequence comes from Crambus lathoniellus, assembly GCA_949710035.1. NCBI lineage: Eukaryota > Metazoa > Arthropoda > Insecta > Lepidoptera > Crambidae > Crambus > Crambus lathoniellus. Next base: position 11,154,531 of record OX453309.1, on the reverse strand, counting down.
GATAGGTAGAGTCGCAGTTGGCGGCAGTGTAAGCTATGAATGACATAGATTATAAAATTGTATTTGCCACAGCAAAACACAAAGTCATAAATAACAACATGAGTTCATACACCGATGATGTCTACAAATTATCGGGGCATAATAATAAAATTAAGCAGAAGCGAAATAATTTTACTACGTTACTTCGCGCTATTAATTTTTATCTATATATATAAAAATGAATCCCTATTTCCCTTGGTCACGACATCACGCGTGAACGGCTGGACCGATTTGGCTAATTTTGGTCTTGAAATGTTCGTGGAAGTCCAAGGAAGGATATAGGGGTAGAGTAGGGGTAGGGTAGGGGTAGGGTAAGGTAGGGGTAGGGGTAGGGTAGGGTTGGGTAGGGGGTAGAGTAGGGGTAGCGTAGGGGTAGGGTAGGGTAGGGGTAGGGTAGGGGTAGGGTAGGGTAGGGTAGGGGTAGGGTAGGGGCAGGGTAGGGGTAGAGTACGGGTAGGGTAGGGTGGAGTAGGGGGTAGGGGTAGGGTAGGGGGGTAGGGGTAGAGTAGGGGTAGGGGTAGAATACGGGTAAGGTAGGGTGGAGTAGGGGGTAGGGCCACGGGAACGAAGTCGCGCTGGGTCAGCTAGTATGGGATAAATTCTAGTTCGTGCTTTTTCACACCAATTTATTTTAATTTTGTTTAATTTGCAAACTTCTTTAAGAGTTACGTCATGCAGTAGTAAGTACTTTAACAATCTTTCAAGAAGGAACGTCTGTGTATTAAATTAAATAATAGCAAGCGTTCTTTGCTCTTAAAATTTACTGCTTATCTAGTTCAGACGATTATAAATAACACATTTACTTACTATCTATAGTATCTATACAATACAGCTATTAACACAAAAAGTATAGGTATATACTTAAGTAAGTATATGTGTATTTTTAAATATTATTTTATATTTTATGCTGAGCAAGTAAATAGCCTTGTTAGGCAATATTGTACTATTTTAACTGTTAATTCTTGTACCTATCATAAATTTGCTAAAGTGTTGCATTAGTCATAAGCAATATAAGTCTTCACGTTGGTTTCCCGCTAGTCATTTTGTACCTACCTACTTGTAGCCACTTAAACGACACTTAAAGTGAAAGTGAGATGAGATGTGTTTCGTTCGAGTTCGAGCGACCTTAACGCGTCAGTTTACGTAGTGTTTTTTTTTATATTATCATCATTATCATCAGTAAGGGGCATTATTTTACGTAGGTAGTATCAATTTGGGTTATAAAAAAGAAATAAGAATTTAATTCACAATCAAGTAAATTATAGTGATAAAATCGGTTAATACTTGATTAATGATTCCATTTTTATCGATTGATCGGTTTATCATTATCACTTAAGAAGGCGAATAGTAATTTCCTACTTTAACCCCTAAATGCATGAATTTTTCAATTTTGTAAAAAGGTTATTCAAATAATTAAACTTGATTCCAAGTACCTATTCGTATAGTATAGTACATATTCCAATATAACAAAAAAAATATGTTGTAAAATTTCTCTTAGAAATACCTATGCCCTTCCTTTATCACCTTTCCTTTCCTTTTTACCATTTTTTTTCAATTTTTTTTAATTCCTCCTGACACCCTTAGTGTGACGTATTGAACCGATTACAATAGTATCTACAATACAGTATAATTTAAACAATGACATTGGTTATTATTAAGTACCTGATTGCGACAGAAGGAGGGTTATGTTTTTCGAGAGTGTATGTATTTTTTCTATAGTCGATACAATACAAATGTTATATAGACTAAGTACTTATCGAAAAACGATAGCGTTTATATTAGGTAAGTAATCGTTTAAAAAAAGGTAAGTAATCTTAAAGATACAGTGAAAAATGTATGAAATTGCACTAGGAAAACTTATTTTAGTTCATACCTACGCTCAAGGCCAACAATTATGTTTGGTATGTAAAATATTAATAAAGTTGTACCTAAATGAATTTCCCTCCGCCGCCGTAATAAATAAATAAATTCCTAAACAATGACACTATAATCACCTGAGATAATCACTGTAATCAATACACACTAAGGGTGTCAGGTGGTAATTAAAAAACCTTAAGTAAGGGCGCGTTTAGACGGCCCTCGGCAATTTAATAGCGCAGTAAGAGGCGAGTTAGCGTAACTCAGTCGCCCCCAGTTTACTGTCGCGAGGGGAAGATATTTTATTATAACTCTAAGAGTAGGGTTACATGCTCAGTCAGTAGGTTGAGTGAGACTGACGCCAGAATGGTGGATGAAATAGTGGTCACTCACACACTGCTATTAACAAACATTATAAACATTTTCATATTACGTGGTAAAGGTAATGTCATTAAAAATTTCGAAACAAAAAGTAAATAATAAATAAATAAATATTTTCTTAAAATCACACCAATTTTCTAAGCCCATAGTAAATTTCTTAAGAAACTGTGTCTACGTGAACTCGATAACGGATAAATATATACTTACTCAAATATTTTTTTTTGTAAATACATACTTAATATACATAGAAAACACCCAGACCAAGACAAATTGACATGTTCATGCATACAAATATTTGTCTTGTTCGGGATTCGAACCCGAGAACTCTGGCGCAGAAGGCAGGTAGTTTACCCCTGCGCCAAATCGGTCGTCAAAGTCAAAGTCAAGTAAGAATCCTAACATTTATGAGCAAATGTATTACAAAAAATGTAAAGAAAACAAACAAAACTAAACAGCCATTCTAGCATCAGTCTATTATAATTTTCTATGGACTGAAGACAATCACCTTTATAAAAAAATATACATCAGTCTGGTCTGGCTGGACAGATCCAGCCAGACCAGACTGATGGTGGTCCAGAGACCACCATCAGTCCGTCAATCCGTTAGACGATCTCCGGTCCTTTTGACTAGACCTAGACTTACGACGGATTGAACTGATAAAAAACTGAACGTGTAACCACATCTTAAATCTTTTCTGTACCCGCCAACTTTTACTTGCCAGTTCTCTTTTAAGTTTTTAATATAATTCGTTTTAATATGCTGCAGACCTGCGTTTGGTGTTTTGTTATGGAAGTTATCAAAACTCACTGAAGTGGAGTGAGTGGAGATGGGGCTTTAAAACGGTTAGCATGCGCTCATGGGTTTATTTAATAGAATTTACAATGACTCTCGTAAAGGCAATGCAACAATACAAAATCAGCATACATAGGTTCTGTAAAATTATTAAAAACTAATAAAAACCTAAACATTATTTCGAAAAGGTTTTTCGACATAATTTAGGAAAATTAGGAACGATAATGGAGCTGAAGTTAATTTTAGGTAATTATTTATTTGCTAACTATTAAAGTTAAGAGCTAACGTAAATAAAAATAAATAGAGTTTCTCAAACTTATTCTGTTTCGATCCCTTTAAATATTATGTTAAAGATATTGGGCGAGTAAATCTAATAGAAGTAAGTACCTAAGTATTCTTGTAAAACTTTTGTACGTACCTACATTTTAATAAAATAATGTTTTCTTTCTTATGAAAACTTGATATTAGTAAAGCTTAGAATAAATTCCAACATTCCGAGATGAAAATCTTTTCTAAGGCTTCAGTCTCTTTAAGGGGCATCAAATTGAAAGTGCTTACTAAATAAATCTTTGTCTACTCATATTCGAAGCCCCAACATATTTTATTTTAATTGCTTTTAAAATATAGGTAGGTAAGTACTTAAGTAAAGTGAGATTGGTAAAAATCCCAATTAATTAATATTCTAACTAATACTTACTATTACTTACTTACCTAAAAGCAGATTTGCATTAGATAGGTACTTAAATAATAAAATATTGGCCTGATTACCCGTAAGATGTTGGTGAATATGTACTTGAAAACTGCATACCTAAACCATAGATTTGTTTAAGCAATGGTACTATTTTAAACATTCATGTGTTTAGCTCTATTAAAGATAGGTATAGCTGGACTAAGGAGTAAGTACATTATTATTTAAAAAAATCTCTTCAATAGGTCAACGTATCCGTTTCTCTTCTTATCTCGAAACAATTTTATTATCGTGTTTTAATAAAACTTTATCTGTCATACCTCGCTTATTGTAAAGAATAATTTGATAGGCGAGTTATAAAGTCATCACTTCATTATAAATATCTTAATTTATGAGTAAGTATTTATGAGTATATGCTAGCTGGCTGGCATTGAAATAAAATGAGCAAATAATATGTTCATACAAATCCATCACAGTCTCATACGTTTGTGAGCATGACAAATTCTTGATAATAAATAGGTTGGAAAAATTACTCCGCGCCGACATGTGTTTGTGTGATAAAAAAAACATCTGTTCGTTTGTCAGTGACAGTGGTATTAATGTAAAGCGACTACTACAAATATAACCGACACATACATATTACATTGGTACCTACATAGATTATCTGTTTTTATAAGCCCATCTATTTAATTTTATCTTGTAATTGTAATCAAGGAGTAACGAGTTTGTAAATTAAGTATTTTTTCTTTGTAGTGGAGTTTAGCATGACTCACTTGGAGTTGTACCAACTCCAACTGGCCTTCTATTTGTAGTTTTGAGTTCTGTTACTTATGCTAATTAATGTAGGTAGGTAGGTACCTACCTATATTAGTAAAACTTCCTTATCAACAGTCACCGTTGCTTAAATTAGGTACCTATATCCTGTTTCCCTTAATTTGTTTTGCTCAATTTAGCATTTTTACAAAACGTTGACTTTGATAGGCAACTATAACAGAAATACTTTCAGCCCTCTCAAAAGTTAAGGTAACAATCCATGACTCCTTTTCCCCAAACCTAATCTAATATTGATACCGGTAAGAGCAACCAAATTAAAGTCGTACGTAGACGTAGCGCTATACGTGTCTACGTGTAGATAAGAAAATGTAGGTAACCAACCACAAACAAAAGTAAACAACCGCAAATGTTACATCTGTGTCAATTTTGCGCAATGTACGTCAATGTGTTGTCTCTACACAAAAGCTATGCTACACGACGGCTAGTAACAAGTACATATTAACAAACACATGCATCGTAACAATCGCTACCTAATTCAGAGTCAATGTGAACAAACATAATAGGCCGACCGACAGTCAAGTGTAACAATTCAGCCGTTTCAATGCCCTAGTAAGGCAGTGCACCAACAATGGAGCGAGACGCGGCGAGCGAGCGATATGAAATTTCATTAACGAGGGTCGGCGCACCACTCTACAAGACGGCGGGCAAACAGCGCGCGTGAACCCACGAATAATTCACACGCGAGCCCTACAAATAACGGCCCGCGCCCCCCGACCCGCCAGCCGCAAACTGAGTTATTTATCGCCCCCTCCCGCCCCCCGACCTAGCACAGGAAATACCCGCACGTATTTTTACTGCCGGTTGAAGACCGCGCGTGAGACTTCTAGCGACATCTCTCGGGGGGCGGCGGCATTGTAAACTAGCGACTGAGGTGGTGCTCTTCATTTTGTATCCCTCCTCCTGAGTGACCGTTTTATTAATCTGGAATAGGGTTCACTCGTAAATTGGATCTGATTATGTGGGTAGCTTTTCAGTTTCGTCTTACCTTTTTAGCTTTATAGCGTCCATTGTTAGCGGTTAAACCTATTTATTACAAAGCGTCTAATAAAAAGGTTTGGTCCTAAAATAACAGGATTAACTAAGGTTACAAATTATTAATTAAATTGTTATTCGGTAACTACAAGACTAAACATTTAGTTTAATTATTTTCATCAATTTGTAAGTTTTTGTGGCGTGAGGAAGAGTATGAGTAAAGAGAAAAGCTTAAATTAAAAGCTAATTCTAAGCTTTAGCTCGACGGGACGGCTCGATGCGAACTTAGCGCTCGCTCGGGCACGAAAGCCAACACCATAACTATTTAGTAATCTGTGCCAACACGTATTATACATGAATTTAACATGTTTATTAGCCATACGGTTACGTTAAAACCTTTGCAGTAATTATTCTTAGCGGCATCGGCGCAGGCCGTAAGCAATTTATTATTAGACATGAGTATTTTCTTACAGATTAGGTTTTTGCAGTATGCATAGATGTATCTTTGAACTAAGCAATAGGTACGATACGTAGGTATAGTGTTATGTAAAACCTTAATAAAAAAAATGATAAGTATATGTACAGACAGGGTAATTTTTTTTAACACCATCTAAATTTGAGTTATTGGGTAACTCGCAATCAGAATCTCGTCCAGCGGCGAGTTTACACCTGAAATTTTTTGAGGTAGTAAACTTGAAACTGATCACTGGTTTTTAATGTTTTATGGCGATATTACGCCACCTGAAAATTGAAATTGATGATAGTAATTTCGACCAACGTCGGATGAAGAATGAATAACCTTCATATGTTAAACGGGTAAAGAAAACTATATGTTTTCAACCGACTTCAAAAACCGGAGGAGGTTCTCAAGTCGTCTGATTTTGTTATGCATGTTCCACGATAGCTCTGACAATAATTATGAATCGATTTTGATCATTCTTTTTTTATCCGATAGACCAAAGTTTCAATTTGGTCCTATGAAAAAATTTTAGTAGACGGTTCAGAAGTTTTTTCAGAATCCTGGACAAACACGTTTTACATGATTTACGAGTCAATATCTTCGCGAACTATTGACCAATTTCAATGATTCTTTTTTTATTCGAAACAGTAAACGTGAGGTGGTCACATTGTTACTAAGTCTATCTTTCAAGAGATTGACTTAGAGAAAAAATGATATGAGAAACCTTTATTTCATTTTGAAAGACCTATCTATGGACACCACACACGAATTTGCTTGATGAAAAAAATGATTTTCCGTTTTAGTTCCATGTGGGTGGAAGGCTAGTATTATAATATAATCTTAGAAGAAAATCACAAAACACGTGTTATTTCATAATTTATCAGTATCGCCCAGTAGTAAAACATTAATTTAAGGCGATAGGTTAGGCGAAAGTGGCAGCGCGGTAAATTTTATTTAATACTAGCTTTCCGCCCGCGGCTTCGCCCGCGTATACTACACGACATTATCCTGATGGAATGTAATATTTTCCGGGATAAACTATGTCATTCTCCAGCTCCCAATCTACTCCCGTACCAAAAATCACATTGATCCCTTACTCCGTTTTGGACGTGAAAGACGGACCAACAAATAATACCTACTTATTGATTTTCCCGTGGGAATATGATACTATCCTATGGTAAAAAGTATGTAGCTTATTATAATCCTTGCCAGGGTCTCAAATTATTTACTTAAATACCAATTTCTGTCCCCAAATTAGCCTGCGCTTAAAGTGATTTTTCCATACAATGAGATTTCCCGCGGTAAAAAGTAAAATAATATATCCTTTCCAGGGCCTTAAACTGTCTCTATTCTAAATATCATCCTTCCCATGAACTCAAACTATCGCCTTAAATACCAATTTCATTCTACAGCTTTTCCCGAGCTAAAACTTATTTTACCATGGGAATGAGCCTTATTCCCTCGGTTACAATTTGCCTATGTCCTTCCTAGCATCAGGACATGGGTGTCCCAGTGCTCCTATCAGTAGAAGTAATTAGTAGGAGCACCCGGAAGCACTGTCCCAAACTATCTCCATTCCAAATTTCATCAAAATTGGTTCAGCCGTTTTGACGTGAGCATATACAATTTCGCATTTATAATAATAGTGGGGATAGTAGAAATAGGAATATAAATGGCCGGTCGCGACTACGTCCGCGAGTACTACATCACAAAATTTTGTGTCAATAAGTAGGTAGATAGGCATTCTCGTAAGGTCTCATCAGTACCATCATCAATCTATTTTAATGTTCCCGCTGCTGGGGCACAGGCCTTTATATAAATGGATAAGGAGAATGGGCCATGACCTTCCACACGGGCCCATTGAAGTTATGGTGTACTAACCAATCCAAATGCAGCCAGAAGCATCGGCTTATCGTGTCTTCCGAAGCACGATATATTTTTAACAGCAATCCCATGATAGACCATTGCAAAAGTCACATAACCTCATCGATCGTAGGCCGAGCACGCTACCCGTGGTTTAGGCATAAGAAGGTAACGATACCCAGACAAACAGGAGCTACTATCGTATGATTAATATTCGGATATTCTCCTACTCTTGAACTACCAAAATGCAAAAAATTAAGTCAATACATTGCAAAAAATGTGTAATACTGATTTTCTTGAGTTTTATTCCAATGCATAAAGAATTTTTTGCTTTGCACGAAAATGAGCATCATGGGACTCATGCTTCATTATATAAAGTGAACAAAAAAAAAACTGTATCCCACGGGAACTGTAATTTTCCCGAGTTAAAAAAACCGTATGAAATTTTCCCGGCCAGAGTTCAATTATCCCGATCGATTTAGCCGTTTAGTTGTGATTGACCATAAACATCCAAACTCCGTATCTTTAATACCTCCCCACCCATATACCCATATTTAATACCTTTCTACCCTATTGGGGGTTTTTTATTTTAAATCATGACCTAGTATCCTTCATACCAATTTCTATACTCCTAAGTCCAGTAATGAGGAAGTATTCATATAAGCCTTAATCCCCCCTTTCTACCCTATTAAGGGTTTTTTATAACTTCGCATACGCAGATCATTTTCAATCGTGACCAGTGTTCAACATACCAATTTTCATACTTCTAAGTTCAGAAATGAAGAAGTTCCATATAAATTTTATCTCCCCATTTAACCATATTAAGGGGGAGTTTTTTTTACTTTCCTTACTCAGATCATTTTCGGTAGAAACCAATATCCAACGTACCAATTTACATGCTTCTAAATCCATAAATGAGGAAGTTCCATATAACCTTAACCCCCCCCCCATTTTACCCCTTTAGGGGGGGAGTTTCCTAAAATCCGTTCTTAGCGGACGTCTCCTAGGCATAATCTACCTTCCTGCCAAATTACATCTTCGTTGGTCCAGTAGTTTTCGAAATTTCGTGATGAGTGAGTTATGTCCCCTCGATTTTATATATATAGATTGCATTTCTAATACACAACTTTAATAAAACTTTACATGGAATCTTTAGGGCCCATAGTCTAGTATTTTTAGACTGTATCATTACATTCCCTCGTAGTCACTGCTAGAAGTAGATAGCAAAACAGCTTAAAGTGGCCGTTTTTGACACATTTGCTATATAAGTATCTACTTCTACGAATGACTGTGTTGTAATGTAGCGATACCTTCTAAAAATACTAGACTATGGGCGCTAAAAATTCCATGTCAAGTTTTATTAAAATCCTTTTCTATTAGCAACTCATTAAATAAAAACCTCTGAGGACGCCACTTTCGGCTAACCTATCGCCTTAAAGCCATTCAAAGTTATCCTTCATTTTTGATGTAGTATCCATGCTGTTACTGTTGTTAGGTACTCTCTCTAGTCTCTCTATTCAGATTATTCATGGTAAGTCCTCTTATCTAGTTATTTTCAATCTGTCATCAAATTCTTAACAGATATGAATTATTCTTAGAACGTTTATTTATGCATGCATGACTATAGTTGACTACATATCTACTACTTACAACCTTGTTCTTTAATTGATATACCTAAGGCAAAAAGATAAAGTTACAAGATAACAATTTGGGCAATACGCTGCATTCAAATGTTTTGTAAAAAAAATCTTGTCCAGATTTACCTTTATTTCTATTGTACAATTATGTATATTTATTGATTGTCTTGTCATCAGTCAGTCATATCAGTTTTTGTCGTAGGTGCTGCTATGATTAGAATTACAGCTTCCAATATTAAACATGCGCTATTGTTATATTCTTACAAATGGCAATTTAAATAGGAAACCCTTTTGGCATTGCTTTTTATCTATAACGTATTTAAATTTCGTAATAAGTAGATAGTAATAAAGCCGATAAGTCGGTCGTGTGAAACTTTGGCAGTTGGGGTAGGGAGTCAGTCGTTCATAACGTGAATGATGTTGTCACGTCACGATACAGAGGTATGATATGATCAGTCGTACCACAAGGGATCGACGCACCCTATTTTGAGAACCACTGTCTTCCTGTAAACAATACCAATATTACAAGGACAAAAATAGGTAATGCAACTACAAGGTAAATAACTAAAAATAAGCATGTTATTAGTATGCAAAAGTATACTTACCCACAAATATTGTGATCAGGAAAGGAATTGGGAAACTCTGTTGATAAGTGAAACAAACACGGTGACTAGTTGTTTGTCGCGGGTATCGGCTGCGGTCTTACAGTCAATTAGCCGGCCGTAGGTGCAGGAAACCTGACTCCGGTAACCAAACAATACCTAGAAAGAGACTCCTACCATGAACTGCCATCGCAATATTTAATTAATGTTGATTAATAGCAGTGCAAAGTGTTTTACATGCGTGGCACACTGATTTGTCGTTGTCTTGCTTGGTGGTCATAAGTTGGGTTGGGTACTGGCCTCAAAAAATTTGGTTATTTCATAAAAATAAGCATTGTTTGTTAATAAATTAATAATTTATGATGTGATGATATATCATGATTCATATTATTTTCCCTTTTTTGCATTCACAATGGTGTTATTGTTGATCGAAGTTCACAATGCAATTTTTTACAATATAAATAATTTACCCGTCTCACAAAACTACATAGCTCCGATCAAAATTCAAAACTCAAAACCATTTAGGTATTAATTTTAGGCTACTTTATAAATGTGAAAGTTTAGATGTTAGGATGTTTGTTACTCAATCACGCTAAAACGGCTGAACGGATTTGGCTGAAATTTGGGACACAGATACTTTGAAGCCTGGAGAGGAACATAGGCTTTTTTATCCCGGAAAAATATCACACTCCCGCGGGATAACGTCGTGTAGTGCACGCGGGCGAAGCCGCGGGCGGATAGCTAGTTTTTTATAACGAGAAGAAACGGCAAGAAACTCGCCAAGGGCTGTTTTTTCTCCCTGTTTTATTTCATACAGAGTCGTCAAATTGAAAAGTGACTTTAACGTTATATAAAAGGTCACTTTCCATCGCAGGTAAGTATATTAAATGTAAAAACAAAATAACGAACCCGGTAATCATAGCAGTAACTAATTTTCAATAACTTAGGAACTTTGGACACCAATCAACTAGATAATTATTTAGGTCAATGAAGGGAAAAACTCTAGGACTCCGTACTAGAAAAAAATACTAAACAAATTAATAATAGTTTGAATAGTTAAGAACAATATAATAATAAGAGTTAATAATGAGCAGTGCCATACAAGCCAAGATATAGGTAATAAAACAATTAACATTGAAAACATATAAAATAAAAATCAGCCCATTTTGCGACAAGCAGTCCCTGACTGCTGCACTGCACTGCCCTGCTCTGCTGACTGCCACCAGTGGGATGGGGCTGCTCCTGAGCAGACCCATCCTACTTGTGGCACCCGTTCACGAGCATGACGCATGACCCAGGGATCGCTTCGCTCACCCATATTTGAGGGAACGTAATAATGACCCGCCTCGCTTCGCTCGCCCATATTTTAGGGAACGTAATGACCCGCCTCACAAGACACCAACGCTTTCTGTAAACATATCTACTCAAACTGAAAAACCCGCCGATGGCGGGCGAATGGTTTTACCGCTGAGCTAGGTCAGCATTCGCTCAGACAGTGAAAGGTCGTGGATGCAAGTCCCATCGGAGCTAGTTGTGAAACGGGTTGATTTTTTCTAATAATTCATTTTCGAAGATCCATCATTACATTATTTAGAAAAAAGATTTTTCATTTACGGTGTATTGAAGTACTGACCTCAAAAAATTTTTTTTCTAAGAATCACCTTGAACACAAAAAGTTTGCTGAACACTGGATTTTAGGGTGGAACTATTCACTGCGTAGCGTATAACGCCATCTCGTTTTACAAAATTTATACCTACCTGCTTTAAAATTGTTCAAAAGCTCGTGGTAAGGTCCCTGATAGTTGGAGGAAACGTGAGTCCGGTGACCAAACAATTAATATAGTTACCTACACCTACTTACCTAGAAACAGGCCAGGATGACGAAAACTCGGGATAATGATGTTGCATGCCTAATTATCTAATCTGTGGTTGTGGTTTCGGGTCTGCCTTCGTGTTTTCCTGGAGCTATATATGTTGTAGTCCATGGTTGTTGATAGGTGGTAATATTGTCCTGTTTTGCAGTTTCTATGGTATGCATTCGGATGCCATTTAATTATATTCAGTAAAATTACATTATGTGGATCATAAAAAACCGATTTATTGTAAACTGGTGTAGTTACAGCTCTATTATTCAACGATGAGATCCTTTATTCTTGGCTAGGTTTTTTTTTCTTAGTTTAATATCGTTTTAAAGTAGTGATGTAAACATAGCGTCTACTGTTTTAATGCTTTGTTAGGCTTTAGAGGTATTTTTTTAAACACCTTGTAATCGCGACTGAAGAAGATTATTATCAAACAGCAAGCTAGGTCTACATTTCAGAAAACAACACACTTCAATAACTTGGTCAATCTAACCTAAACTCTATACATGTAACATGTAAAAGCTGTCTTATTGTTCACATACAAATTGATTTATTCCTTAAAACATTCGCAACAAATCGAGATGCGAAACAGATAAGACGGCAGTAAGGAGGTCATTATGACGTCGGCATCGGTCGCAGCGACCCTCCCTGCTTTCAATTCACTTCACCCTCAATAATAGAGCTTGACTAATCAGATCTCTATAAGTCAGTCCCTTCACGGAGATAAGCTTCTTTTCCATTAACTTAAAAATCAGAAATGGGGTGGCTCCTTCGATCGGTTATCTATACATACTCGTACTTGCTTGACTATTATTTTCAAAATTTTTCTTTTAGCGTGAAGGTTGTAGGTTGACCATCTTGGTATGGTTCGCCCTTACGTTTGCCGCCGATTTTTGTCTCTAGGGATTCGATTCGTAAAATGGATGAAAGAACTAAATTTCTAAACATCCTCATTATAATGAAGACTTTCATAAATGTGAATGTTTTACTACTTAAGTGTCTATTACATCCAAATAAATACCCGTTATGTTACAAAAGCAATGTTTCACCTACTTATTTATACTCCAACAACATACATAGAAATCAAACACGAGGGGTTCGCATTAAAACGTCTCGGCTCTCCAAAATATGATTGTTAAAATACTAACAGATGCAAGCCCGTTGTTCGATTGTTTGACATGCAGCCCTCCGGGAGACCCGGGACTCCATAAGTTTTATTAACTTTTGACAGTTCAACACGCCAGCCCCGGGGCGCGGGCGGCCACAACGATATGGGCTCTTAAGTTATTATTAATTTTGAGTTGCATACGCGTAAAATGTTGCAACATCTGTTATTATAAGGCTCAATGTAGTTTTCGTTACAATACATATATTTATACACTTAATTTTTACTATTGGCTCGTATCTATCTATACTCAAAGAATTCCGAAGTGGTGATAAGGATGAAGGTGAAAGCGCACTACTTTCGGAATCCTCAATCACTGGGGAACTGGCTATCTTATCTCTAACTGCTGGAACACAATAATTCTGAAAACATCATTGTTCTGGCGACAGACTAAGATAAGATCGTGGTAGCTAACCAGGCGGACTAAGAACAAGTCCTACCACCAACCAAACCGAATACAATATGTACCCCTACTTGTACTATTTAGTATTCTGTGCCCCTACTTCAAATCGAACCCGGGACTCCTGGGTCTGAAATCGGTGGTGTGCCACTAGACTAGACATAATTCAAAACTCTTCAAATTCAAATGAATGTTTGTTTTTATTTGGCCAATTCACAAATATCAAGTTAAAGTATCGAAGAGTTATCGGAACGGAATCGTAAAAAATTAAAAACAAAATCTGCGCGGAGCACTCAGGAGGCGACGCGGGGTCCATTCCACCCCCGTTTTTTGCGGGTCGGTGTAACGTGCCCGGTGACACCTCGCGGGTCAAGTGGGGGGCAGGGCTACCCCACCCAACTTACGGTTTGTTTAATATTTCAACGTGGATTTGAGTCTAATTGCTTTGCTCACTGTTTTTCTCCCTTTAAATTTAATTCAACTTATTTGTTTTGACGATAGTCAGGTTTGGTTTGAGCATGGCTTTTTCCTTCCTTTTCAGTAACTAAGCTTTAAATTAATTAATGGTTTAGATTAACAGCCAGACTCATATTGTTTTGTGTCCGGTCTCTTGTATGCGTCATGGGTCAAACAGGTCCAAATAATCATTAGGTAGTCGCTGATGTTAATAATGAAATAAAGCTAAAATTGTAAATACAGTTTCGGTGCCTTATTGTCTCTTAGTATATATTTTTATACACCACCCATCGCAATAAACAGTCTGTCGGATACATCCTTAGCGGCAATACAAATATTTCAAAGCGATTAGATGGATCTGCTATAGGAGATTGTTGTGCTTGTCTTGTGCCCCATATTTACACATCCATTGCTGCGGTAAGACAAGTCTTTCAAAACCGGCGATGGTTGAACAAGTATGCAGATTGTCCTACCCCGTATATTGTTTGCTATGCTGATTCCCAACATGGCTAACACGCAGCAGGCCTGCAGCCCTGCCGGTGGCACTAATGCCGCGCGCGTGACCGCCCCTCGGCCGCCGGCCGCTTTCCCGCCGGATTTGCGTTCATACAGTAAAATAAAATAAAAAGGGCGATTTGCGCCCTCCATCGACGCTGCCCGATTAGCGGCGCCCGGGGAAATTAAAAGTATTTTATTCGAGCATTTATTCCCTTTTTGTTTGCGCTGAATAATGCGAGCGTGCAAGCCCTGCTCTCTGCTCTGGATGATTGGTATATTGATGGACGTGTTGAGGTTGTGTTATCTCGCTGTCGCCTCTGCTCCGGATCAAATGGGAACTTCATGGGAGTATATAATAATAAATCTTTGTTGATTATTTCTGTCATGATATTGTAGTGGGTGGTGCTGAGGTACCTATACCAAAACGCCACCATGTCGGTCCGATTACAGAACCAGAGCTCTAATCCTATCCAACTACAGCGAGGTGTGAGACAGGGAGATGTCATCTCTCCCAAACTGTTCACAGCTGCGTTGGAGGATATTTTTAAGCTGCTGGACTGGAAAGGATGCGGCATCAACATCAATGGCGAGTACCTAACACATCTACGGTTTGCCGATGATGTAGTTCTTATGGCTGAGACCTTGGAAGACCTGAACACAATGCTCGAAGATCTCGGTAATGCTTCGCAAAGAGTGGGTCTTAAGATGAACATGGACAAGACGAAAATCATGTCCAATGCCCATGTTGCACCCGCTCCAGTTAATGTTGGGAACATTACACTCGAAGTTGTTGACCACTATGTTTACCTAGGACAGACGGTCCAGTTAGGTAAGTCCAACTTTGAGAAAGAGATCTCTCGTCGAATCCAGCTCGGATGGGCAGCGTTTGGGAAGCTCCGACATATATTCGCGTCCGAAATACCTCAATGTCTCAAGACGAAAGTCTTTGACCAGTGTGTGTTGCCAGTAATGACCTATGGAAGTGAGACGTGGTCTTTTACTATGTGTCTCATAAGAAGGCTCAAAGTCACCCAGCGAGCAATGGAGAGAGCGATGCTTGGTATTTCCCTGCTCGATCGAATCAGAAATGATGAAATCCGCAGGAGAACTAAAACAACCGACATCGCTCGAAGGATTGCATCATTGAAGTGGCAGTGGGCGGGACACATAGCGCGGTGAAGTATGATTGCAACATATTACACAAACAAGATGTTTGCATTATCGCGCATTTACAGAAAATTGGAACACACGCGTAGCATTCTCAGCAATCTAGAATAAGATCGCTTACTAAGATAATGTATCTTTAATTGTACTCAATATTATTATCTCAATATACATCTTGACACCGAACAAGTCACATCTCTTTTATTACCTTAGCCTCGGTAAAGCGTCATACCTCTTCATGGCGACCCTTTGCCAACCGAACTTATAAATTTTTGCGGGAAAATCATTACTACATGGAGCAGCAAAGCAAAATTTTCAACACCATACTAGCAGCAGTCTTCGTTGCGGTGCTATTTGGCTCTACACTTCTGTTCATCGCATTACTTGGGAAGACAAAACAATAATATGGGAGCACCACAAAGTAAAGAAGAAGTTATCATCGCACAAACCGCCAGCGGCGACGCCCAAGCAACGCAGAAAACTTCAAGCCAGCTCACTACAACAGAAATTTTACTATCCGTCATACTGCTTCTCATCGTTATACTCATCATTTACGCCTGCATCCGGAAAATTTGGGACCGAATTGTCAACCGACTCCGTAGAGAATTCAACAGCGCAGTTCTAAGAAACACAATATCTTCCGTGGAACTGGCAACGACGTCGACTCAACCATCAACGTAGACCAGGAGGTGTCCAGGGTAGAAACCCGGCCCATTGTACGAGGGGCAAGGGAAATCCCAGCCCGATCTTCAGTTAGCTGTTTCAAGCGGTCCAGGAACCCATCTTAGAAGTCTGAAGATCCTACACACTCAAGGAGCATGAGAAAACCCCCAGCCCGCAGCCCCAGCCCCCACACGCCACGCCGGTCACCACATACCTACTCATCGTGCAGAGACGTAATTATTTTATTCGCGCGCTATAATGCCACCGTAAGTCGTAAGTTATTTTATACCTAAACGTTTTAAATAATATGTAGGATTACATTTTTTTTCTTATTAGATAATGTCATTTATTATTTCCGATTTAAATGAATTGCATAAGAAACTATTGTATATTAAAGATAATTTAGTAAAACTAGGACCAGATAGACGTCAAAAAGAGTTAGGTTTTACGAAATTTAATGAAGCGAAACTTGAATACGCGAAATTAGAGTATATTTTAGCTCAAGTACATAATTTAGTTGAAAAATCGGAGGTATCAACTAAAGATATAACTTTAATTAATAAAATAGCAAATGACATTCAGATCATTTATGACAAAATTATTTCTTTAGAGACTTTAAGTGTTAGTAGTATTTCAAAAATGGCAGAAAAAGATAAATTTGACTTGAAGACAGCCATTGCACTTTTACCAACGATGACAGGTCAAGAACACGTCACTAAATCTCTAATTGATGGTATACAATTATATAGTTCAATGATCAGCGATGCTACTCATGGGTTACTTATTGATTTTGTGATTAAAACTAGGCTCTCTCCTAGCGCAAAATTACGTTTAAAAAGTAGTTATCCAACTATTAAAGATTTAATTAGAGATATGAATACGCATTTGATTCAGAAAAAATCTGCTGTTGCTATCCAACACAAATTACAAAACTGTCGTCAAGGTCATAGGTCGATCGAGTCATTCGGCTCGGAACTAGAACAACTTTTTGTGAATTTAACCATAGCACAAGCGGATGACGACGCTACTAAGTTTGAAGTATTGCGTCCCATTAATGAAAAGGTTGCAATCAAGCGCTTTTCAGATGGATTAGTGAATCAAAAGCTTAGTACTATCATAGCATCACGTCACTTTGATTCTTTACCAGAGGCTATAAGAACTGCCCTAGACGAGCAGTCAATGTCTACCAGACACGAGGAAGTTATGAACATTAAAAAGTTTCATACTCGTAATTTCTCACGCACACCTACTAATTATCCGCGTCAGCCAAGTAATTATTCTAATAAATATAGTTACTATAATAGATTTAGCGCAAACAATAGGTACGCTGCCGGAAACACGAGACCACAACAAGGTAAGTACATGTCGCGAGACTCCCGCGCCGCGCAAGGAACACAATCACGTTCACGTGACCGCGGTCGGCCGAGCCCGCGCCCGCCGCGCTCAGCTGTGCCTTTTCAACGTGTGCAGTACGCTAGCCACGAGCAATCGACCAATAGTGAGTCACAAGCGCGTTCTGAGCCCCAGAACGATAATAATTTAGATTTTTTTCGTTCCTACTGAAAATTATGTTTTAAACTACAATAATAGTAGTACCGTAACTTTTAACGTAAGTAATAGCAATATCGATCTTTTAGTCGATAGCGGAGCAAGCCTTTGTGTTTTAAAATACGAATGGTTATGCGATTATCCGAAGTTATTGAATTTAATTACATTTGAGAAGTTAGTTATAAAAGGTGTTAGCGGTAAACTAGTATCTGAAGGATATATTTACTTAGATTTGTCTTATAATGGGTTAGTTTTTAGAGAAAAAATGTATGTGTTTAAAAATATGTCTTGTTCTGCAAATGGTATTTTAGGTGATAATTTTTTGAAACGCTATCAAGCTATAATTAACTATAAAGAAAATACTTTGCTTTTAACTAAAGATAGTAATTATGTGTCTATACCTATATTGAGTCACTATAGACATTTGATACCGCCACGATGTGAGGTAATAAAATATATACCTACATCGTTAGGCGACGATTGTGTTTGTTTATCTAAAGAGATACAGAAAGGAGTTTTTATAGGAAGTATAATAGCGAAACCTTGTAATGGTCGCATGCCAGTAAGGATATTAAACACCACTGAGAAAGAAGTTGATCTAGATCTTACCGATTTAGAGACTTTTTCATTGAATGATTTTGAAGTCTGTAATTTTGAAAAAGAGGAGGTTTCTGTCGATCGTGTAAAAACATTATTAGGATTATTAAATTTACCTGAACTGAATTTAGAAGAAAAACGAAGTATTGAGAGTATTTGCGCTAAGTACGCAGATGTTTTTCATCTGCCAGGCGACAAACTCTCTTGTACAAACCTAATGACCCATAATATAACTTTAAAACCTAATGTCTCGCCAGTTTATGTCAAGCCACATAGATTACCGTTCGCACTAAGGAAGGAAGTTCAGAAACAGATAGATATTATGCTCGAAAATGATATTATAGAAGAGGCTACGTCAGAGTGGTCTAGTCCCGTCTTGCTTGTACCGAAAAAAACAGATAGGTCAAACGAGAAACAATGGCGATTAGTTATAGATTACAGGCAGTTAAATAATCGTATTGAGGACGACAAATTCCCTTTGCCTAATATAACTGATATCTTAGACTCGCTTGCAAATAACATTTATTTTTCAAAATTAGACCTTTCGCAAAGCTATTATCAGTTATCTTTAAGCGAAGATTCACGAAAGTACACAGCTTTCACTGCTGGTGATAAAATTTTTCAGATGAAACGCTGTCCCATGGGTCTCCGGACATCTGCGAGTGTATTTTCACGTCTTATGACTATTGCAATGTCAGGCTTAAATTATAAAAAGGCTTTTATTTATTTAGATGATTGCGTAATTTTCGGGAAATCTATAGAAAACCACAATAAAAACTTAATTAGTATACTAGAGAGATTTAGAAAAGTTAACTTAAAATTAAATCCTATGAAGTGTGAATTTTTGCGAAACGAAATAATATATCTAGGACACAAAATAACTTCTGATGGAATTTTACCAGATGAAAGTAAAATTGCAACCATGCAAAACTATCCAGTGCCGATGAACTGCGACGATGTCAATCGTTTTGTCGCGTTTGCAAATTACTACAGACGATTCATACCGAACTTTGCAAACATTGTTTATCCTTTAAATCAATTAAGAAAAAAGAATGTACAGTTTCTATGGTCATCAGAGTGTCAAACGGCATTTGAAAAATTAAAATCAGCATTAATTCAACCCCCTATTTTATCTTATCCAGATTTTTCAGAAAGTAACATCTTTCGGCTACAAACAGATGCTTGTAAGACAGGTTTAGGATCTGTTTTATCTAACATGAACGGTCAAGTAGTCGCGTATGCGAGTAGAAACCTGAAACCCGCCGAGACGAGATATCCCATCATAGAATTAGAACTTTTAGCAATTGTTTGGTCTGTGAGACATTTTCGCCCTTATTTATATGGACGTAAATTTAAAATTATAACAGACCACAAACCGTTAATTTATTTATTTAACTTGAAAGACCCAACAAGCAGACTTACTAAATTCCGATTATTCCTAGAGGAGTATGATTTTGAAATAGAGTATGTTCCAGGACGAAACAATGCAGCTGCAGACGCATTGAGTCGCATACCTATTACATCTTCTACTTTAAAATCATTACATCAAAACACAGTATCAGTTTTAACTAGAGCACAAAGTAAAAAATTAAAAACCCCCACTGATTCTTCTTCAGAGAGCTCCACCAGCACTAGGTCTGATCAACCTATTGCGGTAGAACTTCTCAAGAAACCCGATGACGTAACTGAATTAAGTTTTAATCAATTAAAGTTTGACAATTATTCAAAGTCTAAAGATAGCATTATTTCTAATGCAAGTTGTTACGTTTACGTACCTTCGCAATCAGCGATATATCTGAGTACCCGATCGTCATCTACCCCAGAGGTGTTAGCGAGGGACTTAGAGTCATTATGTCAAAAAATAGGCATACATGAGGTACTTATTATTAAAGAAAAATGTAACGAGAGTAAAATCAGAAGTCTTGTACAAGCAACAAAAAGAATTAACTCTGTTACCCCGCGCTTTCTCATAACAAAAAATATATTAAGAATATATGATAGTGAACAAAAAAGAGTAATACTAAATGATTTCCATCTATTACCTACCAGCGGACACGCAGGAGTTAATAGAATGATGAACAACATTAAGCAATATTATTTTTGGCCAGGTTTGAGTAATGATGTAAAACTTTTTGTTAAAAATTGCCATCAATGTCAATATCATAAGCATAGTAATAAACATATTAAGCAGCCCTTAACCATAACATCAACAGCCCACTCATCATTCGAAAGAATTAGTTTGGATATAATGGGTCCACTCGATGTTGATGACTATAATAATAAATATGTATTGACATTACAATGCGATTTAACCAAATTCGTTGAAGCGTATCCATTACCTAGTAAAGACTCGGTCACAGTTGCTCAATCTTTTACCAATAATTTCATTTTACGTTATGGTATTCCTAGAGAAATATTGACTGACCAGGGAACCGAATTCATGTCATCAGTGATGTCCGAAACATGTTCTCTATTACATATTAAAAAATTAAATTCTACGGCGTACCATCACGAAACTGTAGGCGCTTTAGAAAATACTCATAAAACCCTAGGAGCTTTTCTGAGAATCCAGTGTAATAATTATAAACATAACTGGAGCACCTGGATTCCATATTGGTGTTTTTCTTTTAATACCACAGTGCATAGTGAAACTAAATATACGCCTTTCGAATTAGTTTTTGGAAAAATTTGTAACCTTCCAAATAATTTACAATCAGAAATCGACCCCTTATATAACTATGACAGTTATCCCCGAGAACTTAAGTATCGTTTACAACAAGCGCAATCCGACGCACGACGTAACTTGATACAATCTAAAGAGAAAAGAAAATTATTGTATGATAAAACTAGCAATAATGTTACCTATCAGTTAGGCGATTTGTTATTATTAAAGAACCAAGTAGGAAATAAATTAGATAGTATTTACAATGGCCCTTATAAAGTTTTAAGAGATATGACGTCTAATGTAGAAATTTTAAAAGAAAATAAAGCTATAATTGTGCATAAGAATAATACCAAACCATTCAATAAATAACTATTCTATTTGATACGTAATTATAAGTATAGGTACTTAATTACATACCATGTTACTTAACACTTTGTTATTGTTATGATTAAGTGTAAAATGTGAAGCTTCCGTTTTAATTCAATACCATTTCAATTCGATACCATTTTAATTAGATACAATTTTAATTAGGTATATTGTTTATATTGTAAAACGTTTTTGTATTAGTACGATTTAATAAATGAAATAGTTTTAACTTTGCTATGTTGATAATGTTTAAATTTTGTTTACTTATTTTACTTAAGTAATTAAATTTTGGTTAAGTTCGTTAAAGTCAATGTTACGAGTCTGTTCCTTTTTGCAGGGAGGGGATGATCCTTCCACTTTTTCAGGGGAGATGAAGTATGATTGCAACATATTACACAAACAAGATGTTTGCATTATCGCGCATTTACAGAAAATTGGAACACACGCGTAGCATTCTCAGCAATCTAGAATAAGATCGCTTACTAAGATAATGTATCTTTAATTGTACTCAATATTATTATCTCAATATACATCTTGACACCGAACAAGTCACATCTCTTTTATTACCTTAGCCTCGGTAAAGCGTCATACCTCTTCACGGAGAACCGATGGCCGTTGGGGCGGAAAGGTTCTTGAATGGCGACCGCGTGCCGGACGACGTTCCGTGGGCAGGCCCCCTACAAGGTGGACCGACGATCTGGTCAAGGTCGCGGGAAGCCGCTGGATGCGGGCAGCGCAGGACCGATCGTTGTGGAGATCCTTGGGGGAGGCCTATGCCCAGCAGTGGGCGTCGTTCGGCTGACATGATGATGATGATGATGATTGTAGTGGGTTCGATGTCGTAATTAATGACACAGCAATTAAACTGAGGGTGTTTCTTCGAGCAAAGATATTTATAATAAAGAAGTATTGTGTTCTCACTAACCCAAAACACGTTTTTCCCACTTTGATGACGGATCTTCCGTGCTCGAAGGACCAATTAAGTTTTTTCATTCAAATATTCCATAATAGTCCTGCAGAAAGTGGTTGTACCTTGAGCCGTTAATGAGATATTCTACTTAATTTCAGTTAGCTATAAAAGGTGTTATTTTTTCATAAAATGCTTACTAAAAAGTAGCTCGTAATAAATAATGTCAACACGCCCGCCCGCGTTAGCCACTCGTAGATTAGGCTACAAATCACGGAGTAGGGAAACATTTCATTTTCAAATAAAAACACCGCAATTTGCTTTTTTCGACGTTCGTTGGTCGCGACGTAAATCAAATCTGTTCCCTACACTATAGGTTTTGCTGTAGGGTAGTTTTGGCGTTTTAATTTTTTTTATTTTGCAATTCGGGCGAGGTCTGTAATCCTTTCAAAAGCCATGAAAAGTTATGAAGTGATAAAATGATAAAACTTTTTTAATTTGCGAATGGTAGGTAGTAAGGACATTCCTTCCTACCTAAGTATATGCACAAAATATTGGTTAATTTCATCCTTCATTTACTGTGAGCATCTATTAATTTAAATTAAATTAAATTATTTATTCAGATAACAGGGATCCATAACTCATAGTATAGCAACCTGGAACGCAAATGGATTATCTCCGAACAAGAATGAAGTAGATCTACTAATAAAACAACATAACCTCGATGTCATCCTCATCTCAGAACCCCACTGCACTTACTCTTCTAGCGTCAGTTTCCGAGGCTACCGTACATACATGACCAATCATCCAGATGGTACAGGGCATGGAGGCACAGCAGTCATAATACGAGAAAATATCAAACATCACCTGCATTCAGAATTCAAGACAAACCACATTCAGGCTACCATTGTCACTGTCCAAGATCAATGTGGATACTTCAATGTTGTTGCTGTCTATTGCCCTCCCAAACATAAAATATCAGAAAATATGTTCTCTGAATTCTTTAGGTCCCTTGGTGGTCGCTTCGTAGCCGGTGGAGACTGGAACTCAAAACATACAACCTGGGGTTCGAGATTAATAACAACAAGAGGTAGACAATTACTTGGTAGTATTACAGTAAATAACCTACGTACTGTTTCTACATTTGAACCAACATATTGGCCTACAGACTTGAATAAAATCCCAGACCTCCTGGACTTTTTCATTATTAAAGGATTGTCCCACCATTATTTTAAACCAGAAACATGCCTAGACACCTCGTCTGACCACTCACCCGTGCTACTCACTGCTAGCACCATGGTCATTGAAGTTGATAGACCCCCTCAACTTTCCAATTATCAGACCGATTGGGATTCATTTCGTGAATTCATTAACGAAAATATTAACCTGAAAATGTGTCTAAAATCTCCGAGTGATGTTGAGGAAGCAACAAAATATATTACTACGTTGATTCAGGAAGCCTGCTGGAAAACAACTCCTGAAATGTTACCAAGATCCAACTGCGCCAATATACCACTCGAAATAAAGAGAAAAATACTGGAAAAGAGAAAGATTCGGCGTATGTGGCAACAATATAGATATAGTGAAGACAGGCGTAGACTCAACGTTGCACAACAAGAACTGAGACAACAACTTAAAGATTGGCATCAGACTACACTCGAAGCAAAGTTGGAATCACTTTCTCCTAATGCCTCCACTAACTATTCCTTATGGAAGTTTACTAAAACTCTAAACGGACCCCAAGAATGTAAACCTCCTTTAAGAAAAAATGATAATACCTGGGCTAAAACTGCAACGGAAAAAGCTACTCTTTTTGCCAATCACTTAGCTAATGTGTTTTTACCAAATTCAAGCAATGACCAAGAATCAGACACGCATGTAAAAAATGTCCTGAGCCAACCATACCAGATGTCGCTACCGCTAAAACCAGTCACTGTTAAAGAGGTGTGGTCGACAATTAAAGCCTTAAACGATCGTAAGGCTCCTGGTTTCGATCTCATTACTAAAGAAATATTAAAACAACTCCCTAAAAAAGCTGTAACCTTTCTAACCACGCTATATAACGGCATATTTAGGACCAAACATTTTCCTAAGATGTGGAAGGTATCCCAGATAATTATGATCCACAAGGCTGGTAAACCGCTGAACGAAGTTACATCCTACAGACCTATTAGTCTCCTACCAATATTGTCCAAAGTATGCGAAAGATTAATCCTTAAAAGAATACTTCCCACTCTTAAGGAAGATAAAATAATACCAGAACATCAATTTGGCTTTAGAGAGAACCACTCTACTGTAGAACAGGTGCACAGAGTAACAGATGAGGTGAGAAAAGCGCTGGAAAACAAGGAGTTTTGTTCGTCAGCTTTCCTAGATATCCAGCAGGCTTTTGATAAAGTGTGGCACCAGGGCCTACTCTGCAAAATAAAAAACTGTCTACCTCACAGCGTTCACCCATTAATGACATCGTACATGCAAGACAGAATATTCCAAGTAAAAGAATCAAGCGAAACCTCAGCATTCTATGAAATTAAAGCAGGTGTTCCACAGGGGTCTGTATTGGGTCCAGTACTATACACCATATACACTGCAGACCTACCAACTATATCCGGTGTAACTACAGCCACCTTTGCGGATGACACCGCCTTATTAGCCAGCAGCAAATGTCCGATCGATGCGTCCAATACTCTACAAAAAGGCCTAAATGAAATAAGTGCCTGGCTTAAAATGTGGAAGAACAAAGCAAGTGCTAACAAGTCAGTTCACGTAACATTCGCTCTTAGAAAAGGGGATTGTCCACCTGTATCTCTAGAAGACAATATACTACCCCACAAGGATAATGTGAAATATCTCGGCCTACATCTTGACCGCCGACTCACAGGGAAGAACCACATAAAAGCGGAACGGGAGGAACTTAACCTGAAATATAAGAAAATGCTATGGTTTTTGGGAAGAAACAGCAAACTTTCGGTGGACAACAAGCTACTGATTTACAAAGCTTTGCTCAAACCAGTGTGGATGTATGGCTTTCAACTATGGGGTAGTGCGAGTAACTCCAACATAAGCATCATACAACGATTACAAAACGTAATTTTGCGAACAATATCAAACGTGCCCTGGTTTGTGACAAACAACGAAATTCACGAGAATTTGCAAATGAGTACAGTCAAGGAAGAAATTCGAACTACATCGATAAGATACCAAAAACGACTGGCCCAGCATCCGAATGAGCTGGCAGTAGCACTTAATACCCAGTCCTACAGTAATCGCCTAAAGAGGCATAACATATTGGCACTGACGGAGCGGATGTAGCTCCTGCATCATATGGAGTAGTGCTCTCGATGGAGGGCTCACTTGACGAGACAATCGACTCGCAACGAATTCACTGAAAGTAGAGCAACTGATTGTGAATGAAATAAGAAAAAAAAAATAACTCATAGTAAAAAATCGGCCAAGTGCGAGCCGGACTCGCTCATGAAGGGTTCCGTACCCACTTAACGTACCGATTACGTACACCTAGCAAAAATACCACTGTAATTTTTTGCCAGAAAAAAATAACTTTTTTTTCCATAGTATTCGTATGAATAACAAAGTTATATTTGCGGTATTTGAAAATAGAAAGAAAGAAAGAAAGAAAAAGGTTTTATTTTAGAATCACACGACACTAAAAAATACAGTAAGTAGGTAACACCAACAATAGGAATAAACAACAGTTTCAAAGATAAAATTAGTGTCGTGTGATGCCGTGTAAAAATTTGTAAAAATGCCGTAAAATGTGTTATATCTCAAAAACTTGTAAAGCCTATTTGGCTGTGATAGTTTTCCTTTTAACTTCGTCATATGTACTACTATCGTGAATTTTTTCACGTATCCAGAAACAACCATTTGGCTGGTAGGGGGGGGGGGGGGGGGGGGGGGGACACTTGCCTCTAACAAAATTTTGCATTTTAAAGCTTAATAATTCACAAACAGATGCCTCAATCAAAAAACTCTCTTCACGAACCCACAACGTTTTTGAAATTGCTATCCAATGACATCCCACACTATGGGGTAGACAAGAAAAAAAATTACATACCCACTTCACGCGTAGGGGAGGTAACCTAAAAAAAATGTTTTTCAAAATTTTACTTTACCACTTTGTTGGCGTGGTAAATATGTATATTCTCGCTAAATTACAGCTTTCTAGTACTAAGAGTCTATGAGCTAGACTGGGGTCAGACGGACGGACGGACAGACGGACATGGCGAAACTTCCGGTTCCTTGTTGACTACGGAACCCTAAAAATACCCTAATAAACTATGTTAGACCACGTTAGACTTAGATGTAGACGCCGTACTCAAATGCCATGCCACATAATGGGAGATGGGACAGACATCTTACCTGCAAGCAAAAACTAGATATTATGAAGTTAAAATACATCTGCAATCTGCATTATCGGATGATTTACCTACCACCTAAGAAGATAACACTTATGAACAAAATTAAAAGCTAAAAGGAGTCGTTTAACTACCCGCGGCAGGGTGAAAGTTGATACGTCTCCACTTGAATGAGCTAAACCCTGAACTGAAGAAGTTTGCGGCGTCACTCAACTAGCACACTTCTAGTGGGTTCTCCTGTTTACACTCAACCCCATATTTCCGGGAGCTTTATTTATCAACAAAGACCCCCAAACTTCAACGAGAGAGCTCACAACTCACAAGTAGGTACCTAGTCGTAAAAGAGCTTTTCAAGACTCCACTTGTTTCCAGGAAGAGCCTTTTAATGCTTTCATCTGGATTCGTTAATTTTTTCCACTCAAATTACTTCCGTAGGCTACGTGTGTCTCGCACACCGGAGATTAAATAGGTATCTGCGTGCAACGACGATTGATTTGGGTATCTCCGAATATGGGGATAGAAAGATGATTGTAAGG
This sequence comes from Crambus lathoniellus, assembly GCA_949710035.1. NCBI lineage: Eukaryota > Metazoa > Arthropoda > Insecta > Lepidoptera > Crambidae > Crambus > Crambus lathoniellus. Next base: position 11,127,203 of record OX453309.1, on the reverse strand, counting down.
AGGGAGACGTATGTAACTTATTTGTTCAGTTAAGATTGTTTTGTTTTCTTTGGTAAGTACTTAGGTCAATCCATTATTTTACTCAGACACAACTTTTAACTTTAGGTGAATACCTAATGTCAGGAACGTATGCATACATTATGATCTATGCTATGAGCACCTTATTACAACAACAGTATCATGTAAGTACCTACGTACTTATAATATTAGCATGCATGACAAACAAAAAATTATAAATCCCACAAACCCCGAATCCTTTGTTCGGACGAGGGCGACCTCAAAATAAAAAGCGGCATATTGCGGCAGCAAAATATTGCGGGCGTTGAGTGCAGCGGCTGCATGCAATGCACCTCTCGCTGTGAAAACGTCGTGCCTCAGCACAACAGTTGACTCGGAACAGACGCACACACACTCCCGCAACACAATACACCGGGAGGGCCCCGGGGAGGGGGCGCTGTGACGATGCAGTTTGCACCGCGGCCTCCTCCAACCTTCACCAACTTGCGCCCGTGTTCTTGGGAATCGTTTTAAATTCAAGAACCACATAACACTCACCAGACAACAATACACCTTATCTCTAAACCTTACGATACAAAATCGCATCAGCATCACTTTATAAGTCGTTTCGAAAATGGACTACGACATCACCGCAACGCGAGATTCAAAACTCTAAACCACCGTCTGAAAGTTGAGAATCGTGTAAACAACACGGAAATGGTAGACTTCCTTGGTGTGAGTGCGGAGGTGAGAAATACATTAGCGGTACCGTTTTCTATTGGTCGTCGCTCCTGTGTTGATATTAAGCAGTCCACGTGGACTGCTCTGTTGGTTGCTTGTCTCGTTTTTTTCGGCGGGTGGTTCTCTATCCATCCCGTTCTAATCTACAACGAAACGTGGAATGTCATGTCCGGAGTTGTTCAGAAAGTCGTGAGCGTGCATCGTGCTTCGAACTTGGACTTCATTCTAAAACAGCGAATGTACGTTGGTTTAGATTGCGATTATGTATCAAATGCGGTTGCGTTACGGTTCAATTTAGCAGAAATGACGAAGTGGTTGAAATGATTTCACGCCCATGGATTATTGATAAGCATTTTTAAGTCAATTAAGGTTGTAAGCTAAAAGCGGTTGTTGCTACATTTAAATTATCGGTCGGCATTCAAATAACGCCATTTTTTTCGTGTCGGCTCACAAATTTATAGTTTATACCTACCTACCTACCTAGGTTACGTTAAGGTGGGTATAATAACATGACGTGACGTGGGTGATACTATTAAGGCGCGCATTCAATAGGGTCTATTCATTCAGTCACGGATATCAGTTTAATATTTTTAATAAAGAGCTACAGGCGAGCTAGAGAGAGACTTTAATTTTATTTTACATTTATGGGCGTGTTAATTTAAGTTAAGGTGTTGAAATAATATAATAGCCATCCTACACAGAAAGTTAATTTGTTATTATAATTAATTAGGTAAGTAGGCTTACTATAAACTAATAAATTTTAATTTTCATATTCGCGTCTCTACATGCGACCGATAATCGAGAAACGACGAAAAATTTACAACTGCCTACATAAATTATGATATAATAAAAGCACTAAAATTGATCAATATGCATTAAACTATTTATATAAATGAATACCTAATTCAACTTTGTGATTTTCAACAAGATTTAACTACTTACTCAATCATCTTATCTTGTACCAAAACAAACTAACACGTGTTGCAAGTAGAGCATTTCATTCAGCGGACACGTAGCGCCATCTAGAATTATTGTTGTAAACTAACCACACTATATTATTTTCTATTACGAATTTGGCAGAAACTTGTTACTGTTCATTTATTCATTTGATAATCTTTATTTAAATTAGCCGCGTTAAAATATTTATATTGAACTTTTAATATTTCATACGGCTGCACAATATTTAATGTGTTTGCCTGGTTTTCTTTTTCTTTTTGCATTTCCGAATTGAGCTTTGCGAGTCTCCGTTTTAGGAATTAAAATTTAGCATTGTTTTCAAGGCAAACTTTGTGAGAAGGCTGCATTTGTTGGAAAAAGGAAGCAATATGCCATTCATAAAAAAGAAGGTTTCAATGACTCAAAAAGTCCTTAATGCTCGTTAAACTTGCCTATAATCACAAACTTTTTCGAAATTTTAGAGCTTTGTTCAATATAAAACGAATAACTCCTAAAGCTTCATTATTCAAAACATGTGTTGGATTCCTTGAAATGAATAATATTTGGAAGTTGATGCGATGGTTACCCAATGGTCCGATAATATTGTTTGTATGATTCGGACCGAACTGTCAACGAGTTAGTTGTCATTCATGTCAATGTATGACATTGACATGACAACTAACTCGTTGCAGCAGTCTGTCACTGTCAAACTTAGTACTAGAATTCATTATTGTTTTGATTGAACTGTGATCTTCGATCAACAATAACACACTGTGATTTTAAAGATTTCTTTAATAAATTAGTTGTTTCAACCCTCCGTGTTTAGTGTATAATGTCGCCACAAGTAGTTTTATTATTTAGTGGCAAAAGAAAATCAGGAAAAGACTACTTAACTGATCATTTACAGCAACTGTAGGTAGCAATTAAGTTTTAAAGTCAGTATCTAATATGTTTTTATAAAAAAACATACTAAATACTGACTTATGTATGTAAGTACAAAATTTATTAATAAATTTATAATAGAAACTCTGAAGTTCTTATATTTATTATAATTTTAGACTTATGAGCAAATGTGAAGTAATTAAAATATCAGCTCCGATAAAAACCCATTGGGCTAAGGAGAAGAATTTGAATTTGAATGAACTGCTGGGTCACAGTGAGTACAAGGAACAATATAGATTGGACATGATAAGATGGAGCGACAACATTCGAGAGCAAGACTATGGTTATTTCTGTAAAGTGGCATGTCAAAATGGTAAACAATAAGTACAAGAATTATGAAACTTAATAAAAAATTATGTACGGCTATGCACAAAATAATGTTTAAATGTTTCAGCTTCAGAACAACCAATTTGGATTGTCAGTGATATTAGACGGAAGACGGACATTCGTTGGTTTAAGGAAACCTACGGAGACATAGTTAAGACTATTAGAATCATTGCCGATGAGGAGACAAGGAAATCAAGGGGCTTCCAATTTAAAGATGGTATAGACAATGTAACTTCAGAGTGTGACCTGGATGATTACAACGAATGGGATTTAATTGTCAAAAATGGTGAAGGGAGGCCCTCTTTACAGGAACAAATGGATTCAATACAAGAATTGTGTATAAGTGTATAGTATTTTAATACAATAAATTGCTGTGATTACAATTTTATAAGTGTGTGGACCTTTAAACTTTCAAAGGTTTACTTTAAGTCTTAGCATACAATATACTCTCTCTGTCGTTATTTGTACATTATATGTATTAATTTTAATAGAACTTATGTTTATTTATAAGAATATTTGGGAGCAAGTTATGTTATAGAACATTATATATTTAATCAATTCATAAATTATGCAAAGCATTATTATTTACCAATGTATTTGGTTGTAATTGTTAATGCTTTAGGTACTGAATATTGTGTTAGGAATACAGAAAAATCTCAATATTAAAGTGCACAAGAAATCTGTTTGGTTTTAGCTTTATTTTTACACTATGGAAGGATCATACCCTTCCAAATGATAATTACATTTATTTTTTAAATAACATTTAGTTTTCATTTATACTGTGAAGTTGATGCTTTTGGGGCACTGACCTTTTGGGGTAAACTTGCCTCAAGTTCAAGTGGTGAGTTTGCTAGCTTGTGTTGCCACTAACGTAATATAGATGGCGACTCGCACATTGCTCCAACGCTATGTCGTCATTCCGATAGAGGCCGCTACTAGCTTTGGGAAGATGAAACCTAATGAGATATATTTTAGTAGATTTTATTATACGCCAAACTAATACATACATACATACTGGTTAAAATCATAACCTTCCTTTTTTTGCTTTGCCGCAGTCGGGTAATATATCTGTTATGAAACTGGAAAGAAAATTTTGTAAACGAGTAGGTAGGTAGGTATAGTCTACAACAAGACAACATATTTCAAAGTTAAGACGTGATAAAATTGCGCTCAAGGTTAGGTTAGGTTCTTGCCGGTTCTTCTCGTTACAAGGCCTCCCGCCCCGGCGCCGTAGGATTCGCGAACCGATAGCGTAGCTTCATTGACGTTCACAAGTGCTGTATCAGCCTAAAATGAATAAATGATTTTGAATTTAGGGTTGATGTTCTAATAATACCAGGTCCACTCGTATAAGTAAGGTATCAGATAGAAAATCAACAAACGCAGTAACCATCTGGGTCGACATATTATGCGCCCGGAGGAGATAAAAACTCTTAAGGCTAGACTTCCTGGAAGCCTCCAGGCAGGCTATAAGAGTTACTTTAACCAGGTGGCGAGTCACAATATATCTATTTCTATATCTTCTTATTATTATTATTCAAAATTATAATATTAATCAGACAGGACATTAACAAAAACATAGGAAACTTGCGCCGTAACAACCCGACTCGAAGGACCATATTTACCGATTTATTGTTAGGTAGGTAAGTATTAGATTATGAAACAGTTGATCGATTCGTTATAAACCTGTGACTAATTGGAATATTTTTTTTTTGCATGCATTAACATCCTGTTTCATAGGTTCTGATTTGGTTCACATAAACTTGACAAATTATTTAATAAAAACTGTTTTTATTTTATTTTATGCTAATGCAAGAGTAGGTAATTGGTTAACCCAAGCCGAAGGTACCTATTTGTCTCTTCGGACATAAACAGGCAGACCACACATGTGGCATCTGAATTATTCAACCAGGGACAAATTTGTTTGGTGATCCACCTCTTACTTCTTTTCGTGTGGCTGGCGTCTCATCACATCGTTAACTTGCAGTTCCTAATTCCTATCCGTAACCCTAGTTTAGTACATAACCAAACAGTAAAAGGACTGCGGGTTAGTGGCGAGGCAAAAGCCACACGAATAGCTAAGTAAGAAGTGGTTCACCGAATTTGTCTCTGACTGTACCTTACCTACATCACCTGTAGTATCTAATTGCTAGTCGTTTTATAATTGTATAAGCACATCCTCACTCTCAGTTCTATTTGTATTGTTATAAGGATTACAACATAATTTTCCTATAATTGTGCTCTTTCGGTGCAACCCTCAGGAACAAAACAACTTCGAACTTTTGCATTATACATAAGTAACGCAAACTTAACGTAACATACGGTGCAAGCTTTTACCTGGTCATCTACTGACATTCACACTGTACCAAACAGAAATAAGGTAGATTGGTTTGGCCCTAAAACGTAATTTTTATTGACCTTGTAAGTAATAGATCAGCAGCAATTCGCTTTTTTGTATCTGAACTTTAGATATCTGATGGGCCAATAGTATCTAAAGTAGAATTAAACCGAAAATGTTATATCTTTAAAAATCAACGTATAAAGTACCTAGGTACCTACTTCTTAAAATTATGCTTTTCATAATCCGCAATGTCATGTTACCAGATAACTATACTAAGTATACTCTGTTATGTGTGGTACATATAATATACATAATGCATTAAGCTTAATGCAAATCATGCCATATAGTTTCACCCAAACTACTCAGAACAGAGCAAAAATAAGGTTTCAAAACAGTCAACGGTTAAAACCTAGCAAGAAATCAAAACGATGTTTGCAGACTTCTGAAAAATGGCGTTTGATATGAGGATCCCAAGGATAAAAAAGTTTTCCTTGAAAATAATCGCTGCGACCTGAAACTTTTGCGACGATTGCTTATTCCTTTTCAGTCGTCCACATCCCCAAAAGTTCTGGTGCTATTCCAAATGTATTTCGACAAAATTACATTTCAAGGCTTTTTTTTTTTCACGTGAAACAATTTTGAAACAGATATGAATTATGACGGTTATACGTTTGATCAGTTTGTAACTTTGTATGGAAAGGATAGACAAACAAAAACATATTGATTTGGAATTTTATTATCTTTAACTAGCTTTCCGCCCGCGGCTTCGCCCGCGTGAACTACACGACATTATCCTGAGGGAATGTGATGTTTTTCCGGAGATAAACAGTAGTCTATATCACTCTCCATCTCCCAATCTACCCCCGTACCTACCAAAAATCACATTGATCCGTTGCTCAGTTTTGACGTGAAAGACGATTAACAATTAATACCTACTGCTTTTCCCATAGGAATATGATACTTTCCTGTGGTAAAAAGTAAAAGTAGCCTATTATAATCCTTTCCAGTAGGGTTCAAATTATTTTCTCAAATACCAATGGCTGCCCGCAAATTTGCCCGCGCTTAAAGTGATTTTCCCGTGGGAATGATATTTTTCCCGCAGTAAAAAGTAAGTTATATCCTTTCCAGGGCCTCAAACTGTCACCTTAAATACCAATTCCATTCCACGGCTTTGCCCGCGCTAAAACATATTTTCCCATGGGAATGAGCCGCGGTAAAAGTAGCTTATGTCCTTCCTATTCCTAGGGTCTCAAACTATCTCCATTCCAAATTTTATTAAAATCGGTTTAGCCATTTTGACGTGAAAACGGAATATACAGACAAACAAACAAAGAAACAAACAAACATAAATACATTTTCGCATTTATAATATTAGTAACGAATTATAATCCGATAATAACTTATGCTTTTTTATTTGACATTCCAATTTTAAAGAAAAGCTTTTTTTCTATAGTGGCAATACGATAGTTGATACATAGGTAACTACTCTACTAAGTAATAAGATGGCAATAAGGTAGAGTAGGTATATTATTCTGTGGTAGAGTGCGCGCCAGATAAGTCTGCGCGCGACTGGTGGCGTATTTAATGTTGCCAGTAGGTAGTTGTAAATAATTCTCACATCACGAGTACCAAAATAAATATAACGAAAAGTTTTATTAAGTAACTATAGAGTAGAGAATAATGATAAATAAACAAAAACAAACCTTAAATAAACAAATGCATAATTATCAGACAACATGCTCAGAAAACCAAAATACCTCAAGCGAAAGCAAAATATCACATAATGGTCACCCTAAAAATTACCTGTCAAAAAGCAGTCGGCGCCCGCACTTTAGCAAATGGTCTAAGTAGCCTGTTATTGTCCCGTTCTATTTCGCAAGCACATTTCACATAAATAACAATCTCTCTTCCAGCACTTTTCGTATGACGATTACCAAATAAAATATTAAAACATAACGTACAAATTTCTTGACAATGACACTTGACACACTCACTTCGCCTGTCACAACAAATAACATAGCGACCTGCCAAATTTGAAATTAGTTCTAAATTAGACCGCGCGTAGACTTATCTGACGAGCGCTCTACGTCGCACTGTAAAAACGGATTGAGTTTTCAAACAATACATGTGTCAAAACAAAATGAAACTAAAAATCAAAAGCAATAAGGAGTATTGATATCAACTTCGATTGTTCGGAAAAGATCGACGTTTCTGAACGCATCTCTAATGTCACGTCAAATTGACATTAGCTGTCACTTGAAGTTGACAGTTCTACTTGATTGGAATTCTTCTAAGAAAAAAATGTCGGATTAATTTTGCTGAATTGTTAAAAAAAACGCTCGCGTTGAATATGCCTGGCATATCGAGCTTGAATTGAATCTTAAATTATCGATTTGATCCCGTTTTGTACGACCAAGATTTTGACGCCATCGTGACGATCGGGCCGGTCGCGGTGCTGTGAAAGATACTTTTCCACCACGCGTTGTTGTCGGGACAATATATCTTAATAAGCAAGCCCCGCGTGTGTCGTTGTGTATTGTTGAAGCGCCCTGTGTCTTGGGACCGCTGTGTAGTATTTGTTTTGTGAGTAAGGTGACGAATTGGTAAGGTCTGCAGAAGAACACGGAACATCAGAGGGGGCCCCCTTATACCATCTGCCCCGGAGACCTTCGACACCACAGACCCGTATGTAAAATTCACCTTAATTTAAATTAAGTCGCTGTGTATCGCAGTTTCAATTGTTCAGTTACATCCCGGCTGAAACCAAGTTTTGTCCGGAGTCTATACTCATGATAACCTTCCACTGCGCCATGCCGGTTCCGCGGGTCTAGGCAGGGGTGTACTGAACATTGCTTGGTAGCAAGAGCGTGGTTTGAAGGCCTGAGAGGCTCACGCCAAAACCTTGTCTATTAATCAGTGCCGTTTTGATGACCATCTGGTCCGGACTGGATTAATTTGTACTTGTAAATGGTAATTAACTTGCATTTGAAAAGTAAAGGGCATTCCTTTGTTATTGGTTCCATGTCTTGTAATTAATTGTCATGTATTGAAGTTCCAAAATGTAAACAGATGCCTTTCTTTGTTCATAATAATTATTATTTAGTTTTGTTAGCAAATTTGAGTTGTGAATATTGACAAGTTGTTGCTAAATAATAGCTAATAAAAAGTTGTCCTAAAAAGGCTTGAGTACCTAATAAGTTTGCACTCAATACTTAGTGAAACTTAAATGATTTAAGACATTATTTACACATTGAAACTTATTGAAACTTGTGCTTTGAAATAATTAAAATTAACTTGTTGTATGACTTATAAAGTCAAAGTTAGTTTGTGTCTAAGTTATAACCTCTTGAGAGTTAGAGTTATAATTATATACTTGAGTTTTGTTGTTTTCTGATAACCTCCAAATATTTAAGAGTTTGTGTCATTATAAATACTTTGTTGTTGTAATATTGGAATTTTGTGGTTATTAATAACCTCCAAATATTGGAGATTTTGTGTTATAGTGAATATTTTGAATTTGTTGTTTTTGTTGATAAATTTGTGACGTTACAATGACGGCCTCCTCTGCTAAAGCCAAAATACGTTCTGAGTTACGGTGGTTAGCTTCTGCGGTTGCATTGTTGGATCGACCGGATAGGACGGAGGCCTTGTTGAACAGATACGTAGATCTGCCCGTACGTTTGGCTGTTGTTGATGAACAGTATGCCTTATTTTTGGAAAAGACTGTTGAGGCCGATGTGGAAATGCGACAAGAAGTCGGTTTGGATGTGGACCAGTGTTATGATTTTGCGGACAGAATTACCCAGGTGGCTCGACCTTTGCAAGTGGCAAGAGAGAATGAACCGAGCCCGTCCCCGGTCACATCTAAGAGTATGCCCCCTCTATTTGCTAGATTGGCCCCCTTAGATTTAAGGCGTTTTGCTGGTCGTCTAGAGGACTGGGAGGGCTTTATTAATATTTTTGATAGTCTCGTACATGCCCGGGATGATTTGACCCAGGGCCAGAAGTTGGCTTACTTGTTATCCGTGTTGGAAGGGGAGGCCCTTGAATCGGTTCAACATTTGGCCCCCTCGGATGAAAACTACCCTATTGCTAGGGATTTGATTGCCCGTCGGTACCAGAACGTACGACGTCTGGCGGACAACCATGTTGCCGCCATTTTGAATTTACCCCGCGTTGCCAGCGTGATGCACTTGAGAGTGGCTTTGTTGAATCCGCTGTTGGTTGCCTACAACGCATTAAAAAACTTAAAACTCCCAGTGGAGCAGTGGTCGTTTTTGTTACTGCACATTGTCCTGGGAAAGTTGCCGGACTCTGTTAAGGTCCGTTTTGAGCAGCAGTATGGTGGGGATAGTGCGACTTATCTGCCACCCTTCTCGGACCTCTTGACGTTCCTGGAAGGAGAGAGTAGACTGGCAGATAATTCCTCTCTGGCCGGTCCTATGGGACCCGAACGACCTGTGCCACAGAGTAGGTCCCCCACCGGACCCCCCCGTAGGGGGCGTATGGCCCCTCGCGCGCCCGGCCACTATGCCGCCGTCCAGGAGACCGCCCGCTGCTTGTACTGTCGGGAACCGGGTCACAGCACGACCCGTTGTGATAAGTTCCTCGACCAGCGCGTCCAAGGCCGTCGAGCGATCGCGCGACAACGGACATGGTGCTACTCGTGCTTGGGCCTGCACATGCAGCGCGAATGTACCCAAGCGCACCCATGCCGCTTTTGTAAGGGCAACCACCATCCCCTCCTCTGCATGAACAGCCCAGAGGGCGGCGGAGCGCCGCAGCGCGTCGCTGCAGGATCACCTCGTATGGGTGGGGGTCTCGGACCCCCCGCGGTGTTTGCATCCCGCAGCAGTTCTAGTGGCCACCAGAGTGGCCCCAGACGCTCTCCGCCACGTTTGGAGCCTCAAACGGGCGGGGGTCCCAGGGACCCCCCCATGGGAAACCGATCCCCAAGGATGGGGATGAGTCATGCGAGCGTTGCCGGAGGTCGTAGAGGCCCCCCGCGACGTTTTGAGCCTCGCACGGGCGGGGGTCCCACGGACCCCCCCATGGGAAATCGGTCCCCAACTAGGGGGTTCGATTTTGCGAGCGATGCTGGAGGTCGTAGAAGCCCCCCGCAACGTGTTGAGCCTCACACAGCCGGGGGTCCCCGGGACCCCCCTTCTGAAAATCGGTCACCGTGCCCCCGCGACTATGGGGCGACGTACACGGTGGGTGCTAGGCACCGATTCTCGCCGCCGCTCGCCGAATACCCGCGTTTGGAGCGGCGCCCGCCCCGTCTTCAAGGGGCCGGGAGATATAACCCGCCTGATACCGGGCGAATTGGACGTAGGCAGTATGTGGGAGAATGGGACCCACTGGATCGCTATGAGCGACCCCCTTACCATGGGGGGACGTCTGGGGACCCCACATACTAGCAATCAACGTGTTTACGGTCGATTGTAGCCACCCCTCCAGAGACCGTTTTGTTGCCCACGGCCTCTGTGCTTGTCAGGGGATTGAATGGCGACCTTGTGGAAGTTCGCGCCTTGTTGGATTCCGGTGCTCAGGGGTGTGTTTCGTCATCTTGGTTAGTTAGGCGGTTGGGCCTCAAGGTGCACCCCCACACGGAAGGCGTGAGAGGTGTTGGCGATGTGAAAGTCCCCGGGTTGTTAGGGCATGTTGACTTCACATTTACATCACGTAATAAGTCCACGCCAGGCATTAAGACCTCGGCGATTGTGTTGGACACAGTTGTTGGCCGTCAACCTTCAGTTGACTTGGGACCGAGTATGTTGTCTTTGGTGTCTGATTCCCCACTCGCCGATCCAAATTTCTTCCGCCCAGGCCCGATTGATGCTCTCCTTGGAGCCGATATCCTGGGGCGAGTTTTGTTGACGGGGAAGCGAGTTTTGCAGCCAGATGGCTTGGTAGCTCTGCAGACGACACTCGGTACAGTTGTGATGGGCCCTGCTCGCCGCGTTTGGGATTCCCTTGATGAGGATCGCGGTCTTGTTTTTAATGTGTCTCTCTCCGAAGTGGTGCAGAAGTTTTGGGAGGTCGAGGAACCTCCACCAGCCCCGCGGGTCGACCCAGTAGCGGATGAATGCGAGTTGTATTACCAGAATAACACTGGTCGCCTCCGCTCTGGTCGTTTGATCACCCGTCTCCCCTTTCGTGCCGGCCGACCTCCTCTGGGCGAATCCCGACCGCTAGCGGAACGTAGGCTAGTGGCGATGGAGCGTCGCATGAGCAAGGATCCGGTCTTCCGCCAGAAGTATGTTGAATTCATGCGGGAGTATGAGGAGTTAGGGCACATGTCCGTGAGCGATTTGGATTGGCGCTCCGTTGAGCACTTCTTTTTGCCGCACCACGCCGTTTTGAAATCCGGAAAGATTCGGGTGGTCTTTGACGGTTCGGCTCCCACCTCTACTGGAGCGTCCTTGAACCAGTGTCTGCATGTAGGTCCCAAGCTGCACACGGAGATCTCAGACATTTTGACCAACTTCCGGCGGCACCAAATTGAATTTATGACTGACATCCGGATGATGTTCAGACAAACGGTCATCCATCCAGAGGATAGGAGGTACCAATTGATTTTGTGGAGAGAGAGTCCTAGGGACCCCTTGTTGATTTATGAATTGAATACGAATACGTACGGTTTGGCTTCGAGCCCGTTTGTTGCGATTCGTTCTTTGTTGGAGTTGGCCGAGAAGGAGCGCTTGAGATACCCTCGCGCCTCCGCCATTTTGGCCAGTGACGTCTATGTGGATGACATTTGCACGGGCGCCTCATCTGTCTCAGAGGCGATTGTCCTGAGAGACGAACTCACCGCCCTTTTGAAGTCGGGAGGTTACGAGTTGAGGAAATGGATATCCAACTCGCCTGATGTACTGGTAGGTTTGCCCGAAGAGCACCAGCAGGACCCCCACCTATTCGAAAATGTTGATAATCCCCATGTGGTGACCGTCCTTGGCGTACAGTACAAACCGGTCTCTGACACGTTCACTTATTGTGTGGATTTACGACCACCGAAAGTCTGGACCAAGCGTTTAGTATTGTCTACTGTCGCACGTACCTTTGACCCCAATGGGTGGATTTGCCCCCTGCTGTTTATGGCCAAGTGTTTCTTGCAACGGTTATGGGCTTCGGGTGTGTCGTGGGATGAACCCCTCTCGAACGAGTTACTCCGAGATTGGTCGAGCTTCGTTTCATCCCTCCCCGAGATTAATGAAGTGCATTTGCCGAGGCTATTCCTCCCTTCTGAAAATTGTAAAGTTACTCTTCACGGCTTTTCCGAGGCCTCCGTACGTGGATTTGCTGCGGCCGTGTACCTCCGCACCGTTACTGTTGACGGAGTTGTTGCTGTGCATCTGGTGATAGCGAAAAGCAAAGTCGCTCCCCTTCGGACTCGTCATACGATCCCGAGGTTGGAATTGTGTGGAGCTGCCCTCCTAATGCGTTTGTTGAACCACGTATGGCTCACATTTAGGGCATCGAACCCGGGTTTACCCGGTCCGGAAAAACCCGGGTTTACCCGGGTTTTAAGGAATACAAAATACCCGGGTTTGATTTTTAAAACCCGGGTTTTTTCGGGTTTTTCGGGTATTTTTAAAACTTTGTGAAAAACGAAATATTGCTGAAATGTAGCTTACTTCCGCAAAAAAACAACCAACAAACAAACACCAAAATTGCTGAGGATGCCCCGGGTTGGGGCGAAACACGTGTAGAGTAGTCTAATCGGTGAAGGTGCAAGGTGTATTGCTGTCTTGCTAAATGCAGGTATTGTGCACTGGTATTTTAGTGGTGTGCATGTGCAATTTTTTGCGGGCGGGCGGGCTCTGCATCTTGCATATTGTGTTTTTTTGCGGAAGTAAGCTACATATAGTTCGTTTTTCACAATGGTTAGGGACTTCCGCCAAGTGACGCCTGATTCAATCAAATATTTTTAATACTTTTCTTTTTGTTATTTATTAAGTACAAGCCACTTCGAATGCAATAATAAATGGAATAAAAACACACTTTGATAAATTATTACAAAAAAAGATGCTTTGTTGCTGCGTTCGTACCAAGAAAACAAGCAAAGCAAGTTAAATGGAACGTCCATCTTAGGACATGGAGAGGGTAAAATGTGGACTCCACATTTCACCCCATGGAACCACATGGAATTAGAACTAGTTATCCGATCTTTTCGACTAGTTTGTCATATATTGCTCATGAAGACGACCCCGAAAATATAGAATATTTTCGGTATGTTTGCGTCTCTCTTTGCAGAGAATTCACGTCTAGATGCTACACGCCAAACTCCACCGAAGATACCTCGTGCTAGCTTTTCCGTGGGTAATATTCATATTCGCCACAAAGAGGTTCTCAAAGCGCTCCGTGGTCTAGGAAATAAGGTTAGTGGTCCTAATGGAATCCCGGCAATAGTCCTGCGTAACTGTGCACCCTAGTTGTCTCCTGTCTTGAGCCGCCTCTCACTTGAGTTAGGACTTGTCTTGTTCCTCAGTCGTGTACTCAGTACCTAAAAAATATAGCCATGCCAACCCCTCTAACAACAGGCTGATTTCAGTCACCTTCATACTCTGCAAGACTACGGAGCATGTACTGAATAAACATCTATTGGCGTAACTTAAAACTAACGAGCTCCCTAGTGACTTCCAGTATGGTTTTTGCCGCGGACGGTCGACTGGAGATCTTCTCGTGTACACCACCCACCTTTGGAATCAAGCGTTCGATAGACATGGCGAAGCACTTGTTGTCTCGCTTGATATTTCCAAAGCATTTGATAGGGTCTGGCATGATAGCCGAATTGGCAAGCTTACCTATATATATTACCTATATATATATATATATACATATGGAACTCTGACTCTGACGGCCTCTGCATCTGGATCACCGACTTCCTTAGGAACCGTTCAATGCGAGTCGTAGAGGATGTGGTCAGACATCTGACTTGAAGAACATCAACGCTGGAGTTCCCCAAGTTTCGGTATTACCTGCAACACTATTTCTTCTCCACATTAACGACTTGTTGGTGCCTGGTACATTTGGTTATGACGATGACACTAGTGTGTCTAGCAGATATCTTTCAGATGCAAGGGCTACTAGTGATGAAGTTCAGTCTTGTCGAGAGTTACTAGTTGAGCAAACGAACCTGGCACTTCAGGCACTTCCGTTTGGGGAAATGCCAACCTTGTTAGTTTCAACGCCTCGCCACGCAGGCGTGTCTTTTCTCAGATAAACGGTCCCTTTCAACTAGCTCCGACTTTCCTGGGCGTATCCTTACCAGTAACCGAGAACCTGCAACTTGGCGTTACTCTATAATCGGAGCTAACTTCGGCGAAATCGACTCAATTGGTAAAACTGCGGCCAAAAACTGGGCGTCCTCTCAAAGTTCTTTACAAAGTACAAATTCATCCGTGCATGGAGTACTGCTGTCACCTTTAAGATGGCTCCGCTAAAGTTTTAGTAGCAGTTTCACATGTATCTTATTGCATTACCCGTGTTTTCAAGCAAATAAACAATTTTGATTAGATTTTTAAAGTACCAACTGGCAGTTTTAGATGTGTTTGAAAACCGCGCAAAGAAGTTCATTGGAGAAACAACTTTAGAAAAAGCTAAACTTCAAAGTCTCAGTCATCGCCGTAGAGTTGCTGTTGCTGTTTTACCGGATTCACTTTTGAGAGTGCGCACAGGAACTGCACAATCTTGTCCCCCCAGCCCCTTTCCACCATGGGGTTACCAGATGCAGGTCAGCTTACCATCCATACATCGTAGACATACCACCTGTCCGTACCTACTAAGCGCTTCGCCAGTACTTTTTAATGCGAGCTGCTAAAGATTGGAATCATTCTTCTTCTTCTTATCAATACGGGCGGTTTCTGCAACTCGACGTCTATTGCGCCAATTTTGCGTCTGGAGGGTGCGCGGCCAGATCACTCCAGCCAGCGCAGCTCAGCCAGGAACGCTCTAAGAGCTTTCACATTCGTGATCGCTTCCTGGACGCTGCCCGGCGAGCCGAGGTACCTCGCCCGGTAGGGGCCACCCCCCTGCATTCCAGCAGTACATGGGCAGCTGTTTCTTCTTCCTCCATGGACCCTCTGCATAGGGGACTGTCGGTGACATCTAAATTAATAAGATGTCTGTTAAATTGTCCATGACCAGTAATAGCACCTGTTACCAGGCGAAGTTGCGGTCTGCACAGTTGTATCAGGGCCCTGGATAGACGCCCGAGCTCGCGCGGTTGTGCGAGTTTCGCCTGTCTGCACGAATCCAGCGAGCCCCAGTTCAGTTGGTGTAATTCTATAGTGCGTTCACGGATCTTATTTGCAAACCAGCTTATCGGGATAGGCGCGATCGGCTCTGGGCCAACAGGGGTCGAGCCGGATGCGCGTCTGGCCATTATAACCTTGGCCTTTTCAAAGCAAGAGTGAATGGGCACCTCCTGGGTAAGCATACAACATCCTAGACTACATACTGTCTGCTATGCTGGATGGTGGTCAAATGCATGCATAATGCATACCCTGTACAAATATAAAAAAAATAAAAAATTGTCTGCAACCAGTCCCGAAATTTATGATGGCCAGTCCTGCAAGTCTGTGAAGGCGCTAAGTCAGTAATCTATACTTAATTTGTTTTAAGATATTCTGAAAAAATAAAAATCTATGACTTTTTTATATTAGATAACTGTTTTTGTAATTTGGAAAGTACTCTTTTTCATTTATTTTAATCCTTCAACATTCTTAACATTTTGTACTCATTGTAAAAATTGATATAATAACACAGTTTCTTGTATTTAATAAAATTATAACAAAAAGATCGAAAAGCTCGAAAAACCCGGTCTACCCGGGTTTTGATTACTCTTAGACCCGAAAACCCGGGTTTTCAAAATTGAACCGAGTTTCGATGCCCTACTCACATTAGGTCGATCTATTAAGATACAAGAGGTTTATGCTTGGACGGACAGTCAGGTCGTCCTTTGTTGGTTGAAGGCTCCGGCGCACACCTTGGACGTGTTTGTGGCCAATCGAGTGTCGCAGATTTGTAATTCCGACATCGAGTTGATTTGGAGACACGTGCCGGGAACCATGAATCCCGCGGATTGTGCGTCTCGGGGTTGTGTAGCCCCAACCCTAATTAACCACCCCCTCTGGTGGGGCCCACAGTGGTTGATGCGGCCTGAGTCGGAGTGGCCGCCCTCTCCAGCGTTGTCGAACGTAGCCGTTCCTGATATGCGGGCATGCGTCCTGGAGACTAACCCCGCCGGGGAAAAGGATTTGTTGTTGGATCGGTACAGCTCCTTACAGAAGCTGCTTGGTGTTACCGCTTGGATCAGACGTTTTGTGTACAATTGCAGAAACCCACGCGCGAGGCGTGATTCGTCGGTTCTCACTCCGGACGAGCGTAGGGACGCGCTCTTGTTTTGGGTCCGGAGAGTACAAGCTGATAGTTTTGAGTCCGAGATTGAAATTTTGCGTTTAGGCCGTCGCAAGTTGAAGGGCGCGGTATCGCGATTGAATCCCTTCCTGGACGAGAGTGGGCTTTTGCGAGTCGGCGGAAGACTTCGAAATGCGAACCTGCCGTATGGAGCTCGTCACCCCCTCTTGTTACCTAAAGCCGGACATTTGACTCAACTGATAATAACAGATCGCCATGTGAATGCACAACATGCTGGCTGTAATGCTTTGTTGGCCATTTTGCAGCGTGAATTTTGGATTTTGTCTGCTCGAGCCATTCGCACTGTGGTTTTCCGTTGCCTGCCTTGTTATCGATTGAAGGCCGCGACCATGCAGCCCCAGATGGGTGATTTGCCTGCTGATCGCGTCACGGAATGTAGAGCGTTTGCCGGAGTCGCCACCGACTTCGCCGGTCCCTTTACTGTAAAGGCTTCGAGACTGCGTAATGCTAAAACCTATAAGGCGTACTTGTGCGTGTTTGTGTGTTTGTCCACCAAGGCTGTCCATTTGGAAATTGTCTCGAAATTGTCTACCGAAGCCTTTGTCGCCGCCTTGAGCAGATTTGTTTCCCGTAGAGGACTGCCGACATTGATACGTTCCGATTGTGGTACTAATTATAAGGGAACGTGTAATTATCTTAAGGAAGTAGTTAAGTTTTTTGTTGATAATAAAATAGACATTGGAACCACCCTCTCCCGGCGTGGGATAATCTGGAAGTTTAGCCCTCCAGCTTGTCCGACCTGGGGAGGAATTTTTGAAGCTTGTGTAAAGGCTGCCAAGACACACTTGCGTCGCGTGATTGGAGAAACTATTCTCACGTTTGAGGAACTTGATACGGTATTTTGTAAAATTGAGGCCGTCCTCAACTCGCGACCCTTGTGCCCGTTGTCTTAGGACCCGAATGACCTGGAAGCGTTGACTCCAGGTCATTTCTTGATCGGACAGCCCCTTTTGGCTTTGCCTGAATATCCGATTCAGGATGTAGGATCCCATCGTTTGTCGCGATACCAACTTTTGAAACAGATGTCCCAAAACTTCTGGGCACGTTGGTCGATGGAGTATTTGCATATCCTACAACAGCGCGTGAAGTGGACAGATAAAACCACCCCACCCCAGACTGGCGACCTCGTGTTGATTAAGGATGCTAACCTGCCGCCCCTATGTTGGCGAAGGGGGCGCATTGTTAAACTCTACCCCGGAACTGACGGAGTTCCTCGTTTTGCTGAGGTTTTGGTTCGAGATTCGGTTTTGAAGAGAGCAGTTAGTGGGCTCTCCCGATTACCCGTAGATTGACGTACCGTTCTTAACGGTCCGGGGCGGGGGGATGTTCGGAAAAGGTCGACGTTTCTGAACGCATCTCTAATGTCACGTCAAATTGACATTAGCTGTCACTTGAAGTTGACAGTTCTACTTGATTGGAATTCTTGTAAGAAAAAAATGTCGGATTAATTTTGCTGAATTGTTAAAAAAAAACGCTCGCGTTGAATATGCCTGGCATATCGAGCTTGAATTGAATCTTAAATTATCGATTTGATCCCGTTTTGTACGACCAAGATTTTGACGCCATCGTGACGATCGGGCCGGTCGCGGTGCTGTGAAAGATACTTTTCCACCACGCGTTGTTGTCGGGACAATATATCTTAATAAGCAAGCCCCGCGTGTGTCGTTGTGTATTGTTGAAGCGCCCTGTGTCTTGGGACCGCTGTGTAGTATTTGTTTTGTGAGTAAGGTGACGAATTGGTAAGGTCTGCAGAAGAACACGGAACATCAGAGGGGGCCCCCTTATACCATCTGCCCCGGAGACCTTCGACACCACAGACCCGTATGTAAAATTCACCTTAATTTAAATTAAGTCGCTGTGTATCGCAGTTTCAATTGTTCAGTTACATCCCGGCTGAAACCAAGTTTTGTCCGGAGTCTATACTCATGATAACCTTCCACTGCGCCATGCCGGTTCCGCGGGTCTAGGCAGGGGTGTACTGAACATCGATGCAAATCACCCCCAAAATAACTTTCTATCCCTTTTTAACCCTGTTAGGCGATGAGTTTCAATGAAATATGAAACACATCTTCGATTAATTCTGTTAAAGAATGTTTATACAAAATTTGAAGAAGATTGGACAAAGGAATCACGTTGTCCCATACAAACTTTACCCCCGTTTTTCACCCCCTTAGGGGTAGAATTTCGAAAAATACCTTCTTATCGGATGCCTACATCATACAAGGAACACATCCTCCAAGTTTCAGGTCTCTACGATCAGCGGCTTAGGCTGTGCGTTTATCCGTCAGTGATTCAGGACAAAGGATTTTATATATATAGATAACATACAGCATAATGTTTCGCTGTGATATCAGGTTGTCCGTTCATTTCACGACTTTTTCAGATGTGTTAGTTCACATGTAAATAAGGCAATTAACCCTAAAGAACGTAGCGACATTTCGCAGTAGTATTTATGTATGTCATTTGTAATGCCTTTGTCTAGTGGCATTCTAGTACAAAATAAACTAGTACAGCCCATGTAAAGTAGTTCGATCGCCATAAAAAAGGTCATAAGCGGGTCACGTAGGAGCGACCTTCAGGGCTGCTTCAAATGACAGTGTTCGTGCTGGGCGGCTCGTGTGCGACATGCAGCCAATTAATTATTAGGTACGAGAGCTTTTTTACAAGCTTGAAGTTAGTAAGGAGCAATTATGTTTAATCGCGTTTATAACTTGCGCGCGGCCTTGAGCCAAATCTGTAATTATGCCAAATTTATTTATGATAAATTATATTCTAGCTAATTGCCTTTTCTTGTGACTTCTTGTGCCTAAAAGTGACTTTTCTTAGGTGTAGTTTCACGATAAGTTTAACTTGATGCAAGGTTTGTAGCCCTTTTTTACTGGGACAGAGTAATTCGTCAGCTTCTGTCAAAAAGCAACTTTTAAGGAAGTAGATAATATTTCATTGATCCTCTTGATTAAGATGTTCTACTTTTTTGTTATCGTTAACTGAGTCTAGTTTGGACGCTCCGGACGTCCTGGAGGCTGTATTGCCGGCGCCGTAATGTGAATAGCGGGCGGGCGGGGCGCTGCGGGCGCCGCGGGGTGGTATCGATGCGGATGCGCGCGCACGCCCGCGCCCCTAGCGTTCGATTTTCCCTGTCCGGGCGACAGTGGCGGCGCGTTGCATAACTCTGTGGCGGCACTCCGCGCGCGATTCCGCCCCGAGCGCCCGCGAGCGCGCAAAACGCGCACACACGCGACACGTCGCGCCCTTTACGTAACGCGCGACCACCGCGCACCGCGCCAGAGGCCGTCGGCCATCGTGCTGGATCTGTGGAGTGTCGCGTGCAGCGTGCAGTGTGCTGGAGGAACGGCGCGGCCGGAACGACCGCCGGGGCTGGTAGGTGGCGGCGCCGCAGCGCCTTTGTCCGCGTGGAGCGGCGGCGGCCGCGGCGGTGCTGAATAATTCAAGCGGAGGCTGGTGACCAGCCGGTATCGACTCGGTCGCGTGACTCGCCCGTATTAGCGCCGGCAAGGACGCGCGGGCTGCGCCACTCCGCCGCTGCTGCCGCCGCCACTGCTGCCCTGTCTCCTGTCACTTGTTTTGCCTCTATGCTTTCATCTTCTGCTGGCTTTTCACATCCCAATTCGACATATTTTTCTGATCAGCTAGTATAGGATGACAATAACAATCAAAAACGTGATTTTACTAATTTAGTTCACGAGATCGATATTGTTACTGCAATGATAGCATTTCGATATTTTTCTAACCATTAGGTGGTTTAACGCCCATGGGAAATCGTGAGTAGTACAAAAGTAGTGCGTTATACAATCGGCTGTCAAACCAAGCGATACTGTATTGATATTGTGTCTGGAATGTCTGTGGTTATTATAAAAATAACTAGATCGGTATGGTCTTGCTATAAGTATAGTTGTAACTGAAAGGAACTAGGTACTTTTAGACGTCAATCTACGTTTTCAGAGGCGTCTTCAGCAAAAAAAAAACATAACAGTCATGTTAATAATTTCAAATTAACCATAATTACCTTATGTTAATACTTACATTACATGACCATCGATACCTAACATTACGAGGAAGAAGTACATTCCTATCAAATCGCAGTGATAAGCGGTTGTAATGCGGCGAAAGAATGCGGGTGCTACGAGCGCGCTACACACAATTTCGTAGCACGCTACGGCCTACGGAAAGTGTCGAACGATCTTTCGGATCGCGTAACGAACTACGTTACTTGACATGATTGCAGCGTGTATATGGTTTAATTCTACTCTACTATTAGGCGTTTCACCCTTTTTTACATAGTTTTGAGATAACAAAAAGTTGGCAATTCCAGAAGGACAATAGAAGAGTTAAATTCTTCCGATAGTAAACGGTATACAGCATAGAAAACACAGAATCTTAGCAAAATATCACATTATGTAACAAGAAGGATATCTTTGCCGACTTCCTTCGAACCTTTTCTGTAAATCGGTGTTTGTATTAAGCATGCGTAGATTATGCGACTGGTTAAGATGAAATATATTGTTGGTAGTAAGTGCCTAACTGCTATGAATAATGTTACAGCAGCATTTCGCATGATTAGTATTCTCGTTTTTGCCATCCTTTAAATGACTTTGGAAATTATTATGTTTTTAACCACATTTAAAACGACTCTTAATTTTCTTTCGAATGTTAAGAAATCGTACTTACTTCAAAGTTCTGTTTTTATGGTTTGTTTCATTAGTAGACAACAAAAAGATATTAATGACCACTTGATAATCAATTTAAGTCCCCAATACACGACTGAACTCACGGTTTGCCTTACAAGGTTTACTTATCTTTTTATATAACCTAGTGCTATGTTTCTACCAATATTGTTGCGTACAGCATGTTGTGTAGGCACTGAAGACTATACTCATTATATTCTGTACTGTAATTATACTTTTTATAACTTAACATTTAAAAGTTAGAGCTTTTCAGGTGTAAACTGATTTAGGCCCGTACGACACTTAAGTCTATAACATAGCATATATTATAATATACACTGTGCTTAAGTGGAGATCTCTTCTCAAGTTAGGGATGCAGATACATGCAACGAATACATTCATCCCTTTCTAACTAAACTTGAGAAGAGCTGTCGTTCTAGAATACGGACCTAAGACTGCATTAAGAATAATAATGGTTAAACGTCACATCACGAAGGCATTACAGGGTGCCTACCATCAACTTTAAGACAGTGATTCAAAAATAGCGCGATGCAGAATAAGTTCCTAAAATGAATTGCTTTCTTTCGTACTCTGACCTTCTAAAAACTGGATCGCAAATGAATTGCTAAATGTGAATGACCGAACGATTTGTGTCCTTATTTCTTCTACCCGTCTCTTTCACTCGATTCTGTCATGCCCGGAAAGTGAAAGGGACGGGTATAACCTGCAGGTGTCATGTTAGCTTGGCCAAGTTATAAGTCAAACAAGAGTTGATGACAGCGCAGCGGCTGTGAAGTGTCATTGAATGATCACTGAATCGCTGTCATTGATATTAAGCTGTCGTGGTACGAATAAGCAAAGCAGACCAGTTTAGGTCTTAAACAAAACCGCAATAAGAGTTGATGGTAGGCACCCAGGTACTGACTGACTGACTGACTGACTGACTGACTGACTGATGTACAATTGCATATCACGATAATAACAGACAGAGTCAAATCACTACAATCTATTTTGGATTTCATGCTATTCGCATTGTAGTTCAAATTTAATTAGAGAGTCAGTTATTGGTCATCTTTTTTGATGCTGCATACTTCTAAATACAAGACTGCATTACATAAATCAATTTTAACTATGTTGCTCTGTCAATGAATGGAATCTGGAACAGTGGAAACAGGGCGACGCCTACGCCAATTCCGCCTATCATAAAATGGAATATAATATCATATGGCCTGTTTCATAATGTCTAAGTAAGTTCTGCAGCAGGGCTAGCATGACTGCAACGACATAGTTTGTCGCGTTACTTTCGACCAATCATATCGCTCGTAGAAGGCGCGCGTGACAAGCGACGTGCTGATTGGTTGGAAAGAGCGCGACAAATTATGTCGTTACCGTCATGCTAGCCCTGCTATTAGGTATATTATTAGCTGTTACTTGACAGACAGGCCATACAAAACTGTCAAGTAAATCGGACACTGTGAAACAGACACTAGAGTATTACATAAATCTTATACAACCACTGATGACCAGTTTCTATTTAATAAACATTATGTGAAGCAGTGAAGTTGATGGAAATTACTGTTTCCCATTTTATTCGCCTACTCAGTTAATTGGGCATTTGACTGTTGTTGAAATCTAGATATTTAATTATGACATTCAGAAATATAACATTATTGAATAACAAATGTGAAAAAAGAAATTCAATCTGTATTATAACAGGCAAATTATTGAGCTACTTAATTGTGACTCTAGCTATCTCTTTCTAAAACGAAATTTTCTATGGCGAGAGTATGGCGCTATAGAAATGTGACGTCACTTTTCTATGGCGCTCTCCTTGTCTGATTAGAAAGTTTGATGCTCTATATCGCTGAAAATATGCAAGATGTTTGAAAATAAATACTTATGTTGTGTTGCTACTTATTAAATAAAAATTTTAGTCAATAAAAAAAATTCAGTCAAATACCCAATTGGGATTCCTAGATAGCATTTGTTATACTTACGTTATTTGGTTATAAATTAGAAAGTAGGTTATTCTTTCAAATAATTTGTAGAGTAGGTACTTATTAATTCCAGAATACTAAATGGAATAATGGAAAAAAATGGTAATTTAAAAAAACTAAACTGACTTTAAAAAGTAGACCCTTCAACTGAAAAGGACAAAATAATATCTTTAAAGTAACTACCTTTTTGAGGTCAGTGCCTTTTTCTGTCTTTTTCGTGCTCCTGGCTTGCTAGCCAGCCGAAGGTGCTCCTTTGATCAACAATAGTACTAGATGAAGGCTCACGAACTAATTGAAAACTTTATATGGCACAGTCTGCCTTTTTTAAACGGAGAAAAAAGGTTACGAATGTTACGTTCATGGAGCTCGACTTCATTCTGTACTTCAGAATTAAGTCGAGCTCCATGTTTACGATCTTACAGATTAATTTCAATTTTAGGGATAATTTTAAGAAATTTTTTTTATTTATAAAAAAAAATACTCTTAAATAAATAGTTAATGTTGGGAACATTACACTCGAAGTTGTTGACCACTATGTTTATCTAGGACAGACGGTCCAGTTAGGTAAGTCCAACTTTGAGAAAGAGATCTCTCGTCGAATCCAGCTCGGATGGGCAGCGTTTGGGAAGCTCCGACATATATTCGCGTCCGAAATACCTCAATGTCTCAAGACGAAAGTCTTTGACCAGTGTGTGTTGCCAGTAATGACCTATGGAAGTGAGACGTGGTCTTTTACTATGGGTCTCATAAGAAGGCTCAAAGTCACCCAGCGAGCAATGGAGAGAGCGATGCTTGGTATTTCCCTGCTCGATCGAATCAGAAATGATGAAATCCAGGAGAACTAAAACAACCGACGTCGCTCGAAGGATTGCATCATTGAAGTGGCAGTGGGCGGGACACATAGCGCGGAGAACCGATGGCCGTTGGGGCGGAAAGGTTCTTGAATGGCGACCGCGTGCCGGACGACGTTCCGTGGGCAGGCCCCCTACAAGGTGGACCGACGATCTGGTCAAGGTCGCGGGAATCCGCTGGATGCGGGCAGCGCAGGACCGATCGTTGTGGAGATCCTTGGGGGAGGCCTATGCCCAGCAGTGGGCGTCGTTCGGCTGACATGATGATGATGATGATGATGATTATAAATGACAGGAAGCGTTCCAAGTTTGAAATACCTTAGTATTATTGACACTGTCAAAATAATCTACTTATAATTATTATACTCTCAAGTAGGCGTATAACGCTCGGCCATGTCTGTCACTCCAACTATGTATCTAGAACTAGGTATTATTGTTGATCGAAGACTTTAAGGATATTTTTTTTGTCATTTTCAGTTGACAGGTACTTTTGAAGTCTGTTTAATTTTTTAAATTATTTTTATTTCTTAATTTTTAGTGTAGATTGTTTTTTTTATCTACAACGGGGTAGCACTTATAGCCTTCATCACACCTGATGATAAGTGGTGATAAGGCTGAAGGTGGAAGCGCACTACTCCCGGAATCCTCAATCACTGAGGAACTGGCTATCTTATCTCTAACTGCCGGAACACAATAATACTATTGTTATGTTCAAGATGGTGGTAGCTTAGCCAGGCGGACTAAGAACAAGTCCTACCATCAACCAAACCGAATACAATATGTACCCCCACTGAGAATCAAACCCGGGACCTCTAGGTCTGAAGTCG
The DNA here is from genome assembly GCA_949710035.1 of Crambus lathoniellus. Lineage (NCBI taxonomy): Eukaryota > Metazoa > Arthropoda > Insecta > Lepidoptera > Crambidae > Crambus > Crambus lathoniellus. The sequence continues at coordinate 11,102,117 of OX453309.1, read as the reverse complement.
GTGGTGTGAACCACTAGACCACAGAGCCGGTTGAAATTGTACCATAAGATACCCATATCTTAAAAACTACTGAGCAGATTTTGATGAAACTTGTACTGTTCCCTAAGTTGGAATACCCTTTCAAGGAATAGGTCGAGTTTCACTGTCACCCTGTATATCAAAAAGAATAATCTCGATATGACTTTTAGTTTTCGTTATATTCGTAGAAAAATATACATACACTGACGAAATTTAGCACACGTGCTGGGAAGCCTAAATATAACGCTATACTCAAATATTATCCAATCCCAACAATATCAAGTACAAACAGGTCAAACTGATAACCTCTTTCTTTTTTAAGTCGGTTAAAAATAGATTGGTAAATTCAAAATTAGTTTTCAAATTAGCTTTCAACGAAAGATTTAAGCTAAGCTCTATTGTTTTGAAACACCACATGAAGATTGTAAAATCTAATGAAAACCAAGCGCGGGTATCGAGTAACGCCTTTTTAAATCCCAAAATCTCATTAAAGTTTAATATAATATAAGAGGACGTGATTAATATTGGCCTTGTTTTGGAAACAGAAGCCGGTCGCAAAAAATGAGTAAGAATAATTGAGTGTCACCCAGATTTAAGGAAAGCCTCGCGGGTACCGGGTGGTAGCGCGCAGAGCCTTATTTAATTTTGCTGGTGTAAAGTGTCGTTTTGTTTTGTAGCTCCTTTACCAGAATTGCCGTCATGTTTCAGTTGTGTTTTGAATTAAAGGGCTAATAAGCGTCACGTGACCGTAAATGGCTGAGACGTAATACTAAGATTAGAGGCTTTAATCGGCTGGTTTAATATTTTACTACTTAGGCCTGAGTTCACCAACAGTCAGTTACGTTAACCATCGGTTAACCCATTCAAACACCAATAAAAAAAAAAGTGCGTTAACAAGCCAAATAACTTATGGTTAACGTACAATAGCAAGGTAGCAAAATCTATCCCACGAAAAACATCCTGTAAAAAACTGGCCAACGCTCGCTGGCGCTGCTTATTTTTTTTTAAATGTGATGAAATCTCTCAATAAAGCTAAGCCAACTCTAATGTTCCTTACTGCGATTTCTTTATTGATGTAGTTAGTTAGGTTTTATGTGACTTGGTCGTTGACTTGAGTCCACCAACATGTAAGAATGTTCAAAGTTTAAGTCGCATAAAACCTAACTATATCAATAAAGAAATCGCAGTATGGAACATTATAGTTGACTCGACTTTACTGAGAGATTTCATCACTTTTTTTTAAAGAAATAAGCAGCTCCAGCGATCGAGTGCTGGCCAGTTTTTTACAGGATGTTTTGGTGGGATTTCATATCTTTTTGCAGAAAACTTCAGTGTTTTAAACATCAATAGAAAGGGCCTATCACACTGAATAACTTTGGTTAAGGCGACATTTTCATATCTCTCATAGTTTAGTGAGCTCTCAGGGTACTTGATCAGATACTCCAGACCTTAATTTTTTGTAACTCGAGGGATAGGTCCAACCACGCTGAATATATATTGTGAAGACAACATGCAAATAACTTTAGTAGTTTGGCTGGTATGTTAATGTTTTCTCCTCAGGGTCATCAGGTACAGTATTCAAGATCTCCCATGATCATAAACTTGAAATTTTGGGGTTCCTGGTGTCTACATACAGTTTATTATTTGACGATAATTTCAGCGTTTTAAACCTATCCAAAGGTCTTCAAATAGAGGCTTGAAACGTCGCTGAAATGGTTCCAGTAAAGGATGGTACGGCAGTGTTTGCTTTGCGCTCGACTTGGCGGGGGCACTAGTGCTCCCAGATTTGTCTTGTGATCCAAACTTACTAACTTCACTCGTTTTAATTAATATTACCGGATTGATCCGTTTGCTGGCAAGTCAAGTCACTGTCTATATCTATACCTACTAATGATATAAAGAGGAAAGATTTGATTGTTTGTTTGGATTGAATAGGCTCCGAAACTACTGGACTGATTTAGAAAATTCTTTGACCATTGAGAAAGCTACATTCTTCCAGAGTGGCATAGAATATATTTTATCACGATATTCCCACGGGAACGGGTAACTGACCTACCACGCCACGAGGGTAAAACCGCGAGGGTCCGCTAGTAAAATATAAAATGGTTTACTATTACGTTATTTGAAAGGACATTTATTTGCACAAATGGCGGTATTAAATAGTAAATTCATTATTATTGCTTCATATTGACCGAAAAAATTTAGTTTTGTAACTTTATTTATATCCTATACCGTCATTACAAGTATTACTCCCGAATTCGCGAACGTTACTCAATTTTAGGAGCATCTCAAACATCGCCCTCTCACATTAAATGCCAAAAGTATGAAAGAGACGTCTCCTATACCTGAGTATCGTTCAAGTATTCGGACGTTAAAAGAATAGTCTGAATAACAAAAGAAAGTCGTTTTCGACCTCGTGTAGCTTCGTAATGCACCATTCGCCTCAAAAGCCGATCGAATAAATATCGAGAGAGTTATAACACAATAGCTCAGTGAGTTACGTGATTGGTCCATTCGAGCCCTTGACAGAGAAGCGGGCCTAACGATGCGGCCGCCGCGTCAGCAGTTTCTAAATAAGCTGTGATCAGCAACCTTCAGTGGATATCAATCCAGTCTTAAAGCGTATAAGAATCATCTTTTACTATCGAATGTTTTATTTTCTTTTTAGAGTTGTGAAAACTGCAGTGGGCGTCATACGGCCTTTATAAACTACTTAATATTCTGGCTTTTTTATCAATAAATTAATAAGTTAATATAAATAAAATTTCTTTCAATCACACCAATTATCTACCTCATAAGTAGCTTTCATTAAGAAACTGTGTTACGGATTACGGAAACTAGATAACGGATTAATATATACTTATACATATACTTTTTTGTAAATACATACCTACTTAAAAATAGAAAACACCCAGACCACGACAAATAAACATGTTCATGCACACAAATATTTGTCTTGTTCGGGAATCGAACCCGAGACCTCTGGCGCATAAGGCAGTCCTATCCTACCACTACGCCAAATCGGTCGTCAAATTTTAAGCACGGACACAGAATATTATAATTGTTCTAATTTTAATTGATGATTTTGAACATAAGCTTAGTAGCTTTGACGGTGTCCCTTCTCATGCTTTAAAATCCCTCCTAATATTCGCTGCTTTTTATGTGTGCACTTTCATAAGCATCCGTTCTTACGATTTTGGAGATACGATTAACAAGCTTTTCTCTATTAAAATAGCTTATTAGCATATTATCCTTAATTAATATTAAATAGTTTACATAAGTAAATTTAAGTAAGTATATGTTAGTAATTTTGTCGTGGTTTTCTTTTACTTTACTTTACCTTTCCTGTTATTTCTGCTTCAGGTACTTATTAATAATAATAATAACTGAAATGGCCAACCATTTCTATAACTAAAAGATTGAATGAAAATAAAATTCAAAAGATTACCTTTTATTCCTTTTTTAACCCCTCGCTTGCGCAGTGTCACTGAGTGACAAGAAATTTATAATCGTTCTTTGCGCCGTGTCATTCAATGACATTATGCACAAGGTGCATATAAATTGTAATAACTTCACACTTATACTAGCTAAGCTAAAAATGAGATAGCTAGTCTAGCTGTGCCCAGGAGTAAACGGGCTATCTAAATCGAGCACACTCACTCCATTAGCCTAAACCGCTGCCTTGCGCAGTGTCACTGAGTGACACGAAATTTATAATCGTATTTTGGAGCAAATGTTTAAAACTGTCGTGTAAAATATTTTTTGTATGAAGACATGTTTGTTTGTTTTTGGTGGTAGGCGACAGTATCATGTACTATATATACAACAAAAACCAGCTCAATAACTTAGTTTTTTTCTGAGATACATTCGTTTTTAAGATAAAAAGCGACAAAATAAATAAAAAAACATTTTACTAAGTTCACCTCATCATAGTACCTACATTTATTTTTTACTTTAATCAAATTGCAAAAATATCATTTGTAGAGATTTTTGTCAGCATTACGACAAAGTAATTTGTTAAGTACTTTTAATACAAAAATTACGCGAAAATTCGAAAAGAGTGCGCTCGGTTGTAGTTCCGTTTTTTGAGTGTCAGTCCGTGGTCAGTCCCCGCGCAAGTGTCCGGGTTTTGACATTTTGCCGTCGTGCAAGGGAGGGGATAACCGAATTCGATTATACGATTGTAATTTATTTCACGTCGCAAATAAGACAGGACGAGCTAGTCCTGCTAGTATTGTTCCCGTAATGCTGTCACGTCCTGAGTAAAGGTCGTTATTGGGACATGATGCGGCGCTTGTTGATCCATACTTACTAATATCACACTAATACCTACAGGGTGGCGCAATAGAACGTGCGTGCATATTTAAAAAATTGTAAAAAAATAATATGTGACCTACGAACTAGGTGTTATTGTTGATCGAAGGACCTACAGTTAAAATAAAACTATGCATTCTTAGACAAATAAATGCAGTTTATTAAAAACTATAATTTAATATCGTCTAAATAATGCCGCGTTGGCGTCTGCACTTCTTTAATGGACATGGGAAAAATAATAAAAAAAATCATTTGAGAAATTTGTGTAATCCATACTCAAAACAATATATTTAGTCGCCTGTTTATGACTCAAAAACTACTATTCTCGTAAAACGTGCGTACACAAAATTCGTGACGTTTATTGTCGAACTGTGTCTGTGTCATTGCTATATTTGCTACTAAAACTGCATTAGTACCCAAACACACTATGTTCTTCCCTTCCTCCCTTGCACGCCCCCATAACACCGCAAAAAAAAGTGATACAATAGGTATGCACGTTCTATTGCGCCATTATAAATTTTATAGTGTGTGTGTGTGTTTTATAAGCTGGACAAGGCTTTCACGTCAAAACGGAGAAACGGATCATCGTGATTTTTGGTACAGGTATAGTTTGGGAGAGACAGCGACATAGATAGGCTACTTTTTACTCCGGAAAAATAGCATATTCCCGCAGGATAACGTCGTATCGTGTAGTCCACGCGGGCGACAGGGTAGTGCGTAATGTGCGTCAGCGTTTTCAGCCATTGTTCTCTTTTTTTCTGATCAGATCAGCGTGAAGAAGCACTAGCAACTCTTTAAGAAATTGAAAAATGAATTTGATAGTGAGATAAACGATTATAATTTATTTCATGTCGCAAATAAGACAAAGATATATGAATAGGACGAAGGAGTTCGGCGTAGTGCTGTCACGTAGTTGCCAGTTCGGAAGGTCGGGATCAAATGAGGCGTCGCAAGTTTATGCGTAATATATCTACTTTACTCCTATGGCACATCAATCCAAGTAGGGTTTGGCCTCCAACACAAGAGATCGCTACCTCCTTCTATCCTGTGCGGTTTCACGCCAATTCTCGGTGCCAAGTTCCGTTATCGTTTTTTAGACATTGTTTATCTCTTTTTCTGACGAAATCAGCGTTAAAAAGCACTAACAACTCTTTTACGAAATAAAAAAATATATACATATACTGAGATGAATGATCGTATTTGTTTCACGTCGCAAATAAGACAAAGGAGCCGGGCTAGTGTTGCTCCCGTAGTGATGTCACGTATTCTCCCTACCGGAGGCAAAGGTCGTGATCGGGAAATGATGCGGCGCTAGTTTATGCGTAATATACGTCAGCGTTGCCGGACGATCTTCTTTTTCTTACAAATGTAATCGTATTAGATTTAAATAAAAAAGGGTGTTTTGAACTTAATTGTTAATTTTCAATTAAAATGTCGGTAGCTACACAACTACGATTTCACAAAAATAGTACAAAATGTAGTAAAATAAAAGTCTTTCGGTTTAATAAATAGCACTAGCACTCACCGGGATTGTGTTGATTTGTATAAATTCCCCGTTAACCTCCGTCTAATAAATTGGTAGCAGTGTGTGTGACCTTTACATTTAACGCCGTGTGTGCGGCCTCGCGCCGAGGCCGTGTGTGTCGGCTCTACGAAAATTGCCGCCATTTTTAAAAACCTTAAAATTACGCTCTTTGTTACAAGCTTAAAAATATACAAGTTGTTGGAAATGGTATCAATTATATTATGATATCTAATCGAATCCATAGCACTTTAGAATTATTTGAAGTAAGTACCTACCTTACCTAAATGAATTAGTTTAACTAAACATCTTTTTTTTTTTTTGGTTTTATAAATAATCTATTTATTTTCAATTCCTGACAGGTTTTATTTACAAAAATTATATAAGTACACTGACTGATTTAACTAGTTGGCTGATTAATGAAAACAATTTGTTTTTGGCTAGAGAGTTAAGTCGTTGGGGTAGGTACCTGCTTAATAATCTCAAGTTTAATAAAATTCTTACCTCAAAATAAAACATAATTTTCTTCGGGCACCGTTGAGCGTTAAAATTGTGAAGTAAAGACGTTCATAAGCAGCTTCACCAAATTACAACATAAAAATAAATTTCCTGTCGAATGGACTCGTAAATCTAAAAATTAACTAATTTCAAATGTAGGACATCAAAGTTATTACGAGTTACTTATTAAAATGAGGTCGGTTGAGCGCTCATTTAAGCGAACGGAGCGACGACAGTATAACTAAATCAATTAACTAAACAATCGAATTTAATATGTTCCAAGTGGAGGGTGATTTATATCCGTTTTTGTGGAGCAAAGTCAATGTTAAATTTGATGTAACTGAGTGGGCTCATTTATTAAGAAATGGAAATTTATGAAAGAAGAGTGGTTTTCATTCCCGATTTAAATAAGAAATGGGAGCGACATTTCTTTTGCCGACTTGTGTTTTAGTGAGATGTACCTGTTCTTTATCAATGTGTTTTAATATTTTATAATAACCCATAGCTTAATATTCTGCATGTTTTTCATTTCAACGTTTAAATTGATGTCTGAGAAAATATGATAAGTAATGGTACGTATTTTTCTGTAAACATTTTTGATAACTTTTGTATTTTTTACGTTATTAAGTATGTTGTAGTGTACAATGTTTATTGTTATATGTCAACATGTTTTATTAGTATTATTATAATTTTAATCACTTATTAATTATTGCACGTATACATACAGCCAAAAATATTTGTGTTAATAATCAAATTATGTAGGTATTATTATTATTACCTACATAACTTATAAAAAAATCAGAAAACATAATTTTCACTCTTATTGGTTTTTAATGGCTGCTAATGGGTATTTTATTAATCGAAATTGCGAGGGGTTCCATCTTCACCGGGCTGTAAGGGTCATTAATATGGGTCGACAATAATTTGCCTGTTTAACATAGATTAATTAAATTATGCAGAAACATTTGCTTTCCTAACATCGTTATAAAAAATAAAGCATTTGTGAAAAATTATAAAATAATATCAAAATTCAAATCCTAAAAGTCATTGTCACGACACGAGAAAATTAAATCGACAGATGTTAGTTTTCTTGTTAAGTGAGACATTGACTGTTAATCATACCAGCCGAACGACTGAGACACCCACTGCTGGGCATAGGCCTCCCCAAGGAACGATCGGCCCTGTGCTGTCCGCATCCAGCGGCTTCCTTGACTAGATCGTCGGTCCACCTTGTAGGGGGACTAGGGGGCCTGCCCAGCCCACGGAACGTCATCCGGTACGCGGTCGCCATTCGAGACCGTGTATATTTTAAATCTATTAAGAATGTTATTAAAAACTAGCTTTCCGCCCGCGGCTTCGCCCGCGTGAACTACACGACGTTATCCCGGGGGAATGTGATTATGTCACTCTCCAGCCCCCAAACTATCCCCATACCAAAAATGTATCAAAATTTACCAAAATCCTATTTAAGCGGACGTCTTCATCACAGTAGCACCAATCTTTAATTTCAGTTCAATCAGTTCGAAAATCTTAGAAGATTTATACAAACTTTCATCGCCTATTTTATCCCCTTAGGGGTTGAATTTATCAAAATCCTTTCTTAGCGGATGCCTACGTCATAACATCTACCTGCATGCCAAATTTCAGCCCGATCCGTCCAGTGGTTTAGGCTGTGCATTGATAGATCACTTGTCAGTCAGTCAGTCAGTCACCTTTGAGTAGATTAAATGTTTTGATGATTAGTCTTTTCTTTCGTGCTTGCTATTCGCCATATTACTACCTATTAAACGTTTCGTGAATAACCAGAACGGTTCTGTAATTTTGCTATACCCTAGAGACACGACCACGAATCTTTTGTTCCGAACCATGTACCGCGTTTTGTAATATTAATGTTTTTAATGGACTCGGTTACGAATAATTGAATAGTGTAACCGTTGTGAGGACTGATGTAATTTGTTTAGCGCGACCTACCGCGTGTAGGTGTTGACCTAATTAAAGTTACCTATCACGTTTACTGTACCGTGGAAGGTTAACAAACAATTATGACAACTAACAACCAATATACAGTGCAACCTTTTCTGTTCCGGTGACAGCGGCGCTACGTACGATTTTCTTTTTTTTGTAGCAACTTAACCGGCCCTGACGTCTAAGAACTTCAGCCGCCGGCAGCGCTATGGTTGGACATCTACTTGACAGCAAAATGACATTAAAAAAAACACGTTAGTTTCACATTTTGACCACCGGAACAGATAAGTTTGTGGCACTGTAACCTGGCGTTCCGATGACGACGACACCTTTGCCACAAAATTGACATATTTTTTCCCGTCGCGTCGAACAGGCTAAGGAAGGTGACCATATATACCTAGTAACTAGTCATTAGTGAGTTTTCTTTCATAGCTTTTTATTTAAAGTTTATTTCATTGGTAAAAGCTTTCTCTATTTTTGGTAATTGAGCTTTAAATTGGGCAATTGAGCTTTAAATTGATAATTCGTTTAAAAAAAAGAGTTTTATAGCGAGACTCTGACATGATAGTCAACGTTATTTTTCAGCCACGGCGCGTGCAGGTAATTACAATAGCACAATGCGAATTTTATATACTTAGTCTAAATTATCAAAGTAATCACTAAAATTGAGCTTGCTTATAAAGCGAAGATCTAGCTAGCAACATCTTTGCATCTAGTTTCAAGCTCTAATAACGCATCATTTACTGGAATTCAGTGGGAAACCGTCATTTACTGTGGTTAAACAAACAAATAAAAGTTTGAAGTTTGAAGTTTGAAGTTCATTTACTGCAAGCCGCACTCTATTCCCAAAGGTGTAAGAGTTATAAGGGGTTAGTGTTGTTAACTGTAAAACTGATGGTTGAGCGCAATTCCTGGGAAGCGTTTATGCGAGTGTAGGCGTTTCATTTATTTACATTGGGGCACGCGAAGTGGAATCGTTGCGGCTTCCAGTGGCGCTGCGAGTCAATCAAATATTGCCAGTTCAAATAACATGTTCAGCGGCGAAATAGGGAAACATTTTGATGCTATTTTATGTGGTGCGGTTTTCAGTTCAGTGATACACGTTGTTAATGTACTAATTTACGTTGTGAACATTATTGACTCATTAAATGACTGATATTCAGTGTTATCGAAATCATTAGTTGGTATACCGCTGCCACTCTGAAAATTGAGACGAAATTGACAAAATTATTCGAACTTCTGCCCTGTTTGCAGCCAGTGATCGTTCAATAGTACAAAAGGACATTACTGTCTAAGTATCTCTAAAGGTGCATATATCAAAATCAAGTTACAAGTTATCAATCTTGATAAGCGACATAAAAGCGTATGCAACTACCAAAGATCACCTACCCTATATTTCCCTTACGCTGTGTTCCTTCAAGACGAATGCATTAAGGCTGTAACATTTTATGCTCGGAAAAAGGTGAAAGTAATTTTGGTGAGAGGCGGTCGTCAGACACCGTACGAGTATGTAAATGTAGGGCTCCTCAGTCTTGGGAGCCGGCGACATGTAAATATTTTGTGTAACACGTTTATGGACGTTTTTATTTTGATTCACGCTCTCTAGAATAGATTGGTCGTTGGTGCATCACGTATTTTAAGAAATGAAAATTCTTGGTGTGTTCTTTCGGACTAATAAAAATGTTACGACGTTGCAAGATGTGGTTTATCTAGGTTGTGGTAGCTGTGGCGTATAAAGGCGCGAGTACACGAGCAATATTTTTGGCAATAATTGCCTGGCAACTAATATGGATCAATCTCTCGATCAATTAAGTGGAGCGATAGGTAATATGTTGCACCATATTTCGTGATATTGTTTGACCGTATCTTAGCAACAGGTTGCTACATTTTGCCATCGCTACTAATGGCGTGATGTGGCCGTGACGACATATTTGACGGGGATTGACAGGAGTTGCGTAATTTTAGCTGCTCGTATAAGCGCGCCATAAGTCAAGTACTTTACGGCACACCGTGTGCCGTACCGTACGGCACACCATATTGTTTTACCTAATCTTAACAAAAATTTTGAAGTACTTACATCGAGTTTTCGGTTTCGTTACCGTTACCGAAATCGTGGTCGTATAGGATCACTGATGGAAAACCTTTGTAAACGTGTGCTCCCTTTAAAGTAATAACGGGTGTCCCAAAAGTAGGTATAGGATGATTTGTCTCCATAAAACGCGAATGGATTGGAATTTCTTCGTAGTTTTATTTTATTTTAAAGAAGAGACTTGTACAATTTTATCTGAATAGAATATCTGCTAAATGCCCGCCACGGGCATTTTTTCTGTGTGCAAGTTTTTCATGGCGCTTTCACACATTTCGCTGCTAATTTCACACATTTTGCTACTTATTTCACCAATAACTCGGCGAATATTTTGTCTATAATTGTCTATGTTTTTTGGATCGTTTGTGAAGGCTTTATCTTTGACGTAGCCCCAAAGAAAGAAATCCAGTGGCATCAGATGGCAAGATCTCGGAGGCCATTTGACATCACCTCTTCTTGAAATTACGAGATTTTTCGACCTTTCGACGAGTGTTTGTAATTGATCGTGAATTTTCGTTAAATATTTGTATAACTTCTATGCGCTGTTTTATTGTGAAACGCTCCACGATTAATTTTACATGTGTCAAGATGACGTATGTCAAATTTCAACCCGCCATCTTGAATATTTCGGAAATAGCGCGAAATTCAAATCCTATACGTACTTTTGAGACACCCTTTATATTACGGTCCATTCGCTTTACCTTTTTACAAGGAAGGCTGTGCCTAGCCGCCGAAACATTAAAATAGTTAATGATAAGATCTAATAGTATAACGTCATAATCATAAGCAGTTACTTTTTAACCGACTTTTAAATCAAAAAGGAGGAGGTTCTCTATTCGTCTGTATGTATGTTTTTTTTTGTGTATGTCCACCGATTACTCGAAGACGGACGGACGAAGATGGACCGATTGAAATGATTGAAATTTGGTCGGTTTCCAATTTGGTCCCATTTTTTGAAATTTTGAAATCGGTTCAGTAATTTTCAGGAAATCTTGAAAATACTGTCGTTTTCGTTACCACTTTATGTGAATTTAATACGTATCTTTAGGCATAACTCCTTTGTTTATAAACCGATTTAGATGATTCTTGTTTTGTCAAAAAAAAAGGGTTTGAACAAAAACAACAAAAAATCGTACATGTTTCACGCCCGACTTCAAAGTACTTACGTTATTTATTTGGTGAGGAATTATTTCTTACTTATTTTATGTGATTTTTTTGAAGGCGGTTTTATTTTTTTATAAAAATATTTTTTTATTTATTAACTTCATCATGTCAGCCGAACGATGCCCACTGCTGGGCATAGGCCTCCCCCAAGGATCTCCACAACGATCTGTCTTGCGCTGCCCGTATCCATCGGTTTATTTATTAACTTACCTACTATATAATCATCTGTAGGGTACATGGCTCACGAAGTTGAGCGATCACACCAATTTGTGGAGGTCGTATGTAAATAGGTACTCTCCAGTGGCAGAGAAGCGTCCACAAGGATTTGATCTAGAGTTCCAGACGAATGCATAATTCAGGCCACGACTGCTCACTTACTGACGGATATACATGTGATAAAGGCCTTACTTGCTTACTTTGATACTCTTAACTTGTAGGAATGGTTAGAAGAAAGAAAAGGATTTTGTGTTTTTGACCTCCCGAACCCATGCGCCTTGTATCGGGGCTCCGCGGCAACGGAGAAGCCTATCGTGGAGGCTCGCAGCCGGACCGCCCCGCCGCGCCCCGCCGCTCGTATCTTGGGGTATTTTCAAACAATACTGATCTTTTTCCGTATGTCTATAATCATTAAAATAATTTAACATTGAAAGTGCTCGCAGCGTCGGGGCTGTTCGCATTGTCCTAGCGGTACACCCCGAAATTCAGTAAAATGCTGCAAATGGTGTTAAAGGCATGAAAATCGGAACGATTGATCTTTAGGCCATAAGAATCAATTTGAAAATTTAAAAAAATACTAAATGTAAATATTTTCAAAATTGCTTTCTTGTGGTTGGATATGAGGCTATATTACCTATCATTTATGGTATATTTTACAAATAATGATTCAACCGTATCATATCTGGAGGAGCCCAAACTAGGTATGTTTTGAAAATGATTGTTATTTTAATTTAAAACAAGTGATTGAAATATAATGATGTGATACATTTTTAGAATCGGCTTAGTAAGCCCTTTCATTAGATAACTCACATGATAGGTTTCAGAAAAAAATATTTTTTTTCCATACAAATAAATAAATAACAACTTTCTTACAATCACACCAATTATCTAAGCCCGTAGTTAATTTCTTAAGAAACTGTGTCTACGTGAACTTGTTAACGGATAAATATTTACTTAAATACTTTTTGTTTGTTAATACATACTTAATATACATAGAAAACACCCAGACCAAGACAAATATACATGTTCATGCACACAAATATTTGTCTTGTTCGGGAATCGAACCCGAGACCTCCGGCGCAGAAGGCGGGTAGTATACCCCTGCGCCAAATCGGTGGTCAAATTAAAGATGACGTCATAACTCCTCTCCTTTCCGTTTTTTTTCGTGCTACGGGTCAAATTGATTCTTATGGCCTAAAGATCAATCGTTCCGATTTTCATGCCTTTAACACCATTTGCAGCATTTTTCGGCGTATCGCTAAGACTAGCAGCCCTTCGCTTCCATCTCGGTATGCATTGGGCCTTATACACCCATTAATATCACGACATCGTGAAATTAATCTGCTGTTCCATACATTTTGGTAGCGATTTTTCGCGCATAGAGAGTAGAGCGCGCTATAGAGTTGTTCGTATTGATTGATTAACGCCCGAATTCTCAAACGCAAATCATCTTTGGGAGCGCCTCAAACATCATGGCATCTCTTTCATACGTTTGACATTTATAGTGACAGGGCGATGTTTGAGACGCTCCCAAAGATAAGTAGCGTACGAGTATTCGGGCAAGAGACATTCATACCCTGAAATATTTGTAAGTACTAATAAAAAAAAATATTTTTTTCACCAATACAAAGGAAAAGTATAATTTGTCTCCTATTTCTATAAATGTAGATTCGAAAAACAAAATGAAATCCTATAGAATGTTTATGAAAAACACAACATATTACAATATTAACTCTAATCCCAAGCAATAAGGTACATTATAAATCCCGGTTCACTTTAATTTTGTCGGATAACACGAAGTACGCATTGGGCCGCACTCCGCATCGCCTGGAACCTTGACACCCCCCTCCCCACCCCCACATCCTATCTCAACCTTCCTTGTTTTGTTTATCAGTTATGCTGCGGCCACACTATGGGAATACGTCAATAGACATCGGGATTTGCCAAATTCCAACACAGTGTAGCCGGGTGAAAATCATTTAAAATGACCATTTTGACATCAAAATTTGTCCACGCGCGATATTTCACAAAATATTCTTTGAAATAAAGCAATGAGTACTCACGTTAGTAGAATGAAACATTACTTAAATAAATATATATAAATTTCAATGTACCTTATCAGTATTTACCAAATATACTCATATATTCGCTCCGAGCCCGGATTTTCTCCATACAAAATAATTTGTCCTCTGCGTGACTAGCGTTACAAAGTACACCAAAATAAATATAATAAAAAACAGTATTCAAACAAATGATTATTTTTTGTTTAAGACATATGATTTGTCGCTGATATCGGGTTAAACTATTTTATTTTCTTATTTCTTTAAATAAATTTTAGTCCTCAAATAAATGTCCAATAATGTGTTCATTTTCGTTATTCATTTTTCTAACGAGATAATTTTGTATTATTTGTTGTTTACCAGAGGGCAACACTTGCTCTCTAAGGAGCCAATCAGATGCCAGAAGCGGTTATGTGTCGGTCATTTTGTCATCGCATGAAAAAGTAAGTGAACGCGTGGTTTTCTGTCTCCGAGCGAAAATTACAATTTTGATTCATCATTTTTGTTGTCTACCAAACTATGCAGGTAAGAAAATACTTATATATTTAATCAATTCATATAGACGGTTTGTCTTCGATCTTGATTGAAATGCAAACAGCTTTTACTCATGACGTTCTCGTTTGGCTTAAAATATTTTTGATTCTATTCCAAGTAGTAAGTTTGTTCATTTTTGTTATGTTTTTTTCTCACGTAACAAAAACGAACAAAAGCCGTATTCACAAGACTGATTTTTTCTACCCAACCACGGTGATGTCCAAAATGAGGGTTATGTGTTTAATCTGTGTTTTTATGTATTCCAGACTTTAATTACGTAGTATCCATGCTGTTATTGTGCTGTTTGGTTATTTGTCAATTTTGTTTGTTACTAACAATATTTTTCGTATTTAATTTTTTTACTTTTTTGCATTCACAATGCAATTTTTCAATATTTTTCTTTTTAGAATGCCGATGTCAGCAGCCGAACGACAGCGTCCTTATAGACAGAGGCTGAAAGACCAGAATGCCCATAAATGTTTTTTTTACATATTATTGATCGTGACTGTACAGAGTTTAAGTGTCATTGACATTGATTTTACCAACCAGCTACCAATGAATGAAGCCTTTGTGTTCATGAAAGTTTAAACATTTTATTTGTTATTATAAGTGCTTTTTTAATAAAAGAATCATAAAAATAATGCTTTTTATTGTTCCTGGAAAAAATAAATCAGTTTTATGTGACTTGTGAAAAGACCCTAATATTTCAGCTTTGTTATTTTTTGTTACGGGTTTCATTTTTGTTACGGTATCATTTTTGTTTCATTTTTGTCACAATGGTCATTTTAAATGATTTTCACCCCTCTCACGTGGAGCTCTCCACGTTATCGGGATAATTAAAGCGAAAATTGTACTACGACATTCACTACACCGTATACCTTATGCCGTTATGCCGATAGCTCTAGTGGCGATTATCGCGTGAATTTTTGCGATCGAGCGGCCACACTGTGGCGATAAATTTAAAGCAATAATTCTTGCGACAATTCAAGCGAAGTTGAACATCGGCATATCCCCATAGTGTGGCCCCAGCATTAGAATAGTAATTGTGTTAGGTTAGTTATTACTTATTGCCGAGTATTCTTTTATAATTTTACCGTGTGTCACGGCATTTTGAAATGTTTCGTGTTCGACTAATGTCGATGTTCGTGCAACCGCGTATTAGTTATGGACTTAAAATCGTTACCGTGCTAAAGCATATTTGACCCGGTTAGTAAATACGTTAAATATTTGATTGACACCGTGTGACCTACTAGCAAAAATAAAAATTTATATAAGTACTTAAGTACCTAAGTTTTTTTGTTCATATGGTTATTTTTCAGCGTTGGCTACCCCTGAAATTTATATTAAGACTAATTTTATAAGTAGGTAAGAAAATGTTAAACATAACAAAAAAATTGCAGACAATCTAATGTTTACGATGAACAAATACACTTATCATTATCCACGATCGAGGGGTGCTTGCTTTCAAGTTGTCCTTGACTTTGCCATTAGCCCTAAAATTGTTATGAAACTTCCTATAAATCGAATCGAAAATCCTAATAAGCTTTTAGGTTTCCCAAAACACTAGCTATGTATTTAATAGGCAACATTAAAAGTGTATGAACTATGTTATGCTAATGTACATTTACCTATATTTAATCGACTTCAATATCTTGCAACTACTTATTACTCCGAATTAAAAATACATTACACTATTATCTGGATAATAGGATAAGAGGACGTTTAAAAAAAAGGTTTTGATGTAGAAAGAGACATCGAGTCACAATGCTTAATTCCGAATGTCATTACAAAATATCTACATTTCAACAACAGCCAATAATTAAACTGTCAAAATTTAGAATCCGCTGAAGCCAAAATTAACTTGGATTCTTTCGAACTCTGACTTCGACTAGCTGTATCCTTTCTCTCTGCGTTGCGTGCAGTCGTAAGCACGCGGCCATTTATTATTGACGCGCCGCGCCGTGACCTCAGCAGTGTGGGCGTCTGATGGACATCCCACGACATTTTCAACCCACTAAAACGTATTCTATAGGGTACATTAAATTATAAAATTACAGAAGACGAAACATCGGGAGTTTAGGAAAAGAATATGCATATAAGTTCTTCTGTGTACGATAGTCAACTAATCAAGGTTCATCTAAAATGGCTATTTTTGTCATGGGTACACCAACTAGTGCTCAGCGCGTCATGGCAACTCTTAACCGCCAGAACGCGTTGCGGTTATGTTGCGGTCGTATAACAAGACAGCTACGACAAGGATATCGCGATGTAGTCTTTTTGCGATTCCCACTACGTGTCATGAGCGTTTTCACAGGAGCAATCGAAATTTGTGATATGGATATTTTACAGTTACCACAACGCGTTGTGAGAAAGAGCGATTACGTTCTTTGAGCGTAACACATAGATAGATAGATAGATAGATAGATAAACGTTTATTGTACATAGGTACTTACAAGAGATCTTTAGAGTCATTATTTTTATAAAAAAATAAAAAGCGCTTTTAAAAAAAATGCCAGCAAAAGGTAAGAAATAATACCTCTAATAATATGAAAACATATGAATATGAAACATGTACATTTTTTGTTTTTTTTTTGTGTTATTGTCTAGGTAAACCAGCCCGACTTCAACGTATTTGGTGTGAATACAGTATTAGAGGTATTATTTCTTACTGTTTGGTGGCATTCTTTCATTTTTTCTACGGGTCAAACTGAGAATCTCCTTTTTTGAAGTCGGTTGTAATACCAGAACCTTCTCCTAAATGTAACAAATACTTTTCTGGAAACATACATAGGTACATACGGGTCAAACGGAGAACCTCCTTTTTTGAAGTCGGTTAAAATACTGAACTTTCTAAATGTAACAATTTCCTGAAAACCGCATCAATATCGGTTCAGCCAAACGCGAGATAATCGCGGACAAACAAAGTCAAACTGAGAAGCTCCTTTTTTATGAAGTTACTTAATAAAATGCCAGTTATTGAAATATGCTGCATTCGACAGTACCTATAAAGATTGTAGTTTTACAATATTACTGATAATTTTTAATGACACTGTAGCTTATAAATATCTTTAGAACCAAGTGATTGCTACGTATTTATAGCTTGAACTTTACACTACGAACTAATCAATCAACTTTAAGTAGGTACGTACCTACATATTAGGGTAGAAATAGACTTTATACACAGAGATATAGTAACAGAATATACAGTTGAATTACACAAAATGTCTCAAGTTCAGGTTACAGTCTTTCCCACTCCGTTTAAAAAAATGCAATTATTGAGATTAACGTTATCATGTACTTGTTCCATTAACTATTTTTTAAATAAACCGAAAGTCAATACCGTGATGATAGTGGGACCTGCAGCACTTATATCTATTCAGTGCCTGCAGTTAGAAGTGTTATTGCCCCCCGGTATCCGCATTTTCCGAAGCTCTATCTCTTTCAGTTGCTCAGTAATATCGTTCGTTAGAGCGAATGCGAACACCCAAAATACTGCGGAATGTTTTTAGTTTTACTGAGCTACGCTTCGACAGAAGTAGGTATATACCTCGAGCTATTCTCGCTTAGTGAACTACGTTTCTTCTATAGGAAGCTAAAGAGTTACCTAAATCTACGGCGCTGAAGCCTGAACGATCAGGGTGCTTACCATGAACTCTTATTGCGGTTTTGTTTAGGACCTAAACTGATCTGCTTCGCTTATTCGTACCACGACAGCTTAATATCAATGACAGCGATTCAGTGATCGATCAATGACATTTCACAGCCGCTAAGCTGTCAGGAACTCTTATTTGACTTATAACCCGGTCGATTTAACATGTCACCTGCAGTTTATACCCGTCCCTCTCACTCTCCGAGCATGACAGAATCGAGTGAAAGAGACGGGTAGAAGAAAAAGGACACAAATCGTTCGGTCATTAACATTTAGCAATTCATTTGCGATCCAGTTTTTAGAAGGTCAGAGTACGAAAGAAAGCAATTCATTTTAGGAACCTTTTCTGCATCGCGCTATTTTTGAATCGCTGTCTTAAAGTTGACGGTAGGCACCCAGAAGTCACAAAACTTTTATATTAAACATCCTTTAATTAACCCGTCATAAGTATGAGAAAGACATAAGAGAGCGAGATAGGCGGACAATGATTCAATTAAAATATCAATAACATGCCTTTGAACTTTGAAATCTTATTCTAAAGACATCTATTTATCCAAATCCAAAAGGAAATTGATTACAAAACAAAACCAACAGTCACAAACTAAATCAAACGACCCTAGTGTTGATATGAGCCTGCTCGACGATTTCGACGGGATTCTGGTAATTATCGTCGCCGGCTTGGTCGTTCAAAACTAATTACATGCTCACATCCATCAGAAGCTCAGAATGTTTTTATGATGTTATTGTTACTAGCAAGATATGATATTATTGTTTAGAAATTTTCTAGGAAAAAACCACCAGCCCTACAAGTAATTGTAGACAATAAATATCCCGCCCGAAAATCTACTTGCAGGGTTGGTGAGAAATTTATTGAAATGTTTGGTATAAAACAATTAGGTAAGTACCTATTCTTGATCAAAAGTTTTTCATTTTCATTACAGACAGTGTGAAACTTAATTGAAATATGCACTCAGTTTTAGTTACTAGTCCGAAAAATAAGTGAAAAGCTGTACTGCTTTAAGTTTCACACTGTCTATTATAGAACGACACTCAATCCCTTTCTAATTTTATTGTACTTGAAAAGAGTCTTCACTTGAGTGTTATTCTATAATACGGGGCTTTGAATTGCAAAATAGATAAAACATACAGCGCAGTACAGTTGTTATAAGTAAATTGAGTCAATCCTTGCTGAGTTATTTAAAATAACTAAATAAGCAAGATTAAATCTATAAAAACCTCACAAGTTCGAGTAGTACACGTCATCGCTAAATTGTAAGTAAGTATATCACAAGTTCAATGAGTAGGTACACGTTACAATAATAATGTAAAGGTAAATAAATAAACATTAAGTTGACAAACATAGGCAACGAATAGGTAAACAAGTTATCCTTCCATGAAACTTGGTCCCAACTTTATCGAAGAATGTTTTGAATTCTTATAAGTAAAGTATATGTTTGGAAAGGGAAGTCTGTAAACAAATAAAAAAACTGACATAAAAGGAAATCGTAGTCAATGTTTACAACTGTAGAATAGTGATAAAACATGCCGCCAATACCATTCCATCTGAAGTCTTGAATTTCTTTCTAGGCCTCTTGCTTTCTTCAGATTAAATTGCCTAGTTTCAAGACAGCCATAGATTTCCACAGGGAGTTTCTACTAAAAGAGCCGACGAACCTCAGTCCATAGCATCGTATGGAGCTAATAGTGAAGTATAGTCGACAGTACAATACCTTAACAAGAGCTCCACGAAAATGGTCCTAATTACACGAGGATAAGATGCGGTAACTTGATAGGCTGTTTTCAGTTAGATGTGTTTCTCTGTATGTGTTATTAGTTATTATTGTAATAATACGTGTTGAGACTGTAGGACAACAACGATGATAATTAATTCTATGATCTCCTTTATCCGTAACTATTACTTACGTAGTACGTAAGCCAAACGTCAGTATATTTATAGTTCATACACGGTAGATTCTTTTTATGCCACTTTGAGGAAAAGTACTTGATAAATCTCTGAAGTTTTGTTTCTTTTCAAAAATAAAGGAATGGTTCCATTGGGTGAAAGCTATCTTTATTGTTTCGAGTGACTACTTTCCTTTTAGGTGGCATGAAATAATTTCACCCAGTATAATATCCTAATTTTACGGTTTAGTATTTCAAAACAGCCTATCGATTTATCGACGGAATTTTCTGTTCACTGCTCGAATACGAACTCAAGGGCTTACAGCGAAAAAGAATCGTGATAATTGGACGATTTGTATGTCGACATTCTTAGATCTGAATTATTAATGACACAATAGAACACAAACAAACAAGGGTTAAACGTCAGTCATAATCGTAGCCCGATTTCGAATCGTAGTTAGAACAGTGATGAAATTCTTGGCAGAAAGTTAGACTTGCGAATTAGAAAGCTTCAGATTATCTTTTCCTTATTCATCCTTACGGAAGATGATGAGAGAAATGGCTGATGATGATGATGATCATCTCTATAATGTATGCAATTATACTTATCTGTCTCCGAATTTAAGCGTCTGAATGGGGTCTAGGAGTAATCACCGTAATTACATTAATCAGAACGAAATGATATTCATTTACACATTCATAAATGGTTTATCAGTTTAACCTGCACTTTCTCATGAATCATCTTTGTCAATAAATAACTTTAATTTTAAAATATCAGCTTTGTAAAAAATCTCTTTCTTATTCGCAGTAATATCCATAGCAAACGTAATAACAACGCACACCACGTACTTCGCGATACAAAGTAATGAATTAACTCACTGAACGTGCCTTAATACGGGAAACAATTTTTCTTGTTAAGCTCAAGAAGGCCGCCGCCGTTCCTTTGACGCGGGGTGGCAATCTGCCAACATTTTATGATTTCCAAGAGCTAAGGACTTGTTCCTACAGATCTATCGGTGAGTAAAACTATGAGTCAGCTATGATACACCATTTATACCAACATTTATACTAAATATTTGATTCACTCAGTTCTCGGGACTGTGAAAAGCCTACACGACACCACATTAGAATCATGATTATCACAAGAGGTCCATTTAGTGTTCCATTAACATAAGAGGCTAGGATCTATTTTAATTCTCTCTGTCTTACTTGAAATATGTGATGGAAACATTTCACTCATCACCACTTTACTCGAGTTATTTGTGTTCTATGTGTCTTAGTTAATGGCTCGAGATATGTCCTGTTATACTCTAGTTAACAACTCTAGCATCAGTCTGTCACAAAGTTAAAGCAACTCCAATGTGACATAATTTGTAATCTTCCTACTGTATACGTTCAAGTTTGTGGTAAAAAATAAAGTATTTATTTATATAATTAAGTTTTTAGAAATATAGATAAGTAATATAAGTAGTAGCCAGTTTGTTTTAATATGAATAAACATGAGCAAGTAGGATTTGCGACCGATATGGCGTAAAAGTGGCGTAATGACGTAGCTTTTTTGACGTTCACAAGTGCTGTATGAGCTTAAAATGAATAAAAGCTTTTGAATTTTGAATTAAAGTCACCAATTATTCATGTTATCTCTGCTGGGTAAGCTTTGTGTTGGAGGGTTTCTAGTAATATTTAGATCGCGTCTAGTTTTCCATACAACCATCCCATAATTTGACCTCTTCAAGATCTGTTTTTGAGGCAAATTGCAGTCTCCTTTCTTTAATAACACAGTAGGATCTCTATAGCGTTGAAAGAATCATAAAATTGTTGCCGAGGTTTAGGCGTACAATCAGGGACAAATTCGGTGAACCACTTCTTATTTCTTTTCGTGTGGCTGGTGACTCGCCATTCACGCACACTGCACAGACCCTTTTACTATTTGGTTAAGTATTAAATTAATATACGCATTAAATTATGCACAAGCAATTAGGGATAGGGGCTGCAAGTGACGCCAGCCACACGAAAAGAAGTAAGAGGTGGTTTACCGAATTTGTCCCTGGTGGTACATACAACAACAAACGTACAGATACGTAGGCATTTACATTAATATGATATTGGATGGACATGGAATGTCCAATTAAAGGTCGTATTGCTTCGACTAGATTTGTCTGGAAGTAGGTACTCGAAACTCGAACCCTCGTCACAAGTTCCGACCAGTAGTGAGTGACCCAAATATGAATTATTGTAACTGAACATGCGTTTGTATCAAATGGGGCTCTTACATTAAAGTGATCCCTGTCAACAAAAAGTGGGTCGCTTCCGAATTATTCATCGTCATTTATTTTATGTCCATCGAGTGTTTAAAAGTTCAGTTAATGTATTAGGGCCAGCTCAAGCTCACACTTTTGTTAAAAAAGTTAGGTTGCCAACTCTTTGAGATTACTTTTACTTTTTTGCATCACAATGCAATTTTTATTATTGAAACGAAATTTCAGAAAAAAATCTTCACATTTATGAAATAAACGCTGGCTCACATCAGCGCGTAAAAAAAGTAAACTTTTTTTTTATCCACTACGCCTTTATCACACCTGATGTTAAGTGGTGATAATGCTGAAGGTGGAAGCGCACTACTCCCGGAATCCTCAGTCACTGAGGAACTGACTATATTATCTCTGAGTGCCGGAACACAATAATGCTGAAAACATCATTGTTATGGCGACAGACTTAGATAAGATGGTGGTAGCTAGCCAGGCGGACTAAGAACAAGTCCTACCACCAACCAAACCGAAAACATTATGTACCCCCACTGAGAATCGAACCCGGGACCTCTTGGTCTGAAATCGATGGTGCAAACTACTAGAACACAGAGGCGGTTTAATGTGAAATAGCAATTATTTCATATTTATCGATTGTCAAATATCTGAAAAGATATTTCATTCGGGTGTCGAGACTGTCGAGGGTAGTAATATCTTCACGTTGATGAAATAAACGCTAAGGTGCGTAAGGAAGTATTGGAAAGATTCGAGACGCTTACTCTAACGAAACGACTCCGTAGCTCAGCGGTGAGAGCATTCGCCCGGGCATTGATAGGTTCCGGGTTCGATTCCCGGCGGAGCTACTTTGAGGATGGATCGTTTTTTTCAGACATTTCATTTTCAACTCTTTGAGAATTTTAAAATTTTGTGAGGCCTATAATTTTTGTCATTAGTAGAATATAATGTTTCTACTTTTTTTTTATTAATCGCATTTTATAAGAATACTGTAAATGCTGGTCATCGTGCAAGTGAATAATAACATTTTTAAAACGTAATAAGTATTACATTATTAAAATTTGATGTTTTCTTCTGTGTGTACCTGTGTGTACAGTCACATTCAGAAAACCTTCTTCAGTTGACAAATTCATTCCTTGATTAAGTCATAATATACTCTTATTACTCTTAATAAATAAAAAAGCTAGCAAATAAAAATATTTGTATTTGTATTTGTATAAACAAGGTTTAAAATTGTATACTATACACCTTTGACCTACGTCTTTTTTCGTATCAACATCAAAACCTTTTAGTATCTAGCTTATATTCATTACGAAGTTGCGACATTTTTGGTCCGAGCTTATGGAAAAGATTAGTATTCGATTTTGACCGCTCGCAGACTTATCTCGTGCGCACTCTTCACAGAATATATGTTTTTTGATAAATTTTGTTTACAAACTAAAGGATTGACATGTTGCATCATCTATACATATAAAACTCTAAATTGATTGATTGATTCATTGTTGGCATAGGCGTAGAGCCCTAACAGCTGAAGGTAGAGACACCATTTTTAGAGGGTAGATACCTGTCATGATGTAGATGAGCACTAAGAAAGGATTTTAGAAAATTCCCGTTATACAGGGTGCTACAGGTTGTTCAAGTTTGTATGAGAATTTGTAAAGGGTTGAAGATAGACACACCATTTTTGGTGGGTAGATTTTTTATGGTAGACCTTTTATGGTGTAGGTGAGCATTAAGAAAGGGATTTGGAAAATTTTGGAAAATTTTTGGAGGGTAGATTGCATTTATAATGTATGTTAGCACTAAGAATGGGTTTAGGAAAATTCTCGTTATACAGGGTGCTACAAGGTGTTCCAGTTTGTATGGGAATTTGTAGAGGGCTGAAGATAGATACACCATTTTTGAAGGGTAGATTCCTTTTATAATGTATGTGAGTTCTAAGAATGGGTTTTGAAAAATCCCCGTTATACAGGGTGCTACAGGGTGTTTTAGTTTGTATGGGGAATACCTTTCATGGTGTAGGTGAGCACAAAGAAAGGGTATTGGAAAATTCCCGTTATACAGGTTGCTACAGGATGTTCCAGTTTGTTTGGGGATTTGAAAAGGGCTGAAGGCAGAGACACCATTTTTGGAGGGAAGATACGTTCCATGGTGTAAGTAAGCACTAAGAAAGCATTTAGGAACATTCCCATTATACAGGGTGCTACAGGGTGTTTCCGTTTGTATGGGAATTTGTATAGGGCTGAAGGTAGATTCACCATTTTTGGAGAATAGATACCTTTTATGGTGTAAGTGAGCAATAAGACAGGGTTTTGGAAAATTCCCATTATACAGGGTGCTACAAGGTGTTTCAGTTTGTAAAGGAATTTCCATTTAGGTTAGGTTACGAAGGTAGAGACACCATTTTTGGATGGTAGGTAGCTTTCATTCATAGTGCATGTTAATTGATAGTAAAAACTAAGCGGAGAAAGACTCTGGCCCACTATTTCAGAAGATAAGTGAGCATGGAACAAAAAAATAAGGTCTACTGATCGATAAATATCTTGATACTTATATTGGTAATTCGTGACTTTCAAAATAAACGCACAACTATCTTAATCACTCGAATGAAGTCGCGGGCAAAAGCTAGTAGATTATAATAATGACATTGCTTGCGACGATATAAGCCATCGGTAAAGCAGACCTAAACTGAGCAAAGGAAAATAGACCTACAGAGACGAACCTTTTAATACTACCAGTGTACCTACCCAATTTTATGTTCAAAATGTTAATGTTCAAACTTGTTTCACAATCCAAATTATAATTTTAGTTCTAATACCAACTTCTCTCGCAATAAGTATTAACAACGTTTTCTGGTGTCTGTACCTTTCAGTGTATTTTCCAAACATCGTATATTATTAAAATGAAGCTTTTATTATTCCTCTTCTCGATTCAGAATATATTGGGCATAGAGAATATTATTAAATGTACCGTATAAATACTGATTCTAAATATAGATCCGAGGCTTACTGAAAACGAAAAGTATTAGTGTTAAAAGTAGCGTATAATCTCACACTTTACGATAGGCCCAATATAAATTACGATCGTGGTTAAGACTTGGGCTATCAAACTATGCCTTCGGGAGTAATAGAGTTTCTAGCCCTGGATTACGCCGGATGTAGCGAAAAGTAATATATATATACGAACAGCAAATTTTAATTAATGTTTTTAGTATGTTCAAAAAGTCTCTTAATACTATTTAATCCTAATAAATACTACTATACCTATATATTTAGGTACCTATTTACTACAGATACGTTTGAAAATATCAGTATTAAAGGAAAAACAAATAAGTGGGTATTGTGGGTCACCCTTATCAATGTCAGCAGAGAAAAATACCAATAGTATTTTAATTCGTTCTCTTGTAGGTACTCAAACAATGTAGGTAGATTTCTCCAAATCAGGTCATCTTCACCCCAGGGGCATATCAGGCGACACATAATTAGGCGACACACACATATCAGGCGACACTTAATCATTCTGATATTTTTCATATTGATGATTCATAAGGAGAGTGGATTGGTAAGCATTTCTTGAACATGGTAACAGCAAAATTTATATGCAAAGAATGTCAGTGTGTATCTTTTGTTTCGTTGTCAGTGTAGCCTGTGTACTTTTAAGGTCAGGGGGCCGATCATGAAGCTCGACTTAATACTGAGGTAACTGGAGTTCTCACCCTGAATAAAAAAGTGTACCCAGCAAATTTGACATTTATATATGGAGTGGCTGTCAGTTGTCTCATATGACCATACGTATTTCTTTAAAGTGTAGGTGAGACGGAAGACAGCCACTGTGTAATTTTTGGTCACAAAAAAGTGTTAGTACTGCACTCTCCAGTTACCTCAGTATTAAGTCGAGCTTCATGGGGGCCGATTCTCAGGCAATCGAGAAAAGTTCACTTTTATAAGCTCGAAATTCAAATATAACCCAATTTGTGTATTGTCAGAATTTCACAATCGAAAAAGTTCGATCGAAAACCAGTCGAACGCAACGAGTGGTACGGACCAATCGATGTTCGTATACGAACTTAGCTGTCAAAATGAATTTGTTGACATGTGGGACAGCTTAGTTTGTTTGAAACGTTCTAACTTTTCAATTGAAACCACAAACAAAATGTTCGACATAGGTACGAATTACCACACTGAAAAAGTTCGAATGCCTGAGAATCAGCTAAGTTCGTATACGAACATCGATTGGTCTGTACCACTCGTTGCGTTTGACTGGTTTTCGATCGAACTTTTTCGATTGTGAAATTCTGACAATACTCAAAATGTGTTATCTTCGTAAAATATTTGAATTTCGAGCTATAAATGTGAACTTTTCTCGATTGCCTGAGAATCGGCCCCCAATCACTCAGCCCTCAGACTACAAAATTATGACTTAATTCCATTGTCAGTGTGACATATTTACAAAAAGCTGGTCCGGCATTGCAGCCCCGCATTGTACGACACACGGTAAGGCCCGTTCGGCACATTCCGCAGAACTTTATTTCGTTCAATTGTTTCAAATGTATACTTTTAAGCGCAACTTTCCAGTCCCAAGTAAGTACCACAGGGTATGTATTATCATAGAACGCATCATAAAACAGTTACAAAATCACGATTCCATTCCATTTGCTGTTATGATATATTCGAATGAATGAATGAAAAAATGAATGAAAAGCCGGTGAAGTTGCAAGGACTTGCAAAGAGTTGCTTATGACCATCAGATAGGACCAGAAACTTTCTGTGGTATCTCAAAGAACCTATTTGGCGAATCAAAAGAGCACTGGCTGATACAACCAGGACTGCTACACACGTAATCGCTATTGAAGGCTACTCGCAAAGCCGAACTCTTGGAGCTTAGCAGGACGAACATCTGTGCGATAGTCCGTGCCTTAACCGGCCACCGCAAACTAAACAGGCACCAATTTCACATGAAATTGAGTAAACACGAGACGGAAACGTTATTTATTTATTCTAAACTTCTTGGAAGCCTTCAGACTAAAAGAGTTACTTTAAACAGGTGGCGAGTCACAATGTATCTTTTAGGCCGCAGTGTCTACTTTATCCTACAGGAGATGCATTAGCCCCTTACATTCAAATAATACGTTTAATAATAATATGAATGTTTACATAGGGCTGGCCGAGCAATCGACATTGTAGCCCCGCACTGTACGACACACGGCAAAGATCGGACCGGTTCTTAATTTTTAACCGACTTCTAAATCAAAAAGGAGGAGGTTCTCTATTCGTCTGTATGTGTGTGTTTTTTTTTGTATGTCCACCGATTACTCGAAGACGGATGGACCGATTGAAATGATTGAAACGTTATTACATCAGGTTAGATTCCAAGTTGGTTCCATTTTTTGAAATTTTGAAATCGGTTCAGTAGTTTTCAGGAAATCTTGAAAATACTGTCGTTTTCGTTACCACTTTATGTGAATTTAATACGTATCTTTAGGCATAACTTCTTTGTTTATTAACCGATTTAGATGATTCTTGTTTTGTTAAAAAAGGGATACCTTAAGTTATTTTAACTGACTTCAAAAAAGGAGGTTTTCAGTTTGATCACATACCTATTTACCAGAATACAAGTAAATTGCTTGCACGATGCACTAAAAAGTCTGAAATAAAAATTATTTTAAAATAAAATAAAAACCGCCTTCAAAAAAATCACATCAAAAAAGTAAGAAATAATTCCTCACCAAATAAATAACGTAAGTACTTTGAAGTCGGGCGGGTTTTAACAAAAACAACAAAAAATCGTATATACATGTCTCACGCCCGACTTCAAAGTACTTACGTTATTTATTTGGTGAGGAAATATTTCTTACTTTTTTATGTTTTTTTTGAAGTCGGTTTTATTTTTTTATAAAAATAATTTTTATGTTGTATTGCGTCTTTATACTTTTAAACGCAACAACTTTCAAGACCCAAGCACTATAGAGAACCATAAATCATAACGTGTTATAAACCGGCTACAGAATCATGGTTTAATTCCATTGCCGTTGTGCTATGTTTACAAAGGGCTGGTCGAGCAACAGCGGCATTGTAGCCCCGCACTGTAAGTACGACAAATGTTAATGATCGGGCCGGTTCGGCACATTCCGTAGAACTGGGTCAGAGGCGGCGGCAGGTGCGACTGCGACACGGAAACACGGCGGTGAAACGTTCGCCGCGGCCGGCCGGCGAGGTGGCGGGGAAATTAACACTCTCCTGTATAAGCTATAGTGATGAGTTTCGTTTGTAGCACAGGAAATATGAGGGTTGTTTTTCACTGAACAAGTTAAACTACAAAAAGTAGTTTGACATCTAAAAATACAGTGCCTACCTTAACAAATTACTTGCGTGTTTACGCATGAGTTTTCGAAATGCTCTCTCTTTCTCATTAACTCGAATCGGTCGCTGTGCGTTTAGGAATGGTTAAGGACATCTTATTCATCGATTGGACCTTCCGTGAGACGGTGTCAATGAGATAAGCGTCACCGATTTTAAAATATACCTACTCGTAATGACCCCGTAAGTTAAAATTACGCATGATTAACTTTAACGTGACTTTTAAGATTTTTTCATCATACTATACATGATACATTATTTTATACTATTGTTTTCATTTTGTAGATCATATCTTACTTAAATATTCTATAATATCTACCTTATTATTATAAAACTTTGGTTGGTGGTAGGACTTATTCATAGTACGCCTGGCTAGCTACCACCATCTTATCTAAGTGTGACACCAAAACAATGATGTTTTCAGCATTACTGTGTTCCCGCAGTTAGAGATAAGATAGCCAGTTCCTTGGTGGTTGAGGCATCCGGGAGTAGTGCGATTTCACCTTCAACCTTATCACCACTCAACGTCTGGTGTGATGAAGGCTAATTGCTACCCCGTTGTGTATAAAAAAAACCTTAGCATGGGTCTGTCATCCTCGTTTACGTTTAGAAGCTTCTACTTTGAAAAGATATTTGCGCGATAATATCTCTGATATGTTACCAAATGAAGTGAGTGGTACATCAAAAGATATATAATACCGAAAACCAGTAACGAAGTAACGTATTAACTGTAGGTAGGTATTCATTGCCCCTCTAAAATAAGGCGAAAGGCATCGAAAAAAGATGAACTACTATAGTTATAAAAAAACCTGATGATAGGAAGGAAGGAAAGTAGTTAAACAATTTTTTGGTGAATTAAAAAAAAATAAGTTGCATTATTTTGTAAATAAAAAATGGAAACCAATATATTTTAGTACTTTTTTCGTATAAATATAGGTACAATACAATTTAGCGAAACTGAGAAAATAGTTTGTACAGAATCGAGAGTAGAATCGATTCTGTACAAATTGAGTTAAATTAAAAAAAAAATGTTTTCATTTTTTGCCGCTTCTAAAATATTTGTGTCTAGCCTATTCATTCAATACGCGCTCGACCCGTCACGTGCTCTCTTACGTCATAGTAGAGCTTCTGTCAGAAAGTCACGGAGACCTATGAGCACGAATATCTTAGAAGTTACTTTAAAAAAAAAGTGGAATCAATTTAATATAAAATAAATTAGTTGGGGTGTATGGGCTTTTTTCAGTTATTGCATTAACACGTTGTATAATACCGATTGGTTATTTAGATAGAACACATGCATCAAACTTATGCATGATTATCTTTTACTTACAAATATCAGAATGTGATTGTCTTTCTATTGTTAAATTGCATTTTGACAATACTGTACACAAATAAACAAATACAGTAGTGTGTATACAGTGTTTTTCTTTGCTCCATTTGTTGTAGTCCTAAGTAAACTTTTGTGTAATTAACTTTTATTGTAACTTACAATTTGTTTTACCTTTGTAACCACTCAATTAAGTTGTTACCAGAAAAATCTTACCCATAAATGGGGATTACGTTTTACGTCAGTAATTTGTAATAACATACCTCCCAAATAAGAGGTTTGTTTACAAATTGTCAAACAAGCTGAAATTATGAAGAACATGAATTATTTCGTTAATTACGTTGAAGCATTTTAGTCTGACCTTAATTTCAGTTTTTCAGATTCAGAAATCTTTAAATATCCGTCAAAATTTACATTCAATGTAGTAAATTGGCCTTTATCTTTTCATAAGATTCAAACCTTACAAAATTACAAAATTCATAAAAACTTAACGGACGCGCTAGGAAGGTATGAAAATGAAAGCATAGATCGAAGTTAAGTTATTAAACCAAATTCTAAGCTTCACTCCAGGTCCTATTAATAAGTTAATATAGGCGGAATAATTTACAGTTTCAGGCTAAAAAGAAACATTTTACATAACGGCTTTAACCGCACGATCATTTAAATACACCACAGTCAAATTTTACTGCCATGAAATCGACTATTTTTAGTCACAGACCAATCGATGAAGTTGGCTTGGTGAAAGTCATGGCCATCGCTCTATATTTTGTCCCATAAAGTCTTATGTCCCAAAGTTTAGTGTTCACGACCATTTTGTATTGATATATTGGTAAAAGACTATCCTTGAAATATGTTGTCGTTAAACTAGTATCAATTCAGTCGGTAAGGTAGTCTTTCTCGGTTTATTATTTAGGTAAGTACCCAGCTTTTCCGATAGTTGATCAGAAATCCGAACACTGTATCAACTTTGAGTTATAGGCACTGCCTGCCTTTTGTTTTAAATTAAAAGCTTATTTGTATGTAGGTATAATTGAGTTTCTGTTTGCATTACTACTTATTGTGTATGTTGTATGTAGTATTTAACAGAAGTTTTTTAGGATTAGAATTATGAATTCCTAGTAATAAATGTGGCGTTTACTTGAAATTGTTTGTTATGCTTATGTAGGTAATCGTCTAAAGTGTATTGTATTTTTGTCTCGAAGTGTAATGAATGTTAGTAAACCTTAAAATAAATGAATAAGTTTACAAAATGAATATTTGAAGTACGGGTAACAGTATACTACCAGATTTTAGTAATTTTCTTTCATATTTTTCCTAAGAACCCTATTATTTTTATTATTTAATAAATCCTTGTTTTGATGTTGCTTAAGATTTTTCTTTGTTTGATTATTAGAACACAGGCTAACTCCTAGCGGATTTGCTGTAAAGACTATGATTGGAAGATTTGCAATGAGAATAAGGTGATAAAAAACCTAAAGTTCTCCCATGCTATGCTCAGAATAAGGTGATAAAAAACCTAAAGTTCTCCCATGCTATGCTCAGAATAAGGTGATAAAAAACCTAAAGTTCTCCCATGCTATGCTCAGTAAGATTTAATATAATGTTATACTGAAATACCTAAATACCCCAACAATATTTTTAAAACAGTTGAGATATAAGACTGATCCAATTTTACGGTTAATAATTCTGGTACAAGGAATATCTTGCTTACAATCAACGAGTAGTATAAGATCATGCCACTATTAGTAACATATACATAATTCGTGTCCGTTTGCGCGGACCAAGATGGATGGCCCGATTGACCTCGCGCGTCTGGTGAATAATTCTTGTTTTTCTACGGTTGTGTAACACGCTGATTGTTATATATGAGTGGCTGAAATGTCTGATGTTAGTGTCTAGTCCAGAGATCTTAATCAAGGATAGTAATCGATCGATGTACAATGCTGAAATTCATTCAATCATACAGATTTTAGACAATAAAGCAAATAATTTTGAAACATAGATGAGCTTCCAATACTCGTCTTTACAGAGTAAACCTTTTAATATTTAATTAAAATCGTCGCAGGTACATTTTTATTGTTTTGATTAAACAAACATTTTTTGCAGATATCACTAAATTATGCTATATAATCCCATCAACAATTAAAAGCGAAATGGGTAAGCAATCTTCTACTCGACATATCCAGGGCTTAATTAGCGTCCCGGCAACAAACACGTGGACACAATGGCGGAGCGCGAGGGCTCCATTGAGTACCGCGCGACCGCCGCGGAACACTCGTAAACTCTTAACAAAGAAAATTCTCATATTTGTTCCCTCCGCTTCAAAGTCTTTACGATATCATTTTTTGTGCCTAAAGTAGGTCATGTTTCACCAGTATTTCATATTTCGAGACTCCTACTGTTCCGTGCTTTAATCAAGAATGAAATATTCCACATTCAAATGAAAGAAGCATTTTTGATTCGTATTTTTTTTTTACTCCCTTACATGTTTTCACCGGAAGCTGAATCCAACCATGCCAAACCAATTAAGATTGTACATTATCCAATTCTATGCATTGTATTGGAACATTAATAATTTAACAGGTACTTACCTAAATAAAGCGGTCAGACTACATAGGATGTATTACTAATATCAAATATTTTTATAAAGATCCTGGTGTTAGAATATACGAATATCGTAATTGAAATGCTAAGAAGTGGAGCTTAAATTACTGAAGAGTAAGACACCGCAATACCCGCAGTAATTACTTTACGTCTCTCTACTTTGTAATTTATTTGTGAGCCCAAAATTATTCATATTATTGACATTAACTTCTAATTTTGTACATGTTACAATTTAATAACTAATAAGCAGTAATAAGGTTCAAACGAAACTGTAAGCTAAATGTCCTTATCCGTGATTGGATTTAGACCTTAACGAGTTGCATGTTTAAAGTAGATTGAGCTAATTTGATTGCTACTGTGTAGTGTGTAGTGTCGTAGATAATTTATCATAGAAGTATAAAAAAATATGACGTAATCATACTTTTAAACAAAGCTTTCAATGGCGATTTTAACATCGTATTTTTTTTCAAATTATCTACTTTGTCTTCAAACTCATTAGTGTAATGTGCAACAAAAAAGATGGAATGGAAATAAATATAATATAATGATATGGAAAATTTTCAATCTAAAAGCATACCTTTCGTTTACAAATTCGTGAAGAATTGAATCCCTCGGTCATATTATAAGTTGGTGACGGGACGTTGTTCAAAGAAAACTGAACTCATAACAGAGTTCAATAAAATAATATAGGAAAATTAATTGTTCATTGGAATTACACAATAACCTTTTGAAAGATCATATGGAATCTTAAAAGGTTGAATAAAGAAAAGGTTATGCGAAAAGGGTTGTAATATTAGCAAGGATTTTCACTCCGATGTTTTTCACTCTAATGGCGCGATTACATTGATCGTTTACGGTAGGGCTTCCCAAATTTGGATACGTCCCCTCGAGGTTCGCGGAAAAAACAAAAAATAAAGTTAAAATTATGAACGAGAGAGACTTTTCTTTTAATTTTGTTTAGGACGGAGAAGTAAGGTGGCCAGTGGTGTTAAGAAAGGTTTACTTACAAAGGCTGATTCAAAAAAATCTAGTGGTTATAAATTTTAGATCAAATCAATAGAACAAATCAATTTCACCTTTTCCGTCTTTTGTTTACTTACGAATTCGTGACCATGAAGCTGCCATATGCCCGAATACTCGTACGCTACTTATGTTTGGGAGCGTCTCACACATCGCCCTGTCACTTTAAATGTCAAACGTATGAAAGAGATGCCATGATGTTTGAGACGCTCCCAAAGTTGATTTGCGTTCGAGAATTCGGGCGATAAAGTCTCAAATTCGGGTGTGAACTGTGGCAACGTGATAAAACCATTGGGTATCCGCATCTATCTCATCCCGATGAAGAATACAAATTTGAGTAGAACAACTAATGTTATCGCGCCGCAAAACCGAGTCTGGAGTTCTGGACAATACTGCCATCACAGAACATAAGATATTTTTTTTCCGTGTACTGTGACTGCCATTTTCGAAAAGTTTAGAAAATTAAATTTCAACTGAAAACGGACTGTGTTGGAACAGCATAGCGTGACAAAGTTATTGTGTAGTGTACGTCAACAATAACTGCTGTATGTATGTGGCGAATAAAATAGATCGTTTCTACGAACCTCGGTCGATACCACGGCCGTTTAGCGATGCGGCACTGTTTCGTCGTTTCAGTAATAACTGTTTTTTTTACAATATGCTTGGTCTCACATTGCAAACTTACAGACGACTGGTATCCTACGCCAGTCGTATAGCGTAAGTAGTGTATGAGTCACAATATAAATGTATGGGAGCGGCGACTTGTCACCGCGACTGTAATACCTATGATACAGTTAGTTTGTATTGTTTATGTTATGTAATCCTATAATTTGTACAAGATCCATACTTAATTTAAGTACTTAATTTAGTATTCTGTATTGTGATGGAAGTGACTGTATTGTGTATTGTGAGTACAGTGCCACGAGCTTTTCTGTTCCGGTGACAGCCGTGACAGAGGAGCCACTTGCAATACGAAATTAGCTGTCAAAATGGACTGTCATATGAAAACTGTTTTAGTTCCAAAGATATTCACCGGAACAGAAAAGCTTGTCGCACTATAATACTATTAAGTGGAGAAAAAAATAGCCCTCGGTGAGTTTCTTGCCGGCTCTTCTCATTACAAGATCTCCTGCCGTAGGATTTGCAAACCGATGGCAAAGCTTCATTGACCATAAGTGTTGTTAACCAACCTAAATTGAATAAACGTAATTTAATTTAGAATTTTGTAGGTATCGTAATATTCGTCATGCAAGACCGATCTATGAGTTATGTAAAAATAAATCTTTCTTTTTGGACCGTCTCCGTCTCGGCGACTATTATTACGTCGAAGACGGTTAGTACTCGTTACGACTGCTAAGCCTCTTGTCGCACTTTCATCCTATTACATATTTAATAGAGTGAGAATAGTGAAGGATTCAGATTATTGTTAGCGTTTGACACAAAGCGTTTGTAAATACAGATTAGTTATGCAAAGTTAGCGAGTAGTATTTTTTATATTTTAATGATGTCTTCTCCACTTACTTTTTTCTTTATTAGAATTTTCTTCCATCACTTCGTTTATATACAAATTGTAATGCATCTGACTACTAATAGTTACTTCACAATTCAGAAATATTTTTTTAAGTTTAAACAGGTACTTAATCTGTAAAAGTAAATTTTTTTTAGAATAAATTCATTTTATAGCTACTGCGAATATTACATTACAGGCGACAAATAATACTGAAACAAATATTATTTTTAAGCCATCCGCCTCTCACGGCATTGGACAAGAAAATCCTCAGAAAGGAATGCCAAGTAAAGAGATAATTCTTGCTTAAAGCCCCAAAAGGGATTAAGTGGGTCTAAATCATCACAACAATCGTTTATTTTTGACAAGACGAGCTCGCATCGAAGGGACCGACAAATCTGAAAACACAAATATAAATAAACAAAATGTAACATTGATTAGATACCGACCGAGATAGGTAATTTTAAGAATTGTACTACAAACATAATAAATTATATTTTTATAGTCATCAAATTGTACAGCGGCATCTTTTATTAGGTACGATAGCAACTTATCTTGGAATGTCAGGAAATTATAAAAAATCATGTCACGAAAAAGTGATTCCGTTACACTGTTTAATTCCAATGAATACTACCGGTAAAATTGTCTATAGGGACTTACTATTTACTCATTATTATACACAAATATAACAAGGCATGAGCGATAAATGACACGTAAAATTGCATTAAAATCAACCTTTAACCATAAAATAACTATGATAGGTATATAACATGCACAATGCTATAAATTATTTACTAATAAGTATATCGTTTTCAGCGAATAAAGCGACAACTTACTTGGGAGAGCAATCAAACATACAGAAGCAATTTTTATGTTGTTGCTGCCCGTCTCACTACCGATAGGGGTAGTAAAATAGAAAAAATATAGTCTTCCTTCTGTCTTGCCAGGCACTCGAAATGGTTCATGTTGGTATTAAATTCACAATGACCTCAATTGACCAGCTAGCACTGGTGCAACATTACACAGTAGGTACTTATGGCGATACTCGGAAAAAATGTGCTGAAGCGAGATAGCAATGAGTAAACGACGCGCGCGGGAGCGAGACCGATTTTGCAGATTAGGCAGAAAAAACACAAAATCACTTCGTATTAAAAAACTACAGCGATTTAAAAAAAAATGCTTCTATACGATCCTCAATATTATTGGTATCCACTAATTAAACCAATTTCCAATAGTGTAAGTAACCCCATTTAAGAATAATCTTCACTTTTCGTATTTTTTAGAGGTTTTTTCGAAAATAAAAAGTGTCGAGGCAAAATCATAAAATCGTGTTTTTGAAACTATACGATTCTAGATAAAGGTATGAAGAAATATATATCTTATTACCAGATTTTTAACAACTGTAACCGTCCTATAGTTTTAAATCAAAAAGTCCATATTTTTCCGAGTAGCGCCTTATTAGGCAGTATTCTGTGCGCCACGGTTCTGATTCTATTCAGTCTCCTACTATGTTTGGCCTATTATTATTTAAAGCCTAAGTAATATAAGTATTTAAAGCCTACGCTTAGCCGAATAACTTACGTATTTGTCCGGAATCACTGATAATCAATGTGATGACGATTATGTGTCGGATTTTTTCTATACTTAATATTATAAAGAGGAAAGATTTGTATTTTGTATGTAACGAATAAACTCAAAAAGTACTGGACCGATTTAGAAAATTCTTTCACCGTTAGAAAGCTACAGTCTTCCCGAGTGACATAGGCTATATTTTATCCCGATATTCCCACGGGAACGGGTACTACGCGGGTGAAACCGCGGGCGGCCGCTAGTTAAATGTAAAGAAATATAGGTACTTAGGTACTATACAAATTACACAGCGTTAGTCTAATACGAATTAACAGCGTTACATGACACACCATATGGAAAGATACAAAGAAATGGGACACTTGTAGTAAAGTAATTATTCAGAAAACACTCGTGACTATTAACATGATGAAATGTCCCTAACCCAGCGAAGGCAATTACATTGGTGTGGTTTTCATTAGGTTTATGACGACGTTTCAACTAAATTAAATGGCAAACAATTGCGGAAACAATGCTTGTTACGATGAGTATTCTGTGACTACATTGCTGATTTTTAAGTATGTTCCTTTTTGGATATTTCAAGGTGATTGAACTTAAATTTAATAATACACTACAAAGTAGGTTTTGTACACTGAAATTTTAGTTATAAAATCCATTATCCAAAAGATTTATATCGACATAAATCAACGAAAATTGAATAGTGGCGCGTCATCGTTAATACGCAGAACTAACCCTGACTCAAACCGCAACCTTCTTACGTCACAGTATTCTGACAACACCAGTCATATCATCACATTATCATCATGTCTCAAGGTGTCAAGAAATTCAAAACAGTAAAAACTCAAGCATATAAAACTTTATATTATTATCTAAATAGTCAATGCTAGCTGGGTGCCTACCATCAACTTTAAGACAGCGATTCAAAAATAGCGCGATGCAGAATAGGTTCCTAAAATGAATTGCTTTCTTTCGTACTCTGACCTTCTAAAAACTGGATCGCAATTGAATTGCTAAATATTAATGACCGAACGATTTGTGTCCTTTTTCTTCTACCCGTCTCTTTCACCCGATTCTGTCATGCCCGGAGAGTGAGAGGGACGGGTATAACCTGCAGGTGTCATGTTAAATCGACCGGGTTATAAGTCAAATAAGAGTTCCTGACAGCTTAGCGGCTGTGAAATGCCATTGATCGATCACTGAATCGCTGTCATTGATATTAAGCGGTCGTGGTACGAATAAGCGAAGCAGATCAGTTTAGGTTCCTAACCGCAATAAGAGTTGATGGTAGGCACAAAACCGCAATTAGAGTTGATGGTAGGCACCCTGGCCTATTTAAATCTTCGATCAACAACTAGGTGTTATTGTTGATCGAAGATTTACTTATCTCAAATTTATCCTCGTGGTACTCGTTCCCATGGGAACACCTTTATGGATGGAGAAGGAAAATGGGCGTAAGGTGTTAACGACTGCAAACACAGCCGGGACCAACCCATTGGTCACCCATTCCGTAGTTGACTCTTGAGAAAATTGCTTAACCTCAAAGATCGCAGACCTAGCGCACTAACACTGAGCCACGGGTTTCTAAATTGATAAAAACTTTTACATTATAGAACTAACCAGAGAAAGTTGAAGTGAAAACGCCACTATCACTGTGTATGTATTTTGATTCTTAGTAAGTATCCAAATAGTTTGCCGCAAGCAGTTTTCGCTCGGCACAAAACTGCAGGAGCAGTGTACGGCTCGCCGTTGCCGGGCCGGGCTGTCTGTGCGTTGACCGGGTCGCGCGATCGATGCCGCCTTGGTTGCGGCCCATGCTAATTATGCCGTGATTGATCAACTATCGGGAACATAGCATATGGGACCTGGGTTTTAATAGCCTAGTAGTTTCACGACGTAAGAGCTTTTTACAACAGTTTCGATTGAGTTGAACAATAAATATATTTAATTAATTTGTGCCCCAAAAACAATAGACTCTGTGTACCTGTGCTTATTATACGGTGATTCATCAACAACTGGGAACGCCTCATTCGCGATCTGGTAAAAATATTTGAGTTATTTGGTGCCCAAATATACTTAATTTGATTTATTTTTTTGGTAATTCACTTAATCACCAATCAACTCAAATATTTTGATCAATATTTGAGTTATTTGGTCAATTGATCAATTATCGGCAACACGGAAACAGGCACGCATTTAAACTGAATGTTTATGCCTGCTAGTTTAGGGCTAGAATACGGCATTGCTGCTTCTACTAAAGTTTCAGTTTATTGTGTTCCGCAAAGAAATTGACCTCGTGGGTCAATCATCTACCTATACTTATCTATACTAATAATATCATGATTGATAAATAATCGAGATCGCTAGATTACATCTTACGTTTGCGTTGCTATTTTTACCGAGGGCAAAGTTAATTTATATGCCGTTCATTCAGATATCAGCCACACCACAGATTACGTTACGTGAATGTTTATGTCTCACAAGTGATAAAATGGTCTCGAAGTGTTTCTGCCCATACTAATCAAAGTGATTTTTCAAAGACAATTTGAATGGCCCCTGAGTTAAAATCAACAACTACTGCCTGGGTCGCCCGTGTGGAAAATCCGTTTGACTAATGCACATACAAACTGTAGATTTCCGGCATTTCTATTTCCTTCCCAAGACCTTTCTAATGGTACCAGACGCACATCTCTACTCCTACCCGCGTCGCTACAGGGTGCCGGCCAAAAATCGAGGTTCCACGATTAATATAAGTATAAATATAAATAAAAAACCTACAACTCCTACCCGCGTCGCTACAGGGTGCCGGCCAAAAATCGAGGTTCCACAAATGATATATAAAGATAAATAAAAAACCTACATCATTTAAAATTTAATTTCCATCCACCAAAAATTAAATTTTCGTTTAATTTATTGAAAATCTGCGTAGTCTTAATAATTTGATATGACAAGCAGTAATGGTACAGTAACCTGATTGATCAATATCGCGGGAACGTCGCTTAATGGACCCGGGTAATTATACTTGATTTATTTTAGAGCCTAAACGGTTTTTCAATACAGTGGCCTATTTAAATTGCGTAAGTAGCGGTATCGCATAACATTATTAAGAAAATTGGCCAAATGAATTTACGCTAAGAATGCGTATTTTGTTAACGTCTTCTTAGGTCAAGTGCGAGTTGGACTCGCCCTTTAAGAATTTCGTACCCACTTAACGTACCGATTGCCTATACCTAGACAAAATTCCACTATAATTTTTCGTCAGCAAAGTATAACTCTGTTTTTCAAAGTGTTTGTATGAATGACAAAGTTACATTTGCGGTTAATGCGTTATATCTCAAAAAGTACTTACTATATATCGTTCATATCAATTTTCGTTGAAACTTTTTATTAAGATCTCCAGAATATATTTTTTCTAGATTTTTCACTCTTTTATTTCAAAAGTTAGAGGGGGGGGGGGGGACACACATTTTACCACTTTCAAAAGATTGAATTTGAGAAAAATTGATTTAAAAAAATATTTAGTTTGTGTGCCATGTATGGAAATTCCCCTTAATTTTTTAAAATATTTTTGTATAAAAATTTTATAGCGGTTCACAGAATACATCAACCTACCAACTTTCAATGGTGTATTAGTTTTTATAGTTTTGAAATAAATTGGCTGTGACATACGGACGGACGGACGGACAGACAGACAGACATGACAAATCTATAAAGGAACCCTAAAAACAGCGTTTTAATTACAATTTGCTCTGTCTAGTCCTGTACGATAATCTAGTTTTAATTAAACCGAACCTAAATAAGCATGTTTTGTGAAGTCTTTTTATGCACGTAATTACTCTGAATTTAGCATAATGATTTAGATTTAGATTCGAACAAGCTAAATAAAAATAAACTACAAAGAAAAAAGTTCTACAAGATATCAAGCAAAGTTCTAATCCTCACAGCTACGACCTCTCGTAGTCACCTACGATTGCTCGTAGTCATTTACGCTCTGTCGTAGTCAGCTACTAGTTTTCGTAGTCACGTCGTACGTAGCTATGAAGTAAGAAGAGTATTTTATTTACAACTATAGGCAGAATTATGCTTCCGTGTTGTGATGTGTTGCGTGCGATGCGCCAGGAACGTATCGGTTTCATACATTTATTACAAGGTTTTTATTAATTTGCCATGTTAGTAAGTTAGTATGTTAGTTAGATAGTGGGGGACAAATCTTGCAAGCTTAATTTGACCCACTTCCCACTGTCCGATGGAGCTGAAATTTTGTACACAGGTTTGATTTAGATGACAATACAATATAAAAGTACAGTCAGCAAAAAAGCTTGTCATAAAAATGAAATTTTTACTAAAAACTTATTATGGTTAGAAAAATATTAATACCGTGTGTTGTGTTGCAGCGCGATCTTAATACAAAACGTATGAAACTGATACGCTTGTGGCGCGTCACAATACACAAACAGAAAATAATGTTTCCGGGTTAAAAAAAATATCTGTGTTCAGTGATTTAGATAAACTTTTGAGGTTCAACAGGAAATGTAGGCTAAAAAAATCCTTACGCCGCCTACGAAACTGGAACCTAGTATCGTACGAAGAATAATTCTTCTTACAAAGATACTAGTTTCGTAAAAAGAAGACTTTTTCTTTCTACGAAATTGGTTGGTGCGTCAGATTTTTGGTCAGCGTGACTGGGACATCATGATGAAGCTTCAGTATGCTAATCTGACGCGCTCGAGTATTTCAAAATGGCTTTTTTTATTTCAAAAATTCGCTGCAAGCGTGCGTCACTTCCAAATCGTCAGATTAAGAAATAGGAGCATCAGTAGAGTTCATTGAACACCTATGAAAAATTTACACGCTCGAGTAAATGCACTTTTTTTGATTTTCACCCCTCCCGCATAGCAACCCCCACCACGCAAATCGTCAGATTAACATATATTTCATATAAGAGACATGTTAGAGCATGAAAAATATTATAATCTAACACGCTTCATTATATCCATGTCATTGTTTCTTTTTACAACTTCTGTAGACACTTCCCCCACCGCTAAATGTGGAAACATTATAGAACCATTTACTCTTCCTTTAATCTAATCTACCAATTCTAATAGGTTTCCGCGACGCTCGAGTAAATCCACATTTAGCATTGACAATGACAACAACGTTTGTTTCTTTGCTAAAAACTGAAAAAAGAGAAAAGAGTTTTTATCATTGAATAATTATATCATTCTTCTTACGAAACGGTATCTTAAGATGAAAAAGTTTTCTTCTTACGAAACTAGTATCGTAGTAAGAAGAATTATTATTCGTACGATAACTAATTACGTAGCACCGGTTTCGTAGGCGGCCAAAGGGAAAAAATATGGCTGTCATATTTAAAAGGAGGTATCATTTTCATTGAAGATTTGGGCCCCGTTCAGTCATTCGTTATTAATATTCGCGCCGCGCGGCCTGCCCCTATCTCTTGCCTAACGAATACGAGTCGACACTTTGACTACAAATCACTCTGAATTTGAAGTAAATGGTCACGGGTGAAACATGGGTTTTTAAATATGCCATTGTTAATTTAACTAGTTTGGTTAAGTTAATTCTTATGAAATTTAATTCCGATTTACTTACCTACTTTTACTATCTTCTTCTTATATGGATTACGGTTTCCCCTTTTACGAGCGATATGCAGACTAAATGCCGAGAATAACATAGAATTACAGGAACTTACTTATCACACCAAATACCGTTTCTTCAGTAACTTACAATGGTAATATTTATAAGGATCGGTGGCGCGACATGGCTCTCAGCAATCATAAATTAAACTACCCTTGTCGCCTTTATGAGTTTGCATAAAAAAGGAAAGTCGATTTTGTCACTGCCACGTTTCGCCGTAAGTAGTGTTAGTTGAAGTGAAAAATGGCTCAAGACCCTTAAAAAACAGCCCAGAAATAACCATTCCAGCTGTTAATGGGAGACATTTCGGGTCTCAGTGAATGGGTCCTGTTAAACCGCGGATGTGGGCCAAGGACGCCACGCTCAATAACGCAATACTGCTGATCAACTGCCGGAAAGCGAGGCAAAGGAGCAAATAAGTACGATTACCATTTGGACGTTCGAAAACTCGGATGCGGAAGTACAAAATTTAACTTTCCAGACAATGATTATAACTAAAGTATCTAAGTCTTAAATTTAAACGCCCCGTTTCTAAATAACCGATCTCGTCTAGAGTATACAGCAGTTTAGGCAATCTTATATATAAAATTCTCGTGTTCCCAATTTCCCCCGAAACGGCTTGACCAATATTTGTGATTTTTTTGTGTATATTCGGTAGGTCTGAGAATAGGTCGTAAACTATTTTTAACTACTTCAAAAAAAGAAGGAGGTTCTCAAGTCGACTGTATTTTTTTGTATGTTTTACCATAACTTCGCCAGTTGTTAACCGATTTTAATAATTCTTTTTTTATCTGAAAGAAAATAGTTCATGTGTGGTCCCAAGCCGAAAGTAACAAGAACAAAATATTTAGTGAAACAATAATACACAATATCTCACGCGCGGAGTGGTGGGAAAAACATAACAATAGGTAGGTTGCTTGGCACCGACTTCAATGAGATCAGTTAGTTCCAAGATTAATTAGATAGAGTCCCGCCCTTTCGTCTTTTGAATTGAATGATTCAATTTATTTTTTATTTTTACGTTTTTCTGGAAAGTGAGTTTTTGTTGGCAGTTTTTGTATGAAGGCGGATTAATTTTTTTGAAAAAAAAAATATACCCCTAAGTGATAAAGTTGACCTACGGGTGGTTTTATTTTGTGGTCATTTTTTTTAATGATTTGTCACTAAGAACTATACATATAACGGATAATTTTCATCCTTCTATCAACAACCCCCATTTTTAATAGCGATACTATCTTTACTTTTATCTCCAAATGTGTGCGAGATGGCAATTGTCACCAGATTTACGAATAGGGGTTTGGCCCAAGGCGATCCTCTATCGCCTTTAATATTTAATATAGTAACTCATAAAATTTGTTATCAATTACAAAATGTACTGGTAGCACAATATGCTGATGACTTTGTCTTATTTGTAAGTAACAAAGAAATAAAAAAATGCGAACAATATGTACAAGAGGCAATGCACACTGTGACTAAACTTTTAGATGAACTTGGGCTTTCATTGTCAGTTAGTAAAACTAACATTTGTGTATTCAGTAGAGGGCGACGAAGAACTACACCATCTATAAAAGTCTATGGCCAAGAGCTGAGTTTAATGGAATGTGTTAAATACCTGGGATTTTGGTTGGATAGGAGTCTTTTATGGAGGAGACACATTAATGAAATAATTGATAAATGCTCAAAATTTTTGAATCTTTTAAAAATGTTAGCGGGAAGCTCTTGGGGAATGCATACCAAACATATTCGTCGATTGTATATTGCACTTATACGAAGTAGAATAGACTATTGCTCTTTTTTGTATGACTGCAGTGCTAAATGTCATGGCTCTAAACTAGACAAACTTCAAAACCAGGCTTTAAGAGTAATAGGCGGGTTTATAAAAAGCACCCCTATTCATGTTATGCAAAGTGAATTGTGTGTACAACCTTTAGTTATACGGAGGCTTTATCTAGCCTATAAGTATATGTTAAAATGCACTTCAGTTTCAAATAATGTACTGATCTCTCAAGTGTCCGAGCTGAGTGACTTGTGTGCACAAAATAATTACTGGCAAAACAAGAAAAAACCGCTGCTTACAAATATATACAGCGAGGTTTGTCAGTTTGACTATGCTTCCGCTGAAGTCCCGCCGGTATTCGACTTAGACATCTGGGTAACCGCTATTGATTTTAATAAAATTGTAAAACTTAATTTAAACTGTATTCAAAACTCTAAAAATACATACGAACTTAACTTCTTGAGAAATAGTGTCACATCAGAAATTTTTAGTAAATATGAAGGTTGGCATAAGATTTTCACCGATGGCTCCAAAAGTCCCCAAGGTCAGGGTGCTGGCTTTGTGGATCAAAAAGCAAATGTAAAAGCCGGTTTTCAAATTACAACAAAAGTATCCATTATGACGCTGGAACTCATTGCGATATTTCAAGCACTAACCTATGCGATTGATAAAGGTATAAATAAAATAGTTATCCTCTCAGACAGCAAAACTGCG
Source organism: Crambus lathoniellus (assembly GCA_949710035.1). Taxonomy (NCBI): domain Eukaryota; kingdom Metazoa; phylum Arthropoda; class Insecta; order Lepidoptera; family Crambidae; genus Crambus; species Crambus lathoniellus. The sequence goes on along the minus strand of OX453309.1, from coordinate 11,057,381 downwards.
TTACAGCATTTGGCTCGCTGCGCCTCTGGTTTCAGAGGTGTAACGATAGCCTACGACATTCTAAAAGTTATTCATAGCTTAAAGAATACTGATATAGAACTAATATTGCAATGGATTCCGGCGCATATTGGTCTTTCAGGGAACGAAAAGGCGGATCTTGTGTCAAAAGAGGCGGCTAGTAGTGGCGAGGTGTATGATTATAGAGCGGATTATTCAGAATATGTATCTCAATTTAAGAAAATATGTTTTCAAAAATGGAAAAAGCATTTTGATATGGCTTCTGTGGACAAAGGGTTATGGTATAAGTCTATACAAGGAGAACCTACTTGTATACCATGGTTCGACGATAACAACTTGAGTAGAAATTATATCAAAATTGCTTTGCGCTTGCGTTCAGGACACTACCCATCGGCAAAGTTCGCATATTTAATGAAAAAAGCTGATTCACCAAATTGTAGCCGTTGTAATAAAATTGAAGATGTCCAACATATGCTGATGGAATGTGTTAGGAACCAAGCTGAAAGGGAATCACTGTTTAAGGAATTTAAATTGAATATCAGAGATATTGGCCTAATTCAAAACATTTTATCAAAACCTAAATCAGAAGTAGCAAAAAAATTATGTATTTTGGTGAAAGTCTTTGAACAGTGATTCCTTTTCTTTCATTAAGATCGTAATAACCTAGCCCACTAGCTTACTTTTAATTTATTTTAGATAAAGTTATTTATTTTGTAACAGGGAAGATACAATGGGGCTGGCATATCCATGTGGATAAAAGCCCCAAACTAAATAAAGAAAAAAAAAAAAAAAAAATGGCAATTTAAGATGATCATTGTCGTAATGGCGAAATATCGTTTGCCGGGACAGCTAGTCTCTTTAGATTATTTGTAAAGGGTTTAAATTGCACACACAGAGAAGATAGTCTAAAAGTATTTTACAAAAAGTAAAAACTGTGTGAAGAACAGACATATTTAAACAGTAGGTAACATTAGGCAAGGTTCTGTAAAAATAAATTTATAGTCAAATAAACATACCCACAATTTACAAAATTATACTTAGAGCACAAGCTTAACTCATATCAATAGATATCTTTATACCATCCTTTCTCTATTTACCTTCAATACAAGTTTCTAACTTTCCACTCAGAATATAAATTCGAAGAGTTAACGCTAACGCAAGTTTGTCTGGATGTCATCCGAGATTCTGTTTGCTCGGGTTTCGGAGGAAAAGTACCACAGGCAAAAGTAGGTCAAGACCAAAATGTGTGACAACTTGTCTGCCTAACGCCGTAGTCAATATTATCTAAAAGCAGTATCGCTTCTGATCTAAACCCTATTTATTAACTTTTTATAATAAAAATGGGACAACAACAAATACTAAAATGCGATCTAAAATGTTAAATACACAACGATAGTTTGGATTTTGGATTTTGATAAATTGCTGTATTTTTTATTATTTTATTATTATTATTGGTCGGTGGTAGGACTTGTTCTTAGTCCGCCTGGCTAGCTACCACCATCTTATCTAAGTCCATCTAAGTAAAAAAAATGAACTTATATTCAACTGCGTAAGTTATGCAAACATTTTCTTAGAAGTTTAATCCTAGTACCGCGATTTATTTTGAAAAAGTGCTTCTGTTTCACTTACGCTTCTTCTTCTTTTTATGCGGTGGCGATTCCAATTAGAATGTTGCCAATGTCCATTTTTTAGCTCAGTTTTTTTCACTTACACTTAACAAGCTTACACTTTCAGTCCAAAAATCACCGCCTTTTCAACTGACAACAGTGCGATATCAAGCATGCGAAATCGGAGCAGCTATACTCACGTTACTGGTCTATCTTACATGTACCGCCATGTATTAAGGCTTTAAGTTGTAACAGGTGAATCCAGGCTGTCGGTTACGTCACTCCAAATGCGTCGCGTTCCCATTTTGATGTTCCGCATTGTACACCGCAAGAATGGAACGAGAATTCTTTTGGGATACTCTTCCAGTTCCCTTCTTTATTACATTCCATTTATATCTGAGCGAAATATAACACAAGAAAAATAAGCCATTAAAGTAGTTTCGTTAATTTAAATTCGTGTCCTAATCAGATGGTTCTGTTTTTCTTCTTTCGATAGCCATTTGCGCCTGTTTTTCTAAAAATAAATATTACAATATCATTTTTAGTGTGAAGCAAATCGATTTCGTCTATGCGATCGCTACAAGCTTCATCTAAAAGTTGAAATGGTCACACATAAAGTCATACGATAAATAACTTCTGAAATGTGTTTATGAGGTACCGTGTAGCGTTCAGCGATACTTGGCCAAGTCTATAAGTTGTAACAAAGCAATGTGCCGCCGCAGCTCCTGTGACCTAGTTCTGAACGGGATTCCTGGCAACTTCGGGACGTGGGCCTAAGAAAACAAGTATCGCTCCAGTTTTGATATTTTAGATTGGGATTTAGGTAAATTTATGTATATGTAGACTTTCAAGGCTGTTTGAGTAATTTAATTTTCTTAACTATGTTTACTAACTTTGTTGATAAAAAAAAATTATGCATGTTTATAGATAATATTATATATGTTATTGATGTGAAATATTTATATATTTCACCTATTATATGATAATTAAAGTAGGTACATACACGTAATTAAAAAATTAAAATTATGAACAACATCAAAACGTATCCTAACTTTTATTTTAATAGTGAACTCGAAATATCTACTTGTATTTCAGTGAAGATACCTATTAAGTGAATATCTAGTTACGTCATTTGTTATATAGCTTTCGCTTTTTCAATTTACTTGTTTATTGAAGATATCGTGCCCTTATAATAGCAGAGTTTGCTATAATCTTAAAATCGTTGAAGTGTTAACGATCATAACATAGAATATTAAAATTTTCATCTGATAATATTTCATTCAAAGATCCTTAGTTGGCCACCATCAACAAACATAATGTACTGTCAAATGTAATATGAATGCACATAATTCACCCCAGGTCGCTGCCACAGTTTATATAGAAGCTATATATGTACTGCGTCGCTGCTCTTGCACAAATCAAGTTACGGCATTACGTTGCGAACTTGCGAGTTACAAAGTAAAGCGCGCTAATGCAGTTTATCCAGGGATGCCGATGCATTTCTTTGCTTGAAACAGAACTTGTGAATAGGAATAATATTATGAGACTAGCGCTCCGCTCGCGACTTCGTCTGCGTCCCTTTTCAAATACCCTTAGACGGGGAATTTCCAAAAATACTCTCTTAGTTCTTCCCTACACTCCCCAAGGAACATACATGCCAAATTTTAGCTTATTGCGCCCAGTAGTTTCGGCTGTCAGTCAGTAATGCAAGAGTTTTATATATATACATATATTTTACAGAGATATAGATAGATAGATACTGGACTGGACTCTCTCCTCCTCCTTTTTCCCCCTTAGACGGGGAATTTCCAAAAATCCTCTCTTAGTGCTCCCCTACACTCCCCAAGGAATATACCTATGTGCCAAATTTCAACTTCTTGCGCCCAGTAGTTTCGGTTAAAATATGTGATTAAGGAATAATGCAGCTTTCTATAAATATATTTTAAAAAACGGTTCAATATATTCTTGTATTATATTGCCGCATATTACCGCAAACACCCAAATAAACGTGATCTCTAGACATCGGATTATATGCACTAACAAAATGTCAAAATATGCATGCAAATATGCACTAAAAAGGCCGAAATATGCACTAAAAACGACTAATATGCCTAAAATGTGCACAATACAAAATCAAAAAACCTTTATTATTTTTATATATTTAATCAAAGATTGTTCAAAAACAGCGAAATTCTCTTAAAATTAAGTAAGTATAGTTTTTGTGGCAATAACAATTAAGCATTTTTCCAAATTTTCGAGCGCAAATTTGTACCGTTTGTCACCCAGTATCAATTCGTACGCCGAGAACGACCTCTCCACATCAACTGATGTCATTGGACAATATTTAAAATTTGGCGCCATTTCTGGAGTAACCTGTTCAGGCAGGGCACGACCTGTGCCGTTGATGTAGGCATTAATGTTCTTCAGGGTGCTTACCATCAACTCTTATTGCGGTTTTGTTTAGGACCTAAACTGATCTGCTTCGCTTATTCGTACCACGACAGCTTAATATCAATGACAGCGATTCAGTGATCATTCAATGACATTTCACAGCCGCTAAGCTGTCAAGAACTCTTATTTGACTTATAACTCGGCCAAGCTAACATGACACCTGCAGGTTATACCCGTCCTTCTCACTCTCCGGGCCTGACAGGATCGAGTGAAAGAGACGAGTAGAAGAAATAAGGACACAAATCGTTCGGTCATTTACATTTAGCAATTCATTTGCGATCCAGTTTTTAGAAGGTCATAGTACGAAAGAAAGCAATTCATTTTAGGAACCTATTCTGCATCGCGCTAGTTTTGAATCGCTGTCTTAAAGTTGATGGTACGCACCCAGGTCTTGAAGACTTGGGTTTTTGCGCAAAACATCGTCCAACTTTGTGTGAACCTTTTCTGCTATTGAATTAGGAAGGGAGTTGGCAAGTTCAATCATTGTTTCCAGTATTTCTATTGATTTAAATAGAGGAAGGTTTTTTGTTTCCAATTTTTCTATGGCATCTGGTAACTTGTGGAAATGTGTTGAGATGAGGGCGATTCTGTTTGCTTGCTCGCTTCCGAACTGTCAAATTGATCGACTACTTGTTTGTCACACATGCCTCCCGCTCCCGCTACTTAACGAAATATGCACGATTGGGGAAAAAGGCTAAAATATGCACTAACGCCGTAATTAGAGAGTTTTATGCATTTGCATATGCAAACATGCAAATGCATAAAATCCGATGTCTAGTGATCTCTAATATAAGTGTAGATAAATTAACTACGTGATTAGTCTACACACAAAGCTTGAAGTTGAATGACAAAGCTGGAAGCAGGTATCCAATTGCACCCCTTAAGTGACAACGTAGCGGTGCTTTGTAGCTTCTATGCAACACAACACGTAAAGCTGACACTCGTGATTAAAAAATATTGAAGCAGAACTGTTTGTTGTTATTTCAAATGTTTTTAAAATAATACAACATAAACATATAATCAGTATAGGACATGGAATCATACCTGGGATCTCAGAGATAGCGGCACCTTAAAATTCAGCGCGGACGCTACACGACCACGAAGGTCGTCAAAATAATATATTGCAGTCAGTCACTTCATCTCCTCTAATACTCGTGTATAACATCACATTCGCAAGCTTACCTTAGACAATATACAAAACATTGGTGTCGCAAAAACTAGCCATCTCTGTCAGCCCTGCGAGTAAGCCCGTATAAGCCGATTGCCGCGAGCCACACAAACATATGACCCGAGATATTGGCGACTTGCGCTTAACCAGCGCGCTTCAAAGAAAGCAACTTAGGTCTAGAGTTTCTTAACTGACCGTGAAAAACCGACAATCTTAGTTTGTTGACATTATAATTGCGATTTTTTTCCACATATACAGGAAAACGTCCCAAAACTATGCCACATGAAGGGAAAGTACCTTAAATACTGAAAAATTTGCTGAAAGGAAACTTCATTTTTATTTTAAAAAGAAAACTAATTGCATTCAAAGAATTTCAAATAATCGCATGTCTGAACTGGGAATCGAAACCGCTGTATGTAAAAATTTTATTTTTTAAAATTTTATCATACCGATCGAAAGGCTCAATTATAAGCGTTTATTTATTCTGAGTAACATGGCATCTTAAATGAAAGGGAGACTACGAACATTTAATTTTAAATAAAAATTTTTTGCAGCGTTATGGATAGTATTTTCTGTGACTGTCGTGCTCAAAACCCTTCCTGATCAGAAGGTCTAAGTAGCTTAATGTCCAACAGTGCGAAACGTCTGATGAGCAGAAAGTCTAATTAGCAGAATGTCCATTTAGCAAAACGTCCAACTATCAAATGGTTTGTATAGCAGAACATCTTTTTAGCAAAAAGTCATTTTTTAAATGTGTACACTCATGACAAAAAGACAAAGTCATTTGTAAATTACTTTACATTTATTTGATAAAACAAAATCTGGATTAAAAAGCTAGTTGCGTCATAAATATTATTAATATATTAGGCGCACGAATTCCCCTGCATTTATTCACCTAATATCCTTTGATATGACCAAGGTTTATCAAAAGCGTTGCAGCTCTTTTGTATTTGGCATTTAATATTAAATCGATCTTCGTTATTTTATTTCCTTCAAGTGGCATATACTTGTATTTGCGTTATTGCCAAGCGCTTCTTTTCAAAGAGCTTTAAGTAATGCCAATGAAATAGCATTCTTGACAATAAATTGTCAGTCACCATTAAAAAGATATGTTTTAAGCTACATCTGTAGGTATGTACAAGTCTGTACTTGTACATACCTACAGATTCTTTGGTCGACAGACGTAAAAGAGAAAGTAGGAAGGTACTTTTACAGGTACGTACAGACGTACATACATATTATAATTCCGTGTCCGTTTCCCTCCCGATGTAATGTGTGGGTTGAATTTTGTGCCTGAGTATCCAGACATTTTCATAATGTGTCGATTTGCTAAATAGATGTTCTGCTATACAGACCAACTGATATATGGACGTTTTGCTACATGGACATTTTGCTAATTAGACTTACTGCTCATTAGAAGTATCGCGCTGTTGGACATTTAGCTACTTAGACCTTCTGATCAGCTATGGAATTGCGTAAAGTCAATCGTATTCATTTGACAGTTCATATCGTATCATAATAAATGTCATTCCATACAAATTGCAGCCGATTGAATACGATATGAACTGTCAAATTAATACGATTAGCTTACGCAATTGCCCCCCAGGAAGGCTCAAAACAAGTGACTTTAACATTTCAATGTATTACCACTAACGAGTGAAGATTGGAGCAATATTATACCTTATTTCCGTATAATAAGTGTGTGATAAAGTTATACATAATGTGATAACTAACACCACCACCACCATGTGGCATAGTCGCTCTCAGGGCGTCCCATGACTATGTATGCCACATGGTGGCATAGACCACACCAAATACTGTAGATTGAAAATTTTATGGAAAAAAGACTTTATTTTTATTTAAATAACAATACGAACTGCATTCAAATATTTTTAAATAATTGCCTGTCCAAACCGAGAATCAAACTCGCACCAAATTATTCAAACCTTTTGAATCAGTCTACTTAGGACTCTAGGTGGTGTTACTTATCACAATATGTTTAACTTTATCACACACATACGAAAGGGAAATTAGGTTTAATATTGCTACAATCTTCACTCATTTTTATTAGTAATACATTGAAATGTTAAAATCAGTTGTTTTAAGCACGACAGTCACAGAAAAGGCTATCCATAACGCTGCACAAACTATATAATCAACATTAAATGTTAAATTTCGCAGTCTCCCTTTTATTTAAGATGCCATGTTACTCAGAATAAATAAATGCTTATAATTGAGCCTTTCGAACGGTATGATAAAATTTAAAAAATAAAAAAATTCTCATTCGCGGGTTCGATTCCCAGTTCAGACATGCAATTATTTGAAATAGCCTTCCGCCCGCGGCTTCGCCCGCGTGTACTACACGACGTTATCCCGCGGGAAGGTGATATTTTTCAGGAACAAAAAGTAGCATATGTCCTTTCTCAGCCTCTAGACTATCTCTGTACCAAAATTCATTCAAATCGGTTCAGTAGTTTAGGTGTGATTGTGTAACACACAGACAGACAAAGACGCATTTATAATATAAGTAAGGATTCTTTAAATGCAGTTCGTTTTCTTTTTGAAATAAAAATTAAGTTTCTTTTAAGCAAATTTTTATATCTTTAGTATTTAAGGTACTTTCCCTTCATGTGGCATAGTTTTGGGACGCCCTGTTGATTCACGTAGTAAGCGGAAAGGCTATATACTTATAATGCTGCAACTAACCACAAACTTTTGCCTATTAAGTTACGTTCTTTTATAAATATATCTTCTCACAAAATTCTCTAGAAATCGGCCAAATATATGATTGTTAAATGTATTGATATATTTTTTCTGGACTAGGTGATAAATACCTACTTATTCAGATTTTTTTACCATAACCTTTTAACTAGACACTGGATGAAATAAATAACAGTGACAAAATTTTTTGCAGGTTCTTCTCGTTACAAGGTCGCCCGTGTCGTAGGATTTGCGAACCGATGGCGTAGCTTCTTTGACCTTCACAAGTTTTTTGTGGGAGCCTAGACTGAATAAATGAAATTGAACTAATAAATAAACTAAGCGAATTCAAGGCACAAAAAATGTAATTAGTAATGTCCAACAATCTTATACATACTTATACGATTGCCGAGTGTGTGAAGTAGGTTAGTTATATTACATAGGTTGTTACTACATTGCCGTCCAATTCAGTAGCTCCAGTTCAGTGGTCAGTCCCCGTCCTGTGTTGCCGATATACCAAGATCTACCTACTACGTTGCTAGAGCTTACCTTAAAATATATATACCTGACACATTAGCCCAGGCCACCGACCTCCACTACTGTCACAATTCGATGCCTGATTTTTCTATCTACCACGCTTCTAATACTTGAAAATCAATACGTAGGTTATAACACAGATAATATAATACTATACGTTATAATATGGGCCTATGCCCAGCAGTGGGCGTCGTACGGCTGAAATGATGATACGTTATAATAACTAACATTGCTGAGTGGGGTCCCGGTCGCGTGTAGCTGATACTCCACAAATCACACTGTTGCGCTTGAGGTTGCGCTAAAACTCACTTAAAATGTATATATACCTTAGCTCGGCCTTACCCCAGCGCTGTCCCAATTCGATGACAGATTTACTATCTAACCACTATTCTGATACATAAAAAGCAAAACTAAAGTTGTAACCATTATTACCGTCTAGCTCGCGTCGGTTCGCGGACTCGCAGTCCCGTCCCGTCTAGTCGATAGATAATTCGGCTAGCTTCAAATATATTACCTCAGCTCAGGCCACCGACCTCACTGCTGTCCCAATTCGATGCCTGATTTACTATCTACCACTTCCTATCTTAGAATAATGAGGGGTGAACAACCTCTCTGTTTCAGAATTAGAAGACGGTACAGAATAATTTATGGCTAATACTTTTTGCGGCAAAAGAACGTGTTTGGGTAAATACTTGCCAGTAAACGCGATGTATCTTACTTAACTTACGTAAAGATTGTTTCAGCAAGCATAAAACAAAAATAACTGTTGTTACAGAAAAGTAATGTTCTGTTTTATGTTAAACAACGAAGTTTTAAAAGTATCGCTTAATTTTACGTTAGGAATTTAAAAAATCATAAATTCCATAGGTACCACTTTGATTAGGGATTATTCAACAGTATTTTAGTAATACAGTTTGGCCTTGTCTGCTGTCTAAACAACTGGCATTTCAACTATAAATAAGCTAACCTATATACGTGAATATCTAAAGTATAGTTATACTACAAACAAACAAAAACAATAAGTCTTATCTTTCCACTTTATAATATTAGTGTAAATGTATATTTATAATTAATTTAGTTCAGGTTTGTTGACTCAGCGCGGTCAGAATCATAACAATAACAATTAATTAATTTCCATTTCTAAGCGATTGTCTACGGAATTAAAGTCGAAGGATAATTTTGCAAAACAATAGAATGGCAGTTGCAGATTGCATTGTTAGAGACCGACAACAAAGCCATTTATATGTTCATTCGTCGACGGATTATTGTGGATTATGTTATGTTTAATATCGTGGAAATTATATTAGAACTAATTGTAAGTCTCTTTTATTATAACGTAGATTACATTTCAAGTTAAACTGTTTCTTATTAACTATCAAATACCATTTTACAACAGCCAGTGGCCAGAGGTACCTGTATCAGAAGCCTCTGGTCTTCACATTAACATAAATGTGATATTTGTAGTGACCTATTTATTATATGAACATTTATTAAACTTAAAATTTCAAACATAGTTTTGAGGATTAATAATAGTTTCACTTGTTTGTTTTTAATTTGATGTAAATATTCGTGTTCGAAAATGAAATGAAAGTGAAGTGACGGCGAAATATCCTTACAGAATGACCAGGGTGCCTACCATCAACTTTATGACAGCGATTCAAAAATAGCGCGATTCAGAATAGGTTCCTAAAATGAATCGCTTTCTTTCGTACTCTGACCTTCTAAAAACTGGATCGCAAATGAATTGCTAAATGTTAATGACCGAACGATTTGTGTCCTTTTTCTTCTACCCGTCTCTTTCACTCGATTCTGTCATGCCCGGAGAGTGAGAGGGACGGGTATAACCTGCAGGTGACATGTTAAATCGACCGGGTTATAAGTCAAATAAGAGTTTCTGACAGCTTAGCGGCTGTGAAATGTCATTGATCGATCACTGAATCGCTGTCATTGATATTAAGCTGTCGTGGTACGAATAAGCGAAGCAGATCAGTTTAGGTTCCTAAACAAAACCGTAATAAGAGTTGATGGTAAGCACCCAGGATATCAAAAGTTTCCCTATTATTTCGTCATAAAATGAGTATTCAGTTGTCTCCATTTAAAAACCGAGTGGTTACAAGAAAATCAATAATTTGATAGACTTTTGTTACATGAATACAATTAATGTTTTCAGAGAGAAAAACGTGATATTGTTAAGAATGTGAAAAAAATAACGGAGAGTATGTATAATCAGCTTTTTTACTGTTCATATCGTTAAAGCTAACAAAATTATGGCAACTAGTGATAAATATTAATATTACAGTGCGTTTAAAGTTACATAAAACACAAACCGCTACTAAAATATTAGAACTAATGTTTAGTAAGTGTTTTTTAAAATAAAATCGAACTTTACAAATTGACTTTTAATTGCATGATTGATTGATTATAAAATTGATAATACTTTTTATAACATAAAAATGCTGAAATATTAAGTAAACAGGCTTAAAAGAAAGGTGAACTTGAGCGAAATCGATAGGGGTGTGGGAAGCAAGAAAACTTTCTGTAAATGCGCAGCGCTGAAACACGCGGCATCGGTGGCGCCCTCTGATGTATTATTATGGCGAGGATTTGTTTGTGAGACGGTTTTGAAATTCGACACCCCCCTATCTTTCCTTTACATTACATCTCTTTATTGGTGACTCAGATCTCAAATCAATGTAGCGCGAAGAAAATATAAATAAGTTGCTTATCTCATCTTATTTTATGTAGGTATTCACAATGCATAAGATTAATATTAAATAGAAATATAACATACTTAATTGAATGGCTGTTTCATCTTAATCGATTCGAAAGAAACATTTTTACTAATGTTTATTTGTAAAAATATCACTGTCGACTGGGAGGATTTTCTCTCAATGAAAAGTGATAGAAAAATTCGACGAGTCTTGGAGTTGCAAGTCTTTCGTTAAACATTGGGCTGGATTTCCAGGCTCGTGGGCTTGAATCCCGACTAAAAGCCGCTTGCAGAGTTGGGAGCTTTTTTCTTTTAATTTTATTAGCGTAGTGATTAACCAATCGACTAAAATAGATACTTTTTTACAGACAAAAATACTAGGCGAGTGTCTTAGTCGCCAATCTAACCTAACCCACACCTATTTTTCCGCAAGCAAACCTAGTATTTTAGTCGGTAAATTTAGTAATTTTTAGTCGGTCGGTTTATTATACATATTACATTGTATTATCTCCTTACTTAAGTAAGGCGCCTTGGTGTTTTCGAATACTTCATATTCACAAGTTACAAGAGCTGCCGATCGCGATGTTATGGGCTGAGGAACTCACAGTTTCAAGACTCATCCGGCCAAATATAAATGTATAAGCGATTCCAAACAAATCAAGTAGGAGTGTTATTTACGCCTTAAGAAAGAAAATAACAGTACAAGTAAAACTTTATCTTTGTTGTTTCATATTTTGTTACCTACTGCCAACTCACCATTTGTTTCCTTATCGGCACCGCGCACAAAAGATTGAGCAAACGAACAATATATTAAACTCTCAAGACGAAACTCAACAAAGAATTATCGCTGTCCAGTGGTTGTGAAATAGGGGAGCCTGCGACGACTGATACCGCTATTTTGTTATTGCCCACTGTCTGTTTGGGCCTTTTGTTGGTCGAAAATGGACTAATAATAGATTTAACAGGCTTTGCAGACAAGAAATAGGTAATTGTATCAAACTAGCTATAGCTAGAAATTGGTTATTACAACGCTGTGATACATTTACTTCGTTTTATGCGGTAATTTAATTTCACTTACGACTCAAAAGCAAATAATAAGCAAAAAAATTAACTAAGTGAACGAGCAAATGCTGAATAAAATTTATTGCCAAGAATATACAAAACAGTGCGTCTATCTAATGATCCCATAATAGGCACAATTTACAATTTACAATTTTTCATTTTACAATTGTATTGGGTACTTGGTTACTGTGTGCTCAGTCGACATCATGATGCGTGTGGCTTAATTATTCATATTTTAAATTTTTCAAATACACATAATAAATATAAATATTTTAACAAATGGAGATTACATAGCAATTTTGCTGTCTTAATTTAATTACAACTATTTCCTAGTTATTAGTTAACTAGCTTAACAAACACTACTTTTACACTATTTTATTTAAAAGCTATTCTGTTTTATCATAAGAAAGAGAACATAGCCAGTTCGTGATCTTTCGTTTTTCCTCTCTTATAGTGCAGCTTTAGTTTAGTCTTTATTGACGGGCAATTAATTTTGAAAACACGACGCTTTAGTTAGGACGTGAAAGTCGTTTGCATACAAAACTTTACGATGCATCTTGATGATAGTTGTAAAGATAAACAATTGACGAACATTGAGAACTTTCACTTCTGCGTACAGCATTTTAGTGGGATACCTAAATGGCTTTACCAGCATATCGTCTTCAGTACAGATCTTTGGGCCCTTTCAAGCTGAATTAGAAAGGTTTACAGAGCACTCCCCCAGCGTGTGACACAATAAGCAATAATTGAGTGTGTTAATGCAAAATAAACAGTCTTTAAAGTATCTAGTGGTGCAGAGTGGCAAAGCAACCGCATAATACTGGCAGTTTCACGTACTTTACCCGATACTAGATTAAGATGAGCTCTGAAGTTCAGGTTTTGGTCAACGATTATACCAAGATATCTAAAAGTGTCAGATTTTTTAATGTCATCACACTTGCAACTGATTTTATCTCCACACGCTTATTATTTTATGAATGATGTCGGGGGTTGAAACAGCTGTTTTATGAAAGCTTAGGTAGGTATTTGGTTTTTTTCGTGTTCAGTGTCAGAAAATTTTGTTGAAGCCATGTTGACATTTGCTTCATTCTTAGTTCTGCCTTTGAAAAAGTTTTATCCCAAGATTTACCGTCAAATACAACAACTGTAACATCCGTGTAACATAATTATCACTTTTGCATCAGAGGTACAGTAGATATCATTCATGTACCTGTGAAAAAGGTAGGTCCCAGTATACTACCCTGTGAGACGCCAAAAGTAATATTGTGTACACCACTTTCGACGTTGCCAACTCTCACACAGTGTTTCCACACGGTGTAAAAGCATTTGGAAACGTCTAAAAAGAAGACTATACACGCTCTGTTCCGATTTCGATCTAGATAATCTGCGAGTGTTGATGTGAGTAAAGACATAAGTATATGTAAAGACACCGTGTCTTCTGTCGATTTGCCTTTTCGGAACCTTATTTATTTATTTTATTTATTTATTCACAACGGGGTAGCACTTAGCCTTCATCACACCAGATGATAAGTGGTGATAAGGCTGAAGGTGGAAGCGCACTACTCCCGGAATCCTCAATAACTGAGGAACTGGCTATCTTATCTCTAACTGCCGGAACACAATAATGCTGAAAACATCATTGTTATGGCGTCAGACTTAGATAAGATGGTGGTAGCTAGCCAGGCGGACTAAGAACAAGTCCTACCACCAACCAAACCGAATGCAATATGTACCCCCACTGGGAATCGAACCCGGGACCTCTGGGTTTGAAATCGGTGGTATGAACCACTAGACCACAGAGGCGGTTAAAAGACCTAAATTGTCTACCAGTTTTTTTTTTATTCGATGCAGTTTGTTAATTTTTTATTTAGAATTCTTTCCGGGATCTTAGAAAAGGCAGTTAGAAGTGATGTTGGTCGATAAATCTCAGGGGAGTATTTGCTGCCACTTTTGTAAAAGGGTGTTATGGCCGCTGTCTCCCAGATTTCGGGAAAAATTTCGGAGGACTTTCACTAACCAATCGAATATTTCGCCAAAATCTTTAAGCCCTTCCCTTAAGCATTTAACCCAATGTTTTGACTTGACAAAATATCCACGATAAAGTGTTGTGAATCACCAGCTTTGTTCCGTCGACCTCTGCAAAGACAGCGCGCTGAGCAATGACCCCGGTATCTTCGTGCCCGATCGATACACCCACCTCTAAAACTAGCTGGATGGAATTAGAACGCCACTTACCGTTCGAAAATACTATGGTATTTAAACCTCTTTTTGAAATGTTTTAACATAGGTATTTATTAAATGACAAACTTCTAACAAACAGAATAGTGTGCTTTTTCTGTCTACAACTGAACATTGGAACTGGCTGGCTACAACAAAAACGCCACCACTGTCAAAAAGTTAGGGGGAATCCATGGTATTTGCGTTATTAACTTAAAGGTTCCGTTGATTGAAGTTTTCTATGGAACCCTAATATATCGCTATATTTCGTCAAAGCAAGGAGTCCCGACTGCAAAGAGGTATTTGTCAATCGATTGAAATAAAGTGACTTCATTACTTAAGACGTTTAGGGGTAAGAATTTTGCATACTACAATGTCTTTAAAGGAGGAGTTTAAGACAAGTTATTGCATAAAATTACAATCTTGATTAGTATGTGTATGAGTAAGAACTATATAAAAATATTAAAAGAAAGTTAATAATTTTAAAAAGACCAATAAAGTTTTTAGCATTGGTTTCTACAATAAGACCTGACCAGCTGGCTGGTGAGCTTCTACAAAACCTTTACCAAGTACGGTACTTTTGAAGCGATGAAATTTATTGTTGCAATAAAAACACAACTGCACCGTACACGATATTAAATTATCAAGTATTGCCGCTCGTCTAGGTTGTTCAACTCACCGAAGAAGAATTATATATATATTTCTACTTTCGTCACGATACGAGTGAAGTTCTTACATATTCAGCAGATATTTTTCAGTCATTTTACTAAAGGAAAATCTTGTATTGAAAAGGTGAACGTATCATATATTTGATTTATGTATTCTGTTATTAAATACTATTGAAATTGCTAACTCTCCAATTTTTCATTTATTAAAATTTGGACTCGAATCATACTTAAGTACTTGTAAGTCTTGTAACCGGAGCAACGAAGAAAACTTCTTGATTTGAATAAAATAGTATTGTAAAGCTAATATCATATACAGGCTGTTTTTCTATAAGTGCAATACCTCTTAGGTGGTGATTGTACTCATGAATATGAACAACTTTTACTATGAGGCCAACTCTGCAACTTCACAAAAAAAATCAGCTGTTCCATACATTCTGGTCAGGTAGGTATTAACAAATTGTATGAAACAGCTGATTGTTTTTGTTGAGTTGCAGAGTTGGCCCCATAGTAAAAGTTGTTTATATTCATGAGCACAATCACCACCTAAGAGGTATTGCACTTATATAAAAACACCCTGTATATTTATACTGTGGACATGACGTCCTCGTCAAATCATTAACTTCTTCTTAAAAAAATATAATAGAAAATCTGTAGTTTTATATGAATTAAACAAAAGTTCCGCCTCCATTTTACAAGCTTTTATTTCACTTGCAGTGTCGTATGTATGCATGTATGCATGTATGTCCGTTCGTCAAATCTTGCGAGCTAAATTTGACCCACTTTCCAATGTCCGATTGAGCTGAAATTTGGAATTCACCTTTAGTTCTGATGACAATGCAATTAAATATTTAAACAGTACAGTTACCAATTTAGAATTCTTGCAAATTTTCAAGTACTATATTCTTGTTTTGTTGTGATGGTTACTTGACACGTGCTTGACCATGGCCCGCTATTATTTCTCGGCTGCTTGCGCTCCTACAGGCCATGCTGCTCGGATTGGCAACGTCATAAATGTCAATGTCGTCTACTAATCCTAATTTCTTGTATGCATGAGATGAGATGAATTCCTGATTATAGCGCCTTAAAATCAAATAATACGCGTACATAACTAAGGGTTGTTTTATTTTAACTATATCACAGTCACGAAAATGTTTATTAAACACTCCTACTGATGTTGTAAGCTCCCAGTCGGCTCGAGGTATCGCACGAATCCATCGCTGACGCAGTGTTCCTCCTTCGGGAATCCAAATCTTTCGAGATCCAAGGTTTCATAAGTAATTTCCAACAATGATCACGTATTTATATGCACTAATTATACAATAGATATTGTATTAAAACACCCAAACAGCAATCAAGAAAATCAAACAGCAACGTTTCTTGACATGACCAAAGAGTATTCCGACTTGCCACACCCAGATAAAAAAATTATCCAAAATGTGCAAAAACAATAGATTTTTCTTTTTATTTTGTAACAAGCAAATTTAACCAAGTTGTTAAATAAATGCGTGCAAAATCCGAGAAAGTGTTTTATTTAAATGAACAGTTCACGCAGAAATCTAAGATGTGAATTGAATTACGGCGAAAGTTATTTTTTTTTATTATATTATATCAAGTTTAGCCTAGTCAACGAAGAGATATAGAGGGAAATGTTTGGAACACAATTTTTGACTTTGGAACTTTGTTTGGGCTAAAAGTTTTGTAAAATACTGTATATATTTTACCGGCCAAACCCTAATAAGGAGGTAAACATAGCAAAAGTCCCCGCCCGTAGCCCGTAATCCGGTTTGAAGGTCTCATTTTTTGTAGATGTAGAACATGACACAAAAAAATAACCACCATTTTAACCAATCACGTGTTCTACAGCAGGACTTCCGAGACAAACTCGCTCTCTGAAATGTCAACGCGATGAACTAGTTTGGCCTAGGAAAAACTAGTTTGTCCTGAAATCGGGTTTAGCCGGTAAAATATATACAGTATTATACAAAACTTTTAGCCCAAACAAAGTTCCAAAGTCAAAAATTGTGTTCCAAACATTTCCCTCTATATCTCTTCGTTGACTAGGCTAAACTTGATATAATATAATATAAAAAAATAACTTTCGCCGTAATTCAATTCACATCTTAGATTTCTGCGCGTACTGTTCATTTAAATAAAACACTTTCTCGGATTTTGCACGCATTTATTTAACAACTTGGTTAAATTTGCTTGTTACAAAATAAAAAGAAAAATCTATTGTTTTTGCACATTTTGGATAATTTTTTTATCTGGATGTGGCAAGTCGGAATACTCTTTGGTCATGTCAAGAAACGTTGCTGTTTGATTTTCTTGATTGCTGTTTGGGTGTTTTAATACAATATCTATTGTATAATTAGTGCATATAAATACGTGATCATTGTTGGAAATTACTTATGAAACCTTGGATCTCGAAAGATTTGGATTCCCGAAGGAGGAACACTGCGTCAGCGATGGATTCGTGCGATACCTCGAGCCGACTGGGAGCTTACAACATCAGTAGGAGTGTTTAATAAACATTTTCGTGACTGTGATATAGTTAAAATAAAACAACCCTTAGTTATGTACGCGTATTATTTGATTTTAAGGCGCTATAATCAGGAATTCATCTCATCTCATGCATACAAGAAATTAGGAGCAGTGGTGCGACATTGACATTTATGACGTTGCCAATCCGAGCAGCATGGCCTGTAGGAGCGCAAGCAGCCGAGAAATAATAGCGGGCCATGGCTTGACACATTGTCAATGTACCATAAAGTTATAATCAGCGAGCATTCAGCGAGCGCAATCTTCAGAGCGCGTGTCAGATAACTCTGCGACTGGGGCGTTTATGGCGCTAGTTACAGTACATTATTTTGTTCTAAGCTTATGGAAAATATTAGTATTCGATTTTGACCCCGCGCAGACTTATCTAGCGCACACTCTAAATTCAACTAGTAATCGAACACACGTCCCAACGCGACAGCCGATTTGAATTGGTTATTTGAAAAAGAACATGAGTCCATGTCACATAATTGCTCAGGAGACAAAAAAACTGTCTGTTAAAAAAACATACCAAGCAGTAAAAATGTTTGATGCAGTTTTGAAAAGTTCGCAATAATATACTTTTTACATAAATTTGAGATTATCAATAGTAGATTTTATAACGAGGGACTAAACGAAGCCATTAAATACCAGAGGTGGTTTGGAATAGAATAGAATAGAATATTTATTAATTGCATTTCATGTGGTACATTTGAGATCTTACACTAAGTTTTGGCGTCTGAGCGTGCGAGGGAGTCAATGAAACCGAGGGTATATTAAGTTGGCGTTTAGTCTTGAGGTGCAAACTGAACTTTTCACTTCGAGTGTGAGAAAACTAGTCAATTTAGTACAAAAACATTTAACAAATTCTGAAATTTTCGCGGTTAGTAGTAGTAGTAGTAGTAAAAATATTCGCCCTTTTGTAGGACAGGCCCATACTGCCAATTCTCGAGTATTATTAAATTATTATAGAAGTTTTCATAAGAATGTAGGTGTGTTACATTCCAATGCTCCTTGGAGTATTTGGCGTCAAGTGTGTCAAGCCAGCCTTTTCGATAATTCTTGCTGAGGTAGTCACCACTATAATAAAACACTCGGCATCACTTTACCGAGATAGCGCCTGTTTTAATCATTCCACATATCTTCCAGTTGCGTAGACACTTGGGGCACAAAACCACACCTATCTTTAGTCACAAAGTCCACTATAAAACAAATTGCGGTAAATTAAAATATCCACTCAACCTAACCCGCCAAAATGGCGCCAAAAACTCTCAGTCAGTTTTTTCCGCTAAACCAGTCACAAAACTTTTGCACAAAACACCTTCCTTGCGGAAAAACCATGAAACAAAAAACGTCTTAACATTTTCGCAATGAAAATGGTCCACACTTCACAATTAATAGTATATTCACTGGCTGTTTGAGTTTATCTAATGTCACATGAAGGAAATTCAAAAAGTAGTTACATTTTACTCCCTAGGGACTAAAGTGGTTATTTAGTCCCGTTTCGTAGGGCTATATTTGCGTACTTTTAGAGCATGAGAAGTGAAAATTATTCTTATTTCTATTAAGACATTAATTTAAAGCCCCTGGACTTAGGCTTTTTCTGAATTACTTACTTTAAAAAAAATACATTTAATTATAAATTAAGTTTCCCTGTCAGTTACAGGCCACTCGAAATGGTTTTGAAGAATTTTTCGTCATTCTTTTGTGACAGGTACCGTTCAATTTTTTTCAAATCCATGACCTTTTTTTGTTAATAGGTCTTTTTCTTTACAAGCCCGTTGCATTGGCAAATCCAGGTGATTTCTGTAAGTATTTGATAAGAAAAAGTGATGTGATACAAGGCCTTGTCCAGTGATGTGATACAAAGCCTTGGCCAAGGCCAGATTTGGTGTAGCTTTTTTGATTTGATTTGATTTTGATTTGGTACGAACGTGTGTAGTACGGATTATATTTGCTTTACATCAAAGTTCATCCGCACCAAATCGGTGGTTAGGTCTGGTCTGGACGTGTGTAGCGGCTACAACTATAGAACGGCTAGAACTATATTGCAACAAGCTTTTCTGTTCCGGTGATAATCTTTGGAACTAAAACAGTTTTCATACGACATCGACAGTCCATTTTGACAGCTAATTTCGTATTGCAAGTGGCTCCTCTGTCACGGCTGTCACCGAAACAGACAGGAGTGTGGGACTATAACGAACGAACTAAAAAACGCGAAGTTGCTATATTCAGACCATGAAGCTCGACTTAATACTGGTTACCTCAGTATTAAGTCGAGCTTCATGATTCAGACCCTACAAGTGCCACAAGCTTTTCTGTTCCGGTGACAGTCGTGACAGAGGAGCCACTTGCAATGCGAAATTAGCTGTCAATATGGACTGTCGTATGAAAACTGTTTTAGTTCCTAAGATAATCACCGGAACAGAAAAGATTGGCACATTATACTAGATGTCACTTTGCACATAAATAGTTCACTAAAGTCAACGACAGATGGCTCCAAGTTAGGTAATACAACCATAGTCTACCTACAGAAAAGAAAAATCATTTTTTTCTTTATGTACTATGTTTATCAACTTTGATAGAAACTTAAATGTGTCTTGTTCTTTAGTATTTATTTTTGAAATACTTACTAAACTGAAAATCAGCGTTTGCTTGCGTTGTAAGACAAGTAATATGACGCTGAGCTGCGACCATTGAGTACTGCTGCGGCACGGCACACACACATTTTTATTTGGAACTTTTTGTCTTATTAGGTCTAATTTGTGTTTTCTATTCTTGTTCGTAATACAGTGCTACCTTCTCTTATACCTATGTGAATATGCCTTGTATTTAATGAATATGTGTATGTCAGTAGTAAGCATCTACAATCTCTATTTGGTGGTAAAATATATTTGTGCTTGCAGACTTGATGCAGTTGAAGAGCTAAACTGTAATAAATTAACTGGCAATCGACTATGCAATAATGATGCATTAAATGAAATTAAGCGACTTAGAAACACGTCCAATAATAACTAAAAATACAAAAATAAATTATATTTAAAAAAAACTTTTATTTAAAATCAAGCTTTTATTCGAATGTCCTAAAAAGAATAAAATAAACTTTGTATCAAGTCAAATCCCACAAATTTATTACATTAAACAAATTATATGTTTTAAAAGCTTGTCGCGAGATTTTATTGTTACTGGGCTTGCACTAAACACTGCTTTAACTTATATTTGACATATGAAATTAAAGCGACAAGTAATAATATGAAATTAAAACATATAATTTGTTTAATGTAATAAATTTGTGGGATTTGACTTGATACAAAGTTTATTTTATTCTTTTTAGGACATTCGAATAAAAGCTTGATTTTAAATAAAAGTTTTTTTTAAATATAATTTTTGTTCAGATCTGAATAGTACGAGCCAGTGCCGTATATAGCCTTTTCTGCGCCCTGTGCGAGCTTAATTTTTTTTTGGTGCTAAATAAAACACAAGGAACTTGGTGTTGGTGGACCTCTATTTCGAAAGAAAAATCATTTTTTTAAGAACTGATGTGGGCAAACAAACAGACGAGCCGTCAGAATTTAATAGAGATTTTTGATGATACTGGCATGAAGGTACGTATGTGTTGGAATCGAGCGCTAGGGGCGCAGCGAGATCTTATCAGGAGCAAACCGAAAAAATAATAGTCCTGCCTGCGGTCTGGCCATAGTGGCCATTTAATTCTTGCGCCCCCTAGAGTCTACGACCTGTGCCTTGGCACCGGTGGCACCGCCCTATTTACGGCACTGATACTAGCTAAAGCTGAAATGGAACAGCCGTTGGTCTGCCACTCAATCATGGAAACTTTTTCAGTGGAAAGCAATTTGTTTTAAAAGTTGTACTTTGACATGAAGGAAATAAGATTTCAAAGCGGGACCGGAATGTACTTTCTCGTCTCGTTTGAAGGATCAAGTTTTTTAAATGTTAGCTGTTTTGTTAAGTGATTGCATTCTTTACTTTCGCTATATAATGTTTCTCGTGTTAAATTGAAAAGTCCGTCTTCTCGTATGGTAAAAAAATACTTTAATAACATTAATTTTAAATCTTGCGTTGAAACTTGAAACACTATCGTAACGGTAAACGGTAACGGTAACAAGACGTGTTAAGTACCTACTGTTTATTCCAGTCCAAAGCCTAGTCCGTTCCAAGAATCACCAGTAAACAACTTCTCCAGGCCTATTATAATTGTATTGATTAAACAGTACTATTATATATTCTGTGATTAAACGCCTAACATTTATGAAATGATAGAAAATCATGCGACTTCGAATGACGTCACGGTTGTGAAAGGTCAGTTAATATTTAGTTCCGCATTAAGGCAAGAAGGTTACATTATAAAAGTCGACATAGTACTAGAGAGAATGTTCTCGACACAATCACAATGAAATCGACTCCGTACGAAACCGTGTAATGCCTTTATTGCTTCTTCAGAAGGAAAATGTTTTTCAACGTACATTCTTTTGATCCACTTTGTTATCTAAATAAATAACATTGAAGAACGATTTTTATTGATAATTTAACAAATATATACAGCATTACATAAACGAATATCTGAAATATTAAGGTACGGAACATCGGATACTTGAAATTTTTAACAAATTAAAAAACTATGTAACAATAATGTCCAGAAACACCAAACAGTTATGTATACAAGTCAGTATTTATTAAAGCAAACTGTTTCATTGAGCAGAGTACGTTAAACCGACGACGGCAGAATAGGGCCGGCGCAGACAGTGCGGCGACGACACGCCCCGTCACTGATATTTCTACATTGTAAGCGAACTAGAAAATGGCTCCGTGTCATCCCCGCTGAATGGTCGCCCGAGATTGTGGAACTTATTCAACCGGAGCCATTTTAAAATCCATATCGGATAATGAATACACAGTGTTGTTATAAGCGTTATTATTAGCTGTTGTCGACGCTACCTATATTTAAACAACAGTTCTCATTCATTGACGACGGATTTCTGATTAAAATTAATTATGAGACAATTAAAATCTCTGATATGAGACACCAAGCTGTAATTTCATTAGGTAGAGGACGTTATCCGACCCGGATGGCAGGATGGCACAGACAGTGCGGCGACGACTCCTCGATGTTTCCTCACTGATATTTATGATTTCTGATATTCCCTCATTGTAAGCGAACTAGAAAATGGTTCCGTGTCATCCCCGCTGAATGGTCGCCCGAGATTGTGGAACTTATTTAACCGGAGCTATTTTCAAATCCATATTTTTACAGCTGTTGTACCTATATTTAAACCACTTTCATTGTCATTGATATCCATTTTTATGAGCTGTTGTCGAAGATACCACTTAGGTATATTAGAACAATTTTCATGGAAGGATGAAATCTTATTGATCAAGGTCGTATAAAGCATTAATAAAAGCTAGTACCCACCCATAATAAGAGTAGTAAACGCTCTGCTTAGTTCGGGGCTAGCCTAAACTAGACTTTTTTAATTTCTTGTTTAAAATTCACAACTTTCTTTTTTCAGGCTGCCACACACACCAAAAAGTGTCGCAGACTTGCTGCATTGCGTCTGCGTGCGTCATGATTTTAACACCGATAGTGTTGCATCGCAATGCGTCTGCGACACCGTCGGTATAAACCTACGCGTACAAGTTCAAACATTATACAAAAAAATATGACGCACACAGACACAATGCAGCACGTCTGCGACACTTTTTGGTGTGACGAAACCAAAAACAAATATACCAGAAAGAAGGTCCCTCCCACTCAGCATCTGTTGCAGCATGGATATCATCTGCTACAACGCTGATATTATATTCTGTAAAACATTTATTTTGATTTAGCTATCTGCAAAAAGCACACGTTCGATTTAATATTAATATTTCAAAGCGAGTGAAATAAGAAAATAAATCTAATAAAAGCTACTAAAGTTCCAGTTCAAATTAAAGGAACACGATATATTGCATTTGGATCGACCAAATAATAATCTGAAATTGCATTTTTTTCAGTTATGAAAGGTTTTCAGTTTTTGCAATAATAACATACTTTACCCCGTTATAAATTGAATTGTATCTAAAAATAAGGAGCCTTTTTTTACAAGATATAAAGTTACATGCATATAATATAGCTGCAGAGTTTAATTGTTGTTTAAAAGATATGCACTGCGGTGAGGTGAGTAGGTATTTAAAAATGTCCAATCAAATAAAGTAGTAATCCATCTAACTCAGTTAATAACAATATCTACATACAAGTGCGGAAAGTAGGTGATTTCCGACGAGTGTCATCTTTATTCACGAGCGAGCGAAGTGAGCGAGTGTATTTATCGACATGAGTCTGAAATCATATTTACCTACGCATGTGTATCAATTATACAACGTTTTACTATGCATTGTGCGAAAAAATACATACTGTAAAGGGGATTTTATTTTATTATTAGTACAATCATGCACGCTCAACTATTTGTCCTTACTGCGCATGTGCAAATAGCAGCTGCTACGTCATATCGCAAAAGGCACTAACAAAATATACATTCGGCCAAACATATTTAGTGATTGTTTAAAATGAATATAGGTTCTTATTGATCGAAATCAAAATCTAAAATTATTAATAACACGTTTCGTAAAGTATCCAGTTTCATGTTATTATATTAAAGAAAATCATAAAACTTTTGACTTTCGTAAAACTTCATTCGAATAATAAAAACTCTTTGGTCGGCTGACGATGGATATAAAAATAAAAAATAAAATAAAATAAGCACTTTCCGCACGATTTTGCTGCTTTCAAACGCTCTTTTCAAGCACATACATTGTAAATAATTATTTAAACGCTGTCATAGCACTCCTGTTAAATTAAATTGTACCTACAATATGTAAAAGTGAAGTACACTAAGGTACCTACGTATGCTTAAATGTAGCGTTTATTGGAAGAGTATTTTCAATTTTGCCGGCATCATATGCTCAGTTACCAGAATATAATTAGTTAACAATGCTTTGAGCTTCCACTATTAGTTAATGCTTAGCATAGTTTGTGTTAATCTCTACGCGAGGTAACGTTAAGCATCTAAACCAAGGAAAATGGTTTAATACAGGTAAATGTATCTAGGATAAGCTTGTATCAGATTGTAGTACAGAATTCTAAAATGTATTGGATTTAAATATTTCATAAACTCACGTTGTAGTGAATGTATTTTATAAGAAAAGGGTTTGCAGTTTAACTATATAATTTCTTGATCACACAATTACCTACCTAGAATTAGATAAGCAAGTTTCTAGACTTGGCAGCTAGTATAGGTGGAAAAAGACATTATAGGAACTAATTAAGGCCTCTCCTCTAAGTATCTAATGATACCTCTTCTCAATGTTCCTAATGATAGTGAATTTCCTCTGATATGATATACTCCAGGTACCTACTCTAATTTGCTCTGATACTCGTATGTATACCCCGGTACACTAACATACTCATACTTTAATAGACAACGTGTCACAAAATTCAAATATTTTATAAAAGGAAGTTACGAATGGTATTCAAAAATTTATTACCTTTCAAAGATGTTCAAAAATGTAGAATAAATATGCTAAGGTTTCTGTTCTTTGTTGCAGGCGCGAACATTGCGCTGAGGCAGATGTTGCGCGGGCGCCGCAGCCGGAGAGAGGAGCGCGCGCGGCCCGCGGGCGACGTGGCGACCACCCCGCGCGCCCTCTAGACAAACCCCTTGACAACGCACTACATACGGTCAGTGCATCTCTATTTACGGTAATACAACACAATGTTACAACGTGCGCCATTGCGCTGAGGTATATGTTGCGCGGGCGCCGCAGCTAGAGGGAGGAGCGCACGTCGGCCTACGGGTGACGTAGCGACCACCCCGCGCGCCCTCTAGACAAACCCCTTGACAACGCACTAATACGGTCAGTCACAGCTTTCTCTATCGTCTTCTACAAGCCGTGCGCATAAAGTTGGTAACATCGCATTTCTAGTTTTAAGTGAACCGATTTGGCACCGTTTGACAGGTAAACAGCGAGTAAACCTCGAGTACTGAATCCTATGGAGATGGCATATTGTTCTAAGTATATGAACTATCCGTTATACAAATATGAGCTAAAGCGACATTGTACTTATAACAGCCATCTTGTTCTATCTTACCTCCAATACTCCATGTAAAAAGAGACAGCAATATATTTATTCGACCTATTTTTGGCAACATTAAAACGTGACCTCATAGTAATGCATGATTGAGGCCGGTCGCCTTTTTTGTTTCTCGGTATGTGTAGGTATGCCTTACTTTTTCGTAGGTATGCCATATCCATAGGATTCGTACTCAGAGCAGTAAACCGGTTCACAGCAATGTTGCCGTTCCGCTTCATAGCATGGCTTGTAGAAGACGATAGAGAAGGCTGTGGGTCAGTGCATTTATCTATGGTGATACAACACAATGTTACAACACGCGCCATTGCGCTGAGGCAGATGTTGCGTGGACTGAAAAATGCAAACACTATGCCGAAATGAAATGCAATGCTATTTGAAATTACTGAAGACTGCTTATGCCTGAAATTACGTCGCGTTATGGCATACAGCCGCGGAAAGTAAAATCAGACGCGCAACTCGGTCGCATAGTTATTTTCGGCACAGGCAGTGGGCTTACACACTTAGGAATACCTACCTAAATTTGGTACATGGTAAAGGTTGCTTAGCCTTTATAGGGTTAAAAAAATGTTTATTGGCTTCAACAATTTAAAACATCTTCAACTAGTGGTCAGTACCTTGCCTTTATCAGGAGATACTGCTCCTTCTCATACCTATAAGACAACAAAAAATCTTAACGACATACAATACAACTAGTTTCTAAGTATGCAGTGTGTGTGTGTGTGTGTCTGTCTGTGTGTGTGTGTGTCTGTGTGTGTGTATGAGATGTGCGTGCGCGTATAATATAACATGTATAATTGCTGTATTTACTGTGTTTATTATTATCTCACAAAAGTGACTCTTCATCGTAGCTTCAACTATTTCAAAATACTCTTTTGTCATTCGTAGTATGTACAGTACTTACATTTTTCGTTGTTGATTTTATTATATAACCGTATGGATCGTTGGTTGTATTGCCTGTCTTCTAGCATAGTGTTGGTTTTTGGAACTCGTTAAACAAAGATTTTTCTTCTTCTATTTGTGATCTCAGGGTCGTAAGGTAAAGATTTGTGCTTTTTTAGGATAATGTGAACTATATGTAGGAGGCGTACCGGTTTTGGCCACTTTAAGGATTTTTTCACTTTTAACCGCTTAGTGCTTAATGATCTAAAGTATTGTAGAGAAAATTTATAATGTAGAATTATAGAGAATTTATCGACCTTTAAGGGTACAACCTACAAAGTAAAAAAAACAATAGTTTTTTTATATAAAATAAATTCTGCGGAGGGGGCCAAATACACCGTTTGTTTTATTTTTGGCCACTTTCATAAAATGACTATATTTATAAGTTGAGTTTATGCTTAATTGATGTCTTATTAGAGTTCTGGACTAAAACACTACATGAAATAGTATTTCAATCCCAGCTAGCTCCTTACTACCAGTTTATAAGTATACCTTTATCACTTGATTAAAAGAAAATTAGCGGATTGAGATGACTCCGCTCTGCATTGTTGACTCACTCCGCTTCGCTACCGCGACAGCGGACAACCTAAACATGATTAATTTAAGTGAGTTGTGAGTCTTTTAAAATAAATGGACTTTATGAAAGGTTGGAAACTTTCTACTAATGCCAAAGTGGCCAAAGGTGGCACAATGCTAAAATTTCTAGCCCCACTTTTGGCCACTTATTGTATCCCAACTTTTTGTGAAAACAGTGAAAAAACAACACTTAATCCATCTAGAAGAAACATATTCCAATGTGATATAAAATATTAAATAACCATAAAATAATTTTATTGTAGAAAATAAATTATTTTTCAAAACCTTTTCTCTTAACATTTTTCTTAAGAATTTTACAAAATGTTAACTTTGAAACATAACATGTGTTTATTTCTAAAATATCGTACTATATGAAAAAAGCTAAGTGCTGTAATTATTAACTAAAAGTCCAACCTTTTATTCGCCATTAATAAATATAAGCAATAATTATTTAATTCCTATTTATATAACTTTAAAGTGAAAAGTGACCAAAACCGGTACAGTGGCCAAAACCGGTACGCCTGCCCTACTTATTAGTTTCCGAACTGACAAAAGGTTACTGATTTGAAATAGGCGTTCAGTTGAAATCGATATTTTTAAAGTACCTACATCACTTTAATCGCCCAGCGTTGGACTCTCTCTACATCAATAAAGCACGTTTTGACTGCTCCACCCCATATTGGAATGCAGTAAATCAGAATGGACTGTACTAACGAGATATAAATCTCAGTAAGAACGTCTTTTTTGGGTTCGTGTTAGATACTCTAGCTACACATTCTATGTTTTTGCTATGAATGTGAATAGATATTTAGGTGTGTTTTTCCAATTTCCGAACTTAAAATTTCTGAGCTTAAAGAGCTTAACAATCGACACAGTTTAGCGCTTAAGCTTTAATGCAATGCAGACTTTGTGGCGACTGTGAAGTTAGGAGCTAGTTCCTACCTAAAGTTTATTGTCACTTTCATTTTGCTAAGCAGGGGGACAGGGGGAGGGAGAGGTGAGGGGTTGTTGCAAAGATATTTTCTAATAGGAATTATACACTCGTCTATACAATAACATTTTTTTTTATCCACAACGGGGTAGCACTTAGCCTTCATCACACCTGATGTTAAGTGGTGATAAGGCTGAAGATGGAAGCGCACTACTCCCGGAATCCTCAATCACTGAGGAACTGGCTATCTTATCTCTAACTGCCGGAACACAATAATGCTGAAAACATCATTGTTATGTTGTCAGTCTTAGATAAGATGGTGGTAGCTGGCGGACTAAGAACAAGTCCTACCACCAACCAAACCGAATACAATATGTACCCCCACTGGGAATCGAACCCGGGACCTCTTGGTCTGAAATCGGTGGTGTGAACCACTAGACCACAGAAGCGGCTGAAACATTAATAAAAAGCGAAAATATTGTTGAAGTGTTGTCTCGAATGTAGAATAGTAATAAATAAGATAACAATGTAATAACATGTCCGCCCTACCCATCCAAAGCAAATTTCGCTACTGAGTTTGTAATATAAACCCATTGATCATGATATAAGAACCGCTTGCAACATAAACACTTGGTATAAATGAGCTTGCAAGCTGTGCTATTGGAAGCATATATCTTTGAGGCGTAGGTATTAGAATGTTTATTAGAATCTAAACTCTACTCTGTTATCAGAGACATTAGTTATCGAAGTCAAACATTGGATATTGGTATACTTACCGTAGCTATACATGCAATTTGATGTAGGTATGATTGTGTCTCAGTGTCTACGCAACCAGAATAGATAGAATCTTTGAATTAGACGCTGAATCTGTAGGTAGAGGGTTATAGAGATATTTTTAGTGAAGCTTTTCTTGGTCCGACATTTGTATTTAATGTACAATTATTGTGTTAACTATGTATATTAAGTATGTATTTACAAACAAAAAGTATTTAAGTATATATTTTTCCGTTATCAAGTTTTCCATGATACAGTTTCTTAATGAAATTAACATGGGCTTAGATAATTGGTGTGAATGTAAGAAGTTATTTATTATTTATTTATTTAATTATTACACCGTTTTCCCGGTCAAAGTTTATCAGAATTACGTCGACAAGTTGATGCTTTAAATAAATATTTATTTTTCATATGTACATTTTAGATAACTATTTTATATAAGGAGGAGCGGTGTCCCTTATTAAAAGGGGACTATAGATACATTTTCTTATAGTTTATTTGTCAAAGGTAAATACAGTTTTGTTTTACATCGAGGAGGGTTAACTATATTGGCAATCAGCTGTTAAACCTTTGGATGTACCTCGCCGATGCAATCCTGCATAAGATCAGCAGTATCAGCACCTTTCGACTATTAGTTTGACGGCCACTCAGTATAATTGTTATCGATTCTCATAATCATAATTATAATTTGTCGTGTGTGTAACGTAATAAAATTTTCCTTTATCGCTTATTTTTTCGATACAGTCCATTACTTTAAAGACATTTTTTTGTTCAAAGGTGTTCTCAAAACCCGTTCTAAACGGAGTTTTTTTTCTAAAACAATTTGTCCTATTTACAGAATTGCATTGTAAACGCATAAAAAATAAATAAATCATAATATTCCTCGTTTCTTTCCGCAGGTCGGTCATGAAAAATCTCGCCAATTTGCTGGCTGTCCCGATCAGCGAACACGTGGTAATTTTCATCTCGATAGCCGCAGCCACACTGCACGCGTGGACGACAGGTGAGGAACTGATTAAAAAACCTAATAGGTATGTATAGTATTAGACACTAACGACCGAATACTCAAACATTACTTAACTTTAAGGTGATTTTAAACGTTATTATTAGGTACTAATTATTATTGACTCAAGTTACGAGTTGGAAGTTGGAACTGGGCGTCTCGAACCGCAACTGCAAGCAAGCGACATGACGCCGCGCCATACTAATTTCTAGTTGATAAATAAAAAAGGTAAGGAAGGTCGTGGGTTCGAGTCCCATCGGAGCTAGTTGTGAGACGGGTCGATTTTTTCTAAATACTTCATTTTCCATTTTTCAATCATAAAAATTGCATTGTGAATGTAAAAAAGTGACAATCAAAATAATTTCTAGTTGATGTTTCTTTGTTTAGTATGAAATCGAGCGTCAACGCTTGCAGTTGTCGTACGACGCCCGGTTCGAACCGACATAACAAATGCCTTAACTAAAAGCCCTTAGGCCTTCTCTATCAGTCAACCGGAAAATTAGCAAAGATAGTTAACATCATGGTGTCTTTTTTATAACTTCGAGATAAAAAAAAGAGAGGTAATGTTTGTGAAGCTCTCAAAGTTAAGAAACGTTTGAGTAATTTGGTCGTAACTTTCTATTGTTCCATACAATAGGCCGATCCGAAGTAGCAGTAGTGCATTTTGTATGAGTTTGTATGAATCGCATACTAGATGCGAGTTCCGTCATTCGATTTCATTCCGTAAACACATACAAAAAATACTACCTACAGGTACGTATGTAGGTACATTGACTTCCGAGTTCTCGGAGATTTGGATCAATGCGACTCGAACTCTAGATTTAGGCATATAAAAAGTTTCTTAGTTGTTATCATACTTGGTTATTTCACCTCTTGAAATTTATATATGTTAATTATGATAATAATTCCTAAATAATACGAATGTAAACAGAAAAATATGGAAGTAAAACAATGAGCTGACTAAAATATGCAATTTTATAAAAATTCAAAAAAATTCAAAATTCAATATCGTTTATTAAATTTAGGTTTGTTTAACAACACTTATGAACGTCAATGAAGCTACGCCATCGGTTCGCAAATCCTACGGCAGGAGACCTTGTAGCGAGAAGAACCGGCAAGAAATTCGCCAAGGGCTATTTTTTTCTCCCTGTTTTAACTTATACAGAGTCGTCAAATTTGAAAAATGACCTTCACATAATAGTAAGGTTACTTTCCATCACAATACAGAATACCGCTTAAATTAAGTACAATTTTGCTTATTATATTATAGCAGGATTAATTTTGATGTGCACAAAAATAGAACAACGGCATTACATCCATTAGTGGGACCCGCTTTGCCTACAACGAACCTTCAGGAAAAAAATATTTTCATCAGATTTGAAATTCTAAAATATTTTTCTCGTGAAATAATTCGGAAGCTTCCGTATATTTTTACGTGAATTTGCTTCCAAATTACAATTCATTATGTTGACTCTTCTTGTCTGCGAAATCTTATGTGTATGGCTGGTGTAGGTATGACTTTACAATGTAGATACATTTATTATAATTTGTTAATTTACATACTTAACTTTTAATGTTAGATCGAACCCGCCTGAAGTACAGGCTATACCTAGTTCAGGCAGTTTACTTTGAAATTTTAGCTAAGTATAATTTTATTGTAAATTATTGACTTTGTACACGAAACATAAAATGAAACAACTTTGTATGAAATAAAAAAAAAAAATTAAGTCTAATTAAATATTGTGGTCAGGGTCACCCGTAAACTCAAAAATAATTTTTCAATTCGGTCCAGTAGTTTCTGAGATTAGAGCGTTCAAACAAACTCTTCAGCTTTATAATATTAAGTATAGATTGTCATGGAAAGATCATACTACAATACGAGTATGTTGGGATAATTTTTTAATTTGACAGCTCTGTATGAAAATATAACAGGTAGAAAAAAAAAGCCCTTGACGAGTTTTTTGCCGGTTCTTGTCGTTACAAGGTCTCTTGGGGCTTTGCGATCCAATGGCGTAGCCTCTTAGATCTACACGAGTGCTTGTAACAGCCTATACTGAATAAAAAAAATCGGCCAAGTGGGAGTCGGACTCGCTCATGAAAGGTTCCTTACCAACTTAACGTACCGATTACTTACACCTAGCAAAAATACCTCTGTCATTTTTTGCTAGAAAAAAATAACTTTGTTTTTCATAGTATTCGTATGAATGACAAAGTTATATTTGCGGTTTTCGAAAATGTGTTATAACTCAAAAAATCCCTTTTAACTTCGTTATATGTACTACTATCGTGAATTTTTTCACGTATCCAGATAATCCAGAAACAACCATTTGGCTGGTAGGGGGGGGGGGGGGGACACTTGACTCTAACAAAATTTTGCACTTTAAAGCTTAATAAATCACAAACAGATGCCTCAATCGAAAAACTGTCTTCACGAACCCACAACGTTTTTAAAATTGCTATCCAACAACATCCCACACTATGGGGTAGACAAGAAAAAAAATTACATACCCACTTCACGTGTGTAGGGGAGGTAACATAAAAAAAAATATTTTTAAAAATTTTACTTTACCACTTTGTTGGCATGGTAAATATGTATATTCATGCCAAATTACAGCTTTCGAGTACTAAGAGTCTATGAGCTAGACTGGGGTCAGACGGACGGACGGACAGACGGACATGGCGAAACTATAAGGGTTCCTTGTTGTTCCTTGTTGAATTTGACAAAAAAGAGATAAAAATACGGACTAGATTTGAACCGAGGTCTTCTGGCTTCAATGCCGCCCGTTTTCTAACTTGAGCTATCACAACTTTGAAAATAGTGGCGAAATTTGCCTTCGTATCCTAATGTTAAACTCGCGTCAGGATCACGTGACCGTCAGATCGAAAATTCGTAAGACGGACACGTGACCTGATCGAAAAACTGTTACAATGTCATTAGGAATCCTAATGACAGTTGTTCGATCAGGTCACGTGTCGAAAAACTGTTACAATGTCATTAGGAATCCTAATGACAGTTTTTCGATCAGGTCACGTGTCCGTCTTAAGAATTTTCGATCTGACGGTCACGTGATCCTGACGCGAGTCATCTTTTACCCATCACAGAAAGGGCACGACGCCGCTAAAGAAGTTTTCACTTCAATAATTTAAATTTAGACAACGACTCAATGCTAACCCAAGTTGGTTTGGTTGCAGAGGGGCGGAGCGCCCGTAGGTGGTCGGTGGGAGCTCGCGGGCGCGGGGCGCACGGCCGCGCACCAACCCCCCACCACACCCACCCCCCCATTCACTGTTAGCAGGTAATGACGTCATCAATGAACCCACACACGTCACACAAATAATGACAGCAGTTTAAGGCGATACTCGGAAAAAATGTGCTGAAGCGAGATAGCAATGAGAAAACGACGCGCGCGGGAGCGAGACCGATTTTGCAGATTAGGCAAAAAAAAACACAAAATCACTTCGTATTAAAAAACTACAGCGATTTTAAAAAAATGCTTCTATACGATCCTCAATATTATTGGTGTCCACTAATTAAACCAATTTCCAATAGTGTAATTTCGTGTAATTTTGTGTAAACCCATTTAAGAATAATCTTCACTTTTCGTATTTTTTAGAGGTCTTTTCGAAAAGAAAAAGTGTCGAGGCAAAATCATAAAATCGTGTTTTTGAAATTATACGATTCTAGATAAATGTATGAAGAAATATATATCTTATTACCAGATTTGTAACAACTGTAACCGTCCTATAGTTTTAAATCAAAAAGTCCATATTTTTCCGAGTAGCGCCTTAAGGACACCTGTCACAAGGAATTTCCACCAAGTAGTGACGATAGTTGTCTTGTGAATTGGTTAGGGAGTTCATTGGAATTATTCGATGTATTCATGAATGTAGTGAACACAGAACACAGAAAGATTTTAGTTCTTTCCATGTTCTGTGGCAGTGAACTTCAGTTAAGTACTATAGTAATAATCGTTAGTCTAATAATAAAGAAACGAAAAGATGAATCAGTTGACACTTATGTATGAAATATGTATGTATAGTCATTCTTAGTTTAAAAGGTTAAAATTGTGGAGTCAAGACTTAAGTTGAAACAAAAATTGGGTTGTAATAAGTTTTTAGTAAAAATTTCATTTCTTTGACAAGCTTTTTTGCTGACTGTAGGTACTTAAGTATTGTATTGTCATCTAAACTAAAACTGTTTCTATACAAAATTTCAGCTCCATCGGACACTGGAAAGTGGGTCAAATTAAGCTTGCAAGATTTGTCCCCCACTAACTAACATACTAACTAAGTAACTAACATGGCAAGTTAATAAAAATAGTGTAAAAATTAGGCGGTAGCAACTAATTTATAGGGTTATATACAGAAACAACTGAACTTTTTAACATTGATTTCTTTTAAGGATTAAAAATAAAGTACCACGGTTTTTAAGTATGTTGTTGTTTTTATAAATGAGTGTTAAAATGAACATGTTTGCAACGAAATAAAGCCAGAAATAATTAATAAACGGGCCAATTACCCTCATAAACTTTAACCTAATTCTTGGCAAAGTCCTTTTGTTTGAATTTCGGAGGATAAGCTCTGAAGAAAACAATAATTTCTATCTACATCCTGCGATAGGCAGTCACAATGTAGGTCTGCAAATTGGTCCGTTAATAAATTCCTATTAAACGGCCGATAATGCGCCTTCAGCCACGAGTCGTAAAATAAAGGGACTCCACAATAACCGTACTGGTTGCCTTGACCCGCTTCCATTACAAAGAATTCTTATATTATTACGTAACCTGTCTGCAGATGAAAAATAACAGTAATCCGATGCTGCTGACGATGGTTAATGGATACAAGTTTTCCTTAAACCTTATCTAATTTTTTTTAGTATACCTAGGCAGCAGAGTAGACTCAGTTCGGCTGCATTCGCAGTTAAGAAAATAAGGCTCTTAACCGATATTGAAACGGCTAGAATAGTCTATTTTAGTTATTTTCATAGTGTTATGTCCTACGGCCTTTTGTTGTGGGGCTCAGCCGCTAACATCCAAAGTATATTCGTGCTCCAAAAAAGGGCTATTCGCGCCATTTACAACCTCCGATCGAGAGATTCTTTAAGAGATCTATTTAAAGAAATAAACATTTTAACTGTTGCAGGACATTACATCTATGAAAATATAATTTATGTGAAAAAGTATTATAATACATTTGTAAAGCAGAGCGATATTCATCGCTTTAACACAAGAAATAAAGATAAACTTGTCGTTCCCAAGTTTAGGCTAGAAAAATCCAGAGCCTCATTTCTGGGGAAAAGCATAGCCTTTTTTAATAAAGTTCCACAGCATATAATTGAACTACCATTGCATAAATTTAAATGTTACATTAAAGAGTCGCTGATGAGCAAAGGATACTATAAAGTAGACGATTATTTGAATGACCGCAATGCATGGTCATGATGTAACACATAACATAATCACT
This sequence comes from Crambus lathoniellus, assembly GCA_949710035.1. Classification (NCBI taxonomy): domain Eukaryota; kingdom Metazoa; phylum Arthropoda; class Insecta; order Lepidoptera; family Crambidae; genus Crambus; species Crambus lathoniellus. The sequence continues at coordinate 11,021,873 of OX453309.1, read as the reverse complement.
GTTTAATATGATGTATTTTTATACTAAGCAATTGTTGTATTAGTAACGATATGTTTTTTTTTGTAAATGTCGTTACCTAACTAAGAAACGCTGGCAAGTTTCTTGCGCCCATTCTTCTTGTCAGTTAAAAAAGTCTTGAATGGGTGGTAGGAAAATATTGACGATTCATAAGTACATATTTATTATGTCTAAGTGAATAAAGAATATTTTTATCTTTATCTTTATCTTTATCTTAGCATTATGAAAATAAAATATGTAGGTAGCTTTCTTCCACAAAAAACACGCGCCCACAAAACAATTGCACATGCACACCACGACAATACCAGTGCACAATACCTACATTTAGCAAGACAGCAACACACCTTGTACCTTCAACAATCAGACTACTCTACACGTGCTTCGCCCAAGAACACAGTCAGGGTGCTAATTTTCGCACGATCTAACTCCTGATTATGCTCAGGGTTGGGGCGAAGTACATGTAGAGTAGTCTAATTGGTGAAAGTGCAAGGTGCGTTGCTGTCTTGCTAAATGCATGTATTGTGCACTGGTATTGTCGTGGTGTGCAAGTGCAATTGTTTTGCGGGCGGGCGAACGGTGCATCTTACATGTTGTGTTTTTATGCGGAAGTAAGCTACATATTTTTTTTTTACAATTTATGTAACTACCTAGTTACATAAAGTTAAATTACTAGATACTGAATGTACAGATATGAGGTACATGCGAGAGCACACCAATCTAACTATTTAAGTATAGAAAATATTGAAAATGAATCCGTCTCACAACTAGCTCCGATGGGTACGCCCGGACAGTGAAACTCGCATTTCATTGTGAAAGGTCGTGGGTTCGTGTCCCATTGGAGCTAGTTGTTAGTTGTGAGACGGGTCGATTTTTTCTAATACTTCGTTTTCAATAATAATAATTGCATTGTGAATGCAAAAAAGTAAAAATAATTTGAAACCCAACGAATGTTTTATATAAGTTTTTAGTAAAAATTTCATTTTTTATGACAAGCTTTTTTGCTGACTGTACTTTAATATTGTAATGTCATCTGAACCAAACCTGTATACAAAATACAATAGTGTCAATCGATATTGGACTCTATGATTTAAACCTTTCGTTGGAAATAAAAAAATAGTAAACTATTTGTTCAATTTATGATACAAATAATACAAATACATAAACTAGACAAACCATTATAAGTACTAAGGTACAGAAGACCGTTAAATAAATTAAAAAATACAGTAAACTAAACGAGATTTTGTTTGTACAGTAGGCAGTTCACTCGAGGGGGAGTTCGATAGACAATGTCCGAAGACTTGGACTCGATCAGCGAGGAAGAACGAAGCTTGTTCCAGCCCTTCACACGAGAGTCATTGGCCGCTATCGAAGCCCGCATAGCTGAAGAGCATGCCAAGCAAAAGGAACTCGAGAAAAAACGAGCGGAAGGCGAGGTCAGTGCTCTATGTCCACTCCCTATGAAGTCAATAAACTTTATTTCTGATTATTGAGACACGAACTTTGACACCACGATTTTAGTCGATTCAACAAAATTAAAGCACTATTGAAATTTCAACCCTTTCTTTCTTAATCGGTAAATCGGTGCCTTGTACAATAACTACTAATACATCGTGCGTCACTTACAGCACAACAAACTTGTAGAAGTCAATAACATTAATTATTACTAAACCTAAACATCATTTGTGGTGCCGCAAGTATAGGTGCATAGAATCGCAAAAAAAATTAACAACCGGACATTTCATACTTAGCGATTGGATAGCTAATTTTAACAACAAATGGTGTGTTTGCATACATTACTTTATGTGGTTTCATAACAGTGATTGCAATAGCACTTAGATTTTACAGTGTGGCACCAAGCGAGAGACTCACGTTTGATTACTCTGACGGAACATTTTTAAACTATTCCAGAACGATTTGGGGCGGACGAAAAAGAAAAAAGAAGTAAGATTGCTTGCTTGCCCCTTTTTACCTCTTAACGGCTCATTTTAATTAGAGACATATTGTCCAACAAGTTATCGCTAGTATCAAAATTATATTTATACGATTTCAAACACACGAACATTGGCGCCACGTTTAAGAATGCGATAACTTGTGCTGCATTCTGATTATGCATATTAACCGCATTTGAGCATTACTCCTTAAACACATCGCTTTGTCGGCAAAGTACTGAAATGTTTACAAGTTTAGCTGTTACTTAGAACATCAAAATAAATAACAGCTAATCTTTGACGTAGTTAATCAAATGAAAGCTTGTCATGTTTATTTGCAAATCAATAACGCAAGTTTCAAACCATCGAGAAAAATGCAGAAAGATAATACTAGAACATTTAAATAAGTACCAGTAAAAGTTCTAAAAACATCTAATGGTAACCATATTCCATCAGTGATTGTCCTAATCCTCCTGAAGAGAATCCTCTTGAATAGAATAGATAGAAGAAACTAGTAAAACCCTTTAACCAGAAAATTGTGTTGTAGATTAATCTCGAAGTCCAAGTAGGAGACCTTCCCATTACTAGGAAATCATCAGCGAAGATCATACACAATTTGTAGGACCTACAGCACAGCAATGTCTGAGCTATAATTATTCCGAACACCAGCACAAAACATCACCATCAAGCATTGCACAGAGGCTCATGTTCGCCACATCATCATGGACTGTTGTCATTAGGTCTAGCATGGTGACGAAACCTAGCTAGCTTTTAGTGCATATTGAAACTTATTAGACAGTAAATAAAGTCGAGATGATTATCATGAACTTTTTATGGTTGTGATACCGTATTTTGTAACTTTTATCTGAGCTTGCGCTAGTATACCTCCTATTTTGGCACCGTTTTCGAATTAGAATAAAGAAAGACAAATTCTTGAAAATTTGAAATAAGTGGAGAATAATATGTTAACCGGGAATAACACATAAATTTGTAGAAAAGCTATAGCTACATTTTTTAATGGGATTAGTCACTTGAATAGTATAAAATTACATATTGATACTTTTTTCAATTGGCGATTAGGGGGGTTATTAATCAATCAATTGTTGGGACATTCGGAATGGTAACACAATAGCGAGGGATTTATACACAATACGCTTCTAGTTCTGCCCGATACGCATCATAGTCACTGACAGCAGCACTACACGACCTGAACTAGCTTGGCAGACACCTCACCAGACATGCTGTAACAATCAACTTTGTAACAGTAACTTATGTAACAAACAGAAACAAAAATATCCAATAAGTCTACTCCGTAAAAGTTAGTTGCGTAAATTCGCGTTTAATTTTTACGTACCTACCTATATATCACACGACTTAGTTTCAACTTATTTAAACACGGCCCATTTGATATTGTTACAAAGTATATGACTTTGCTCATGATTATGGTCTTTTGATAGGCTTGATTTTAGTAGGATAGCTTGCCATGAGATTTAGCATTGTTGACCAAAAAATATACATCATTACAAATATAACTTTACTGACGTTTGAATGCAGTTTGCATGGGAACGTCGGTGGAATTTCAAGTTTGGAACGAAGAACGTGAACTGTAGATGCAGAGGTTTTTATGGGTTCAAGTATTGTCAGTTTTGTAATGCATGCGGTTGGTGTAGGTGCGGTATGACGACGAGGATGACGACGAAGGCCCCCAGCCGGACGCCACGCTGGAGCAGGGGCTCCCGCTGCCGGTGCGAATGCAGGGCTCCTTCCCTGTGGAGCTTGCCTCCACGCCCCTCGAGGACATTGACCCCTTCTATCACAACCGTAAAGTAAGTAAAGCAAAGCCTGAAAGAGTAAACCCAGCCTTACTTTGCGATACTTACAGACGACTAGTATCATACACCAATTGCGGAGACGATTCGGCGACGCATGTCTCCCATATGTGTGAATAGCTCGCACACTACTACACTACTACCAGTATAATCTGACATGTTGTCACACAATACAACTGACTCTTCTCCGGAAATCAGTAGTCTGTACCTTTCGCAATGTAACAACGGACTTAGTCATTTTACCACTGGTTTTCATATGTTCATGTGTCACAGCCAAAAGTTTTTAAACAAATCGTTTCTCTTTGTTTACAGACCTTCGTAGTTATAAGCAGGGGTAAAGATATCTTCAGATTTTCGGCAACAGACGCCCTATGGATATTAGACCCGTTTAATCCAATAAGAAGAGTGGCGATATACATATTAGTGCATCCTCTGTTCTCCTTGTTTATCATAACGACAATCTTAGTGAACTGCATTCTTATGATAATGCCTACGACGCCGACAGTCGAAAGTACTGAGTAAGTATACCAGATAATACTTATTTGATTCATATCGATTCTAGATCATAACACAATCGATTAAACAAATGTCCGACTATAATACGAATATACGTACCATTGAACAAACAATCCCGAGAATACTTTCATAGGTTTTAGAAAACTCTGTAGAATGCACGCTAGTTTCAAAATTGTTAGAGTTCAGCTAGTTTTCGAATTAAATTATTAATCTTAGATTGGAAGTAGGTACTTACATTTTATATTAGAATTGAATAATATACATAGAACATCAGATACTTAATAGATAATTTTATTTATTTATTATTATATTATCCCATTCAAATTATAGTTGAAATTTACATTTGTTTAGAGTGCGACGGGACACATCAAATTGTAAATACTAAAGTTTAAGTGACGTCATTCCATTTTAAATGAATTTTCTGAAAAGCTGTGTTCTCGTGTTTTTGTTAGATATAATAAATGTCATTTTGCTTTAGTCCAACGGAATAATTAAATATCTGTCATATAATTGATTAAAACCCAATCTCAAACAAGAGATTAATCCTTTGATAATTTACTTCCTCAAGCTCGAGAAGATTCTCGAGCATTCCCACCCGTCTCCTGACGACTCTTTGTACATACATTACATTCCTACTTTTACCATTTATCATCTAGAACTTATCAAGGACGCGAATCAGTAAATGACTGCGTAGAGTGTTGTTTCCATACTTTACTATACCCTACAAGTTCAAATACAGAACTTCTTTTGTTTTGCCTTCTGCCTAAACGTTTGAATGGATTATTTTGAGATTATTATCTGTTTTGTTGAGTGGTGTTCCTCAGAGGAGGTGAATTTTTGCAGAGTTATCTTTACCGGGATCTACACGTTTGAATCGGCGGTGAAAGTAATGGCCAGGGGTTTCATACTACAGCCATTCACATACCTTAGAGATGCATGGAATTGGCTTGACTTCGTAGTAATAGCTTTAGCGTGAGTAGTAGACAATTTTATTGATATTTAAGTAGTTATTACATATTGATAAAGTTTTTACGTAGATTTTTTTTATAGTTAATGTCTCATTAACTAGTTTTTTTGTCATAGATCAATTATTTATTTATTGTTATTATTGTCTAGAAACGGTTACAGAAACAAAAGTGAATCGGCATTTATGAGAGAAAATAACTTAAAAGTGGTATTTGATGTTTTTATTGATTAGATAGTAGTGTAGTGTAAGAGGTGTTTTAATTTAGATTTTGTGGTTGTGGGTACCTGTTTTCAGTTATGTGACGATGGGCATAGACTTGGGCAACCTGGCTGCGCTCAGAACGTTCAGGGTACTGCGAGCGTTGAAGACTGTGGCCATTATTCCTGGTAAATTGTTTCCAATTGATGTTTAGTTATTACTAGTACTAAATATAGGATAGATGTTAGGTGAAAACGTATTTTTAAACTTGATGTTAGCATTAATAGTTATTATGTGTCGTCCTAGTTATTTTTACTATGATTTTTACTAAGTATGATGTTTCCTTCTGAGTAGTTGCATAACGGTTAACGTCGCGGTTTTGTAGCGCATCTGCGATGTTTGCCATAGCGGGCGTGGATAGTTTTGAAACTATCATGCGCAAAAAGACCGCGTCACTGTTGCACAGAATGCGCGGCAGCAGCCACAGCGTCCTGAAGGAGATAGTCGACAGTGGAGATTGTCCGCTGGTTGATTTTATGATAAGAAAAATAACATCCTTTATTGAAATTAAATACTAACATAGTTAATAGGCTCTTTATTTACTAACACATTATGGATTTATGTTGTCCGAAATAAATAGTTTTTATTTATTTTTTATAACACTTTTTTAAAACGCGGCAGCAAAGTTTCAGTGGAAGCAAAACAAAACAATGTCTTGTAGCAACAACCACTACTGAAAAAATTCTGTAACAAGACTTTATATCAAGTGCAATAAATTATCATAAACAATTGACGCTCAACTATAGTCCCACAAACTTATCAGACCCGGTGATAGAGCTGGTAGACGAGCCACTCGCAATACAAAATTAGCTATAGGAAAAATTTAAGACTTGGTAGATTTTCTACTTGCGAGTCTTAATTGTATTACAATTTTCCGAAACTTCCAAAATTGCATTGTGAATACATAAAATTAACAAAAATAATAACAAAATTAGCTGTCAAAGTGGATTGTCAGCAGAATGACAAAAATTAGGAAAATTACCACCGGGTCCTTCGATCACCAATAACAGACAGAGCAGCCCCCCTAGACAAGTGGCTTTCTTCTATCGAATTCGGCAATCGAATAGAAAGAAAATGTATGGGATTGATATTAGCGGTCACGTGACATTTCGATCGCAGTGTTTAGCTACAAACATATGTGACCTTGGGCCAGGTCACATATGTTTGTAGCTAAACGGCCGATCAAAAATTAACTGGTTTGGCACGCAACAGGTCTGAAGACGATCGTGGGTGCCGTGATAGAGTCTGTGAAGAATCTGCGTGACGTGATCATCCTGACGATGTTCTCGCTGTCGGTGTTCGCGCTAATGGGCCTGCAGATCTACATGGGGGTGCTGACGCAGAAGTGCGTCAAAGTGTTCCCTGAAGACGGCTCCTGGGGCAACCTGACGGACGAGAACTGGGACCGGTTCTGTAAGAACGAAAGTAAGTGACACCATACAACTTTTCATGTGAAGCTACATAATTATAACTATGAAAATAAGTCAGGATAGAGTCGGTGAAGATCCCGCGCAAGTTGTTCCCTCGGTTCTGAAGGAATGAAAGTAAGTAAGTAAGTACTTAAAAGTCGGTAGCGCCTAACTACAGGACGTAAAATTTGCATGTTTTTTTTAAAATCCACAACGGGGTAGCACTTAGCCTTCATCACACCTGATGTCAAGTGGTGATAAGGCTGAAGGTGGAAGCGCACTACTCTCGGAATCCTCAATTTTTGAGGAACTGGCTATCTTATCTCTAACTGCCGGAACGCCGGAATAATGCTGATAACGTCATTGTTATGGCGTCAGACTTAGATGAAATGGTGGTAGCTAGCCAGGCGGACTAAGAACAAGTCCTACCACCAACCAAAACCAAACCAAACCATGCTGTAGTTTCAAGGCTAATATTTAAGTGTCATTTATTAATATTACCAACTCTCATGTACACTATTTATTGCGTTACTATAAAATGTTAATGTAAGCTACCAAAATAACTATAGTAATAATAGTATAGTAATAATAGTATAGTAAGCGATATGAGCAAACTACCCATATGAATTTTGATTTGTTTAATTGAAGTTAATTTCTTGACTATTGTGGAGATATTGGTGAATTTTTTCCAAATGACAATTATTATAACAGTGATAATATTTTTATTTAAATTTTAGTACTTATTATATAATTTTATACTTCCAAAGAAAAACACGTGTTCAAAACAAAAATAAGGAAATATAAGGGTGTAAGTAAGGTGACTGATCGTTGTGGAGATCCTTGGGGTAGGCCTATGCCCAGCAGTGGGTGTCGTTCGGCTGACATGATGAAGTAACTTGAGAAGTTAAATAACTATAAGGTTAAATAAATGATTGTAAGTAACTTCTCGAGTTACTTATACCCTTATATTTCCTTAATTTTTTGTCACTATTGGCTAAAAGCTAATTTGGAACTTTATTTATATGTATATGTTTAATAACCATAGGCAGGACGCTTTGACTCTTCCTTTAAGACTACCCGTTGAGTTTAATTTACATGTAAATTCAGTACCTAATTATTTTTTGTTTCAGCGAACTGGTACGGGGAAACGGGCAATTATCCATTGTGTGGGAACTCGTCAGGGGCCGGGTGAGTTTGACTGGTTGATGCCACTAGAAGTAAAGCGAAAATAAGTTATATATTGAGCGGGTCACATAGCGAGAACCGATTGCCGTTCTCGAATGGCGACCGCGTACATTCCGTGGGGCAGGTCCCCAACAAGGTGGACCGACGATCTGGTCAATGTCGCGGGAAGCCGCTAGATGCGGGCAGCGCTGTGGCAGGCAAACCAAAGTGTGATAAAATGCGGAACGAACCTCTTTTCGCTTAGTTTCTCACAAAAATATAATTTGTCTAAACGAGATTTTAACTACTATAAGTATACAGAATAAGTTTTTAGTAAAAAATTTATTTTTATGACAAGCTTTTTTGGTGACTGTACTTTAATATTGTATTGTCATCTGAACCAAACCTGTATACAAAATTTCAGTTCCATCGGACAATGGGAAGTGGGACAAATTAACGCAAGATTTGTCCCCCACTAACTAACTAACTAAGTTACTTACTAACATGGCAAGTTAATAAAAAGCTTCTCAAAAGCGAACATCATATTTATAATATGTGTGCAATTAGATAGTGTACAATAGTACAATGAGACACAAAAACATTGAATCAAAAAATGATGATAAAAAATTGTGGAACGCGTTGATGTCGTTTACATGAAGTAAAAAATAAGCACTTTTTTTAAATGATTTCTGACGTTTGATGGTGCATCCACCCACAGTCTCACTAATGTTTAGAAATAAAGTATAAGTAAAAAATAAAGAAGTTTTTATAGACGTCATCTTTAAAATATTCTTAACTAGCTCTCCGCCCGCGGCTTCGCCCGCGTGCATTACACGACGTTATCCCGCGGGAATGTGATGTTTTTCCTGGATAAAAAGCAGCCTATATTCCTCTCCAGGCTACAAAATATCTTTGTCCCATATTTCAGCCAAATCCGTTTAGCCGTTTTGGCGTGATTGAGTAACAAACATACAAGCATACAAACATTCAAACATCTAAACATCCAAACATCTAAACTTTCACATTTATAATATTATATAGTAGGATTTTCCATTGTCGAAAAAACTATTATTTATCGCTGGAAATCAAGAAATTTCAAGTGATGATTATACAAAAAAAATGAAAAAAAAACTCCTTTAATAAAATAGGTACTCCAAAGTTAGTATGATACTCTTGGTTCCTAATACGGCACGCGTCATGCGGTCAATGAACTGAAGAAAGTCAAGAACGTAAATTAAGAATAATGTGCTTTTATGAAAATGAAGGAAGCGAGTATTACGATCGTAATATGAGAACAATTTTTGTTTAAACAACTTACTGAGAAACAGGCTTGTTTAATGTACCTATTTAATAAAATTGCCTTCTACACCTCGAGAGGTTAATATCAGAGGTGAAGTCACATTAACTGTGTTTAAAAAAAACTAGAATGAATGAAATAATTCTTACCAAGACACTAGTTGCCGCTTGGTATATGTATGTGCAAAACTGTGGCGACTTTCTAAGTTTGTATTTCACTTGTAACTATTGTAGGTACAATATACTTCTAATTTTATGAATCGAAAGGAAAAGTAGTAGGTTTAAGAAATAAAAAATGACATGAAATACATACATACTCGTTACGTACGAGTTCATTAATCAGCTTCATGATCAGCTCTATGATACCAATATATCACCGAAAATAACTATTGATGTGTATTTGGTGGTTGTAGTTTAGTGGCGTTCACTAGTATTTCAATGAGATTTTGATATATTTTTTTCAAACGAGAGCACGGAGTGTTTTAGTGGCCTCGTTCAAAATGTATGAAAAGGTTAAAGTGCGGCGGTACTTCGTAGCTACTACTATAATCCCTTTAGAGTGAAAGTGATAATAGCCTACTGTACAACTTAGTTTTTAATCTACATATTTTATTTTGCTTCCTTACTAGTCAATCTGTTCAATCGTAATTCTTCATAACTTTGGCTAACGGTTTGTGTGTTTCACCAGGCAATGCGAGCCGGGCTACATCTGCCTGCAAGGCTTCGGGCCAAACCCCAACTACGGCTACACGAGCTTCGACACTTTCGGATGGGCCTTCCTCTCTGCGTTCCGGCTCATGACCCAGGACTACTGGGAGAACCTTTACCAACTGGTCAGTACATACACAAATAGTAGAGATCAGAAATAACAGTAAATCTTCGATCAACGATACCGCTAGATGAGGCCTCACAAACTAAAACACAACGCAAAAATGTCTTTTTTTTAAACGGAGAAAAAACTTACGAATGTTTTGAGCGTCTCTGTAGTCCAGTGGTTCACACCGCGGATTTTAGACCCAGCCGGCCTAGCATATCGCGTTTTTAAAGCCGCTCATGCTAGACCGGCAGGGGTCCCGGGTTCAATTCCCAGTGGGGGTAAATATTGTATTCGGTTTAGTTGGTGGTAGGACTTGTTCTTATTCAGCCTGGCTAGCTGCCACCATCTTATCTGAGTCTGCCGCCATAACAATGATGTTTTCAGCATTATTGTGTTCTGGCAGTAAGAGATAAGATAGCCAGTTCCACAGTGATTGAGGATTACGGGAGTAGTACGCTTCCACCTTCAGCCTAAGAGCTACCCCGTTGTAGAAAAACTATGTTTCGATCTTACGTCAAAAATCACAGGACTCTATATGCAATATAAGCCCACCCTTAAAGTGCGCTCTTATTCGCTCGGCCCTTATTAACGCTCCTACAGGTTATGAATAAATAAATATTGGACACCATCACATACCTTGTTCCAATACCAAAGTATAGTAGCTTATGCACTAGTATTATGGAAATTGGAAACAACGACGGGTATTACCACATACACCCAGACCCGAGAAAATATTGAAAAAAATGATTTCAATATTTACCCGACCGGGGATCGAACCCGGGACCTCTAGAGACCATGAAAATCGGTACCACCACTCGGCCAAAGAGGTTATGTTTATTGATTTGGTTTATTGTCTAGTGGTTTTGTTGATCGTAGCAGTAGGTATAATATTAAGTAAACTAGTAATAACCGTGACAGTTCGACGTCTACGTGTAAAGAAGTTTGATCGTCAGTTTTATTTTGCCCTGTGCTTCTATGTAAGACGTTTGAATCGACATCAGAATTTTAGGTCTTGAGCTTGCTTTTTAAATGTGCGAGATTTCACAAACGTTGACTTTAGTAAGCAACATCCTCCTTAAATCAATAAAATAAGAAAAGATAATGGTGTTCTAAAACTTTTGATAAACTTGTTCATTGCTTTAAGTTTACAAAAACGAATAAAATCGTAGATATTTACATATTTTTAGAAACAAAATCATCAGTTACTTTTTTTGGAAGAGTAAAGTTTAATTAAAACTAGAAAACCTTCTTGGACACATCTTGCAAATCAATGGATCCGTTAAAAACCATCGATTGTAGCCACAAATGAATATTTGTATAGATTATTGTAGATACAATAGAATTATTGTATGATCCAAATGAACCTTTTGAATGCTGTGTGAGGGCGGATGCTGTGTGTAACAATTGACATTCATAGTCGTGAAACAATAGATAATTTAAAAATGTTAGTGTAAATTGAAAATTAATACAAATTATTTATTAGATTCAGCGCAGTTGTTTTAATACGTCCAAATAGTACGTACAGTAAGTATTGTAATTTAACCCTCAAATGATAAAAACCAATTTTCTACAAACCGTTCTATATCAATATTTGTCCAGTTAAAGCCAAATGTTTGAAGCCCCGCCGAGGTCACAAGACGTCGAATAATCCCTCGCTTCGACACTGAGCTTTAATTATTCAATATTACCTTTACATCTAACGATTTAGTTTGTGACGTGCTTTCAGCCTATGTCAGACGGTGGATTATTTCACTAGGTACCGCGATACGTATTCCAGAAATTATTAAGTTGTTAGGTTAGGTACTTAGCAAAATAATTTTTGGAATACGTTTTACAGGTTTACGTTTTTATCATATTTTTACTGGTTTAACAATGTTTTGTTAAAACAGTAAAAATATGATAAAATGTATATCGGGTGATTGAGAAGTTGTACCAGGTGTACATGGGTAGAGTAAACGGTATATAGTAACGCGGTAAAGTGCTATTATCTAATACGATGGTAATTTTTGGAACTTTATAAAATTTTGTACTTCTGACAGCCGAGAGTTCATTTTGACAGCTATATTTGTAAATTATTTTCACTTTTTTGCATTCACAACATTATTGAAAATTAAGTATTAGAAAAAATCGACCCGTCTCACAACTAGCTCCGATGGGACTCGAACCCACGACCTTTCACTGTCCGGGCAAATGCTGATCGGAGAGCAGAGCAAATACTTCATTTTCAGCTAAATTTGTTTTACGAGTGGCTCCTACCACCACCGCTGTCACTAGATGAGATAAGTTTGTAGCACTCTAGTCTACCGTGCCACTATACCGTTCACTCTACCCGTGAACGGTGAACCCCAGGCTTTAAGGAGGACTTTGTCATTCAGAAATTGTCAGTATCAAAAACCCTCGCTGTGATGCCAAGTAAAAAAAAAAACAACCGGTTGCACTCCGGGAGTGCCGGCAGAAGTGAAAAGGGCTCCCTAGACTTTTTCATAAAAAAAAGGAATTTAACAAAAAAAAGAAAAAAAATACGGTCTAGATTTAGACCGAGGTCTTCTGGCTTCAATGCCGCCTGTTTTCTAATCTGAGCTAGCATGACTTTGGAAACGGTGGCGAAATTTGCCTTCGTATTCCAATGACATTGTAACAGTTTTTCGATCAGGGGCGCTACCGCGTAACTTTATGGATATGAACTTCATACCTACGTTTTTTTGGACTTTAAGTCAATTTTATAAAAAAAAATGCCACTAATAGTTCTTTGTTTTGTGACGTTGGGTATAACGATAGGTAGGTAGCAACGTTTAACAGAACAAAGCTGCCAAAATCTATCAAATTAAGGAATTCAAATGACAGTTGATGCACATACCCATACCCATAATTCTTAGCCTTTAGCCCCCCAGGTCACGGGTCCGTCTTACGAATTTTCGATCTGACGGTCACGTGATCCTGACGCGAGTTTAACATTTTTTACCCATCACAGTGCACAACGCACTTAAGAAGTTTTCACTTCAATAAAAATAATAAGTGTAATTTACACCAATTGGAAACCCAACAGCTTTAATTTGCATTAATATAATTAGTTCAGTACGTATGGTTACGCGTAGTTTCGCATGAGAAGTCGTAATTAAGGTTACACTGAAGGGAAACATAAACACGCCGTGCTTGACACCGATTACACTGTTACGTCACCAAAGTATTTCTGTATCGGTCTGTTGCCGAGTTAACACGAAGACGGAAATCATCAATCATTTTTGCTTAACAATTTAATATAAGAGGCTCAAGGTCAACTTTGAATCTTAAGGACAGAAATGCAACTTGTAACCTACAAGATTTGAAAGGACTGCGAGATAAAAGACACGAAAATGTTCGTTTGGGTAAAGTTATTGAATGCCACATAAATAATATATAAACCTTTTTATTTATTTTTGAAAATTGTTTAAAAACTGAAAATGTAAAATAATGGTCGGTTTTGAATTAAGTACTAACAATAGGTAAAATGTGATAGTACAGGCAGGGTACGGGCTCGAGGTTTTTTACTATCACATTTTCCCTATACTTACAAAATTGCATTGTGAATGCATAAAAATAATTTAAAATCCTAAGTACCAACAAATTCAAATAATTTTTTTGTTTTAGTTTTTATTATTCTGAAGTCATTATGTCGCTAACCCTTTCTATAGTTCAGCGAGTTCTCCGGAGTTTCCATGAAACTGAACTCCATGAAATATTGAAAACGAACTTTTCAATATTTCCTCGGGTCTGGGTATAAGTATGTGGTAATACCCGTCGTTGTTTCCAATTTCCATAACACAAGTACTCAAGCTACTATAATTTGGTCTAATACTTATTTATTTATTTAATTATATCCAGTTATCGAATAAACTTTCATTTGTTTATTGTTACTCTACACTGTACCTACTAATATCATTCGTTCATAATTAGGTCCTGAAAAAGTAGGTACCTACCTATCTGAAACATTTTCTTCCTCATCTAAGCGTGTCGATGACCGACACTAAATTGTTTCATGGCAAAAAACCCTGGCAAAAACTTCAATTTCAACCTAAGATAGATATTTTGAAATTAAAGTTAATCAAGAAGATTTCAAAATATTTTCATTTGGTAAAAACGTTTTTGAAAAAAAATGTAACCGCCTTCAAAACTGATCTTCAAACAAAAATTAACAAACACTAAAAAACGCAAAAAATAATAAGATTTTTTAATTTAAAGGACGATGATACGTGACTTTTTCTAATTTATCTTGGTACTTACTGGACTGTTTGAAGTCGGTGCCATCTTATACGTATTGAGGTAATTACGTCCTACACCTCACGCTTGGGACCGGGTTTTTTTTATATGTTAGTTATTTCACTCAGTATATTTCGTTCTTATTCTTTTTGGCTTGGCACCGACTTCAAACAGTCCAGTAAGTACCAAGATAAATTAGAAAAAGTCACGTATCATCGTCCTTTAAATTAAAAAATCTAATATTTTTTTTCGTTTTTTAGTGTTTGTTAATTTTTGTTTGAAGATCAGTTTTGAAGGCGGTTACATTTTTTTTTCAAAAACGTTTTATTTTTCGATTTTTAGTGAAGTAGCTTAAGAAAGTACATGGTGATTATGATAAATTGTTGTAAATATCCTATCCGTTACGGAATTCAGCTTTCCATCTTTAGCTACTTAGATAACTTGAAGGAATACAACTGAAGGTCCATTCGTGCATATGGTATTTATAAAACATCATAATATAACTCCTAACTCTTGAGGAGTTTCACCTCTCATCAGCAGCTCACCCTAATAACCTGAAAGAATATAACTATTGGCCGATACGTACGATTAATACTTAAAGAAATATTCTCCAGCTCCTAACCATTAAGGAGTTGTAGCTTCCATCACCAGCTCATCACTATGAGATGATGACTACCAGATGCAAATACTTGACTAACTTCAAAAATAAATGGAACGCATAAGGCTTGCCTATATTTGAGAATATCTCTCAATTTTCCTGGAATTTGATCCCCTGGTCCTGACTTGGTGAAAGTAAGATCAGGTCAGAAGTATCAACTTTCGAAAAAAAAAATATTTGAAAATGATCCCCAATTTGATGAAACTATGAAATCGTCCATATACCCAAATAAAGTCTGAATACACAATATTCAGGATAACTCCTGAACTTCTGGCCAATTCTTGATAAAATTTGAATGGGACCACACGAGAAGCCTTTCACCTTTCACCTTTTAAATAAAAAAAGAATTATCCAAATCGGTTCATTAACTAAAAAGTTCTGAGGTAACACACATAAAAAATAAAAAAAAAATTGAAAAAAAATATACAGTCGAATTGATAACCTCCTCCTTTTTTTGAAGTCGGTTAAAAACTAGGTAACTATAACATTTTAGGATTATAGAATACGACCAAATATAAAGGGCCCTCAATTTCAAGTAGGTACGGCTTACATCAGATTTTTTAAAGTTGTTTACTTCATGCTGCTTAATTCTTTCTAGGTCTTGAGGTCGGCAGGGTCGTGGCACGTGTTGTTCTTCGTGGTGATCATCTTCCTGGGCTCGTTCTACCTCGTCAACTTGATCTTGGCCATCGTCGCCATGTCTTACGACGAGTTACAGAAGAAGGCCGAAGAGGAGGAGCAGGCTGAGGAAGAGGCTTTAAGGGTAAGATTCTGAGTACTAAAATACAACAACAATCTAAAAAAACTGTAAGGAACATTGAAAAACTAAAATACTGTTTTACCTTCAAAGCTGAAGATTATTTTGCCAAACAATTCGGAACTTTGACAGAGCCTCCTGTAATAAACTCGTGTATGATGCATAAACGATAACTTAGTCAGCATAAATATCAATTCCGAGGCGTAAGTTATCTATAGTGACTACTCGAATAAATAGTCCTTTTCTAACTGTTCAACCCTTAATAAAATCCATCAGGAAGCGGAACAAAAAGCAGCGGCCCGGGCAGACAAGCAAGAAGCAAGAGAAGCTCACGCGCGCGAAGTAGCGGCAGCAGCAGAAGCAGCAGCGTACGCCGAAGCGCACCCCGCGAAGTCGCCCAGCGAATTCTCGTGCCACAGCTACGAGCTGTTCGTGAACCAGGAGCGCGGCAACCAGGACGACAACACGCGCGAGCGCATGTCGCTGCGGTCCGACCCGTTCCAGGACTCGGTGAGCACTCAAGCGCACGCGCACAAGCCTGCGGAGCACGACGCACGCCGCCCACGGAAGGTCAGCATGGTGAGTATATGCCACACACACGGATCACCGCTGACAATGATTCAAGTTTGGTTGGTGAATTTTTTCTTGTGAGATTCTTAAATCGAAACAAAAGATATGCTCTTTTCTAGATATATTAGTAAAACAACGTAGGTATTTAGAATAAATCAAAGATTTTTTTAAGATACATACAAAACAGCATTATCAAATAAAATAGTTAGTAGATGAAATGTTTGATGGCATGATTAACCTAAAAAAAATACGAAGACTTTTAAAAGAAAATGACACTCTTGTAAGTAAGCACTCCAGTTGTCTCTGGATTAAATTAAATTTTAACTCAATTACGAATTTGTACAATTATGAATTCAAAACAGAGGAAAAATTCACCAACTACTATAATAACATGAATTAATTAAATAACTGAAGCATTTTCAGTTTAGTTACAGATTGATACTTCAGGATTTCAAGAATAATTTGAATCATTGCTGGCTGAGTAAATCATTCTTTTCAACTTGATCTCAAATAACACGCAGCTTATACACTCGTCAAGATGACTGAATTTTTTTCTATCGAGCTTTGAAATTCTGTTTTCTATGTTACACAATTCAAGATTTCACTTCACTAACTTCATCTTCATTATAGCACAGCTCAAGTTGAAAAGAAACTTTACATTATGTGTTTTATTGCTGTAAGCTTAAGATCTTGTCCTATGTTTCTTAACCTGTGGATGAGACATTAAATAGTAAATGCAAATATTGAAGTTCAACCAGTTTTAAGACTAAGATTCGTGATCCAAATTCACAATAGTCAATATTTGTAATTACTAGTCTTCTATCTTCTTCCCGTCTGTCGTCTTTAATTTATTTTGTACCACTCTTCACATGAAAATTGGCTGACCCTAAAGCATGCAATTTTTAGAACGTTCGTTAATTATCATATCCTGTGTTGCAATGCTGCTATGTTTCCGTATTCGACCCTCATGTTTTCTATATTTCATTAAAGACCAGTGTAAGATGCTAGTCATAGCTCATCTACCGTTAGTGACCATATCATTTCCTCAATTAGATCTAGCTAGTATGCCTCTGTTTCTCAATTTAGTTATTTATGCACGAAATATACCTTTATGTACTTTTTACTAAACACTGAAACTGAATAATTTCAATAATTTGGAATGACGAACAAAAAGTTTATCGTTATTTTCGCATGAATTTAGCCACATGGAACAAGTAGAATCTGTGTATAAACAGTCTCCAATAATATTTCTTTAGCTTTTTACCTAAAGAAGAAACAGTAAATAATAAATAACTATATTTCTTTCAAAACAAATGCCTGATTATACTTCAATAGGAAATCCTACTTTTAAAGGAATACTATTGGAGAGAAAGAATCTATTGTCATGGTAGATTGTTTCTTTTGCAATGTGAGTGTTTACAAAACGAATGGACCCAGGCTGAACTGAACGTATCAACGAATAAGAGGTAGGTTCAGTAACATTTTTATTAAAATTGGTAAATTACAAAGCAATTATATAATATTAAAGATACAACCAAAGTTTTTATAAGAAATACTAGATTCCTCAATTTTGATTTAGCGTTGTGCGGAGGCTTCTAGAAATCGGACAAACAAAGGAACAGTCTTCATGACTTTAGAAGTAGTATCGAAGGATAAAACAATAGTTCCGATAGGACTAGGAGTATGCGGAGATGCATGTGATTAAACCTCATGATTACTTCATGTGTTTATAAACAAGGTTACTTGACTAACTGTTGCTTCCACTCATCCATTGCTAGCATTATATCATCTGTTTTCTTACAATAAGAGTTTTACATGACACATCCACGTCGACTTGATATCTAGAATTTCATAGAGTCGATTCAGATGTTAATGAAATATCTTATTGTATTATGATTTCCTTAGATTTTTCAACTTCAACTGTCATATGAAACTGGACACTCGATTAGTTTCTGAGAACTCCATCACAAATCCAAAGTATATTTGGTTATGTCACAATTTGCTTCAGCTGCAACTTTATTTTGTACGTGCCTCGTTCGATTATGTGCAGTTGTTATATGTTTAATGGCGGCCCTTTCCATCCTTTATCCTATTTGGTCAATGTCTAGATATTTGATTTGAACTATTTACGCAGTTTCCAAATTAATACATTCAAAATTTTGTTTGTGTATTAAAGGTCCCTCACCCCGAACGCATAAATAAATACGGACAGTTGTCATATGGGCCACTGCGCGAGGGCTCTCAGGTTTGTCCTACAATCCTCATTGATGTTTGTGCTCCCCTTCCTATTGTTTTTACTGTAAAATTTTATCCTTCTCCTCTATTTACTTAGATCTTGATCTTTATAGTGACCTTACTTTATATTTCCGGTCTGATTGCACCAATTCATGGGTTCAGTGTGCTATCACGTGCATTGATGCAAAAAGACATCCACAAGCACTAAATCATTTTCTCTTTTCTTCATTTTATATTCTGTTAATACACGTTTCCTATTCTTGCGTGCGTTTTATTTGACACTTTTGTTTATCAGCACATGACAGTAAATAACCATTGCTATGAACAGACTTTAAAATAGGATGACTTTAAAACCTAAAGCCTCTGCAACCGGTTCCTTAGTTACACCATAAGCATTAAATAACTTAGAATCCAAACAGATTTTAATATACTACTCGATCTGAATTGAGGAAAATCAAATTATTAAGACTAGATTTGTTCTAATGGAAGAAAAGCAGGACAGTTAAATGTGATGATAGTGAAACTCAATTCACTTGCTAAAAAGAATTTTGTGAAACTTCAGGCTTCGTTGTCTCTTCCTGGATCGCCGTTCAACTTGCGTCGAGGTTCACGGGGCTCCCACCAAATGACGCTGCGGCCCAACGGCCGGCCGCGGTACCCACCCGGGGCAGACCGCAAACCACTGGTGCTCTCCACGTACCTGGACGCACAGGAACATCTGCCGTATGCCGATGACTCCAACGCTGTCACTCCTATGTCTGAAGAAAACGGTGCTATCATCATTCCAGTCTACTATGCTAATTTAGGTAGGTGTTACTATAATTATGATATAGCCTGGTCAATTTTGCATACATAGTTAGACGAAGGTCAAACTAATGATTAAGATAAAAATATGTGTGATGTATGACATCTATAACAACACGATTATTAAGTAAAATAAATAGAGATTAAATTCATATCACCACCAAAACTAAACCACCTTCTTTACAAAATTATTAGGTACCTACTTTGCCGCTCAACGTGTTACTCCCAAATCGGAGTTACAGTTTGGGCGCCAAAATAAAATTTACTGCTAACATTAACTAATGATTAAGATAAAAATATGTGTGATGTATCACATGTATAAAAACACGATTATTAAGTAAAATAAATAAAGATAAAATTCATATCACTACCAAAACCAAACCACCTTTTTTACAAAATTATTAGGTACTTTGGCGCCCAACATGTTACTCTCAAATCGGAGTTACAGTTTGGGTGCAAAATAAAATTTACTGCTAACATTAACTAATAAGTAAGATAAAAATATGTTTGCGTATCACATGTATAATAACACGATTATTAGGTAAGTAAAATAAATAGAGATAAAATTCATATCACAACCAAAACCAAACCACCTTCTTTACAAAATTATTAGGTACTTTGGCGCCCAACGTGTTACTCCCAAATCGGAGTTAGTTTGGGCGCCAAAATAAAATTTACTGCTAACATTAACTAATGATTAAGGAAAAATATGTGTGATGTATCACATGTATAACAACACGATTATTAAGTAAAATAAATAGAGATATAATTCATTTCACCACCAAAACCGAACCACCTTCTTTGCAAAATTATTAGGTACTTTGGCGCCCAACTTTTTACTCCCGAATCTGAGTTACAGTTTGGGCGCCAAAATAAAATTTATTACTAACATTACGTACACATTCATTTGTGTCCAGGGTCTCGTCACTCGTCGTACACATCTCACCAGTCCCGCCTGTCATACACGTCCCACGGGGACCTGCTCGGCGGCAAGGCGCAGACCAAGGAGGCGCGCTTGCGCAATCGGTCGGCGTCGCGCAACCACAGCGTAACGTCGCAGCCGCACGCCTACCCCATACCACGGCAGGACTCCTCGCTCGCCTCTAGACCACTTAGAGAATATGTAAGTATCTGTTAAAGGAAGAGATGACCACGTCATGTATATCAGATTCATCATCATCGTTATCATGTCAGCCGAATGACGCCCACTGCTGGGCATAGGCCTCCCCCAAGGATCTCCGATTCATATTCAATATCGGATTCACTTACCATTTGCTAGTTTTAAGAGAAAGGTGTTAACTAAGTGACCCAACTTAGTGAAATTTTAACTATAATCAGATTGAAAAAGATTGAAAGTTTTCAACTAGGTAACCAAGTATTTTAATACATTATAACTTACTACTAGTTAGACCAACGGTTGTACCACAGGGAACAGGTGCTTAATTAATACCAAAGACGTCCACTTACAAGATTTGCAGTACTTTTTAACGAAGTAAGGATTTTTATAACTTTTTCGCAATCACGCTTGATTTGTCGCTTCGAATTCTGTTTCAGGAAATGAGCACGACTGAATGTACAGACGAAGCTGGGAAAGTGCTAAAGCCATCGAACGACAACCCTTTCATTGAATCTTCGCAACAGCCTAACGTGGTGGATATGAGAGGTCCGTGTCTTGCACATTTTTCGTTAAGGTATTTTAAATTCTCACAATTCTCTAAATGTCTTTGTCTATTACTTCCAGATGTAATGGTACTAAACGAAATCATCGAGCAAGCTGGCCGGCAGAGTAGAGCGAGCGAGCAAAACGGTAAAAACCCAATAAAACTTCTCAATGATGTTGCCTATGTGACAACGCTGTCTTGTGCATTACGTTCTTTTCAATTATATCGATGTCCGTTACTTTAATCGACTTCAAATTATGCTTTTCCAAATTGACTGAACAAAACCAGACACAACAACAGTAACATGACCGAACACACTAACATTGACAATAACACTCAATACCGGTATTTGCTCATTATGCGACACTACAGCATAATTGGCAAAAAGGAATAACAATTACTTTTGTGGATGTCATTTATTGTGAAACATGAGATAATGCTTAACACATTGCCGTAGAAAAACTTCGACAAAGATTAATGAAAGGTATTGAATAAAGACTAGTACAAAATCTACGTATCCCGATCCCTTAACACCTATCTAAAATAATTCCTCCGATCCTCAAACAATATGTTTAAAAAACCTACCGTAACCCTTATTTTCTTATGATTGAGTACACGTCAAAATTAGCGACATTGCGCGGGAAATTACAAATGTTAATTGAATTGTGGAAGCTCCCTTTTCTCCGGCAATCGACACATCGCCTTACACATCTTATTTGCACCACAATCACGTTTCTGAAACAAGCAATTCTGCACAGTAGTACACCTGTGCTGCACCAGTATCTTAGTGCTATTCAAAATTGTGATGCTTTTGTCACCTTTCACTTTCAGCCTGTAGAACCTACCTATCTGCGTTATTTTTTTGTTCAACATTATGTTTGCAACCATTGTTTATTTTCTACAAACGAATGTTTGTTGAATTAATTTAGAAGTCTTTTAATTTTGAACTTATAGTCACTTCAGAGTCACTATATATATTTAGAAACAAGTGTTATTTAGGCCGAGTTCACTAACAGTTGGTTACGTTAACCGTTGGTTAGTTGGTTGGTTAACGAACGTGATTAGTGTTCATATGGGTTAACCGACGGTTAACCAACGGTTAACGTAACCGACTATTGGTGAACTCGGGCCCAAGTTTATAAATCCTGTCCTTGGACTGAAACTACACGTTCGTGATTTAGCTAAATGTGTTTTGAATCTTATTATACTCTATATTGCACTCAAGAGACACAGTAAAAATACAATATTATAAATAATGTATGCAAGGGAGAACTTATCTCTAAAAGAGATCTCTTCCTCATCAAAGTTAAATAACTAAAAGTAAAAAAATATAAGGAAATTGGATTCTAGTCGTATTTTTTTAGTCGCAGTTTCACTGCCTTTTTTATCAGTTACCCTGCATTGTCCTGCGAATATTATGATGTAAATAGCTTGCGAATTTTATATTACTTAGTGTTAATTAAGCACTATAAGTTAATATTAATATGTAGTTAATTATTATTGTTTCATAAGTTGTAAAGCAAATTAAAGAGTCATGCCGATAACTTTAATTAAAAGTACCTAGTCAATAAAGTTTTGAACATCATTAAATAAATCGGTGCTGCTTATCATTATGTGATTTTATAAACATCACGGTATTCATATTTTTTGGCTCTTAAGGATTTGAAGGCATTAAGTTATTAATAAATTAAACATCATTCATGTCGAGTATTTAAGCGATTTGAGCTTTGACGCAAGGTTGGACACCTACTGGCTTGGGTTTAAATTTGCACGATGTCAACTCGCACTGTATCAGGCTCCAAGTCTTCCAAGGAACCTCCTTCCTCACGAAGATTACCTTACCTCACCGTGGGTGCCGCTGGTTTGTGCATTCTTCGACTTTGGTAACATAAATGACAGCCAGTACAACACAAAAAATATGGATATTTGTGCTCTTGATTTAAAGAAATTAATGAACCGAGTCCAGTTTAATCAAAAAAAGTTTAATAAAAGAGTCTCTTTAAATCTCTCCCTTTACTGGATTTATTCGGTACAAAATTGAAATAAATAATGAGCGAATACTAACAATATTATTTCTGTCTCTCTCTCTCTCTCTCTCTAACACACACACACGCACTCCGCCTAAACGGGACAACAGTGTCAGTGTACTACTTCCCAACAGCGGAAGATGATGAGGATGGGCCAACATTCAAGGAGAGACTGTTGGAGGGTGTCAAGAAAGGAATAGACTTTTTCTGTGTGTGGGACTGCTGTTGGTTGTGGCTGGAATTTCAGAAGTACGTCGCCCTGTTGGTGTTCGATCCGTTCGTCGAGCTCTTCATTACCCTCTGTATTGTCGTCAACACATTATTCATGGCCTTGGACCATCACGACATGGACAAAGATATGGAAAGAGCTCTCAAGAGTGGCAATTATGTAAGTTTCCAACCATACCGGTTCAAATATATTTTGTTTATTTATATAGATTTTAATCATTATCTTGTTCTGAATTCCAGTTTTTCACCGCAACATTCGGTATAGAAGCGACAATGAAACTAGTAGCAATGAGTCCAAAGTACTATTTCCAAGAAGGATGGAACATATTTGACTTTATCATCGTGGCCTTATCACTTCTGGAGTTGGGACTAGAGGGAGTTCAGGGTTTGTCAGTATTACGTTCCTTTCGTTTGGTAAGTTCTATTTCATTTTTATCTACCTACTTATTAATTTCTAATTAATAAATATATTAATAACCCTGATTAGTTAACTTTTGGGCAGTCTAAACCTGTATGCAATACTTGGTCAAAAATACGCTGGACCCTAAAGAAAAAGGGTCGGTTAGAAAATCTTCAATATCTTCAAAATTACCTGACCTAGCTTTATGAAATAAAAACTAAATTAAAGAATATTTTAAAGTGCTTAAATCAAAATAATAAGGGGCTTGTCCCCACCCACTAACAAACTTCAAACGTATCTTAATTATTGCATCTTACCACGCTGATCACTATTTTGATATGGCGCATTCGCCGCTGGATTGGGGATTTCACACAAATCTAATTAGAAAACGGGTAATTACTATGGAGTTAATTTTGCACACTTTGGCATTTTTAAATGCTTATTGGGTATAAATCATAATAGGGTTTTTAGTGGTAATTTTTTAACAGTCGGGTTTTTTGTTTTTTAATAATTAAGTACGTTTTTTACACCCTGTTATTATAATACAATGAAAATTTACAACATATAAATACCAAAGTGTCCCCAACTATCTCTATTATTCGATTTTCCCAGTCCTGCAGTAAATGTCGCAATACTAAAAAATCATCACCGTGTCAAGACGCATAAACTGAGATAAGTTTGATTTCTGCGACTGGGGACACTAAATTGCGTGGTCCTTTGTTCGATATTTTAAACTAGCTTTCCGCCCGCGGCTTCGCCCGCGTGGACTACACGACGTTATCCCGCGGGAATGTGATATTTTTCCGGGATAAAAGTAGCTTATGTTCTTCTCCAGGCTACAAAGTATCTGTGTCCTAAATTTCAGCCAAATCCGTTCAGCCGTTTTGGCGTGATTGAGTAACAAACATACAAACATACAAACATCTAAACATCCAAACATCTAAACTTTCACATTTATAATATTAGTAGGATTATCGATTTGAATAGCTTGTTACAGCTATTTTCGAAAGTATGTTCTTAGTATATTTATTATTTTGTTAGTGTCTCTAAGCTATAGGTAATCAAGCAAAAATAAAATTATATTCTGATCAATTATTGTATACGGGTTAGTTCTTTTGTAATTAGTTATAATCATAATTGAAATGTGATTAAGACTGAAACCTATATATTTTTCAACATAATTATCTAAATACTTATTACCAAATTTTGGAAACATCACAATGAATACTGCTCCTTTGTGTATTTATCGATACATAAAGCGTAATAATAACGGTAATACCTATATGATTCTGATATCTAATAAGAATTGATGTGATTAATTAAACTTACTGATCTGATACTTAATGCGCTTTATGTGTTCGGAAATAGTGTAATTTACTACTCACAATAAACTTACACTACCGTTACATACACCACGAGTGACATTAATGTGAGTGTCCGTAATATGTAAATGTGATATTTTCAGCTGCGTGTTTTTAAACTGGCCAAGTCTTGGCCGGCGCTAAACCTTATTATATCCATAATGGGTAGGACCGTGGGAGCTTTAGGGAACTTGACCTTTGTACTTTGCATCATTATATTCATATTCGCGGTGATGGGAATGCAGTTATTTGGGAAGAACTACACAGGTTCAATTTAAAAGAAAATTTAGCATCTCTAATTAAAGAACTAAGCTTCATTATTGATTCAGCTTCACACTCTCGAAATAATACACTGGGCTTGGTTGAACATTATTTTCATAAAGGACTGTGGGTCCTGCTGTGGCTTTATAACACGAATGTGCCTCGACCACGTGGCCTGACGAGACACGTTATAAAGCTATGCCACGCAGCTTCAGATCATGATTTAAGCTTTGCATCGAATTACATTAGATTTGACTTGCAGCTTCGCTTTAACGAGGGTATTTTGACGCCGACGATCTTTTACTGATGGGATCTATGTCGTAACAGATTAGGCAGTCTCAAAAATGGAAGACGAATAAAAATGAATTAGAGATGAAATGAAATATGAATATGAAAACGATATTGGTGCAAAAGCTCTCACAAAATTTGATAACATATATCCCACTCATACATAATAAGTCTATGCACATCGATAGGTAACTCAAGCACACATTTGCTAGTTTTAACGAAGGAGTTAGGAGCACCCCCACCCCTGCCAGGCGGCGCGGGTGCTCCTGGCTCCGTGGAAGGATACCGCAGTAGCATAGGTGAAGCGCCGGTAAGCGAGCTTGCGTGACGCGTTGTTTCACAATTTGTACTTGCAGCTTCGAGTATTCAAATTGGCAAAGTCATGGCCGACACTTAATTTACTCATCTCTATAATGGGTAGGACCATGGGTGCCTTGGGCAACCTGACCTTCGTATTGTGCATCATTATTTTCATATTCGCGGTGATGGGTATGCAACTGTTCGGAAAAAATTATGTCGGTAAGTGAATTGGTGGGAGTGTTGCATGTACATTGGTGTTTGGTTGGAGGTGTTGACTGTTGACGGTACAATGGTTGCAGCCAATGTACTCGACAGTGAATGTTTTTCTGGGCTAACTGTTAGCTTCTTATTAGGAGATACATTCACTGCTTAGTAAAGCTGTTTAAAATGTGGAAGTAAGCAAATTGCACAGAATCAATCAGATCAATCGGCCAATGCATGATGAACAATACTATGCAACTTAGAGTTCAAAGTAGGAGTTTCATCCTTCCACATTTCAATCAGCGTTCTGTATGAATAGAGAGTATCGTATTGATGTGCGCCACACTATTGTGCTCAACTTCACCAGATTGGTCAGTCGCGTCGAGTCCCTTCCAAATGAGCTATGAACCTCAATGTGTATGCCATACCGAGCGATTAGAAGGCGCCTCACTTGTGAAACGCTCATCGCCCGCTTTTATCTTTATCATATTTTCTATAGCATACTTAAATAATAATATATATTTATTTAACGAATTATTGACTTCTTCTTTGTATCCTCTCTGAACATTTAGCTGCTCGTTTCTATTATACTTATTTACGTATTAAATAAGTCAGTATGTAAGTACGCAATGCATGGTAAAAATGTTTATTAGAGTAATTAGAAGTACCTAAACGCTGCTTGTTAGTTGAACATTACTAAGTAAACAATTAATTAATGTTGACAAATTGCTGGAAGATGCTTGAATGTTAGTGTTAAAATGAAATCCAATAATGTCTGAACATAAAATATTGTGTTTAGAATGGTAGTTTAAACTAGAGACAATAAATGTGGCTTCATTTAATATCAAAGCTGAAGAATCCTTTGCTCTTGGAATAACTTTAAATACTTAAACGTTCAAGCTTCAAAAAACACAAAATCAAATATTGTAGAGTCAAATCGATTGGTATCTTGAAGTTATATTCTGTGGTGCGCAGATTACGTTGACCGGTTCCCGGATGGAGACCTACCGAGATGGAACTTCACGGATTTCATGCACAGTTTCATGATCGTATTCCGAGTGTTGTGCGGAGAATGGATAGAAAGTATGTGGGACTGTATGCTCGTCGGGGATGTCTCTTGTATACCGTTCTTCCTGGCTACTGTCGTTATTGGCAATCTTGTGGTGAGTAAGCCCTGTAACAATTTGTAACCTTAGTTCTAAGGCCCGGCCACGACCATACCGCGGCGGCGGCAGCGGCGGGCGATTTCCGCATCAGTTGGTGCGTCACGTTTACTTATTTGGTTAGACGTTTGTCGCGAGCGCGCAATGAATGCACAAATTGTTCGCCGCTGCCACCGCGCATGGTCGTGACTGGGCCGTAAGGCATATCCGACACAGCGATTCATAATAGCGCAATTTTTTAAACGCGACTTTCACACATGGATTTTATTTAGGTACTTACTTACATATACTTTTGTGTAACAAAATCGCGTAAATCACGCGATTAAAAAATCACCGTGCAGGGTATGCCTAAGAGCGCCCGCACATTGAGCCACTATCGCGGCCACTAATCGCGACCACTGGTGTCTTAGTAGCGGCCACCTGTAGCGACCACTGAGCCACTACCACGGTATAACCAATTTTTCCATACAGTAGGCCGACGACGTAGACGTCTAGGTAGTATGATATAATGATATATGTAGTATGTATGAAGTCAACGTACTTATTTGGGTACACTATGGCTTGTGGCTCGAACGCGGCCACTCGATCGCTCGGTTTGCGCCGATGCTATACAAAATGTATGAAAATACCCGACCGCAGCTTGTGGTCGCGTTTGGTGGCCGCGACTAGTAGCGCCCGCACATTGAGCCACTATCGCGGCCACTAATCGCGACCGCTAGTGGCTTAGTAGCGGCCACCTGTCGCGACCACTGAGCCAATACCACAGTATAACCAATTTTTCCAAACAGTAGGCCGACGACGTAGACGTCTAGGTAGTATGATAATTATATGATATATGTAGTATGTATGAAGTCAACGTACTTATTTGGTTTTACTATGGCTTGTGGCTCGAACGCGGCCACTCGATCGCTCGGTTTGCGCCGATGCTATACAAAATGTACCTATGAAAATACTCGTCCGCAGCTTGTGGTCGCGTTTGGTGGCCGCGAATAGTGGCCCAATGTGCGTCCGCACTAAATCTTGTCTGTTACTTCGGTAACCACATCAATGCAATATACATTTTCAGGTACTTAACCTTTTCTTGGCCCTGTTACTGTCAAATTTCGGTTCGTCAAGTTTATCGACGCCTACTGCAGATCAGGATACGAACAAAATAGCGGAGGCCTTTAACAGGATATCGAGATTCATCGACTGGGTCAAAAGAAACGTAGCGGACTTTTTAAAGATAGTAAAGAACAAATTGACCAACCAAATAGCGATACATGCACCCGGTAAGAATTGTACCTATACTTAGTCAGTGTGCTGTGGCATGTGACTGTGAAATGTTTATTGGAAATGACAAAAAATTATAAAAATCAAGCTGGTACTATTATGATGAATTACCTACATTAAGAATTCAATGAGGAAAAGAGATCTAATGCTAGGAACCTTATCAGCATTCATTCATACATACAATCAATCAATCAATCAATCAATCAATCAAATACAAAATTGTGTTTGTTTCTTTTGTATATTATTTTTAATACAAAACCCTTTAGCTCTCTTTTCCTACAATATAGCATGGCGTGTTGCTAAATGTAAAAAATGTAGCATGGAATATGTGTTTAATAAATATATTGTAAATTATTATGTGACTATCTATGCCTTTAAATGTTTTTCGTGTGAACACTGTGCGTTGCCTGTGCCCTAGCTCCAAGTGTAGAAATGACCCTGTATCTATAACTGTCGTGTGTTAGATTTGGTACTTTCTTAACCTATTAATTTCGTTTTATTACATCTATCTATTATCAACGTTATTTTATCCTTCTCCATGTTGTTCTTTCCTTTGTTGTGGTTCGACAAACGAATGGTGAGTACGCTTGAAATTATGTTGTACCAGTATTTAAATCCATGTGTGCATGTAAATGTAAAAGATTTGGTGTGTTTATGCCATATTTAAGAACAAATGAATGTGTCTCTTTATAATTATGCATTCATTTTATATGGTATACATGTTAATACATTACGTTATAGAATTTAAATGAAAGATAAAGTTTTTCAAATTTAATTTCGAAAACAATGTATAAGCAATTTTTATTCATTAACTAAGTATACAATATTTATAATTTGATTTATTAAAAGTCATAAAGTTATCATAATATCCTTTACATTTAATTCGATAAAAAAAATCTTTACTAAGTATAAAGCAAATTTTCATGATGGTTGTACCCTGGTCTGATTTCTATGCTTGGACATGGCGACGCGACGCACTGTGGGGGCATGTAGGCTTAAAGGCGGCTTTATGCGGCCGCTGTGTCTCCTCAGAGCGCGTCGACAACGAGCTCGAGCTGGGCACAGACCTTGACGACGCAGTCTTGTACAAAGATAAGAAACTCAAAGATCAAGTAGAAGTAGCTATAGGTGACGGTATGGAATTCACGATACCAGGTAAATGCAAACATGATGCTATTATTGAAATGAATAGATGACCTAGTTACAAATAAATTTCTAATATCCCTTTCTGTAATAACGATATTGATTTTACAGGTGACAATAAATATAAAAAAGGAAAAATATTAATGAATAATATTAGCGCCATAACGAATAATCATAGAGACAATCGGTTAGACTGCGAACTAAACCATCATGGATACCCTATACAAGACGATGATACAATAAGTCAAAAGTCATATGGTAGTCATAAGATTAGGTCATTCAAAGATGAAAGTCACAAAGGCTCCGCAGATACAATAGACGGCGAAGAAAAGAAAGATGCTAGTAAAGAAGAATTAGGACTAGAAGAAGGTTAGTAGACATTTTTTTCTATAAAATGTAAAGATTGAGATAAGTTTTATTTTACGCCGTAACTAACGTGACTTAAAATCTCCAGAAATGATCGAGGAAGAAGAAGATAAGCTAGAGGGTGAATTAGGGAAGCAAGACATAATAGTAGCAGCGGACGAGGAAGTAGTAGATGACTCGCCGGCGGACTGCTGTCCGGAGCCGTGCTACGCAAAGTTTCCCTTCCTCGCTGGAGACGACGAATCGCCGTTCTGGCAGGGCTGGGGAATGCTACGACTGAAAACTTTCAAACTCATTGAAAACACTTACTTTGAAACGGCTGTGATTACAATGATTTTACTCAGTAGCTTGGCTTTGGTAAGATATTCAAATAATACCCTTTTTAACTATTATAACAACGAATACGTTATTACTTGTACTATACGTCCGCATTTCACTTTTCAGGCTCTAGAAGATGTACATTTACCACATCGGCCGATTTTGCAAGATATTTTATACTACATGGACCGTATTTTCACCGTCATATTCTTCATTGAGATGTTAATCAAGTGGCTGGCTCTCGGCTTCCAGAAGTACTTCACTAACGCGTGGTGCTGGCTCGACTTCATTATTGTCATGGTAAAACTTAACGCTAGCTTTATGCATAAGAAAATCAATATTTATGACTATTACTTTACAGTATCCATTTCCTCCAAAAGAGAGGCGGTAAAACTGGATTTTACTTAAAACTTGAGCAATATTCAAAGAATAAGCACAAATAAAAAGGATTTAAGTATGTCAGTCTACCACAAAAATTTGTCGCATTGCAAAAAGATGCTGCTAAGATCCTGTGTCATAAATAATTAAATTTCAGAATGTGACTGGGTTTGCAAGTAAGTAAACTTAAGTAAACCCGCTCACAATCTATAACACAACAAAATAGTTAAGGGTACAGGTTTAATATTAAGAAATTGATTTAACGTATGACATTAGTTGTCGCTTGTAAACCACGGGGCGGTGATGGCGGGCGCGGACGACATCCCCGCGTTTCGCTCCATGCGCACGTTGCGCGCGCTGCGCCCGCTCCGAGCGGTCTCCAGATGGGAGGGCATGCGCGTGAGTACGCGCCGTCACGGACGATAAGAAACGGGGTTGCCAATTGGTACTATTTTGAGTTCCACGGAATAAAATATTTGATGGAATGTAGATCAATGTCTACAGTCTAAAGTATCTACCTAATCATTTTAATAGAATTGACAGTTGGCAACCCTGAAAGTGACGCTATCGATGTCGGTCCGTTACGCTGTTCATTGACAAACACCCCAGGCATTTACGCATACGTGCTCCTCCCAAAATATCTAACAAGAATTTCAGTTTTATTTCTACTCTAAGTCAAAGGGCAGCGTAACAAAAGCGTGTAGCTTTCTCTGTTCGATGTTTATCGGAGCTATGACTCTGACTGATTTCACTTCGCCTGGAGCTCTCTATGTCGTAACTTTGTCTGTGGATACTGCTTAATGTGTCTCTTACCCACGACTCCTGCTACAGGCAAACTCTTCGACGACAAATACCGGTGTCTTTATTACGCTGCCGTCTAGTGTGATTGAACTTCATTCCCAGTATCTTCAAATGCATGACGCAGCACTACATTGTTTCTGTGCTATATTAGATTGTGCCTTTTTCCAAATACCTACTGACGACCGAATGAAACAATGCTATATTTTTCCAGATCGTGTAGTGAAAATGGCACATACCTAATCTATGTTGAATGCTGTTGATGTCTTTTAGACAAATGTTTATTTTATTACTACTACCTACTAACTTTATCCACAAATTTAATGAAGATAGGTCTTGGGTCCTCACCTACCTCCAAACATTTGGAGGGTATCACTTGGTCGCCAGAGTCCTTGTTCCTTGTGAGTTTATTCTTCAGACACAAGTATGTCGCCTCTTTCAGAAGAATCGTGAGAAAGTTTAAGATAAATTGATCATCGTCAATTTGTGGGAATTTTTACTGCAGCTTCCGTTTGGTTAACTTAGAAGTTGTGTTTTTATTATATTCTAATTGTCACTTTCAGGGTTTGAATAATAATGTAACTAATTTAACCATCCATATCTAATTTTGTGTATTCTCAAAATACGTTCCTTAATTTCATCAGGTCTCGCTTATAAACTTCGTAGCGGCGCTTTGTGGTGCCGGTGGCATTCAGGCGTTCAAAACGATGCGAACGCTTCGCGCACTGCGACCGCTCAGGGCCATGAGCCGAATGCAGGGCATGAGGGTACGTACCGCCCTGCCGCGACTCACACACGCGTCACACACTCACATGCCCATACTGTGCTATCGTACATTCTCTGCGATCTCATTAACATCACATTGATTAAGATTTTAAAAATTATTTTAACATCACATTGCTCTCGTAAAGCCAATTATTATACCTCTCTAGAGTTTCTCGCATCAAGTCATTAAAATTTCTTTTAATAAATAGTCAACACTCAAAAGCAGACATTAGAATATTATAAATCATTCGCAGTAGGAGTCATGATTATCAATTTATTAGTAAATGATCATTTTGAAATTGACGGTGGCACCCCTGAATGGCTTAGTACCTACATCATCACATTCGTTACATCCTCTTTTAGACATCGGTTAATTTGGACTCAAGTTGGACTAAGAATTCATTGTCATGTTTTGGTACTATATCTCTTGAATTTTCATTACTCGTTAGTTTAGATATTTAATTAGTTTCCTTGGTACCTTATCTTAGATTCTGCACTTTAGATATTATCTTCTTGTCTTCATCGTAAGCTCTCTTTTGGATCGCATGCTTTAGTACTGACTTATTGGATGATCATAATGTTTTTTCTTAAGGTAAGTTAAAAAATTTAGAGCTATTTGTATTACTTTGTTTGATGTTGCATGTTTTATGTTGTATGCATGTAGGTATACTGATTTTGATTGTTTGTAGATATTGAAGTTATAGTAAGCTTATGATTTAGTGGCTTTAATTCAGTAATTCAATATCACTGACATTAAGATTTGTAATAAAGTTTTAAATAATAAACCGAATGTTAGA
Organism: Crambus lathoniellus; assembly: GCA_949710035.1. Classification (NCBI taxonomy): domain Eukaryota; kingdom Metazoa; phylum Arthropoda; class Insecta; order Lepidoptera; family Crambidae; genus Crambus; species Crambus lathoniellus. The sequence goes on along the minus strand of OX453309.1, from coordinate 10,988,684 downwards.
AAACCCATAATCGAGTCGCTTTTGCAACAAAGTCATTAACTAAGAACGCTTGTGTCACCAAAAGATATGTCATGTTTTGTAACACAGCATCCTTGATACTGAGTTCTGTGTGACAGGTGGTGGTTAACGCTCTCGTGCAAGCCATTCCTTCCATCTTCAACGTGCTGCTCGTGTGTCTCATCTTCTGGCTCATCTTTGCCATTATGGGTGTACAGCTATTTGCCGGAAAATATTTCAAGGTCTGACTGATTATACTGAAAATCAATGCAAATGTTGTAATGATAATTCTATTCACTAACTTTCTTAACTTTTATTACAGTGCGTCGACCTGAATCATACAACTCTGAGCCACGAAATAATACCTGACAGAAATGCTTGTATCTTGGAAAATTATACATGGGAAAACTCACCAATGAACTTCGATCATGTAGGGAAAGCGTATCTGTGTCTGTTTCAAGTCGCTACATTCAAAGGATGGATTCAGATCATGAACGATGCCATAGATTCTAGAGAAGTATGTTTTGGATTATTATTATTTGAAACAGCGCAATCAATTACAATGTATCATATCTCACTTTGTTTTCGTCGTTTCAGGTCGGACGTCAGCCAATTCGAGAAACTAATATATACATGTACTTATATTTTGTATTCTTTATTATCTTTGGTTCTTTCTTCACGCTCAATCTATTCATCGGAGTGATCATCGACAACTTTAACGAACAAAAAAAGAAAGCAGGCGGTAGTTTAGAGATGTTCATGACTGAGGATCAGAAGAAATACTATAACGCTATGAAGAAAATGGGTTCGAAGAAACCGTTGAAGGCTATACCTAGACCAAAGGTACGTTGTCAGCATTAAAAAATTTAAAGATGTTTTATGGAAAATGAGAGGTTTTACGACTTCATTTTCTTTTCAGTGGCGGCCGCAAGCGATTGTGTTTGAAATAGTGACGGACAAGAAGTTTGACATGATAATAATGTTGTTCATCGGCTTGAACATGCTGACGATGACGCTGGACCACTACCAACAAGCGGAAACGTTCAGCAACGTGCTCGACTATCTCAATATGATATTTATCGTGATATTTAGTTCAGAGTGCCTGTTGAAAATATTTGCCTTGCGATATCATTACTTTGTTGAACCATGGAATCTTTTCGATTTCGTCGTAGTAATGTTCTCTATTCTTAGTAAGTAATAGTTCTTTTTTTAAATAATGTCAGTCATAATTTATACATTACTAATTTTCCTTTTCATTTGTAGGTTTGGTGCTGAGCGATATTATAGAAAAGTATTTCGTATCGCCAACGTTACTGAGAGTAGTAAGAGTAGCTAAAGTCGGTCGAGTACTTCGACTAGTAAAAGGCGCGAAGGGTATTCGTACCCTGCTATTCGCGCTAGCCATGTCACTGCCAGCTCTGTTCAACATCTGTCTTTTGCTTTTCTTAGTCATGTTCATCTTCGCCATATTCGGCATGTCATTCTTCATGCATGTCAAGGATAAAGGTGGTCTGGACGATGTATATAACTTCAAGACTTTTGTGCAAAGCATGATTTTACTATTTCAAGTAAGTCCAATTCCGTCGAACCTTGGTTTAAAAATATTTGCTATTTTTTACACATAAAAAACCAATATTTGTTTTTGGTAGATGTCTACATCAGCCGGCTGGGACGGCGTGTTGGACGGAATTATCAACGAGGAGGAGTGTGATCTGCCTGACAACGAGCGCGGCTACCCCGGCAACTGCGGCTCCGCCACCATCGGGATCACGTACTTGCTCTCCTATCTCGTCATCTCCTTCCTTATCGTCATCAACATGTACATCGCCGTCATCCTCGAAAACTATTCTCAGGTACAGTATAATTATATACCTATATTATATCTCCATAAACGCAAATATTTCGTACAGGCAAATTATATCGTTCATTTCTTTGCAGGCGACGGAGGATGTACAGGAAGGTCTCACAGATGACGATTACGACATGTACTACGAGATCTGGCAGCGGTTCGACCCGGACGGCACTCAGTACATCCGCTACGATCAGCTGTCCGATTTCTTGGACGTCCTGGAACCGCCGCTGCAGATTCACAAACCGAACAAATACAAGATCATATCGATGGACATACCGATATGTCGCGGCGATATGATGTTCTGCGTGGACATCCTCGACGCGCTCACGAAAGACTTCTTCGCCCGAAAGGGCAACCCGATCGAGGACCCCGGCGACCTGGAGGTCGGTCGGCCGGACGAGGCCGGCTACGAGCCCGTGTCGTCGACGCTGTGGCGGCAGCGCGAGGAGTACTGCGCGCGGCTCATCCAGCACGCGTGGCGGCGCCACCGGCGCGTGCACGGCGACGGGGACGGGCCGGACGGGGTGGAGGGGGGCGATGGCGCGGGCGGGGGGGCGCTCGGCGACGGCGCGGCGACGGCCGTGCTGCTGGACGCCGTGACGCCCAACGGGCACCGCGTCGTGCTGCAGGCGGCGGCGGCACACGCGCGCCCCCCGGACCCCGCGCCGCCGCCCGCGCCCGTCTGACCCGTGCTCGCGCTCGCGCTGCTGCCCGCGCTGGTCGACGACGCGCCGCTGCCGCTGCCCGCACCGCTGCCCGAGCTCCTGAGCCCACCCAAGCGCACTTAATTATTTTTTACGCTAGACGTTTCGCATTGTACATAATATGTAGTGTGTCGGCGGGCCGCGGGCGAGCGACGCGACACGCGTCAGAGCGGCCGCTGCGCGAGCGCGCCGTTTCTTACGTGGAAGTTGTTCTTTCGCGTTCGGAGACGTTCGAGGTGACGACCGGAGTGTTTCGTATTCGTGGCCGAGCTTTGGAGACTGTTTATTTTGCGACCGACGTTCGCGCGTTCATCGTGTTCCGGTTCATGTTCGCACCCGAAGACTCGACTCGGGCGGGCCGTAAAGCGAACGTACCGTTATTTTCGTCACTAGTGAATTAAGTAAGGTATCGGATAAATTTGAGGAAGCTGTAAAGGCTTATTTTTGTATTCGACGAATATCACTGTCTATTCTGTAAATTCTAAATCAGAACTTTTTTAAGACTATACGACTGCCGATTGTGAGATATCATTTTCCTTCCCCGAAATGGTGTCGAACAATAACACTGTCCCGGTGTGGGTCGATAGTGAGCCCGAGCGAGCCCCGCCCGCGCCGCGCCCCGCGGACAGTGCGCGCGGGCGCGGCGCGGGCGGCCGCTCGCCGCGCCCCAGTGCGAGCGACGCAGTGACATTAGCTAATTAAGTTCCACGCGGGCGCATCCGCCCGCGGCACACAGCCAGCAGATCGATGTAGCACTCAACATTTGGAATTCGTTCGTTTTGTTTGTCATTGAAACATGTAACGTCTTCGATTCGTCCATCGCATTCGGACGTTAGTGTAATCGTATCTAATAAACGCTTAGAAAAGCAATGGCTACGCCGCCGATTCATATCAATTTTGTCCGTATAGTTTTAATAGTTCCAATTTATACGCCTCTCAATGTACCGCAATGACGCCTTGTCGTCGTCGTTTTCTATACGAGGTCGGCTCGCCGTCGTTTTCCTCGAAATTAAGAGAGTTTAGAGAAATTTTTGCAAAGTTATCTAAGTAAGCTTAACAAATCAGCTGTGAAATCGGTACCAGAATTCACTTCCGTCCTAATCAGTATGCATCATAGGAATCGAGCCATTTTATGTAACGCGCACTTTCCAAGTACCTAGTTAATGTAATTTCCCTTCCCCGGATTACATTAGCTGCCGGCGGGCGCGGCCGGCGCTCCCCGGCCGGCCGGCCCGCCCGCGCCCCGCCCTCTGTAGATCAACTTCAGCCGACTTGCCGCAACCGCTGCTGGAACTCGACCGCAGTATGGACGTCTTCCCCTGTGCCTCGAAGCCTGGCACGCAGTCTCGACCACGCTCCGCTCCATAGAAGCAGCTCCTTGCATTAGCGCGCTAGCTCGTACTACGACAGTGGTACAACTCGCTGGTCAATGTAGCGAAGCCGCGTCGAGACTCCACGCTTTGACTGAAAGATCTTCATGTTGCCTCGTTGCTCGGAGCGGGCGGTTGTTCAGTTCCCGAGTTGACCTACCGACGTGTCGGCTGCGTGACGCGATATACCTTTTTACTAATAATTGCGAGCGGGCTGGTACTGCTTTGATGAATATTGCTCTTGCAGAATACATTGTAACGCAATCTTTACAACGTTCAACCGTTCGGCTACATGAATGATCACCGTATTTAGCAATAAGATTATTTATATACCTAAGTGATCGAACGTCCCTTACCGAGTAAGGTAGATATTACGAAGTGTTTTTATTTTTCGATACCATCTCTCCAGACGGACGGGGCCGCCTCGGGCTCCGGTCGCCGTCGTCTTTTCTAGCACAACAAATTCATTAAATTTTGTAATTTAACTTTGGAAGTGGTCAATTTTCTACTTACTCTGTAAATATTGAGAGCTTGCCGCCGGGTAGATCCCACAACGCACGTCGCAACACATTATCTATCATGTCTACTGTCTATCGATATCAGGAGAAACGCAGCGATACCATAATAAGCTTGAAGCAATAACGTTAACGTGTGCTCGACGAAAGATTTCGCTTTTTATTGTATGGAACATGTCACCGAATAGTTGTGTGTCGGTTGTTTTTCAATTCGTTTACATTACATATTGTAAAAAAAAATCAATGAAGTGCAAGACAATCTAAATGTTGCAAAGTAAAGAGTCGGTGTATTTAAACTAAACGAGACGCTTACCGTTTTGCACATATTTTGCAATAATTATGGTTACAGATAATGATTATGTAGATAATTTTATAAAGTAATGTGCGGGGTGTGTGCAAGGGAGCTTCCCCGTCGCTTGCGCACTCTCCGCGCGCCGCCTTGTAACGTCGGCGTCTCGTCGCCAGACGTCACTTATCGGTTCGTTCGCCTGTGTTCACTTTATTTACGTTATCGGATTAAAGGACCCTTGGAACGGTTTAAGCTCATATTAAAGCCTATCAAAAGAATACATTATGATTTGAAAACAACGTGAAAATAAAACAAATTACAAATTTGTCGATGTAGGTATCTCGTAACCGCAACAGTCCAAAGGAAATTTATTATCGTACCTATCTAGCTCTAAGTCGGTAAACTAAGAGATGTTTAATGCAAATAGTATATTTTCTAAAAGAAATAATAATGTTACATAGGTACTTAAAAGTGTTAAAACATACTGATTACAAGAAATTACTATAAATTAAGTACAAAGAAAACACTTGGGTGTAAATTTATGAATGAATACCTATAAATCGGTTACGATGAGCTTGAATCGTTTCAGCTAGACGGTGGTTATAATTATTATAAGTTTTGTTGGTCAAACCAAAAATTTTACCTACTATTAGGCATATTTGCACAAAGAAGTTGTGTTTAATTAAGTTTAGACAATAAGTTATGATATCATTGTATTGTTTATTTAACTATACTTATGACAAAAAGTGAGTTCAGTTTGCTGAGTGATAGAGGTTTAATTGAGTATTTATTATATATATTGTTGAAGTTTGTACAAAATAAATTAAGTAAACGATAAAATATAGAACTTGACTGCTTTAACTCGTATTTTTATTTAAATAATTTGCAGTGAGCAATGAGTCACACCATGGCCCGCTATTATTTCTCGGCTGCTTGCGCTCCTACGCAACGAGTGAGATAGAAGATGGCTTTGGTCACACCAATGTTTTTTTGTTATCAGCATATATAAAAAATATGTAACTCGACGAAAAAGAATCGTTTATATTTTTTTCATATGCCATGCGCAATCGGTAAAGCAGACCTATTGCTTAGAATGAGCAAAGAATAGACCTAGGCAAGGACCGAAAAGGTTACCCGTATGAGGGTTTTAATCGGTATATTTCGGGTTAGGTTACAAAACCTTTTAATATGGATTAACTCGTATTTAAAGTTTATGGTTAATCTTTTATTATATTTAATTCTATTTAGGTACTGCCGCACTCACGAGACGCCAGTTTAATTTAATTGGCATTAAATTGTCGTTCCTACGTTATTCAATACTATAAAATAATACGGTACTTACATAAAAAACACACAGAAAGAGATTTAATTGTCAATTAAATTTAACTTGCGTCTCTGAGTGTGGCAGTTAATCTTTCATTCGGGTTAATCAGCATTATTTTTATGGTTAATCCATATTGTATAAGGGTTAATCTGTATTATGCCCTAAGAGCCCGCGAACCCCAGACTTTCGTTATTTTATCAAAACTGAAAGTTTGTGAGCGCATGCTCCCAACACAGGTAAGAATGATGGACCATCATGAAGTTTGGGCTATCGTGGCTTTGGCAGATAAACGGTACTAAAGGTGTGTTAAATACCTACCAACCCAAATTCATCAAATATACAAGAGTGATTTTTTGATATTTCCTTAAGAATATTATTAAAAATCACGTCATTCATTGCCAGACGTCCTTAATGTTCATTAGATGTAATTTTAAGATCGTCCAGGTAGCAACCCGAACATTTTCTTGGCAAAATAAAAAAAACGGCAATCGTCCGGTAAGCGGATTTTCGGTTCCGAAAAGTCGTTTCCCGGCCTGTCGACGGTAGGTCAGGTCGTCAGGTTTCAGACTCGCACTGACATCGTCCATCGCCCAGATTTTCAGATTTTGAAAAAACAAAAGAAAACTGGTTGATTTTTGGTGTTTTAGTAAGTACTTTTTGTGTACTTTGTCAGCCAGCAACTTGAATCTCAGCTTTTGAGAAGCTTGTGGCTGGTCGATTGTGCTTGTCTTTTAGGAGTCTCGACTCCTAACGCTCTTGGCTGTTCTTACGGATCGGTTGTTTAGTTCTTGTATTGACTTGACTTGTGTTGTGGACTTTGATTTTCACATGTTTTGGATTTGTTGTTGGTGTTAGCACCTGTGTTTAAGACACCCGGTTAGTTTCTCCATGTCCTCTGGCCATGTACGGTGACACGGAGAACTTTTCTAGTGGTGAGTCGAGGCCTACCCCTACAGTCCCGACTTTAAGCGATCGTAAAGTTATCGACGGTTGTCGTTAAGTCAAAGTGGGGATTTGGTGGGTAGTTATGGAGTTGTTAGGGTTCCGTAGCCGAATGGCAAAAAAATGGAACCCTTATAGATTCGTTATGTATGTCTGTCTTTCCGTCCGTCCGTATGTCACAGTCACTTTGTTCCAAAATATTAAGACTACACTAAAAACTACTAGATACTTAAAACTTGGAAGGTAGATATATCTGTGAACCGCTTTTAGACTTTTATAGAAAAATAAAAAAGTAAAACATTAAGGAAGGCTCCTCATAACATGGAATGGAACTGAAACTGAAAAAATATATTTTCATAATCATATTCGTGTGGGGTGTTTTAGATAGAACTATTACCCTGAAACGGAAATCCGCTTACCGGACAATCGCCGTTTTTTATTTTGCCAAGAAAATTTTCGGGCTGCTATGCCACCTGGACATCTTAATGAACATTAAGGGTGTCTGGCGATGGGTTTCCACGATGTCCGCAACGCAGACTTACATAGGGACCTTGAACTACCGACACTCCAACAACACTTTCGAAAGGCTTCCGAGCGATTCTTTGAATCTGCAGAGAGCCTTTCGAATCCACTCATTCAATCCGCAGCGACGTTACGACGCACCCACTCCCTCAAACCCGCAAACCAAAATCCGTCCTAAGTGACCCGCCCAACCAACTCACGGCCGACCTGAGCCACCTATTGGAGCCTCAGGAAGCCGCCGAAGCCCTTTTAGTCCAGTCACTTTCACAGGACCTTTCAGGTTAGCCCCAGCTCTCTCAATCGGCGACTACCCCTTTCGGGGGACTTATTCGTCAACTCGCGAGTGTGAAACTCGCAAACGCGCGCGAGTTGACACCTTCTAATTTTAATTATTTTTTTGTTGTCAACTCGCGCGCACATTTATTTATGTACAGTCAGCTACAACAAACTTAAGATAAATTTAATATGGGTAGGTACTTTGTATTCTAATAACGGTTTTAAGTTAGGACAATGTAGCTTTACGAATTATCGTTTGGGTTCGAAAGTACCAGGATAACATAGCTATGGAGGAGGTAGTTATAGTTAGAAAAAAATCTTTACCTGTGTAAAGAACTATAACTACGCCTCCTTATCTATGTTATCCTGGTACTTCATAATCCAAACGATGATTAGGACGCATATTGCATCGAATTAGATCGAAATGTTAGTAAGTTGATACTTAACAGAATCATTCAGTGCGGGCGAAACTGCGGGGAATAGCTAGTTATTTATAGTTTTTGTTCCAATCCATTTTTACTTGACTGTACTTTATATGTGCGCGCGAGTTGACGTCAGCAAAAATAATTAAAATTGGAAGGTATCAACTCGCGCGCGCTCGCGAGTTTCACACTCGCGAGTTGACGAATAAGTCCTTCTGGGAGTCAGTCGAATTAATTTCATTCATTTCCGGCCACGCTCACTTTGGGCGTCGGACGTACTAAATTCACATATGGCCGGTCAGCCCTTCAGTATGTCGGTCATTTTCAGTGCGCACTTCGCTTAGGTGAGTGACGCCCTGCGCCACGCCCTTTCCGGGGCGTGGTCGCCTTCGATGAGCTGAATTACTTTCCAGTAACAGCTGATTACAGGCAGTGTTTAGTCGGTAAGATGGTAAGTATGTCTAGCAATGAATAACGTGATTTTTAATAATATTCTTAAGGAAATATAAAAAAATCACTCTTGTATATTTGATGAATTTGGGTTGGTAAGTATTTTACACACCTTTAGTACCGTTTATCTACCAAAGCCACTTCAAGTCGCCGTTCCACTTCGTCGTTCTAACCTGTGTTGGAAGCATGCGCTGACAAACTTTCAGCTTTGATAAAAATAACGATGGTCTGGGGTTCACGGGCTCTTGCTCTATAAGGGTTAATCAAATATACTACGGGTTAACCTTTAACCTGATTAATGGGTCCTTGCCATATTGCGAGGACCCTCTTAATACTGCGAGTGTACAGAATAAAGCGTGAATCGAAAAAAATGCTACTTGCTATGACAACTTAAAAAAAAATATTTACACAGGTAAAATGTATGAAGTATCTCCCCCACTTCAATAAACTTCCTTCATCCTCCACTTCCTTTGGTTTTTCGCCGCTTGCCCCGCCCACTTGCTATTTGTAACGTCTTTCTTGTGGTCTGTGGCTCAAAAATTCCAAGATCTACACAACAAACACTACCTTATATCCCCTAAACTGATAATAGGTACCTATTACTTATTATTTTAATTCTCCAGCCCCCTGATTCGCAACCCGTCGGAAACGGAATTGGATTCGAATTCTGTGCTTTGTCTTTGTCTATTCTATAGTGAGTGACATAGACAGTGGCATAAATTCCGCTGTCGGGAGGGTTTCCGATGGCTCGTGAATCAGAGTGCAGGCTATGGGTGTTAATTTGACGTGTCTGTGGCTTCATAGCTCCTGGACGAATGGACCGATTTTGATGCGGTTTGTTTTGTTTGAAAGGTGACGTGATCGAGATGGTTCTTAGCTACAATTTATAAATATCTGTTCAAACTCTTTCCCCCTTATAGAAAAATGGAAAATGAAGTATTTTGAAAAATTAACGCTGGCTATTACAGCGTGTAAGAAGTATTTGATAAATTCGACGCTTCTCGTAACGACTCCATAGCTCAGTGGTTAGAGCAGTCGCCCGGAAAGCGAAAGGTCGTGGGTTCGAGTCCCATCGGACTAGTTGTGAGACGGGTCGATTTTTTCAAAATACTTCATTTTCCATTTTTTTATAATAAAAATTGCATTTTGAATGCAAAAAAGTAAATATTTAAATAATTTGCAATAGTAATTTCATTTTTAGCGATTGTCAAATATCTGGAAAGGTATTTCTTTCGCGTGTGAGGGTAGTAAATCTTCACATTGATGAAATTAACGCTGGCTATACAGCGCGTAAGAAGTATTGGATAAATTCGACGCTTCTCGTAACGACTCCGTAGCTCAGTGGTTAGAGCAGTCGCCCGGAAAGCGAAAGGTCGTGGGTTCGAGTCCCATCGGACTAGTTGCGAGACGGGTCGATTTTTTCAAAATACTTCATTTTTCATTTTTCTATAATAAAAATTGCATTGTGAATGCAGAAAAGTAAATATTTAAATATCTCTTCTCCCTTATTACAAAACGTGGACTAAAGTTAGACCTGGTTTAAAATTGATGCTAATCTGTCTTTCATTTGGAAAATGAAAGTGACAGCACCAGTTTTAAACCAGGACTATTTTAGTCCACGTTTTGTTATAAGGTGGTATAAGTTCATCAGCTCTTTTAGTTAGTTCCTGTAGATATTTACAAATATTTGTGTGTAATTTAAATGAAAGTAAAATTTTAAAGTTTAAATTCTAAACTGGGTGTAGTTAAGTTAGTAGGTAGTCGTAGTAGTTAAGTAGTAGACACAAAGAACAAACCTAAAAACAAATTTCTCTCACGGTCGGGAGACCACAAATGAAGGGTGCTATAAGGGTACATATTATATGTATGTTAAAGGCATAGAGTATAACCACAAATCGCAAAGAATGAAGCTGTGAATCATAATAGTATAAGGCATTGATTTAAAGCGGCAGTTGTATATACAATAGGGTATTTTACTGTTGTTGAAATGTAGATATTTAATGATTACGTTAAAAAATATTGCAATTAAGAATACCAAATGTGAAAAAATAATTGGAATCTGTTTTATAATAAAAGAATTATAGTCTGTTTGATTTTGACTATAGCTGTCTCTTTCTAAAACGAAATCTTCTATGGCGTGACTATGACGCTACTAACCCACTGACGTCACTAAGATAGCGTCCTGTCCTTGTCTAATTATAAAGTTTGAAGTCCTATATCTTTGAAAATATTCAAGATAATTCAAAATGAAAACTTGTTTTGTGTAGCTAATATTTCGAAAAACATTTTAAAGAAATAAAAAAAAATCAGTAAAATACCGTATTGGTAAGTTTAAAATTACAAAATGCATGTTTAATAACAAGTTCAGCAGTAAAAACTGAGCAGTACTTAAACTAAATATAAATTATTAGTAAGAAATACTGAAATAGGCAGTTAAATAAATATTGAGCAGTAATATGACTGAATGGGCAGTTGTTAGTGGGCAGTTAACAAATCGAAATTAGTCAATAAGAAATCTCATTCTAAACAGTTATTAAAAAATAAGGCGGTAAAATGTACACCTTGTTTATTTGTATGTCCGTCCGTCCGTCCGTCCGTATGTCACATCCACTTTATTCCGAATCTTATAAGACTACCTACAATGTTGAAACTTGGTAGGAGATGGATTCTGTAAACCGCATTACGATTTTTATACCAAATAAAAAATTAAATGGGGGCTATACATACCCCATACATGGAACTAAAACAAGAAAAAAATTATTCGTCAAACGTAGGTATACGATTAGTGTGTTTTGTTTATAAATAGGACTTTAAAATTGCATTAAGTTTTCTAAAACTATTTTATCTTAAAATAATTGTTTTGAAAGATCAAAGGTCACTTCCGTTCCGTTCAGTGGTAAAGTGCGAGTCCACTCCCCCTTCTTACTTTTAAAATAAAAAAGTGAAAAATTTAGAAATAATAATATTATGCTTACCGTTAACTGCCAAACCATGTATCTAACTGCCGAACTATCAGAACTATGTATCTAACTGCCCATTCCATCATTTTACTGGCCATTCATTTATTACACTGTTTGAATAATTTTTGAGCCTTCAGTGTAGGATGAATTAACCGCTTAATTTTCTTTTTATTACTATTCATGTTTTACTGCTGAAGTAAATTTAAAACCAATCGAAAATTAAATAACTGCTCAAATAATTTTTCAACTGATCATAATAAAATGCCAAATGTTTAAATAACAGTTGGAAAAATTATTTCCATGTATAATATGTGTTAGGAGTCCCCCGACAGAAAAATAAATTTATCTTTGAGTTTTTTTGTGTCAGGGGTTGTTTAATTTAAAATTGAGTTTACTTCGCGGAGCAGACATAATCATGTTTTCTCCGCAGTTCTTATACACATCCTACTAGGTGATTAAAATATTCCCAATTCGATGATGGATAGATAATCTTTAGTTTACAAAACTTAGCTCGACGCCAAATAGGTACACTAGTTACCTACAGCGCCTGAATGAAACATCATTGTCTATTTTTATTTAGGTTTTTATTTATAATTAAAAAACTTTTCCTATACATTTTTATAAATTACAATGTTATGGAGCTGATGTTATAACGCCTTAACTAAAGTCAATAGAAACTCTAATAGTCTTTATACACTTGTTCAATTTTGCTTTTATTTATTAATCCGATAAAATGTCTTGGGACCTGAAATAATAACAGTGTTTAACAACAATATTAAAGGGTTTTCTCGATAACTAAACTACTAGCCATAACTGGACTATTGTTAAAAACGTCGTCCTACATACTCATAGAAAACCCGAAGTCATCAGATGATTAAAATAACTGGACTGCCCCCTGATTCACGAACTATCGGAAACGGAATCGGATTCGAATTCCATGCTTTGTCTTTGTCTATTCTATAGTGAGTGACAGATTCAGTTCATATGTCGCAGGCGGATGGTTAAGTATGGCAGCATGTAACCCTCGGAAGTCCTGTAAAACACAGGTTATTCCACTTATCCCCATCGACTTCCCCCATCAATGGGGGATTGTGAACTTTTCTTCCACAAATCCCCATTCAGTACTAAACAAATTGACAATGGGGATTTGTGGACAAAAACCGTTCACACAACCCCATCAGTTGAAAATAAAAAACTATTTATTATAATAATCAGATAAACAATAATGTTAATTACTTAAATTGATGTTTGCTGCTGTGTATGCATTTAAAAAACATTTTAAATAATATAATGAATAAATATATTTTGACACTCACATCAATTAGGTATACAAATTTATTTCATGTGTAATTTACACGTTGTCTGGAAATTGTGCTTTAAATAAAAAAATAAAATAAAATAAAATCATGGATACTAGACAACGGACGTTGTTCGGGCTGCTGCGTAGGTTTCTCTTCAATAAAGCTCAGGTTTGCGTAGATTAAATGTATAATAAATAAAATGGCGAATTACAATAAAATAGTTGAAATTATGCGAAAATAATGGACAGAAGTAAAATTTAGTGCGTATAGGAAGATGCGAATTTTGAATGTGACGAATATTTAATTTTTAGTAACGAATATTGTTTCGCGCTAAAACTTCAATTCGGGGCGCCCCAGATGAACTTCATTGGTCGAACGCACGGGCCGCGCAGCCAATGGACGTACGGCTGCTGCAACGTTCCAGTAGACGCAGCTCATCATGGTCTTCCGTCCGAACATGCCCCCGGCCTTGGAAGCACCAGCGTCCAACGTCTTGTCTTTCTTCGATTTTGATGAGAGGACGTATCTTGGGAAAAGCGTGAAGACATCTCTCCTACTTTCAACTTGCATCGCTGAGATGTAATTTTTACTCCAGCGGCTCCAGAAGTGTTGTCGAATCTATTCCTGTGGTTGATGGCGCGTCAGTCGATGAGCAGGAACATCTTCCAGTTGTATAGTCGCTGGTGTAGTTAGCGACCGGCCAATAAGGAAGTGAGGACATAATGGATTAAGATTCGGATCAGTGAATATAGGACTCATAGGATGGGGATTTAGGATGGATGTAACCTGTGACAATACTGTGCGAAATTCCTAAAATAATGCTAAAAGAGCATTTCCATCTACCCGTCATAAATCATGCTTAAATGATTTACTCCAGCTTCCACAATCCACCGAAATGAGGCGCTTAGAGACAAACAAATGAGTCTGTCTCAATAAAAATAAGTCTTGACTAGTTGCGTATTCAAGGATATCATTTGAGCATCTCGATAATAATTTTCCAAACTTGTTCGCAAACGCTCCAATGTTTCCATCATCATCTCGAGCAAGTTTTCCATGACGTGCAATTATATCATTGTAACGCGAGCAGATACAAAGCATCCGAAGTCAGATAGCCTACAAGCTCTAAATGTACAGCGCGAGTACAGAAATAAATAAATAAAAAATATACCCTTCCACTAAGTAACGATTTAGTGTGAGCAATAGTCAAGCGTAGGCTACACTACACTACACCTACCTATATATTGGTCATAAAGGTATGTGACAGTAAATGTGAAAAATATTAACTAACATAAATTAACTTGACAACCTTAACTAGGTGTCAAAACTTGCGCAAACAGTAAAAGTAAATAAATAAATTTGAAACATATTATTAAATAGCGTGCTAAAGTTAAAACTGTACACAGAATATTATAATATTAACCTAAAACTAAAGTACTTATATAGGAAAAATCACCAAGTGACAGCCCTGTAAAATGGGTGTTCTATGGTGTTATTGTTGATCGAAGACAATCGAAGTCTATATCATTTAAATTAAAGTTAAGCTTCCATTTGCGAAGTGGAGCAACAAGAACTTAATGTACCTATACAATAATATGTGATTACTAAACTAAATTAAAACCAATAAAATATAATAAAACAAAGTAGCTAGACACATTTACACATAAGTGCCAACCGTAATGATATGCAAATATATTTTCATAAAACGTAATTTATTAGGTTTTCACTAAAAATTATACTAAACTACAATAGCGAATGTGACTCGTAGTCAAGTCGTAGTTCGTAGTATGTAGTATGTACCTACTATGTTTGCGAAAACTATCATGGTAGGGAAAAAATTTGAAAAAAGATGAAAATAGGTATTTTAAATTTACATTGCGCTGTAACTAGGTACGCGAACTTCAAGTGAACCGCTGTTCAGCTTGCGAGTACCTATCTCCTAATACGTTAGGATTTTCCTTAAAAGGTTTTTGAACGCAAAACCTTTCATCACTTATGCGCGTAGTGGTTGTGATGAAATGTTTTTCACGTGCACGTTCCTCATTAGTTCGCGTATCCCGAGTAACGTTCCCTTCTTCGAGCTCTTAAAATTGACGAGATTGGGAGTTAACTATCCGTGACATATTACAGTGAATATATTGGTTCTGTCGTAAAGAATGGCAGATCGGACCTGATATAATCCATCCCAACTTAGAATCTAATAAGACGGGACCATTAGCTAATTTAATTTTACTATTTGTGTTTAATAAATCCCAAAACTTATCAGCGCCGATAAGAATGTCTATACTTTGCGAATTATAGAATTGCGGATCAGCTAACTGAATGTTGTTGGGAATATCAAACTTAGCGCTTTGTATACTCGTCGCGGGTATCGATGACGTAATAACCGGCAAAACAAAACATTGTAGCTGCGTAACATACGGGTTGGTGCGCGACTTAATCTCAATATCACATTTTTGCGTGGAATTTGTGATTGAGTTTCCAACACCACGTATTTCGTGAGTGGACTGTATTACTGGCGTTTGAAGTAAATCGCATAATGATTGTGATATAAAACTACTTTGGCTACCGCTATCCAGAAGCGCGCGTGCGACATGATAATTATTGTAACGATCGGCTATTTCTACTAATGCGGTCGGAAGTAAAACTATATTCGCGTCGTTTAACTGTGAGCCGTCAAATTGCGTGTGTGCGTTGTTTGCTTGTATAGTAACTTGCGCTGATAAAGATGAAGATGGTAGGTTCGGTGCAGAGTGCACGGGGGGAGTGGTCCGCTGGTGCGAGTCAGTAGTCACTTCAAGCCGCGAGCTACCAGTGCTTTGCGGAGATCCGTATGCGATAGATTTATCATTAGTCATCGTCATAGCACTATCGGGATGTACAAGCGAATTATGTTTCTGGTTGCACATTCGACAGGGACCGAATCTACAGTTTTCTATCGTATGACCAGCGCGCAAACAATTTATACAAAGGTTCATATCGCGAATGAATTTTAGTTTTTGATATAAATTATAATTTATAAAAGTGTTACATGAATATAGCGGATGGTTTTTGTTACACAACAAGCAAGTGTTTTTAGTGACATCGCGTGAAATACGTTCGGTTGGCTTATTTGCGGAAACATAACAGTGAATTTTAGAATTGTTTGGTTGCGGTTGCGGGTAGTGTTTTTTACTTTCAAAATTAATTTTATTATGCGATAATTGTAATGTTTCTAGCATATCAGCCCGGTCTTTGAGAAAGTTAATGAGACGTGTTACTTTTAGTTGCGTTTTAAAATCACCGTTAGCAGAATATAAGCTACCTTTGTATTGTTCCCACTCGCGTTCGGTTACTGGGTCTAGTTTCGAAACCATAATGTAGATAACTAAGGTATCCCAATATTCTGTCGGCTCGCCAAGTATTTTTAATGCGCGTAAATTCTTTAAAACATTGTCGATTAACTTTCTCAGTAAAATTGGTGATTCTTTGTTTACACTTTGCATGTTAAACAACGACTTGATGTGATTCTGCACTAATAACCTGCTATTATTGTAACGATTAAGAAGTAACTCCCAGGCAACGTAATAATTATCACTTGAGAATTCCACTGAATTTATTACTAGCTCTGCGCTATCCTTTAGTGACGACTTAAGATAGTGGAACTTTTCAATATTACTAAGTTCAGTCGAATTGTGTACCAAAGAGAGAAAAGTGTCCCTAAACTCTAACCATTGCTCACATGAGCCGTTAAATGTGGGCATAGAAATTGTAGGCAACTTTACAGATCTATTACTATGATGATTACACTTATTAGAACTGCCGGCCACCTGACTAGGATTCAAAAGATATTCAGCTCGCGAAAGAATGCTGTAATAACTATCTTCGAATAACTCTCTTTGTGATAATTGCTCGTCTAAGTCAATGGATAGCTCCTCAAGTTTGCCCTGGATATTATTAAATTCAGAAAATAAATTAGATACTCCTTGAATGCGCAACTTAAGGTCAATTTGAGTTTGACCAGATATAGATTGTACGTTAAGATTAGATAGATAATTTTCAAATTTTTTAAGTCTCCCTTTAACAATCCCGCGTTTTTTGACTAACTCTCTGACTAAAGTATTGTCCGCCGATTTGTTAGGGGATTTATCCCGACTATTATTAGCCTCAACGTCTAAAGTCATTTTCGGTGGAAAGTAGAAAGATGGAGTACTCACGTTTAAAATATGCCCGTTGATGCTGCGTCACGAAACGACTCGTAGGCTCGTACAACACAGGCAAATCGAGACACTGAGAATAGGAAAATACACAGTAGTGTACAGTGGAAATGGAAAAGAAAAGGGAAAGGTAGGATTGGCCGGCCGTAGCTATATGCGCGTATTTAATGCTGGCTGGTAAATCCCTCTTTTGCGGCTCAATTTCTTACTCCTTGGCTTCCTGACTGCACAAGCTGATACCTCGCTCTTCTCGGAATCACGTCGATGGAAGTATTTTCTTCGAAGTCGAATGATGCGAACGAAGTCTTCGGTCCAAATATTCGGCTCGCAGGTCCAAATGTTCGGGCTGCTGCGTAGGTTTCTCTTCAATAAAGCTCAGGTTTGCGTAGATTAAATGTATAATAAATAAAATGGCGAATTACAATAAAATAGTTGAAATTATGCGAAAATAATGGACAGAAGTAAAATTTAGTGCGTATAGGAAGATGCGAATTTTGAATGTGACGAATATTTAATTTTTAGTAACGAATATTGTTTCGCGCTAAAACTTCAATTCGGGGCGCCCCAGATGAACTTCATTGGTCGAACGCACGGGCCGCGCAGCCAATGGACGTACGGCTGCTGCAACGTTCCAGTAGACGCAGCTCATCATGGTCTTCCGTCCGAACAGACGTTTTTAATTATAATAGAAGTATAAATATTTGAAAATATACTTAACCCGGCGTCATGGGGGTGGAAAATTGTAACATGGAATGGACGTGGGGGTTGGGTCATTATTACCCATGTAGATACTGTTATAAGTCAGTATATATTTAAGAATATAGTAAATATTTGTTTTGGGCCTCATTTTAATTTTATTAAGGCAATAAAACACAGAAAAAATAAAATGAAGACACTTTATACTATAGGAAACAAGGCTTTGAAACAAATACTCTAAAAATCAATAAAGTTTGCTTCATCTAGCTAAATCCAAGTTATTTCTTTGTATAAATTTCCATGACTCGTTCACACAAAATAATAATCTGTAATAATAACAGGTAAAAATACCGGCCCATCCGTAACAATATGTCATAAATAAAGTAGCGACACTTTGAAATACTGATCTTAAGGTAATGACAATAAGTACCACAATTTCTGTACGAAACAGTTACTCCATGTAACTAATTTAATGTAAAATGGAAAATGAAGTATTTAGAAAAAATCGACCCGTCTCACAACCAGCTCCGATGGGACTCGAACCCACGACCTTTCGCTTTCCGGGCGACTGCTCTAACCACTGAGCTGTCGCCCAGAAAGCGAAAGGTCGTGGGTTCGAGTCCCATCGGAGCTGGTTGTGAGACGGGTCGATTTTTCTAAATACTTCATTTTCCATTTTTCAATAATAAAAATTGCATTGTGAATGCAAAAAACTAAAAATTAAAATAACTTGCAATAGTAATTTCATCTTTAGCGATTGCCAAATACCTGGAAAGGTGTTTCTTTCGCGTGTGAGGGTAGTAATATCTCCACATTGATGAAAATAACGCTGACTATACAGCGCGTAAGAAGTATTGGATAAATTCGACGCTTCCCGTAACGACTCCGTAGCTCAGTGGTTAGAGCAGTCGCCCGGAAGAAAATCGAAAGGTCGTGGGTTCGAGTCCCATCAGAGCTGGTTATGAGACGGGTCGATTTTTTCTAAATACTTCATTTTCCATTTTTCAATAATAAAAATTGCATTGTGAATGCAAAAAACTAAAAATTAAAATAATTTTATGTATACTGATATGTATGTATGCATTGTATGATAAAATAAAAGAATACTTTTATTACTATTTATATAACATTATTTACTGTATTTCATAAGTATAAGAATATAAATTGTCTGTTTCAGGGAGCCCTGCAAAATTATAAATGTAATTAGAAAACGTACTTACTTTGTTTATTTTTCTCACTTGTTAATGATTTGTTTGGTTTCATTGTTTGGTTATACTCACTGTATTGGTATGGCTCACTCTCTACAGCCATAGTTTTACATTTTGTGACGTCCACTGCATTTATAAATATAGTTTGTCGCCGTGTTTTATGTTATAAATTAGTTTTAAATTAGTTTTATAATTTGTTACTTTAATTAGTCTTGCCACAAAATTCGATCATCTTTTTTCTGTGACGCTTCCATAGAGCATATCTGTGCCATAGAGAAAGACGCGACGCGTCTTTTTCTTTTTATTGTCATGCTGGCCCTGGCTTACGTGGCCTTCAGTCAGCCTTGTTCTTTTTTTATTTTTCTTGTGACGGATGACGGTCACATGTAAAAACAATATTTTTCTTTTAAAATCTACTGGTTCGTGGCAAGGGCTAGGCGATGTATTTGTATTTTAAGTGTTTTTTTTTTTATTATTATTTTTTATTAGTTAATATTTTAGTTTTTTATTGTTAACTCTTTTGTGTTAATTAGCTCCCTGCCCCACCAAGACGGTTCCGACGGAAGATCAGCGCTGGTCACAAGCCAAGCATTATGCTGAGTCGGGACCGTTTTGGGACATACTATGGTTTTTGTGTTTTTTGTTTTTTTTTTTAATGTATTTTTGTGATGTCCCAAATAAATGAGTTTTCTTTCTTTCTTTCTCTTTCTTTCTATAATATAAAAGTAACACTTAAAAAATTCAAAGACTGGTTTGTGGAAGAAAAGTTCACAATCCCCCATTGATGGGGCAAGTCGATGGGGATAAGTGGAATAACCTAAAACAAACACGTGATAGGTTAGAAATTTAAGGCGATCGCGAAGCGCAGCGAAGCGATCGTCTTAAATTACGTGTTTGTGACTCCGTCAACTTATGGGAAGATAATAATAGTTTACGGAAAAAATGGTCGGCCTAGGCGTTTAATTGAATGGTGGATTCAACCAGTTGGCTGCGACACATACATTCCGCTGTCGGGAGCGTTCCCGACGGTTTGTGAATCAGGGGGCAGTTGCGAGTAAACTCGCGTGGAGATGGTTCCGACAGAAACCAGATAATCTTAGTTTCATTTTAAAGAAGGTACGAGTAAAATATATTGAAGAAACAAAATACAAATTGTAGGTAGGGCAGAAGACCCCTTTGTGGCCACTTTAAGGATTTTTGCACTTTGAAAGCACTTAGTGCTAAATGGTCTTAGGTATTTAAGAAAAAAATATCTTAAATCTAAAGATAATTTGTCAACCTCTGAAGATACATTATTCAAATTTAAAATAGTTTTTTGTATATAGCACAAAGTGTGCGAAAGGTGCCAAATGCCCCGGATTTGGCCACTTATTGATACACATACTTGTAAGTATAGCGAAAAATCAAAACCAAATCCAGGTTAAATCAATATAGTTTAATGTGCTAGAAATCAATCAATTTTATTGCAATACAATAATTTAATTGTAACAAACAAAGATTTATAAAAACTTTCATCTATCTATAACAAATGGTAAATTTTTGTAGTTTTTCTTGAATAACTTTTAAACTATCCACAGCAGAACTATAACAAAAATACTTTTTAAATCCTTACTACAAGCTACAAATATTATTCTGTGCTACAAGCCCTTTTGTTTGATATATGCAACACGATACAGTTTTCAAAACATTTTTTAAAATTTTAAAACACCCTGCAAAATTCGACCTGTCTTTAAGCCACGGAAAACCATATTATATATGGGTGTACATAAGTATGCTTAATTTTAACTCATTTGGTCCAGTAGTTTCCGAGCTAATTGAAGGAAGGGAAATAGTAAATTTTTATCTTCTTACTTGAATACATTATTAAATTAAATCCCCTCCCCCAAATTTACTTAAATCCCCGATCTAAAGCGATAAAACATACATATCGCTGCTTATAAACGAAAGGGCCACAAGTCTAAATTAATGTTTTTACAGGAGAGCACCTTGAAATTTTTTAACCAATTTTTTATTTGTTTTTTATCAGCCCTTCCTTCAATGCATTTGTGTCATACATGGTTGGATGCGTATTTTTGTGCTCTATCCGTTATTTATTTTAGCTTTTTCGTAATTACAACGTATTGACGACTAGCAGCACTTAAGTCTCTTTAGCATATAAAATAATTCTCACCAGTATGATAATATTTTCAAAAAAAGGCCACAATAGAAAATAATAAAAACGCTTTATTTAAAATTTTCATGACATTCTTATTTTATAAAGAAAATCTATGAATAAATATTTATAAAAAGTCTTCCTTTGGACTATTACCGTTACTATAACCACTACAAAGTTTCTTAAATTCAACATAAAAGACATAAATTGTGTTTTGTCCAAAATGTGGCCGTCTTGCTCATAAAGTTCACTCACAATATAATAGAAACAAAATAATAGACAAGGCAGCTTTTCGTGATGTGGCCCTTTGACACTAAACTGACGTGCGCTCGCGTCGAAGGTCGGTTTGCAACTAAAAAGATGGCCGCTTCGCTCAGAACTTAGCCACAGATGTGTCCAAATGCCGAAAGGGCGCTTGAGCATTATTGTTGTTTATTTTGGCTTGTGTCTCCGGGAAATATAAAAATATGGGTAATAGTGGCCATATTTTTTTATTAAAACGAATTACGGATAATTTTGATTTGTGGCCCTTTCGTTTATAAGCAGCGATATATCATTGAAATCCTTACAACAAGACATTCAGTCCTTACAAGATCCGGCTGGAAAAATTTAGTGCGCTTAGGTATCAAGTTTTTGCTAAAA
Organism: Crambus lathoniellus; assembly: GCA_949710035.1. Lineage (NCBI taxonomy): Eukaryota > Metazoa > Arthropoda > Insecta > Lepidoptera > Crambidae > Crambus > Crambus lathoniellus. The sequence goes on along the minus strand of OX453309.1, from coordinate 10,966,869 downwards.
AGTTATCGTAGTAATTCTTTGTAAGTACCTAGTTAATTATTTTGGAGTATTTTTTTTTATATTTCCTACTACCTACTGGTTGCAACGGTGGTTGAACACATGCGCAATCGCTATCCTCGTCTGACAAGTGGCGATGCCCGTTAACTCTCTTTCACTCTACCTTTAATATTCCAGCCAGCAACCTTATTTGCGGCCAGATTTAATTGAGCAACCGTAAATCATAATAAACAGAAAAATTAGCATAAATTCGATAGATAAATAATAAATATGTGTAAGTTATGAACGCTTATACGTATGTATCAAAATCATACCCGTTTACTCCTGGCTGTGAAGAGATGCCGCCAAGTGCGCAAAGGCAACCGTGATTTTACATCTTTACATAAATATTGTCGTAAAGTGGATGATTTATTTAAAAAAACAAGTGAATGATTTTTTTAATGGATGCATTAAAAAAACTACTTGATAAATTTGAAAAGTAAAAAGCCACAATAGGTACATTATTTCTAAGTGGCATAGGTCTAATTTTATCCTTATATTCCCACGGGAGCGTGAATTTCGTAAAAAAAGTATGACTTACCAATGTTTAGGCTTTACTAGGTCTCGTCGGTGACGGCGCCAGCGCATCCCTGCGATATAAGCACTTATTAGTTAAATAAGTTAATAAGTAGTAGGTAAGTAATAAGTTTAGTTTGGAGTCCTACTTAGTGAGATTTAGCATGATATTTGGGTCATTTGTTCCCTGCCAGTCACACCCAAACAAGTAACACTGATTCTCTATAAAACAGATTACTAACCCATTTATATTATACTAGCGGCTGTCCGCGATTTCACCCGCGTGGTTCCCGTTCCCGTGGGAATATCGGGATAAAAATTGGTTGTCTGTAAAGTCGGTTTGCGGACGATGATAAGTTTACGTGATGTCATAAGAAAATATTGATGGAAAAATTTTACCTTACCAGCGACCTCTATCGTCAACTTGATTACAGAACAAGCATTCTATAACACATCTAATTTTCATGGTTGTTGAAGCATTGTAGTTTGATTTACATGGTACAAAATTATGTTACAGTTAATTTGATAAATTGAAACAAGTAATAAGTTATCAATAATGTTTAAAAGCTAATTTGATTTTATAAATATGCTGTCTCTCTTCTACTCGGACCCATAGCGCGAGTCAGCTGCGCATAGTGCCGTCTAGTGTATCATATCATGTATAATTTGTGTGATTGTGAGAAATTTAGTTATTTCTACGCAAATTATCTAACTAACATTTCAATTTATGTGGTCATTAAAACTAACCCCTGTACCTCAGGACTCTAGGCTTATGGGAAGTACTATAGTTTGTGCGGTGTAGCATGGGTCCTATGACAGCTCATTCGCGCAAAGCAAAATGTTGCTTCTGCACATGGAATAGTGTCTAATGTCTAATGCTGCTTTCCTTGAGTTTTAGTCCAATAGCATCTAGGTGTTATTGTTGATCGAAGAATAGCATGAGGAACTTTTTGCTTTGCACAAATGAGCTGTCATAGGACCCTTGTTGCTACACCGCACAAACTTTAGTTCTATTTTGAGCTCAGGCGGAACTTCGTGCGTGCAGCCGGCGTTCATCGATTTATAAGACGTTATCACGTCAAAAGTATCCTATGTTTTAAACCAGGCTATCTAGGGCAGAAGCCCCGGTTTTGGCCACTGTACCTGTTTTGGCCACTTTTTACTCTAAAAGTTTTCTAAACAACTTTTCGCCAGTTTTGCTAAAGGCAATTAAAATAAGATATATTAAGGTAATAATAACAACCGTTAGAATTCCTTTTGTCGTACGTTTTTTTTTCAATAAATTCCATTTTCTGTTTTAAAAAATGTTTTGTATGAAAATTTTAAGGTTTTGGATGGAATACTTTATAAACCTTTGTTTTTACAATTAAATTGTTGTTTTGCAATTGATTGGTTTCTAGCGCATTAGAATATATTGATTTAACCTGGGTTTGGTTTTGATTTTTCGCTATACTTACAAGTTTAACTATCAATAAGTGGCCAAAACCGGTACATTTAGCACCACTCACACATTTCGTGTATTATACAAAAAACGATTACACTTTTTTAAATTTGAAAAATGTAAGTACTTACCTCTAAAGGTAGATGAATTATCTATAATATAAGATATAATATGTGTCTTAAATACCTAAGACCATTTAGTACTTAGCGCTTAAAAGTAAAAAAACCTTAAAGTGGCCACAAAGAGTACCTCTGCCCTACTATCTGTGTGCCAAATTTCAACCAAATCCGTTTAGTATTTTTTGCGTGATAGAGTAATTAACATCCATACATACAAAGTAAGGACTAGTTGACCCGGAGAACTACGTACGTATCATCTGCGTTTAATAAAGATAAGAGAAAAAAATAAATTATAATTAGTTCAATGTAGCATGGGTCTACCTATGACAGCTCATTCGTGCAAAAGAAAAAGTTATTTATGCATTTGGAATGAAACTCAAGAAAATCTGCATTAGAAATTTTTTTGTGCAGCTTATGCTAGTAAATTAGACGAAACCATATTACTTGTTAAGAAACAACATTTTGCTTTGCACCACCATGCTACATTGAACAAAGTAAGTAAGTAAGCTGCGAAGCTCACCTAAATTCACTAAAGAAGATTTATGCCTGCCTGCCTCTGCCTTTCGCAAACATCATTGGGCAACTTTCATCACTGATATTTAAACGTGATTAACGCTAAACGTGTTTAATACTTAGTTCTGCCTCTGTCATCTGTTTGAATGTGACAGGGTTTTAAACACTTTTAGCGTTAACACGAAGTGGAAGAAATTACAGTTTTAAATAGCACGGCATGCGGCAGTTACCTGATTTACCGGAAAAAATCCGGAATCAGATTTTTTGCTTTTATTTAGGATATTTGCCATTTTTTATTATGTTCACCACCCCTTTTTTTTATAGTGAGTGGAATGCTTTTACGCATGAACCATAAAGAACTAAACGAAATTAAAATATTCGAATCTGTCAAGCCGTTTCCGAGTTTAGCAAGACAACGAACAGCAATTCATTTTTATATAAAAATAGATAGTTTGACTAAAAGCGCTGCTGTACCGCTCATTAGGAAGGCGCGGCAAGGTGAAGGGCGGTACAGCGCTAGCGGTCAAACTATAGTAAAAATGTTATCAGAAAAAGTCCTCAAAAGTACCCAAATATATATAATCTTATTACAATAGGATCTTCGATCAACAATAACACCTAGGTCAAGATATTGCATTGTGAATGCAAAAAATTAAAATAACTTGCAATAATAGTAATTTCATCTTTAGCGTTTGCGCCAAATACATGGAAAGGTATTTGTTTCGCGTGTGAGGGTTGTAATTGTAATATCTCCACATTGATGAGATTAACGCTGACTATACAGCGCGTAAGAAGTATTGGATAAATTCGACGCTTCTCGTAACGACTCCATAGCTCAGTGGTTAGAGCAGTCGCCTGGAAAGCGAAAGGTCGTGGGTTCGAGTCCCATCAGAGCAGGGGGGCTACCGCGTAACTTTATAGATATGAACTTCAAACGTTTTTGGGAACTTTAAGTCAATTTTATAAAGAAAATAGCCGCTATCAGTTCCTTGTTTTGTGACGTCGGGTATAACGATAACTAGCTAGCAACGTTCAATCAATAGAACAAAGCAGCAAAAATCTATCAGAATAAGGAATTCATATGACAGTTGAAGCCCATACCCATATCCAGATTTCTTAGCCGGTAGCCCCCCTGGTTGTGAGACGGGTAAATTTTTTCTAAATACTTCATTTTCCATTTTTCAATAAAGAAAATTGCATTGTGAATGCAAAAACCTAAAAATTAAAATAACTTGAAGTAGAGATTGTTAAAGAAAACCAAACTATCCTGTAAGCCTGAAGGAATTTTTGTTACACTAACTTATTATGCTTTATTCGAATTCAATGCAATATTCTTATAAAATATGAACCAAAGATATTATATTTATATTTTTTTTATCTACAACGGGGTAGCACTTAGCCTTCATCACACGATGTTAAGTGGTGATAAGGCTGAAGGTGGAAGCGCACTACTCCCGGAATCCTCCATCACAAAGGAGCTGGCAATCTTATCTTTAACTATAAATAACTATTTTCTAGCATTTCTCAATTAATTTGACTTCACATTAAATTTAAAATTTCAGTATTGATATATTTTAGTGTTGGGTACAAATTGGGGTGCAATAAAAAACTCCCTCTCGATGTTACTATTTTTATTTCCGTCTTAGTTTCAAGACAACTGTGTCCTTAGCACACATACAAGATGCTCTGTCAATACACAAGAACTGGGAGTTACACGTTATCATATAAATATCTATACAGCATCTATATGTACAATGTGTAGTGTGTAAATCGAGGCCGGGGCGAAAGCGGCCTGTGCACGCCGCCGCCGCCGCCCAGTCCGCCCACTATGTGGACACACATACAAGCTTCCGATTACTTAAAACATTTATTGGCAGTGCAACCGACTTATGCACTAGCTGTAACACGATATTAATATTACACGATCAGTGACAGAGATATGTAGCGCGAGAATTATCATAAAACAAGCCGAGTTCTGCAATAGAAATACTCTAAAAGAGTTGCGTAATTCATTGTACGAACTGGTTGCCCTTAGACACTAGTACATGCAGTGCCAAAGGCCGCGCTTACACTCTAGCAGCTACCGATAGCCACATATCCGCTATCCTAAGATTTAAAATTCAAATCGCTCTAACTCTTATTGTAAATACAGCTTTACAGTACCAGTCGTATTTTTATTAAGAATTTTAATTAAATTTTTTAAACTATTTTAGTTCCAACACAAAGCGGTTTGTTAGTGTCGGCTGCAGGACAGTTCATGGTAAATTTAGTTCTACCAACACCGAGAAAAGCCTTCGAGGCATTAAATTATAAGTTGATCACAGAATAATAAAAACACACACTATATCCTGAACTAACAGCTTAATTAATCTTTATATCATTAAACAGTATTCTAATAACAAAAATAGGTTTTTTGGTAAAAATATTTTTTTCTTGTTTTTTCTTAACCAATACTGTTATTTAGTTAGGTTGTGCTGTTGGTAATTTTTACTGAACGATTCGTTTTAAAGGAAGTTTATGAAAAGCGAATACAATGCGAACTTAACACAACAATAATTTACATACAGTGACAGTGAGGTAATAGATTTGAGGATTCAAACAAGCATCAAAGATTTGAAAAGTTCCATTACACTAAGCGATTTACAAGAGACTACGCCGACGATCAATCGAACAGCAAAAGTGTTAATCATCTAAATATTACACTCGAAAAATAAAATGGAATCTATTATATCTAACACTGCGCAGGAGATAACCAAAGTGGCATGAAAGATCTTACGTCAAATACTACCATAATGATAAGTCTGTTATATTTAGTCGAGCAGTCATGTGCAGTGTGGTAAACCCCTTTTCAGAAAAAACGGGCACTTGTCTTTTTTTCTACAAACATGCTCACGTCTTGGTCATTCTTCTAATAACACTGCCAGTGTATTTCTACAAACTGATTTATGTGTCAATTGTGTTGGAAAAATGTTTTTTTTTTCGATAATCATTTGAGACCATTCTCTTATCATTCTTACTCTTCCAAAAATGTAAAACATTAGTTGAGTTTCATAGAACAAGGTATGGAATGTGAACAAAAGTTTAATGTTTTTCCGCTGTGAGAAAATGGGGAAGTATTTAAAGTTTAAGTATTTGAAGTTTTGATTCGATAGACGAGTTATTTTGTATTATGATAATAGTGATAGTGTAGAGAAATAGCGAGATGATCTGCAATAGAGACTGTGCAGTGAGCATGTTAGTATGAAAATAAAGCAACTGCCCGTTTTTTCTGCAAACGAGTGTATTATAACAATTTATTGCCAAACTTATTTTATCTGTATATTGACTAATGACACTATTAGCTAAAAAAATACAATACCTATGTGAATTGTAGTGTTGATTATTATGAAAATAGCTTTTATTATATTTAATACATTTTTCATAATCTGTATCAGATGATATACCAAACTTGTGTCAGTCCCATTCGGTAAAATTATAAAGTAGGTATTCCAATATTCTAATTTAACAAGTAATATGAAAAATGACATCAGTCTATAAACACGAGAGAATCAGACTTCTAAGGAAATCGAAAAATACGTAGTAGGTATATAAACAAATTTACAATAAGACAAAGACTCTGATTTATATAAAATCATATTTTACAGAATAGGAATGACACTGCACAAAATATAACTATCTAGTGATGACACATTACCACCCATCGACCCTATATTTTACGCTAAAATAACTTTATGTTTTTACATACATATGTAAAATGAAAAATAAAATACCAAGTTCGATAGAGTATTGAGTAAAATTACGGGTATTGATTGAGAAAATATTAACGTATGAGATCGGACACATGTTTTCGTACACCAGCACACGTCGTTACCTTGTGAACGTTCGCAACAAACTCTCACGCGTAATGTTAATAATGATAAAACATGAACACCATTGTCGGGGGGCGAGTCTGGTGGATCCTTGGGGACCATTGATTTACTACCACCCATAGATACCGCACTTCATACAAATGTACGCTCCAAAACTGTCACCTTACTGACTAGCAACGGCACGTTCACGTGCCAACGGAAAAATAACTGCAGTATTTTGACACTTTTGAAGCGTCAATGCGGTATCTAAAGCTAATAGTAAATCAATGTTAGGGACTTATGGGGACTTATCAGGGATGTTAAACATTGTCATGGGACCAAACTACTGTCGCACCATTGCTAAACGGCTGGCACTACTCACAATCAGCGGCTTTTCTGGTCAGATCGTATCCATGTGTGGTCTTTTATCACTTAGGCCCTAAAGTTGAACTTGTCATGTCACGCGTTTTGCACAATTTTACCTTCAGACAAATCTACTTTACTCTCTCATTGATAACAAACGTAATTTCAAAGTGACATAGCAATACAATATATTAATTCAAAAGATTTACATAAATCTATTGTGACTAGCCGACACATTTTTTTGAAAAATACTTTCTTTTAACTATGAAGAATATCTAAGTTAAAACTAATGAAAATATCTTAAATTCGCGTCCATGTGAGTAGTGAAACATTAAACAATGGTGGCATTAGCATCGTTTAAAGACATTTTATAACGGGACATTTACATGAAACACATTTACCTAATCAATTTCGAACCCAAAACGTTAACCGTATTAACCTTTTTTTTACGTTTCATACATAGCATCGAGTCAAAACTGTCCCGTTTTTATACTAGTGCACTTACAGGCAACACCTACACGATATTTCAAAATTCACCAAAATTTTAGTTTCATTTTCCATTCACATTTAATTCAAAAAGGTCACTCAATCAAACAAAAAATAAACTGACGCACAAACACTCGAACGCTACGTAACTCTCAAACATCGCCCTGTCGCTTTAAATGTCAAACATATGAAAGAAACCACGGCATTATATTTGAGCCGCTCCCAAAGCCGAGTTGCGTTCGAGTATTCGGGGGTGAGTGATTCATAAGACAAGTAGTAATTAGAGTATTACCTGTAAGGGCAAGATATGTCTTTATCACAATGCGTAACAGTGTTTTCGTGTGGGGTTAGTAAGGAAGTGATTACTCTGTGTAGTCCCAGCAGTCCTTCTCGTAGCCCTCGTGCACGTGCTCCAGCAACACCTTGCGCCGACTGTCGCAATATCTGCAACAAGCCGATGTACACTTTATTTTAAGGCTAGAATTCCCGACCGCAGAAACAATTGAAGAACATGGATTCATATATTCATACCTATTTTTCTAAGTATACTGAGACGCGCGGGGGGTCCGCAAGTCTCAGTATACTTAGCAAAATAGGTAATTTTGAAAATGAAGATCGCCTTTTAAAAATTTTAAACTTATGATGGCCGCCACAGACAGAAGACAGCCACTTCAAGAACATGGCAATGGGAGTATATTTAAAAGTCTAAAGTAAGGTCGACAGGATTCATCCGGAGCTATGTGACATATTGCGCATACACATCTTTTTTGTGCAATGAACGCCTTTTTGTTTTCCACGCTATTACCCCACATTATTAGCCCGTATCTCAATACTGATTCGACATACGCAAAATACGTGGTTAGTGCTGTATTTCTACACGCTACCTTGCTTAATGTATAGAGAGCATATGCAAATCTATTTAGCTTGTTACATACTTTTTCGATGTGCTCTTTCCAGGCCAATTTTGAATCAATAATTATACCCAAAAATGTCACATGCTCAGCCGTCCGAAGAGTTTGTCCGTTAAAATGTAAGTCAATAGAATGATCTTTGAAATTATTAAAATTAATAAGGCATGTCTTAGATAAATTAATTATGAGATTATTATTTTGTAACCAATTTGTAATTAATGTCAGAGTTTTTATTATATCCGCTTCATGTTGAGCCACAGGGGCTTCAGAATCTGATGTAACTATTAACGATATATCATCGGCAAACAGTATAGTTTCATGGTTGGTAACAAAAACAATGTCGTTAACATAGAGTAAAAAGTAAAGTAAGTAAAGTATGTAAGTAAAGTAAGAAATTAAAATATCGATAAAACATAAATCACTCATATTGAACATTTTCCTTAATAACAATCGCAACCACTAGAAAGTTGAAACAATACTGATTGACATAATTATATCACTATAGTAAATAGCAGACGTGTCGCCCCTACACGTCTGGTATAAACCAAGCGGCCGAGCGGCAGCTGAAATTTCCCGAAAGGCTAACGCGTCGAATTTTACGAATATGCGTGTATTACTTTAAAATCTAACACGTGCTGGACTGACCTGTACTTGTCCTGCACCTTCTGCTTGATGTCGGCCAGGTTCTCGCTGGTGATGTCCCGCTCCAGGTACTCGGAGAGCGTCTCGGTGGCGGACTCCAGGTCGCGCTGGTTGTCCTCGAAGATCACCGACTGGTTGTTCTTGCGCAGGTAGTACGCGAACACGTACGTGTACATCAGAGTCTGCCGGCACTGGCATAGGATGTCCACCGCCTTCTTCAGGAATTGGACCTGGATGACAGAGAATGATAAATAATGTAAATTTACGCCTATTTGCCCAGAGCCGATCGCGCCTATCCCGACAAGCTGGTTTGCAAATAAGATCCGTGAACGCACTATAGAATTACACCAACAGAACAGGAGCTCGCTGGATTCGTGCAGACTGGTGAAACTCGCACTACCGCGCGTAGACGCTCGTCTATCCAGGGCCCTGATACAACTGTGCAGACCGCAACTTCACCTGGTAACAGGTGCTATTACTGGTCATGGACAATTTAACAGACATCTTTTTAATTTAGGTGTCACCGACAGTCCCCTATGCAGAGGGTGCATGGAGGAAGAAACAGCTGCCGTATTGCTGGAATGCAGGGGGGTGGTTCCTACCGGGCGAAGTACCTGATTTGCTCAGTTGAAGAGGCAGTGGTCGGGACACTTAGCGCGGAGAACCGATGGCCGTTGGGGCGGAAAGGTTCTCGAATGGCGACCGCGAACCGGACGACGACGTTCCGTGGGCAGGCCCCCTACAAGGTGGACCAACGATCAGGGGGCCAAGCCTGCTAACGTTAAGTCACAATCGTGTCTCAATCGTGTTTCAATTGTAGTTCAGTTGTAGTGCTTTTTTAAACACTAGTTACAAGAATTATGACAGTATGATGTGATATGAATGTAGTGTGTAGTGTGACCATCAATAGTATTGTGAAAAAAGTACATATTTCTTGTAACTAGTGTGGAAAAAAGCACTACAACTGAACTACAAGCGAAACACGATTAAGACACGATTGTGACTTAACGTTAGCAGACTTGGCCCCCTGGTCAAGGTCGCGGGAAGCCGCTGGATGCGGGCAGCGCAGGGCCGATCGTTGTGGAGATCCTTGGAGGTGGCCTATGCCCAGCATAGCGTGAGCGTCGTACGGCTGAAATGATGATGATGATAATGATGTAGTAACCTCGATCCAGCTCATGTTGTGCTGCTGCATCTCCTCCATCTTCTCCTTGACGGAGGCGTACAGCTTGGACTCGAAGCGCAGCGACTGCATGTGGTTCATGTAGCGGTTGCAGTAGAACAGGTAGCGCTGCAGGGCCGCGCGGGACCGCTCTTGCGCGTCGCGAGCCGCCTTCGCTTCGTCTTCGTCGTATCTGTGCGTGGTAATCAAATAAGTTATCAACTACGAAACAAACAAGATAGCAACTATAGGAAAAGTATAGGAAAAAATATGTGATAGTAAAAAACCTTATCCTATACTGTATATGTATATGTATATGTTTTTCCTATACTTACAAAAATTGCATTGTGAATGCATAAAAGTAATTTAAAATCTTATTTAATGGCTGTTTCATCTTAATCGACTGTTAAACATTTGTAAAAATGTTTCTTTCGGATGTTTCCTCACATTGATGAAACAACGCTGGCCTACAGCGTAACAAGTGATAGCAAAATTCGACGAGTCTTGTAAGCCTTTCGGTAGCTTAGTTGGTCAGAGCATCGGGCCGGATTCCCGGAGGCGCGGGTTCGAATCCCGCCTGAAAGCTACTTATAGGGCTCGTGGTTTTTTACTATCACATTTTTCCTATACTTACAAAAATTGCATTGTGAATGCATAAAAATAATTTAAAATCTTAAGATAGCAACTACTCAGATTTAAAACTTAATAAAAAGAGTGAAGCAGCTCCATAGAAGAGGTCCGAAACGCACGCACCCAAGCTAGTAGTTTACCTACATTAGCACACTGAAAAAAATCGGCCAAGTGCGAGTCGGACTCGCTCAGGGTTCCGTTCCCACTTAACGTACCGATTACGTACACCTAACAAAAATACCACTGTCATTTTTTGCTAGAACAAAATAACTTTGTTTTTCATAGTATTCGTATGTATGACAAAGTTATATCTGCGGTTTTCGAAAATGTGTTATATCTCAAAAACTTGTAAAACCTACTTAGCTGTGATAGTTTTCCTTTTAACTTCGTCATATGTACTACTATCGTGAATTTTTTCACGTATCCAAGACCAACCATTTGGCTGGCGGGGGGGGACACATGACTAACAAAATTTTGCACTTTAGAGCTTAATAATTCACAAACGGATGCCGCAATCAAAAAACTGTCTTAACGAACCCACAATGTTTTTGAAATTGCTATTCAACGACATCTCACACTATGGGGTAAACAAGAAAAAAAAATTACATACCCACTTCACGTGTAGGGGAGGTAACCAAAAAAAATTTTTTTTTTCAGAATTTTACTTTACCACTTTGTTGGCGTGATAAATATGTATATTCATGCTAAATTACAGCTTTCTAGTACTAAGAGTCTATGACCTAGACTGGGGTCAGACGGACGGACGGACAGACGGACATGGCGAAACTATAAGGGTTCCTTGTTCCCTTGTTCCGGAAACGCGGCGGCGCGACATCTCGGCTCGACGCCTCGTGCTCACGCGTGGCTCAACCCTAGCTGCAGGCCTACTCTAATTCAACGATAAACGAAACTTCGTTATACCCGTCCCTCTCACTCTCCGGGCATGTCAGAATCGAGTGAAAGCGGCGGGGCTAACGAAGTTTAGTTTTTCGTTGAATTAGAGTAGGGCACCTAGTAGGTGCGGCTCGTATACCTCGATTCAAGGACACGGCACTGTTGCCGCACTCTCGTTCACTCTGATCGAGTTCTTTCGTTCACTCTGATCGAGTTCTTTATACAGACCGAAACAAACTTAATGATTTCTTTGAACATCGTGCGAGACCCAGAGGGCCTACTGTGAAACGCAAAATCCGAAACTTCACTATACCTGTCCCTCTCACTCTCTAGTCGGGACAGATTCGAGTGAAAGGGGCGGGGCCAACGGAAGTTACGGATTTGCGTTTAGAGTACGGTCCCTGGGTAGTAGACAATAGTTTCTTGTGACGTCAGTAGTCACAATAACAAGAGAGTAGCGTCATACTCCCGCCATATAAAATTTCGTTTTATCAGAAGTTCCCCTTCAGTATGTATGTGGTTGCAGCAGTCATAAATTTAAATATAGACCTTATCACCCCACAATAGAGGTTATATTCACTTGTTGCAGTTGTACCAACTGGCAGACCAACAGGCAGACCCAGCAGAAGTCAGCCTTGTAATTCTGGTGCTAATACATCACTCAGAGACACATGATAAAATACCCAATTACCCTGCAATAGAGGTCATATTCACCTGTTGCAGTCTTACCAGCTGCTGCCATGCGGCTCCCAAGGCCCGAGGAAGACCCAACAGAAGTCAGACTTACAGTTCTGGTGCTAATACATTACTCAGAGACACATGATATGATAATAGACCTAATTACCCTGCAATAGAGGTCATATTCACCTGTTGCAGTTGTACCAGCTGCTGCCGTGCGGCTCCCAGGGCCCGAGGCAGACCCAGCAGAAGACAGACTTGCAGTTCTGGTGCAAATACATTGCTCAGAGACACTTGATAATAGACCCAATCACCCTGCAATTAGAGGTCATATTCACCTGTTGCAGTTGTACCAGCTGCTGCAGTGAGGCTCCCAGGGCCCGAGGCAGACCCAGCAGAAGTCAGACTTGCAGTTTTGGTGCTAATACATCACTCAGAGACACATGATAATAGACCCAATCACCCTACAATTAGAGGTCATATTCACCTGTTGCAGTTGTACCAGGGACCGTACTCTGAAACGCTAATCCGATACTTCGGTTAGCCCCGCCCCTTTCACTCGATTCTGTCCCGACTAGAGAGTGAGAGGGACGGGTATACCGAAGTTTCGGGTTTTGCGTTTCAGAGTAGGCCCTCAGCTGCTGCCGTGCGGCTCCCAGGGCCCGAGGCAGACCCAGCAGAAGTCAGTCTTGCAGTTCTGGTGCTAATACATCACTCAGAGACACATGATAGTAGACCCAATCACCCTACAATTAGAGGTCATATTCACCTGTTGCAGTTGTACCAGCTGCTGCCGTGCGGCTCCCAGGACCCGAGGCAGACCCAGCAGAAGTCAGTCTTGCAGTTCTGGTGCTAATACATCACTCAGATACACATGATAAATAGACCCAATCAGCCTGCAATAGAGGTCATATTCACCTGTTGCAGTTGTACCAGCTGCTGCCGTGCGGCTCCCAAAGCGGCTCCCCTCTCAATTTGATAATAGACACATGATAATAGACCCAATCACCCTACAATTAGAGGTCATATTCACCTGTTGCAGTTGTACTAGCTGCGGCCGGGCAGACCCAGCAGAATTCAGCCTTGCAGTTCTGGTGCTAATACATCACTTAGAGAGACACATGATAAAAGACCCAATTACCCTGCAATAGATGCCATATTCACCTGTTGCAGTTGTACCAGCTGCTGCCGTGCGGCTCCCACGGCCCGAGGCAGACCCAGCAGAAGTCGGCCTTGCAGTTCTGGTTCTTGCAAACCATGTGGTTACAGCCACCGTCCTTCTCTATGGTCACGTTGCATTTGGGACACTCCTTAGTGTTCGCCGCTATCCAGTTTGATGTCTCGGAGTCATCGTCGCATTTCTAGGAAATGAAATAACATTATGTATGCCTTCAAAACCATGTTATTCATAACTCAACCTCTAGCGAAAAAGAAAACTTTTGGATAAAAATCTTCACATTTAGATAAAGTCCGATTGGACAATATCACAAGCGGGACCTAACTGGCAAAACAAACACGGCCAAATGAAATTTAAGGGGCCCCACCACAGATATAGAATTTACTAGATAACGCGAATGAATGTACTTCGCGTGTGCGAACCCCGACCAAGCGTCAAGGTTGGTCGCCGCTAACTTACAGTCCGCGCGCGTCTGTTGGTGTTGATGCAGCCGGACGGTCGTAAAAACTAAAAAAAATGCCCCGTTGCTTTATAATTTACTGCAATAGCACCAAAATGGTTACGGTTTGGAATTCCCATCACTTAATTTCGGTTGTGACGTCACAGTAGGTGTTAAAAAGTCGGCACGCTTGGTTTCAATACGTTATCTATGTAAATCTATATCTGTGGGCCCCACAGACTATCAGTCCACTTGCAGGTAAAGCACACTCACAGTTTTACATAGAAAAACAGAATTATAAGCGGCCTGTTAGATAAATACGTGGAGTGATAGTCTGGGGGCTCCCTAAGAGATTGTGGAAATGGGTAAAGAAAAAACATGCAAAATGCTGTCAATGAAGAGTTCTTACAAATCGTGACAAAATTGGCTAACTGGTCGTGGATTAGAATAGGTTATAAAATCTATTGGTGCGGCCACGCTATCGCCTCGCGTTGCCCCAAATATTTGCCCTCTTGCTCACTCGCACTAGCATCGCGACGGACTGCAGACTCGCAGCGAAGTGAAGGGCATGACGAGTCCCTTGCTACTTCGCTCGCTATTTTCCTTGCTATTCCAGGAGTGTGTTGCCGCACTACGTTACTTAAGAATTCGAGACTATCTTGATCCACTTCTTGAGCAGACAGCACAGCACGGGGTCATGCCAGTTCTCGCCGCACGAGAAGCAGAACGTGTATGCTGTGAATGAAGGGCTCTTACCAATAGTGGCAAAATTGGCTAACTGATCGTGGATTAGAATTGGTAACAATCTATTTGTGAGGCCACGCTATGGGCCTCGCGTTGCCCCAAATATTTGCCCTCTTGCTCACTCGCACTAGCATCGCGACGGACTGCAGACTCGCAGCGAAGCGAAGGGCATGACGAGTCCCTTGCTACTTCGCTCGCTATTTTCCTTGCTATTCCAGGAGTGTGTTGCCGCACTATATTACTTAAGAATTTGAGACTACCTTGATCCACTTCTTGAGCAGGCAGCACCGCACGGGGTCGTGCCAGTTCTCGCCGCAAGCGAAGCAGAAAGTGTATGCTATCAATGAAGCGCTCTTACATATCGTGGCAAACAAAATTAGATAACTGATCGTGGATTAGAATTGGTAACAAAATCTATTGGTACGGCCACGCTATGGGCCTCGCGTTGCCCCAAATATTTGCCCTCTAGCTCACTTGCGCTAACATCGCGGCGGACTGCAGACACGCAGCGAAGCGAAGAGCATGACGAATGTCTCGACCACACTACGCTACGTCCCTAGCTACTTCGCTCGCTATTTTCCTTGCTATTCGACGAGTGTGTTGCCGCACTACATCACTTGAGATTACCTTGATCCACTTCTTGAGCAGACAGCACCGCACGGGGTCGTGCCAGTTCTCGCCGCACGCGAAGCAGAACGTGTGGCCGCAGCGGCAGGTGACCGGCGCCGCCTCCACGTACGCCACTTTGATCGCGTTGCTGCAGTCCGGCGACGGGCACCACCGGAGCAGTCGGTTGCACTAAGCAAACACAAGTTGGAGTTATTGTTATTATTCGTTATTATTTTACATACACTTGAACTCGACCTAACAGCGCAATCGCTGTGGCCGCGTTACATCTCTGGGTTACGGACGGTTGAAAATCGGTGTTTTTGCCGACAAGCAAATTCACACACCGAGCCTTGACCTTTCTTGCTGCTGCACACACGTACATACCCTAGGTAGAATAGGGTATTTGACTGTTGTTGAAATGTAGATATTTAATTATGACATTCAGTAATATAACATTATTGAATAACAAAGAAATTCAATTTGTATGATAACAAGCGAATAATGAGCTATTTAATTGTGACTCTAGCTGTCTCTTTCTAAAACGAAATTTTCTATGGCGAGAGTATGGCGCTATCAGCATGTGTCGTCACTGGCTGGTAGCGCTCTTTTTGTCTAATTTGAAAGTTTGATGCTCTATATCGCTGAAAATATGCAAGATATTTGAAAATAAATACCTATGTTGTGTTGCCAATAAAAAAAACTCAGTCAAATACCCTATGAGGTAGTATTTTTCTCATAGCCTTTAACCCGGCGAGCATGAGGTGAAATAAAGTTACATCAAGCATGAGGCAGGGTTTGACATACCCTTAAGTTAATGTACCACAAATTAGTTCTTATTGTTATTTTATAAACTTAATTGGTTTGATTTTGTAATAAGTATAATGTTCTTTAATAGGAAATTAAATAAATCGAGTTCAGAATTATACAATAATTTTTATTTAATCTCGTTTTTCATAAACTATGTCGTCAAAGTAACAAATCTTAACAAAATAGCTATAGCTTTACAAAAATTTATAATTATACATAAAATTATTCTTTGGAATTTAATTCACTTAAAATTAAGAGATAATGAGATCCTCTTCGTAAAAAAAATATAATGAATATTTTGGTAAAAATTTGACTAATCGCTGTCATGGTGTGACATACCCCCCAACAGGTATGCGCACTAATATCGCAGCCGGTATCCCGGGCCACACTGCGATCATGCCACTATCCTGCCCTGCGAGCCCCTTCCTCCAGCTACTGAGCGCGCTAATGTTGTCAGACGAGAAACTTAAAAAATACACGACTTTGAAAATGTAACAGGGTATGAGATACCCTGGGTCATGCTCGCCGGGTTAAGTTAATTGTTTGTTTGTTCTTTTTTTTAGTTTGAACGTTATTTTTATCATGTGTGTGTACCAGCAGAATAAACTTGTTATCTATCTATCCATCATTTTATTTAAGAAATAATGAGAAAGAAAAGAAATTGCATGTAGCTGAATTGAGAACGCTGATGTGTGGAGTGACGCGAAGGGACACAATTAGAAATGAGTACCTATGTGAGAGACAAGTTTGAAAGTGGCAACAGTGACAGAAAAGTTGAAAGGAAACCGTTTGGTTTGGTATGGACATGTTATGAGAAGAGATGTAGGCATGTGACTAAAAAGGTGAATATGATAGTGGATGGATAAAGAGGGAGAGGTAATCCGCTTAAAAAATGGATAGATTGTGTGCGTAATGATATGAATGATAAAGGCGTGAATGAGGTGATGACGGGAAACAGAGTGGAGGAAAATGATGTACTGCCCGACTACAAATAGAATTGGGATAATGAGAGGATGATAATGATTTTAACTTTAATTGCACCATCAGAATGCCACGGCAATGTCAATATTGGACCTTATGTGTATACTCAGAATGCACTCACCTCTGCGAAGCTGTTCGTGATGATGTGCTGGTACTTGAGCTTGACGCGCGGCTCCCGCACCAGCCGCATCACGGTCGCGTCGTCCACGAGAATGACGCACGCGTGGGCCGCGCACGCTATCGTTTGACCCTGATTTCGCATGCCACGACAATGTCAATATTGGACCTTATGTGTATACTCAGAATGCACTCACCTCTACGAAGCTGTTCGTGATGATGTGCTGGTACTTGAGCTTGACGCGCGGGTCCCGCACCAGCCGCATCACGGTCGCGTCGTCCACGAGAATGACGCACGCGTGGGCCGCGCACGCTATCGTTTGACCCTGATTTCGCATGCCACGACAATGTCAATATTGGACCTTATGTGTATACTCAGAATGCACTCACCTCTACGAAGCTGTTCGTGATGATGTGCTGGTACTTGAGCTTGACGCGCGGGTCCCGCACCAGCCGCATCACGGTCGCGTCGTCCACGAGAATGTCGCACGCGTGGGCCGCGCACGCTATCGTTTGACCCTGATACGAGATACTTGTTAATACAATAATTGAGATCTAATTAACTAATTTTACTGATAAAGATCTTTCTAACATAACGGTACCTGAACTATATTTTTAGCCATAATAGTAAATAAGGATTAAAACAATCAAGAACAACAACAACAACAGCAACAACAAGGCACTTCACAAGGCGATATGATTAATTTGTATTATTGATTTGTAGAGTTTTGGTAGATATGTAATAAACTTATTGTAAGATTTGCATACTACTATAGTTGGCTGAATGGGAGAAGCTTTAAAATGTATGTCATCTGCTACCTGTAATATGTTACCCCAATCAAGTGCAAATAAATACATTCTAGTCTATTCTATTCATGTTGGCACTCTCTCCGATAAAATTTAAATTCGCCATGATAGAATAAAAACCTAATCTAATAAGACTACAGGAGATCATTTTTGATGGAACTGGCTGAAGAAAACATAAGCTAGATAACTTCAGAAGAACCCATACAAAATGTTAACATTTTCATATAACTAACAGGTGTACAATTTTGTTCAACTCATAATCATCAAAATTTAATTGCCATTACTGTTACTTACTAAGCCTTCTTCCATTATTTTAGTTGTTAAATATTCGCACCAACATTGTGTACAAAATCTGTGTCCACATTCCAGACCGGTCATCATCTGAAATTATAATTATAATTGGTTTAGATAACTTCATATACAATTTATAAGTTTGTCTACAAGTTGGCATACAAACCGAAGAAGGTAGAACTGAAAAACATATTTCACATTCCTCCGTTCCCGATGTTGATATCCGTCTGGGTAACTACAACAAAAATAATATACATTAAAGGAGACTTAACATAATATTACATACTAGCATTCCGCCAGCGTCTTCGCTGGCGTGGACTACACATTCTATATCTAACTGTGGTAACGTGGACTACACGGACTAATCCCGCGCAAACTATCCCCATACCAAAAATCACATCGATCCATTGCTCTATTTTGACGTAAAAGACAGACAACAAACAAATACACTTTTATATTTATATTATAAGTATGGATTTGATCAGTTTTATAATCGATACCTGCCTTTTGTAACAATATAATTCTGTAATAAAAATATATATTTCTTAAATAAATAACTAGTAACACACAGCATATAATCACAATGATAAGGATAAGCCTTGATTTGATCCCTGTAAATTATGAAAAAAACACATTTATTTCAGCAAAGAATGTCTGCCACTAACTTCATCGGACTATTTAAAGTAATCTCTACGAATCCCAAGCAGCCATGGAAGAAATGTCCATTTTGTATAACACGTCTCAGTAAGACGATTCTCCATACAAAAGGGTGGTGGGCAAAAATATATGGACGCCACACCCACTTCTACCAGAGCTTATAATAAGTTATTATTATCTCATGACCTCTGGGATATTTTGTAAAGGTGTCATAATATAAAATGTTCATTTTTGGTTGGTGTTTTGAGTCACACTTATTTAATGGCTGGCGGAGCTGGGTGTATTTTGCCCATCTTATTTGGTTTTTATTTATACAGTTTTATCTCATGACCTCTGGGATATTTTGTAAAGATGTCATAATATAAAATGTTTATTTTTGGTTGGTGTTTTGAGTCACTCTTATTAAATGGCTGGCGGAGCTGGGTGTAAGTATGTTGCCCATTTTATTCAGTTTTTACTTATACAGTTTTATCTCATGAACACTGTCTGGGATATTTTGTAAAGGTGTCATAATATAAAATGTTTATTTTTGTTTGGTGTTTTGAGTCACACTTATTAAATGGCTGGCAGAGCTGGGTGTATTTTGCCCACCATCCTTTATATTTCAATTTATTATGGGAAATAATAAGTACAGCCACAGAATTTTTTATTGGCCATGTGATTAAATTTATTTTTTTATAATATATATATTATAACATCATATATTATAACTTAGCATGTAAAATGATACATCATAATTCTAATATCGTGAAAATAGCCTCTTTTAAATTTGGCACGAGTGCGCGATATGACAGCAACGGGCCATTTGCACCATTCAGAGAGAGATCGACATTCGGTTCATTACAGACGAGTTACCAACCTGACCGGCTCAGCTAAAACTCAATCCACTGATTTTGCATCGAGTGGATAAGGTGTTCCGCAATAGCAGATTTTTGCGATTTTTTGCGTTGGGAGCAGACCAAATCGGCTGTCGGATCGGAACGTGTGTAGAGACTATTATTTTCATCATGGTAATTTTCATTCTGCAACGAAGGGGGCACTATGGGGCACTATGGGGCTGGGACCTAGAAACCATAGACCGTAGGTCACGTGATAGGTGCGAGGAGCGTAGCGACGAGCGTGTTAGGTTGACATGAACCCAGCGCACGAGCCGAGCGAGCGAAGCGAGCGTGCCGCGGTAGCGGCCGGCGAAGCGCCAGAAACGACTTTATGCGTACTCTCGAGCGAATTTTGAAAGTCGATTATCTCGGAAACTAATAAGCGGCAGCGATTTTCATACTAAACTTCTATCGCTCATAACTCTAAAACTACGCAACTCTGGTAGGTGGGGTTAGAAAAGGAGGGTCAAAAATCCCCTATTGAGACGATTTGTAACGATTTTCATACTAACTTCTATCGCTCATATCTCGAAAACTACGCATTTCGGGCAGGTGGAACTTGAAGAGGGGGTCCCTTGACCCTCCCCTCCCCCTCCCACCTCCTAGAAAAACCCTAGCAAGGCGACTTATTTTAAGATTTTTACCAATTTGACGTTTAGTTTATGTATGACGAGTTATATTTTAAATGCACTGAGTTATAAAATTATAAGCTAATAAATAGAGTTATTATTTTAGTGTCATATAATTAATTTTTAGAAGTTTACTACTTGAATGTGTGTTACAAATTTAGATGCTAAATAATAATCACCATGATGAGTTAGATTTATAGTGGCTCACATAGAAGATAACTAGTGGTCAAGACAGTATTATTCAGACGCGCATTAATAGCGGCTGACTTAGTAATTTAGAATGCAATGCAGATTTTTTAAGGCGCATAATGCTATTAAAAAGAAGGTGGTTTAATTACTACCCATTTATTATTACTTTTTTGCATTCACAATGCAATTTGTGTTGATGACCTTTCACTGTCTGTGCGAATGCTCTGAATGAAGAGTAATATGATTAAGAAAAGCATTCACCCAGACAGTGAAAGGTTTTGAGTCTGAGTCCCATCGGAGCTAGTTGTTAGACGGGTTGATTTTTTCTAAAACTTCATTTTCAATAAAATTTCTATTTTTTATTTTATATATTTAGCTTTTCCGGATTTATGGGCTTTAGGATTTTACCCATAATTTTAATTTTTAAACCAGCCTGTACAATAGTGAACAAAACAATAAAATGTATTCAAATCTGTCAAGCCATTTTTTAGTTTTATATCTATTTAAATCTAACTTCTGTGTGCCTTTTGGCAAAGGGCTCCTCCATTGATTTCTTCAGACAGAAATCTACCACCATTTGTTATATTTTATAAATGAAAGTTGGATTAAATATTTGGATAGGGAAAGTTTAGTATTACTTATCTCATGTAAAAATTAATATTTAATATCATCAGTATAATAAGATCATGTTTGGTATCAATGACCTAAAATGTTTATTTAAATATTAGCAACACAACATAGGTATTTATTATAGGAAAAATGTGATAGGAAAGAACCTCATTTTTCCTACACTTACAAAATTGCATTGTGAATGCATAAAAATAAGTTAAAATCTCAATAGGTATTTATTTTCAAATATATTGCATACTTTCAGAGATATAGAGCATCAAACTTTCTAATTAGACAAGGAGAGTGCTACAAGCCAGTGACATCACATGCTAGTAGCGCTATACTCTCGCCATAGAAAATTTTGTTTTAGAAAGAGAAAGCTAGAGTCACTATTAAGTAGCTCATAATTCGCTTCTTATAATACAGATTTTTTTTTTCACATTTGTTATGTATATAATAGTATTGAGGCAATATCATTAGAGGAATGAGAAAAATAATAACAATCCCTATGGTCAAGTTGCTAACTAATGCTTTTATAGTTTGGTCTTATGGGTGGCCCCAGGTTAGAATACCTTTTGATCTAGCTGATAATAGTATAGAGGCAATAAGTGTGATGAAGGCTAAGTGCTACCCCGTAGTGGATAAAAAAAAAATATCATTATAGGAAAGAGAAAAATATTGATGTTCCTCAAGTTCAAGTTGCTAATGCTTTTATAGTTTAGTCTTATGGGGGTCCCAGGTTAGAATACCTTTTGATCTAGCTGATAATAGTATAATATTGATGATCCTCAAGGTCAAGTTGCTAATTAATGCTTTTATAGTTTGGTCTTATGGGCGGTCCCAGGTTAGAATACCTTTTGATCTAGCTGATAATAGTATAGATAGAGGCAATATCATTATAGGAAAGAGAAAAATATTGATGATCCTCAAGGTCAAGTTGCTAATGCTTTTATAGTTTGGTCTTATGGGGGCCCCAGGTTAGAATACCTTTTGATCTAGCTGCATGCTACATCAATTTAAAACACCTATCTTTCCTATATTGTCCTAAGTTTAACTGTTTGTTGTGTCCTATCAATCCAATGAGTGTTTGCTATGTAGGTTAAGGATAAAGTATATACCTATTTTACTTTAGAAACAGAGATTTTTAGTGTGATTACTCAAAAATTTCAAAGAACAAATTAAGAATTTAAATCTTGTTTACCTTTGGCCTTTGTATGACTGGTTTTCTGAATGGATTAATGACCCTAGCCTCGGAGAACAACTGATCTTGGTCCCCATCGTAGAATCGTTCCATAAGCTTTTCTTTATCCCATTTGAAGTGGTTTAACAATATTCGAGTTGTAGTAGTTGGTATCTGGAATAATTATATAACTTAAGAAATAGGATAAAAATTGCTGATACTTCAAGTAGCCTTAAAATAAGCCAAGGTGAAATGAGATGTCCAAAATGACGTCCAAACAATGTATTTGTTTGATAACAGCACATTTTATGCTTGCTAAATCTAACATGAGTAGGGATAACAGGTTTTCTTTAGAAACTTGAATTAAAAATTAAATTTTATTATTGAAACTCATCAAATAGAAATATTTTGTCTATTGAAATAATTAGGAAATTTAAATAATAGCACTGTAAATGCATAATTTATCAAAAGTAAATTAAAAATAAATTACTTTACTTGAAAACATGAACATGGAAAAAACACAAAAGATTATGAGTCAACCCATTCTCTTTGTATAAGTGACATCCATAAAAACTGTTTACTATTTTGCAGGGCAAGAAAAAAATCAGGTTTATAGGCCAGTGATACAGCTATCACCATAATTTTATTGTGCAATATTGGAGCAAAACTTTATTACATGGGATGAGAATTTCTAATATGCCAGAGCTCGGCACAAAAGATCACATTGAAGTGTCCCAATATACAAGTAGGTAACCTCATTCCAATGTTCATTGTTTACTACTAACATACTGACCTCGACAACAGTGTTCACTTCTTTTATACAATCAACCATGTGTTGAACGATTTCCTCCGTAGATAACACCTCGTATGGATATTCCTCAAGCTCCGTTTGTCGTTCCCTTGTACTGTGAGTCTCAACGTCCATTGCAAAGTCGACATCGTCTCCACTGGACTCATTCCCAGAATCCACATCATCCTTTGTATCGTCTTCGGAATCCATAGTCGAGACTTGCCGAAATAAATATGCTTGATAAAAAGGGTACAGCCAGAGTACGTCTAATGATGAAATAATTACACCTAAGATTTAGGAAAGGTCAACAATGAAGAAAATAGTTCACTCACGGGCTGCCAAAACCTCTGACGTATGAATGGCAGTGATTGTCTTTGTCTTGTCTATGCTATGACGTCATTTTTCCTGTCGATGCTGTCGATTGTCTATGATCAAATATGTTGCCAGAATAAAAAAAATCAAAACAAGTACTCGCA
Organism: Crambus lathoniellus; assembly: GCA_949710035.1. Classification (NCBI taxonomy): domain Eukaryota; kingdom Metazoa; phylum Arthropoda; class Insecta; order Lepidoptera; family Crambidae; genus Crambus; species Crambus lathoniellus. The sequence continues at coordinate 10,943,250 of OX453309.1, read as the reverse complement.
AAAAAAATATCAAGTTATCTTCTCGAAGATGTTTGATTTTATTAATTTGGTAAATCAACAGGGGGGGCTGGCTACCGGCTAAAGCCCGTTGTACACGTTGGCCCAACCATTGGCCAATACATCGTACATTGACACTTTTAAACGAACAAGTTTAAAAAGGTTTTTTTCAAAAGCGTCAATGTACGATGTATTGGCCAATGTATGGGCAAACGTTTACAGCGGGCTTAAAAATATAAATATTGACATGGGCTTCATTTGACAGTGGACAAAATATTGACCAACGTAGTACTTATAAATTCCTTGATATTGGCTTCAAATGACAAATGAAGCCCATGTCCATATCCATATTTTTAAGCCGGTAGCCGATGGATGAAACAGGCAAAGCTTGTTGTAGATGGCGCTTATATATATATGAAGTCAGGGTCAACTTCCAGTATATTATGATAAAAAGAGTAAATCGACAGATGATGCAGTTTTGACCTTAACAGCTTCGACTTCAGCGGACAACGGAGTCTTAGTAATAGGGTCCCGTTTTTACCCTTTGGGTACGGAACCCTAAAAACGACTGATTCTAGAAGCTCCGCCAGGAATCGAACCCGGGACCTTTCACTCTCCGGGCGTATGCTCTGACCGCTGAGCTACGGAGTCGTTAATTATTATTTTTCTGAATTTAACTATCGGGTCCTTTCTACCCTTCGATCATATAAACCCTAAATACAGCATAAACGCACAGAAAGTGAAGCCGCCAACGGATGCTCCATTCGAAAGGGAGCATTAGATCCACAGAACAGAAAAAAAGTTTTTTCTGTTCTGTGATTAGATCGCTCTCAGGGGTGCGTTCTGTGGCTTCGCTCTAGTGCACTCGAGCGTGACTCGAGCGCACTCCGGCGCGCGCTCTAGCCGTTCCGTGGCTTGGTGAAATTTTATGCCCCCAGTACACGATGGCCGATCATGGTCGGCGACCATGACCAATACATCGTACATTGACACTTTTGAAAGAACGTTTTTAAACTTGTTCGTTCAAAAGTGTCAATGTACGATGTATTGGTCATGGTCGCCGACCATGGTCGGCCAACCTGTACTGGGGGCATTACTCTTTCACCCGTTCTATGGCTCAGAGTGTTTTTCACTCTGACAGCTATTTGACGTTTGAACAATGAAAAGTGTCAAAGTTTGAATGACCTCTCGAAAATTTTTTACTTTATCGCCGTAATTACTTCGTCTATCTCATCTGCCAGGAGGATTAAAGTCAAAATGTTGCAGAAATAGCTCTAAAACTCGAGCAAAAGTAAATAATTTCCAACACAAGCGTCGTCAAAAATTTTGAGGTTATGAAAACAACTCGATCGTTCCGTTACTTTTACTATGGTTCCGTCGTCGCTCGGTTGCAAGTTGCAAGAGTTGCAACTTGCAACTCAAACGGGTGAAATTATAACCAAACAACCACGTACACAGCCTTCTTTTACAAGCCATGCTATAGCGGTTTGGCAACGTCGCTTGTGAACCTAAGCGTAGACCAAACATTTGGTTAGAGGTAACCCGACCTAGTTAAAAATAAGCAGATGCTATGGAAACCTATGGGCAACTTGACCAACCATAACTAGTGGTTAATATTATGCGTCCTATTTGCGTTCGCGCTAAGGACATATTTATGCTCGTAACAACTTCCTACAAAGCAAACTTGATCGGATAATACACAAGTGTCATTTTAAAATAATTGGTTGTTTTGGTGCAAGGTTTGTTGTGATTTCAGTGAATTTTAAAGTAAATTTGAAGAAATTATATGCTTTTCCTTATGAAAACATCATTAAGCATTATATTGATAGCGTGTACTATTAAACAAGGTAAGGATTCATAAAATTTTCCCAATTTTCGTTACAACTTCAACTTAGGGCTAGCGCGCACGCTTATTTTCACGGCATATATAGTGTCTTATCTATGTTTCACGGCCATTTATTTATCTCTGTCACCGCACTTATTTACACGGCAATTTATTTGTCTCTATTATAATGATTATTATTATTATTGTTATGATTATCGGAGGAAATACAATAGAAATGGTAAATTGTTATATGAGAAGTTAACTAAGAATGCAAATGTAAAAGTCATTGCAAGTTGAATTGAAATTTATTTTAGTTTGTTAATGAATCTATTTAAAATTATTGAGTTCTATATTTGGGTGAGGCCGCCATTTTTTGCTGATTTCACAAACTTTTTTCTCCGCGGTCAGTATTTTGAAAAGTATGATATTTAGCAAATTTTTGGTAACAGTTTCGAATTAAGCAACAAAGAGGCTCAAGTGGACATTATGATTTTTTCACTTCAGATAATCAACCAAAAATATATTTCGAATAAAACTTGAAAAAAGGTAGGAATATCCCACAAAAACTCATATCCGTTGAGGTAGAGGTGCATTTTGATCAATGGTGTAGCAAAAAGTATAATAGTTATTTAGACACGGTTAATATGTAAAGAATACTTATATAAATGGCTATCTATGCTTTTAATTTCATAACGACTTTCCTAAGACTTTCTTTGAAAAATCTTCTGAATAAGTTTATTGACAAAAACTATAATTCTACGCCACTTTGTCAACGCCACCGATATTTTATATGTCTATGAAGGTTTCGGTTCAGGAAGTTTTGTATCGGGAAATGGCAACACTGAGTTTCTATAATAAATGGACAGCGGCTCGATGGTGGCCATTTTTTTTATAGTAGACATGTGAACGTCGGATTCGGATTGTGTACACATTTTTTTCGAGAGGTGACTTTTGCGTGTTAAAAATTAAGTTTATCAGTTACAATAAAACCTATCAGTGCACCATGTAAGTAGAAGTGAAAGCCATGTTTGGAGCTAGAATGCCACTCGAATCGTACGTTATTTACAGAGATATGAATCGTTTTCTCAACGCGACGATGGCGTAGAAGTAGAAATTCGCCACCATTTTCTTACTTTAACGCCACGGTAGCGCAGATATCCGTCACCTCCTCTACACCACCAAAATAAAGGTGAGTATCCACTCGTTTTTTCATACTAAATGTTATAGAGAATAAATGTTATAGAAAATACAGTGACAACAAAAACATTATTAAGTAAATCATATCAGTAGGCATGAATATCATGCTATTAAGTGTCTAATAACAACTAATATTAATAAACCCTTTAAGTTTGTCTTATAATAGGAAATAGCCGTCGCCCGCAGATAGGTACGTACATACGCCCGCGTTGTTTCCTCTTTTCCTATGGACCCTCGCGTTTATCTCCTAAAGTCACCTCACCACACACAGACAGCGGATGCATAGCGGAGGAATCGGTGATTTATTTTGTTTTTTTCGGTCTAGTTTCAAAACTACACACACAAGCCGTGGTGGGCAGTGAGTGTCTAGGCGGCGCGATGGCGGCATGCGCGGCGAGTGGCGGAGAGACGTGGCGGTGCGGTGCAGGCGCGAAGGCGTGCGCTTGTAACCGTTGTATTCTTTACTAGTGTATAGTATCGAGTGACTTGCCACTAAGAGTAAGAAGTAAATAAAGTTTATTTTATTCATTCAGAGAGTTTCCTTGTGCATTTATATACCTACCTACAAACTTATTACTAGGTATATTTATACAAGATTCATAAAAATAATTACATAGTGGCATGTGTATGCGAACCTTTACATTTATTCGTCACTATTATACGCCACTAAACGCCACCGACGCGTAGATGTTCTACGCTACCATCACAATATTTCTGCGCCATATCAGCAAAAAATGGCGGCCTCACCCATTTACCTAAAGCCCCCAGTACACGATGGCCGATCATGGTCGGCGACCATGACCAATACATCGTACATTGACACTTTTGAACGAACAAGTTTAAAAAGGTTCTTTCAAAAGTGTCAATGTACGATGTATTGGTCATGGTCGCCGACCATGATCGGCCATCGTGTACTGGGGGCTTTCCAAGTAATTCAAGGAATCTAAATTTTATAGGACAGTGTTGCTAGTCATTGGCATTAATTAAAAGTACACGATTTGTTGTTATACTTTTCATTGAAAGTTAAACAAATGCCGTTGTTAAAATTAAACTGACTGGCTGACACTAGGAAAATTACATACAAACAATGTTTATGAAATTGAGAGCATATCCAAAAAATATTTTCGCTACTTCAGAATGAGTGTCGAAAACTTCGTCAATCAGCCTATTATCCCTAGTTAAAATTATAAATGCGAAAGTAACTCTGTCGGTGTGTTACGCAATCACACGCCTAAACTACTGAACCTAAAAAGGGCTGTAAGGGGTTAAAATAGGGGTTGAAAGTTATCACGCCTAAGCTACTGAACCAATTTCAATGAAATTTGGTAAGTACAGAGGTATTCTATTTAAATGACACGCACAAAAATGAGAAACTACCCGATTTTTTTTTATTGTTTCGAATGTCGCTCAGACCGTTTGATGAAAGGCAAGACAATAAGTGTCTTGCCGTACAAAGTGCACACGTGCGTCGGCGTCCACTCGACTTGACATCTGATGGGAATGGGGGATTTTTCTGACAGCTATAAAGGAAAAAAAGTTGATTTAAAGTGGCGACAGATGGCGCTCGCATCAAAAGTAATCTAAAGTCCTTTTTAAACTTGTTCGTTCAAAAGTGTCAATGTACGATGTATTGGTCATGGTCGCCGACCATGGTCGGCCAACCTGTACTGGACTACTGGGGGCATAAAAGACTAGAAGTTAGGTCAAAAACACGCATGCACGACGTTGCTAGGCTATGCTTGTCATGTCATGTCAGTCAAGCGCGGGGATTTTACACACTTTTTGATTGCTTATGCTTCAACTAGGTAGTAGATTTACGTTGCGTTCTCACTGATATATTTGTTACTTCGTTGTTATTTTACTGTTTTAATATTAGATAGTGCTACCTACTTGCTACCTATGAATTTGAAAACAAATCAAAATGTTATCAACTCGTCATTTTAGTTTATTATTTCTGATCACACCGACGCACGTCGCTATTTGTCAGCGCCAAAGATGTACTAATAAACGTAGATGGATAGTAGAAAGTGAAATGCTCAATGCAGGTTGCATCTCATTTAAACTCACTATGGAAGTCATTTGAAAAAAAGAGACAAACATAGTAGCTTTGTTGCTACTTAATATCGAAGTGGCACCGTTTTGTCTATACATACTTACTTATTATGATATAGAGCTATAGTGATGCACCATTCGTAAAGAAATAATCGATAACTGCATTTTATCAGTTACCAAAATGAACACCTCGTAGCTAGTTAGTCCTTCCTGCCTTTTATCCCGGAAATTTGTTGTTGTAAGATCTGTTTATTAAAGGAGATGTAGAGGAAAAAGAAAATAAATCAAAAAATACTGTACTGAAATGTATCGTTTGTTTTCATAATATGAATACCTACTTTACTAATGGAAACTCTAGTAATGGAAAGATAATAAAACAAACATCAGTTTATTTTTACTTTTATGTTTTAAACAAATTAACATCTCCTCAATCTTACTTAATTTTAATTCCAATTATATATATGTCGCAGCCAAATGGTTGAATACGCCATTCAATTAAACGCCTACTAGGCCGATCATTTTTTCCGTAAGCTATTTTATCTTCTTATAAGTTGATGGAGTCACAAAAAAAACCAAGAAATTTAACACGATCGCTTCGCTGCGCTTCGCGATCGCCTTAAATTTCTAACCTATCACGTGTTCTACAGGACTTCCGAGAGGTACATGCTGCCATACTTAACCATCCGGCGGATTTGACCATCCGCCTGTGACATATACATTATATGAAATTGTCTCTGAATGGGTCTGCTTTTTAGGTTTGTTATATAAATAGTAAAATACATAAGTTTAAAATGAGTATGTGAGCAAACATTAACAAAATTTTGTTCATAAGAAACGAATTAGAATCTTTCTGGGGCTTGCTTGACTATGTGAAGAAAATCTGGTAGGTTCCGAGATGGTCGATGTCAAAGTTCTCATTGATCGTGGTACTCGTGATCGTGTGTCATTATGTTTCCTGTTAACAGAAAAAAGATAAACATAAGTATTGTATAAAACATGTTCAACAGACGACCGATTTGGCGCAGGGGTAGGCTACCCACCTTCTGCGCCAGAGGTCTCGGTTTCGATTCCCGAACAAGACAAATATTTGTGTGCATGAACATGTCTATTTGTCTTGGTCTGGGTGTTTACTATGTATATTAAGTATGTATTTACAAACAAAAAGTATTTAAGTATATATTTATCCGTTATCAAGTTTTCCATAATACAGTTTCTTAATGAAATTAACATGGGCTTAGATAATTGGTGTGATTGTAAGAAGTTATTTATTTATTTATTTATATTTGTTGCAAAGTTGTGTGAACTAATGGGTCCTCCGGGCTATGTCAGTTCAGTAGGCACTTTAGCAATTACTTTATAATTTTTTTACTAATAATAACTATTATTTCTTTAAACAAAATACGGGTATTTTTGTAACACCTTGTTTATAAAATAATCATACATTAACTATACATACCTATGTACCTACATCATATACTTAGGTACACTTCTAAAATGAATAGAGTGTTTGTCAGATAACTCTGCGCGTGATTGACGCGTTTTTGGCGCTAGTTACAGTGCATTTTTTTGTTCTTATGTTATAGAAAAGATTAGTATTCGATTTTTACCGCGCGCAGACTTATCTGACGAGCACTCTAGCTTAGGTACAGAATGAAATTTTATAGATAACATAAATTCAGAATACAAAAATTACCTGCTGAACGTTTGCTGGTTGATTTCTAAAAATCCGTATCAGCATAAATCCGTGCATATTGTTTGTAGCACTCGTTTTTTTTTTCAAAATGCAAACTGCATACTCTTGCATTGTTTGAGGGAAGCCAGTCTTCTCTTCCTATATTTTCAACCACCTCAATTTTAAATCGGAGTCTGACGGAAAGCTGAAAATTTAACATATTGCTTTTAAATTAAATTTGCCATACGAACGAAAAAGTAGGTACTTACACACATAAAATAAAAGTACTATGATTAAATACTGAGAACGAAAAAATATTGATTCGATTATCGATATCTTATCTGCAAAGTACCAACACTACAAGACCAATGGCGAGTAAATGAAATGTCAAACAAAATGTCGATTGATATCTAACAAAAGATTTTCATTTATTTGTTTTATCATCAGGTATAGTTACGTGTATGAAAACAAAAGATAAGAGTTTTCTACAGTATTTTTGCAAAGAAAGGCTTACCAAAAATGGCCTTGTTATTTGAATAATTGGAAAAAACGGAGGCTCACTCACCGATGAAAGGATATTATTCCGAGTTTGTCCTTTAAATTACTGTAGGAACTTTTGCAGCTCCTTACAGCACAAGCCATGGTGTTTTGGCAATACCCACAGAAAGATTTTTTTCACTAATCTTGCATAAATTAACCACAATTAATAAAAAACCACGAACACTGGTTGACACTGATGTAGTCCACTCTGGCCTACAGAAACTCGGCTGGTGGCGCGCTAGGTTTCAATACGGAGCGTTGCCTATATTGCTATCTCTTTTCAATACACGCTGAACTGTCATTTAGGAGGAAAGGAAAGATATATCGTTTTGTTGTTCAACTTTTTAGTATCCATCTATGTTTAATACTACATCTTTGGTCAGCGCCATCTCGTTTCATTATTAGAACCCTTTTTTTTTCTTTTTTTTTCTGTCCCTCAAAAATCTCTCAGGTGTGCGGGGTCTAGTACAAAGTGTATGGAGAGTGCGCCCTCAAAAAGCCAGAAAAATTTCTGCCGTCCGATCGTTTGCATCCGAGACTCATCAGAAGCGGACGTCAGACACGTCAGAATTCTGATAGTATGCGGAGCAAGGAATTTATAATACAACAGGAAGGTGCACTGCTGCTAAAAAACGGTCCTAATGAGATAGTAAGAACGAGGTCAGTTTATCTCACTCCATCCCATTACGGCGGCCACGAACATGCGCGACGGGCGGCGGGCGGCGACGAGCGAATTGCGAACTTGACACAACGAAGACGGAAAACGTCAGAAAACGTCATTCGGCTTGTAATGTTGCTACTTTAACATTCTGAAATCTATCATTCAAATTTTTTTCTAGGATAAGCCATAAAAAACTTAAACGACCTGATACATATTTATGCTTAATACGGTAATACCTAAATTAATATGCGATGTTTTCTATTGACTAAAAGTAATACGAAGCGTAAATTTTACGAAATTTAATTTTTATAACGAAAGTTGTGAACCATAAATCTACTAAACCTGTTATTTAAGAGTGCTGGCAATTTTAGAGAAAGGGACACCCTCACCCCGTTCTTGCGGTCTCAGCTGGACCGTTGACATTTTGTATTGAAATATAAACCTTATCTCTTAATATTAAAGTGTATTTTTAAATACACAAAAATACGGAGTGCACCTTCCTGTTGTACGTAGTACTTATAAATTCCTTGATGCGGAGTCTACAGCAAAACATATGAGCAGAGTGCGTCCGGCGGGTGTTACAAATTTTGTGACAGAAAAAAATCGTATAACATGCGACAGGCCTTAAATCGGTTCACATCATGGCCCGCTATTATTTCTCGGCTGCTTGCGCTCCTACAGGCCATGCTGCTCGGATTGGCAACGTCATAAATGTCAATGTCGTCTACTAATCCTAATTTCTTGTATGCATGAGATGAGATGAATTTCTGATTATAGCGCCTTAAAATCAAATAATACGCGTACATAACTAAGGGTTGTTTTATTTTAACTATATCACAGTCACGAAAATGTTTATTAAACACTCCTACTGATGTTGTAAGCTCCCAGTCGGCTCGAGGTATCGCACGAATCCATCGCTGACGCAGTGTTCCTCCTTCGGGAATACAAATCTTTCGAGATCCAAGGTTTCATAAGTAATTTCCAACAATGATCACGTATTTATATGCACTTATTATACAATAGATATTGTATTAAAACACCCAAACAGCAATCAAGAAAATCAAACAGCAACGTTTCTTGACATGACCAAAGAGTATTCCGACTTGCCACATCCAGATAAAAAAATTATCCAAAATGTGCAAAAATAATAGATTTTCTTTTTATTTTGTAACAAGCAAATTTAACCAAGTTGTTAAATAAATGCGTGCAAAATCCGAGAAAGTGTTTTATTTAAATGAACAGTTCGCGCAGAAATCTAAGATGTGAATTGAATTACGGCGAAAGTTATTTTTTTTTATTATATTATATCAAGTTTAGCCTAGTCAACGAAGAGATATAGAGGGAAATGTTTGGAACACAATTTTTGACTTTGGAACTTTGTTTGGGCTAAAAGTTTTGTAAAATACTGTATATATTTTACCGGCCAAACCCGATTTCAGGACAAACTAGTTTTTCCTAGGCCAAAATATTTCATCGCGTTGACATTTCAGAGAGCGAGTTTGCCTCGGAAGTCCTGTAGAACACGTGATTGGTTAAAATGGTGGTTATTTTTTTTGTGTCATGTTCTACATCTACAGGTCTTCCGAGGCAAAGTCGCTCTCTGAAATGTCAACGCGATGAACTAGTTTGGCCTAGGAAAAACTAGTTTGTCCTAAAATAGGGTTGAAAAAAAAATGAGACCTTCAAACCGCCCCCTCCCCCCCGGATGAAAGGGCTACGGGCGGGGACTTTTGCTATGTTTACCTCCTTATTAGCCCAAACATAGTTACAAAGTCAAAAATTGAGTTCCAAGCATTTACCTCTATACTGTTTTTCGAGTGTTCGTTGATTTTTACTTCCACATAATTTGAGAGTTATCGCCTAACCTGGCAACACTACACGATTGTTTATTTATATAGAACAAAGAGTAAAGTTGGTTGGACCAATGGACAGTGCAACTCTCAGGTGCAACTTGACAGTAAAATGACATTATGAACAAAACACGTTAGTTCCAGTTTTGGCCACCGGAACAGAACACGTTGACGTCATCTACTGCAACGTTGCCGCTTTTCCAAGGAGCATGGCTTGTTACAAGTGCAACGAGTGAGATAGAAGATGGCTTTGTTCACACCCAACGAAAAATGCGACGTTGTCAAACCTAATAGCATGGCTTGTAGAAGACAATAGAGAAGGCTGTGCCACGTACAAAACGACGGAACGCAGTCAAGAAGCTCCTTGTGAGTAATATTATTCTATGCTCAGTAGTCATTTGTGCATTTGACCCATAGAGAAAGATAAATATATATAGGCGAAACGACGCCTAAATGTGCTGAGAAAATGCGCAAAATCAATTCGAAAAAAGGAAAAAAGAGATGTAATATCATATTTTCAGTCAGTATTGAACGTAAACGTATAATTGCACAATTAATTGAAAGTCAAACATGTACTTAAACTATCATAATTTCATTATTTATACTAAAATATTGCAATATTCCTTGCCGCGCAACCGTTTCTTCTATTTGCGTTAGTAAAGGCTGATTTACATTTGCATAAGTACAGTAGCGAGTTAAGAAATCAGTCAGTTAAGTAGTAAGTTGTAAGTAGCGTCCAAACGCATAGGCGAGTAAGCTGCCGTTCGAGAAGAAGTGTTCACTCCGCGACGAAAACAACAGTTGTAGGTTATTTTACTACGCTTCGGGGTGCGGAAGACGCACGGGCGGGGTGGACTTGCACTTGACTTGCCGAAAAAATAGAACCTCATCCTATTCTCTGTACTTAATCGATAAGTTCGATTTGACTGGCAAATCCCTGTCCAAACGATGAATGAACTTAACTCGCCAAGACCGTAAGTTAACTCGCTACTGTACTTATGCAAATGTAAATCGGCCTTTAGACAGAGATGCAGACATGACGAAATACGATTCGCTGTTCTAGCGTCGGCCGACCATCTGAGCTTTCCATGTAATAAGATCGTACTATGCGATTATTATAAGAATAGGACGGGTTGTTGACAAACTTCACTCTGAAAAGGTACAGTTCGCAAGAAAGTACAAAACAAAATGAAAATAGTTTTTTTTTATTTTGGCAGAACGTGGTTTGAGTATTGCCACTTTCAAAACGAAGTTTTTTTTTATTTTTTTAATCCACCTATACTCGTTATGCCAGCGCCAGACATAGCACAAACATTTGAATAAATGTTTGGACACATGTGTAGCACGGGTATGAGTATTTGTTCAAAGCTTTGATAAAATACTAGAGCATATTTCTACAGTACTTTGCAATGTCAGAAGGAAAAGTCTTCAATGTCTTTGTAGCAGTAGCAGCTGCAGTAGCAGTTCAGACCAGCGGGACGATGATTCTCAAATGAATGGAATAGAAGAGGTGGAATAGCATTAGCAAGCATAATGTGTTTTGATTTACAATTGGCGGATTCACGAAAGGCGCCTCCCCGAGTGGCTTGATTGAATCGCTCCCCGTGATACCAATACCTGGCGCACCCTGGTAACAGCTAGATTCAGCCGAATCTAACTTCAATCAACGTGCATAATCTAGCTGGCCAATCCTTTTACCATGATAGACCAATACAATTTTTCACTAGACCCCCAATTTACCAATTTTATTGTAAAGTTGATTATTAAATTATTTTCATAACTTGAATTCCTGTTTAATTTAAATATTAAACCAGTAAATAGAATCAACATTCAATTTATTCTGTGTTATTGAAGCATAGTATTAAAGTACCCCGCAGAACAATAAGTATGAAAAAATGGGTTCAGCAGTTAAATATCACAAAATTTTAATTTGATTGAGATTCAAATTACCTGATCATTTTCGTAAAAGCATACTTTCATGAGTCCTATACTTTTCGAAAAAATCAAGTTTTGGTTTGCACGAACATCATTATTAATTTATCGTAAGCTATGACATGATCAGCCCCCTGATTCACGATTTAAATTTCTTTTTTGCACACCATACTAAAGTGAAGTGAAGTTAGTTTGACAGCACTTTGACAGCTTGACGTCACAACATGGCGGCGTCCCTATCCTATTCTTATAATAATCGCATAGTAAGTACTACCATGCCGACCGAACTGTTGCTTAGGGTCGAATATCAAATGTGATGACGGCAGTATTCGGAATTTAAATATCTATAAGTATAACTACTAATGACAGCGGTGTTGGGATCACTTTTTCAAGCGCAGATTCTGTATCTAGGGTTTTTAAGATCGAAGTTTCTACCCAAAAATCCGTACGATACTGCGAAGCTCGGTGTGGCATACCCCGCATACCCTGCGGACCGCACAGTCAGTGTGTCGTATCGTACCCTGTGGTTTTTGTATGCAAATCAAGATTCTACATATAACATATAAAGTTAAGAACCATACTACCGCATACTGTCCGGTGCAGAGTGGGGGTACGCACATCGCAGTACCCCCCCTTAGTATACGTAGTAGGGCAGAGGTACCCTTTGTGGCCACTTTAAGGATTTTTTTACTTTTAAGCACTAAGTACTAAATGACACAAATTATATATTAAATTATAGGTAATTTATACCTTTAAGGTGCATAATACTTTAAAAAAGTGAAATAGTTTTTGCATTTAACACAAAATGTGTGAGATGTGCCAAATGTACCGGTTTTGGCTTTAAAGGAGCGCAGCGGAGCGGGCCGCAGCGCAAAAATCCGTCCAAATCGCTCGTATGTATTTTATATGAACTATCGCACACTATGCCGGGGCGCAGTGGGCCGCATAATCCGCCGCGGATTTTTTTGCGTGCGTGCGATGCGATGCGAACCTTAATTGTCACTGTCGCCGGCCGTCTCCTCGCCGCCGCGAATAGATGCGCACACGAGAGCGACAGCGACACAACTTTTTCGCAATTTCGATGGATTCCACTTTATCCATGGATATACAAAATTGATTTAGTGGGACAAAGTTTTTTTTCTAATTTTGTCCCACTTTATCCACTGACGACAAAGGAGATGTCCTAAAATGGATTTTTAAAAATCATTTTAACTAACCACAGTAATATAGCGCGACTTATTATAGCGATACAAACGCGTTTGTATCGAAGCAGCTGCGCGTGATAGTGCGAAGCACACGCACGTTTCTTATTACTGTTCCGTACCAAAATGGTAAAAAGGTACCCTTATAGTGCGACTCAGTCTGTCTGTCTGTCTGTCACAGCACAGCTGAATATCTCGAGAACTACTAATGCTATTACTAATAGTTTTAGATGACATTTGCCAAACTATTTTGCAAATAAGAGACAATCTTAATATGTAATAATATGTATTTTTTGCAATAGGGGCTGAAATGGGGTCTTCAAAATTTGAAGTGGGGCTATTAAGGGCATATGGAATGTCATGTGAAAGAGCGCTGCTTGCACATTCTTTTTCTTTTTGTTTTAGGCCGCATAGTTTTCGACTTATGATTTTTGATGAAAAATACCGTAAAAAATAATTAAATAAATTATTAACCCCATCTGGGGAAGACACCAGAACTAAGAAAATCCTGATGGCTCCCCTAGGGGAGACACGAGTCCGGAGGGCATATTCAAGGTCTGATGTCTCCCCTACTTGGGGAAGACACCAGGACTAAGAAAATCCTGATGGCTCCCCTAGCTCAGGGGAGACACGAGTCCGAAAGGATTTATTTAATATTTTAGTAGAAAATCTAGAACTTGCCTAGAACCAAAGATATACACTAACGTATTGTAAATAATACTTACTACTGATACCGTCAATGATCCTATGCAGGCGTTTATTACACTATTGATAGATACTTGAAAGCTATTTTATATATTAAAAAAACATGGCCAGTGTGCAGTTCCTGTATTGAGATAAGTCGCAATGGATATTGGTCGCAATGGATATTAGTCGCAATGGATATAGTGGGACAAACAGTCCCAGATTATCCATCAATGGATATACGCAATGGATAATGTGGGATCCACCCCGCAATTTTTGCTCGCAGTCATCAACATGGATTTCGAAGAGGCGGTCGTGGTCAGTGCACTTGTATATAAAAGCCGAAGACGACAACGAAATAAAAAGCAATATTGAGTGCATCCATTATGGAGTGATAGGCCGACACTTGGAAAATTTCATACAATGTCTTCGATCAACAATAACATTGATCGAAGTACAATGTTTATGAGATTGAGAGCCGGGGGGCTATATATAAAATATGGATATGGGTATGGGCTTTAAATGTCATTTGAATTCCTTATCTTGATAGATTTTTGCTGCTTTGTTCTGTTGAACGTTGCTAGCTTGTTATCATTATACCCGAAGTTACAAAACAAGGAACTGATAGCGGCTATTTTATACAGAAAATAGACGCTATCAGTTCCTTGTTTTGTGACGTCGGGTTTAACGATAACTAGCTAGCAACGTTCAACAGAACAAAGCAGCAAATATCTATCAAGATAAGGAATTCAAATGACAGTTGAAGCCCATACCCATATCCAGATTTCTTAGCCGGTAGCCCCCCAGATTGCTATTCCCGCGTTAAACTCCCATGAGCATTGAAATGTGTACGAACCACCCGCGCATTTTACAATAATGAGTTAAGTTAGGTCATCAAGTAATAGAATTACTGAAGACATAATTATTAAGAAAAAATCGTAAGAAGAAGTATTACTAAAGGCATATTTCAAGGCTGTAGAAAAAAAACTTACAAATGACGAGGCAGTATAGTAAATCGTAAATCGTAAGAAGAAGTATTACTAAAGGCATATTTCAAGGCTAAAGAAAAAAAACTTACAAATGACGAGGCGGTATGGTCTCAGACCTTAGCCTGTTCCATTAGGAACAAACATAAAAAAAATATGTGTCAATGTCATTCGTCATTTCCGAAAACGAAAAGAAAAAGCAGTAAAATTGTCATTGTTTTATTTTTTCTGATTTTTATGGGCAGTGCATTATTTATTTTATAAATAAATAGTACAAGACAAACTTTGATCGGAGTAGTAGATGGATATCTAATATATAAAAGTATTAAATTATGGACTGCCAATGGCTCAAAAAGTCACAAAGGTGATAGTTAGTTATCTAAAACTTTAATAAAAGAATCGCACTTCGATCAACACTAGTGTTATTGTTGATCGAAGCTATAACTATAATAGTTTTGGTCTGGTCTTGGAGACTACTACTTGCATAATTAATGTTATGTTTCTAGTGTACAGTGTAACATACTGTGCTGTGATCAAGGTTTCTTGTACCTATATTTTTTCATTTGCTTTTAAAATAAAACTTTTTACTTTTTTCAGTTTAAGTAAAGGACTACTCATAATAAATCAGTTAGAAGAAGGAAAATTCGATCAATTTCTTCGTAGAATCGTGGCTAAATTGAAATCACATGATACTGAAATATTTACAGAAGAAGAAAGACAAAAACTTGAAAAAATATTCAAAGTTAATGAGGAGAGTTTACTTCTTGCTATAAAGACTATTGTTTATATGTTTAAGAGAATGCTGAAATTCATTTTTATGCCCGCAAACCTTAAACAAGATTTAAAAGATATGGGCTTGGACTCTTATAAAGCAGAAGTATTTGTTAAAGTGTGGTCCTCTGAAACTCGATCTACTCTGGATGAACTAGATGCTGAAATCATAAATGACTCCAGTGACTCAATTAATTTTCCCTGGAAATTAAATGCAGAATTAAGTTCAGACTATCACAAGAAGTCCAAAGTGCCTAAAACTTACTTTTCATTTACAACAGAAAAGAATGAACTTGAATTAGAATTAACTCATCCAGAAGTCCACTCAGTATTTTTACAGTTTGAATCTATACAAAATGAATTGGATAATTTGATGTAAACTAAAAGAAAAAACAACATTAAATAATTAAATATAACACACTATAATAAAACATCTATGAATATGATATTTTCTTCATTATGAAATTTATTTGTATAGTGAATAGACTTTATCATGAGTGATCAAAATATAATGTATTTTATTAAAATTCTTGTTATTGCATTCTTGTGACAAAGTTGAGGTGTTTATAATGTTACTTTAAATTGATGCAATTGGCAGTCTATTTAATTTATGATGGTAGCAAAATAGCACTAATAACATTAGGTACTGATGTTAGGTACATTAATTCTTTACTTGCTACTAGGATCAGACAAAAAAAAAGTATTGGGTCTGGTCTGTCTGAGCTGAGCTACTAGGCAAAAATATACTACAAATGCATACAAATGTGATGTGAATGTAGATTACCTAAAGTGTGAATGACTGTATATGCTTTTAGATATTTTGTCTGTTTTATGATATAAATAAATTAAATCAGGTAACAACATTTAGCCCGTGGTGCAGTGGTTAGCGCGCTTGGTCTGCGATCGTTGCATTTAATTTAATTTAGGATGGATGATCAAAATTTTATTATCTCGAGCAGGCAGGCCTGTGCACCAGCAGTGGGGACTATAATGGCTGATGATCATTATGATGAATATTTAAATACGCAAATTTTTATACCGTTTGTTGTTGTTAGTGTGAGACCGAAAAATCTTTGAAAATATGGCTTTATGGCCATATCTCTGAGTAGGATTCAGTACTCAGAGGCAAAGAATATATACACTTACGCGAATCAATGGCCATATACCATCCATATACATATTTCATTGCCATATACATTACTCAAGAATTGGCAGTATGGCTTAATGTCTTCGCCAATCCAGAAGAACGACCTTTTTTAGGCTACGTTCCGTTTTGCGCCAACAGCGATAATATCACTGATATCGCGCTCACACATCGTTCCGATTTGTTGTGAGCGCGACAACGAAAGCAGTAATTACGTCACGGATGACGTCACTACCGCCGCCATTTTGCGATCACGGTGATATCGTTCTCAAGCGTTAGCACTGTGAGCGGGCTGTCATATTTGACGTTTTGTTGTCAAACGTCATTGTTTGTTGTGGTTTTGTTTGAGTAATTTTTGCGTTTTAGGTTTTATTTAGGTATTTAATTTGTTTATCCCGAAGCAGAAAGCCAGAAAAATGATAGTGCTTATTAAAGATGAGACGACGGGTAGAGACATTACTCTAAATTTAAGCACGGATCACTATCATCATCGCTGTCCAATAAAACGTTTACTAATTGACGAATATCCATACTAAACCGGTGATTATTTACTTACAAATTCAAATCAAAACAACGCTCGCTCGCGATGCTTGCAAATAGCCGTTCCGAATTGAAATCGCGTCAACAGTGCTGTCAGCGCGATAATCAAATCGGAACAGCTTTTAGCGCTCACAGCGCCAACAGTACTATTGACTCAAAACGGAACACGGCCTTACTACTATATGTCAATGTCATATGTCACGATGACACGCAGGCAGGCAGACGCAGACGAAAAAAATGTCATTTCGTATCTAGAGTAATATTGTTCTGTGGAGTAATATTGTTCTGTGTTTCGTATTATCCAAGTAAAAGTATCCAAGTATGAGGAATCAACGTGGAGGGATACGGAGATATTTTTAAAAATATTGCATCATGTCGATGAAAGTCGAGCGAGTGCCTGAAAACATCGATTTTCCTAAAGAAGAACAGAAGATACTGTCTTTTTGGAAAGAGATTGATGCTTTCCAGAACTGCCTGAAACAGTCCAAGAATAAACCCCGGTAAGGTTATAAAAATAGTCGAATTCCTTGTTTTTGCGTAAATAGTTTGTACAGAAGATTTCGATAACACTGAATATCAGTCATTTAATGACTCAATAATGTTCACAACTTAAATTAGTACATCAACAGCGAGTATCACAGAACTAACCGGCTAGTACTTTCTGTAACAGAAAGTACTTGCCTCGTTGCCAGTATTTCTCTCCATAGATATTGCTACTACATTTTACTAAACCTAAACCATTTCTTTTATTGATCAAAGCTGCTTTTATTCCATAATCCATATGAAGAATCTTAAAATATGTTTGTTAAATTAAAAATAAGTTATTAAAGAGAATCATAGATATCATAATAATATAAATATATATAATTAAGCATTTTGTGTATAAAGGCTGCTGTACATGGGTAGAGTAGAGTGGTAGAGTACAAAATTACTCTACCCGTGTACAGCAGACTTAATAGATTGATCCCATTCTTGATTTTAATTTATATTGAATTACTATCATGCTAGAGCTTCACCTGCGTCTAATGCTATTAATTAGCGCGCTATTTGATATAGTACGCAGGTGAAGCTCTTAGTGCGCTAATTTGCTTTAATAAGCGCGCTAATTTGCTTTAATAAGCGCGCTAAGACGCGCATACCGTTATTAACGCCGTTAGGCGTCACGCAGGTGAAGCCCCATTATAATGTTAAAAGTGTCAAAAATGGTTTAACAAAGCTAAATAATAATCTGTGATTTACGATGACACATTGAACAGCTGTACCCGCCCCTAGCATAAAAAACTCTTGTTATCATATCATTATTGTATTTTATTACAAAATGCTTACCAACTGAATACACATACATACATAACATACTTACAATAATTTTTATAAAATCTTTAAAACTATAAAGAGTGATATATATATATAATTAACTTATTAGTATGCACAATATTATAAAAAATTTGAACTTACAACCAAAAACAGATACCTCTTAAAAAAACATCCTAAAGAAAGAGAAGAAAAAAATACATTTATGATTAGTTTCATTAACAGGACTCGGGCTACTTCCTACTAATAAAGTGAAGAGCAACCGATTTCCTAAAAGATCCCATTTTGTCATGTAAGATAACAATGTTGTGATCAGTTGTATCTGCATTCAGTATAAATTATCATTTACTAAAGAGGCGATTTGCATTACTGTATGCAAATCGCCTCTTTAGATTGTTCATCAGCATCATCATTTCAGCCGTAGGATAGATTGTTCAATTAACTAAAATTCAATTATATCAACTGTACTGACAGCTTATGACATACACTCTAGTTTACTATTATGATAACCATATAAAGACAGTTGACGTGCCATGCATGACAGATTAGATTTTTAAATAAAATTATTTTCTGTCTTTTATAAACCTTAGTATCTTTAATATTGTCATGTACCTAGCTGTTTTCTGTGCATGTACGATCACAAGCAATGAAAAGTTTTCCAGTAGGTTCTATAAGGCTCATATATATAAGGTCGCTGCTACCACTTTTCTTTTTTTTCTTAATTTTCATGTATAGAGCCACAAGCTTTTCTGTTCCGGTGACAGTCGTGACAGAGGAGCCACTTGCAATACGAAATTACCTTTCAAAATGGACTGTCGTATGTAAACTGTTTTAGTTCCAAAGAGAATCACCGGAACAGAAAAGATTGGCACACTATATGGTATGTTTTTTTGCGTTCCCCAGTTTACGGGAAAGTTGAATGTATTGTTTCACGAATTTTGTTGCGTATATATATTAATGAGTTATCGTTTTTTTCTTATTTTACCTGATTTTGATTATATTTGAATTTAAATAACTGTTAATGTCAGAAAGAAAAGAAAATGTGGAAAAAGTGGCATTTTCATGAAAAAGTTGAAATTAATAGCTCAAATTAATTAAGAAGTTAGTACCTATGTACTGAATTTTCATTCTCTAGATGCAAAAACAAACTTGAACAAACTTTTCAACTTGACAGTTATTGTACATTTTTATAGGTACAACAAAAATAGCGAAGTATGGATAAAAACCTATGGTTGACCTTTAAGTCATATCCTAAACGTAGTAATTTAGAAATAAAACCTTAAATAACAAGATTATTTACATATTTATTTACATTTTGTTTTGCGTAGGCTGACAAACGTCCAAGGTATTGTTATTTAAAAAAAAAAAAGTTTCGCTAGCGCCATCTCTTGCACCTATTTGAAATAAGCTTACGATACCTTTTGGAAAATTCCTCATTATATGTTGTATGATCACAAGCAATAATATGTCCACAAGATAGAACTATGTCATATTACAATATTGAAGGACTTTTGTGGCACAAATAGTTTTGTTTTGGAACACTTCAATGTGATAAAGTTCTAAGTTGTTCACTGCTCGTGACTGTAGAGTACTAAAATGGTTTTTATTATTCTAAAGGTATTCCTTTTATGATGGACCACCATTTGCTACTGGACTACCACATTATGGACACATTCTTGCTGGAACTATCAAAGATGTGGTTACGCGCTATGCTCATCAGCAGGTATTTATACCTAATATTCTATGTAACTGTTGCTTGTTGTGTTAAAACACAGTACCAAACTATTATAAGCTTACAATTTTTTTAAGTAATTAATGATTGATTACAATGTGAATCTTATAGGTTTATATCCTTTGATAGCCTTTTGATAGTTTTGATTACTTCATCCAAAGTTATATAGTCTGTAAAATTATATTGCTTTTTCTAATATTCAGTGAAGTAAAAATGTTGTATAACCTGCATACCAAGTTTCTATTAATGCCACTTTCATTGTAATGGTATAATATTACTTATGCAGCCCATTAGGTTTCTTTCTTATTAAAAAACTAGCGGATCCTCGCGGTTTTACCCGCGTGGTACCCGTTCCCGTAGGAATATCGGGATAAAATATAGCCTATGTCACTCGGGATGAATGTAGCATTCTAATGGTCAAAGAATTTTCTAAATCGGTCCAGTAGTTTCGGAGCCTTTTCGATGCAAACAAACAAACAATAAAATTTTTCCTCTTTATTATATTAGTATAGATAATGCTGAGAGTATTGTTGTTTTGGGTTTTTAGGGTTACCATGTAGAAAGACGATTTGGTTGGGACTGTCATGGCCTGCCTGTGGAATTTGAAATTGATAAAACCCTTGGCATTAAAGGGCCAGAGGATGTCGAGAAAATGGGCATCAATAACTACAATGCAGAATGCCGAAAGATAGTTATGAAATATGCTGATGAATGGGAAACTATCATCACACGAATGGGACGCTGGATAGGTAATCCTACTAATATTATAAATGTGAAAGTTTAGATGTTTGGATGTTTGGATGTTTGGATGTTTGGATGTTTGTTACTCAATCACGCCGAAACGGCTGAACGGATTTGGCTGAAATTTGGGACACAGATACTTTGTAGCCTGGAGAGGAACATAGGCTACTTTTTATCCCGGAAAAATAACACATTCCCGCGGGATGACGTCGTGTAGTCCACGCGGGCGAAGCCGCGGGCGGAAAGCTAGTTTAAAATAATCCTTTTGCAAATTTATTTTCATTATCACCAGCCATACGACGCCCACTGCTGGGTATAGGCCTCCCCCAAGGATCTCCACAACGTTCGTTCCTGCGCTGCCCGCATCCAGCGGCTCCCCGCGATCTTGACTAGGAGCCGTACTCTGAAACGCAAAATCCGAAACTTCGTTAGTCCTATTATTATTCTGTCCCAACTGGAGAGTGAGAGGAATGGGTATAACGAAGTTTCGGATTTTGTGTTTCAGAGTACCGCGTACGTCGTCGGGTACGCGCTCGTAATTCGGCGACCTTTCCGCCCCAACGGCCATCTGTTCTCCGCGCTATGTGTCCCGCCCACTGCCATTTCAGCTGAGAAGTCCTTCAAGTAATATCGGTTGTTTTAGTTCTCCTGCGGATCTCATCATTTCTGATTCAATCGCGCAGGGAAATACCAAGCATCGTTCTCTCCATTGCACGCTGGGTGATCTTGAGCCTTCTTATGAGACCCATAGTAAAAGACCACGTCTCGCTTCCATATGTCATAACTAGCAACACACCGGTCGAAGACCTTAGTCTTGGGACATTGAGGAATTTTGGACGCAAATATATGCCGAACTTTTCCGAACGCTGCCCATCCGAGCTGGATTCGACGAAGGATCCCTTTCTCGAAGTTGAACTTACCCAACTGGACTGTTTGTCCAAGGTAAACATAGTGGTCAACAACTTGTAATGTTCCCAACATAAACGGAGCGGGTGCAACATCTGCATTGGACATGATTTTCGTCTTATCCATGTTCATCTTTAGACCCACTCTTTGGAAATCATTACCGAGATCTTCGAGCATTGTGTTCAGGTCTTCCAAGATCTCAGCCGTAAGAACTACATCATATCGCAGGTGTGTTAAACTCGCCCTTGATGTTAATGCCGCATCCTTTCCAGTCCAGAAGCTTAAAAATATTCTCCAACGCAGCTGTGAATACGTCGGGAAATGACGTCTCCTGTCTAACACTTCGCTGTAGTTGGATAGGATTAGAGTTTGGTTCTGTAATGGGACCGACAATGTGGCGTTTTAGTATAATTACCTCAGCACCACAATGTACCTGTAATCTATTTGGCACCTTTGGAGAGAAATGCAGCAGTTACAGCACGGAATCGAATCAAAGGCCTTCTCATAGTCCACGAACGCCAAGCAAAGTGACATAAGTTATACTCTTCGGTCTTCTGTATAACTTGCCGCAGCGTATGAAGGTGGTCTATGGTATTATAGCCTTTTCGGAACCCGGC
Source organism: Crambus lathoniellus (assembly GCA_949710035.1). Taxonomy (NCBI): domain Eukaryota; kingdom Metazoa; phylum Arthropoda; class Insecta; order Lepidoptera; family Crambidae; genus Crambus; species Crambus lathoniellus. Next base: position 10,920,890 of record OX453309.1, on the reverse strand, counting down.
TTTTTCGAGAGGTTTGAAGTCGTCGAACCTGTGCGTGAGATGATTCGTCACTTGAAAACAAACTTGTGGCTAATATACTATACGAAGATATGGCTAGAAGCGAGATGGTTCTGTAGTTCTTCAATATTATAGTCTTATCATCCTTTTCCTTCTAAAAACAGCATCACATCGCTTCGGCCATTGGCACTTTTGGCATTTTGCCCTCGAGGATGACAGAGTTAAAAAGCTTCTGGAGGACTACCGCCCGCTCTCAGAAGCTCTGTTGTGATTCCGTCATCACCCGCCGCCTTGTTGTTTTTAAGCTGCTTAAGAGCCATTCTAATCTCCTACAGGCTGACTTCCAGGATATGTTCTGTATAGTGTCGGGTAAGCTTGGCTCTAGGGTCTTTAGCCTTGCTTTGAACAGGTGTTTGCGTGGAGTATAGCTGTCCATAGAAACTCTCAATCTCCCTCAGGATTTCAGGTGTTGACGAAATTATGCTGCTTTCCTCAGTTTTCAGCCGCGTAAATTTTTTTTATTGACTTTGCCCGATAGGCAGATCTCTCGCGAACACTTTGGGGCCTTTGTTCGCGCAATGGCCTCTTGAGCGAAAGAGGCCAATGCCTAAATGCTGAGAGTAAAAAAATACGCTCAGCATTTAAATATCAGTCTATTGCGCTGCCGATAACGATGGGCATCCCCTGAATTCTCTTTCATTTCGTGTCTCTGATCCATGAGTATGAGAGTTTGGCTGGAGAGTTTCTTTAATTTGGGACGGGGCGGCAGCGGGTTTTATAATACTTAGACCCTACCGCGTGGACAGTATCCACCACCATGTTGTATAGATTTATTTTTAGCAATTATCAAAATTTGCTTTAATTTCATTTTCAATTCATCATTCATTCATCATCCTAGTTAATATTATATTTGATTTTTCAGATTTCAAGAATGACTACAAAACACTTTATCCTTGGTTCATGGAATCAATTTGGTGGGTCTTCAAAGAGCTGTATAATAAAGGTCTGGTTTACCAAGGTGTCAAGGTAATGCCATTCTCCACAGCCTGCTCGACACCACTTTCAAATTTTGAATCTGGACAAAATTATAAGGACGTAGTTGATCCAGCTGTTGTGGTTTCTTTCCCTACTAAAGAGGGATACTCTCTACTTGCTTGGACTACAACACCATGGACTCTGCCTAGTAACTTGACCCTTTGCGTCAATCCCAAATTGATCTATTTAAAGGTTAAAGAAAACTTTACAGGAAATATATATGTTCTCCAAGAAAATAGATTCCCTGTTATTTTCAAAAATACTGATGGTTTTGAAATCCTTGAAAAGTTTGCTGGTGAGAAGTTAAAAGGAATCAAATACACACCAGTATTTGATTATTTTGTCAAGCAGTGTCCAAACGCTTATCGTGTTTTAGTAGACTCATATGTCACTGATGACTCTGGTACGGGAATAGTCCACCAAGCGCCATACTTTGGTGAAGACGATTACCGAGTTTGTCTTGCAGCCGGAGTAATAACCAGAGATCAGGAAATTATATGTCCAGTAGATGCAAGTGGCAAGTTTATTCAGCCTGTTAGTGACTTTGTTGGACAATATGTAAAAGATGCTGATAAAAACATCATAGCAAATCTAAAAGCACGCAACCGATTAGTGCAATTGGGACAAGTAAAACATAGTTATCCTTTTTGCTGGCGGTCAGAGACGCCGCTCATATATAAAGCGGTACCGTCATGGTTTGTTAGAGTTGAGCAAATAAGTGAAAACCTCTTAAAGTCTAGTGAGTCCACCTACTGGGTTCCTGAATATGTTAAAGAAAAACGTTTCGGTAATTGGTTGAAGGATGCTCGTGATTGGGCCATCAGTCGTAATAGATACTGGGGTACTCCAATTCCGCTATGGATTTCTAAAGATAAACAAGAAATCGTATGTGTTGGAAGTATTGCTGAATTAGCGGCATTGACTGGGAAAGAAATAACTGATTTACATAGAGAAAATATTGACCACTTAGAAATACCATCATCTCGACCTGGTCAACCACCACTAAAACGAGTCGCTGAGGTATTTGATTGTTGGTTCGAATCTGGATCTATGCCTTATGCACAATTTCATTATCCATTTGAAAACAAGAAAGAGTTTGATGACATTTTCCCTGCTAATTTCATTGCTGAAGGGATTGACCAGACCAGAGGATGGTTTTACACTTTGATTGTATTATCAACTGCTTTATTCAACAAAGCACCATTCAAAAATCTTATTGCGAATGGTTTAGTTTTAGCGTCAGATGGTCAAAAGATGTCCAAACGAAAGAAGAACTATCCAGATCCATTAGAAGTGGTCAATAAGTATGGAGCAGATGCCTTAAGATTGTATCTGATCAATTCTCCTGTTGTGAAAGCAGAAAACTTGCGTTTTAAAGAAGAAGGAGTTAGAGATGTCATCAAAGATGTATTCTTGCCATGGTACAATGCTTTTAGGTTTCTGATGCAAAATGTAGAAAGGATTGTGCAAGAAGATAAAATAAATTACAGTTTTAATGAAAATGCTGTGAGAGAAAATGTGATGGATAAATGGATCACATCGTTCACGCAATCTTTGATCGCTTTTGTGAAAAAGGAAATGGCTGCATACAGACTGTACACTGTAGTTCCGAGATTGACTAAATTCATTGACCACCTTACTAACTGGTACGTCAGAATGAATAGAAAGCGTCTAAAGGGAGAGAGTGGTATCAAGGATTGTCAAGTTGCTTTAGACACCTTGTTTGGTGTACTCTATGACATGGTACGTGTGATGGCTCCTTTTACGCCATTTTTGAGTGAGTTGATGTACAAAATTTTACGGCAATTATTACCTGGAAGCTCACTTGATAGTGTGCACTACAATATGATCCCTGACCCAAAACTGAACTTGGTGGATACTGATATAGAAAGAGCAGTACAAAGAATGCAAACTGTTATTGAATTAGGTAGAGTGCTGCGAGATAGGAAAACTATTCCAATTAAGTATCCTTTGCCTGAAATGATTGTTATTCATCAGGATCAGACTTATTTGGAGGACGTAAAATCTTTAGAGAACTATGTGCTCGAAGAGATGAACGTGAAAAATGTTAAATTGACAAGTGATAAGGAAAAATACGGCATCAAGCTTAGAGCCGAACCTGATCACAAAATCCTTGGAATTCGTTTGAAAGGCGACTTTAAAGCAGTTACTCAAGCATTGAAAGATCTCAGCAATGAACAATGTGAAAAGCTGGCTGCCGATGGCTTCATTAATCTAGTAGGTCATCGCATTGACGTATCTGAAGTACGATTGATCTTCCAGGCTACAGGAAATGATCAATATGAAGCACATAGTGACAATGATGTGTTGATTCTTCTAAATGTGACACCAGATCAAGATATGCTGGATGAAGGGTTTTCTAGAGAAATAATCAATAGAGTTCAAAAACTGAGAAAGAAAGCACACCTTGTGCCCACCGATGAAGTGGACGTCTATTTCTCTGTTAACAAAACAAGCGACATAGTGCGCATTATCAATCTACACAGAGACTTCATTGAAAGTACAGTTAAAGCCCCCCTTATTCCTATAGAAAAGTTATTAAAGTCAAAACCAGTTATAATTGAAGAGACACAAGAGCTAAAGGGTTCGCAATTAAAGTTAGTCATAACGTGGAGGAAAGAAGTAGAACTACCCTCAAATCCTTGGGCTAACATAATCTTAGACGGCATTAAACCTAGATTTGGTGTAACAAGTAATCAGGCCAGCATAATCCTGAAAGATAAAGATAATAAATTTATTACACTTGATAAACTTTATCAAGAAGTACAGGCTTTATTCGGTCTGTATGGAGTCAAATTTACTTTGTGGTGTGCCGGTGCTAAGATTAGCGACACTAGAGATTTAAATTCTAAAACCATAGTGGCGTCTCTATCGCAACCCAAGGAAACTGAATCGAAACCCAACCCGTTTTGCAAATTTATTAATATTGCGAATGGCACTAAAACTGTAACACTGTTCCTAGAAAACCCTGCTGAAAAAGTAACATTGAATAATGAAAATGCTATAAATTTTATTTCCAATTATTATGGAATTAAGACGTCTGCTATTGATAAGGGTAAATAAGAATTTGCAATTTAATTGCTGGTCATATGTAATGTAATTTTTTCTTTGATGTTCACTCTTGAATATTATGGTAATGCTACATTACATAACAGTATTGTTTTATGTAGATGAAGCTGATTTATGCTAACTTATTAAATAAATGTATAACAAATAATACTTACAGTTTTCATGATCGCTCTTTGTGTATGTTAAATATCTTGAAATTAGGTTAAGATAAGAGACATAATACTAATCAAACTAGTAGTATTTTAATTATCAAAAGTATTGGTACATACATATGTCGCAGGCGTATTGTGTATTTCGCCGTATTATTTACATAGCAATTAGCTGTATTAGATAACAGCGCCGTATTGGGCTGAACGAAAGTACGTCGCATTAAATAGAGCGCTTCATGTGGTCGTCCAAATCAAAAGGGACCTTATTGCGGCCGGCACATACGTCTTTATTGTCGTTGTTTTTGTATTCGAACAACGGCAATAAGGGCGTAAGTGCCGAGCGCCACAAGGTCCCTTTTGATTTGGACGACCACATTTATTTATTTTATTTTTATTTTATTTATTTAAAAAAGGCTTACCAACAGTTTTTGTATCATTACATGCATTAAATTAGGAATAACTAAACATTAAAAGTAAATACAAAAACCAATTAATGGTAAACACAGCATGCAAAACAAAAAAAGAAACTTAACAACGTCCGATATACAGTAAAAAAAAACATTCAATTATTTATTGGACTTGGTCAAATAAAATGTGCGCTTCACACTCCCAATCTTTGAGTCAAATAAGTCTAAACTTGTGCTATGGTGGTTGACTATTCTGCAAAGTCTTGGAATTTTTCATTTCAAAGTTAAGTACGACTGTTGACCGGCGATTCTGACGTTCACAATAGGGTATTTTACTGTTGTTGAAATGTAGATATTTAATGATGACGTTAAAAAATATTGCAATTAAGAATACCAAATGTGAAAAAATAATTTGAATCTGTTTTATAATAAAAGAATTATAGTCTGTTTGATTTTGACTTTAGCTGTCTCTTTCTAAAACGAAATCTTCTATGGCGTGACTATGACGCTACTAACCCACTGACGTCACTAAGATAGCGTCCTGTCCTTGTCTAATTATAAAGTTTGAAGTCCTATATCTTTGAAAATATTCAAGATAATTCAAGATGAAAACTTGTTTTGTGTAGCTAATATTTCGAAAAACATTTTAAAGAAATAAAAAAAAAAACAGTAAAATACCGTATTTTAGACCACTTACACACAACCCGATCGAAAAATGATAGTGCGTGTCCTTGTTCTCAACTAAATTACTCGCCAATGGCCGCCTGCGACTTCGTGTGTGGATTTCCTATATAAATAATAAATAATAAATAAATAACTTCTTACATTCACACCAATTATCTAAGCCCATGTTAATTTCATTAAGAAACTGTATCATGGAAAACTTGATAATGGATAAATATATACTTAAATACTTTTTGTTTGTAAATACATACTTAATATACATATTTAACACCCAGACCAAGACAAATAGACATGTTCATGCACACAAATATTTGTCTTGTTCGGGATATGGTTAAGGTTTATTTAGTGATCACGTTCGTTCATTATATCCAATGTCAAATTATCCTTGAGCCACAAAGGATGATGGGCAAATTTGTATGGGACCCGTCCCCCCCCTCCAACAGGCCTTTTATGTGTGTCAACAATTTCATACGTTAGATACGTATGAAATTGTTGACACACATAAAGATAGATAAAGAGATTAATAGCCATTTTCAATGTCAAAATCCACGGGGTTTAGTCAAAACATGGCCCGCTATTATTTCTCGGCTGCTTGTGCAAGTGCAACGAGTGAGATAGAAGATGGCTTTGGTCAAACCGAGAACCTCCTTTTTTGAAGTCGGTTAAAATACCGAACCTCCTAAATGTAACAAAATACTTTCCTGAAAACTGCATCAAAATCGGTTTAGCCAAACGCAAGATAATCGCGGACAAACATACATACGTACTTACATATATATACAGGGTGTTTTTCTATAAGTGCAATACCTCTTAGGTGGTGATTGTACTCATGTATATGAACAACTTTTACTATGAGGCCAACTCTGCAACTTCACAAAAAAAATCAGCTGTTCCATACATTCTGGTCAGGTAGAAATTAACAAATTGTATGAAACAGCTGATTTTTTTTGTTGAGTAGCAGAGTTGGCCCCATAGTAAAAGTTGCTCATATTCATGAGCACAATCACCACCTAAGAGGTATTGCACTTATAGAAAAACACCCTGTATATACATACAGATCAAACTGAGAAGCTTCTTTTTTTTTGAAGTCGCTTAGAAATGGTAAAAATTAAAGATTTTTTTATTAACGTAGGTGTTACTTTTGTAGTAAATAACAATATTAAAATAATATTATTCCAGAATTCCCACACATTTGAGGGATGTCGCCATAGTAAAAAGTTGTCACTATATTAATATCTTTCACCTGAGATACATTTCAAATCTGTTGTTTTTTGGGGACGTTATGTCCCATCGTCCTCTCATCAAAATTGGTTCTATAGTTTAAGCGTGAATAGGTGACAGAAACAGTTTCTTTCGCCTAATCAGTTGGGATAAGAGCCCGGCCACGACAATGCCGCAGCGGCGGCAACGGCGAGCGATTTCCGCATCAGTTGCTGCGTCACATTTACTTTTTAACCGACTTCTAAATCAAAAAGGAGGAGGTTCTCTATTCGTCTGTATGTATGTTTGTTTTTTTTTGTGTATGTCCACCGATTACTCGAAGACGGCTGAACCGATTGAAATGGTTCAAACGTTATTACATCAGGTTGGTTTCCAAGTTGGTCCCATTTTTTGAAATTTTGAAATCGGTTCAGTAGTTTTCAGGAAATCTTGAAAATACTGTCGTTTTCGTTACCACTTTATGTGAATTTAATACGTATCTTTAGGCATAACTTCTTTGTTTATAAACCGATTTAGATGATTCTTGTTTTGTTGGAAAGGGGATCAAGGTATTTTAACCGACTTCGAAAAAGGAGGTTTTGAGTTTGATCACATACCTATTTACCAGAAAACACGTAAATTGCCTGCACGATGCACTAAAAAGAGTGAAATAAAAATTATTTTTATAAAAAAATAAAACCGCCTTCTAAAAAACCACATCCAAAAAGTAAGAAATAATTCCTCACCAAATAAATAACGTAAGTACTTTGAAGTCGGGCGGGTTTAAACAAAAACAACAAAACATTGTACATGTTTCACGCCCGACTTCAAAGTACTTACGTTATTTATTTGGTGAGGAATTATTTCTTACTTTTTTGATGTGGTTTTTTAGAAGGCGGTTTTTTGATTAGTTGTCTGTCGCGAGCGCGCAATGAATGCATAAATCGCTCGCCGCTGACGCTGACGCGACATGCTCGTGGCCGGGCCGTAAGTCTCAGCGCAGACAAAATAGAAAATTCGTCGCGGAAATTTTTGAGGTCATTTTTAAAAATGAACCATGTCACCATAGCCTAAAATACAAAATTGTAAGAATATCAACAGAGAAGTAATGCTCGCGAGGCGACGCTGATTTCATACAATTTTGGTTAAAAACTTCTGCGAGGATTTTTCCGTTCTGTCTGCCTGCGCTGAGCCTAAGACTTCTAATTTTCGGCTTTTAGTATTGCAGAAAAAGACTCGAGACACGTAGAGTTGAAATTTAAGTCGCCGTCGCCGCACACGAGCTACACGCGACAGCCACAAACGCCGCCATTACTTGAATCATAAGAGTAACTTATTTTAAAGGAAAACTTGAATGAAGCTAGAAGAAGAAACAAGTGACGACTACCAGCGCGGCGCGGGGCGGGCGTCAAGTCAACCGTGTGCGGTCAATATTATAAAATGTATGAGAAGTTCAGGAAATAGGTCGGTGGCGGCGTTTTGTGGTTGTGGGCCATAGCCCGTGTGTGGTCAGGCTAAAATAAAACACCAAAAAACGCAGTTAACTTTTATTTTAAATGTTTCCATAAATAAAACAAAATCGGCATTAAATATGAACATAGTGATAATTTAATGTTTATAACATAAGTGCAGTGTGGTTTTATAAGAACTATCGTTATTATTACGTAATTATCGTTTTATTATCCTTTAGAAATTGGCATGCTTATGTTGGTGTCTGATTTAAAACTGTAGTAGAATCAAATAAGAAGTAATAGCAAATAGTATACGATTGTGAATGTCTGGCATCAGTTATTTTGAGTAACAATATTGTGTAAAACCAAACTGTACATCAACAAATAGATACAAATAAACTTACAAGTACATCACAGCTATCTCCCTACGAAAGTAGTGCAATGTGGTACTAAAACAACCATTTTACATCAATTATAATATTAAACCTAAAAAAGCTCTGATTATGACCATAATTTTGAGTTTATTTTGTTGCCGTGCAAGTATGTAATGTGAAAATTTAAGAATCCTATAGAGTTTCACTCGTATTTAAACTGATAGACCATTGCCACGTAACTCAAGCTTTGACTTTCAATTGGTGAAAGCTCCACAGTGAGTTGGAAATACTTAAAATAGGGTCTAATTAGATAGGAAGCGGCCACTTCATTTCTACATTAATTTATTCTTATACATAAATATTGTGAACTAGCTTTCCGCCCGCGGCTTCGCCCGCGTGGACTACACGACGTTATCCCGCGGGAATGTGATGTTTTTCCGGGATAAAAAGTAGCCTATGTTCCTCTCCAGGCTACAAAGTATCTGTGTCCCAAATTTCAGCCAAATCCGTTCAGCCGTTTTGGCGTGATTGAGTAACAAACATCCAAACATCCAAACATCCAAACATCCAAACATCTAAACTTTCACATTTATAATATTAGTAGGATAGTGATATTTTTGTGGTAACAAACTTTATTCAAATCAAATTGTTTATAGATATGCAACTTATCTATTTAATAATAATATTCCAATATAAACTTTGGTGTTTAAACTATATTATAACTAAAAAGTGTTATAAATAGTCAACCCATCAAAAACAATTAAATATGTCTTTTAACAGTATACAGATAGGAAAAAATCAATAGATGATATATGATGGATACATAAATGTAGAGATTGTGTGTGATATACTTCTTTGATTAGTAAAGGCATTAAATAAATCTTTGTGGGTTAGTATTTACGTTCAAGCACTAGCCATATCGTAGTTCATAAACACGACACAAAATAACAATATTAACAATTTCTAAAAAATATTAAAAAATACGGAATATGTAATAAAAGAGACATAGGTTTGACCAAAAATATTCCCAAAATAATCATATGAAACAAATACAATTTAGGAAAAATAAATTGGAATAGTGCAAATCAAATTTTTACCATTCATACTTAACTGCCGCAATCCGATGTTGTAATAGACATACCTAGTTGGGAACTCCCAAAAAACAAATATCGCAGCCCTAATTCACATTTTACATAATACTGTCTAGAAAGAAATGTACATTATTGCACCAAATTAAGAAAACACTTTAAATATTAATAAATAAGTCGAAAGAGTAATCTCGAATACATCACACAGATATAGTTTAAAAACACTTACGTCTATTCGAACGAGGTGTGCGATATTTAAGGATTATAATAGACGATACTACGCCGACGAAATATAGTCGTAGAAGATGCTTAACGACGTGATTATAATTAAATATATTAAACATACAAGCCAACAAGATTTACACACGGTATAGGAAATATACGTCTGATAAATTATTTATTATACTTCAACAAGTTATACATAGGTACACGTTATATGCACTCACCACAAGCTATGCCAGGAGTTGATATTATGTTAACTAGGTGAAGGCTTCGACGTTGTCTGCAGTCGGTTTCATAAGTTAGCCATTATTGCACTTTTACGATACTAATAAATATACACTCCAAGTCGTACATTAATTAAATATTAGGCCAGCCGCAGTGTGGCCACGTATTGACTAAAAGCGAGTGCAAATAAATAAAGATAAAAATAGCGAAGATATCACACTAATAATAACTAAAGATTCATTAACATTTCAAATACAATATAAGATACAAGATACAACATCCGCTACTCAGTGACTAGTCTAACGGCGTATAATATTCATCATACTCGTAACATTTGAATAGCAACAACGATAAATACATCACAAGGGAACGTAAGGCCGGATGACACCATTTCACACCCGACTGCTCGCTGCCGACCTGAAACAAACGGAACTTTTACCGACGATTGGACTCTCGTTTATTGGGTACTACTGCACAGAGGTGGGGGTTCAGAATTTTATTCAACATTCAATTTCGTTTGATCAATTTAGGTTTGTTTAATAACACTTATGAACGTCAATGAAGCTACGCCATCGGTTCGCAAATCCTACGGCAGGAGACCTTGTAACGAGAAGAACCGGCAAGGTTAGAGCTGGAGCCTACGTGGTTGAGAATACTTTGCTATACATTAAAAATTGTTATTACATTAAAAAGCCTTGTTGGCATCTTTATTCGTTCTCGATTCGCTGTAGTGTTGCAACGCGACTCATCCTAGCACAGCGTACATATAATCATTAGCAGTTCTAATGTCCCCTCACTGCTGGGCACACAGGCCTACCTTATGAATGAATAAGGCGAATTGGCCCGCGACCCACCAACGCAGGGCCAATGTGATGAGAACCCCTGTTTTCTTGTGGTCCCATTATTATTTAATGGGACCGCGAGGGAGTACTGATTTTCGTAGTCCCACTATCATCTAAATTTGTGGATCCCTCATTTATATATTTCCTGCATAGGCAAACTTTTTGGAGTGTGTAGTGAAGTCGATGATAAATAAATGAAAATGTTATAATGTATTTCATACAAATACATAGAAACCAGTAGTGGCGCGGGAGTCATGTCGCGTGCGGTTGTTGTTTAACGCCGAGTAAGAATTACACCTATGGTAGAAAGGGACCATTAAACTGAAGTATGGGACCAACCCTGAAATCACGAAAAAAAAAAATCAGCTGTTTCATACATTTTCATATTTATTATCAATCAATTTTTGTATAAAACAGCTGATATATTTTTTTTCGCGATTTCAGAGTTGGTCCTATAGTAAAAGTTATTCAGTTTGATGGTCCCTTATCTATCATATTCTGGTTTAGCTATTAATTCTGTTACACATTGTAGACAGGAGGGAATTTCCACAACCGCAAATAGTAATGGGACTACGAGAAATAGTAAATCCCTCGTGGTCCCATTAATTGGTCAAAATCCTGGGAGCACAATTTTAATGGGACCACAAGAAAAAGTTATCCCTCGTGGTCCCATTAATGGGACAAAATCATAGGACCACGAGAAAACGGGGATGTGAACGACATCAAATGCAGTCCGGACCGACGGATTAACGTGTCTTCCGAAGCACAAAGAAGATCAAGATAAAAGATGGTCACCCGTCCAGTGACAGACAATTGCGAAAGTTGCTTAGCCTTAACGATCGTAGGCCGAGAGCGTTAACCAATGCGCTACGGGCACCTCCGTACATGTATAGTTCGATTCATACTGAATGACTTCTGTTTTGAGGTGTGGTTGCGGGGTACTCAGGTTTTGGCGCAGGGGTAGGATACCCGCCTTCTGCGCCAGAGGTCTCGGGTTCGGTTCCCGAACAGGACAAATATTTGTGTGCATGAACATGTCTGTTTGTTTTGGTTTGGGTGTTATCAATGTATATTACGTATTTAAAAAAAATAAAGTATAAATTTATCCGTTATCTAGTTTCCATAACACAGTTTCTTAATGAAAACTAATTATGAGCTAGATAATTGGTGTGATTGTAAGAGTTTATTTATTTATTTACTCTACTGTGTATAGCAGCTAACTTCACGACGGCCAATAAGATCACACTGTAGTTATGTAATGTAAGGTATGGAATATGGTGGAATTTTTTTGTTAGCATATGATTGTGCATAGTACTGTATTTATATAAGTTATTTGGCTGTAAATTTCCCTAAAATAAAAAATAATAAAATAAAAATGGAGGAGCGGATACTCCTGGTACAGGTATTATAATACATACTTAAAAGGAGTATTCAATTTCTAGCTTAAGTTTGTATACCTTTTTAAAGAAATAGAGATATTTTATTTTATTATTATTTTATACTGTAATAATAACATTATTAGTGTGCCCTCACCATCCTCAATACTGCGGGTGATGCAGAGGCGGCGTGTCGCGCTCCGGCAGCTTGCGCACCTTCATAGTGCCGTCCGCGCCGCACGAGAACAGTCGCCCGGCGTTATCTGCGGGATGATCTCATTTATCAAATAAAATACCAAATAAACTACCTATAAAATACCTTCTTCTTAGCGTGTCGATGGCGGACATTAAGGCTGCGTTCCCAGTAGGCAAACTGTTCGCCGCCGACCGAGTTAGCGGCGTATCGTTTTAGTACGCCCTTCCATATATTTCAAATGGCGTGTTCACAGTTTGCTAGTTTTGCGCTCACTCTACGCGTTACGCTGCAAACAGCCTTAATCGCTTGCTAGCTTAATACAGTTCTGGGTCTAGCAACATTTTGAGATGTGCTTGCCAACGTGGGGAAAAACTGCCTTTAACATAGAGGGTTTCGCTAACCAATCAAATTTAAGGGAATTGTATACAAAGAAGTACTTAAAAACTTAACTTTAACAATAGCAATAAACTTGATAAACTGAATATTTACCAATGTGAATCTGCGTGACTCCTTGACCGATATGCTTGAAAAAGGAGCTCCTTGCATGCTCACCAGTGAAGGTGTGAAGGAGTTGGTGCGTTGCCAGGGAGAACACCTGTTTGGAACAATAATATTATGATTTTAAACTTACATGGTCATTATCATTAAGTATAACTATTATGAAAGACGGGATTTTTACCATGTTTATTTCGTTTTTCGAGTTCCCGATATTTCGGCGCAGTTGCACACGCCATGATCACGGAGTTAGTTCGTCAAAAATCCCGTCTTTCATAATAGTTATAATAATATTATGATCTTATACAAAGTCGAAATGAAGGAAAGAGTAAGAATGTTACTCAGTGTTAAGAATTATTAGACGGAATTAGCTGTAAAGTTCTGATTTCCTAAGTCTACTATGGGGCGGCATAATAGTAACAGGTAAACAGCGGTAAATGGCGTTGACTCACCCGATTGTGGGACCAGTAGTAATTGCAAACAAAAATATCTATTATGTTATGACTCGCTTTCTAGATTGAAGCATCTGTTTTAGCCGTAGGCCACCAAGTTCAGAAATTTTATCTCCCTCGGGCTTCGATCAACAATACAACTAGATAACCGGTAAGAGTGTCAAAAACGGCAAATAAGAGCGCGCTTCAAAGGTGCGTTCTTATTTCTTATCGCTTCCTATCACTTTTGACGTAAGATCGAAATATTCATAACCCTTTTCTCCGTTTAAAAAAGTCTGTATATTTGACATTTGTTTTAGTTCGTGTATACCAATCCAATGTATACGCTCACCTTAATGACCAGGTCAGTTATCTCTCAGTGCAAGCATGTAAAACCCACACGAGCACGTCCCCGCGCCGGCCGCACGACACGAGCGAGCCCGTCGACGATGGGAACGTTACGTAGTGGCATGCCCGCTATATACACTCACCTTGATGTCTCCGTCGGCCGCGCCGATGGCGTACGTGTCCTCGCGCGGGGACAGCGCCACACACTTGATGGGCGCGTGGTGTGCGTGCAGCTTGTGTCTCTGCGAGCGCGCCCGTAGTATGGCATGTAGTGGCATGCCCGCTATATACACTCACCTTGATGTCTCCGTCGGCCGCGCCGATGGCGTACGTGTCCTCGCGCGGGGACAGCGCCACACACTTGATGGGCGCGTGGTGTGCGTGCAGCTTGTGTCTCTGCGAGCGCGCCCGTAGTATGGCATGTAGTGGCATGCCCGCTATATACACTCACCTTGATGTCTCCGTCGGCCGCGCCGATGGCGTACGTGTCCTCGCGCGGGGACAGCGCCACACACTTGATGGGCGCGTGGTGTGCGTGCAGCTTGTGTCTCTGCGAGCGCGCCCGTAGTATGGCATGTAGTGGCATGCCCGCTATATACACTCACCTTGATGTCTCCGTCGGCCGCGCCGATGGCGTACGTGTCCTCGCGCGGGGACAGCGCCACACACTTGATGGGCGCGTGGTGTGCGTGCAGCTTGTGTCTCTGCGAGCGCGCCCGTAGTATGGCATGTAGTGGCATGCCCGCTATATACACTCACCTTGATGTCTCCGTCGGCCGCGCCGATGGCGTACGTGTCCTCGCGCGGGGACAGCGCCACACACTTGATGGGCGCGTGGTGTGCGTGCAGCTTGTGTCTCTGCGAGCGCGCCCGTAGTATGGCATGTAGTGGCATGCCCGCTATATACACTCACCTTGATGTCTCCGTCGGCCGCGCCGATGGCGTACGTGTCCTCGCGCGGGGACAGCGCCACACACTTGATGGGCGCGTGGTGTGCGTGCAGCTTGTGTCTCTGCGAGCGCGCCCGTAGTATGGCATGTAGTGGCATGCCCGCTATATACACTCACCTTGATGTCTCCGTCGGCCGCGCCGATGGCGTACGTGTCCTCGCGCGGGGACAGCGCCACACACTTGATGGGCGCGTGGTGTGCGTGCAGCTTGTGTCTCTGCGAGCGCGCCCGCAGGTCCCACACGAGCACGTCCCCGCGCCGGCCGCACGACACGAGCGAGCCGGTCGACGCTGCGAACGCAACGCACGCCGCGCCGCCCTCGTGGCATGTCCATGCTGTAATGACATGATAAAGGCCGAGTCAGGCAAAAGTCCTGGCATGGCTGGGGGCATTCTATATATTGATGTCTGAAGAAGTTCGAATCGATCGTTTGAAATCCTACATCAGGAAAACCGGTGGTACTTCTAAGCTACTTGACTAGAGAAATCCTCAATAAGAAAAAGATTACCTACGCTAACAATCTTCTCATAAGCGAAAGGTCACTCACTCATCACGAAATCTCGAAAACAACTGGATCAATGTAGATGAAATTTGCATGAAGGTAGATTATGTAGGAGACGTCCGTTAAGAATAGATTTTGGGAAGTAAAATCGGCACGTTAAGTTTATATGGAACTTCCTCATTTATGGATTTAGAAGTTTGTAAATTGTTATGTAAGCCACCTACTCACGATAACAAATGATTTGCGTAGGCCAAGTTAAAAAAAATCCCCCAAATGGGATAGAAAGGTGGGCTTAAAGTTTATGTTGAAATTCCTCGGGAGCAAAGCCCCGGGATGCAACTAGTTATAATATAAAATTATCATAATTGTAATTCCTATTTGGATTTGAACAGGACTTTATTATAACTTATGACAAAAAACCATACTCACAAATTACCAATGCTTTCTTCATAGGCATTAGTGTATCCCAAATAGCTACATTTTTACTTTCTGAGCTGTGTCCGGCTGTAACAAATGAAAACCTTTGATTATTGGACTTGATCAAAGTATAAACTAATAAAACTGTAAAATATCACACTAACCTGTTGCGACTAAACTGCAGGAGCCTAGGAATACGAAATCACTTATTCCTTTACTATGGCATTGGTGTGTCTGAAAAGAAAACAACTTTTAAGATTTGTAATAAAAACGTTTTTATTTCGATGCAGAAAAGAAACTTCAACAAGGCGAAGTTGCCATCGTTGTCGACGACCGCAAACTTCTTGGCGTAGTCGGGCGAGAACATCGTATTCACGTATAATAATATAGTAAAGCATATATCAACAACTCACAAAGAACGGTCTAGCTAGGCGACGCGTGCGGCTGTCCCGCGTGCTGGTTCGCCGATGGGTGCAGTTGCCACATAGCAAAGTTCCCATCTGCATCAGCTGCAGCAAACTTGTGGCTGTAGTCGGTGAAGGTAGTGCCCTATTCTCGTAGCTAAAATCAAAATCTTACCAAGAACGGCCAAGGCGACGCGTCCGGCTTTCCCATGTGCCGTTTCTCAGGTGGATGCAATAGGGTATTTTACTGTTGTTGAAATGCAGATATTTAATGATGACGTTAAAAAATATTGCAATTAAGAATACCAAATGTGAAAAAATAATTTGAATCTGTTTTATAATAAAAGAATTATAGTCTGTTTGATTTTGACTATAGCTGTCTCTTTCTAAAACGAAATCTTCTATGGCGTGACTATGACGCTACTAACCCACTGACGTCACTAAGATAGCGTCCTGTCCTTGTCTAATTATAAAGTTTGAAGTCCTATATCTTTGGAAATATTCAAGATAATTCAAAATGAAAACTTGTTTTGTGTAGCTAATATTTCGAAAAACATTTTAAAGAAATAAAATAAAATCAGTAAAATACCGTATTGCCACATGGCAAGGTTCTCATCTGCATAGGTACCTAAAATCAACAACTTACAAAGAACGGTCTAGGCGACGCGTGCGCCTGTCCCGCGTGCTGGTTCGCAGGTGGATGCAATAAGGTATTTTACTGATTTTTTTTTATTTCTTTAAAATGTTTTTCGAAATATTAGCTACACAAAACAAGTTTTCATTTTGAATTATCTTGAATATTTTCAAAGATATAGGACTTCAAACTTTATAATTAGACAAGGACAGGACGCTATCTTAGTGACGTCAGTGGGTTAGTAGCGTCATAGTCACGCCATAGAAGATTTCGTTTTAGAAAGAGACAGCTATAGTCAAAATCAAACAGACTATAATTCTTTTATTATAAAACAGATTCAAATTATTTTTTCACATTTGGTATTCTTAATTGCAATATTTTTTAACGTCATCATTAAATATCTACATTTCAACAACAGTAAAATACCCTATTGCCACATGGCAAGGTTATTATCTGCATCGGCCGCAGCGAACATGTTGCCGTGGTCAGTGAAGCTTGGTAGCTTCAATAGGGTGGTCCCTATTCTCGTAGCTAAAATCAACAACTTACAAAGAACGGCCTAGGCGACGCGTGCGTTTGTCCCGCGTGCTGGTTCGCCGGTGGATGCAGTTGCCACATGGCAAGGTTTCCATCCGTATCGGCCGTAGCGAACTTGTGGCTGTAGTCGGTGAAGGAAGCGCCCTATTCTCGTAGCTAAAATCAACAACTTACAAAGAACGGCCTAGGCGACGCGTGCGGTTGTCCCGCGTGCTGGTTCGCCGGTGGATGCAGTTGCCACATGGCAAGGTTTCCATCCGTATCGGCCGTAGCGAACTTGTGGCTGTAGTCGGTGAAGGTAGCGCCCTATTCTCGTAGCTAAAATCAACATCTTACCAAGAACGGCCAAGGCGACGCGTGCGGTTGTCGTGCGTGCTGATTCGCCGGTGGATGCAACTGCCACATAGCAAAGTTCCCGTCTGCATCAGCTGCAGCAAACTTGTTGCCGTAGTCGGTGAAGCTACCACCCTATTCTCGTAGCTAAAATCAACAACTTACAAAGAACGGCCTCGGCGACGCGTGCGCCTGTCCTGAGTGCTGGTTCGCCGGTGGGTGCAACTGCCACATGGCAAGGTTTCCATCTGCATCGGCCGCAGCAAACTTGTTGCCGTAATCGGAGAATCGCACGCGCGTCACTTTGGCGAACGCGCCCGGCGCACGCGGCGACCACACGCACGAGCCGTGCCCCCACTCCCAGAGTTGGACCGACCCGTCCGCACCGCCCGTTAGGTCTGTATTTAACGACATACAAAAATTAGGTTACTGAATTGCAATATCAACGGTTAACCTAACCATCAATACCTCCTCTATCATGTTAATTTTGGTCAAATTATCAAACTGTTATTTCACAAATTTTGTATAAAAACTTTTTCTCTCGCACAATAAACTATGCATTATGTAAACTTTAGACTTTTACCCCCTTATTACAAAACGTGGACTAAAGTTAGACCTGGTTTAAAATTGATGCTAATTCTGTCTTTCATTTGGAAAATGAAAGTGACAGCAGTGCGATCCCGGTATTTCGGGATCCCGGTATCCCGTAATGCATTCCCTAGACAGCACCAGTTTAGTACCAGTTTTAAACCATGACTATTTTTTAGTCACGTTTTGTAATAAGGTGGTTTAAGTTAGGAAGTATTGCTGGTTGACCGTAACTTATTTTGCTTGAAATAATTACACCGATATAAAGAGGCTGAATATACTGTGTCACTTTGGTTGGCTTTTTAAGATCGATATTGCATAAACAAAAATTAAAAATTGTACACTTACATAGAGGTTGTGAAGGATGCGCGGCCATCCGTTTAATGTTGTCGATTTTGTGTTTCAAAACCTAAACATAGATAAAATTTTAGTAGGTATCATTTAAATTTACAATTTCAATAGTTTTTAAAACACAGTGTGAAACAAAACCAGAGCAAAATTTACGAGTGGTGCCTTACATATATTAAATAAAACAAAGGACAGAACATGCTCCACAGGAATTAACGCAACTTACAATATAGCAAAAAGATCACGGGCGTAAACATTACAAATGAGACACCTAAAACATAAAATCCTACAATAAAAAAGGTTTACTCCCTTTATTACGTGGACACAGTCAATGAAGAAAATAACCCAATATGGTACTTCTAACTAAAACAAAACGCCTGGTGAAATAAAAGAACATCTTGTTCCTAAGAACCGACAAACAATAAAATAAAAAGAAACAACAGACTACTGATAAAAATGTGGTTTTTAAAAAAACTGAAACGGGTAACATCGAGCTGAAAATAATAGAGGTGCGGATCACGGTTTCGTGACAAAATTTGGTGGGTCTAGTCACTGACCGGCTTCATAAGGAGTTTGGAGCGATGCAGCACCAGGCGACAGTACTTCGGGTCGTGGCAACCCGGGAACTGCAGACCCTTCACCTGCGGCCAACACTCCGTTATATCGCGTGCCACAACACGTGTACGAACAAACCTAAACTGCTTTGTAACTGCTCGTTCGTAGGTCTGAATAACGTTGTCATGGGGTCAAAATTCAAGTCAACCCGAATCCCGCATTTACAAACACAAAACCCAGTTTATTTAGAGAAAGGACACGGCCAAAACAGTTCCCAAAGCATACATTAAATACAGGTGTTAGTCAGAACAGAAGTAAGAGCCAGCGAAGCGCAGCGAGGCGACCACGCAACAGGTAACAACGTACACATTATCAACACCTTAGTTCCCAGCACGTCTAAATGAATTAATGTGTAAATGTTCAGTTATTTAATTTAATGCTCACTAGAAAATCTTCTATAAGCGAGTTTGACAAATCGTTTTAAAATTGGCATGTTTTATTGTCTTAATTCTATAAGCGGAAGGAAACGAGATAAAGTTGAGAATAGAAGCGCATATTCAAGCAAGGCAAGAAATATAGATTCGTGCAGTCGAAAAAGGAGAAGTTGCAGCTTCCATATAAAATTAACCTACGTCGCACAGCTAAGAAAAATATCTCAAAAAATAGATAAAAGTAGTTATTAACAAACTGCCCACCCGCGACTGTCATCCTTACTGGCTAACATACATAGAAAATGCTCCAAAGATTCTAAATCCGCCTGAATAGGCGCAGAATACTACTCTAAAATATTTTACTTTTAATTATGTAAAAGGTAACCTAAAGACCATAAAAAAGTGGAATAGAGATGTCATGAAGTTTAAAAAAATGGACATCTGCGTCATTTTAAGTTGATTTGCTCAAGATAGCCAGGCTGCCGCTGGATTTGAAGGTGTAAGTAAAACAATTAAATAAAAAAAACTTATTTTTTCCCATTCTATGTCTATCAAAACATTGCCTACAAAGTGCGCTGAGTGGCTAAAAACATCTTCATAAATCTCGCCCAACCAAGATGATACAATATAGTTATTACATGGGCGCAGACTCCCAGTGACCTATGTACCTACAGCAATATTCTGTTATCGCAGATCTCCCTTCAGCTCTACGATTATATAATATAATAAGTCCAGTCTACCTACTACCAATACTACCAATGAACTTGTCAAAGCGCCGTAAGTACACTTCGACCAATTTAAAAAGCCATACCTGGACTAATATTAGGGCTATTTTTCAATGTTTTAGCCAGTAAGGATGATAACCAAAAGTATGTCATTCTTTTCTACGTATTTTTAGCTATTTTTGAGAAAATTAACATTGATGTTCGAAGTAGGTATTTTTTGCAACTTCTTCAATTCCGTCTTGGATAAGTATTATTCCATAAACTTAGAATCAAAAAATATTAAGCATAAAATGTAGTACCTACTAAAATGGTTTTCCTAACAAACTTTTGTATTTTTACAAATTGCTAGTAGAGATGAATACCTAAACTAACTCGATTTTTTTAAAGTATTATCCGTTATTCATTTGCATAACCCGAAGCAGATCTTAAAACTGTAATTACTATAATTATCAGCATTGATTCACCCAGACGCGCATGTTAGTGCATTAGTGAGTTCGTTGACGTACTGTGACGACAAATGCTTCGTGCCCGGTCGGGACGCGCGAGTGGCTCGCACGCCGCTCCAGCTGTGGATTTACATTACCGAGCATTTACACTCCGATTCAAACTGAATGACTTCTGTGAACATCGCGCGAGACGCTGCGCAGTAGACAATTTCGAGGCGTGTGGGTGGGACAGAGGGGGCTACCGCGTAACTTTATGGGTATGAACTTCATACGTTTTTTGGAATTTTGATTCAATTTTATAAAAAAATAGCCGCTATCATTTCCCTGTTTAGTGACGTCGGGTTTATCAATAGCTAGCTAGCAACGTTCAACAGAACAAAGCAGCAAAAATCTATCAAAATAAAGAATTCAAATGACAGTTGAAGCCCATGCCAATATCCATATTTTTTAGCCGGTAGCCCCCCAGGTGAGGTTGCGGGGTACTCTACTGCGCATAGCGGGTAACTTCACATGGGCCAATAAGATTGAATCGAACTGTACCTAGATTTTAGTCAACGCAGTATTTCTAGAAACTATTCTGTAGGTTAAATAGGGGTATAATATTATAAACATCGACAATATACTAATTTAGTAAGTTATTGATTAGTAATTTTCTAATAGATTAAATAACATTTAACGCATCATTAGTATAAATATTAAGTAGTTACACAAAATTACTGAATAATAGAATATGAAGCAGTACCTGCTAATAAGGGCATAGATGTATACATTTTATTTTCTATAGTATTAAATAATATACAAACAGTACCTTCTCCTTAATAATAAATGCTGTAAAATCAACATTTAATCTCACTCAACCTTCAACACCTCTTAAGCGTGCTTCAAAAACCCAATTAGCTGTTCACTCAATTGGTACCATGTTATATTAAGGGTAGTAACAAGTTTTCCATAATAATGTCAGCCCTCGTTAAGCGAATATGAACTGTAATCCAATAGCATTAAGGTTGTACTTACAACGCTCGCGCCGCGGCCGGTTTGGCTGGCCATGCCGATGGGCACTTGCGGCGCAGTGGGGTTCAGTGGCGAGCTATTGCCGGTCCCAGGTACGGAACCGTTGTTGGGCCTGTCGATAAAAAGTGTTGCTTGCTTTATGGCTGAGATAAGTTTTTTTTAGTTTAGCGGAAACAAAAATAAGTCAGGACCGTCAGATGCGGTTTACTATAAGAATAGAATTCACTACATTATCTTAGTATTTTCTATCAAGACTGTCATTCTATTCAATAGATTCTGAATTATTCACTCAATCACACAACAATAAAACAAAACTTGTTTTGTAGAAGAGCTTTCTAAAATTTTAAGTTATCAATTTTTTATCTCTAATTTTGGTCTTTTAAAACCATCGTATATGGGAAAGATTTAACTACCATCGACAGAAAGATAGTGTACCTATGTGTATATGTGTGTGCCTGTGTGTATGCACGCGTGTGTGTATAGTGAATTGTCTGTTGTCGTGATCAATGGTCGGAAGACCGACCGACCAGTTTCTTCCACCGCGCAGCAACGATACATCAATAGTTATCTGCCCCGACCGTATACGAACACAAATCAAATAAAACACAAATGCGATTTAGATTATGTCCGTTCCGGCCGGAGAATAGCCCCGACCATATACGAAACACAATCCACCCTAAAGGTATTTAAAATGTCATTTAGATAAAAAAATACGCATTAACATGGAAACTAGAATATTTATCCTTTCTCTGCGTGAAGTGAGTAAAATAACTACCGCTAGAATTATAGTAGTTCAGTGCCGACTTTGGATCATAGCTACCTGTCCTGATGCTGGATCAGCAGGAAGCCGGTATCGGGCAGCGTGGCGGGGTCGGTAGCCAGCCCCATCAGGTCCACATCGCACTCGTCTTCCGACCAGCTGACTCCGCCGCGTAGTAGCAACGACACGTCCATCTCTTGGACTTCTCGGGCCGTAGCCACTGCTAGCAGACCACCGCCAACCTTGAACAAAAGATAGAAAAAATACGAAAATAATAAGGCGTGATTTTATATGCGCACGAGTTCAACTTCAGGCTTTTAGCGATAAAGACTCAAATAGATGCGCAGGGCCTTTAACGATAAACATTTTCCCCCTTATTCCAAAACGTGGACCAAAATTGAGACCTGGCTTAAAACTGATGCTAATGCTGTTTTTCATTTGGAAAATAAAAATGACAACACAAGTTTAATGCAAGTTTTAAACCAGGACTAATTTTAGTCCACGTTTTGGAATAAGGGGGTTTATGTACACTGCGATTCGATCTAAATGCGGCGCAGCAACGTTCCTCGTAAATTCACCTTTCCCACCCGCCCATCCAAATTGTGTACGGCGCATCGTTTCGCGCGATGTTCTGACCGAGACGCCAAAAAGTTTAAGTCAGGCTGTACACCCACGAGCAATAATATATAAACAACATAGAACTTGTCACATTGAAGCGATCCGAAACAAATTGTCTGTCCCTTTAAAGTCATTCAATATTGTAATATGACATAGTCCTATGTTGTTTTCATATTATTGTTCGTACGTCTAATGCTGCGTACAGACCGGCACAACGAACGCCAACGAACGACATCAAGCGTTGCCCGCTGCACGTTCCTGGCCTTCGAAGATCAATCTAAAGCTAAATAAAGGATCGCTGGGAGCGATTCCAGATCACATTTGGGTTTTTCAGATTATCTTATTGAGACAGAGGGGAAAACAGAACTCCTTGGCTTGCGTTCGTTGGCCTTCATTGGTCCGGTGTGTACGCAGTGTAAAGGGAACAACTTGATGTGCATGAAATATACCATGGATAGTTCTTGACCAGTATCTTGCCAGCAAGACGCTAGCGAAGTTTTTCTGACTTGTTAAAAACTCACCCTATTGAGGCAGAAAGCGGCAATGGAATCCTGCTCCTTGTGTATGATGCGCACGGGGCTGTACATGTCTTCGTCTCTACGCTGATGAGGTACGCAGCCCACTCGGTTCTCAGCGTTGGCCGCACCACCGCCGCCCATAGACATGGACTGGGTACGCCGCCGAGAAAACACGGCGCGGATGAACAACTCCTGCATAAAGAAACAAGTTTATTGTAAAAACTTCGTTTTCATGATAAGCTTTTTTGTTGAGCTCGCGAGCTCTGTACAGCACGATGTTTTGGGTAGGACCAAAGAGCATGTAATCACTACGTTTAGGTAGGACTTGGGTAGGACTGAATCAAAATGCAAAAACGAAACGACATCGTTACAACTTTAATATTGTATTGTCATCCAAATCAAACCTGTATGCAAAGTTTCAGCTCAATCGGACACCAGGAAGTTGGTCAAATTTAACTTGCAAGATCGGGACAGGAGATACTAAAGAAAAGCTTGTAAAATGATTGTAAAAAGTCTCAACAGGTTGTTGCCTTGAACGAAACAAACGATTGTACCGGAGCAAACAAGGGAAACATGTTATTTTTTTACCTGCACTGGTTCTTGTCGAACTAAATAACTCCATAGCCTCCTCGCAGGAGCGGAACTGAATAATCTCGAGTTGAATGGTGTATTATGCTTTTCTAGCAAACATCTGAAATACAAATTGACAATGAAAAATCTTGAAATGTTTATAAGAGTTTTATGGCACCACTTGGCTGTTACTTTGTTTTCTATGATTTATCATTATCAGTGAGGTTTCATGACCTCTTATTCACAAACTGTTAAATACCCGACTGCGGAAGTTACGCATTGTCACTGCGACTCACTTCAGAATAGTCAAAGACCAAGCACAGAAGTGGAGTCCAATTCCCTTTCCGAACGGTTGTGATCAGGGAGGCGGTCCATTCTCATTTTCATACGCTTCTCTTCACTTTATGGTGCATCCACACAGCCCGGCGGCTTGACCATAGCCGCTAGACAAGAGAGAGAAGCCGCTGGCAATACACAAAGTTGTGTGGATGCACAATTAGACTCACCTGTACTTGTTTATGGGCGGGCCCGATATCTGTTGGTCGGGGAAGCAGCCGGGGACGAAGTCAGGCGGCGGCGCGCGGGATTCAAGAGTCTCTGTGAGTTGCTGCTGCCACTGGTCCACTCGCCGCAAGGCCGCGTGGACTGTGGGACTCGTGGTTGCAAGCTCTGAAACAATTATATGATGAGAGATGTTAGATTATATTAGACTAACGTATACAAACATTTGCTAACAAATTAGTGTGTATATTTGCGTCTGGTCACAAAAGAAGATCTCCATACACATTATAAAACACAGTTAAGGCCTGCTCAGACGAGGGACTTTTGTCTGACGACATATTATAACCTAAATGTATCATCATCATCATCATTTCAGCCGAACGACGCCCACTGCTGGGCATAGGCCTCCCCCAAGGATCTCCACAACGATCGGTCCTGCGCTGCCCGCATCCAGCGGCTTCCCGCGACCTTGACCAGATCGTCGGTCCACCTTGAAGGGGGCCTGCTCACGGAACGTCGTCTGGTTCGCGGTCGTCATTCGAGAATCTTTCCGCCCCAACGGCCATCGGTTCTCCGCGGTATGTGTCTCGCCCACTGCCACTTCAACTGAGCAATCCTTCGAGCGATGCGGTCGTTTTAGTTCTCCTGCGGATCTCATCATTTCTGATTCGATCGAGCAGGGAAATACCATGCATCGCTCTCTCCATTGCTCGCTGGATGACCTTGAACCTAAACGTATATCGACGGTTATTCCATTCGTGAAGGTCTAGCGAGGAATCAGGAATCGCTAGATAGCTTCCTGGGCAGAATAACCTTAGCTTTCGTTGAATTCGCAGCGACTTTTAGGTTATGTCGGCGGAAAAAAGTCCCTCGTCTGTGCAGGCATTTATACCCATATGACTATGCTTGCAGTATCAAAAAATCCCACCCGCTAGAAGTCAGCATCTGTGTCACTCGTTGGCTGTCAAGTGAGTGACAGTGACTTCAGTCGCATACCAAAGGCCTGTGCCAAGGCTGTGCCGCCAACGACGTACACACATATTGTAAGTCACCGCTACACTTGTTTTGTCTTCCAAACGTTATGCCCGGTTTACATTATCTTAGTGTTTAGAAGAGTGCTTTAGGTGAGTACTTTAGTAGAAACGTGTAAATGCTACTCGCTATTAGTGATGGGCAGTGGATAAATACTCAAAGAGTAAATACTCGGATATTTATCGACAATGGATAAATACTCGTTTTTATCCGTTTTTATCTGATATTTACTCAAAATCACGGATAAATATCTTTTTAGCTGTATCTACGCACAACTTTTGTTTTGCTTTTGGGTATTCCACTATTCTTTTTAACCAGCGAAAAATAACTTTGTTTTTCGTAGTGTCCTTCATTTTCAATTTTTCAATAATAAAAATTGCATTGTGAATGCAAGAAGAAAAAATATAAATAACTTGAAATATTAGATAGTTCTTTTGCTTTTTCTTTTCATTATTTGTAATTTAAAAACGCAGAAACACATATTTTTATCTTAAAAATACTAATTACCTTCATTCTAATTTCAAAATTTACGTTAAATGGAAATAAAAATGTTCAAAGAGTATTTATCCGCCTTGTTGGATAAATAATCGAGTGAAAATGGATATTTACGAGTATTTATCAATTTTGAGTATTTATCCGGATAAAAACCCATCACTACTCGCTATAGTACGGTTCCGCTTGCCTTTCAATTAGGATCAAAATAGGATTGGTTTTTATTTTTACTCTCCTAAACACTAAGATAGTGTTAACCGGGCATTAGACGTACCGGACATCTCGATGCCGCACAGCTGCAGAAAGTGCTGCAGCTTCTGCTGTGCGAGCCGCAGCACGGCGACGCGCATCACGTACCACGAGTACGAGTCGGGGTCCGAGTGCTCGTTGTTCGTGTGCTTGCGACGCTTCTCCGACCTGGCGTCAGGTTAAATATTAGTTTTGAAATGCTTGCGACGGACAATTTTGCCTTCAGTTAATATCTACAGGGCGTTTTAGGGGCACCGTTGCAAAAACTTTAACCATCATGCTGAACAACGTACAGCAAGAATTTTTGTCAGAAATGAATCTTTCTTTCTTTCTTTCTCTTTATTTCCGACAAAAAATCTTGCTGTGCGTTGTACAGCATGATGGCCTGAAGCCATGGTTAAAGTTTTTGTAAAGGTGCCCCTAACACCCTGTATGTATTCTTATGCAGTTACAATAAATTTGCCAGAAGCTCTTACTTGGTGTTGGAGGTGTCGAAAATATCGTCATCGTCGGGGTCGCTGCCGCTGTCTTCCGCATCTTCCCCGCCCGACTCCGCCGAATCATAGTCGTAGTTCTCCGAGTCTTGTTCTGATGTGGGCTAAAAAACAACAATAAATTTAAACCATGAAGGGTTTAGTTGTCTATCTATACCATTCGATTACTAAGTTTCCAATGCTACTGGAATTTTAGGTCCAAATATACCAATGGTATTATTAGATACTAGCGGCCGCTCACGGTTTCACCCGCGTGGTTCCCGTTCCCGTAGGAATATCGAGATAAAAAGTATCCTATTTGTTATTCTAGCCTATAATCTATCTTTGTTGCAAATTTCATCCAGATCCGTTCAGTGGTTTTTGCGTGAAACATACATACTCACAAACTTTTGCATATATAAAATTACTAGGATGGTACTAATATAATAGATCAATCTAATTCGATAATGTTTATGTGTCTAGAATATCTAGATACCGTTAGTTTCTAGTTTTATTCAAATTTTTGTAAAGTTGGAGTATATGGACGACGCGACGGCCTGAAACGTAAGGACAATAATGTAAAAGGCAGCAATACTAACCTTCGTAAGTAAATACGTGAGTATACTGCAGTGCGGAGGCACAAACTGTTCCCTATAAGTAGGTCTGCCCTCTTGTATATTCTTGTGCGGCACCGCGGGGCCCAGCCCCAAAAGTTTCATGTTTAGCAACGCTCTCTTCTCGCGTAGGGACGACCATACAGATGTGCCTTCCGTGCGCTCCACTATTTTAGGCTAGGGAACAAATTTGTTAATTCATAAAGTTGTATGCGTTCCTGATATACTCAAAAATAAGTAAAGCTTGTGTTAAAACATAAAGAAACAATATGTTGGATGTACACGCCACTAAGAAGGCGTGACGTCACTCAGTCAACGCTCTCACTAGACGCGTGATAACGCGAGGGGGGACGCCGCGTGAGCCAGTCGTGTGACACACAGAGTGACCCATTCGCGCGTGTACAGACGCCATTGTCGCGTCTACCCCAGTGAAATAAACGCTTATCAACTCATAAACGATCCCCGGCCGGTGGATTAGTTGTACAGACGCCATTGTCGCGTCTACCCCAGTGAAATAAACGGTTATCAACTCATAAACGATCCCCGGCCGGTGGATTAGTGTCAGTTAAGTTATCATCACCACCGCATCACCGGACCACCACAGTCTACCCCAGTTCATCGTCCAGATCATCCAA
Source organism: Crambus lathoniellus (assembly GCA_949710035.1). Lineage (NCBI taxonomy): Eukaryota > Metazoa > Arthropoda > Insecta > Lepidoptera > Crambidae > Crambus > Crambus lathoniellus. The sequence continues at coordinate 10,892,937 of OX453309.1, read as the reverse complement.
GGTACGTCCATTCCCACAGTCGTATGTACTTGTACATCGCAAGTACATTGGACTTGTGAGTTTATGCGTACAACGTTAATTTGAAAAGTAAAGATGTTGCCGAACACACATCCTAGCAAGTGGTGTAACGAAAAAATAATTCATTGAACCAAATTGCTCTCAAATCTAATTGATTGTGAATTTGTAAATTAGATTAATACTCATATCGTAATCGTAAACACTTACCGATACCTAATTGTATGTATAGGCTCATTTGGGTCGTATACGAATGCAGCCTCTACTCGAAGTCGTGGGCCACACTGGAGCGACCGCGTGGCGCGGAGGCGACCTGCGGATCCGCAGGACGCGAGAACACGTACTATTCCCTCCGCCGGTCGCGCCAACCGCCGGACGCGCCAGTGTGGCCCCTCCCGTCTGTCTCAATATATTTGTTTTTCCCGCTTAACGCGGACGCAAGACGCGCCGCTCCAGTGTGGCCCACGACTAATACTACTCCGAATACTAACCGAACGAAACTACTAACCGAATACTCGTTTACTACTAATGTAAACGAGTATTCGGTTGACCGTATTCGACGACGAGAGCGAGAGAGAGTTAAACCCAAAAGCGGTCGCTGGATCCGATAGTATCGAACTAATGTAAACTACAAACAACCGACATCGCTCGAAGGATTGCATCGTGCAAGTGGCAGTGGGCGGGACACATAGCGCGGCGAACCGATGGCCGTTGGGGCGGAATGGTTCTCGAATGGCGATCGCGAACCGGACGACGTTCCGTGGGCATGCCAACTACAAGGTGGGCCGACAATCTGATTAAGGTCGCAGGAAGCCGCTCGATGCAGGTAGCGCAGGACCGATCGTTGTGGAGATCCTTGATGGAGAGACCTATGCCCAGAAGTGGGCGTCGTACGACTGAAATGATGTTGAATGAATGTAAACGCGCTATAAGTGTTCAAACAGAGTGGGAGCGGGGCAGGGGGCGGGCGAATTGTGCATAAGTTGGTGCGTCACATTGACTTATTAGATAAGACGTCTGTCGCGAGTGCGCAGTGAATGCATAATTCGCCCGCATCGCTCCCCGCCCCGCTCCCACTCTGTTTGTACACTAAGAATACTTACGGGTGGCGGCGCGGGGGCGGTAGTGAGCAGTCGCCTTACGCCACCACCGAACAGTTCCGCGTGAGCTCGAGCCTCCGGCGTGTGCGCTGCTAGCCGGTATAGCAGGTGAGCGTCCCTAGCGGCCAACGCCCAGCCCAGTAAGGCCAGGTATACAGCGCAGAATGCTTCTGCTAGGAGGACGGCTAAGCGAGGCGCGTCGTCTTCTTCTGCCGCGCGTAATGCTAAGCCACGGAGTGCTGATACACCTGTTATAGTTGAATGTAGATGCTGTTAGTATTACTGTTGGTGATCACATTTTTGACTTGAAGAACTGACTGACTGACTGACTTGATTTTTGATAAAGCCTCAATGTAATGAAATCATTTTTAACTTTTAGACCCTGGAGTTTTCTATAGAAGACAAAATAAAACAACAAAATAAATTATTAGATATTTTCTTCTAATAAGTCGTGGCGTTTAGAACACAAAAACGTTGGTTTTCTATAGAAGACCGTGGCGGTCAAAAGGTTAAGATACAAAGAAGTTGAGGTAACTCTATAGGGTAAATATACCTGTATATTTTTATTGATGTAACCCACCATTACAGATTTCGTATTACTCACCGGGCCATTTGTTGGGCGTTGTTGTGACAGTTAGCTCTTCGACGGAGTGGCGTCTCGGGCGTGCGATCAAGTGACTCGTGCCAGGGGTTTCGGCGATCATACTGTGGCAAAAGAACAACTTAATTATGTTCTATTTAGAGCATATCCTCTATAAAAGTATTTATGTCACAGAGACAAGGATATGCGGAAGATTCATCGGGCGTCTGGCCGCAGATTTAAGATTCAGAGACTATTGTTGGTGCAGACGGGTAGAAAGAGGGACTGAGAAGTACAACAATGTATGAAAAAGACGTTATACCAGGTGTAAATGAATTGAATACTTATCTATCGTGATGGATGAGTGTGTGCTTTATGCTAAAAGTATCAGGGTCGCACAAAGTTATGGCAAATACATGCGGACAGACGGGATGCCCAGTTCGCCGATAGTTAACAACAAATCTTGGGCCACAGACTACGGAATATACCAGAAGTAAACAAAGCAACAACTCACCCGTCGTGATGAATGTGTGTGTGCTTCATGCTGAAAGTGTCCGAGTCGCACAGACTTTGGTAAATGCAGGCGGACAGAGCGACAGACAACTCCCGGAGCGTGTGTAAGAGTCGTGTCGCTGACCTACCAGGGATGCCCAGCTTGCCGATAGTTCCCCAAAACGTCTTGGGCAACAGACTACGGAATATAACAGAAGTAAACAAAGTAACAACTCACCCGTCGTGATGAATGTGTGTGTGCTTCATGCTGAAAGTGTCCGAGTCGCACAGACTTTGGTAAATTCAGGCGGACAGAGCAACAGACAACTTCTGAAGCGTATGTAAGAGTCAAGTCGCTGACCCGTTAGGGATGCCCAGCACGCCGATAGTTCCCAAAACGTCTTGGGCAACAGACTACGGAATATAACAGAAGTAAACAAAGTACCAACTCACCCGTCATGATGAATGTGTGTGTGCTTCATGCTGAAAGTGTCCGAGTCGCACAGACTTTGGTAAATGCAGGCGGACAGAGCGACAGACAACTCCCGGAGCGTGTGTAAGAGTCGCGTCGCTGACCCACCAGGGATGCCCAGCTCGCCGATGGTTCCCAACATATCGTGGGCCACAGACTACGGAATAAAACATCGATTTAAAAACACAACAGAAATTTATAAGATAGGTCGAAATCTATAAAAGGTTAGAAAATGAATTGCTTTACTACAACTAAACTAACATTAATCGATAATAGTCACAAACTAACCTGTAAATGCCGTACAGGGTCCGCCACCACAGTGTTGTTGGTAGCCACAGCAGCTGCCAACAGCGGCAGCGTGGTCGGGAAAGGAAGGGGCGACAACAGCTGTTGATGCTGCTTGTCCTGGCCCAGCTCTTGTAGTAGAAGTACTAGTTCCATTCGGACAGAAGCTAGGCCTCCGCCGCCGGCGCCGTGTAGCGAACAGTATGATAGGAGTGTGCGCAGTAACGTCTCGTTTGCTGCAAAAAAGATATAATATTGATGATTGGCAAAATGTTTCAACGTTGCGGCTTTGTATTTGGTCGGCTTAGAAGGTCACATCTAACTGCGACTAGCCTCTTCCTTATATTTTTCCTCATCTTGTGTCACTTGAAATAATAATCTCGAATAGAACACAGTCCCTTACTTTAAAGAAGTTTGACGAGGCAATAATTTATGCGACTTATGAAAATTTTGCTAAAGAAAAAATTAAATGGTTCACGAATAAATCACAGGATAGTCTGTGTGCTTACTTTTTTACTTTAGCTTGTGTGCTTGCCTTCCAGCCACTTCTTCCTCCTGAAGCTACTCTTAATTCAACGAGAAACGAAACTTCGTTAGCCCCGCCGCTTTCACTCGATTTTGTCATGGCCGGAGAGTGAGAGGGACGGGCAAAGTTTCGTTTTTCTTTGAATTAGAGAAGGCCTGCTGTCGGCCCATTGTACAGTCGCATCAGATATATAGTAGCGGGCGAGGTTCTATACTTCTACTACTCCCTGACCAACAGCTGGTGAAGCGTCGGTTTTACAGATAGTGGTGGCGGTTCAGCGTCAGCGCATATAAGTTCTCCGCCTAGCGGTGTGCCTCGGCAGCGCTCGCATAAACCACAGAGACAACGAAGCTTTTTCACTTCGTAAGGTATTCCCACTTCACCTAATGGGTTGTGTACTCACCGTCGAGCCACTTCTTCCTCCTAACGGCACGTTGCACTTTGGCCTCAAAGTCCGCCTTCTCCCTGACTAACAGCTGGTGTAGCGTCGGTTTATCGGGTAGTGGTGGCGGTTCAGCATCCGCGCATATGAGTTCTCCGCCTGGCAGAGTCCCGGCTGCACTAGCATAAACTACAGAGACAACGAAGCTATTTCACTTCGTAAGGTATTCCCACTTCACCTAATGGGTCGTGTACTCACCTTTGAGCCACTTCTTCCTCCTGAAGGCTCAAAGTCCGCCTTCTCACTGACCAACAGCTGATGCAGCGTCGGTTTATCAGTTATTGGTGGCGGTTCAGCATCCGCGCTTCGCATAACCACAGAGACAACGCAGCTATTTAACCTAATGGGTTGTGTACTCACCTTTGAGCCACTTCTTCCTCCTGACGGCACGTTGCACTTTGGCCTCAAAGTCCGCCTTCTCCCTAACCAGCAGCTGGTGTAGCGTCGGTTTATCAGGTAGTGGTGGCGGTTCAGCATCCGCGCATATGAGTTACGCCGCCGGCTGCGTTCGCATAAACCTCAGAGACAACGAAGCTATTTAACCTAATGGGTTGTGTACTCACCTTTGAGCCACTTCTTTCTCCTCACGGCACGTTGCACTTTGGCCTCAAAGTCCGCCTTCTCCCTAACCAACAGCTGGTGTAGCGTCGGTTTATCAGGTAGTGGTGGCGGTTCAGCATCCGCGCATATAAGTTCTCCGCCGGGCGGTGCGCCGGCCGCGCTAGCATAACCGCATAAGCGACGAAGAGCTTCCACTTCGCGCTCTAGCCAGATGTACAGCTGGTAGCGGAGGTGACCGCCTGTGATAAACAATCATCATCATCCATTTAATGTCCCTAATGCAGAGACACTGGCCGTCTTTATGGATTGTTAAAGAGAGGTGATAAACAATATTGTTGTCAAAATTCGAAGTCATATTAAAACTCTTATGGCGAAATAATTCTCCTATCCATATTCGATTATATCCAGACTGATATTGGCTATTAAAAGAATAGATGCATTATGCATTATTCGTTGTCTATCCAATTAAAGATTACTCAAAACCTCAATGACTACCACATTCTTTTTTTCTATAAAGCCTTATGTAAAACCTAAGAATATTGATAGCTACCTTCCTTTATCTTATGACTTTTTAAATCATTAGTCACCTGCCAGATATCATACATACCGTCAACTTCAAACCCTGTAGCAAGGGTGCTCAGTTCCTCCATAAGAATCTTCAGACAGGCCACGAACTTGAGCTGCTGCGCCATGATGTCGACGGACGGAGACTCGTCCTCATTCACCTCGTTGCCGCCATTCACTACCTCTGGCTCCTCCTGTTTACCCAACTTCATTTCTAGCGGAGGCGTTGATGCGCCGGAATCACCCGAGCTAATAAAGATAAAGGTTCATTGAAATCAATGTTTAAAGAAAAATAGAGAGCTAATCGACACACATTATAAACTGCGCGCTTTTATTGTGTAAGACTTACTCACAGGACTTACACTGTAAGTAATAAGAGTGGTTTTGGAGTGCAATTGGTTGTCTGATGTGTTGCCAATTTTAATTTGAAATTAAGTACTCTTTCGAGTCTAGATGGCAAGGTGGGGTATCGAGAATTGGAGCGTCCTACGTTTTAAAAGGACGCAAAAGTAGCGTATTTTTGCAAAACACGGGTAATCCTAAATTGCGATTTCAATACGGATATGTCGTTTATGACAAATCCTCACCCTTTGTCCTCCTCTTCATCGTCCCAACTGAGCACGAGTTCATCCGTCTTCGCATTGCTGACGGGTTCCCCCCAGTCCACAACAACTGCTGGTGCACCCCAATCCATGTTGGTTTCTTCCTCCTCTGTTTCAACATGAGTAATTGCCAAGTTTAATTTAAACATTTAATATTAGAGCACAGTCAAGGAATTTTATTCCCTACCCATCTCATTGAAATGTTGTTAGACTCTCACTTACGGTCGAAAATTCCATTTCAGTCATAGTATTGAAATGTGAACTAGCTCTTTTGGTGACAGGTTGCTGGACGTTATTGAATCTTCGATGGGATCAAAATTAAATTCCTTGTCTGTACACGGTAGATAGTAATTGTAAGCATTTATGTTATGCTTAATGGTAATACCAAGCGATTTCAGTAAACTATTTAATACTATTTCCAACAAAAAATTATGGAATCTATAAGAAATTCTTCGAAATGTAATTGAAAAAAAAACTATACACTCATGAACATGTCTTGCAATTCTGGCACACGTTTTAATTGAACCCAATACACAAACAAAAGCAATTCTTGCACAACCAACAAAAACGTTCTAACTCACAAGAACAAGACTTACTCTTGACCGCAATCTCTTCTCCCAGTTGTCCCGTATGTATCCCAGCGTCATCCACGGACGGCACTGAAACAGGATGTCTCGGTTTCTCGTCACGAACTCTCGCAGGCAACTTGGAGAGGACTTCTAGAGCGAGCGCGGGACAGCCCGCCTTGAAGTGACCGTGTGCCGTTTGGAAGTATAGACGGCGTTCTAAACGGGTAATACTCTCTTCTGGTTCGGAGTGGAGGAGCGCTAAAGTACCACCCTGCGAAAAATATAGTGATGTCAACGTCGTAGGAATTTATGATGAAATAGATATTAGCACAACATCACATATCTAATCTCAAACTATGTGGTTGCGTTTATGTTGTGGAAATCTATTCAAACGTCTATTGATCTAACTAAATATTCAGCTAGCTGTACCATTATTCAAAATATGTGTTTTTAATTCTGAAACCGCCGTCTAACCTATTAAAACCTCTTGCCGCGTTTTGGTAGCGAGTTAATCTAGCTTCCAACAACGGCCTATTTCGAGTTCCACGTCATCTGATCCTGTTGACTTACCTGGCTAGGCATATTATGCCGCTTCAGTCTCGGGTGGGTACGTAAATACACGTAGAAGTTGAACACGCTCGGCATTGGCTCGTTGTCCCGCGCCGCGTGAAGACGTCCCGCCGGGCTAAGCAGAGTGTCTAGTGCTTCGCCATAACGCTTCAATTCCCAAAGAGCCATTGACCGAATGAAGGGGTCGGGATGGGCCCTTTCTAAGTCGATTTCATCGTTTTCTGATTGACCGCTGTAATAATAAAAACAATTGTGTCAAATGTACATAAAATAATGGTAACAAAAATGCTAAATTGCTTTATAATAATGTCCGATATGCATACACTTAACTACAGTTCTTATAGATTTACTATTATTCAGCAAGCATTTATGTTGTTTAACCTATAACTATAGAGGTTAGTAATGTAATTTTCCAAATTAAAAATGTATTTCTCTACTTTTAAAGTAAATTCTAGCTAAAAATAATAACTCACCCTAATATTTCATCCATCAATAGCTTTTTCAAGCTTGGTGGCAAAACGGTATCAGATTCATATAAACGGGCAACCACCATTGCCAATTGTAAATCTCCTAAGCGGTTGATAAGTACCTAAAAAGCAACACATATAATTTATTATTATAAATACACGAATAAAGTCGTTGTGTTATTTACAATTAACTCTTTTAATATTTACCTCCAACGCGTCTTTCAAAGCTCCGCCCAGAAGGAAGAATGCTGCCGCATGTTCAAATCTTTGTTTTCCAAGCAGGACAAACGCATTTTTCAAGGCTGCCTTACGCCAACGGTCTTCCGTGAAGTCGTTAGCAAAGAACTGTAATATTTTATGACTATAAAATATAAGAAAAGCTTGAGGATTTTGCGTACTTTTGGAAAGAGTCACAAGCCACATAAGATCTAATGCTTGCAAAACATGTTCAATCTATTTATAACATGTTAATGAATAAGTGCAAAACCTCTTAGGTGGTGATTGTGCGAATGCATATGAACAACTTTTAATATGGGGACAACTCTGCAAAAAATCAGCTGTTTCATATAAATTGTCAATACCTAACCTACCTACTCGACCACTACTCGACCAGAACGTATAGAAAAGCTGATATTTTTTGTTGAGTTGCAGAGTTGGCCCCATAGTAAAAGTTGTTCATATTAATCATGAGCACAATCACCATCTAAGAGGTTTTGCGCTTATTCATTAACACGTTGTATAACTAACCCCAGTCATTTTCTCGTCGCGGTTGGACCGGAACAGGCCCCACAGCAGCATGCGCTTCTTCATGGCGAGGTAGTAGAGTGCGGCGTCCATCGGGTCCTGTTTGCGCATGTAGGCGGCGCGGGCCAGTTTCTCTATGCAGGTGCGCAGCAAGTCGCCCTTCACCCACCATCCCACACCTGGGCAGTACACTATTATCTATCTATACTAATATAAATAATAAATAAATAAATAAATATATAATATATAATATTATTTTCAACACACTTGCTCATAAAGTGAGCCTTATTACATCGATCTTAGGGCCATAAACCGAACTATAACCCACGCGTGCATAATAATATTACAGTACTAGTTGCGTAATAGAATTATCCCTACAAAGTTAAGTAAGTACCTAACTGCAAATTATATGCGAGTAAATAGAGACTTTTCAATTTAACCGGGTAATACAGTATCCCTACAAAGTTAAGTTAGTACCTAACTGCAAGTTATATGCGAGTCAACATAGCATTTTCAATTTCAGCGGGTAATAGATACAGATCTTTTTTTGTAACAACAAAGAGGTTTTATACGGCTGGAAATCCATTTACGTTTTTAGAATAAATAAATGTGTCCCTAATTAAGACAAAAAACATAATTAAGTATATTATTATCAAATTATTTATAATTCACAATAATTTGTTATGAAAAATTTGCATTTTATCACTATTATTATACTTAATTATTTTGAAGTAGGCTGTATGGCTGTATGTAATCAATCACCTCACATTTGGCGCGTTCAAAAAAAAAAACTTGCGCGCTTTTTCCCTTAGTTAATATTAGGTTAATAGAATATGTATGCAATAAATGTTTGTTTTTCCTCGCAAGTGTGTTGAAAAAGTGCGTATGAAACTCGTGAGCAACTTACTCACTAGACACTCGGCTGATTTACGCCCTCGCCTGCGGCTCGGGCTGCAACCCACAGCCTCGTGTATAAAGAGCAACCTAAGCTCACTTGTATCATAATATACTATTTTTAAGCGACTTCAAAAAGAAGAAATCTCTCTCTCTCAGTTTGACCTGTATCTAGTATGTTTGTCCGCGATTATCTTGCGTTTGGCTGAACCGAGTTTGATGCGGTTTTTAGAAAAGTATTTGTTACATTTAGGAGAAGGTTTTGGTATTTTAACAGACTTCAAAAAGGAGATTCTCAGTTTGACCCGTATGTATGTATGATCATTTGTCTTTGAGATGCGGTTTTCAGAATAGTATTTGTTACATTTAGGAGAAGGTTTTGGTATTATAACCGACTTAAAGCTCGATGGATTTAGAATTAGATTTAGGATGTTCTCAGTTTGATCCGTATGATTGTATGCTTGTCAACGACTATCTCTAGGGTAATCTAGTTTGGAAGTCAGCGGACTATTTTTATGTAACAGCCTCAAGAAGTGCTTACCTTTAAGATTATTTAGAAATAAGTTTTACTTTGATTTTAACTAAAATTAAGTTCCGTACCTAATGTAAAACAAGGTTAATTAATGAGAAATAAATTATTATTATTATCTCACGTTTGGCTGAACCGATTTTGATACGAATTTCATCAGACGAGTATATTTAGTTTGTTTATTTGTAATGGATAAACTCAAAACTACGACGAACGAACGGCCGGTTTAAAAATTCTTTCACCAGAAGAAAGCTACATTATTCTTGAGTGACATCCATACTAATATTATAAATGTGAAAGTGTGTTTGTTTGTTTGTTTATTTGTTTGTTTGTTTGTTTGTTTGTCCGTCTTTCACGTCAAAACGGAGCAACGGATCGACGAGATTTTCGGTATGGAGATAATTTGAGAGCCCGAGAGTAACATAGGCTAATTTTTATCCAGAAAAATTATAAAATAAAAATGGTAATTTTGTATAGAAAACCGTTAAACTGTCATACTTCACACAGCTGTCATTTCTTAACCGCTTCCAAAGAGAAGGTATGTCAAAGAGTATGTAACATGAAGTTTGACTTAATACTCTGAGGTAACTCAGTATTAAGTCGAGCTTCGTGGTATGTACTATGCGATTATTATAAGAATAGGACTGTCAAACGGCATTCTTCATCTTTGTTCCTTTTCTTGCACATCCTACACCCTGAAGTGGAAGCGAAACGCAAACAAATATGGCCGTTTTGACAGTCCTATTCTTATAATAATCGCATAGTAATCACTGACATTTTTGCCGCTTAGAATTTCTTTTTTTTTTTAATAAGTGACATTGTTTCAGTCAGGTGATACGAAGTTCGTGTCCAATAAAATTTATATGGCAAAACAACGTTTGCCGGGTCAGCTAGTAGCCTATATTTAATCCCGATATTTCCACGGGAACGGGTAACACGCGGGTAAAACCCTCAATAGTTTGGTAATTAATAAATAAATATTAGACAACATTACATACATTGTTCCAATCTCAAACTAAGTAGCAGTCGAACCAATTGAATCATGACCCATTTTGCTAATAATTTGTTTGAAAGCGTCAAAACTCCAAAAGGTCAGTGTCAATGTCAGCAAGCTTAAATTTCGACCTTATTGAACTTTAATATCTGTTGGAAAATAGACAGATATTAAAGTTCAACTGTACCTGTGCAAATGGAAAAAAGAAATATTGAAAAGTTCCTTTTCAACATTTTCCCGACTGCAATTTCTCGATTGCACGACATTGGAAATTCTAGTAACAATAACTGAAATATCAATATGATGAATAGTAAACTGAGCTGAGTATGATAAACTTTTGTAATGCCTAAACGAAACAAGCATCAGAAATAACATGTTTTAAACTTAAACATTGTATAGCAACACCATTTGCAAATCTTAAATAACAATAATTTAAGTGAGAGTGAAATTGATTTATTACATTTAGTTCAAGAGGATACGCCATCGGTTCTCAACAATCTCAACGGGAAGAAAACTTGAAATAGAGAAAACTGCAAGAACCAAGTCCCTTCGATAACAGAATTAAATACGAAATAACTTTTTTAACAAAGATTAGCTCACCCAATTCTCGCATCGTCATCCACTTTGGCTGTCCCTTCGTGTACCCAGGAATCAAGGCTAGCAGTTGTTCGTGTGATTCGGAATGGAAGGCCCACACAAGGTTGCAGGTGCCGACGCCGTTGCGTTGCTGCGTCGCGCGCTGGGCGAGCGGCAGGCAGCGCAGTAGGTAGCCGTAATGTTTCATCGCGAGGAGGAATCGAAGGCCGCAGTCGTCCAGAGAGTCTGTTATAAGATAAAAGTTATGGTTTTCAATAGTTACAGCCATGATACCCATAGAGACCGAACACAAATATATACCCGTAAAGAATATTTAATAGTTGCAGTGCGCTTTCAAAACAAAAACAAACAGAATTCAAATTAACACGTAAACAAGTAGTTCGATGAATAGTTGGGATACGTATACGTTATCTAAGAGAGAGTGATTTGCAAAGAAGTTCAAATATTTCAAATGGCACTTAATAGTTATCGCTAGTACTAATCACAATATTAATATTTAGCATGTCCAACCTGGTAATATGTCCTGAGTGCTGCCTTGATTTACATCGACGCGTGCGTTAGCGGCGAACCGCTCAGCGAAGTCCGCGTCGCACGTCGACACTGTATCGGCGAGAGCCAACAGATGCATTTGGTCCAGAGAACTGAGCCCAGGGAGATGTGTGTGGGTCAACAGGCGGGATAGGACACGACCTGAAACAAGAAGCCTTTGAAAATTCGAACTAAGAATAGATGCTGATGCAAGTAAATTATTGAAGCCAAATTTAACATTAAAAAAAAGGAATATCTTAAATAGAGCAATCAATCTTCAATACATTCAACGGGATATAATTCTGTTTATTAAACTAAATTGTTATCTTAGGAAATATACTCATGATTTTGTGGTTGTGTTGTGTTATATATAATAGAAATATCAAATACGGTATAACTGACAACTTCGATTGTTGTCAGGGAATGGAAAAATAACATTGATAGAACCTATTATCTTTACTGACTGATGTATGATTTCACACCGACGCTCATAGAATAAATGAACATGTAATTAATTTTAGTAGTTACTACACATTACCAACGGAAACAAATACGAACCTTGTCTGGGCCCAAAGTGCGACAACGGCTGTCGCTCTGGCATAGACGGCCGGCGGTCTACGCCCTCTTCTTCGCCTAATAGTAATGCATCGAGGTCTTCATCGTTGTCCATCGTGCCATCAAAAAGTTCATTATAATCCTGTCGTTATAAATAAGAAGTGTTTGTGAGTCTTGGCGTCAGTGTATAGTATGTTTTTCACAATTTAAAATGTAAACGCCAATATTAGAGTAACAATATGTAATTAAAATGGGTAAAGAATAGGGTTCAAAGAAAAGTGTATGCTTGGAAATATCTTCGATGCATTGTCCTCCCTTATAAACAAATCATAAGGAAATATAAGCTGCAACGTTATTACTTATTTGCAGTAAACTAAATATCATATAAGTATAAAGAATTACCAAATTGGTAATAGCCACAGGCAGGACTGATTAGTCATACTTAAAAACCAATTGATAAGAGTTACCTTAGCTTCTTGTATAGTGGAGGGATGGTGTGGAGATTCTTTATCGGCTACAAGAAGAGTCCACAGAGGCAGAGGCGGCACAGATGTTATCTCTGCGTAGTCCAATTGAACGTCTTCCGTTATCTAAATGAGATTAAAAATGGTGACATTCATTCAATCATAAAGATTGTGTGATTGAAGTTTGTATTTACCTATCTGTTCTAAAAGGGGAGGAGCAATAAACAGTATAAATATTTGTGTTTTTTAACGTTTGTAACTTGAAAAGTACTCAGATATAAATATATATAGCAAATAAAAAATACAGTACAATAATACGAAATCAAAAACTGATAACATAAAAACACACAGTGAAACCACAAGCTGGAAGTGTCAAATGTTTAATAAAAGTTTTATTAGTTGATTATTATTAGTGGTTAAATGTGGTGATGTAAATGCGGGTGCAGGTTGCAACATGATGTTTGAACAAACTTTATGCATTTTAATGTTTGATTATTTTAACTATGCAAAGTTTTGTGACACAGATTTACGAATTTAAGTTATCTATATTGATTTATAACTATTTTTACGTAAATAGGTATGTATAAAAAAGATTACAGCATTATAAAATAAATTCCAATACATGTGAATATTAAATAAAAATATAATAAATCCATTTTAATTTGGTTGTTCACATATCACAAACATTTTCTTATCAAAAAGTGAATACAATGATAATATAAATGCAACACAATCATACACACATTTGCAAAACTCATTTTACACAATTTACGATATCAAATGCCTTATGCCTACTTAAAACTAAATAAATATAATTCAACTACTACTTTTATATGGCTCTTATTAAATCATACTAATCAAAATAGTTGTTAAAAATAATCTGTACTATTAATCCTTGTGTGATCCTCGAGAAGAAACAACAAGCTATAAAGGTTCGGTTGCTGTCAAAATTGCAAATGCAGTCTTGGCCTTCCAGAGTTAATTCCAAACACGGCGGTTCGATGGCATTAAAAAATATATGTACCTACTTAATCAAAAGTCTGGCAGAAATTACCTTTTCTATCTCTTCGCCTAATTTATTATACAATAATATTAATCGGAATTTCTCCCAACACAAAAGCAAAATTACCTGTCCAGCGCCATCTAGCGGCGAGCCTGCACCAGCGGCGAATGACACGGAGAGCGTGCGCGAGCGCGACCAGCCGCGCTGCAACACACGTGCGCATGCTACACATAGGACACGCCACCGCCACACTCATACAAACATGGAGATACACTCGGCGTTGAGTTTTACAACATAGATTATTTTACATAGGAAAATCGACAAATGGGGGCCTTCCCACGAGCTATGGCCCTACAACCGGCAGTCATCGACAGCTATACACAGCTTATAGCGCCATCGCTTATCAAATTAAGTTAAAAAAGCTTTATAGCTCGTGGTAGAGCAAGTAGACATGTTAACCAGTATCTCTCAGATCGAGCAGTATCAAATAATGTAAGTAATAACAAAGCGAGATGGCGCTATACCGAGTGTATCGCGCTGAATATCAATCAATATTACCAATATTCCGGCGAATGGTATAAATAGCCTCTGGTATGTCTAACGATTGATGTTATGAGAACACTTACACAAAATAAATCTTGATTACGTAGGAGTATTATGTTTTTCCATTTGATATGCAATTTATGTACATGTTACCGGCCAGACCCGATTTTAGGACAAACTAGTTTTTCCTAGGCCAAACTAGTTCATCGCGTTGACATTTCAGAGAGCGAATTTGCCTCGGAAGTCCTGTAGAACACGTGATAGGTTAGAAATTTAAGGCGATCGCTTCGCTGCGCTTCGCGATCGCCTTAAATTTCGTGGTTATTTTTTTTGTGTCGTGTTCTACAGGTCTTCCGAACTCGCTCTCTGAAATGTCAACGCGATGAACTAGTTTGGTCTAGGAAAAACTAGTTTGTCCTAAAATCGGGTTTGGCCGGTAACATAGATATGCTTTACAACGGATTATAATAACGTAAATAGTAGTTTTAATTGTGTTGTTAAAGTCTAATTCAGACAAGAAACATTAACATTAACTAGAAGATACGCTATGTACAGCATAACTATCACATAACAAGAAAAGCTGGCATTGGAGCTGCGGTCAGCAATGTATATTGTATAGTGAAATGAACATTTTTACACGCCAGAGGTTTTGGTTTCTGACCGAAGCTTTACATTGTACAAAAACATCCGACATATTTCAGTTAATAACTAGTAAAACATGAACTATGTACAATTTTACTACCTACCTAAATCATTTCTGTACATTATTTTAAAAGGAAATTAGGCGATCAGCAGTAGCCTTTGGTGTAACGAAAATGTTTATAGCATATGAAGTTACGTGCCCAATAAAGTAAATTGAAAGCAAGTGTGAAATATAATAAGAATGATATTTCTTCTGCTTGCTATAAAGACCTATAAAGACGTCCAGAACCATTAAGTGCAACAACAAAATAATGATTCGATAGTTTATCGAATAGGCGAATATATTGTTGACAAGCATATCTACTCTTAAAGTGTGAAATGATGATTACTTACTGGGTCCATAGTTCGTGTTTTGCACAATAATTTATTTTACCTGTCTCGACAGACTGTCTTCGTCTCCTTGCGAACTGCGGCCCGTGTAGGTGCCGCCAATACATCTACATATAAACATAAGTATTAAGTGGTTGATATACCTATACTTCTATCTTTACCTTGAAATATAACATGTTACCCTCAGAACAAAAGAAAGACGTCAGAAGTAGCACGCGCACCCGCGTGAAAAGCCCTGTGCTCAAATTGCCAAACACTCCTTATTACTTTTGTAAGTGTAAGTTCACACCAATAATGGTGGCAGGATAGGTGACTCGCTAAGATAGGTGCTACGCTAAGAAATACTGCAGTTGTCTTTGTTTCTTCGAACATACTTCGGAATATTTTAACATATTTTTAAGATAATTTGCATTTTTATGTAATTTATACATAGGATTCCATAAAGCTTCCCTAACAAAAACTGCACTAATTCATTGATCATCCATTTTACGACGGAATATCACGTCAGAAAACAGACACGCCTGTTCGCTTAGATAGCCGCCTGGCGATTAACCACAGCGAGGCGCGAACGAATGGTGTGAACAACACAGCGGTAACACGTACATTCGTTCGCTTGGATAACTTTATACATCCTGGCACCTAGCGAGCCACTATACGCTTTGCCCGGCACCCATTGGTGTGAACGTACTCTTAGGTTTTGAAATCCTTAGCGTCCAAAATGCGTGACATGCGACTTTTAACCTCTTTCCTGCTTCCTCATTTTTCTATGATGTTACCTTACCTGACTAAATGCGCTAGTATAGCTTTGACCCATCTTATTTTGCCGCTGTTGAGTAGCTCCATAAGCTGCTTGGGATGATACTGAGGCAGCACTGGGCAGGCCATTTGCGATGCCTCGAATAACCCGTAATCGGGCATATAGTCCAAAAGTGGCTACAATAAAAGTAATAAGACGTTAACGCTTTGAGTAGTCCAGCACACTAAACTAGTAGCAGTACAAAAAGTACTTAACAAATTTAAGGGTCTGCACAGACGAGGGACTTTTGTCCGCCAACATAACCAAAAAGTCGCTGCGAATTCAACGAAAACTAAGGTTATTCTGCCCATGAAGCTATCTAGCGACTCCTTATTCCTCGCTAGACCTTCAAGAATGGAATACTTGTCTATATACGTTGAATTAGCGGCGAAAGTTACCACAGGTTATGTTGACGGACATAAAGTCCCTCGTCTGCGCAGACCTTAAGATCAACTTGTTACTCATTCCAACAACACATTATAAATTGTTACATTGTCTAAAGTCCGAGTTCACCAACAATCGGTTACGTTGCGTTGGTTGCTTAACGCACGTGATTGGTTAACCAACCAACTATCCGACGTTTAACCAACGGTTAACGTAACCGTCTGTTGGTGAACTCTGGCTCAAGCAAATTAAAACCTTATTAACTGTACGACTTACGTGAGGCTGATCTGGTTGAGTTTTGTTGCGTCTTCTTGCGTCTCTTTCGAGTAGTTGAAGGTTTATTGATGATACCCGTTGAAGATGCGGTGCTGATATACGCAAGTCGGAGTCACGAAGGGCTCTCGATTCGCTGCCTTCTTCCAACTCCTGGTGACAAATATAAAAGTTAATACTTCGTCTTTTTGGGTGATGTTTTAGCAGCAAAGGTCTATATTTCGTGTATTGTTTACTAGCTTTCCGCCCGCGGCTTTGCTCGCGTGAACTACATGATGTTGATGAATGAGACATTTTCCCGGAGTAAAAAGTAGCCCATATGCCATTCTAGACCATAATCTATCATTGCGCCAAATTTTGCCGTGATTGATTATCAAACATCTAAACATCCAAACTCTCGCATTCATAATATTAGTAAGATGTAATATTTCTTTGGCGGTTGTAATTAAAACACTGGGTCCGTGTTCGTCTATACGAATACGCACACGTTTAAGTCACACTAAAAACACCATAATCGGCTTGCGTGAATTGCATAACTAGGAAGCGTCAAATACCTAATGATTCAATCAATAACTTGACTTACCGGAGCACTACCGTGTCCTGACGAAGTCTGCGGCGTCTCCGGCTTCCATTGCGAGTAAACGTGCATTTCAGAGTCCATTCCGACTACCAGTATACCGTCTCGGACCCAAGATATCTGCATAGGTAGCGGCGGCAACCCATCCGCAGTCTTGAGCTCTATTCGGCGGAGTTGCATCCACCGTATCTCCTCTACGAATAGCGGCGCGGCGAGGGATGACGCTTTACGGAGAATTGGACGGTTGTTGTTTATCGATTCTTTCATTGCCTGTAGGTAACAAATACTTAAGATCAGAATATGGAATTCCTAAGAGATTTATTATTATAGCTCAAAAATTATAAAACTACCTATGTAGGTTCTGCATGTATGAGCAGGGGGTCTATTTTTGAATTTCGCCACTCATGTCGAGCGCTCACTTAGTACTCATATTTGACATATTTTACTCATATTTGACATGAAAATGAGTTCAAAGCGAGCGCTAGACGCAAGTGGCGAAATTTAAAAATAAGCCGCTGCCTGCCTAGCATGACCATCATTATATCACGCGATATGATATGATACGTCATGCTGTCTTGCTTACCCCACTGGTGTAAGCAAGACATTCTCAAGACAGACTCTTTATCATGCGTCAATAGTCGATAAAAGCCGCTCATGCTAGGCCGGCTGGTATGCCTTTATTCTCTACATATAAACCATATCAATACGTATTCTACTGAGTACAATGCGTACCTTCAAATTAGCTTGAGCGAGATCACTGGACACTGGCGTGAACAAGAGCACCCTAGAACCAACAGCGACGGTGAGTATATGGGAGCCGTCTTCCTTCGACACCCAGTCTAGTTGCACTAAATGCTTCTGGGTAAGCGGGCAGGTGTTGCCGTTCTCCATAATACTCCTGCGCAGTGACTGAAGGGTGCTGAATGATGGGACCGCCAGTAGCCCGGCGGACTTGCCCGGGTCGCCTTCGCCGTTGCGGTTATTGCTGCGCTCTTCTGCTGATAGTGTTTGGAGGACCTAGAATTTTAGAAGCTAAGTATATAATATGGAGCAAAGGGTTAACTTTGAAAGCCACATAAGGTCAGAATGTTTCTATTTCATCGACTAGTTTTGTCACTAAGGGAAATCACGAAAACTATGATTTATTTTCAGTAAAATATAAATTAACTTAATTTTAGTTTCTACAGTTTCCAAGTTTAAAGCAATATTGTTCACCCCAGTAACTAAAGGAGTATCTTCTTACAGGTCAAATGATAGCACAATCTGTACACTAAAACTCACTTGTGTTAATCTTTGCTTCTTTTGCATGAAGGACGTATCGTTTAGGTAAGAGAGATCAATCTGCGTGTCTGCACAGACGCCAACTCTTGGCAAACTGACGTTTCTCAGCGGAATAGTATCTTCTAGAAGCCACTCCGCCCCGCCAGTGCTTTCACACTCGTATACGCAAACGCTGAGGTTGACGAAACGGGCGTCCGTGGAATTTGTCGTGGTATTCCCGCCCTTAGGACGAGTGAAGGAACGACCACATTTGTATGCGCACGCAATGCGGCCGGAGTAGGCCGCGCTTATGTGCAGAGGTTGACCTGTTGGAAGAATGCTGGTAAGTCCGTTATTTTTTTAAATGATTTAGTCTGCAATTACTTCTTGTTTTTTTTTGTGTAGTGCAGAGACAGACAGCAAAGACAGATAAAGTGAGTAAAGACAGTAAGTGTGTCTTATTTTTATTATTGCATTTTATGTTAAAAGACCTCTTTCTCCTCTGAATAGACTATAGTATACACCACCGAGTAGGTGATTTAACAGTATCTATAAAGATATTTTTTTATCAAAGTATTTTTGTGTCGAGTTTTACCTGGAATGTCGATAGTAGATTCTTGATCCTTGTTCATCATTTCCCATTCCTTCCACGCGTAGTCGAATTCATTTTCATCTTTCTTTGTGACACTACATTTCCAAAACCTACAATTATAAAATACTTTATTTATACCCCATTTTTTAACCCTTTGATAAACATTTTGTTTATTTTATATAATATCCCCACCTTAATGTGCTATCTGAGCAGGCCGTAGCTAATATGTAAGGGGCCAAACAGGCAGGATAAATAGATGCTGAACTAAGATGTCCGGCGGCTGGGGTTGCGTGGATCACATCAACGCCGTCCGGTAGGGACAGAGGGCATTCACATACCTGTGAATGAACAAACCATAAATAGTTCGTTTTATATGCAATGTTAGTCGATTCGAACCCAACAAGTGTAGCAAGGGATTGAGAACTGAATATACATTTGGAATCCTTTGAAGGAGCGCGAGCAGTTGCTATCTAGCTTCATCATCATCATCATCATCAGCCATTTAATGTCCCCACTGCTGGGGCACTGGCCTTCCTTATGGATGAATAAGGAGAATGAGCCATGACCCACCACGCGGGCTCAGTGCGGATTGGTGGGTATTAACGACTGCAAGTGCAGCCGGGACCAACGGCTTAACGTGCCTTCCGAAGCACGGAGGAGCTCGAGATGAAAAGTTTTTGGTCACCCATCCCGTGACCGACCATTGCGAACGTTGCTTAACCTCAACGATCGCAGGCCAAGCGCGCTATCCACTGCGCCAATAGCGGCTAAATTAGTTTGATTTTTATATTCCTGAATCAGCAATTTAAGTGCTAGGATTCGTAGGGTTACATATTACATTGTATTTTGACTGTATATTGACTCGGTTTGAATGTTCTCACCTTTTTGGTTGATATCGCGAGGTGTGAATGCGTCGGCGCAGGCGGCAGGGCTCTATCGTGATCCATAGAGACAGAGTTCTTTCTCGATTCGCCTTCCTCTTCTTGAACTAACGCACTGTCTGGCACGTACATCATGCTGTTTGTGAGATCATCTGTAGAAAAAAATTGGAAGTCAGTTAATGCAAGTTACGTTGAGATTTTACAGAGAAAAATTTTTTGCATCGTTTCCAACAGTTGTTTCAATTGGTGACATCTAAATACATCTTGGGGGAGGCCTATGCCCAGCAGTGGGCGTCGTTCGGCTGATGATGATGAAATAGAATCCTTATAGTTTCGTATTGATATTGTCAGTGTGGAGTCTTTACTTTCTTATAGACCAATGTAAAATAGGTAACATGTTCTTCCTAAGTACACGATGCTTTATATTAATGCCCTTCATTCTCTAAGCGTTTCAGTAACTCACCATTAGGGTCGGCTTGCGAAGACACCGTCAGTCTCCACATATGCACAGTGGATCCCCCGTCTGTCCTCTCCAACACCACTATGTAGAAAGGCTCGTTGAAAAAGGCTGCCTTGCGCAAATCCACGATGGCTTCCAAACCGGCTTCAGTGATCGTGTTCACTTCGGACCCTTCGATGCCGGAGTCAGCGGCCTCTGTGTCCGGTGAGGTACGTTCTCCTGTTAAAAGTGAAAATAATCGATGACTTAATTTTATGTAGTTTTGGGTATTAGAAACACGAAAAATAAGCTACATGTTGTATCGTTTTAAGACCTTTTACAGAGACAGTTTTTGCAGAGTAATGTAGGAGATGAAAAAACAACAACATCGACGAAGGAAATATAACCATTACCAGGGGGGTGTCACTCCGCAGTTAAGATACGTTCGGCCGGCGCGTATGGCGTATGGCAGAAGGATGCCGCTTGGCTCATACGCTCCACGTTGCGCGTAAAACGACCGATCATTTCTGTGATTTTTGTGCACCGAACAATGACTACTAAACGTTCTTATAATCCGTATAAAAGATAATGTTGTGTTTACGGATGTCTAAAAAAAGAAACAACAAAACCGAACTCGCAAGTCGCTCGCAACCCTAACCAGCGAGCGAGCTGTTTGAGACTTTCATAGACATAGAAACTCTCGCGCGTAGCTGTTGGATACAGTTTTGCTAGCATGCGCGAACTTTAGATTATTATAGTAGTAGGCAAGCGATGAAAAAGGGACCGGAATTGGACTTTATTTTCATGCAGAAAGATGAATGAGTTTGCAGAGTGCGCCTTCTGTACCTTAGTACTATTATATATTCTGTGCCATTACCTTCAAATTCCAAGCTTACAAAAATCATTGATATACATTAAAAATAGTGTATGGCCCAGGACACTGCCCTGAGGTACACCGAAACTAACAAAACAGCTCGAGTCTTTTCTTGGAATAACTTTTAAACTGCTTTACACAAATGTCCTCAAGTCTACGAATTAGGATGGACACAGAAACGACGTCAAAGGCTTTTTTAAGGTCGATAGAAACGTATGAATCAAAGGTGCAACTGGACGAATATATCTCGAGTCTGGCAAGTGTCAATAGACAAATCTCGCGATTTGCGAACCAGAGACCGTACTCAGAAACGCCAAATCCGAAACTTCGTTAGCCACGCCCCTTTCACTCGATTCTGTCATGACTAGAGAGTGAAATGGACGGGTATTAAGAAGCTTCGAATTTTGAGTTTTGGAGTAGACCCTCAGGATTGCGGATCATAGACCGTGGATCCAAATTGTCCGATCCAGCTGCAATTTCTTGCGATCCTGGCCGGCTGCTCCAGCACGCTCCAGCCGATCTACACTGAATCCGATCGTTTAATGTGTGTCCGGCTAAAGGCATGTACTGATCTTTTTTCATCGAGAGGAGAATGCGAACTTTAGGCATACCAAACGGCATGTTGGACTTGGTCACACCCAGGTGACCCAGGGCATGTCCCTCGCCGCACCCAGCCCTCCCGCCAAGCCCAATAGGCTTCGCGTCAGGGCTGGGCGGTTCTAACCCCTGCCCCACCCCCTGAAGAGCTCGAAAGCTCGAGAGGGGGCCGGACAGAGAGAGGGAGCATTTTCTCCAGCTCCCCACAGGGCTCATGTACCGACCTGTGATGAGCTGCTCCTGGAACACGTGCAGCAGCTGCGTGTTGTGCCAGTCGTGGGTGGCGTCCGCGATGGCGTGCAGCTGTATGATGGCGCCGGGCCGCGCGGTGGATTGGGACACTATCCTATCCTAATGGCATGTACCGACCTGTGATGAGCTGCTCCTGGAACACGTGCAGCAGCTGCGTGTTGTGCCAGTCGTGGGTGGCGTCCGCGATGGCGTGCAGCTGTATGATGGCGCCGGGCCGCGCGGTGGATTGGGACACTATCCTATCCTAATGGCATGTACCGACCTGTGATGAGCTGCTCCTGGAACACGTGCAGCAGCTGCGTGTTGTGCCAGTCGTGGGTGGCGTCCGCGATGGCGTGCAGCTGTATGATGGCGCCGGGCCGCGCGGTGGATTGGGACACTATCCTATCCTAATGGCATGTACCGACCTGTGATGAGCTGCTCCTGGAACACGTGCAGCAGCTGCGTGTTGTGCCAGTCGTGGGTGGCGTCCGCGATGGCGTGCAGCTGTATGATGGCGCCGGGCCGCGCGGTGGATTGGGACACTATCCTATCCTAATGGCATGTACCGACCTGTGATGAGCTGCTCCTGGAACACGTGCAGCAGCTGCGTGTTGTGCCAGTCGTGGGTGGCGTCCGCGATGGCGTGCAGCTGTATGATGGCGCCGGGCCGCGCGGTGGATTGGGACACTATCCTATCCTAATGGCATGTACCGACCTGTGATGAGCTGCTCCTGGAACACGTGCAGCAGTTGCGTGTTGTGCCAGTCGTGGGTGGCGTCCGCGATGGCGTGCAGCTGTATGATGGCGCCGGGCCGCGCGGTGGATTGCTGGGACACTATCTTTATCCTATCGTGAAGGGGAATGCCGCCGCCTTCTTCTAGTGTCGAGTCGGATGACATTGACATTGTGTCGTGATGCTGAAACATGAAATGTATTTTTACATAAATAATTCATATTGGAATAACGCTATTGAATTGAGCTATTTCATAAGTAGAGTCGACATCGTCATCAAACTTAACATTAGCTCTGCGATAATTATCGCACTTCATCCAACATTACACCATGGACTATCTTACAGAGATCATAAGAAGTAAAAAGGTGAGTCCGATGACATAGGCATTGTGTCGTGATGCTGAAAAATGACATTTATATTAATTTTAAAAAATCATATTGAAATAACGCTATTGAATTGAGCTATATCATAAGTAGAATTGACATCGTCATCAAACTTAACATTTGCTCTGCGAAAATTATCGCACTTCATCCAACATTACACCATGGACTATCTAACAGAGATCATAAGAAGTAAAAAGGTGAGTCCGATGACATAGACATTGTGTCGTGATGCTGAAACATGACATTTATATTAATTTAAAAAAATCATATTGAAATAACGCTATTGAATTGAGCTATATCATAAGTAGAGTCGACATCGTCATCAAACTTAACATTTGCTCTGCGAAAATTATCGCACTTCATCCAACATTACACCATGGACTATCTAACAAGGGCCATAAGAAGTAAAAAGGTATATACAAAGATTTTATATTATTTTTATGCTTTCACAATGCAATTTTGTAAGTATAGGAAAAATGTGATAGTAAAAAACCCGCCTGAAAGCTACTTATAGGGCTCGTGGTTTTTTACTATCACATTTTTCCTATAGGTATATACAAACATAGGAAACTACACTACTATTTGAAACTACTATTTTGCCCATAGGAAACTACAGTTAAAAAGATATATACAAATAAGTTTTTTCTATAAACTTCGTTTTTATGACAAGCTTTTTTGTTGACTATACTTTAATATTGTATTGTCATCCAAACCAAACCTGTATGCAAAGTTTCAGCTCAATCGGACACTGGGAAGTGGGTCAAATTTAGCTTGCAAGATTTAACACTAACTAACTAACTTACATGGCAAGTTAAATAAAAGCTTGTAATAGGAAAGAACTAAAACATAAAGAAAAACTTCTAGACAAGGAGAACAAAAAAAGGAAGGATAGACAGCTACTCCAGTAATTACCATTACATCTTTGTGACGTCTCTCCGAGGTGGCTATCTCCGCGAGCAGCGTCCGCGCGTCGATGACTGCTTGGAACACGCGCAAGCTCTCACCGTCGCTCGCCACGAAGCATGCGGACGGCGAGTTTGATAGGTTGCCGAGTGTTGTGCTATACACAAACAACGATACCGAGTTAAGGCGATACTCGGAAAAATTATGCTGAAGCGAGATAGCAATGAGAAAACGACGCGCGCGGGAGTGAGACCGATTCTGCATATTAGGCAAAAAAACACAAAATCACTTCGTATTAAAAAACTATAGCGATTTTTTAAAAATGCTTCTATACGGTCCTAAATATTATTGGTGTCCACTAATTAAACCAATTTCCAATAGTATAGTTACCCCATTTACTTTTCAAAAATAAAAAGTGTCGAGGCAAAATCATAAAATCGTGTTTCTGAAACTATACGAATCTAGATAAAGGTATGAAGAAATATTATATATATTATAACCAGATTTGTAACAACTCTAACCGTCCTATAGTTTATATCAAAAAGTCCATACTTTTTCCGAGTAGCACCTTAATACAGGGCAACTTACATTTGAAAATTTTTATTATTTTTAAGTACTAGAAGACTTTTTATGGCGACCTCCGTGGTCGATTGGTGTACGCATCGGTTTTCAAGGTGCCGCTATCTCTATAGGTTGCCCACTAAACAGACACCTATCAGTGATCAAACGGACAGAAGACGCGCAAGCTCTCGCCGTCGCTCGCCACGAAGCATGCGGACGGCGAGTTTGATAGGTTGCCGAGTGTTGTGCTATACACAAGTAACGATACCGAGTTAATATACAGGGCAACATACATTTGAAAAATTCTTATATTTTAAGTACTATAAGACTTTTTATAGTAGGTAGCTTTGTATGAATCTGTAAAGACTAATATACGACGTGTGCCTTTTGATATAGTCTATCATCAAGAAGAAATAAAAAAGTCCTAGTAACATAAATTAAAAACCAGTTTTTTTGTAAGTTGGAGTTGTATAACAGAATATAAGAGTTATATTTAAGAGTTATGGGCACGGCTCGAAAACCAGGTTGAAACTCGCGAACAGGTTCGCAATAAACTCCATACAATTTCAAAAGAGCATTATCATTTGGGAGTCACCGCCTGACACACACAGGAGCGCGTGTCTATACGCATTACAACTACAAGTATATGGGCAAGTATAAGGCGTACATGTATATGTCGCAGGGATTCTGTCAAAGTCGTGATATTACAATTCCACTAGTGAAATTATAATTTCGCGTGGTATTATAAGTCCACTAGTTAAATTATGAATAGACAATGAAACAATCCATAAGTTATATTGATACAAAAAAAAATAACGAAATTTAAGGCGATCGCTTCGCTGCGCTTCGCGATCGCCTTTAATTTCTAACCTGTCACGTGTTCTATATGACTTCCGAGGCTCGCAGCCGTGTGCATACTGTCTCGTACTGTCTATTCATAATATCACGCGAAATTATAATTTCACTGGTGGAATTATAATATCACGACTTTGACAAAATCCCTGCGACATATACACTATACGCCAGCTACGCCAGCGCTCGTGAGATAAAATACCGCTATACATATACGCCTATTCCACCGGGGTAGGTCTGTAACAATAATCTTACCTAGGTAGTAATGTAGGTAGCCAAGCGACGTTGCTGAAAGCGGACAAGTGTGGCGAGTTGACTCGCGCCAGTTCCGATACGCCACCGGACTTGCCCAACGGTCCTACGCACTCTACTCGCCACATTATCAGCTCAGAACATAGACCGCCGGCTTCCGAGTTTTCTTCATCTATATGTACATCTCTATCGTTGTCTGTAAGAGAAATACGAGGATAAAACATACAAAAAAAATACAATGCCCAAATGATTTAAGGGGATAAATTAAGATCCATTGAGGCATAGCCTCACAATATTTGGGAGAGTTGATTAATAGTTTTGTTAAACATCATTTAATTAAATACAAAAAAATTTCTTCTTATACTATGGTTTAGACGCGAGTAGACGGGGAGCGGTACAGCGCTTTAGGTCAAACTATAATATTGTTTTAAATAAAATAACATACCTGATATATTATGATGGCTAGTTGTAAGTAATAATGGTAATACTGGATGGCATGTGATGTCATTGACCCTAAATCTATGGCCGGATGCTCTAGAAGCGTGTCCTATTGATAGCACCTAGAAAAAGATAATATCTCAGTAAAGAAAGTTGAACATTAATGGAAATGACTGTTAGTTTATAGTCCATTTTAAACCGCTTGTCGCTGCGTGTAAGCAAACATGAAGTTCGACAAAGACTATGGATTTCACTATGAACTGTTAGAGCTCGAATAGTATTTTTTGACGCGAGTTCAAGTTAATAGTCATGGATTTTGTAATCATAAAAATAAAAGTAAATAATTATTACGATTCCTTAATTTAACACTAATCACTTCGATAAATTCGACTTACAAGAATTCAGACTCAAAATAAGTAAGAAGTTGGAATAATATGTTTGGTCTGGTAAGCTGTCGAACTTCATGATTGTTTGCGTGCAGAGACAAGCAGTTTGAAATAGACTATACACCGAAGTTACCTGAGAAAACTTAGACTTATCGTCAAATGTGAGCTGCCAAAGGTTGAGAGTGCCGTTGGTGTGATTGGTGACCATTGATATGACGGGTGCGGAGTCCAATACGTCTCCTTCCTCATTATCACCTAAGTCTTCAGTCGCGACACTCGCCTTTCTATGCGTTTCGTTATTGTTCTCCTCGCGACCTCCTGAACAATTAACATTCACACATTCACTAGTATACTTCAGTCAAACGGCAAACGATTGAATATTAGTCAAGATACTCTCTTATGACTCTCTTATGATTTTTACTCTCATGATTTTATTCTGAGTTATTCAATTAATAACATAAATCAAACAAATAATTTTGAAAATAAATTATTAGGAAAATTCGACCCCTCTTACAACTAGCTCTGATGAGACTCGAACCCTCCATAGTATTTTAATAAACAGGGAAAAGAGGGCTCGATTGCCGATAAAATCAAACAATCATTTTAGGTTAGGTTAGGCGAGAAATGTGACCAAAACGCCGCGCAAGACGAGCGAGCAGAGCGAGTGCGGCACTCGTTCTGCTCACATTCGGCGGCACTCATGAAAATTTTACAAGATCCGTCAACCTTCGTTGACCCTAAAATTTGGTGACCTTGATCTTGAACTTTGGCTGACCATTCGTTATTCCTTACATTGCATTTTATTTTAAATTTCCATACAAAAATACTGTTTTTATACAATAAAAAAAGTTACGTCATTTCGCGCATTGGTCGTTTAGAGAATTGTACATTTCGAGAATTGGTCAATTTGCGACTATGTAGTCATTTCGCGAATCGGTCCTTGTCGCGAAAGCAACTAAACCTACTTTTCACTGTCCGGGGAATGCTCTGGACTGGACTGGTTGTGGACAGTGAAAAGTCATGTGTTCCAGTCCCAACGGAGCTAGTTGTGAGACGGGTAGATTTTTTTTAATACTTCTAATATACTATACTTACTTCTAATATTTCTAATAAAAATTGCATTGTGAATGCAAAAAAGTTGAAATAATTTTTTTAGTTACCATTTTCCTGATTTTCTCCTCTCTCTTCGTTCTGTGGCCACTCACTCTCATCCTTCTCTTCTTGAACACTAGCTAACGGCGTTGTGACAACTTCTGGCTGTTGTGATTGACCTGGTGACAAAAAACACAGTACTCACATCTGACCTCGATTTCCTACTTTCGAAGAAATCGAAGAAAGACGAAATGTTTTTCATCTGATTGTACTTATCAAATCAAATCATTTGCATGACACATGGTATATGGTGGTAACATTAAACAGTGCTCATGCATCACTAATGTAATAGTATGCAAATCATAAGACTTACAATACAATACAATGTCAATCTTAAGGTAACTATTATAATTTCAAATATTTGTCCACATGTTTATACAGTTATAAATTTTTATAAAAGTAGTGTTATTTCTACTCACCAGGCGTGACGGGCTTGGTCCGATGTCTCACGTACAGCGGCTGCGCGGCCGCGTGGTACAAAGCAGCGGGTGTGCACATCGTAGTAGCGTCGCCGAGAGGAAACGCCGACGGTATACGCGCGGAGAAGGACACTTGTGCTTGACGAATGGCACCTGCTTGCAACTCGTCTAGCCACTCGCAGACCCTGATATTAATAAAATACTTAGGTTAAGTCACCGGCACGGATTTAAATTGCTAGATGAAAGAGTGACAAATATTTCGTTGATTAAACATTTCAGATCTAATACAAGAGAGAACGCCGACGGTATCCGCGCGGAGAAGGACACTTGTGCTTGACGAATCGCGTCTGCTTGCAACTCGTCTAGCCACTCGCAGACCCTGATATTAAACACTTTGGTTAAGTCACCGGCACGGATTCAAATTGCAAGGTGACAAATTATTACGTTGATCAAACATTTCAGATCTAATACAAGAGAGAACGCTGACGGTGTACTTGCGCTTGGCGGATCGCGCCCGCTTGCAACTCGTCTAGACTATAGCACACCCTGATATAAAAAACCGTTTTTAGACTTTTGAAAGATAAGTTAAGTCGCCGGCACGGATCTTTAGTGATAGGAAAAGAACGATGGAGCACATGATCTATTGTCCAAACCTCCCCACTACCTGCACCCAACAAAACCGGTTTCAAGCCAGATTGAGAGGGGTTGACCGCGACTTTAACCCCTCTCAGACTGGCTTCATACACTACTGGCAAAATATCATTAATTAAAATATCTACCGTTGACACGAAAAGATGAAGAAGAAGAAGGAAAGTATTCGATTGCAATCGAATACTTCGGTGTGACCATGCGAAAGTAGCGAGCGTGGCCATCACGTTCAACGCGACAGTAAGGAGTTTATCAACGTTGTGTTTGGACGGACAACATGGTTTCATGTTAAATTTTCCTTTCCCCACAACAAGATGGTGTCGCAATCAAACTTTCATTCAGTAATCACAACCTTATAAATACCAGCACCTCAGGGACTGATGGTAAACAATCTTATACTCCTGCTTGGTCCTGGGGACACAAAACTCAGATGTTAAATTCGCACATGTAACTCCTCACCATATGAGGAAGCTGCCATCGACCGGGTGGATGGAGAACAGCAGGTCCGGGCTCTGGTGCCAGTCGCGCAGCAGCGACTCGATCTTGGCGTCGAGCGAGTCGGGCAGGTGCGTGCACATCACGTCCGTTGCTATGGAGTTGATCGATGTTGTGTTGGATAAGCTCGGGTGGCTGTGGTTGCCGCTACCTACAGATGTGATACAGTTGGTTAGAGAAAGTTAATAATGTTTTACGATTGATGGTGTAAGGCGACTCTAGCGCGTCGCCAGTGTGGGTATCGCCTTTATAGAAGTCAGTTAGTGTCGGTAAATTTAGGCTGCAAGTAAAGAAACCAATTTATTTTTAGCTAAGAATTTTAGCGAGTTTAATGCGATTAATAAAGTTGACGGGAATACGATAATAAAACCAAATTGCGACAGTTTTGATATACACACGTAATAAATTAATGTTTTAACATCTTCGATCAATAAAAACATCTAGGCCTAGATACATAGTTGGAATGACAAACACGGCCGAGCCATTATACTTCCGGTTGAGCCACTTGCGAGTATATCATAAGTAGTTTCTGTCATTTATGACGTAAGATCGTAACATTATTAACCTTTTTTCTCTGTTTAAAGGTGTCGTGTCGTGTCGTCTCGTGAGCCAAACTAGCCAAAATCTAGTACTATTGTTGATGAAAGTTTAACATACTATCGACTGTACTCAAATATATATAGGTATTATTTGTGTGCAGTCAAGTCTGTGTACCAGAGATAAAAATTTTCAAAGATCGTAAATTTAAATAATTTATAACCTATTTCACGCCAATCTTAAAATTAAGAATAGCACACTCTTAATAAATCGCTGCAGATCGCAGATCTTAAAAAACATATTAGTTTCTGTTTTGTTATCTAACTAACTACATTATAACCACAATGCTAATACGATATACTGAAGCAGTCTGTTTACAATGTAAATATGTGAATGTTGCCAGCTTGATACAGTACCTGGTTGTTCATCGCTATTGCTGTTTTCCTCCGACTGAGCTTTAACCAAATGATGGCTAGGCCTCCTATGTTCTATATTGCAGCATGAAAGGGCAAGGAAGCTGAATATTATAGTACATCCAAGTAGCAAATTAAACGCTCAAGAATTTACGCCATTTTATACACAAATGATAATTGTTTGCAAAATTAATTCAAAGCTTGTTCTGAGACTTACTTATACACAAGTACACATCTAAATACCTATAATGAATATCCAATGTAACGGTACAGTTAATATCAGTCAGCAGCACATGAGATTTTGGCTATGTCCCGATTAGGCTTACAGTGAGCAGCTGACTGTCCGCCAACTGACGCTGAGCGGCTCTCACTGCGCGACCGACTGTCCGCCGACTGACTCTGAGCGGCTGACTATTCGCATTGTGCCTCTGAGCAGCTGACTGTCTACCGACCGACTCTGAGCGGCGTATTGCGACGCAGACCGACAGGCGACTCTGCCACTCGCTAAATGAGTTGGCAAGTGAAACGCCGGCCGCAAACAGCGTGCATGACGAGATGTATGGACACTCCATTCAAAAATATATAGGGAGGCGAACTGGAGGCAAACATTTAGCCGTTAGATGTACGTCTAATCGGGTTACGGCCTAAAAGAAACTGAAAATTGTCCTCAATCAAAATTTAAATTTATTTCTCTGTGTTGAAGTTTCAATCTATGTGCTGTTTTCTTTAGCATAATAGTAAGTACTTTCGAAATACGTTTACTTCATCAAAGCTTGTTGTTCGCCAAAGAGTACTGTACTGTAAGCAACGTTGAATCAAAAACAATACGTACTATTCTCATTTTCGCCTTCCGGATGTGTGGTGTGGTCGGAACCAGAACCAGCTTCGTCCGATTCTTCTTTATCTAATATCTGCCAACAAAGTTAATCATAACGATCATAATTGATTTAACAACGTGAAGTTGAAAGGTTACAAATTAATATACATATGGACTCATGCAGCTCATTTGATTTTTCTGTATTGAATACATGTTGAAAAAGATGAAGTGATTTATGTTTTTACTCGAAAATGAACGTATTCGTAATTTACACCACGCCTTGTGTGCGTGTAAATGTTTTATAGAGACGTATCATTCTTTATCACGAACCGGAAAAAAATCGTTTGGGGCCCAATTCAAACCAAGATGACCGCTAGCTTCTGAACCCACGCGCCCAGTTTCAGCGCGCGGCCGCTTATGGGCCGCTAGTGTTGGGAGCCTTTCCAAATGTTTGTGAATAAGGGGGCGGAACTTTAGTAATTTGCCTGACCTTCTTTGTGAGGTCGTGGAGGAAAGCTTCGGCCTGACTCGTGAAGTGCATCTCCTTGTTGTGAAGCCAGTGCAATATGAAGCGGCCACCACCGGCCAGTGATGGCACCAGAGGTATGTCTGTTTCAGCGTTAATCGACGCCGCCAGGTGGAAGTGGAGACCTGTGAAATTAAAATTCTAAATGTACAGGAAGTGAGAATGGTATATTCGAAATATATAGAATTTATACTCAATATAATTTCACTTGAGATTAGGTCACTAGGTACTTGCTTGACCCAATAAAAGCTACCGTCGATTTTTATTACCTACATCTTCAAATACAGCAACTTTTATTTGCACCCTTTAATCGTTTTAAATTGCAAGATTAACCCTAGATAACTAAACATTAGGATAACAATATTATGAATGTTTGAATTATACATGTGTGCCATAAGACAAATTATTAATTAATCTTGGCTTACCTCCAGTATATGAGCTGGAGTGGTAAGAATTGTGGAAGTCGTGAGCGCTGTACGTGGAAGGTAGAGTGGGAATAGGTGCACCAGGCTGCTTCGACGATTGTGCATTCCGTCTGATGTGAAAACATGTCCTGAAAAGCAAAACGTAAAGTAAAAAAAATAATATAATTCAGGTGCTGTTTTGAAGTTAACCACGAAATGTTGGTCTCTCGCACGGTTAAAGAAACAATCTGTAAATAGCGGCCATGCATTAAAGGTGCATTAGTATGACCAACCCACGTGGTATAAATGCAGCATGACGGTATGTGTGAGCGAGATAGCATGAGCAGCCGGCCGCCATTTCCATATTGGTTCTTTGTCCGCGCGAGTTATACTACAATAATTGTTGTTTTTCACCAACTTAGCCACTTTTCTCAGGCAGGAGCGTTTCCGTCCACGAGCGTCAGATGTGGTCCATTCACGACGCCAGAAGGACGATTCTACGTTGTTTTCTGTAAGAGACCTCTCCGCCACACTTGGCGGCAGCGTCACCGCCACAGAACACAAAAAGGTGTCACGAATTTTGTAGTGAAGAAACCGCGAATCGAAAACAAGCTCGCTATGACAACTTCATGAAAATAAGTCAATTTGGACAAAAAAAAATCATTTTCAAACTTGAATAACTGCTTGGCCACAAATCGTACACTGTTGACGCGATAACAAAAAATTATCGTAACTCTGTTTACAATAATAATGTGCAATTTTTTTTCGTTGGCCGACACTTTTACTTTTTTGGTCCAAACATGATAAAAGCTGCGTGACTGGATATCCTCTGACTGGATGACTGGATGAAAACACAGACTAGTGTGCGACGTATTTTATTTATAGAAGGCGTTACTAGACACCGCAAAAAAATGGCATGCCGGCTTGCCATTTGGGGAACAACGGAGCAAATGAAATGGCAAGCCGGCATGCCATGTGGGATTCAATAGGTACTTGTACTCGGGTAAAATGTATGGAGATACTGCTGTTTCGAGCAAACAGATTTTCTATGCTTGCCTCGCCTTCTTACTACACTTTACAAACTATAATGTATGTAATTTAACGTCTTTCTTGTATTATGTGGTCTCCGCCCACAGCGGCAGATGTCACGAGCACACGTGCGCGGGCACGCACCCGCCCCACTCGTCCTCGGGCAGTAGTGTGTATGTCACCGGGCCTGCGAGACACACTCACTTCATGTGCTTCAGCCGCTGCATGAACCGGTGCTTGTGCCGGTGGGTGGCGCGCTGGCGGCGCGGCGGCGAGCGCACGTGCGCGGGCACGCACCCGCCCCACTCGTCCTCGGGCAGTAGTGTGTATGTCCCCGGGCCTGCGAGACACACTCACTTCATGTGCTTCAGCCGCTGCATGAACCGGTGCTTGTGCCGGTGGGTGGCGCGCTGGCGGCGCGGCGGCGAGCGCACGTGCGCGGGCACGCACCCGCCCCACTCGTCCTCGGGCAGTAGTGTGTATGTCCCCGGGCCTGCGAGACACACTCACTTCATGTGCTTCAGCCGCTGCATGAACCGGTGCTTGTGCCGGTGCGTGGCGCGCTGGCGGCGCGGCGGCGAGCGCACGTGCGCGGGCACGCACCCGCCCCACTCGTCCTCGGGCAGTAGAGTCTCCGCCCACACGCGGCAGATGTTGTCCACGCATGACGTCACTAGCACGTTGCCTACGCTGCCCCTGGTAGGAGTTTTGAGATTATTAGATAAAAGCTCCACCCAGCCGGCCTAGCATGAGCGGCTTTTATCACGCGATATGATATAGCACGTCATGCTGTCTTGCTTACCTCACTAAGATGTAAACAAAACAGCATGAAGTGCTACATCATATCGCGTGGTATAATGATGGTTATGCTAGGCAGGCAGGTAAACGCGACTACAGTTTGTGCGATGTAGCATGGTACCTATGACAGCTCATTTGTGCAAAGCAAAAAGTTCCTTATAGCTATTTGAATAAAACTCAAGAAAGCAGCATTAAACATTTTTAGTGCAGCTTATGCTAGAAAATTAGATCCTATTCTTTTTGCAGAAGCAACATTTTGCTTTGCACGAATAAGTTGTCATAGGCACCATGCTACACCGCACAAACTATAAGCGGCTGTGAAGAGGGAGCGTCAACCGCGCGGCGGACGCTATCAGTTTATCAAGTACACCGACAAGATCGACGTACAGCCAGGGACAAATTCGTTGAACCTCTTACTTCTTTTCGTGTGGCTGGTGTCTCACCGATCACTTGCAATCCTTATCCGTAATTGTTTATGCATTGTACTACCTAGTTTAATACGTAACCACATAGAAAAAGGGTCTGCGCGTAAATGACGAAGCTAGTGTTGTAAAAGAACTGAGTCTTTTAGTCCTCATTTTGCGGCTATGAGTTCTTTTTGCAGAACTCACGACTAATTAGTCTTCTGAGTCTTGAGTCTTGAGTTCCTTTGAGTCTTTTCAGTTCTTTCAGTCCTAAAATTTCTTGAGTCGTTAGATTTATTCTAAGTCCTTTCGTTTTTTTTTCAGTCCTTTGAGCTCTTTGAGTCCTTTAAGTTCTTTCAAATCTTATGAGTCGATAATTATACAGCAAGACTGCAGTCCAATCAAAAAGACTCGTGCCATGAAGCCTTTGAGTTCTTTGAGTTGTGAACTATAGAGGACTGCAACCCAATCAAAAAGACATCTTGATAATTAAAACAGTAATTTATGACCATGAATTTAAAGTTTATGTTTATGAAAACGTAGGTACTTGACAATCGCGTGACCAAAAGCAAAATTGAGCATAAAGCACAGGATTTTGTGCTCCATTTACAAGCGCTAATGCGAATTCCATTCTAGGTAGACGTTCATTGATCTTATACATTGTACGAGTACGTTTGAGAATCCAGTTCAGAGCTCTTTGAAAGAAATGACTCAGTCGCGAGTTCTTTTCGTAAGACTGAGCTTTTTTTTTAAAAGAACTCAGTCGCTAATTCTTTTTAGGAAAGCTAAGTTTTTATTTCAAGGACTTAGTCTTGAGTTATTTTTGTAAAGAGTGAGCTCTTATAAAAGACTCAGTCTCGAGTTTGCTTTGGCAAGACTGGAGTCTATTTTAAGAAGACTTAAAACTCAGAGAGGCTTGAGCTTTTACTTACTCTTTTTCGACTTGAGTCTTCTAAAAAAGACTCGAGTCTCAATATTAGGACTAAAAGACTCAGTTCTTTTACAACACTAGACGAAGCAGCAGCGACACGAAAAGATGTAAGAAGTGGTTTACAATATTTGTCCCTGAACATACAAGCGTCAACGATGCAGGAACTTTGCGTCAGTAAAGCAGGAAGCGCGCGTTGTCCCGTGTCGCTGACGCGTTTAACCGCAACTTAAGAAAATTTGACGAATACGCGTTCAAAATGAGCGTAGCCTAGTCGATTCTGTTCAAATGCTAACGTTATTTCGACAATACATACTTGGGCATATATTTGCTGGTTTTCCGCCATGACAGGTGGGTGACAGCGCGCGGGTGGGCCACGTAGATAAACGTGTAGTTCATCTCTTGATGAGAGTGATCGTTGTGCGTCTGCTGGTACAGCACTAAAAAAGATAAAGTTGATATTTGTGGGGTCCGGTTACATAAATAAATATTAACTACCGACCGACCATAATCCGTAGAAACTTCAGTGAGCTATCAACATCGAAGTGCCACAAACTTATCTAACCCGGACAACTAAAAACCTTTCCTTACAGCTGACAGTCATTTCGGGGCGCCATCATCGACGGATCATATCTCTATATTCTCGTCACTGGTAGGTGTCAACCGTCATCGATAACAAGAAAACGGATGGTCGTTTATAAAACACTAGCTTTCCGTCCGCCGCTTCGCCCGCCTGGACTACACGACGTTATCCCGCGGGAATGTGGTATTTTTCCGGGATAAAAAGTAGCCTATGTTCCTTCACAGGCTACAAAGTATCTGTTTCCCAAATTTCAGGCAAATCCGTACAGCCGTTTTCGCGTGATTGAGTAACAAACATCCAAACATCTAAACTTTCACATTTATAATATTAGTAGGATAGTTACCCGACAATAGTTGCCTTGTACAGACAGTTGCACTAATACAACAGACTGATTGAGATAAAGGCGCGATCAACCTCAAGTTGTAAAACCTTTATAAAAGATCTGAAAGATGAGTGATTATTACCATTTTTATAACTACTCAAAAAACGTGTTTTCTGTTATGAGTTAATGTAGGTACGCGAGTTTATTTATTGTAATAGTGTCTTCAATATTTGTAGAATATTGTACTTAGGGCACAATTTTTGAAACAAAAAAACTTATAGGAAAAATGTGATAGTAAAAAACCACGAGCCCTATAAGTAGCTTTCAGGCGGGATTCGAACCCGCGCCTCCGGGAATCCGGCCCGATGCTCTGACCAACTAAGCTACCGAAAGGCTTACACGACTCGTCGAATTTTGCTTGCATTGTGAATGCATAAAAATAATATAAAATCACAAAAAAAATTGATAATTCGCTTGGTTCGAAAAAAAATATTACAATTTACAAACTAAGTAAGTACATCATTATATCCAAGACTTTGATTATGCTTGATCGATCACAAAAAAGCTCATGAACTTAACCCACAAAGTAAAAAAAAATACACAATAAATCCCAAACAGAAACCAAGCGCCACACATTTCATTCGAGATCGGTAAACCGCAGATCGCTATTTATAATAACGAGGGCGTATTCATTTAAATGTACATACATCGGCGGCGTGCGTGTTATTTTATTACCTTTATTTTGGTACTAGATCTTAAAGAGCCGGTCGTTGATGCCGGATGTGGTGGAGGACCTTATACAAATGCACTTAAAATCGCAATCGACCATGTGCTTTTTCCAAGGATATCCCTTTCATTAATCTATACTACTATTTTAAAGTGGAGCTTCTGGTCTCTACGCGCTTGATCGTTTAGGTTAAACTACTTTCGCAATTATTGGTCTTGAGATGATGGATGGATGGACCACTAACTCATTATCTCGACCTCTTCCGTGCTTAGAAAAGCAAGATAAGCCGTTGGTCCCGGCTGAGTTTGCAGTCGTTGATACCCACCAATCCGCATTGGGTCCGCTCGGTGGGTCATGGCATGGCCCATTCCTTATCCATCCATAAGGAAGGCGTGCCCTAGCAGTCTGGACATTAAATGGCTGAAGATGTTGATGATGAATATTATAAAGAGGAAAGATTTGATGTTTTGTTTGTTTGTCTATCCATTAACATACATCTGCGGCATGTGTGTTATTTTATTACCTTTATTCTGGTACCAGATCTTGACGAGCCGGTCGTTGATGCCGGACGTGGCGAACAGGACGCCGTCCGGGGAGAATGCCAGGTGGTGCGCCGGAGTAGCGGTGTGACACTGCCACACGCATAACCAACCCTGACGACATATCAATTACATTATAGTCTTTGTAGAAATTGAAATCTTCTTAGCGTGCCGATGGCAGACACTGAATTTGAATTGTTGCGACCCAGAACTTGGCCACTGAACACACAGAACAGACAGTGCAATGAAAATGGCCCATGCGACCATATGTTTTTTCAAGAATATTTTATTAAACTAAAAGAAATAGTTAATATTTGATTAATCAGATAAGTAATTATTTTAATGTTTTAAAGTATAGATCGCTAGCTTAACGTGGGATTTTTTCAGTTAGTTTTAGTTATAGTTTACATTTGATACAGGTATCTCCATTCGCTCCTTATTGTAAGCCCATAGTATATAAAAAAAAGATCAACTATTGATATAGTGTCACCACGCCACTGTATGATTATAATAATAACAATCACCTGCTGATATGCACATAGTGTTGGACTTGGACGGTGAAGTAATCTTATCTTGAGATAAAAATGAGACAACAATTCTGTTTATTTCTACGCAGACCTTTCTTCTCATTTCCTTGTGTTCTATCTTACCTACTACGTCATCTCTACATTAAATTTCTGTGCAGTTTTTTCCAGTGCAACATAGGTTTTGATAAACATAATGAATACATTTATTTATTGAAATCAAGTTAACTAGGTTCAGTGATATAACTGACGGCAAACCTAATTATAGTTAAAATGTTATAATTTATCGTTTGTCGTATAGTATCGTTATCTGAATGAGATAGATCACCATGCAATCACTATAATTATTACGCTTGTAGCGTCTATCGTATATTTATCATCGATGTAAATTATCGCGATTTACGATCGATGGGCCAAAACAAAAGATAAATATAGCGTGACCAGATCACTGGAAGTCATTAACTATCTTCCAAAATTAACAAGGTATATTCATCGTTATTTCTTAAACTGGGAAAGGGCTATTAAAGTCCGTAGGTACCTAATAAAAAGGCTGAAACAAATTACCATCCATCACAATACTAAAAAATGCAAAAGTAAACACAAACCTAACATGCGAGTTAACAGTCCGCTCACAAAAATTTCAAGATCACGCTACACACTGAAAGCAATAGCAATTGAGTTCTAATTCTAACCAATTGTCCATTATTAACGTGGAATAATTTAACAACATTTATACGTAACAATGCGCAAGTGAAACTGCGCTTAATAGTGCGCTTAATAATCCGTGAACCACTTCGTCTCGTTTATTAGTTCATTGCTGTAATTTGGTAGTTCATAAAGAGACACCAACTTACAAAATAAAAATTTGTAAGATTATTATCAAGAAAATAAAGACAACTAATCTCGAAAACAGATGATTCCTTTCGATTTAAGTACTAGTATAGTATTATATTATCTGTGGATTTAAGTAAGGTGTATTTCAACTTAGGCAAACAATCCAAGTTTCATAAAAATGGCCATAGCAAATGGTCGTAGCAAGAAAAAAATCGGCCAAGTGCGAGTACACCTAGCAAAAATACCACTGTCATTTTTTGCCAGAAAAAAATAACTTTGTTTTTCATAGTATTCGTATGAATGACAAAGTTATATTCGCGGTTTTCGAAAATTTATTATAATTCGCCGGGTTAATGCAAAAACCAACTAACTGGCGTTTTTTGGCAAAATGAGTTATGAATACCATTTTACTTAAAAAATTGCCCTCTTTCGAATGGTAAAACAAACTACGTGAAATACCTGATAGTTTCGGAGTTAGTGAGAAGCAAAACCGTCTAAACTATATACTTTACAGCAATCTTCAAGTGAAAAAACGAATATCATGGGATAATGAGCAATTAAAAATCAAATCAAGGGCTAAACTAAATTATTTCAATTTAATTCATTTTACCAATTACTCAAATCATCCTAATAGTTCTGAAATTCTAGGACTAAAATATACCAACTCGGGATAATCGCTTTTACTTGCCATATTATACTTATTAATCTTTACAATTTAGTAAAGTAAAAGCATTTAAGTCACGATAATCGCTTTTACCACTACCATTTTACTCCGTCTAGAAGAAAGAAATCTAGAGGTAAAACCATCTATCTGCTGATAGTTGGTATTGGTACGGAATTTTGAAGGCGTGCATGCGTGTTAATTGCGTTGCGCTGGTGCTCAGACCAACAGTTCCCAGGTGGTGATGGGTTCATCGTCCTCCACCGTGGTCACCATCAGGCGAGTATTAAGCAGAGTAGCGTACCTGATACAATTAACGGTATTCGCTGAATGTCATACAGGTCTACAAATCAACTTCGACTCACAACGATGACGAAGTGGAG
The DNA here is from genome assembly GCA_949710035.1 of Crambus lathoniellus. NCBI lineage: Eukaryota > Metazoa > Arthropoda > Insecta > Lepidoptera > Crambidae > Crambus > Crambus lathoniellus. The sequence continues at coordinate 10,853,251 of OX453309.1, read as the reverse complement.
GCTGTGTATGAGCATGGAATACATAATAGTACTAACGTAGTATGAGGAGATTTACAAGCCATGCGTAGCTATAAAACCCACTGCATAGTTTTGATGGGGTATTTCAATGCAAACTTTGCGATAATGAGTTAAGTGTGAGGCCATTTGGGTTTGGTAACGGAACTCGGGCAAGGTGCTGCCACACTTCATGGAGAGAGAACCTCTATTATGATGAACTCCTCTTTCAGGAAGCCCGAATGGTAGAGTCAAAAACGAGATAGATGATTCAATGCCATTTTCAAGGGCTTATAAGCGGTTCAGAAGCTCGAGCTGAAAGCACTCGGGGTTTTGTAATTGAGCCGGTATTGGTCGGAGTGTAGATTTTATCAGTCGGGATCTTTCAAGTAGGTATGACGTTGATGTTCTATGTGCCTCTAAACATGTAGTGGTCGCTAATCGATCGATCGTCTCGTCTAAACAGCTTTGATTACAGCGACATCATTTAAGTTGTGCTTCTTCGTCGACATAAATTTTATATCGATGAAGAAGCAAGGTAGCGTCTTTTCGTGAATACTTGAAATCCTGAGATAGATTCTATTTACTGATGTATTTCACGCAAACACCTGTTGCTCTATCATTCTCGACGGCAAAAGGCCTAACGCATGGGGAGAAGCGATGTGATGCTGTTCTTCAAGAAGGGTGATAAGACTCTCTCACTCAGAATTCATGTCGCTGCTGAGCCATATCTACAAATTATGTTCGAGTCATTACGAATCGTTACGCTCGTAGATTCGATGACTACCAACTTCCTGAACAAGCCGGTTTCGGAAATGGTTATAGTACTGTAGAGCATATTCAGACTATTTCAGACGCTGCTGCAAGTTATACCCTCTTTGCATGGTGTTCGTGGACTATGAGAAAGCCTTTGATTTGATCTAGGCAGTGCTGTAGTCTAGTAGATAAGTACTAGCCACCATGTCGTTCCGATTTCTTAATCGGAACCAGAGCTCTTATCCAGTCCAATTCCAGCGAAGTGTGAAACATGGAGACTTTATTTCACAAAACTGTTTACAGTTGCGATGGGAAGTATTTTGAAGCTTCTAAGAAAAGATAAGGCATCAACATCAATGACGAGGTCTTAACACACCTGTGAATTGCCGATGATGTAATTCTTATGGCTGACACCTTGAAAGACCTACCACAATGCTCGAAGATGTCAGTAATGCTTCTCAAAGAATGAGTCTTACTTAGTATGAATATGAATAAGACAAACATTATGTCCAACGGCAATGTTTCACCCGTTCCGCTCCAGGGGTCTAACTATGAGCTGTTGGAGCAATATTAAAGTAAGATTGTGATTGTGTCTCAAGATAAAGTTTCGACAAATGTGTTGGTTGCTTGTAATGTGGCGGTGAGACGTGGTTGTTTACTATGGATCTCATAAGAAGTCTTAAGGTCACCCAGCGAGCAATCGAGAAGAGAGAGGAATGCATGGCGTTTCCCTGCGCGATCGAATGAGAAGTGACGAGATCCGCAGGAGAACTAAAACTACCGACATCGCTCGAATGATCACTCAGCTGAAGTGGCAGTGGGCGGGCGGGACACATTGCGCGAAGAACCGATGGCCGTTGGGGCAGAAAGGTTCTCGAATAGCGACCGCGCACCGGACGACGTTGCGTAGGCAGGATAGTCCTGTATACACAAGGTCAAGGTTTCGGGAAGTCGGGGGGGACACTTGACTCTAACAAAATTTTGCACTTTAAAGCTTAATAATTCACAAACGGATGCCTCAATCAAAAAACTGTTTTCAAGAACCCACAACTACGGAACCCTTAAAAGCCAGAAAAAGGCACCAACCTCAATAAATAATAATAAATAAATAACTTCTTACATTCACACCAATTATCTAAGCCCATTTTAATTTCATTAAGAAACTGTATCATGGAAAACTTGATAACGGATAAATATATACTTAAATACTTTTTGTTTGTAAATACATACTTAATATACATAGTAAACACCCAGACCAAGACAAACAGACATGTTCATGCACACAAATGTTTGTCTTGTTCGGGAATCGAACCCGAGACCACTGGCGCAGAAGGTGGGTAGCCTACCCCTGCGCCAAATCGGTCGTCAAATAAGGTTGGCATTATAATATTTTTTCCTTTTCAGTTGACAGGTACTTTTTGAAGATGGTCTAATTTTTTTAATTACTTTTTTTATTTTCTAATTAATGGTGTAGGTAGATTGTACCATAATATTATGACCATATCTTAAAAATTACTGAACCAATCTTTATTAAACTTAATATTGTCTTGTGCAACTACGATAAAGTAACTTACAGATTTTAAACTTAACTTACATGCAATTATAAAACGTAATGTTTGAGAGTTAAGGTCGCATAAGAGTGGGCTAGATAAAGTTGACTGTTTTGTGTAGCCACGGCATAGATAAAGGCTATCAAGTGGCGTGGAATGCTATGTTGAATCTGTTTATCTTATCAGAATTAATGCAACGTTCATTGCTTACCGGGTCTTCCTCCTCTTGCTGTTTCGGTTTATCATCTTTGTCGCCGCCAATTTGGAATGTTACGCCGGAACTTGCTGAAATGTCAAAAGGATGTTAACAGATGTTTTATTGAAAGTGTAATTTAGTTTTTTTAAGATAACTATTTTTATCTAAGACTGAGACTAAGAGACTAAGACTTCACTATCTCTGGAGGTACCGGGTTCAATTCCTGGTTGAATGCGTGTTTCGTAGGTTCGTAGGACCGATCGTTGTGGAGATCCTTTGGGGAGGTCTATGCCCAGCAGTAGGTGTCATACGGTTTTTTTTATCCACAACGGTGTAGCACTTAGCCTTCATCATACCTGATGTTAAGTGATGCTAAAGCTGAAGGTGCAAGCGCAATACGCCTGGAATCCGCAATTACTAAGGAACTGGCTATCATTTCTCTAACTGCCGGAACACTTTAATGCTGAAAACATCTTTGTTATGGCGTCAGCCTTAGATAAAATGGTGGTAAAAAACTGAATACAATATGTACCCCCACTGGGAATCGAACCCGGGACCTCTAAGTCTGATAACCGATGGTGTGTACCACTAGACCACAGAGGCGGTTGAGATAATGATGATGATATTTTGAATACGTGATATTAGCGCGGCCGTAGTTGTGGACGGTAGCTAGCTTTATATAACGACCAAATAGTAAAGTAAGTTATCGCAATATATCCTGGCAGGTTGCCAGAAATTATCCTTTACATTCATCCAATGCCCTCATTGGTAGTAGTCAAGTAGGCCAGACAGAACACTAGACTTGAAGGCGACTTTCAGGCCCACTATTTTTGAATGGGTAGTCGAATAAACAGACTAAGTACTCAATGATAATAGCAACCTACATTCCAAATCTGACTGTCCGACTTCTTGGGGCATAGGTTGACTAATAATTTGATTGACATTATAGACAATAAGATTCTTTCAGCAAAATTAATAGGCTATAGTAAATAATTATTAGATTATTTATACTTCAGTAAAAGATTTATGGTGGTGTTAACCGCACCGCAATTGCTTGTCATCTAAATGGCGAACAGATTTGTTTTATTACGATACAGTTGATAACGCACAAATGCGCGTTAAAGAGAGTTCTGCTGTAGTGCAATCAATTAACTGTTATCATCATCATCATCATTTCAGCCGTCGACGACGCCCAATGCTGGGCATAGGCCTCCCCCAAGGATCTCCACAACGATCGGTCTTGCGCTGCCCGCATCCAGCGGCTTCCCGCGACCTTGACCAGATCGTCAGTATAACCAAATTATATTCATCGATATTTATTTATACAGGATGTTTGTTTAAAGATGGAACATACTTCATGGGGTGAAAGTCCACCCACCCCACCCCCACCCATCAATATTATAAACAACTTTTACTATGGGACCAATTGCCACATTGCAAAAAAAAACAGCTGTTCCATACATTTTGGCCCATTCGGTATTGCACTTTTTTGTATTGATGGGTACTTTCACCCCCTGAAGTATGTCCCATCTTTAAACAAACACCCTGTATACGAGGGGGAGTTCAATAAGTTCTAAGTATGGGGAGAGCGGGTTGCAAGTGGTAGGTTCATCTGTCCAGGTAGCGTTAATTAAACACCTCATTATTAGCATATACTCCAGAACCTAATCGGGTCGGTTATTATTACCGTGCAAGCAAGTCAATCGGGAATGTATTCTTTAATTATCTTATCGGAAGTTAAATCAGATGAGAGGATTCTTGTATGTTCCACCTTTATTTTCTCACTTTAAGGGAGTTACTCACGTTGGCTGTCGTCCTGGTACAGCGATGCCTGGTGCCAGAGCTGCAAGATCTTGCCACCGGTCAGCAGTCTAGTGCCCTCGAGGTTCCAAGACAGAGCCGTTATTGGTCCATCGGCCAGCAACTTTCCGGTTTGCACCCATCGGTATTCAAGACCCTGGCAATCGAAAATATTTAAGGGCAACAGTTAAGTAATATCACAGATAATATAATACTATACTAGTAGTAATATTCAAACCGTCTTTACTTATACAGGGTTATTTGTAAAACACCAAAAACTTCGCAGGAGTAGACTATTAATATCAAAAAACAAAACAACATTTGTTCAACGACTTTTCCGAGAAAAGACAAAATTCCCATACTCACCTACAAAATAAATGTGCAAACGGCTAACAAAGTTTTGTATGAAAAGTTTTTTTTTTGTTTTTTTTTGAAATTAGAAGGAACATAAGTTGTTGTTTACGATGTTAGTAATCTACTTCAGCGAGATTGTTTGTATTTTACAAGTAATGCATTGACGTTGCAAAATCTATACTTATATTATAAATGTGAAAGTGTGTTTGATTGTTTGTCCGTCTTTCAAGTCGAAACGAAGCAACGGATCGACGTAATTTTCGTTATGGGGATAGTTTTTAGCTGGAGAGTGACATTGGCTACTTTTTATCCCGGAAAAATATCACGGGGAATACTTAACGTCGTGTAGTTCACACGGGCGAAGCCACAGACGGAAGGCTAGTAAGTAATGTTATAAAGTAGTCACTGGGTTCTTCATTAAAACACCGATCATTATTATTAATATGGTGACAGCATTAATCACTTCACGAGAGATGACGATGCATTCGTCTGTATTAAAATCGCAAAAAGTTTAAACAACAGATTATGGTTTGGTTAACGATCAGCATTCAAACCGTGTACTCAACCAGTATTCAAAATAGACAATTTGATTAAATATTTCACCGTTAACATCATCTCAGCCATTCGTGCGTATGGCTAACATGCGTAAGTAATTTAGGCTTATTTACGTCGATTTTTCTTTGAACATTAGAATCTTTGACATCATCGAACGATTAATGATGTTGTATTGTACAGGTTGGTAACTTCGGCTGCTCAACACATCAATTACGATCAATACAACTGTTGTTATTGTTGATTTGAAGGAATGACAATAACCTTTATCACGACTCGAATTTGGATTTGTAGTTTATGAAATTATAAAAAAGAATATGCAAATTTACATTTAGTACAAAGAAAATTTATTAAATATCTTTGTTTTCGTATCAATGAACACTAGCCCCCTTATTACAAAACGTGGACTAAAATAGTCTTGGTTTAAAACTGGTACTAAGCTGTTGCTGTCACTTTCATTTTCCAAATGAAAGACAGAATTAGCAACATTTTAAAACCAGGTCTAACTTTAGTCCACGTTTTGTAATAAGGGGGTATGAGTCTAGAATTATTTATTTGTAAGCAACACCATTTGTTGCCACTGGACATGGACAGACGGCGCGAAGTTTCTGATTCAGTCTACCTATTGAAAATTGCTTCTGGTGGCGTTGATAGCCCGGCGGATTCACTCTCCAAGGTATTAGATTTAACCATCCTTTTAAGTGTACCGTCTGCATCTTCAAACTATCGTCAAAGTTCGTATTTCTCTCTATTGCAAGATATACATTCAATCCATTTAATGCAGTCTCCAAGAGGTTTGATATTGATCTGTTTAGCACTAGCATGGCATCGGTAAACCGATTATTGAGTAGGTAGTGAGTTTTTGACAATTAAGCAATTGAGTTGTATTGTCTATCTATCTTTTTTGTGTTTATTTTTGGCTTTATTATATCTTACGTTTGAGATTTTAAATTTACCTACACTCTGTACTAATGTGTTCCTAATTTACTATATAGTGCTTGTTACTTTATATTGTTTCTATTGGTGAAAAACTGTAATTGGCTTTCAGTTGTTATGTTTTTAGCCTACTCTTATAATATAGCTGTTTTAGTCTTCCAAAAATAAATCATAATAATTATAATATCTTACGGCTCCGAAATATTTTATTGTAAAAAACACCAATTTTTACGTAATGCGTACATGACTAAAAGCAATTTATCAAGGTTCAGTCAACGACCGCGACAAATAACGATGTACGATATTTTTTGGGACGCACGGACGATTTTGCATGGACGAATACCTTATTGCAAAGCTCCCTTGAAATAAACTCAACTCAAGTCATATGATGCACAGAATTGAATAATAGATTTAAGGATGGATTTAGAGTCCACTTCAGCGTGGCAAAGACTTGATCAATTGGTCGAGCTGATATAATCGCGTCTACAATGATTTCGCGGGATTATATTGAAGTGTTTTACGCCGAGTATTCACGAATTATAACATAACGAGTGAGTAGATGTAAGTTGGTTGTGTATAACACGTTGTGATGCTGACTATATAAGGGAATATTTTATATTTATCTTAACAATTTGCTCCATATAATTATTATCAGCTGTGTTCTTATTATTACAAGTACTTAGAAGGCCATAACTAATGATGTGACGTGTTCGTAACAATTAATTGTTTCCAATGCACACTAGTACGTACTACATATTCATCTGATAGATAAAGCAGGTAATGAGAGCAATTAATTAGGAATAAGTGGAATAAGAGGCATCAAAGTTTACATACTTAGTTAATTTATAAAACTTCGAACATGGGTGGTTTAAAAAGTTTGTAATGGAAACGATCGTAAGCGTGCCTTAGTAATGCCAGGTAATGCGGTCAGTTTCGTCTTTCAGACTGAAATAATAAAATGTTTCTGGACTGACGGGCGTTATAAACCAAAATCCATTAAATGACGACATTCCCAAACTTACGTCATAGTTAATTAGACTGATGGCCTGCGCTGGCCGAGAGAAATAATAATGCCCAATTCAGACTAGGTACTTGGTTTACCTCACAGTTTACCTATTTATTTCTGATAAAGAGTCTACATCTTGCTTACACCTTAGTGGGGTAAGCAAGACAGCATGACGTGGTATATCATATCGCGTGATATAATGGCGGTCATGCTAAGTTGCGATAAGGCTGAAGGTGGAAGCACACTTCTCCCGGAATCCTCAACCACTAAGGAACTGGCTGCGTTATGTCTCAGTGCCGGACTCTCTCTTCGCTCCAGCGAGGTCCCAATGCTTTTCTTTATTACCAGTTCGGTGCCGGTGCGACGACGACGACGCCAGGTTTTTCGAGAACGACCACGTCTTCTTTTGCGAGGTTAAGGATCAAAATGGAGTGTCTGCTTAGGGATATCATCTGAATTTCTCTGAAGCTTGTGGCCGATCTATCGCCACTTCCGGCGTTTGATTTACTGGTCGATCGGAGATTCATGGCAGAGCTGTATAAAGCTCTACAATGTCTGCCATACAGTAGCCATACCGATTTAACATTGGGCCCGATGATTTTGAGTTTGATCTGTCTCTAACGTTACTGAATGGAAAAAAATTGCTAAGTAACATTGTACTACGTTTACATTTCTGTCTGCTATTATTTTTTATAACAAATTTTTCACTATATTGTGTATGAATGACGCAAAGAGAAAACGAATAGAAATTACTGATGAAAAAGAAGGATACAATGATGATATAATGCAACACAATAAGATACTTTCATTAGAAAGCTTAAAGTTGCTACAAAAAAACCTGCTAACAAAAATAAGTGAATAAATCGATGCATGCTATTTTATTTTTGGACAGGGCGTTTTGGCTTCCATCTGGATGAAACATGCATCAATTTCCATTTTTATCGATTCTAATATTATTATGTACTGTACACAAACATGTACAAACAGGAACATATTTGATGAACCGCCTCTTACTTCTTTTTGTGTGGCTGGCGTCTCACCGTCCACTTGCAGTCCATATCCGTAATTGCTTATGCATTGTACTACTCTAGTTTAATACATAACCAACTATTAAAATGGTCTGCGCGTGAATGGCGGGGCACCAGCCACATGAAAAGAAGAAGTGTTTCAACGAATTTGTCCCGAATTCTACCCTACTTCAACAGTAGGTGACCACCTGTTAAAAGTAAAATTAATAACTCCATAGCAGCAGCTCCTACAGTCTCGACACCAATATGTTATATGATATCATAATTATGTCAAACTAGCGGATCCTATGTATCACGTATTATTCAGAAAATTAGATTTTTGTCATCTACTTTTTGTGGCCGAGTGTAGTACGCATCGGTTTTCAAGATGCCGCTATCACTGGAGATCACGGGTTCGATTCACGGACAGGTAAATATTGAAAACCAACTTTTCAATATTTCCTCGGGTCTAGGATAGAATGTGATAATATAATACCCGTCATTGTCTCCAATTTCCATAACACTAGTAGCTTAATAAACTTTGGTATTGGAACAATATACCTATGTGATGGTGTCCAATATTTATTATTATAATGTTCACCAATCGATTTAGACTAGATCTCAATTATGTTAAGAGCGTGTCCAGAAAAGGCGAATTCGCGTTAATCGCGTTACACTGTTTGCATAGTCGCTCTCTGTTCTGAAACATACAGAACACGATTCACGCGTTACTCGCGCGTTGTTCTGGCTAGACAGAGAAACAGGTTCAAAATTAATTGGAGAAATCGAAACGTTTGTATAATCTGAATATTCTGTCGATTGTACATTTATCAACTTTAAAATCTTGTGTATATGTATAATAAACATAAGTTTGAGTCTGTTTTATCAAATCCAGCTACTTCCTTTTATTTTTTTACAATGGCAATGATAATTAATAGTGACCTTGAATTGCGTGAACTATGCAACTAGCTTACTTTAGTTAAAGCATGCTACAATACAATATTTCAATAACATGAACAGTACAGTCATGTACTAGATCAACATACCATAATAGTTGTCACAAAATTTCTTTATTGCAAGAGCAAGCAGTATGCCTAAAATTTTGTAATAAACTTTTTTCATACTACTTTTAAGAAAAAGTTATTTAATTATATTTTGAGTGTTTTTCCTTTTCTATCATTGTATAATAATATTGTGTTATTTAGTATGGTTTTAGTTTATCCAATATGTATCAAAATGTTTGCCATCTTATCAGTAGTAGTATTGTAGTTTATTCTTATTTCCACCCCTAAATTGTGTGCCTACCTCCTAAAACTTATTAGTTAACTAGTAGGTACCTACATTAATTATAAATAAAGTTGTAGTGAACAATAACTTTCTTTTATAACATATTAAAATACAACAAGATAGAAATGTGACACTGTGTGTGTGTGATAGAATAAATTACAGTCCAACAACAGTAAAATTGATAATTGTATTTTATCTATAATAACATGTAATTAAAGTGAGATATAGATTTAACTTCACAGTTAGTAAAGCGTAATACTGTTAATATTTTTGATAAATTCAAATTAAACTTCAGTATTTTTGCAAGTCACTTTATGAGTGTGTGTTAAACAACAATTTTGTCACATTGAAGCATTCTGAAACAAAACTGTCTATGCAATAGAAGTCATTCAATAATTGTAATATGACATAGTCCACAACCAATAATATCTTAACAACATATGTTAAGATATTATTGGTTGTGACTGTACATACAAAAATAGTCATGGATAATCTAAAAAACTTCCTCATGCCTTTAAATTTAATAGTCTATAAAGATTGCAAGCAAATTATGTCTCATATTAACAACTGATATGTTAAAACAATATTTGTGTTTTATTACTATGGATATGCTACTACTTAGCACATTTCAATTAGGAATTATACAATAGTTTAGAGAATAAAAACCGTAATTATAAAACGTATAGTACCTACTAATAGAATACCTACGAAAGATAGAGGATTTTAGAGCATTCAACATTCACTGTCTTGACCTAATTCAGCTACAGCGACCAGTAAACTGAAGGGATATCCTACTTATTGCAATTAAAAAGGTTAAGTAAACAAAAAGCTTCAAAATTTGTGCTAATAAATCATTGATTTGACAGCAAGGTTAATAATCTCTAACAGATAAGAAAGAATGTATTGAAAATTGTAAAACTTTATCTTATCAGACTTTGCTGTGAGCAACCATAACACATTTGGCTTTTTGTTCTAGGATATTTATACATTAATGGTTGTTTTGCTTTTAGTACAGGGTCTAACATAACAGCAGATGCATGACAGTCTTCTTCTTTCATGTTAATGAAGTAACCAGGACAGGACCTTTCCAGGACAACAACAAAACAGTAACAAAAATGTTTGTAAAATTCTATAGAAACACAAAAAAACAATGTCTAAGTAAGTTTGTCTTAAAAATTATTCACTTTACTTACATGGGTAGTAGCAGAAGAATGTATTAAAGGTGTTGGCTCAAATATGCAAACTTCTGCGCCATATGCAGCTGCTATCTTTCCAGTGTCTGTACTACAATCCAATGAGCCGATGCGGACATATCCATGAATAGCTCCTGGTATAATTTGTACTCTCTCGAAATTAGAGGCTAAAATCACAATATTACATCCTGCTGCATAAGCCTACAACAAATAAGGTCATTTGAGTTTCTCACAAAATTTGCATAGTATTGTGCTCACTGGACAAAACATGTTGTTGATAACAACAATTCTAAAATACATAACAAAGGTTAATAGTATATTAACATTATAATAATGTTAGAATTTGAATACCAAATTTATAGTTTTAAACTTAAAAAGTTACAAAAACAATTTTATTAAAATTACACAAGCAGACTTTGGATTCTTTTATGGAAATGCAGAAATCATTTGAAAATGTTCTAAATTTGCTTTGATTAAGTATTTAATTGTATATTTTTAACAATTAGTTGCGGTGGAGCACTGAGTTATGAGATACTTACTATTTTAAAGTGTGTAGAAAAAAGACAATAGCTCATAAACTAGAGAAGTTCATGTCTAGAGATATGATATTGTTATTTAAATAACTTTAAATGACCAATGCAAATTAGTTTTCAAGGAAACGGTTCAGTTCATATGTATATGGGCCAATGCTACAAGAGAATAAGTACCTACAGGCAGCAGTAATTCAAAGACTGATGATAACGATATTTAGTGATCTACGAAAATCGTGCCTAGCTTATCAAAGTACGCTAAATTAGGTTTTCCTGTCAACACTACTTCTCGATAGCTGCAGGGACATTTTAGTTCCTAGATCACGAGACTTGGACATGGCCGTCAAGAACCTGTAAATCACTGACAGCTAGTAAACTTACTGTGAAAGGTATTCCTTCCACGGAACCGACGGCAAAACATTGATCTCCTGAATTACAGGCACCACTTAGTACTTGGTGGCAATTCATATTGAACTAAAAAACATAAAAATCTCGTCACTGTTTTCTTTCAAAACCACTTAACGTCACTTGCACAAACTTAGTATTACAAGACATAATGAATATAGGAAATAAAAACTTTAAACATTTCAAGATTTGATAATTCCTTGGTAAAAGAATCGCGATTACTTCTCTGACACACACATCGAACGTGAGAAACTGACCATAGAGTACATTTTATGAATTATGACGTATGGATAGTCCACAGATTAGTATTTTCTGTAAATTTTTGTAATCTGTGCCTTCTCTATGGAGTGCACTGACCTCTATTTATTAAGTGGTGCCCTCACTGATCTCTATTATACCACTGGATAGGCTGTCTCCATACAAATGAATAGCAATTTGAAGCGCTACTCGTGTCACTACGATGGTACTGAGAACTAATTTTGACGTGAGATTGTGACAGCCGCGAGATTTTTAAAAAGTCTTTATTTTATTTTGTGTTATTTCGGTGTGATTTCGTATTTAATTCTAAAAGTTATTAAGAAAGTAAGGCTCATAAACATGAAGAAATGTGTGATTTGTAAAACTCGGTACGAAAAAGGGAGTAAAACGTCATTTCACAGGTGAGTGTATTAAATTGTTGTTTTAGTCAAAATTGACCTAAAATTGTGTGTAAAGCATTTGATTACTACCGTAAATGCATACAACATGAGACAGTTTTCAGCAGTAATTGATTATAATAATATCTTGTTTGATATTTGATACAATGTTATCAAAGTATAACATAAATTTGAGTCTATGGTTCAGGATGAAGAAGTGATGAAGAAGCACATTACACGCGAGGACAAAATAGTATGCTAGAGTTTTTTTTTTGTCGTTGTCTCAATTTACCTTCAATTGTTGCAATCATGAGACAGTATAACAAACTCATAGTATCTCATGTAACATTTCACTGCTTTTAACATGAGACACTAAAAATAACGAAATATTGAATTTCCACTAATAATTTTGTAAATATGTTGAATACAACTCGAGAAATTATAAAAAACAAATTTTCATCTGCAAAACCTGGTTTATAATTTTAAATGGTTAGAATATGTCAAATATAAACAAAATAAAATAAAACCAAAAATAAAATCGTCCAAAAATTGTCAAAAAACAAAAAAATATTTTACATAAAATAGAGAATGCGGTAACTTGAGACATGTCTCAAATTAACCCCATGTTTTTGTGCTCTCATTCTCAGTTTTCTTAACAACTTAGTTTTTTTTTGAGATAATTACTTAAGATTTTTTCGATATATTATTATGTGTTTGGCACTTAGCTGAACAATTGACTAGGTATATTCAACTCATATATTTCCATAAAAAATGGGGAAATTTCTATAAGGTTTCGCTCCAGGAGCTCTCCGTATACCCGGACGCGTTGCCATAGTAATATACTGTTAACCTTGAACAAAAAACAAACCTTGCTAAAATAATTATTACCTACACCCAGTAAAATAGGTATTTGAAGGTAATTTGAGACTTGCTGTTTATTTGAGACTATGCACCTAATTTGAGACTCAGTCTCAATTTACCTTCCAATAAAAAAAAACACTTCTAGCTGTGAGAAAATTTAATTTAAATATGGTAAAACTATGCCAAAAATGTCAAACATGCTCTCAAATTATCCATGGTAAAGTGTCTTACAAGATGGGATTATTAAATCTATATGAATCATTGCAGTTTTTTACCAATAACCAGAGTTTTGAGGCATATGTAATTCAGAAATATATTGGAATAAAAATTCAGCGGCAATTTCTCAATGAATTGCTATAGTAGTAATGATATCACATGCAATAATATATGCCGCGGAAGTTATGTCTCAAATTATATTCAAGTCTCATGTTGTATGCATTGACGGTATCTGAAAATTTGTTTGCAATGATATCTTATCAATATCTAGGCATAATAATGATGAGTTTTGAGAGAATTATGTAAAAAATGTTTTGTTTATAATTCACTAGTGATTGACAAATTCTTATCGATAAAATGTCGATATTCAATACCAAAAGTTGATAGAGCTCAGGCTGATTCAGTAGCTGTTGTACACCCGTCTTTCGGCATTATGTTAGTACCTAGCTCTCCGCCCGCGGCTTCGCCCGTGTGAACTACCCGACGTTATCCCGTGGGAATGTGATATTTTTGCGGAATAAAAAGTAATAATAGCCTATGTTCCTCTCCAGGCAACAAAATATCTGTGTCTCAAATTTCAGCCAAATCTATTCAACCGTTATGGCGTGATTGAGTAACACATACTTCCTACTTTTATAATAAATCGACCTTGCATTAAGGAAGTAGTTTAATTATTAATCCTAAAACTAAACTACCTCTTTTAAAAAATATGGGTAGCATAAAAAAATAAAACCTGGGTCGACCCCACATGCCATGCGAGGTCGATTTATTTATTAGACAATTGAAATTCGAGTCTTATATTACGTATACAGAAAATAGTCGTGGTTTTAGTAATAAATCTTTTTTATTTAAATTTTTACTTTTTTGCATTCACAATGCAATTTTTATCATAAAAAAGTGGAAAATAAAGTATTTAGAAAAAATCGACCCGTCTCACAGCCAGCGTCCCATCGGAGCTGGTTGTGAGACGGGTCGATTTTTTCTAAATACTTTATTTTCCATTTTTCTATGATAAAAATCTTTTTTTGTTTTAAATTACACTTGTAGATCTTAATTAAAATTTTATCAATTATTTTTGCAGATTTCCTACCGAATTGAGTCTAAGAAACAGGTGGTTAGAAAATATGAAAGCCCTAAACTGGACCCCGAAGGAAACAGATTCACTTTCTTCAAAACATTTCGACACCTAGTGTTTCTTCACACATAACACCTCTTTTTTTAAATAAACTTGTTACTTGAGCAGTACTTATTTCTGTTTTTTATTTTGTTAAGCTACCCCTTTTTAACATGAATTAAGTAATATAACGTCAATTAAGGCTGTAGTTGTGTGTGTCAGTAAACGGTACGGATACGTACCATGTAGTACCTCGATGGAAAAAAAGAGTACCACAGTATTTCAACAGTTAGGTATAACACATTTTTGGTGGCCGGGCTGCAACGCATAGGACCCAGCCCGGCCACGCTTCTATCGAAATAAATAGTAAGTATAAGATGCAATTTTGGTACGGGGTGATGGTTGGTACCTATCCTGTACTAACGAAAATGTGTCCGTTTTTCCGTTAAAATCACAATTAAATAAATTTTTAAGCATCGAAATTTCTGACAAAAAAACGCCTGACATTATTGATTGATCGACACAAGACGTCGAGTTACGTATATTGCTCAGCCCGGCCACCAAAACTGTGTTTCACTGATGAAATACTGTGGTACTCTTTTTTCCATCGAGGTACTACGAGGTACGTATCCGTACCGTTTACAGCCTTAATTGACGCCGCCGCCCGGCGCCGTGGCCGGGCCAGAACGTAACACACGTATTTACAAACAAAAAAGTATTTAAGTATATATTATCCGTTATCAAGTTCATGTAGAAAGTTTCTTAAGAAATTTACTATGGGCTTAGATTGTAACAAAAAATTATTTATTATGTTTATATTTCGATATATTATCATTACCACAGTCGACCTAAGAACATCACTAATGTTAGTTGCAAGTACTTTCGTATCTGCCTACAGCGCCAAAATAGCGATACTCAAATGATCACAAAAATATTTTACGTCACCCAGTCCAGTGTGGTAATAAATAGAGGTCAGTGGGTGCCCTACCTACAGTGCCACAATCTTTTCTGTTCCGGGGGGCTACCGCGTAACTTTACGGGTATGAACTTCATACGTTTTTGGGAACTTTACTTCAATTTTATATAGAAAATAGCCGCTTTCAGTTCCTTGTTTTGTGACGTCGGGTATAACAATAACTAGCTAGCAACGTATAACAGAAAAAAGCAGCAAAAATCTATCAAAATAAGGAATTCAAATGACAGTTGAAACCCATACCCATATCCATATTTATTAGCCGGTAACCCTCCCTGGTGCCCTACCACAAACTCTAATAGCAGTTAGTAAATAAAGTTTAGTCAATTTAATAAAGAAAATAGCCGCTATCAGTTCCTTGTTTTGTGACGTCGGGTATAACAATAACTAGCTAGCAACGTATAACAGAAAAAAGCAGCAAAAATCTATCAAAATAAGGAATTCAAATGACAGTTGAAACCCATACCCATATCCATATTTATTAGCCGGTAACCCTCCCTGGTGCCCTACCACAAACTCTAATAGCAGTTAGTAAATAAAGTTTAGTCAATTTTATAAAGAAAATAGCCGCTATCAGTTCCTTGTTTTGTGACGTCGGGTATAACAATAACTAGCTAGCAACGTATAACAGAAAAAAGCAGCAAAAATCTATCAAAATAAGGAATTCAAATGACAGTTGAAGCCCATACCCATATCCATATTTCGTAGCTGGTAGCCCCCCAGGCCGCTGTAGACATTGGCCCATCCATTGGCCAATGCATCGTACAGTGCCAGCACGTCATCAGGGAGGCTACCGCGTAACGTTATGTATGTCGCAGCCTACTGGTTGAATCCGCCATTCAATTAAACGCCTAGGCCGATCATTTTTTCCGTAAGCTATTTTATCTCCGCCCCATAAGTTGACGGAGTCACAAAAAAAAAATAACCACGACTGACAGCTGACAATGTTCAACACTCAGAACAATAACTAAAGCTATAGAAACCGTGCTAAAATAACAACAAAATACATTAGTTCGTACTCTTTTATCTTATGCAGTAGTACATGTGTAAAAAAGAGATAGTATACAGTCCTAAGTTTCTTAATTTATAAGGTTGTCACAAGTTATTTTTACGCCAGTGATGCAACGTCATCGACAATAATATCGATAAATTAAAAATAGATTTTACATACATTACATTTTTAAAATCTCTATGTATGTCAATGACACTAGTGAGTACGGTATCGTAATGTGTCGACGCACACGTACCACAAACAACCACATCGCAGCGCAGCGACAAAATGTGGTGTTGATGGAGCTTTTTGCAGTTACGTTTTGGTTGTGCGACAAAATGTCAATGTGATTGCGTTGTCGCTAGTAGTTGTGATGTGGATACGTCGTATGCGGTGTGGCTGGCTGCTAGTTTCACAGCGTCGTCGCTGGTGGTGGTCGGTATTACTTACGCACGCGGTCGATAATGACGGCAAAATGTGGTACCTACGAGTAAATTGTACAAGGTATTCATTTCCAATACAAAGTACACCCCGCCCACATGTTGTGTGGTTGTGGTACGTGTGAGTAGGCCCAATAAATAATTTAAGTATAGCACCTGCAATATAATAAATGCAGTAAGTACCACTTTATTTTATAAAAAATTGCAGTCTTCAGTAATCTATAAGAGTATATTATATTAAAGCTGAATAGTTTGTTTGTTTGGTTGAACGTGCTAATCTCAGTAACTACTGCACTGATTTAGAAAATTCTTTCTATTAGAAAGTTACATCCTCCCCGAGTGACACAGGCTATCTTTTATCCCGGGGACGGGTACCACGCGGGTAAAACCGCGAGGATCCGCTAGTTGACAATATAATCAGTAAAAAAATTGCACATAGTAATGCTGGTTCCTTTGCCTACTTTTATTGCCAACATTACAGTGTATTAAGCCAGGGGGCGCTCATATTTCACTCCCAATGTCCGTCAATCCGTTTTCTATGGATCCATAGAAAACGGATTTCTAATCCATAGAAATTAGGTTCGCAAAAGAGCTAGGATATATGCGATAGAAAGAGATGCAACGACGAGTGGCCGTTCGTAATTTGCCTGCGCCGTACAAGCTGAATTCTACTTTATTGCGTTATAGTTAGAGTTGCTATTTATTTAAATGACTTAGCGGAGTGACCTATCTGTTACATAGTAACTATTTAGTAATCTGTGATTAAGCTGAAGAGGAAAATAATCAATTAATTAAAATAAAGAAACCATTTATTCTTTTAAACACATCTTTAATGTTCTCATTTGGCTCAAATGATTGTAGGTAGTCCAAAGTGTTACGCATAACGTGACTGTTCACTTTTGCTGTCCAGTTGATTTTTGAAATACGGCGTATCCAATCATTTTTAATAGTTTCATCTTTGGGAAATCTGAAGAAAGAAGTAAAAATTGTTAACATCGATAAAAAAAATCACAGCACTATCATAACCTTAACAACTTTAACAGAAATGTAAGAAAATATAAAAAAATAGACCAAAACTCACGTACATATCTATTGATAATATAAATTTATTACAATTTGCGGATAATACTGATGTTAAATTCTCAAAAATATTCGAATTTTGAAACAAAACTTACCGATGAAATTGAATATCAAACGAACTTACCAAGTGAAGTTCGATCACAATTATGTGAACGGCTTCATTCGACGCGATTTGGTTTACAAATGTAGTTGCGCCCCCAAGCGACAGCCTTGCACGGTAGTTTAAAGTATTTTTTTTTGTATTGGCAACACTGATTTCCCGCCAATTTATACATTCCTCTACTCTGTGGTCCCTAACTTACCTGTTTGGTTACCTGTCACATTCGAATCATTATGTTTAAAGCACTTTTTATAGATTTTTATCAAATAGAGGGAAGGGTAAGTAATAAATACTTGATATTATTAATTATAGAATAGGGAGGGTGTATATAAATCGCGTCGAATGAAGCCGTTCACATAATTGTGATCGAACTTCACTTGGTAAGTTCGTTTGATATTCAATTATGTTTCACGGCTTCATTCTCTGCGATTTGGTTTACAAATGTAGGATGTTTAGAGAAAGTGATAAAAAATTGTAAAAAGATAAGTATGTAATGACATTGTTTTAAGAAAATATTGTCATAACATCAAGTTTCTTATGATCTTTGGTTTTTAATCATCAAAGTGGGTACTACATTATTATCTTAAATTATTGTATTTTCTTACAGAATAATTCACAAATCAAAGAAAAACAATACTGATCTACCAAATTGATCAGTGCTTTAGATAATTACTCTATTGTAAACATAGGCGAAAAAGCGGATGAAGGTTCGCTCCATCCAGCATGGAGCAGCATTCCTATCACTTAAATTAATATTAACACCAGCCCTGCTGGTAGTGGAAGTCGCCGCATGGCGTTTGCTATGTGCAGTGCAGATGTGCAGTAAATACAGGAAGACTATTACAACGAAGAATTTTTTTTTTTTTTTTGTCAGGTAGGTACTATTGTTTGCTTGTGAATTTTTCTATAAATGAGGACGTTTCCAACATTGTTTGTAACGAATAAAAATAGTGTAACTGGTGTTTTATTTAAATATTCCTCAATGCACTTTGCTTGACAGAAATCAGAGTGTGCTATAAAAAGGTCTTTTTATCATGGTTGGAATGAATTAGATCTGGATTTGTATTACAATTTCTGTTTGTGCTATGGTATAGATTATTTATTCTTTCACAAAGAAATGATTGCTTGTAATGAGCAGTAAACAAAGCCATCAGAGTTAACGACCTTTATTGACAGAAAGTTTAATATTATATTTTTTTAATTTCAAGATCTAGATCTGCATTTGGAACCTTTTGTGCCAAATAGTTAAGTAATGTATTTAGTATCTCAGTTAAGTTGTAGGTACTTAGGCCTTGTGGGTCTATCTGAATATTCCTTTCATAAATAGCTCGATTCAGTGATCTGATCATCTTAAGTATTATTTAACATTAAAATTGAGTATAATAATATTAGATTAGATTTAAAATTATTGTACCATATTTGAATTGATTGACAAAATTGTGTGTTCAAAATAAATATTTTGTTAGTTCTGACCATATATTTACTATATTTGATGTCATAGGCTAACCAGGCTTTGATACGTCTATCGTATTGTTTATACATGTTTCGTGACAAAGTGGCTTAAATAATATCTATAGTTCTTGGAGTTTTTTTTTTTTTCATTTTAGTAATGCTTGCCTGATAACTTGTAAGATGTGTGTTCATGTGAAAAGAGATTCTAATAAGTAAATATTTAGTTCAAAATACGTATATTATCAGAAATGTATAATTTTCTAACCAATGGCACCACGGCAGTGTCGTCCAACATGAGACAATCACAATGTCTTCCAAGATTTGAAAATGTCTAATAATATAATAATTTCATGAAAATGGCACTAATGCTTAAAATAGGATTATTTTTATTTTTATTTATTACATTTTAGTATATAATATCTTCCCAAAAATAAACGTAAAATAATCCCAAAAAACCTAATACTTTTTAAAATAAATCGCAAGAAATTTACATTTTCTTTTTTCTATGTTATACTAAGCCACTTTTGTCTATTTGTTTAGTAGAAAAGTTAGTGAGAAGTTAGTATATCCTTGGTGAACTAAACGTGTCATGAAGGCAACCAGTGTCAAAAGGATTAATTAGGTATACTTATGTCGTTTTAATATATTACTGGTGGTAGTTTACGAAATCTCAAAAATTATATAATTTATTTTATTATTTAAGTATAGACAAACGGAACTGTATAGTGACTAAAGGAACTAGGTGATTGAATTCATGAAGAATTTGAAATTCATAAAGAATTGTATTTTTAACGAAGTTAAAGGTACTTATTCAATGCGAGTTATGTATTGGAATAAACATGTAAGCGTCTTTGAGGTCTATATCTAGACGTCATGTTACAGTTTTTAGTAATTACTTAGAGTATGTCACGCGGTAGTCCTAGTTGCCCGAGATTAAGTATAAAGCGATTATCACTATTTGGTTTCTGTACTAAGTAACCCAAAGTGACATTTTAAAATGATATTGTTTTCCTTTTTTACTTATATTTATTTATCTAGATTGTACATAATTTTCGTATACAAGGTTAAGTTAGTTCATAGGTTAAACACTGGAACTATAATTGCAATGAGCAATAAATTTGCATAGTATTTTTCTGCCTTTTTTATCTACAATGATATTATAGGGTCATCGGTAATGTACTAATGTCCAACCATGCATTAGTAAAATAATGCAGGCGACTTACGTATTACCTCGTGGTCTACTACCGGTAAGTTCTGGATGCTGGATAGCGGCGCGTGATGTCGACGTCTTGATGTGACTGGCGGGTGCGTCAGGCGCTGGGTGACCTCTTGCAGCATCGGAGATGGTATTCGCCCTATAGGCTGGTTTCCAATGCTGTGGCTTAAAGTGTTAAGGATTCTTGTTGACAGTGTCCTTTCCATGAAGGATTTCAGTTTTGGAGTACCTACCTATTTCTCAAAACTGGATTCCGTTTTTGGAGACATTTTCACCAAAAACCTGATTGATTCTAATCATATCTATTTAGGTGTATTTTAGGTCTAGATTTATTCTTTAAATTAATCTCAAATTTCATACCTAGCGTTTTAGTTTTTATGAAATTACTATCACAGAAAATGCTACATACATCAATTTACAATATATGTATAGCCTAATAGGCTTTTATTTTTGGATGCTTCGTCATTTAGTATAAATATTGGGAAACCAACACTATCGAAATTAAGTTTTCGACCTTTACCCGACCGGGAATCGAACCCGGTACTTCACGCATAGTGGCACCCTGAAAACTGATGCATACCCCACTTGACCACGAAGGCAAATAGAATAAAGATAAATATAGATTCCATGGCTATGGCCAGGTTTTTTTTTTTTAAAGCTATCCCAATCTGCTTTTCTTTAGCAATATTGTAGTTTCTCTTTGACAAGCGGCTTTGAAACAGCGGCTTTTACTTCGGGATTGAGGGTAGGAGCTGCTAAAAGGTCACAATAGTTTGGAACTATTTAATCTTTAAAAAGTCTATCCTTGACCTTCAGATTTATATTGTTACATACGGTTTTTTCCCTCGGCTGAAGAGCAGTGAACAGTCGAGACAACTGATGCTAACCCTTGTTTTGTGGCCGTTGGTGCTGCCTCGTCCTGATGTGGCGATGCTGCGGCCGGAAGTGGGTACGGCGATACCGGTGACAATCCCGAGAGCTGCGACGCCGATTCGACTTCTCGAATACGAATATATAGCAACTGAACTGGGTTGCAAACAGTGACTAAGTAGCCCAATAACGTGACGGTATCTGTCCTGGGTATGACAGTAACGCATCACTTAGTAATTGCAGCCCTCCGGGACAACATAGTTCTTTTAAGAACGAGTACTTTGCTTGCTCGTCAAGCAAATACAGTGGCTAAGTAGCCCAATAACGTGACGGTATCTGTCCTGGGTATGACAGTAACGCATCACTTAGCAATTGCAGCAACCCGGGAACACATAGTTCTTTAGTAATTTTCTTGCTCGGTGAGCAAATTAAGTGGCTAAGTAGCTCAATGACGTGACAGTACCTATCTGTCGTGGGTATGACAGTAACGCATCACTTAGTGACCAATAATTGCAACCATCCGGAAATACATAAGTAGTTCTTTTTAGAACGAGTATCTTTCTTGCTCCTCAAGCAAATTTCAGTGGCTTAGTAGCCCAATAACATAATAGTATCTGACCTGGGATCACTTCAGTAATGCACTGGTACAGCACAACGACGTTTCCTTTTCTTCCCCAATGTTCAAAGTATCTCGCAGCGAGTAGAGTAGACGTGCGAAGGCTTGAGCACGGAAACGCTGAATGATTCGAATGTGACAGGTAACCAAACAGGTAAGTTAGGGACCACAGAGTAGAGGAATGTATAAATTGGCGGGAAATCAGTGTTGCCAATACAAAAAAAAAATACTTTAAACTACCGTGCAAGGCTGTCGCTTGGGGGCGCAACTACTACATTTGTAAACCAAATCGCAGAGAATGAAGCCGTGAAACATAATTAATAATATTTGACGAATCTGACAATAAATTACCAATATGACCGGTCATTTATAATAAATGACGGTCACTTATCGTATGTGACGGTCACTTTACAACTCTAGCTGAGTAGTCTGAGTACCAGAGGTTCTATATAATTTGTGCCTCTGAGTACAGGGGGGCTACCGCGTAACTTTATGGGTATGAACTTTATACGTTTTTGGGAACTTTAAGTTAATTTTATAAAGAAAATAGCCGCTATCAGTTCCTTGTTTTATAACGTCGGGTATTACGATAACTAGCTAGCAACGTTCAACAGAACAAAGCAGCAAAAATCGATCAAGGTAAGGAATTCAAATGGCAGTTGAAGCCCATACCAATATCCATATTTCTTAGCCGGTAGTCCCCCAAATCAAATTTAGTAGACACAAAATATCTCACAGAAAATAGGATTCTTGTACCCACTGCATTTTTAAGGATTCGCGCTAACAGCACTTTTGGCGTATTTCGGAACTGTTTGTCTGTGTCTGTCTGTCACCACACACGAGGACTGACAGATGACAGTGACAGACAGACAGTGTCTCGTTGAGTCGTTGAGTCGTTGAGTGTCGTGTTGAATTTATTGAATGGGTTGTTTTTGTGTATTGATCTCTGTCTGTAAGTGAATCAATGTGTTCTAGCAAAGGCAATTTAACCACAGAAATCTTGATCAGTTACATATTTTAATTTACTTAAGTGCGATAAATCAGTGGAGTGGACACTTTCTGGAGAATCTAAACGTAAGTTCTTATCTCATTTATCTTAGTTTTCTCTAAAGGGTAAGTACCTACCTAATAATTTTCTGATAAACAATCAAATTATCTTTATTTATAGTTTTTTAAGCTTTATTTGCGGTCATAATGTCGTCTAGTATGGAACCGAATCATCGTTTCACAATTTTATTGCTTGTAGCTCGATGACATTACAAGCCCCCTTTGCTTCCATAATTATTAATTTTGAAGAAAGTAATATTTTTAATCATTTTAGTATGATGTTGTATCACAGTTTAACCAACTTGGCTAAAGAGGTAGCCAAATAAAAGCGAGAAGAGCCAACTGGACTGGTCCTCCATATAATTTTTTAACTGACATAATTATCCAAAACATGTATAGATTCTACCTATTACATTTTAAGTTACACTCCTTGTATATGTTCAAAGTTTAAAATAGCGGCTCTGCTACCTATTGATTAGTTAAGTATATCGATTTTCGTGGTAGGAAAATTATTATTATTATTATTATTAGGTATTTTCGTGCCTACCGCACCTGTACTAATCTCCTCCCTTGGAATGGAAGTGGATTGATTTTTAGATATGAATTTTTGAAAATTGACTAAACCTAACCTCGAAATGTATGAAAAATATTCTTTTCATTAGACATTAATTAAATTAGCTATTATTACCTATACAAGATTGATACTTACTTGGGCATGAAGGTCAATGACCTAACAGTCGGCTCATTTAACTGGCTTAAAACCAATTTTTGTTTAATTGGAGTATAGCAAAAGGTTTGCAACGCATCCTTTGTCCCACAAACTATGCAGTCTCCACACATGCGAACTTGTAGTTTTTTCAACTCAAAATAGTGTTGAACAGATCAAAATTAGTGAAAAAACCAAATTAGTAAACCCTGACCCCACATGGTACTTACTAGTCTGCTCTACCCCTAAAGTGTATGGGTCAGGCCGTAGATTTTGCCACAAATAGCGCAATGGTGACGCAAAATTTTCTACGAGTCGGTCGCACAAAGTGGTGCAAAATGGTAGCGCAAAATTATTAAGGAGCACGTACATTAATGTGATTTTATTTAACAAACATGTACTAACAAGAGGTATTGCATCAAACTAGAAAAAGAAACACGATGTTGGTATGTAAGTATGTTTTATTAATAATTAACAATAATGTACCTATGAGTAATTCTTTTTTACATATTGCGCACAATGAAAAGTTAAACAGGATGACAAAAACTAGTAAGTACCTATGTATGATTTGTTCAATTTACAAAAAAAATACATTTAATTTGTTAGATGGAGGTATTTGGTATTATTCATTATTAATTATATAAATATAATACAACTTTAAATTTTATTTCAACTCTTTTCAATGTTTGAGAGTCCATTACTTTAACTCTAGCAACAACCTGCTTGAAGTATCACTTTTAAAAGGACCTGCCAACCATTAGGATGCCAAAAATAAAAAAATAAAAAAAAGTTACATGGGTTTAAAAGTTAGTATGAAAGTGACGAAATTCCAAAACTTATAAAATACAAAATAAAAAAAAACTTTGGACCTAGGTAAAATCTTTGAGGCTGGTTAGGTAGCAGACCACCGCACCTACCCCTATTTTCGTATGTTTAACGTACTGCCGAACACCCTGTACTTATAGAATATTAATAAAAGCTAACAAACCAATTAATAGTAATGCTAGTCATGTTTTTAGCGGAATTACAGCTAAAAGTAATTTCAAAATAATAAAAAACTTGAAAACCTTGTGTGCATGCACTATTATTCAATAGCGTAAAATAAGTGGCGCAATTTCTACGCAACCGGTATCGCAAAGTGACATAAAGACAGTTTTGCGGAACCGAGGCGCAAATGAAATCGATTATAACTCTTAAAATATACTATTTTACAAGGCTAGTTTAACATATACAGATCACACACATCTAATTAAACCATGCGCAACAAAAATTATAAGTTTTAATCAAAAACTTACCTTGAATTCTCAAAAAATGTACTCTGCAAAGTAGGCGACACTTTTCACTTTGATCGGAGTTGACACCGAAATGTCAAAAAATATGGTCGTCAACGCTGTATTGACCATAGAATACGATACTTTGGTGATGCCAGCACTCAAACAAAATCTTAATAAATGTTTTAAAACCATAAAATGGGTGAAAATGGTTACGCAATATAAGTAGCGCAAAGAAATGGTTTTTCAAAAAAAAAATCTTATTGCCGAAAACTTATCTTTTTTCTTAGGAAAGACGCAAAGATATTAAAGGAATGGCAACCTTATTATTATTTTATAACGTCAAATCAAACAGCTCATCAATAAGTTAAAAAATGATAATTTTATCGATGTTTAAGCTGTACACCTACCAATGCGGATTCGCGGTTTTTATAAAAAATCCGTCACTTTTGGGAGGGAAATGTCAAATAGTTTTCCAAATATATACACTTATCCAAATATCTATATCTGCCTTGGTTTGCTATTTCTTAGGAAACACGATGATAAGATTGAGACATTTCTAAGAGTACTATATTTAAAATTATATGAGGCGGAGACTTTTGTACCCTCGAATGTGGCAAAATCTACGGCCTGACCCGTATATAAAAGTTTGAGTCTTGTTTGGATAATAAGAGCTTAATTTAGCTAATTTGAAATTTAAAAAATGATATTTTTATTAAAATATCTCAATAACTATACATTTCCGAAGGGGGGAGGGGGGGGGGGGGGGTAGTAGTACGGGGGGGAGACCATCCTCCCCCCTTCGAACATAAATACTTACCTGTTACATATTTGTTTCGAAATGTATTCATAAACCTTTAAAATAAAAAAAATATTAGTAAAATAATCTAATAATAAATAATTGTCTTACAATCACGGGACACCTTTTATCTAACCCAAGGCAAGTTCTAAAAGCTTGTGTAATGGATATTATACTAGACACCAAATAATATATGTATTATAAATGTGAAAGTTTGGATGTTTGGATGTTAGTTACTCAATCAAGCCAAAACGGCTTTGGCTGAAATTTCGCACACAGATAGTCTGGAGAGGAACATAGGCTACTTTTTATCCGTATCAGTATCATTTCAGTATGGGAAAGTATAAGAGATAGAGATATTTGTTCTAAGGAACCATATTGTCGATTTTAAAGTGAAAAACTGCATTCAAAGATCTAAAAAAAAACTCATACACAACTCGGGAATCGAACCTTGTCAGTTTTCAAAACGAAAATGTTAGCACTCTGTATATAGATAATATACATAATAAGAGACACCCAAACCAAGAAAAATAGCTATTTGTGTACATGTTTATGTACACAGTGTATATATTCTTTGCTGGCATCTAAATAGGTCTGTACCAGGTTGAATATTACAAACATATTTTTATAATTAACTGGACATTCAAAACTTCAACTGCTTAAAATTGTTTAAAATCCATTTAAACCAAAACTGCAGGGGGCCAAGTCTAACGTTAAGTCAAAATCGTGTCAAAATCGTGTTTTAATAGTAGTTCAGTTGTAGTGTTTTTTACACACTAGTTACAAGAAATGTGGACTTTTTTCACAATACTACTGATGGTTATACCGCACACTACATTCACATCACATCATACTGTCATAATTCTTGTAACTAGTGTGTAAAAAGCTCTACAACTGAACTACAATTGAAACACGATTAAGACACGATTATGAATTAACGTTAGCAGGCTTGGCCCCCAGGTGTTGTAGCATAAAACATAATAAAATCCATACTAATATTATAAATGTGAATGTGTGTTTGTTTGTCCGTCTTTCACGTCGAAACGGAGTAACGGATCGACGTGGTTTTTGGTATAGGGATAGTTTGAGAGCTGGTGAGTGGCAAAGTCTTCTTTTTATCCTGGAAAAATATCAGGTTCCCGCTGGATAGCGCTCTGTAGTTCACGCGGGCGAAAGGCTAAATAAAAAAATAATAATATTAGACAGCACCACAGACAATGCATAAATTATCCGACCAGGAAACTAATCCGAGACCTCGGAGATAGCGGTACGTAACGTACCCCATTTGTTTACTGAGGTCTTCCAAACTGAAGTGTTTGTTGGAACGTGATAAACTGTATAGTGACAGTCAGATTTTAATAATAATATCATGTCCAATGACACATTCTTGGGGAAGGCTATAGGTTAGGTTATTTAATAACGACTCTGAGCCTACGAAGTCGCGCACTGTCGTTAATTAGAACAATTATGACAAAGAAGCGTGTTAAACAGCTGTCTCCACATTTATCCATATGAAAGGTTAATAAAATATGTATCAAACGTTTGCGCGTCTTATGGGCCCCCACAGACTATAAGTCCGCCTGCAGGCACCGGCCTGTCAGTTGGCCGCAATCAGCCACACACTCGCAGGCTTACATACAAAAACCGAATGTCAGGCGACCTGGGGGCCAAGTCTGCTAACGTTAAGTCACAATCGTGTCTCAATCGTGTTTCTATTGTAGTTAAGTTGTAGTGGTTGTAGTGCTTTTTTTTACACACAGTTACAAGAAATATGTACTTTTTTCACAATACTATTAATGGTCACACCACACACTACATTCACAACACATCATACTGTCCTAATTCTTGTAACTAGTGTTTAAAAAAGCACTACCATTGAACTACAATTGAAACACGATTGAGACACTTTTGTGACTTAACGTTAGAAGACTTGGTCCCCAGGTCTATCGAGGACTGCAGGCGGCCTGCTGGACTGATAGTCAGTGAGGCCTTAACGTCCGGTTTTAAACATTACGAAACTTAGAGACGACTGTAGCCCTACTCTAATTCAACGACCCGCCCCGCTTTCACTCGATTCTGTCATGCCCGGAGAGTGAGAAGGACGGGTATAACGAAGTTTCAGTTTTCGTTTAATTAGATACTGGTATCCTACGCCATCGCCAGTCGCGGAGACAGTATTAAAAGCTCCCAAGGCTGTGGCAGACGAGTCATTTGTATTGTGTGACATGTGGGATACAGTAGCGTAGTGGCGACTCGTCTCTGCGACTCGCGTTGGCGTATGATACCAGTCTGTAAATATCGGTAAGACCGGGCTAAATCAATATCAGTCTAGCTAACTTACCTTAAATGAATTCGTAAACGTAGGGCTCATAGTTCCAAGGAGTGCACTCTCGCTCGACTATCGAGCTCCGTGGGTGGTTTTTCTATATATAGAGCATAGAACCCTCCCGCCCTCAATTAGCGTGCACCCTGAGACGCAAACACCCGTCTCGCAGGTCATAAGAATACCACTATAAAAATTAAACCGCCTTCAAAAAAACCACATCAAAAAAGTAAGAAATAATTCCTCACCAAATAAATAACGTAAGTACTTTGAAGTCGGGCGTGAAACATGTAAGTACAATTTTTTGTTGTTTTTGTTAAAACCCGCCCGACTTTTGAAGGCGGTTTAATTTTTTTATTATTATTATTCCCTTTATTACATTTTAAATACTTACAAAATTATATTTCTAAACATTAAATTTTTACAATGTATAACACTAAAAAATATAACATTTAAAAATACAAAAATGTAGTTCCCCAACGGCAGCAAGATCAGGGTCCCGGCTACCGATGGTTAAGGATCCAGAGACAGGAACCTTCTCACTATACGGGCCGTGTCCAGAAGTACTGCCTTCTGCATCTGACTCCCGATCCATCCACCTAACGCAAGCCTCTTAAGGTGTTTATCGAGGCTCTTGGCTATCAGCCCATGGGCAGATATGACTATCGGAACAATAATTGCTGAATCAATGTCCCACATGTCAACAATCTCGTGAGCTAAATCAAGATATTTGTTTTCTTTATCTTTTTCAGCTTTCAAAAGGTTGTCGTCATGGGGAACAGTGACATCAACAATTATCGCGCGGCGTTCGTGTCGATCTATCAATACAATATCAGGCTTATTAGCTACAATAGTCCTGTCTGTAATGATAGATCGATCCCAATACAATGTGGCATGGCTATTTTCAAGGACCTGTTCTGGTGCATACCTGTAGTACGGCACCTCGGATGCCACAAGACTATGTTTCAGAGCAAGTTGTTGGTGTATTATCCTGGCCACTTGGTTATGTCTATGCAAATACTCGCCGTTTGCGAGACGAGAACAACCGGAGATTATATGCCTAAGGGATTCACCCGGACGATGGCACGCTCGGCAAATATCCACTGTGCCATCCCTTAGGATATACTTTCGGTAGTTATTCGTCATATATATATTATTATTATTATTATTATTATTAAATGTTTATTGCAGATATAAAATCCATACAAGCTTGTTAGTAAAATTACTTATCTTATATTAGTAGAGAACAATTATTATAAAACTTTGTCGTGAGACCATTAGTTAAGAAACTTGAAAGTCCCACCCACATGCATTCGCGTCCAATGCCTCTGAATGGGACAGTCAGGCCTTTCTTTTACTACCCCCAGGACACTATTCGGACTACTCCTAAGTCTGCATAACATTGAAGCAGTTCGCTTCCTTAAGATTCCGTAAAAATCATCAACACCTGCTTCGGCAAACATACTTGAAGCACTACAGTATCTGGGGAGACCCATCAGCATCCTGAAGGCATTATTATATTGAATGCGAAGAGCATTATAGGTCTTCTGAGTATAGTCACACCACAGGCTGCAGGTGTAAAAAGTTTGGCAATAGGCCTTGAATAAAGCGATTTTGACCTCCTTTGTACACCTAGCAAACCTGCGGGCAAGCATATTACATCGGACCGCCAATGCCCTTCGTTCCCTCTCTATATCATTACTGTCTGTCAGATCTTCATTAACAATGTGACCCAAATATTTAAATTGAGACACTCTATTTAATGGCACACCAAGGAGCATCACTGGCGGCACAAACAAGGGCTTCTTACTATTTGCTCGAAACACTAGAAACTCACTCTTTTTGGTGTTATAGTTATATATATTTATAAAAATAATTTTTATTTCACTCTTTTTAGTGCATCGTGCAGGCAATTTACGTGTTTTCTGGTAAATAGGTATGTGATCAAACTGAAAACCTCCTTTTTCGAAGTCGGTTAAAATACCTTGAGGTATCCCCTTTTTAACAAAACAAGAATCATCTAAATCGGTTTATAAACAAAGGAGTTATGCCTAAAGATACGTATTAAATTCACATAAAGTGGTAACGAAAACGACAGTATTTTCAAGATTTCCTGAAAACTACTGAACCGATTTCAAAATTTCAATAAATGGGACCAACTTGGAAACCAACCTGATGTAATAACGTTTGAACCATTTCAATCGGTTCAGCCGTCTTCGAGTAATCGGTGGACATACAAAAAAAAAAAAAAAAAAGACGAATAGAGAACCTCCTCCTTTTTGATTAAGAAGTCGGTTAAAAATAAACTATATGGGAATAGAATGTACACTAATGAGGATCTATCATTTTGCAACGAATGGCTAGAGACGTATTAGAACTATTAGTAACTTATGTATAGGTTGCTATGCATCCAAAAAAATATTATGAATAAATAAATTTAATTACTTACACAAAACATAATGAACTGGAAATATGAACTATTGAAGCTCAGCTAATGTTAGTCTATCGGGATTTGAAGTCAGTCGCTCTCGCTACGCTGCAGCTGCTGCGCTGGAAGGATAAAGTGTCAGTAAATTGAAACATTTCAATCGTCATTTCAGTCAGTTGCAACCGATAACTGAAAAGTACAACAACGAAGGTTCCAAAAGCTTTTCAACTTTTGAAATTCTGGATTTGTCAAACGTTTCACCGATTTCCTGGTACTTGATATCGGCGGTATAGCACGGCCAAGTGCGCGTTCACCTTTATATTGATAGCTCGTTCTACCGTGTAGGCGTTATTGCCATGTCACCCTTAACTATATGAGAAAGTTCAAAGGTCTCACGTCTCTACACCGACCGTATAGTACGCACTCTCCGAGTGTTATTACTTTTTGTTACGGTTATTTTACTCCATACCATCGTAAATATTTTCTTAGATAATATATTTCAAAGCAGAGTATATACTCAGGTACTCTCAATATATTCTTTCTAAAAATCTTTAGTCAAATTACATTAGTTTAAGTTATGGATGGGGTAGGTATTTACTTTATACCTAGATGCTTCATAGCACAGATATAATACTATAGGTACATAGTAAATTAAGGGGCTATGCCATTGGGTACTTACTCAAAAGAGCTACTTATCTCTTAAGTGTGTTACTATGGGTCACCAATTTAACGTGCGCATCGAATTTTTTAAGATAATACCACTGACCGCGCTCCAGGCCCCTGATTCACAAACCGTCGTCGGAAGCGGAATTGTATCCGAATTCTGTGCTTTGTCTTTGTGTATTCTATAGTGAGTGACAGAGAAGGTGCATACATTCCGCTGTCGAGAGCGTTTCCGACAGTCGAAAGTCAAAGTCAATAATTTTTTATTCATATAGATTAATAGGTACATAGTAAATTAAGGGGCTATGCCATTGGGTACTTACTCAAAAGAGCTACTTATCTCTTAAGTTACTGGGTCACCAATTTAACGTGCGCATCGAATTTTATAAGATAATACCACTGACCGCGCTCCAGGCCCCTGATTCACAAACCGTCGTCGGAAGCGGAATCGTATCCGAATTCTGTGCTTTGTCTATGTGTGTTCTATAGTGAGTGACAGAGAAGGTGCACACATTCCGCTGTCGAGAGCGTTTCCGACAGTCAAAGTCAAAGTCAATAATTTTTTATTCATATAGATTAAATAAAATTAATGCTTAATTAATAAAACAAATGCAGTTGTAAATCAGGAGACTGATCTCTGATTTCTGATGTCTCTCAAAAAGCAGCGATGCTGAAATACAACTGGGCCGCGGTACTCTGCAGTCAGACGACTGCGGGACAAAAATCGTTACTGAGTAGCCCCACAGGAAAACTTCCATACGCGGCAGACGAATAGACAGCGATGGCGGGACGATCTTGACAAATTTAAGAATGACTGGCACACAAATAACCCAAGGCCGCAAGAAAGTGGAGAGGCAGATGGAGAGGTCTTTGCCCTGCAGGGAGACGATCCAGGCGGCTAATAATAGTTATAAGACTGCACACTAAATACAGTTTTTTAACTGTCTTATTTTTTATATTTTTACTTTAGGGTGTAACAATATTCTTAGTATCGTTCTTCCCAAATGTGTCATATAATGTAAAGATGTAAATTTTCAACGAAACCTAGCAATAGATAAGTTTAAACGACTGTCTCGGTGAAACAACGTTTTATCACGTTTCATGTATCATCATATTGTCAACAGAAAAGCCGATGATATTGTAGTCGTTAGCAAATAAAGTCCATACTTTTTCAGCAGTTCCAAGTCCATGATAATTGTAAAATGCGTGTCGACATTTTTTATGTCGTGACTGCAGCTGCAGATCAACAGGCCTAGGCTTTTGATTCCCACAAGTTACAAATCTTCATGTATGTTGATACTCAGCGCAAAACTCAAGAACGGCCGCTGGGTTATTTAATTTTTCTTTAAATTTTTACTTCTTTGCATTCGCCATCTGAGCTGGTTTGTGAGACGGGTCGATTTTTTCTAAATACTTCATTTTCAATTTTTCAAAATTGTGCATATTATTGGAACAAAAAGATTTTATAATTTTTTTAAGAGTAGATTCCGAGCAGTTTGAATATAAGTACATTAAGTTTAATAACTAACTAATAGCACACGCCGCACGCTGCACGTCCATCTCGACCAACGTACGGGCGCGCCCGGGCGCCAACTAGTCATTCATTCTAAGTTGCGATTACATTTGCCTAAATTGGAACCAATTTAGGAAGCAGAGCGATCGGGACCTTCTAATCTCTCTAAATCGGACTCTAACTATTCTTTCTGCGGTTACATCTTCCGATTTCCTAATTAGATTTCCTACAAATTGGATAGTGTAATAAGTGCTTTATCAAACTTCAGATTTTATGAGTCACGTATTTAAAGGTGCGTCCACACTTGTAACATTTTGGCGTGTGCGAAAACCGCGCACCGTGTCTTTATAATAGGTACATTGTCTCTTTGATACAGTATTACCTCAGCGCATCACGCCCAACAAAACTAGCGATGCATGATAAAGACAAGGTGTTCGGAGTCGGACACGCCAAAATGTTACAAGTATGGACGCACCTTTAGACACATGATGCACTGACCTTATCCTTATATGCCGCTATTATAATTTCTTCAGGGTTCCGGTATTTCCTGAGACGAGCTTAGTTATTTATGATCCTAACCGAACGGTCAGCGGGTCAATCGATTATACACTCACTTTATTTATAAACAGCCTATGCCTTCAAAGCCTTGGAAGTTTACTAAGCAAATTTTGAATTAGAAAAAGTCATAATCGAATATCTTACGACGTAATTAAGTAATAAAAAATTAAGGTAACGATATTTGTGATGAAAGTAGGTACTAAGCATTTTTTCGTTTTTCTGAAAATGCTAAATCAAGCATTTGGTATAACGGAATGTATACAGAATCTCGTAGAAATAAATCTGTCTTACGTCACACGGTCACTCATCTAGATCAGCAGCAGATCAACCGCAGTGCGGAATACGAAAGCAGAGTACACGAAAGTTAGTCTACGAATTTATTCAGACTAATGCGAGCTGCGGATCTTTCCATTCCTATGTATTTTAATTGTCTTTCTTATTGCAAGTAATAGGAAATGCTGCCGAGTGAATTCTATAGGTGCGACATTACCGATACCTGTAGTACTTATAACAAATCGTTTGCAAGGTTACCCGGTATTGGCAAAAAATCCAGGGGATTAATTGCTTGGCGCATTGCCAAATGTACCTGTAAAACACAGAATGAGTTTCGACGACTGTGTAAATATTCCGTGTTTCAGTTGTATTGTGTTCGTTTTAAGGCATTTCGTAAGATCCACTTGTAAACGGATAAAGGAGACACTTTTTACAGCCTTTTACGACCCGACTACGGCAAAGCAAAAAAAAAGGAGGGTTATGACATAACTGGTTATGCATAACCAAACAATACTATAATATACATACGATGTAGACCGGTATGTATGTATGTTCATCTGTTCCCGCATAACTTCTAATCGCTGATCATATATTGAATTTTGGGAAAAAAATGCATGAAATTCAAAGCGGTACAATAAAATAAAATGCTTCTCTAACAAAACAATAAGTACCTACTTAAAGGGGGAAGGGAAAATTGGCATACGACCACGGCAGTTACAGATGAGAATATTTTCTTGTTTCATACTTTTTAGAGCCTTATTTTTCAGTACCTAGTCGGGTTTTAGTTTTTGAACATATTTTTTTAGAACAAGTTGATAATGCTAGACATTTTGACTTTTTTGTTTTGGTATTGATAAAAAATTAGAGCTAGGTAGGTATCTATCTACATCATCTCTCTACCACTTATTCTGTGCCACTATCAAGTCCCCACTTTACAGGGCTTATTACACTTGGCTAAATTCAGCAACTAATTAAGCATACATTGCTTGTTTTGATTGCATCACTTGCTACAAATGAGCTCAAAGAAAGCAATGTATGCTTAATTAGATGCTGAATTTAGTCAAGTGTAATAAGCTCTTACAAATGAAATCTTAACATTCAATCAAATAAGTAAAAATACGATTAGTGTTTCATTCGGAACTTGGTTATTTATTGCGAATTTCGCCTCCCGCATAAAGTCCGTTGTGTAAATGGCCGCAGTAACATTAGGAGCTCTCAAAGCTCTATGACTTGGTAGCTGAAATAGTGTCGAGGGGAGAACTATTCTCCGAGATTCCCGTAACCTATTTGGAAATCTAGGCTGCATGAGAGTGTGACGGCAGCCAGGCGGGCGCCGCGCCGCAGGCCTCGGCATAATGGCATCTCCCAATTTGTAGACGTATTGAAGATTCGGCCTTGACTTCGTTCGTCTATCTAGGTACTTCTGAAGTAGGTTGGCCAGTCTTATTATCATCTTATTTAATATCCTAAAGATATGTACAAGACCCAGAAATTTCTGGTTTGACACATTTTCCTGTTACGAGACGTAGCCATGAAGCTCGACTTAATACTCTGAGGTAACTGGAGTTCTCACCCTGAATAAAAAAGTGTACCCATCAAATTTGACATTTATGTATGTAGTGGCTGTCAGTTGTCTCATATGACCATACGTATTTTTTTAAAGTGTAGGTGAGACGGAAGACAGCCACTGTGTAATTTTTGGTGACAAAAAAGTGTTAGTAGGTACTGCACTCTCCAGTTACCTCAGTATTAAGTCGAGCTTCATGGACGTAGCTCACATTTTTCTTTTGTTTTGTTTAACCATCAAAATCAACAGAGTACCTACCTACTCGTACTTACAATTGATTTTTGTGATGGAAACAAATGAAGAGCTAATTAATTTTATTGCAATTTGAATGAGTGATATGGTGATCAGCGAAAACGTTCGTATTCGTAGTAGAACGTAATAAACTAAGAGCTATATTTTAACCATTGAAACGGGAACGGAGCTAATGGACGTTTACGAGGTGAAGCGGGATAATGTTGAGGCACCGAACGGTTCACGACTTGACCCACATTCGGGACGCACCGCGAGCGCCATCTCAAAGAGTCATTTGCGCCCCTGACACAATGACTCACATTCGAACCCCCGACCCCATTCATCTATCCGTTATGAGAGAGATTTGATCTCGACCGTTGCAATTTTCGTTATGACGACTCAATAGTGTGTGACACAGGGCGTCAGCTCTGCCTTTTTATTAAAGTTATTAATTGAGATTTTAAATTATTTTTATACAGGATAATTTTTTTATCAGTGCACAAATTTTTAGGATCGACTCAGAATCGGTAAGTGAACAACTTTCTCCTAGAAACATAGGTCGAAATATGCCAAAATTTTTTTGACTCCTCATACAAATCGGACTGATCACGTGATCGATTTAGTATGGGAAGTCCAAAAATTTTTGTCGTATTTCAACCCATGTTTCTAGGAGAAAGTTGTTCACTTACCGATTCTGAGTCGATCCTAAAAATTTGTGCACTCATAAAAAAAATATCCTGTATATTCACAATGCAATTTTGTAAGTAAGTATAGGGAAAATGTGATAGTAAAAAACCACGAGCCCTTTAAGTAGCTTTCCGCCTGAAATACCGCCTGAAAGCTACTTATAGGGCTCGTGGTTTTTTACTATCACATTTTTCCTATAAGTTATTAATTGCTGAGTGTTATTATTACTGCGTACGTTTTTTTATTTAACCATACTCAACCCCTAATAACCCCCTTTGCAATCTTTCTGGTAGGTACTTAGGTAATACCAAATATTATCGTTCAGAGTTCTACTAATTAAAGCGCTGTAATAAGTATAAAATACATAAAAATGATTTTCAGTAAAGTATCATTACCTCCAATATTCACTGAAACATTTTAAACAAATCAAATCATCATTCATTTATTATTAGAGATTGTATTAAGTATATGTAAGTTACAGAATCACTGTAAATTACAAAAAATATCCCTGAACTGTACTAATGTAATGTAATATAATAACAAACCGGAAGAACGAAAGGAGATGGCAAATGTAATAGCGAAACAAATGAGAATTGTTGAGAGAGTTGCCATCTTGCTATTGTCTCTGAATTCTTAAAGAGATTTTAATAATTTTACCTAATTTATTAAATAAAATATGTGCTCTTTCTTTAGTAAGTCGAGAAACTGAGATTCAATAAGGGCAAAAAAAACTAACAAAAATTCTGCTAGTCAAACTATTGTTGATTTTTATAATTTACTGGCGGCCGCCCGCGGTTTCACCCGCGTGCTTCCCGTTCTCGTTGGAATATCGGGATAAAAAGTATCCAAAGTGTTATTCCAGCCTATAAACTATCTCTGTTGCAAATTTCATCCAGATCCGTTGAGAAGTTTTTGAGTGAAAGAGTAACAAACATACATCCATACTCACAAATTTTAGCATTAAATTATTTGATTTTTATAATTTACTAGCGGCCGCCCGCGGTTTCACCCGCGTGGCTCTCGTTCTCGTGGGAATATCGGGATAAAAAGTAGCCTAAGTTACTCCTTATCTGCCAGTGAAAGTCCCGCCAAAATCGGTCCAGCCGTTTCAGAGATTGACAGAGAACAGACAGACAGACAAAAATTGTAAAAAATGTTTTTGGTACCGTATATATAATCATATGCATGTAGTAAAAAGTGGTTACCTATTTTAATATTACAAACAGACACATCAATTTTATTTATTTGTATAGATTAGAAGGATCTTCTCACTGCTTTTTGCAATATCACAGAAACTTACATATAAATTATAATTTAGTAAAATTATTATTAAATGAAAACGGTAAATATATTTTGCAAGATGATTCCGTAAATACTCCGTAATATCTGCTCGTCCTGATGAATATTTTATGCCATGATAAAGTGGCTAAAGCATGAGTGTTAAAGGGTGTGGGAATAAAAATAGGAATATGCCTGAATCATGCAATGCGGGGGAGGTGGAAGCACGGTAAATTGAGAGACGTGATTTAAAAAAAAATATTTAAACCTCGATCACATTAATTTAGGTACTTATGCGATTTTGAATTTTCATAGAATAGTATTCTAATCAAAAACTTGTCCCCAACTGTTTTATAAATAGCTTCGTAAATGCAAAAACTTTTTTTATGTTTTTCTGCCCTTTTATTGTTGCCTCATTATCCTATTAACTTCTTTTTCTTAATTGTGCCTCGTGGGCAGACAAGACAAATGTTATACTGTGAGTGGGAGTCGCGTATTGAAGCACGTTTCAAAGGTTATTTCACCTGGGATGAAACGGGATTGTGGAGGGCAGACTTGCCGCATCCACGCTTGTAGTTTTTTTTCAATCCAAGGATTCGTCCTTCGGCGGAGTGAGGAAGGTGCGCGCGCAAGCTCTTCGATCCGCGCGTCTCGTTTGAATGAAACGATCGGTCACTCACTGAAAGGTCGGCGTCACGTGTGCGGTGTCTCCGGCAATAATACGCCGCCAGATGCTGTCATCATCTCGTTACACACACTACGTATATTGAATTACATATTTATTATGAGTGGAGCTCAATACAGCATGACAGAGTAATTTCACATCAACCGGCGCCCCATTAATTGAGTATTCGTAGCGCAAAATTAAGCCGATTAGAATCGGCTTCTAACGCTTGCTAAGGTTCGGTATTATGAACTGACATTAGTGTAGTGTACACAATAATTATGTTACTTGCAATATTTGGTGACAGTTTTATCGGATAATAGCTAGCATATTTTTAAACGTTACGCTCTGTTGTTATTTTTGTGTACTAACTGCGATTGAATTTGAACTACTTGATCCCTAATATTCCTAACAGTTTATAGGTTGCATATTCAGTCGGAACGAAGTTAGTCTAATTTCTTCCATGACTGGGGTCTGCAACTGCAACTGCAGGTATCATCTGGAGCGCAATCTCCAATCGAAATATGGCACAACCTGCCAATTTCCAACTTCCATCTGATTGCAACTGCAAGTAACGCGTTGTGTTGTGGCCCATACCAATCACACTTACTTTTTATATTTTTGTTTTAGTAGTCTCTTTATGAAAGGAAATGTACCCACCTGCTCTTATTGAAGTCAGGAGATTTAAATGAATTCGCCTCATGCATTGAAAATAAATAAACGTAAGTAAGTATGTATGTGTAGTGTAATTTTAAATTATTTACTAATAAACACACTGGTTTGTTGCGGTTTTTCACGTAAGTCTGTCTGTAAAACAGGTGAGCAGACCACTTTTAAGCACATTTAAAAATTACGCTAATCCCGATAGGAAAGGGGTAACCTCCAAAACCTTTAAATAATTCACAAACCTGGCGTGCGTGCATGCATGTAATGCTGTCATACCTTTATTATTATTCTGCCAATGAGTAACATACTGTTTTCTTTAAACAAATTAAGGGTCGGTAGCAATATGAACTTGAAATAATATTTTGTTCTAATTTTAAAACTATCTTTTTCTTCTTCAGTCTGTCATGGTCACTCACTGCTGAGTGCAGGTCTCCTCATATGCACGCCATCCTGTTCGTTCTCGGGTTTTCTTTATCCAATTCCTTTCCGCGATACCTTTGAGATGTCACTTGCTTCTTGCTTCTGGTGGCCAGAGGGTCAATTTTATTATGCTTATGTATAATTGACCTGCTGACAAACATCAAAACAACATCGTAATTATTTTCAAAGCATAATTGACTAACAGTGCTTCTGGTGCCGGTCCGTGGTATCCACAGTTCACCTGTAGTATGGTCACGTATGATGATATCTGCTCTAGCACTCCTTCTCCACCGGCCATCAATTCTGCAACTTGCGTTAAAACGTCTGAAATTAAAAATATTCTGTAACTCCTTTAACGCATTCAAACAGTATTCAAATATTTCCGTTTCAGTCAAAAACGTAGATTTTGTTTTGTGAAACTTAGTTTTACCAAACTTTGAAATTTACTATGACCTTTTAAGTCAAAAGGGTTATTGTTTTAATGTCCGTTGTTGATTCCTTTATTTAACTTTGTCCATCAGTTTTGACCCCTTTAGATGTATCGCCAACCTTACGTGAAGAGAGAGCCGGTATTTGTTTTAATGTCTCTAATTAATTAATTCCCATCATCAAAGACTTTGTGGGATCGTGGATTGTATTTATTCTACTTATAGCTTTATTTCACCTTTAGTAATTGCTGAAATGTATCAATTTATATACATAAACAAAGAATGTTTATTATTAGTGACGATTCTAATGGGAATGTCTGATAAGAACACCGTTAATTATATTGTCAGCTCTGATAATTGTTATCACATATTGCCTAGCTTTAGCTATTAGCACAGAATAAATAATAGTGCTAAGGCACAGAAGACTCACTCTGCAAGCTCATTCAAATAAAAATAAATCTTTCTGCGTGGAAATAAAGTCCAATTCCGGTTGCTTTGTCATCGCTTGCCTACTGTTATAATAACCTAGAGTTCGCGCATGCAAGCAAAACTGTACCCAATAGCTACGCGCGAGCGTTTCTATTTCTATGAATGCCTCAAACAGCTC
This sequence comes from Crambus lathoniellus, assembly GCA_949710035.1. Classification (NCBI taxonomy): domain Eukaryota; kingdom Metazoa; phylum Arthropoda; class Insecta; order Lepidoptera; family Crambidae; genus Crambus; species Crambus lathoniellus. Next base: position 10,812,992 of record OX453309.1, on the reverse strand, counting down.
GCTCGCTGGTTAGGGTTGCGAGTGACTTGCGAGTTCGGTTTTGTTGTTTCTTTTGTTCTTTCTTTTATTTAGACACCCGTAAACACAACAGTATCTTATTTACGGATTATAAGAACGTTTAGTAGTCATTGTTCGGTGCACAAAAATCACAGAAATGATCGATCGTTTTACGCGCGAACGTGGAGCGTACGAGCCGAGCGGCATCCTTCTGTCATTCGCCTGCCCGGCAGGCGCGCCGGCCGAACGTACCTAAACTGCGGAGTGACACCCCCCTGCTATTAGGTAGGTATTCGTTTTTTTTCGGGCATGGGGTTGAACTTTATTGTTTTGTAATTACAATACCTGATAAGTATAAGTAGGTACTTACATTTGATCAGTAATATTAATACTGTGTGATTTAATTTTATTGTAATCCCTTAACTACGATATTTTATGATGGAAATGTCGTCTCGTCATTGTATTGTTTTAGAGTCTTAGTTTGTTTTAAGTTTTAGAGTCAGTGCATAAACAAGCTTACGTTATCATGACAATACTCGTTAACCTTGAATGAAACCTTTAATTGTGTCTTAATTATTCCATGCAATCACTTATACGGTAGAATAATTGTTAAAGAAATTATCATTTGGCGAATTCTTAAATGCCGAATCTTCTTAAATAAAACTTTTCTAAATCAATAAATGTGTGTTCGAAGATATACAATAGAAACGTTTTCTTTTTACTCGCTGCTATTTCATACGTGTTAAAGGTATATAGATATCACACATTACATAACACAATAATTTGACATGGAACGCGCAAGCTCGTGAATAATAAATAATCTTTGTTCTTTTTCGAAATAAAGTTTTTTTTGTGTCATACGTGCATTGACTTGAATATGTACTTCCTTTTTATTTAACTGACAAATCCATAGTCTTTTATTTAATCTTAAGATAACTATTCGTAACTTCGTAATTCGTGTCCTCATAACCTTTGAAAAACGAGAGAGACAGAAAAGAGGGAGTTTAGAAAAAGAAAAATTGACTATCAGCGATAGAGTTGCGGAATGATTACCAAAATCTAATATTATCTTATATCATTTGACAATATTTATAAATATCCATACTAATATTATAATTGTGAAAGTGTGTTTGTTTGTTTGTTTATTTGTTTGTTTGTTTGTTTGTTTGTCCTTCTTTCACGCCAAAACGGAGCAACGGATCGACGTGATATTTGGTATGGGGATAGTTTGGGAGCTGGAGAGTAACATAGGCTAAAGTCGGATTTTTAATTAGACGAAGTAATCTGAAAGTTGCTAATGTCACTTAGTGAAATAATGCTGCAATGTTCAGTGTACTAGTGATGTGTTCTATTTGTTCATTCACAGGAATGAATAATGATGAATGAATACTTTAATATAGTTTGTCGATATCTTCTGTGTTATATGTTATATATTAATAATCATATTTTTATAGATGAAAATCGGTTTTTGGCACTATTTTGACTACAAATCTGCAACGCAATGTTATAAATATTAAAAAATCCAAGATGACGGACAACTTTTTTGTTTGTGGGTAGATTTTGATAAAACTTTGTTTCTGGTATTATTTTTGAAAGAAAACGGCAACGCAATGTTAAAAAAATAAAAACAATCAAGATGACGGCCAACTTTTTGTTTGTGGGCTGATTTCGATGAAACTCGTTTTTTGGTACTATTCTGTCAAGAAAACAGGCGGCATACTTTTTTGTTGGTAGACCGATTTTGATGAAACTCTGTTTTGGGCACTATTTTGACGAGAAAACTCCAATGCAATGTTAAAAATATTAAAAATTCCATGATGGCGGCCAACTTGTTTTTTTGTGGGTCGATATTGATCAAACTTGGTTTTTGGCACTATTTTGACGAGAAAACTGCAACGCTATGTTAAAATATTAAAAAATCCAAAATGGCGGTCGATTTTGATAAAACTTGGTTTTTGGTTTCATCAAAATTAGCCCACAAACAAAAAAGTTGGCCGCCATCATGGATTTTTTATATGTTTAACATGGCATTGCTGTTTTCTTGTCAAAATAGTACCAAAAGCCGAGTTTCATCAAAATCGTCCCACAAACAAAAAAGTTGGCCGCCATCATAGAAATCAACCCAACAAAAAAAATCTGCCGCCATCTTGGGTTTTTTAATATATTTAACATTGCGTTGCTGTTTTCTTTCCAAAATAGTACCAATAGCAGATCCTCGTGATTTTATCCGCGTGGTACCCGTTCCCGTGTGAATATCGGGATATAATATAGATAGACTATATTATACTCAGGAAGAATGTAGCTTCCTAATGGTCAAAGAATTTTCTGAATCGGTCCAGTAGTTTCGGAGCCTATTCGATGCAAACAAACAATCAAATCTTTCCGCTTTATAATATTAGTATAGAAAAACAGAGTTTCATCAAAATCGACCCACAAACAAACATGGCACGACTAGGATTCGAACCCGGGACTCGATATCGGTAGCCCGTTGTACTAACCACTCCTTAAACTACTGAAAAAACTAAACGTGATATTTATATAAATAATTATAATATTTTTGTGTCATTCATTCACTTTGCCGCGTCACTATTTATGTTTTGTCAAAACCTGACAACACTGTAAACGTCAGATTACTTCGTCTAATTAAAAATCCGACTTTACTTATTATTACGGAAAATTGAGTAAAAATTGTAATTTTCTATGAAAAATCGTTTAACTGTCGTACCTTCGATACAAAACTGTCATTTCTTCCATTGCCGTTTCCAAAGAGTATGTAATCACTGACGTCTGCGCGGTCAAAGTCGAATACTAATCTTTTCTATAAGCGTAGAATAAAAAAATGTACTGTAACTAGCGCCAAAAATGCCCCAGACGCGCAGAGTTATCTGACACTCACTCTACTTCACAGAGTAATTTTTTATATGAAGGAAATAGAGACCAAGCATGGGCCCCTTTATTGGTAGTGTGTAACTAGCGCTATCTGTTTTCTGGTGTAGGCAACTTTTGGTGTACATAGACACACACACAAGATGTTGGTGACCGGGTCCACTATCACAGTGGCACAACCTTTTCTGTTCCGGTGACAGCGGCGCTACGTACGTTTTTCTTTTTTTGTAGCAATGGGGGAGTTTCCTGCAGTAATTTTTCGATGCACTAGATGGCGCTGTAACTCTAATACAACCTACTTTTTTCAGCATTTATGGCAAAGGATTAGTTCATTGAGCCTTAAAAAGACTTGTGTGTCGGTCGGTTGTACTGTCAAATTAATCTGTATGGTTTTTGTGATTGAAGTTCACTTTCTACCTTATCTGTGGGATAATAATGTACTCTTTGGTCGATGATTGATTATTTTAAAAGCGGCCCATTCACGGCAGGCCGCCCCGCCATCCGTCTCGCCTCACGCAGGATAGTGAATGTTGTTGCAGGAGCCTCCTGCGACAACATTCAATATCCTGCGTAAAAGCATAGTTTACATTGGTCGAGTAGGCGGCCGAGTTGAGTAGCGAGCGACAAAAAGCAGGCTAACTCGACCAATGTAAACGAAAGGGCGAGTAAACTGGGTAGGGCTAGCACAACTTGAGCGCGACTCGAGTGACAAAGAGTCGCGGGCACTTTCAACCAATCAGATCGCTCGTAGATAGCGCGCGCGACTTAAGGCGAAGTGCTGATTGGTTAAAAGGAGCGCGACAAAGAGTCGCGCTAAGTTGTGCTAGACCTACTGAGCGAGTCGAGTGGTCTCGCGCGGAGCATAGTTGCTCGGCCAAGTTGTTCCCCACCACTTGTAACTCGACTCGTCTGCCTACTCGCCCTGTGTAAACCGTTGACTCGCTCGGAAAACCAACTGGGCCCAGTACTTTTACCAGAGGTTCTGGGCCCAATTACTTTACCAATGTAAACGGTGGAAGGCGAGTCGAGTAGTACCCCAGTTACTGGATCCAGGGGTGCTACCGGCTAAAAAATATGGATATGGGTATGGGCTTCTTCTGTCATTTGAATTCCTTATTTTAATAAATTTCAGCAAAAATCTATCAAGATAAGGAATTCAAATGACAGTTGAATCCCATACCCATATCCATATTTCTTAGCCGGTAGCCCCCCATAGATTTTTGCTGCTTTGTTCTATTGAACGTTGCTAGCTAGTTCTGTTATCGTCATACCCGACGTCTTAAAACAAGGAACTGATAGCGGCTATTTTCTTTATAAAATAGACTTATAGTTCCCAAAAACGTTTGAAGTTCATACCCATAAAGTTACGCGGTAGCCCCCAGGTCGCTAGGCCGCCGAGCTGCTCTTTTAATGTAAACTAGGGCGGGACGGCCTGCCGTGAATGGGCCGCTTTAGTCTTCCTATTAGGCGCCCATTAGACTGTAGGTTTTGCTGTCAGTTTGCTATCATTCACGATTCTTTTAGCTAATCAAAATGAACCATTCATAACGCTGCCCGAAGTTCCTCTATACCGATTGGTTAGATAGTCATGAGTGATGGAATTGACTGATTGTTGCATGACCGTCTAATGTACGCCTTACTACAGACATACTATTTTCTTTGCTATTTTCTATTAGGTACTTTTTCGTTTACTTCTTCAGAAAAAGTTAGGTCGCTATAGTGGGGTAGCGCCATCTAGTACAAATTTTTGAACTGCACGATGAAACGTCAAAAGAAACTCTCTCATTTAACCGGCCCTGAGTTCTAAGAATTTCAGCCGCCAGCAGCGCTATGGTTGGACATCAACTTGACAGCAAAATGACATTAAAAAAAACACGTTAGTTTCACATTTTGGCCACCGGCACAGCAAAGTTTGTGGCACTGTATATGGCAAAACAACGTTTGCCGGGTCAGCTTGTTTTACAATATTGCACATTATTTTGTTCCACAACGTTAACTCCCGACCTTGTAATGTTAAAGCTGCCAACTTTTACTTGTTTTCTGAACTTGCTTACTTATTGGAAATCACTTATGAGAAGATTGATGGCCAGTGATTGCATAAAAACGTTGTCTATTACAGACCCCGCAAACTCCAGTCTGACTATAAGTACGGTGTTAAGAGCGTTAAACCCAAATGCGTCGCGTCGAGTTTAGGTAAATGAATAACTTTCACTCGCATCAGACGTGCGCTCAAGGTCAAACGTGCGGTGTCCTGCTATAGTCAAACTAATCACATTGATCCTTTTAACTCAAGTTTAAATATTATTTAGTGTTAGTTTTTATATTATATCCTTACTTACCCTTACATAATCATAATAAGTGTATGCTGTAATCTAATGGGTTTACTACATAAACAATGTTTTATTGTTTATATGAAGTAGATTTTTTTAAAGTTTACCAACTAATACTAATAAAGTAATCCTTCCCAAATGTGTATGTAAGTACTTGCTTACTCATCTTATGTTATTCATGTATGACCCACCATTCGATACGTAATCCTATCCTACTTCCTACTAATATTATAAATGTGAAAGTTTAGATGTTTGGATGTTTAGATGTTTGTATGTTTGTATGTTTGTTACTCAATCACGCCAAAACGGCTGAACGGATTTGGCTGAAATTTAGGACACAGATACTTTGTAGCCTGGAGAGGAACATAAGCTACTTTTATCCCGGAAAAATATTACATTCCCGCGGGATAACGTCGTGTAGTCCACGCGGGCGAAGCCGCGGGCGGAAAGCTAGTTTAGAAATAAAATACCGATTTCAGAATACCATTTTTATCACAATCTGATGTAGACCTATACCACAGGAAAAAAAATACTACTACGTATTACAGAGAAACGACTTCATAGAACGGTGGGAAATGATTACACTACTACAAGCATGCTGGGCATGTGTGCGTGTCCACTGGCTGCTTGTCACTGGCGTGTCCGTACACTGCGTGTCTGTAAAAACCGGTTTACGACAGCTCAGCCAGTGGACAAGCTCAGGGTCAACGCGAAGCACGTATGAGCAGTTTTCAGGCTACGCCTTTTCAATAACTCTCGGAAGAGAAATATATTTTGAATTTAACCAATCCTTATTAAAAATCCAAGACGGCGGCCAACTTTTTTGATTGTAGGCCGATTTTGATGAAATGATGAAACTCGGTTTGTGGTAATATTTTGGCAAGAAAATAGCAACGCAATGTCAAAAACTTAAAAAAATCCAAGATGGCACCCAAATTTTTGGTTTGTTGGCCGATTTCGATGAAACTTGATTTCTAGTAATATTTTGGCAAGAAAAAAGCAACGCAATGTCAAAAACTTAAAAAAATCCAAGATGGCACCCAAATTTTTGGTTTGTTGGCCGATTTCGATGAAACTCGATTTCTAGTACTATGTTGACAAGAAAATAGAACTGCAATGTAAAAAATATTAAAAAACCAAGATGGCGCCAAAATTTTTTTTTGTTGGCCGATTTTGATGAAACTCGATTTCTAGTACTATTTTGACAAGAAAATAGCAACGCAATGTCAAAAATGTAAAAAACTCTAAGATGGCGCCCAATTTTTTGTTTGTTGTTCGATTTCGATGAAACTCGATTTCTAGTACTATTTTGACAAAAAAACAGCAACGCAATGTTAAAAATATTCGAAAATCCTAAATGGCGGCCTCCTTTTTTGTTTGTGGGGCGATTTCGATAAAACTTGGTTTTTAATCTTGGATTATTTAATGTTTTTAACATTGCGTTGCAATTTTCTTGTTAGAATAGTACCAAAAACCAAGCTTCATCAAAATCAGCCCACAGACAAAAAATGTTGGCTGCCATCTTGGATTTATTTATATTTTTTTACATAGCATTGCTGTTTTCTTGTCAAAATAGTACTAGAAATCGAGTTTCATCGAAATCGGCCAACAAACAAAAAAATTGGGTGCCATTTTGGATTTTTTTACATTTTTGACATTGCATTGCTATTTTCATGTCAAAATAGTACTAGAAATCGAGTTTCATCAAAATCAGCCAACAAACAAAAAATTTCGGCGCCATCTTGGTTTTTTAAATATTTTTTACATTGCAGTTCCGTTTTCTTGTCAAAATAGTACTAGGAATCGAGTTTCATCGAAATCGGCCAACAAACCAAAAATTTGGCCGCCATCTTGGATTTATTTATATTTTTTACATAGCATTGCTGTTTTCTTGTCAAAATAGTACTAGAAATCGAGTTTCATCGAAATCGGTCAACAAACAAAAAAATTGGGCGCCATCTTGGATTTTTTTACATTTTTGACATTGCATTGCTATTTTCATGTCAAAATAGTACTAGAAATCGAGTTTCATCAAAATCAGCCAACAAACAAAAAATTTCGGCGCCATCTTGGTTTTTTGAATATTTTTTACATTGCAGTTCCGTTTTCTTGTCAAAATAGTACTTGAAATCGAGTTTCATCGAAATCGGCCAACAAACCAAAAATTTGGCCGCCATCTTGGATTTATTTATATTTTTTACATAGCATTGCTGTTTTCTTGTCAAAATAGTACTAGAAATCGAGTTTCATCGAAATCGGCCAACAAACAAAAAAATTGGGCGCCATCTTGGATTTTTTTACATTTTTGACATTGCATTGCTATTTTCATGTCAAAATAGTACTAGAAATCGAGTTTCATCAAAATCAGCCAACAAACAAAAAATTTCGGCGCCATCTTGGTTTTTTGAATATTTTTTACATTGCAGTTCCGTTTTCTTGTCAAAATAGTCCTAGAAATCAAGTTTCATCGAAATCGGCCAACAAACCAAAAATTTGGCCGCCATCTTGGATTTATTTATATTTTTTACATAGCATTGCTGTTTTCTTGTCAAAATAGTACTAGAAATCGAGTTTCATCGAAATCGGCCAACAAACAAAAAAATTAGGCGCCATCTTGGATTTTTTTACATTTTTGACATTGCGTTGCTATTTTCATGTCAAAATAGTACTAGAAATCGAGTTTCATCAAAATCGGCCAACAAACAAAAAATTTCGGCGCCATCTTGGTTTTTTGAATATTTTTTACATTGCAGTTCTGTTTTCTTGTCAAAATAGTACTAGAAATCGAGTTTCATCGAAATCGGCCAACAAACCAAAAATTTGGGCGCCATCTTGGATTTTTTCAAGTTTTTGACATTGCGTTGCTATTTTCTTGTCAAAATAGTACTAGAAATCGAGTTTCATCAAAATCGGCCAACAAACAAAAAAATTGGGCGCCATCTTGGATTTTTTTACATTTTTGACATTGCGTTGCCATTTTCATGTCAAAATAGTACTAGAAATCGAGTTTCATCAAAATCGGCCAACAAAAAAAACTTTCAGCGCCATCTTGGTTTTTTGAATATTTTTTACATTGCAGTTCTGTTTTCTTGTCAAAATAGTACTAGAAATCGAGTTTCATCGAAATCGGCCAACAAACCAAAAATTTGGGCGCCATCTTGGATTTTTTTAAGTTTTTGACATTGCGTTGCTATTTTCTTGTCAAAATAGTACTAGAAATCGAGTTTCATCGAAATCGGCCAACAAACAAAAAAAATGGGCGCCATCTTGGATTTTTTTACATTTTTGACATTGCGTTGCTATTTTCTTGCCAAAATAGTACCAAAAACCGAGTTTCATCGAAATCGGCCCACAATCAAAAAAGTTAGCCGCCATTTTGGATTTTTTAAATATTTTTACATTGCGTTGCTGTTTTCTTGTCAAAACAGTACTAGAAATCGAGTTTCATCGAAATCAGGTAACAAACAAAAAATTTGGGCGCCATCTTGAATTTTTTTACATTTATGATATTGCGTCGCTGTTTTTTATTAAAATAATACCAAAAAAATATAATCATAAAAATAAAATGTATAAAGAGAAACATTAGAGTAAGTAATTTGTAAAAAAATATTTAACAAAATAAATATGTAACCTAATAGAAAGCTAACAATTTTAACTTCTTGTAACAACCCTACCAAAATTTTGCACGCTCTATGAAGTCAACACTCTGATAGTACTCATGTGCCTATACACCGTTTTGAAGGTCAACATCCCATTTGGATAATTCAGTAATTTACGCCATGGGTTCGCAAACCCTAGAACAGGAGACCTTGAAGAAGTACCGGCAAGAAACTCGTCAAGGTTAATTTTTTCCTTCTGATTTACTTCATACAGAGTCGTCAAATTAAAAAATGACCTTACAAATTACTATTTGTTAGATCATTTTCAGGGTCAGTTTCTATTACAAATACGTATTCAATTATGATAAATACAATTAGGTGTGTGAGTGAACTAATGATCATAGAAGTAAACAATTTTCAATTACCTATCTAATGAGTGTACTAAGACGAAAGTACTAAGACGTGTCGGTTGCACTATAAACTATACCACACCACGCAGCACACTGCAAAGGTCAGCGAACGGCAGACGGCAGAGCACCGAGCGATACGTCCTCCCTCTGAAGAGCCTAGCGGCGGACTAATTTGAAATGTTTTGCGCAGAGTGTTTTATAGCACTTTAAAAAAAAATATATAAAATAAATTATGCATCATTATATAGGTTTTTTGGATTCAAACTTTAGATAATATGTTCTTATTTTACGTTAGACTATAAGTTTTTGTAAAATAAAGTAATTTATTGATAAATGTTGCATGTTTACCACCAGTGATTTCTTTATAATTTCACTTTGTTTGGATTTTAATTTCGTATGAAAATAATCACAAATTAAACTAATTTCCTTACTAACTATTTGCGTAATGATATGTAGATATACATAGAAATTTTTGTTTACTATTTTTTTCAACGGTATTAAAAAATTTGAACTTCAAAATTGATGTTAAAAGTGAAGTTTATAAAACACTGTTCGGGAAAATTGTCAGTATTCACAAATACTCTATAAAAAGAAAAATGTTTTTTACTAACTTTTTAGACAAAGATACTGTTTACAATAATTTGAAATTAGCATGTTCCTAAGATTACGTTTTCATAGAAAATATCTCGTTCAAAACTACCTATTTTGAGGCAAAACGGCGTTCGACCGCGTCAATGCTCTTAAGATAATCATACTGAACGATCGATGTTATTGCAAAATGTTCATTTGTATAAGACCTCTTAACGTAAAATTTATTTGCCATGATAATTTATGAACAATGTAATGATTGACATTATTGGTTCAATGGTCAAGGGGTGCAAACGAAACACGGACTGAAATACTTTTGAAATTTTAGTAAACTATAATAGTTAGATGGCAAACAGGGAGATGGGTTGCGATCCGTGGATTTGATTGAACCATATAATATATACACCTAGGTATATAAATATTATATTAATATATAGTGTAGTACTTAAGATTTTCCATTGTCTGTCTGTGGTAAACTTAATTAAATCAACTTGTTATAAATATTTTCTTACACTTTATGCAATCTTCGTTTGGGAACTACGTTTCTATGTACATATTATTATTGTTTTATTATTTATTTAAGAGCGGGTATACAGGGTTAATTTTTGAACACCTTCCAAATTTTTAAGCTTGTCTCAGAATCGGTAAGTGAACAACTTTCTCCTAGGAACATGGGTCGAAATACGACAAAAATATTTGGACTTCCCATACTAAATCGCTCGCGAAATCAGTCTGATTTGTATGAAAAGTCAAAAATTTTATGTCATATTTCGACCCATGTTTCTAGGAGAAAGTTGTTTACTTACAGATTCTTAGACGATCTTAAAAAGGATGGTGTTCAAAAATTAACCCTGTAGTTGATAGATATGTATGTAGATATGTAGGTAATCAAAAAGCCTATTGTTGTTTCATTCTCTGAACTTTCAACGTTACTTGTTTATTAATTCATCTTGTGTATAAAATTAAATAGAAATGATCATTATGTTAGCTTCTCTCGAGAATATAACTTTCGCCGTACGCCTACTTAGAAATTTATCGAGATAAAATATTAAGATAACATCAGCGTCTCACTTTAATACGAACTCTATTGCATTAGCAAAAGAGATACTTACCTCACCTACCTTATCTCGCTGAATAGTCTAATTAATGCGCTGCTTCTGTTCGAACTCTTTTCGGCGATATTCGCGTACCTACACACAATCTACGCGCACGCTCTTACGCGCAGCCGTAATAATGGTGCTCTCACATTATCTTATCTTACAACAGTGTGGTCCACTGCAAGCCTCCCGCAAGGTGCGCCACACTACACGACCTGTCGCCTTTCTCATCCAACCAGCACTGCCCGTTTGACCCGTTTTCGTCTTCAGGTCGTTAGTGGTCTTAATTGAGCGCAAGCAAATAACGCCCTTGAGTCGTTGATCGGGAAGATCCCCTTACTAGACCTGCGTAGGCAGACCTTCGCGTAGGCGAACTCATGATTCTAAAAGCCCCAATATCCGTACATTAAATACACGTGGTCGTTATTCATCATCATCAACACCACCATTTTAATTTCCCCACTGGAGCTCTGGCCTTTCTTATCTATATGTATAAAGTTGTTGGATAAGAAGAGATATAGGGCCATGCATGACGCACCACGCGGGCCCAATGCGGGTTGGTGCGTAAGTATTGACACCTCCAAATGCAGCCGGTACCAACGGCCTAACGTGCTTCCGAAGCACGGAGGATTTCAATAACATAAGGTTTTGGTCACCCGTTCCGTGTGACCGACCGCAACCAACCGCAACCGCAGGCCGAGCGCGTTAACTGTACCACGGATTCCTCAAGGTGGAGACCTCAGTCGTAATTGAGCGCAAGCAAATATCGTCTTGACATGGTCTGCCGGGAAGATGATATAATACGTAGGCAGAAATTCGCGTGGGCGTTGTTTGGAGACTAATTTTCATCAAAAGCCACGAGGTAACGTCCTACCTAACTCTAAGTAACTTATATTTTTATTTGTGAATTCCGCTTTTAGCTTTGTAATAACATAGATATTACAGTTTTGTAATAAATAATGTAAGTACAATATATGCTACGCCGACCTTTGACAAAGAGATTGGTTTATTCTATACTTAAGTAGATTAAACAAATATTTACTTCGGTATCTTTAATAAACTGTTATGTATGTTTCTGTAAATATTAAGATAAGCTAAATTATTATGGTATTGTTTAAAGACATTTTTGTTCTGTTCATAATAATTAAGGCGCTACTCGGAAAAAGTATGGACTTTTTGATATAAAACTATAGGACGGTTACAGTTGTTATAAATCTGGTAATAAGATATATATTTCTTCATACCTTTATCTAGAATCGTATAGTTTCGGGAACACGATTTTATGATTTTGCCTCGAAACTTTTTCTTTTCGAAAATACTTCTAAAAAATACGAAATATCAAGATTATTCTTAAATGGGGTTACATATACTATTGAAAATTGGTTTAATTAGTGGACACCAATAATATTTAGGATCGTGTAGAAGCATTTTTTTAAAATCGCTATAGTTTTTAAATACGAAGTTTGGTTTTGTGGTTGGAAATTTTGTGGTTTTTTTGCGTAATCTGCAAAATCGGTCTCGCTCCCGCGCGCGTCGTTTTCTCATTGCTATCTCGCTTTAGCATAATTTTTCCGAGTATCGCCTTAATAAGTCGAGCTTGTTTTGTTATATAAGTACCAAAATACATAGAAAATATGCTGGCGTATCCTTTTTGGTTAAGGTCCTGAATATTTCCCAATTAAAATACAAACGGTCAAGAGCGAGTCGGATTCGCGCAGCGAGGACTCCGTACCATCATAAATATATTTTGATATGTTACTTACGTACAGTCCTTCAAAAGTAGGATAGACGGAGGCCAGATAGATGGGTGAACAGGCGGACAGGTGGAAGGGTGAACAGGCGGACAATTAATTTACAAATCTTACCCACAACTGCTTATGGTGACTGAAAAACTTTTCAGCCACTCCGCATTGTAAACTGTTTATATTAGTAAAAATGTTATCGATAGTAGTCGTGTCAACCGTTGTAGGCTCAATAATGTAAATAAAACGTGAAAATGTTTTCATCGGTGAGGCTATATTCGTCAGAGAATTTGCGATGTAGTATATTGCAATTTTAGATCAGCACCATCTCTTGACCGATAGTGGAATTAATACATTTTTTGTTGATGATTTCTGAAAAAGTTTACATAATATAGAGACATCGTTTTATTTTTACTGTAATCTTTACATAAACTTCTATCGCAAACTTCGGCGATAAGGGGGGAAACGGAAATGAATTTTTATTAAAAATTTTAAAAGTATGCGGCCTAAAAAAAGAAAAAAAAAATGAGAATGTACAAGCAGCGCTCTTCCATATGCCCTAGTAGCCCCACTTCGAATTTTTAAGACAACCTTTCAGTCCCTGTAGCAAAAACAATATACGTAAGTATATAGTTTTATTTCTCTCTTATTTGCAAAATAGTTAAGCAAATGTCATCTAAAACTATTGCAAATTTCAAGTTGATCATGGTATTAATAGTTCTCGAGATATCCAGCAGTGACAGACAGAAAAAACCTAAAAAAGACCTTGAACAAATATGAAGTGGAAAAACATAAGAAAACCACACGTTTGACGTCATTCTCTAAATCTAGAGAAAAAAGGCTTTGTTTACCCTATTCAAAGGTCGTCCTTTGGTTAAATGTAAGAGGCACTCGAGGGTATAATTAACAGGTTGTTCTACGCAAAAGTTCCCGAGGTCACTGAGGCGCTTTTAAGAACCATTCATTCAATTAAAGCGGGCACATTACGTCCTCCTATATGAGAGCACAAACAAAAAAAACGTAAGGTCACTTCTACACCAGGATTTTACTGAATACTGATGCTATTTTGAGGTTCGCGTAGGGCCATTAAAAAGGGTATACTTTAATGGACATTCATAAACTTCGCAATAAAAAATGTGTCCCTATAAGCGTAATTTTTAGTTTTCCATTGCGTATATCCTTCTAGGGTTGCAAAATAATGTTACAGTGCAAAGCTACACAGGAGGAATTATAACAAAGCGTTTATTTTTGGGATCCTTTCAAGGAAGAAAATACGAAAATAACCCAAATAAAAACCAATGACTACTTTGAAATTTGTACTTGTATGGCCTCACTTTCTCATTTTCACTTGGTTTCTTTTCAGCAAACTTTTTATATTGTTTAATTTTCCTAAATACTTTATATGGTTTCTGAATTCGTCTGCGTCAAATTATATTACCTACACTTTGCGAATATGAAAATCTGTTGGCGTAAAGTACTTTTTCTTTTCTTATTGCCAATTCAGGCAATTACATTGGGCCTGTTACTCGCCTTAATACAGTTCTACACGAAGTTTGAAATTAAAAAGTTTAGCGGGAAAATGAATCTATTTAGCGGAGGCACAAGTTCGCGATACGACGAGTCAGTTGCCGGGTGTCGGAATAAAATACACCCTCTGGCGCGTCAAATCTTTTTATGGACCGCTACCGAAACGGGCCACTTAACTTCGTAAATATCTCACATCACAATGCCCTAGATAAGTATAGCGGTTTACGGTATTTTTATGGGAAGATCGGAAATCAAATTCTATAAATAAAAGTTAAATCAGGATTTTTCGTTGACGATCATGATTTTTCAGCGATTGAAAATTGTTTACGTGTTTTTCAAATCAAATAAATATATATTATCTTTCATTTAAATCTATGTACTTTATTCTATTTGTAACTATGTATCTATTATAAGTATTCTAAAATTAGATCCTTCAAAATGGGAATCGAAAATGTTCTGAAAATCTGTTGAAATAGTAGGATTGGTATTGGATTCATGTGTGGGGCGAGGCTGCGCGCGCACGCCTACGACACCGAAGCGCTACGGACGCCAGTCGTGTTCGGACTACGAGCGACTACGACTACGAGTCTCGTAGCCAAACTCCGGGGCTCTACTACCTCTTGCCGATAGTGTATTGTGACAGTGATTTTGGAGTAGACCAAAGAAACCTAAGGAACTAAAAAGCATATAGGTAAATTAAATATCCTTTACTTTTGACAAACCAAATTGTAGTCTTGTCCTTGATTTAAAAAGATTTTGTGCTGATTCAGCAACGATGTCGTAATATATCAAAGCAATTTCAGAAGCCTTTACTATTGTAATTAAAACGAGAATTAAAGTATTTTTAATTAATTGTGGAAATAATCCTTTTTTCTATGCTACCTGAATTATCTATTTGTTCTGTTGACGTTATTCAGATATTAATCTTCTTTTACCGAGTCGAAATCGTTATCTAACTGAATTTGATCTCCTATTGACTTGACTGCAACCTTTATTTTAATAGACATTTCATTGATTTCAACTCGTAAATGTGTCGTTAGTCATCCATCAGTTATACCTATGTTTTGCGGCAAATAAAACGTAACCTATTACTTATAATTCACGTGATCTTAACGTCAGTATCGATTCTTCGTTACAACCTGCCGTAATTGCCTTTCTTGACCTACGATGATACGCGTTTCGATTTTAACTTTTGTATAATTTTCATTGAAAATAATTGAGAAGCAATTATTGTTCAATGTGCAAATATGTTACAAATTTCTAACGTATTTTACTGTACGAGGTAAAGCTCTGTTTTACTTGCCTTTTCAGATTGTGCATTGTTCTGCTATTATAATTTAAAATTGCTTCTCTTTGAGACTAATCATTAATCAAATTCTAGAGTTCGAAGATGACTCCAAACACATCTTTTATTCAATGATCATCGGGGTCTACAACCATAGCGATATAGCTATGATTTTTTTAACTATCAACAAATATACTTACGATACTTATATTATTTTTTCTCTTTTCTTCAAAAGTATTTTTATGAATCAGTACCTAATACCCAATCAAAATAACGAAATAAATCATTCTAGTAAGATGTTTTACCTGAGCTAAAACATAGTGTACTTTTCTTATTTCTTATTTTTAAGTCAAAATTTGTTTGTCAGCTGTAAGAGACATGATGTATAATTGAATTGTATAAATTAAACTGGAGCTTCGTCATTCCAGATAGCAAAGAAACTAATTTAACTTGTTATGTCTCAGCAAATTTATAAAGTTTGTACAATATCTGACTAGTCTTGAGTCTCTTGAAAACTTATTATTTTTAGACTCTAGACTAGAGAATCTTTATTAATCAAATGGTCCACACTTTTTTTTTCTTTTTTTTTGTTCTTCTTCTTCTTCTTTTTATGCGGTGGCGGTTCCCTTTTGGATTTCGCCAATGTCCAGTTTTTCGCTCAGTTTTTTGTTCTTAAAGACTCTGCTTCTTCAAGGCGTCTCGTAAGAATACAACGTAGGTGGTCTAAGTTTTAGAATTTTGAGGCTGTAGAGCTTGCTGTGGACCTATCTGAAATAAAGACGCGCACAATACTTATATATAAAATGTGTTAGTAGATTATAAATAAATAAATTATAATCGTATATTATTTTTAGTAATAAAGTCACACAAAACAGAGATGCCAGGAGGTTTTACGTAACTGAGGACACTTTTAAAGTTGGTAGGTTTGGGGATACATGGAGGGAGGACATCATACAGTGAAGTCGAACTGACTTTGCGGCAATTGAAGAAAATGTGATCAGTCGTTCCCTCCTCTAGACCGCACTCGCAAAGCGACGAGTCTCTAACCCTAATTTTTGCTAGATGGACAGGGGTACATGCGTGGCCTAGCCTCAATCGACACACGACAGATGTACATGGTTTCGATGCCTTTTTATATTTGAAAAACCATGGTTTAACTGGTAGGGATTGTTGTACGTCAGCATAGTTTTTTTTTGTTTATAGTGAGGGCAAATACAGTCTTTTCGTATACCGCTAACGGCATGTTGGACTCAGTCAGACAAGGTCTGTCTCTCGCCGCGCCCAGCCCTCCCGCCAAGCCTAATAGGTTTCGCGTCAGGGCAGGAGGAGAGAGCCTCTTCTCAATCTCCCCATAAGGTTACCCACTCCGGGTGGGCTGACCAGATGGGGCGGTTGAGAGTAGGCACCACTACCAACTAAACCCCTCACTTCTTGCTCTCCGCCGTCAGTTTTAAGCACACCGACTGTGGGGGGGCCGTGGTGGTATGGACCCCCTGCGGCCTGACGGTTGGCCCGTTTCCGGGCCCCTGCGCGGCGGGAGATGGCCGAGCAAGCGGGGCCATTTCCCAAGACAACCGGGGGGGGACCGTGCAATCCAGACGGCAGTTAACCGGCCGTAAGGCCAGCTAACCCGCCCGGACCGCACCGCCCCACTAGAGGGGAATGAGGCGCGCAAAGCGCAGCCACCTTCGCCCCGGCCGCCTTCGTCGAAGACGGTCCACATGAGCCTCCTGCTCGCGGATCCGCTCCGACGCCTCCTTCTGCGAGATAACATCCTCGCAGAAGGAGATTGCCGCCTGCCAGGACCTGTCACTATCAAGCATGGCACGAGCCACACTTGATAGCGAGAGGTCCATCCCTACCACGGCGCGCAGATCGCGACGCTGGGATGCCCAGGCAGGGCACACCTGTAAGGTGTGCTCCGCGCTGTCCACCCCAGCGCCGCAATCATGGCACCGTGTGGTCGCTTCCCTTCTTATACGACACAGGTATTTTCCAAAGCACCCGTGCCCGGAAAACACCTGCGTCAGCCTGAAGGTCAGCGACCCATGCCGGCGATGACACCACTCTCGGAGGAGAGGACGGACGGCATCGATCGTCCGCCTCCCAGCTGATTCCCCATCCAGCCTCCCCTCCCATAAACCCATGAGCCGCCCGTCGGCTACACGCCGGGCCGCGGACAACTCCTCGAGGGTCACCCTACCCCCCCTGCGAGCAGCGCTCGACGCTCAAGGTACAGCTCCCTGAGGACCCGAGCGTCTAGCTCCCAGGGAGGGGTACCCGCCAAAACGCAGGCCGCCGCGTGGGACATTGTCCTATAGCCCCGGACTATCCGGGTAGCTATGGCCCTCTGGGGCCGACGAAGCAGACGACTGTTTGTGGCGTTTAATTTGTCGGCCCACACTGGCGCCCCATATAGGGCCATACTCCTCAAAACGCCCGCGTACAAAATGGTCCACACTATATTTATTTGGATTTTTGAGGTAATCCCTGGCAATGCTGAACCGATTTTTAAAATCTTTCACTAGTAGAATGTTACATAGGTAAGTCTTGCTAAGTGTCATATTTAATCCTTACCCGAGGTTCGTAGAAGTCAAAGTCAAATTCGTTCGGGACAATTCCTACGGGAACGAGTACCATGCGGGCAAAACCGCGGGGAGCCGTAATTGTAAATAAATTCAATAATAACTGACAACACCACGCGGGCAAAACAGCGGGGAGCAGTTATTGTTAATAAATTCAATAATAACTGACACCAGCATATAAATCGAACTCCACGTTCCATATAACGTTACATGAAACGTAAAGTCCGATTTATTCTTTTTCTCTTTTGATAAAATATTGCGGTTTTTGATTATTTCCGAAACTTTGATTTAAGATTTAGGCTTTTGGCATTTTGGCCTCTCCATTGACGTAAAAACATTGCAGAAATGAAAACACTTTTTTATTTATTAGACACTAAATTGAGCAAGTTTGTGGGAAAATCGTACGTTAGTCAAGTTTCGGTGCCGGTGAGGTTCTAACTGTCGATGTCGTTTCAACTGCTTTACAATCAGATAAGTTAAATCAATATTAAACTAATTACCAATTGATAGAGCTGTCAAAATAATACCGTATTTGATTGAATATTGGTAACTGTAGCCATAATTAATTTCAACTGTAAATCAGCATCGGTTGAGTAGTTTCGCTATTAAACTAATCAGGATGTTCAATGACTTTACTATAGGTGTTTAAGTGTAATTATAATATTTTGAGACATTTTTATTATGATAAACACATCACAGCTTATAGGGTTTGAGGATATCGGTATAAAACTAGCTACCGATAAATTACCATTTCCAAAATACTATTCTTATTTAGCGTCTTCTCTTTTCCTTCCCAAACCCTACGCAGGGTCACTTCGTTCCAGAATTGTTTAATAGCACAAGCAGACCTTTGACCTGTCAAAAGGTTAGTTGCAATTAATGTACAGCGAGGTTTGCGTCCAAATCTAAAGGTAAGATCTTTGCTTAGGGCTATTCGAAATATTATCTGCCTTAACTAATCCTTATCCCAATTATATTTTATCCATGGATTGGATCCCTTATAGAGATCCCTTCGCAACCTTTACGCTACGTGAATTATTTGGAAATAATGTAATCTTACGGTATACAAAACGGATCAAATTAAATTGTACTGTAATTGTAATTTGAAATGCGTAGGCAGATAGGTCGCAACGCAACGCAACTCCTTTTGAATTTATAATAGATATTATGTATAACTGAGTTACTGACTTTCGTACTGCGATCCATTACAGAGTGCTCTGGAATCAGGTTTCAACGACAAATTCACAAAAATATTTTACAACTCTCGTTTTATTAGGTAAGTATACATTTCACATTTTTTTTACTAAGGCAGCCTTTTATGTGTGTAATTTTTTGATACATTTTGTACCGAGAAGACTTTTTTAGATACCTGGAGTAGTATGATAAATGCTAATATTATAATGTTCATTTTTAATTTAATGTATGTGGTTTAATGCCCCGAAGAAGCAAACAAGTCACCCGTTGGGATTTACCTAATAAGTGACATTTGAAGAGTACCTACCCTTTCGACGGACGACTTCACTTGCCTCCTCAAGCATAAAAGTACTTGATTCCATTATTTTCTTCGTCCGTTCGTGACTGCGCCTTCGTGAAAGTGGTTTTCGTAATTGCCACCTTAATTTTGTACCCACAATGCAGTAGCGTAGCGTTGGTCTGCAGCTGTTATTTCTTTGTTTGTAAGAGGATTTTTTGAGGGCATAGTTGTCTGACTGAACCAATACTAATAAGCGCGCCCGGCCTCATTCGTATTCGTACCTAGTAAGAATGCCCTATTCAATGGCAAGTTAAGTACCATACCATCAGTATTTTTAGTTAGTTTTTTTGGTAGTTTAATTATTATTAATCGACTACCTCCGTGGCCTAGTGTTGTACGCGTTATCAAGGTGTCGCTATCTGTGAGATCCCGGGTTCGATACCCGATCGGGAAAATATTGAAAACGAACTTTTCAATACTTTCTCCTGTCTGGGTATATGTGGTACCCGTCTTTGTTTCCAAATTCCAATTGCCACAACACAGGTGGCTTAAGCTACTTAGCTCGTGATTGGAGCAATGTATGTGATGGTTCAATTTATGTTTTAATTTAGCTTAATTACTGACATAGGGCTAGTATAAAGTTAAAATAGACTGTGATACTCCAAATGAAAGCAGTCCATCGATAATAAGATAGCTATAGGTATGTATAAAGGCAATGAACGCCCACATAGAATGTAAATAAATATTAATCATATAAAACATTGTTTCTGACCGCACAATACACCCGATGGAAATGAAAAAACCACTAATAACTGTCTGTCATTCATTACGTAAAGGTATTTAATACAGGATTGAAATAAAAAAATAACCGTAAATGTGAGTGACCGAATGTTCGTGTTCATGATAATAAAAGAGAAGAAATTATCAAAATATGTTTTTTTTCATCCACTACGGGATAGCACTTGGCTTTCATCGAACCATATTAAATGATGATATAAAGTTGAAGGTGGAAGCGCACTACTCCCGAAATCTCTCTTTAATTACTGACGAACTGGCTATCTTATCTCTAACTGCCGGAACTCAACAATGCTAAAAACATCGTTGTTATGGCGTCAGACTTAAATAGGATTTTGAAAAGCAATTTAACAAGCCCCACCATCAACCAAACCGAATATAATATGTACCTCCACTGGGTATAGAACCCGGGACCTCTGGGTCTGATACCGGTGTGGTGTGTACCACTAGTCCACAGAGGCGGTTACTTCTTACGTATTTATTGTGTTATTTCGTTTTGCGTATAGCCATAGCTTAGGTTTTCAAGAAACACTGAACTACAACCACAAGAGGCGGTTAAAATTGTGATATCTGTGGTATGTCTTTATATACCAAAACACTCATCGCGAATTAACTTTTGTTAAACAAAAAATTCTAAAACAATAAAAATGCTAATTGATCCTGATACTGACATACCATTTGGCCCGGACCAAGAAACGTAACAGATAATAGGTATTGGTTTATCTTGATAAAATGTATAACGATATTAATCATGCTGTTATAATTGTTTGAGACTTGTTTACAAAACATCAAATAACATGAATACCAACAACTGGTTAATGATATGGAAATATGGCGTTGATAATTTAAAAAGCAGACGTAGAGTTCATTGCTTGCGATAAGCGGTAGGAGTAACCCCGTTTGACTCATGCGGCCCGTCTCCGGTTGAGGGGAAGGAGGCGACAGTTTGCTCGCCTCATTCCTCCTTCTCCCTAGTGGAGCCAGCTGGCAGTGGACCGTCTCACTGCCGGCTTTGCCAAACCTTCAGGGGAGATGGCAACGCTTGCTCGGATATCTTCTAGCCGCGAGGAGGCTTATAATCAGACGAGGTACTGTCCGCCGGGTACTTTTTTCCCATCGATATATATCTACTATATAAAAATAAGTCGGGTTTTCCTTCCTGACGCTATAACTCCAGAACGCACGAACCGATTTTCATGGTTTTGCATTCGTTGGAAAGATCTCGGGCTCCGTGAGGTTTATAGGTAGGGTAGGGTAGGGTTGGGTAGCGGTAGGGCCTACCCCTAGGTAGGCTAGGGTAGGGTGCAGTAGGGGGTAGGGGGCGCTGGGTCAGCTAGTCTCTTATAAATTGTATCGAACAACGCACTCAAGGAAGTAAAAGTACCGGAAATACCGCGGACACCGAGAGACTGGACTGGACAAAAGTTCGCAGGAGTCCCCGAAAAAAAATAGAACTAACGTAAGTAACTAGGCGCAACAACGCACTCTGCCGCACTCAACGAACTTTAGTCTGCATTGAGCGCTCGAATAGTACGTTTCCGGGCAACAAATGACCGCACACAGTATGCGTTGAGACCGCGACAAGTACTCGGAGGAGGACATATTTCGGAGGGTACCTACAGGGGCTTTTTGTCCCACGGGGACAAAAGTCCCTCGTCTGAATGAAGTGGCTTTCTATTATCGAATTCGCCAGTCGAATAGAAAGAAAGGGCCTTAGCCAAAGTAACAAATCAAAAACGATAACGAAGTTCGAAAGAAATTCAAGGTATAGGATTGGCGGATTGGTATAAGCTGCGCTAAACCACGTGGTCTTGCCGCAAGTTGATTGGAGCATAAAGACGATAGCGAATATATTTGTCGTTTCGCCACATAACGATGTTACTTTGGCTACAGGCCTTGTATCGGATTCACATTAGCGCTCACGTGACATTTCGATCGCTTATGTCAATCCCATACATTTTCTTTCTATTTGACTGGCGAATTCGATAATAGAAAGCCACTTGTCTACGGGGGCAGGCCTTTAGTGGCAACTGTCACCACACCCCGCGTGAGTAACCGGCGACCAGAGAGCAAGTAGTGAGGGGTTCAATGTTTATTTCCCCTACCTGACCCCTATTAAATCCTTGTTCTGTACATAGGTACTTGTAATTTGTATACATCCATCCAACATAAATAAGGTGCTACGACACAGCATCCTAGGTAGTGAGCCCCACATAACCACTGTTCGCACACCGTACGTGGACGAGGTTCCTTTTACTATACAGGTTCGCAGGGTTTTATCAAACTTTCTGCGGGCACCAGTTCTCAAAGTAGATTGTGAATAAATAAGAAAGCTGTTTATTATGTAAACCATGTATGTGATCAATAAACATTTTAAAAGGAGTAACCCGCGTAACCCCGTTTGAGGGGTGTTAGCGGTCAATCGCCGGCTGTATGCACCACTGCGATACGATAGTGGGCCATGCTGAGCCACTGTTATGTAATGCTAGAACCGCTGCTATTGATCGGAGAGGGTGGCACGGCGCCAATAACAAATTCGTGCCGCGCTCTGTTCTTCTAGAAGTTGGGCCCGCTGATGAAAGTTTGAATTAAAACTATTTATTACCGCCGACCGTCCGTCGTCGCATGCAATTTCTGAGACTTACTAAGTATAAGTTTTTATCGTCCAGACATGTGCTACGCTAATACCCGCTCAGACATCGATCGGTACTCTATTGTAAGACAGCGCTGTGTTCCTTCAACAGTTGCAGTGTATGTACTATCGCGTTTAGTGGTACTCTATAACCTCATGTATGTAACAATGGATCTTAAAAATATTTTACATCTGAATAGCGAGATGTTTCGAAAACCTTTCTATGAAGAACACCAACTATCTTCAACGATTTATTCCAAAAACAAAAGCTGCAATAACAATATCTTTTTTTTTCAGATCAAAGTAACAAGCAATAAGACGGCTCAATCATGGCTTTCGCTGGACTTAAGAAACAAATCAACAAAGCAAATCAGGTAAGGATGGCTTCATAATAAAAATATTTCTTAAGAGGCTCGTTATTATAAGCCTAGCGAAGCGCACCGACTCTAGATTAAAAACTTTTTAAAGTCAGACCGGAATATTATGACGTCCCCTCAGGCGCTGAAAATCAGAAAAGTTTATTACTAAGATTAAGCCTGAAAACCTTTATCGACGTACTGAATCAAAATAGATCAACTAAACTTATAATTAAAAACGGCTCTTTGAAAACCCGTTCGCGTCAGCACTATTGAAGTCTCTTGCTGATGTTTCATATTTTGACCTTAATACTTTTATTTATCAAACGGAGTAGAACAACATGCTTACTACACATAGGTGTTTATAAAATATTAATCTGAGCTCTATTTAAGATTCATACACTCAAATTGAACACGCAATATACTCACCGTGCTGTTTAGTCGACTGGTTGTCTTGACTTTAAAACTTTGCAGTGCAGACACACCCACAGGCAAACACACATTATGGTGACATCATAGACACATCAGATAAACAGCCGCTATCATTACAGAACTCGCTACTAGAATAATATAGCTAATAACACAAACTAGCATGTAAAAGTGAATCAAGGCATTACATCAATACAATTACGAGTAACAATCTTATCCATCCATAATAGGTAAGGCCAGTGCCCCAGTAGTGGCTCATAATGAAATGACGAGTAAAAGTAGGATACCTATCATTTTTGTCTCTGCTTAACTTTTACCATCACTTTAACGGACTGTCTGACCCTTCTTCACAGGATGCGCAAAGCAAAGGTTACAGTTCTTTAAAGCTATATAAATAGCGACCTTATTTAAAAAAAATGAGTTAAATTTTAGATCAATTCAATTTTATTTTAGTTCTGGACACTGCACTTAATCCTGATTTTTGAAGTGAAAACTTCTTTTTCACTTCTCATGCTCGTAAAGTTCGTGTTTATGTTGGGTATAGGCTGCATAAAATTGCTTTTTATGCTCTAGTGCATAAAGTAAAATCTTTGTCTAAGTCTCAGATTCTAAGACAAAGGTCTTCAGGTAAACAGTCACACACGCTATTAAATTTCGTTAAATAAACCTGTTATTTCATTCTGTTTCTTAAATTTTCTACATAATCCATGTTAAATTACTAAATTAATAAAACTAGGCAAAATTAAAGAGTTTTCTAAGAAATAAGTATTTCAAGAGCATTATGGACTACGAGTACGATCGAGTGCTGCCACTGCCACGTATAAAAAAAAAGAAAGTCTTCCCGCCAATATGGCGAAGTCTTTATGTTTTCTTTTTTGCAATATTGTTATTTATTTTCCTCACACTCGAAGTGAAAAGCAGAGTGTATAACTCGTACATAAAACCCATTTTATGCACTTGTTGTACAATCTACTATAGCAGCGGCGTTGTGCACTTTTTAACCGACTTCTAAATCAAAAAGGAGGAGGTTCTCTATTCGTCTGTATGTATGTTTTTTTTTTTTTTTTTTTTATGTATGTCCACCGATTACTCGAAAACGGCTGAACCGATTGAAATGGTTCAAACGTTATTACATCAGGTTGGTTTCCAAGTTGGTCCCATTTTTTGAAATTTTGAAATCGGTTCAGTAGTTTTCAGGAATTCTTGAAAATACTGTCGTTTTCGTTACCACGTTATGTGAATTTAATACGTATCTTTAGGCATAACTCCTTTGTTTATAAACCGATTTAGATGATTCTTGTTTTGTTAAAAAGGGGATACCTCAAGGTATTTTAACCGACTTCGAAAAAGGAGGTTTTGAGTTTGATCACATACCTATTTACCAGAAAACACGTAAATTGCCTGCACGATGCACTAAAAAGAGTGAAATAAAAATTATTTTTATAAAAAAATAAAACCGCCTTCAAAAAAACCACATCAAAAAAGTAAGAAATAATTCCTCACCAAATAAATAACGTAAGTACTTTGAAGTCGGGCGGGTTTTAACAAAAACAACAAGAAATTGTACATGTTTCACGCCCGACTTCAAAGTACTTACGTTATTTATTTGGTGAGGAATTATTTCTTACTTTTTTGATGTGGTTTTTTTGAAGGCGGTTTTATTTTTTTATAAAAATAATTTTTGTGATGGGTAAAAAACGTTAAACTCGCGTCAGGATCACGTGACCGTCAGATCGAAAATTCGTAAGACGGACACGTCACCTGATCGAAAAACTGTTACAATGTCATTAGAATACGAAGGCAAATTACGCCACCGTTTCCAAAGTTGTGATAGCTCAGCTTAGAAATCGGGCGGCATTGAAGCCAGAAGACCTCGGTTCAAATCTAGTCCGTATTTTTTCCTTTTTTTTGCCAAATTCCTTTTATTTTTGTGAAAAGTCTAGGAGCCCTTTTCACTTCTGTCTGCCGGCACTCCTTGAGTGCATTTTCTTTTACCTTCCCTACTACTACTACTGGCTCGAGCCAGCGCGCACTTGTGATTTTTAATCGACCGATAGGTAGTTTAGTCGGAATCGTAAGCCGATTGTAATCAAACTGTCAGCCGATAGTTTGATCGAACAACTATCGGCCGATAGTTTGATCGGTCGATTTTTAATCGTCAGTGCGCGCACTGCGCGCGCACTTTAACTCTATACTGAATCCGAGAACGATCAAACTATCGCCCGATTAAAAATCACAAATGCGCGTTGGCTTTTAAACGAATAATATGTGTGTTTAAAATTAAACAGATTCATGAATCTGAATCATTGACGCTTAAATAAATCATTTTTAATTAATAAATGACAATATATTTTATAGCAGCAGGCCCAGTTAAAAGGCAATATGTTGCGCTCATACATATTTTCCAATTAACGGAATGGACAATCGCGAGTCCATTAAAGCTGATGGACGAAGCGTGCCTCTGTACTCTGGTACAGCTTGTTATAACCGTTTGCACGGACTTCACTGAGGTTTATTTCCTCCCGGTAATTCTCAGTTTCCTTCCAATGAATAAAATGCAGATAAAATGTACGAAACTCTGCTAGGATAGCCCGTTTTCTGACGTTATCTCGCGCTTTACTGCTTGCAGTATTTTTTAAGCTTGCAAAATTTTGGAAGTGTTATTCGTGCATTTGTTTTGTGTGCTTTGCCGAATGCAATGTTAGTAGTAAAGTCTAGTACCGGCACCTAAATTATGAAGCAGTTCCTTGTTACCTCTTCTAGTAGCCCAGTGAAGTGACTCTCAACGTTGTCTATAGAGCCACTAAAGCTGTTGGACAAAGCGTGGTTCAGTGCTATGGTACTTACAGCTTGTTACACCCGTTTGCACGGACTTCACTGAGGTTTATTTTCTCCCGGTTTTTCTCAATTTCCTTTATTTAGGATTTTTCGTTTTCTGAAGTAATCTCGCGCTTGTTTGCACAATTCTTAAAAGATTTTTTGGAAGTGTTTATTCGTGTGTTTGTTTTACTTAAGTATAATTATGTTTCGTAAAATGCAATGCTAGTAGTACCGGCACCCAAATTATGAAGTAGGTCTAGTAGCCCAGTGATCACTTAAATCCTTTATATTAATGAGATCATTTCCAAAGTTTTCTTATATCCCCCGGCCAAGAACTATTAAATTAATCTGTGCCTCAAAGAGCTACTTTACACGTAAAACTTTGGAATACACACTGTAATGTATCTACGTCTGTCTGTCCTATTGTTTTGTTTTGTGCAATCTATGGTCAAACTTTGTTATAATTAGATTTATGATATTTACGAGTATAGTCTTGCCTAAACGTAATGTTATTTATTTGTTGTTGTGTTGTTTATAATGTTATTTACAATACGTATACAATCGCTGACTATTGATAGTTTTCATATCGATGTTTCGAATTTACAATAAGTTTAAATCGCTAAATTAACTTATTTATTATTATAGGAAAAAATTTGATAGTAAAAAACCACGAGCCCTAATAAGTAGCTTTCAGGCGGTGCAGGAAGCTACTTATAGGGCTCGTGGTTTTTTACTATCACATTTTTTTCTACTTACTTCCAAAAGTTGCATTGTGAATGCATAAAAATAATTTAAAATCTTAATTATTATTTTGTTAATCATTTTAATTTTGAAAAATGGAAAATGAAGTATTTAGAAAAAATCGACCCGTCTCACAATCAGCTCCGATGGGACTCGAACCCACGGGCGACTGCTCTAACCACTGAGCTACGGAGTCGTCTAAATACTTCATTTTCCATTTTTCAGTAGTAAACATTGCATTGTGAATGCAAAAAACTAAAAATTAAAATAACATTTTAATTTTATCACCTAAAACAAACTCAATGAAAGTTAATTGGATTTTTAATACAAAACAAAAAGGCCTGGGGAATGTTATCTACTTCCCCTAATGCAATCCGACAGTTTTATCTCGGATCCTCTTCAGAGTGGGAAATGTTGGTATCTTCCTACATCTAAATTTTAAATAGGTTCTGTATTTTTATACAGAATTAAGTGTAAATAAACACGCAATTCATTGTCTGGCTTCTTTAAATGTGACGAGCAAAATGCAAAACTTGTGACAATTTGTCTAATTTTATTATTGAAAGAAAAATAAAGAAAATTAGATTTTTATTTTCTTGCGAAAAAGACGAGTGTTTTTAATTGGAAACCAATAAAATCTCTATGAAGTTGGGTCTTTGCCTAAAACTTAAACTTTCTCCAGATAATTTTAAAGGAGTATCTATTACTCAACCAACCACCACATTATTACATTACTAGCTGACCCGGCAAACGTTGTTTTGCCTTATAAATTTTATTTGACATGAACTTCGTTTAACCTGCCTGACACAATGTCGCTTATTAAAAAAAAAGTAATCCTAAGCGGCAAAAATGTCAGTAATTACATACTCTTTGACATACCTACTCTTTGGAAGCGGCTAAGAAATGACAGTTGTGTGAAGTATGACAGTTTAACGGTTTACATTTAAAATTACCATTTTTATTTTATAATTTTCCTGGATAAAAAGAAGCCTATGTTACTCTCCAGCTCTCGAATTATCCCCATACCGAAAATCTTGTCGATCCGTTGCTCCGTTTGACGTGAAAGACGGACAAACAAACAAACAAACAAACAAACAAACAGACACACTTTCACATTTATAATATTAGTATGGACACACTTTCACATTTATAATATTAGTATGGATAGTATGGATTGGACACGCGCTGCTCAGGCTGGCGTTATTGAGCTCATTTAGCTAGATGATCAAATGCAATCAATACTAAGTATTTACAAGTATTTACAACACATTCTAGTCACCAAGCCAATTTTATGAAATTTTCTACAACTTGCTTAAAACTTGTTTCAGTCGTTATAAATCTATGTTAAGCTAGTATTTTGCCATAATACCTCTAACCGCCTCTGTGGTCTAGTGGTTCATACCACCGATTTCAGACCCAGAGGTCCCGGGTTCGATTCCCAGTGGGGGTACATATTGTATTCGGTTTGGTTGGTCGTAGGACTTGTAGCTTAGTCCGCCTGGCTATCTACCACCATCTTATCTAAGTCTGACGCCATAACAATGATGTTTTCACCATTTGTGTTCCGGCAGTTCCTCAGTGATTGAAGATTCCGGGAGTAGTGCGCTTCCACCTTCAGCCTTATCACCACTTATCATCAGGTGTGATGAAGGCTAAGTGCTACCCTGTTGTGGATAAAATAAAAAAATAAAAGTGCAAATACCTATATTGTCAAATTAAAAGCGATAGTTTTAGTGACCACTTACAAAGGATGGAAACTGTGATCCTAAAAATGTAACCACTGAGTTCATCACTCAATGAATGTAGCTGGGTTTTTCCTAATTCCCAATTACACCTCTGTCTACCGGCCCACACATCGGAGTGGACGACAGACACGTATAATCTCCGTATAATCCATTCCATAATTGGCTCCTCTCTTGATGTACTTTACACCTTACGCCACAAAGCAAGCAGTACGCGAGATAGATCTGCAAATGTCCTTGTTTGTGTCCCTCTTTACGCACGTACAGTCACGAGCAATAATATGTAAACAGCATAGAACCATGTCACATTGAAGCGTTCCGTGCCACTAAAGTCATTCATTTTATAGTATGACTTAGTCCTATGTTGTTTACATATTATTGCTCGTGATCGTGACTGTACCACCACCGGTCCTTACGTCACAAAATGAGTAATACGCATTGCAGGACAGATCTGCAATTGAAGCGTTCCGTGCCACAAAAGTCATTCATTTTATAGTATGACTTAGTCCTATGTTGTTAACATATTATTGCTCATGACTGTACCACCGGTAAACTTTACGTCACAAAATGTGTAATACGCATTGCAGGACAGATCTGCAAAATGTTCTTGTTTGCGATGCACCGGACCGGCCGTGACCCCTCGTCCTACATCCATGCCCCAATTACGGCGCCCTTCGGGGGCTCTCAGGACTCCGACTCTGGTTTCCCATCCATTATCTATCCGACAACCTAGCTGTAGTCAATAATTAGTTTAGTTGACACTGAAAGTTCAATACTTACCCCACAACCTTCGTCGGAGGCATTTTCCCCGTATGGTTTACGGATATTCTTGACGTGCATTAGACGATCATGCACCATCAGTCAATCCATCAGTATTTTAAACAATCAAAATTATGCAATCAATGTACTGCCCGGTGTTCCTCTATGTCGCTTGTTTAAAATTATCATGACCAATGGAATTGACTGTGATTGCATGACCGTCTAATGGACGCCTCATAATGAAAGCTAATTTTCGAAAACAGCTGGACCTATTTTTACGGGTTTTTTTGCAAATGCATCGGGCGACCGTGACCCCTCGTCCCACATTCATGCCCCAATTGCGGCGCAAGCCCTTCAGGGCCTTTCAGGACCCCTGACACTGGCTGCCATCCATTATCTATCCAACACCCTAGTTGTTGTACTTACATAATTAACTTGGTTGACTGGCACTAAAAGTTCAAAACCTTACGTCGGAGTTTGTGTTTTCATCACGTATTTAGAGATAATCTAAAAATTAAAGCTAAAACGCTGGATCTATTTGGCCGGGTCTTTCTGAAATTGTTCTTGTTTGCGATGCACAGGGCAACCGTGACCCCTCTGCGCACATTCATGCCCTAATTGCGGCGCTTTTCATGGACTTTCAGGACACCTGACACGCTTCCATCTTTTATTTTTCCTACAACCTCTAACAATCTATAAGTAGTTTAGCTGACACTGAAAATTCTCTCAGTAAATATTTGCTTCACAACCTACTTGAGTGTGAGGTAGGTATTGCCTTCATCACGTTATGAAAAAAGGAGTAGTAGTAGTAGGAGTATGTAAATGAGCTAAAATAGTTAAAGCGGCTACTTTTTCAGGTCACTTAGCTCACTTACACAAAACTGCGATATTGCAAAAATCAGCGACGTGTGCCAAGTATTTGACTGGCAATAAGGTTTCTCTTAGCATGGCGCGCTGGCGCTGCATATTTTTGCGATGCGATGCGAATTCGCAGTTTTGTATGGGAGCCCTTATCCTATCCCTGATGGTTGTACTTTATCTTTGTTACCTTATAAATAAAGCAACTGTTTATTTTGGACTGATTAACAGCAACAAAAGTCAATTCTCGCAGCCTTACTGAGGGTTATTGAAACCATAACCGTAATAAATTATTTTTCTAATCAATATGTGTATGTCCACGCCACGAGGGCAGGTCCCTCTCTCACCTCACTAATTAATGATTCGGTTTCACCGCAGAATTAATTACAGTACAAAATTTATACAGTAAGTAAGTAATGCGGTAATGCCTATGATTTCCGTGGTCGCAGCCATCCAATTTACTTTGTCGCTGATCGATTCGACGCCAGTTAAATTCCTCGTTTGCGTGTTAACTCTTTTATTCTGGTTGCCTGTTTGAATTGGGGTTAGAAGGCAATTAGAAGTTATGGCGTTTTGTTTGGTCCTAAAATGCATACTTACTGATATTATTAATGCGAAAGTTACTCTGTCTGATTGTATGTCTAAAAGTATTTCATGCCTGACCTCCTAAAGTAAAGGACCTAAACCAATTTGGTAAATTCTGGCTTAGATAGATTCCTATTCGTGGTCCTCCACGGATAAAGAAAGGCAATGTAGGCTACCTTTTTTGGTAAGATAGGGGTTAAAAGTTGGTATAAGATATCTGGGCCCAAGTATATAATTTTTTAAGTTTGTAATTAATTAACAAAGTGATATTTTCAAAATAATAATATCATCCGTCACCTTTCGATCATCCAGTTGTTGTACATACCCACATGGATTGGCGTAGAGTTCTTTTATCAAACCATTCGGTTATGTAATTTAGCAGAACCTTCTAAGGAAAAAGCGAATTAAGTAAACCACAGCCGTCTCTATCGTCTTCTACACGATAGAGAAGGCTGTGAGTAAACGCATATTTTGTTCAAGCGTATGTACAGTCACGAGCAATAATATGTAAACAACGTAGAACTTTGTCACATCGAAGTGTTAGGCAATGAGTGAGCAATAACAATATCGAGAAAGGTTTATATTGTTATTCATTTCCATGAAGTTTAAGCATAGGAACTGCAGTTGTTTTTTTTCTGCGTGTCTATTCAGGTTTAATTCTTGTTAAGCATTCGTCAGGCTTCTCTGCTAATCGAATGACGCCTGCAAATACTTATATATATACTACCGATAATATTATCAGCCATCCCAATGGCTCTAAGGTTTACTTAAATCCGGTCTGAAGTCTATGCATATTAATGGAAAATATCCTGAGGGATGAACTGTGCTAATTTATGCTAAGTAACATTAAAATTTATGTGTGGCTATCTTGGGAATTGCTAAAATTAATCCCTAGGTCCTTTAATTCAGTCGGTTTTACAATCTTTTCTAGGTTAGTACGAGTTGGGGAACGAATACTTGCTATAAAATGTAAACTTAACTTTATAGGTTTTCACTATACATACAAACACATCACAAACACCCATACAAGGTTTTTATAAAAAATATTTCGTAAGAAAAAGTAGCCTATTTAAAAAGTGTAAAAAGAATTTATCACCGATATTCCGTTGTTAATATTAAGTAGGTAGAAACCTATTAGATTTCTATTATTTATTGATAAAATCATGATCTAACCTTTTGAATACAAGTAATAAAATACCTTTAATTAAGTTTCTGGTCACTTTCGATACATCAGCATTGAATAAAAGATACAAATATTTCCAATTAAGAGACGTCCTCCGTCCCGTGGGAGTTACGTAACTCGATTTGTGCTACCACATTATCTTTTAGTTTCTTTCTTTTATTATTCTATTTATAGGTAAATTGTATTATTAATAATATGATTGATTAACATCCTGTGAGAATGAAGTAACTTATTGTCTTCATCAAAATTTACTTACGGGGTTCATAATATTTGATAATCTTTGCGTAAGTGAATTCAAAACCATTAAAAAGCAATTAGTAAGTAGCAAGCATCATCTCCAGTTATCAGAATTTCAATTTGATTCACGTACTATCATTGGAGGAGGGGGGGGGGGATGTTATTTCGGTCAAGGTCAGGCCACGGCCCCGGCTTTTGTTACGCGCGTATTCCCGATACTTCCGACTCGTCCTTTGTATGAAGTTTTTAAATACAATAAGTACATTGCCGTCACGGGAAGCACAACCCTAACGATGTTGGAGTCTCCGCATTAGAGCATCTTCCACTAAATGAAGACGAAATTATGACGCATCTCTTAAGGTGATTATTTCAGTGGTTGCGTTCTAATGGCAAAATTTCTAAATAAAAAAGTCGGTATACCTATGTCGAACTCCCACCAATAAAAACAGTAAGTAGGTAGTTGAAAAAAAATATAGAGAATATGCCTTCCTAGCGTGACTCCCCAACATGATGAAACATTTATAGTAAAAATACTTACAATTACTTACTTACTTATTTTATTTTATATGGGGAGCTTACTATATATATACAGCATCATTTACAAAACGTCTTAACAAATAGTTTATTTTATGCTAATAACAAGCTTCCGCATGTAGTATGTAAATAAGTAGGTAAGTAGTGTAAGTTTCGATAAGTTGCATTAGTAAAGCTGGTAATTCTTTTCGTTATATTATAATACTAGCGGATCCTCGCGGTTTTACCCGCGTGGTTTCCGTGGGAATATCGGGATAAAATATAGCCTATATACAGGATAAATTATTGACCAGTCCACAAATTTTTAGGATCAACTTAGAATCAGTAAGTGAACAACTTTCTCCTAGAAACATGGGTCGAAATTCGACAAAAGTTTTTGGACTCCCCATACTAAATCGATCACGTGATCAGTCCGATTTGTATGAAGAGTCAAAATTTTTCTATCATATTTCGACCTATGTTACTAGGAAAAAGTTGATCACTTACCGATTCTGAGTCGATCTTAAAAATTTGTGCACTGATTAAAAATTTACCCTGTATGTATAGCCTTTCTCGATAATTGGAATACCCAATACAAAAAGAATTTTTCAAATTCGGTCCAGTTTTTTCTAAGATTAGCGCGTTCAAACAAACTCTTCAGCTTTATTATATTGGTATAGATAATATACTGCAATAGTTACATTTCTTTTTGAAGTTAATAATTTGCCACATAAGTTTATAAATCAAGAGATAATAAATAGAACCTAAATACATTTGCGATAAGTTCCGCTAGTCATGATCATGAATATCATGATCGAATCTCTTTGATGTCACCGTAAATTGGAGGTATTCTAACTTGTAACGCTGTTTACTAAAATTTACCTAATTACTTTGCAGTATGTCACAGAGAAGATGGGCGGTGCCGAGGGCACGAAATTGGATTTGGACTTCGTGGAAATGGAAAGAGTAAGTTATATTAACAACTTAATTTAGCCCTAAGTTATTAGATTTTCCTTTGCTTTTTTCACGATAACTTAGTTCAGCTTTTAGGTAAGAACATACTTAGTTTATACACCTAAAGTTTCAAGTTATAATGTAGTTTGTGTTATTTTATTTAAGCCTCTCTCTCTCCAAGTTTTATTTGTCTAGACACAAAATATTTTTGGGTGAAGTTTTTCATCCAATACCTGTTTAATTTATAACTTCTAGATAAAGCTTTAAAGTTTCCCGTATATATTTTTTTACAACAGAAGACGAAAAAGTCCAGCAAAACATACTTGTAACAACTGTACAACTGTTGTTATTCCTATTTGCAGAAAACAGACGTAACCTGCGAGTTAGTGGAGGAGTTACAAACAAAAACGAAAGAGTTCCTGCAGCCGAACCCCACGGCGCGAGCCAAGATGGCCGCAGTGAAGGGCATCAGCAAGCTCAGCGGGCAGGCCAAGAGCAACACTTACCCACAACCGGAAGGTGTCCTTGGTGACTGCATGCTGCACTACGGCAAGAAGCTGGGAGAGGATTCCATATTTTGTAAGTATTTTAATAAGCATCAAGATGGCCGCAGTGAAGGGCATCAGCAAGCTCAACGGGCAGGCCAAGAGCAACACTTACCCACAACCGGAAGGTGTCCTTGGTGACTGCATGCTGCACTAAGGCAAGAAGCTGGGAGAGGATCCCATATTTTGTAAGTATTTTAATAAGCATCAAGATGGCCGCAGTGAAGGGCATCAGCAAGCTCAGCGGGCAGGCCAAGAGCAACACTTACCCACAACTGGAAGGTGTCCTTGGTGACTGCATGCTGCACTAAGGCAAGAAGCTGGGAGAGGATCCCATATTTTGTAAGTATTTTAATAAGCATCAAGATGGCCGCAGTGAAGGGCATCAGCAAGCTCAACGGGCAGGCCAAGAGCAACACTTACCCACAACCGGAAGGTGTCCTTGGTGACTGCATGCTGCACTAAGGCAAGAAGCTGGGAGAGGATCCCATATTTTGTAAGTATTTTAATAAGCATCAAGATGGCCGCAGTGAAGGGCATCAGCAAGCTCAGCGGGCAGGCCAAGAGCAACACTTACCCACAACTGGAAGGTGTCCTTGGTGACTGCATGCTGCACTAAGGCAAGAAGCTGGGAGAGGATCCCATATTTTGTAAGTATTTTAATAAGCATCAAGATGGCCGCAGTGAAGGGCATCAGCAAGCTCAGCGGGCAGGCCAAGAGCAACACTTACCCACAACTGGAAGGTGTCCTTGGTGACTGCATGCTGCACTAAGGCAAGAAGCTGGGAGAGGATCCCATATTTTGTAAGTATTTTAATAAGCATCAAGATGGCCGCAGTGAAGGGCATCAGCAAGCTCAGCGGGCAGGCCAAGAGCAACACTTACCCACAACCGGAAGGTGTCCTTGGTGACTGCATGCTGCACTACGGCAAGAAGCTGGGAGAGGACTCCATATTTTGTAAGTATTTATTGAGTTAATGTACAGTCACCGAGATTGCTGTCTAAAACTAGAAGTGCAAAGCTAAAATGCATGCTCTGCATGCTGACTACGGATGAACCTCGAAGAGGATTCCATATTTTGTAAGTATTTATTGAGTTAATGTACAGTCACCGAGATTGCTGTCTAAAACTAGAAGTGCAAAGCTAAAATGCGTGCTCTGCATGCTAACTACGGATGAAGCTGGAAGAGGATTCCATATTTTGTAAGTATTTATTGAGTTAATGTACAGTCACCGAGATTGCTGCCTAAAACTAGAAGTGCAAAGCTAAAATGCGTGCTCTGCCTGCATGTTGACAACGAATGAAGCTGGAAGAGGATTCCATATTTTGTAAGTAAGTATTTTAATAAGCATTAAGGGCACGATCTTCCAAATTATCGAAATCAACCTATTTTTGATTCAAAAGTAAACAATCAAATAATCTTTATCATGAGCAGATAAAAATATAATGTTGAAGTTTAATAAACGATCTTGATTATTTTGTGGCTAGAAACACGATATTCGTATCTTAACTCGACTATAAAAAATTTCAAAAACAAAGAAAATTTTCATTATTTTTATATTTTTTCGGTTTTATACTTAGATTATTAATCTCTAATACACGAGTAATATATAGAAAAATAGGTAATAACATATAGTAGATTATTCTCAGGCTACTTTTTCAAATAGTGAATTTATGCACAAAATAACAACAAAAACATTGACAAAATGAAAAAGTGAGGTTATTTTCATTAATCTTCACACGTAAGGAAAAAGACAAAGACGGAGTTTTTGGAAGATCCTGCCCTTAACCCATTCTAGCCTGCCGTGCCAATTTGGGAACACCTACAACTATTATGAAAACTGGATTTATTCCGTTTTTTTCATAATATTTATAGGTGTTCCCAAATTGGCTCGGCGGGCTAGAATGGGTTAAGATGGCCGCAGTGAAAGGCATCAGCAAGCTCAGCGGGCAGACCAAGAGCAGCACCCACAACCGGAAGGTGTCCTTGGTGACTGCATGCTGTACTACGGCAAGAAGCTGGGAGAGGATTCCATATTTTGTAAGTACTTATTGTGTTTCACCATAGTCTAAAATACAAAATTGTATGAAGTCAGCGTCGCCTCGCGCACATTACTTCTCAGTTTATATTCATACAGTTGTACTTTAGAGTACTTACGTGTAGTCACCGAGATTGCTGTCTAAAACTAGAAGTGCAAAGCTAAAATACGTGCTCTACATGCTGACCACGGACGAAGCTGGAAGAGGATTCCATATTTTGTAAGTATTGAGTTACGCGTTAATCGTGTTTCAATACGGTATTTTACTGTTTTTTTTTTATTTCTTTAAAATGTTTTTCGAAATATTAGCTACACAAAACAAGTTTTCATTTTGAATTATCTTGAATATTTTCAAAGATATAGGACTTCAAACTTTATAATTAGACAAGGACAGGACGCTATCTTAGTGACGTCAGTGGGTTAGTAGCGTCATAGTCACGCCATAGAAGATTTCGTTTTAGAAAGAGACAGCTATAGTCAAAATCAAACAGACTATAATTCTTTTATTATAAAACAGATTCAAATTATTTTTTCACATTTGGTATTCTTAATTGCAATATTTTTTAACGTCATCATTAAATATCTACATTTCAACAACAGTAAAATACCCTATTGTAGAGCTGTAAGGAGTTGGTAAATCAAACAACTGAGCTCGATGAATCCCGTATATTGAGTGACCAACAATACAATGCCTACAACCTGATGCCTACAGGTTGGCAAGGTTATTAGAATTAGTAAATTTATGTATATCTGTGGGAAAATAAATAAATAAAAAAAAAAAAAAAAATAAACATGCTTATATCTAACGGATAACGCATAAGTATTTTTTAAAGTATATGTAAGGGTCGGCGCCTCACAGAGCACTACAATTGAAACACGATTATGACTTAACGTTAGCAGACTCGACACCCAGAATGCCTGACTGATTTACAGCTGTGAACAACATAGGATTTTGTCATATATTCGTAGATCGGATCTGATTCATTGACTGTCATTATCATCATCATTGTCATATTATTTTATCAATGATAACTTTCCTTCAGTAGTATTGTATTTATATATATATAAAATATATTTATTTATATAATGTATATGTTTTTTTTATGTATACGCTTTCGTTGTTTTCTGTTTCCCAAAGGTTGACTGGCAGAGAATACTTTTAGTATTAAGTCCGCCTTGTATATTACATTATGTATTTTGTACAAAAGTTTAATAAATAAATAAAAAATAAAATATAACAAAATTGAATGACTTTTGTTTTGTGGCATAGATAGTTTTGTATCGGAACCCTTCAATGTGACAAAGTTCACGGTTGTTTACATACTATTATTGCTCGTGACTGTACAATCACGAGCAATAATATGTACTAAACATCATAGGACTATTAAATGAAATTTTCATATTATAATATTGAATGACATCTGTGACTTTGATAGTTTCCTTTCGAATGCTTCAATGTGACAAAGTTCTATGTGGTTTACATACATAATATTATTGCTCGTGACTGTACGTATTCTAATGCTGCGGCTACATTAGCGGGCTACGGCGAAGTATCGTAATATCTTTCTCTTTCTAACTAACTAAGGTAGTGGCGTATGGAAAGAGATAGTAGACAATTATCGTCCGCTAATGTAGCCGCAGCATTACAATATCTTTTTTTATTATATTTTAACCGTTAACCGTTTCCTTGCAGCACAATGCTTGATCGAGATGGGCGAGGCGATGAAACAGATGGCGGACGTGAAATACTCACTGGACGACAACATCAAACAGAGCTTCCTTGAGCCCCTGCACCACCTGCAGACTAAAGACTTGAAAGAAGTTATGGTGAGTATCCGACGGTTATGTTGGCCTGATTTATAGCTTGACTCGCAGTGCCTAAAGAGCCAGAAATCGTAATTTTGATTCTCGCCGGCTTTTCGAACACATCATTTGATGATTTGTGATTTTTAAAACAACTTATCTTATGAATGAAATCTAAAAGGCGGTTATTACAGATCATCACGTCAGCCAGACGATGTGATTACAGATAATCGGCAGTAAATGAAAACATAAAAATCCTTATAAATAAAAAGTGTGTAGATACTGAAAATACACGACTCTGTACCTCAGCGGTCAAAGCATTTTCCCGGACACTGCAAGGTCCCAGGTCGATTTTTTCTAATATTTCATTTTTATAATGAAAACTAGCGGCCGCCCGCGGTTTCACCCGCGTGGTTCCCGTTCCCGTGGGAATATCGGGATAAAAAGTACATATAAACCTTCCTCTTGAATCACTCTATCTAATAAAAAAAAACGCATCAAAATCCGTTGCGTAGTTTCAAAGATTTAAGCATACAAAGGGACATAGGGACAGAGAAAGCGACTTTGTTTTATACTATGTAGTGATTACATTGTGATGCAAAAAGTTAAAATATTTTTTGTAAGTAGGTACGTTTGTATTTGTAATAATATATATTTTAAGACACAATATTGATCTATCATGCCATGCGTTATATTAAGATTCTTAACGGACGACTGTAGCCAGATAGTAACATCCCAATTTGTATAAGATTCGCATTAGTTTACTCACGTGTGACGTGTTCAATTTGATAAGATAGAGTATGCTTATTCACTTCTAAATTAAGGTAACTGAATCATGATGATTAACTTCGTTTGCATTTTTGTTTTGATTCTCGAGTCCGACTTTCTCTTCATTAATTTTAACGTTTCTGTACTTAATATTGTTATTTTTACAGCACCACCGAAAGAAACTACAGGGGCGTCGACTGGATTTCGACTGCAAACGACGAAGACAAGCAAAAGGTAATTATCACTTTACTCTTCCACTGCCTTCATTTCAATTTATTTAGATCTATTAAGTTGCACTTTTGAGTGTGTTAATTTTGTCGTTTCTCTTATTTTTCGGAAACCAGGCCCCGGTAGGGTCAGCCCTTACATGAGTCCGAGTCATGCGCCAAGACAGGGTATGTGGGGTCAAAAAAAGTTCAAAAATATATCTATGCTAGTTTTACTGCCGAATTTTATCATTGTAGGCCGCTAACACACCGTAATGAGGCTTAAACACTTTTGTGACTTTTTGTCAGATGATACAATCGGATGAAAACGATCAAATCAGCTGGTTACTTGCCAACTAAAGAAGTAAATGTAATGTTATTGTTTTCGAAAAAAGGGCTTCGACCCCCCCCGTCCGGCAAAAAGTCGGTAAAAATGAGCCTTTTAATTGTTTGTCATATTATATCCTATATCAGTTCCGTATGATTTCTTCCATGTGTTCGCTCCCGCCCTGCGCCGCCCGTCCTCCTTACCATCGCACATTTCACGCACTCGAGTATGTTTTGGCATTTGGTCTGTATATTTTTTGTTTCTCTTTTTTTCATTTGTTTCTTTC
Organism: Crambus lathoniellus; assembly: GCA_949710035.1. Lineage (NCBI taxonomy): Eukaryota > Metazoa > Arthropoda > Insecta > Lepidoptera > Crambidae > Crambus > Crambus lathoniellus. The sequence continues at coordinate 10,772,893 of OX453309.1, read as the reverse complement.
ACGTTTGTTTTGTTTTGCTGTGATTGTGATCGTTGCCGCGGCGTGTGCGCGCGTATATCAGGCTCTCACATTGCAGACGACGAGATCAGGCAGGCGGAGGACAAGTTCGCCGAGTCCCTGCAACTCGCTCAGATTGGAATGTTCAACCTTTTGGACAATGATGTAAGTGAAATGTTCTGTTTAAATTATTGTTCAGTCACGAGCAATAATATGTTAACAACACTTGTAACATTGTAACTGTACAACTTTGTAACATTGAAGCGTTCCGAAACAAAGCTATCATTAGTGCCACAAAAGTCATACAGTGCGTGCCACATTCTTTACTGTTCCGGTGACAGCGGCGCTATGTACGTTTTGATTTTTTTTATAGCAATTTAACCGGCCCTGACTTCTAAGACGTTCAGCCGTCAGCAGCGCTATGGTTGGACATCAACTTGACAGCAGAATGACATTAAAAATACCACGTTAGTTTCACATTTTGGCCACCGGAACAGAAAAGTTTGTGGCACTGTACTGTAATATGACGTTGTTCCATGTTGTCTACATATTATTTCTCGTGACTGTACAATCGATAGCATATCAAGTTTATCAAAGTCAAATTTCTTTATTCAATTTAGATTGTTATTTACAATACTTGTGCACGTGATAGAAGCTACGCCATCGGTTCGCAAACCCTACAGCGGGAGACCTTGGAGAAGACCATTATACATTATCATTTGTAAGAAGTTGTAAGATACAATAAAGATCATTTTAAACTTTGTTGGTTATTAACTTCGTTTAACATTAACAATCAGATTAAAATAGGTCAACATCATCATGATAATCCTAGATGGACTGACGATTGACAATATGTTTTGGGTGTAACTAAAACAACTGAAACCCAAATTGAACACAAACACAACTAATAATTTTTTCCGTAAATAATTATGTCTGCATTCATTGATAAGTATAAGATATACGCAATCAATATTCAGTGGAATAAGTTACATTACAAGATTTGTTTTGTCAAAAAAGTAATGTTACAAAATATAATTTGAACTACTGAAGTTCATGTATTACTATGTACTGAATTATTATGTACTTAGGTCATTTATATAATGTGTAAAATACGAAACTTATGCACTCACATAGGTAGAGCAAGTGGCGCAGCTAAGTTTCTTCGCGGAAGGCCTGTTGGAGTACCACCAGCAATGTACGGAGATTCTCAAAGGCCTAGTGTCCACACTTATGGAGAAGTAAGTGATAAGTGATTATCTCAAAAAAAAAAAAAAAGAAGTATGACTTAAATTTTGTCCCGTATTTCTTTGATAACATAACCAACTTTTAAGCATTTGTACGTTCTTACAGAAACAGGTATGTTTTAAAATGGTCGAATTTTAAACGGTTTCTATTTACTTACGAAACTTTCCAACTTCATTTCATTCTCTATATTTTATTATCATTCAAATTATATCTATTAACATTTTATTTTTACTTTTTTGCATTCCCAATGCAATTTTTGACGCATTATGAGGCCTGCGACGCGTCGGTCTCCCAGACAAACGTAATACCAAAATAATTTTGAAATTAGAGCATTATTTTCTGTACTTGTGAGGGTATTTTGATTAAGACAGTATTAATCTTGGTTTCTATTGAAATAAAAATCCAAAATATCTACCTAATAAAAAATAATGCCTATTACATTTTTTCATACAAAACTGCAATTAGCATTTATTTTTAATTGGATAAGTATTTTGTTTTCTTATTTTAATAGGGACCTTGATAAATGCTGTCTTAATCTGAATAACATCCCAAGTACAGAAAAAAAGCTCTTTTTAAATTATTCTGGTATGTACTTCGTTTGTATGGAAGCCTCGCTGACCTGTCGCCTGCATCTTAAGATGTTTACTTACCAATATAAACTATATCGTTTAGGAAAGACGAGGCGGTGAACCGTCCTAAGCTCGAGTTCGTACCGAAGACACTGGCGGACCTCCACCTCGAGGGCATGCACGACCTGATCAACGGTAGGCGGTACGGCTCCACGCACAGCCTGTCCCAGCCCGCCCGCTCCCGCCTCCCCCCCTCATCGTCCGTCGGCGACTTGTCCTCCGACCCCCTCAAGGCTTGGGAGGCGCCCTCCCCGAAGAAGCCCCCTCTCAGCCGAGACTTCCGACATGGAGATCTCCTAGGAGACTTCCGCAGGCCGGGAGATCTCGGAGACTTCCGCCCGCCGCGCAAACAAGGCGATTTGCTCGGAGACTTCAGACCTGCCCCCGGCTTCAAGCCGCACCCGGCGCCGAGAAACGTCAACGGAAGGGACCCATGGACAGGTGACTTCGGTTTTGTTTGCGATTTTATGACGCTTGGGGTTGCACATTTGTGATAGGGTTTTGGTTAAGGTCTACCTGCCCCCTGATTCACAACCGTTCGGAAACTGAATTCGATTCGAATTCTGTGCTTAGTCTTTGTCTATTGTTTAGTGAGTGACAGTGACAAAGCATACATTTCGCTGTCGAGAACGTTTCTGACGTTTTGTGAATAGGGGGGTAACTTACTCTCTAGTGTAAGTAGATTTAATTTTAGTAATTACTATTATTTTTTCTTAAAATACGACAATGTATGTTTGGAATAATTTAATCATTCTTTTCGGTAAAAAAATGATGAAACAGAAAGTCCTCTCTTTCATTATGAACCGGTCTTAAAACTACAAGAACAATTTCATAATAACTCTTTGTAATTGATATTGGTCACTTCATGAATAAGTAATTCAATGTTTATTTTTTTAGTGATCCATTTTCATAAGGAACAAAATTTACATGTATTAATCGCGCTGGTGAGTTGTCGTAGTCCTTCAATAGAATTATTTCTTAAATTAATAAGACAAAAATCATAATAAAGTTTTGATGATTGTCATTCTATACTTACAGGTTACCCCACGCAAAAATACGTGTTTGTAAAACTATAAAATCTTATTAAAAACAGCAGATAATTCCTTTTCATAGTTTATCAATATTGTATCTAAATATTTATTTATAAATGTGCAATTCACAAGCAACGTTTGTTTGATCACATTTCATCGGGGCACGACGCACGCTTTACGGTGCTTCACTTTCGGTGGCGGTTGGTGCAGGAACACTACACTACAACATCTCATCTTTTAGCTCTAATTCACACAAATTCGAGTTCTATTGCGTCTACTGTTAGGTTCGAACTTTATCACCTTATTTGTTTCATCCACGTTTTTAACCGATTGCTATTCGTATCTTCGTAATTAACAAAGTAATGATTCAAAGTCACTAACATCACTTTATTTCTCTCCGATTGTACATAGGAAAGGAACATTTTTATTTTTAGTTGAGGCTTTTTATTATCGGTGATTAATGAGTTTCTTTGACGACCCGTCTGGACGGTGCGCGGTGTTATGCAATGTTACAGGTTATTTTTCAGGTTGCCGACATTTCCTATCCTTGTCCATTCCACTCCTTATTCCTTAGATATAAGAATTGAAGTAAATTAATTTATCTCTTATGATGAAATGCAAAAAATCTTCCATGTTTGATACAAAAATCCAGAATTCCAGTTTTATTTTCTTTTTTGTTAAGTACTTGCGATTATTAAGAAGTTTAAAGGCCTAGTCAGACGACGGTCTGTCCTCCGGGTACTTTTTTTGTCCATCGATATAGATCACTTATAAATTGTATCGAATAACGCACACGAGGAACTAAAAGTACCGCGGACAAAAAGTCCGCGAAATTACCGCGGACACCGAGAGACTGGATTGGACAAAAGTTCGCGGTAGTCTGCGAAAAAATAGAACGAACGTAACTAGGCGCAACAACGCACACAACGAACTTTAGTCTGCATTGAGCGCTCGATAGTGAAATACGTTTCCGGGCAACAAATGACCGCACACCGTATGCGTTGAGTCCGCGGCAAGTCCTCGGAGGACATATTTTGGACGTACAGGGACTTTTTGTCTGCCGGGGACAAAAGTCTGATTATGCCTTCAGTTAAGAAGATTTTTTTTGCATTTTGTCAGTTGACTATTTTTCTGTGTTTTCTTCAGTATTTTATGTACTTATAGGAAGTAATAAACTGGGTATCGTACATTTTTATAATACTTGTTAGTATTTTGATGGCTCTCCTTCTATTTGCCGCTTGATAGAACTACTAATCTATCGGAGTCCGAGTTTAAAAACTTTCCTAGCAACAAAATGCTAACAAAAATGGGCTCTTCGACAAAGTAGCATTTGTTATACAGGGTGTTAGGGGCACCCTTGCAAAAACTTTAACCATGGCTTCAGACCATCATGTCAGCATGATGGTCTGATATATCTCGATTGCTCATAACGTACAGCAAGAATTTTTTGTCGGAAATGAAAAAAAAATTGGACTTTTCATACAAATTTAGCAACTTATCGGGACATTTTGTATGGAGACTCAAAATATTTTTTTCATTTCCGACAAAAAATGTTGCTGTGCGTTGTTCAGCATGATGGCCTGAAGCCATGGTTAAAGTTTTTGCAACGGTGCCCCTAACACCCTGTATACAGAACGAAATTAACGTCTTTGATTGCTAGAGTTTTCGTAATAATATCATACCTTTTTAGTTCACGAATTTCGTATGACTTAGGTATATATTTTACAAAATGTTACTTTGTCTACAAGGCGAAATTCGATTAGGTAATTGATACGAAAAATATTAGTATTTTCGACAGTTGTTTGATATCGATGGGCAATTAGTATCTATACTTTTTGATGTTCTGTCTCTTTCTGAAGATGTTGTACTAACTTTGAACAGGAAATGGCATGCACAGTATTAAATACTTACACAAGTTCATAGTCTATTAAATATATTTTTGTGAAAATTTGAAGAACACATCAGCCCCCTGATATATTATAATATTATAAAGGCCTTAGAAGCCGAACTCGGCAAAACGCAAAATCCGAAACATCGTTAGCCCCGCGCCCCTTTCACTCGATTCTGTCATGATTGGAGAGTAAGAAGCGACGCCGATGGTCAAGGGTGGATTCAGGATTTGTTCTGGTGGGAGCAAAAGGGGTGGACGGACAAAAAAATAAAAAATAAATTTTTGTCCGTAAGTTAAACCCGTTTAAGCCAGAAATAGACAAGAGTTTCACTCATGTTCTTTCTCAACAACTCTTATAATTTGATTTGCTTCTAAATATGTACTGTGATGGAATCTCCACAGTCCACAATATACCGTCTAGGGGGTAGCGTATCAGCCAAGTTCAAATGCAAACAGAATTGGCGAGCAGCACCGTGTGTATCTTAACACGAACCATTTGGAGCCAATTTTGACCCGCACATAACTCAAAAACGATTACACAGAAACATGTCAAATTTGGCTTATGTATTGAGGACTAGCGAGACAAAAATGTGCTCCAAATTTTATATACACAGCTCAAACGGTTATTTAGATATTTACGTCCAAAAATCGTTATTTTTATCACTGACTCCCCTATAATCAAAACTCTAACCGACGGTTGTAACGAAGTTTTGTATTTTGCGTTTCGGAGTAGACCCTCAAGGCCGGTTAGATTATTACAATCGGAGCAGTAGCTCCAGTTGTAGTCCTAACAACTAGTACGTGGGCGATGTACGTAATATTAACACGGTAATATTGTGGTACACTTGCGTTTGCGTTGTGCGGCGTAGAGGGCGGGTCGCACGCCGGCACCCCGGAGCACAAGCCGCCGTCGCACCTCGAGCTCTTCCCCGGCTCGGGGTCCACCCAGCGGTCCAACAACGGTAAACACTACACCACATAATAATATGGGTTCACTCTAAAGGTCATAGCCCACTTATACCGCACCGCTCCCACCCAACCAAAGTGTGAGCAGCCAAATATGGACTTAATATCGTTCACTGTAGATGCACTTTATAGTAACAATATACAATAGCAGACAGCGCGCGGTAATAGAGCCTGCCGCAAGCTAAAGTGCATCTACAGAGCACGACATTAAGGCGCTACTCGGAAAAAGTATGGACTTTTTGATATAAAACTATAGGACGGTTAGAGTTGTTATAAATCTGATAATAAGATATATATTTCTTCATACCTTTATCTAGAATCGTATAGTTTCAGAAACACGATTTTATGATTTTGCCTCGACACTTTTTCTTTTCAAAAATACCTCTAAAAAATACGAAATATCAAGATTATTCTTAAATGGGGTTACATATACTACTGAAAATTGGTTTAATTAGTGGACATCAATAATATTAAGGATCGTATAGAAGCATTTTTTTTAAATCGCTATAGTTTTTTAATACGAAGTGATTTTGTGTTTTTTTGCGTAATCTGCAAAATCGGTCTCTCTCCCACGCGCGTCGTTTTCTCATTGCTATCTCGCTTTAGCATATTTTTTCCGAGTATCGCCTTAAGTCCATATTTGACTGCTTAGACATTGGTTGGGTGGGAGCGGTGGGGTATAAGTGGGCTAACTCCTTAACAACGCTTTTGACTCGGTATCATGTTGATGGATACTGATTGTTTTATTTTTCACCAGTTGAAACAACAATAAAAACATGTAACAAAGAGCTGTAAAACTAAAAACTTTTATATTTCATAAGGAAATATAAATTTATTAACACATTGTATTAGTAATTAAAAGCCAGCCTTCAACATAGGTACTTACTCATAAAAAAAAGGAAATTAACTTTTTTGTAGTTTCAAGTAAGTATGGCAAGATATTGTTCCCAAAATTATGCTGCATTGTGCTTGTGCCACAGGCAACAAAATACCCATTTATTTTAGAAGAAAAGTTAAAATGTCTGTATTGTATATTCAAGGCAAAGCAAAAAGAGAATAATCTCGTAAAATGCCTTGTTGTTTTAGCTCTGGCCCTCAACTACTGTCATATAATAATTAAAGGGTCAAAGGTGTTTGTATGGAGATGAACGCCAACATGTTTCATAACATTTAATACCTAGTACCACTTATAGAAAATGTTGTTAGAGTATACATCCTTTTTATATAATTTTACATTGGCTGTCGTTATATTTTTTCTTTATTAGGTACTTTGATTATGTTATCGAAAAACTATTCGATGTAATATTGGTTTAGTAGTTAAAAAAGACCTATAACAATAATATTTTTGTAACCGTTGTTTAAATAAAAAGAGGCATTCATAATTCAGTTCACTTCCTAGTTTTCTTAAAGCACCAATGTATAAGTTTTATAAAATTTAATATCATGCAGTACTTGTTAAAGGCGCTACTCGGAAAAAGTATGGACTTTTTGATATAAAACTATAGGACGGTTACAGTTGTTATAAATCTGGTAATAAGATAAGATATATATTTCTTCATACCTTTATCTAGAATAGTATGGTTTCGGAAACACGATTTTATGATTTTGCCTCGACACTTTTTCTTTTCGAAAATACCTCTAAAAATACGAAATATCAAAATTATTTTTAAATGGGGTTACATATAGGTACTATTGAAAATTGGTTTAATTAGTGGACACCAATAATATTTAGGATCGTGTAGAAGCATTTTTTTTTATCGCTATAGTTTTTAAATACGAAGTGATTTTGTTTTTTTTTGCGTAATCTGTCTCGCTCCCGCGCGCGTCGCTTTCTCGTTGCTATCTCGCTTTAGCATAATTTTTCCGAGTATCGCCTTAAAACTAGTTCAGTACTTTTTGAAGTATTGTCTAGCTTAGCAACTTAGCATGTTGCCAGATTGTCATCGCTTATGTGAGCTATGTGAATCATCGTGATATTGTAACATTGATATCGTCACATTTTCTCGAATATAATGACTATCGTACTGCCTTTTGAGCATGGTCACCGTAATGTAGCATGTTATAGGAATTTAACTACACTTGACTTTAAAACCATTTTTTCAGAATCTGCATATCATATTGAGATGGTCATGCTAAAATGGCTCAATTATCATTATTTACCATGTCATCAGGCTGTTATGATTTATGAAAGATTGATTAGACTTCATAAATAAAAATTATTGATTTTTATATCACAGTATTGTCAAGCTTTCATATGCCTAAAATTACATGTTATTAATGTCATTCATTACACATTGTACGAAAAATTACGCTTTTCCTCTAACTGAACTGGGTGTAGCAGAAATCACCTAACGTAAATAAAATAAAAGGGATTTTTTATTGCACAATGTCCCAATTTTTATCAATAGACTTGCAAAGAAAAACTATGACCGAATACTCGAACCCTACTCAATTTTGAGAGCTTGGCTTCCAATTTGAGTAGCGTTCGAGCGAGTATACGGGAGTAGTTTCTCTTTGCAGGTCTTGATAAGTAATAAAGATTCATTGGATTTTTCCTTTAAAAAAAAATCCAAGGTATGAACAAAAGCGTATTTTCTCGTAATTATCAACACTTTTTGTACCGGTTGTAACAAGCGTGCGTTGCAGCGTCGCCGCTGCCGTCTCCGGTGAAATCCCCGGCGCGGACGCCCGTGGCGCCGGCCAAGGGGCCGTGCTGCACCGCGCTCTACGACTTCGAGCCGGAGAACCAGGGCGAGCTGGGCTTCAAGGTGAGAGTTGTAACATTAAGCGTCGCCGCTGCCGTCTCCGGTAAAGTCTCCGGCGCGGACGCCCGTCGCGCTCTATGACTTCGAGCCTTAGAACCAGGGCGAGCTGGGCTTCAAGGTGAGAGTTCTAACATTAAGCGTCACATTGCCGTCTCCGGTTGTCTCCGGCGCGGACGCCCGTGGCGCCGGCTAAGAGTCCGTGCTGCACCGCGCTCTACGACTTCGAGCCGGAGAACCAGGGCGAGCTGGGCTTCAAGGTGAGTGTTGTAATGTACCATTAATATTATGTAGCAGCCCCCCTACCGCCTAAGCACCGTCGGCTATAAACCGATTACGACGCATCGTGCCATCCTTGTCATGCCATACCAAATGTATTACGACATGACAAGGACGACTACGACATGCGTCGTAATCGTAATCAAGCCGACGACGCGACGGTGCTTAGGCGGTTGCCCCCCAGGTTACTTCGTCATAATATTTAGCGAAAAGGGAGGGAATTACTTTCTCTGAGCTTGGCGTCTGTTCTCGGGGACTCAAGTGATTCATGTTTCCATTCAATTTTTCAATTGTATCTTGACGATGTGTGACGTCATGGTTGCGCGTCAGTTCAGTTCTTTCATAAATTTCGATATTCAAAGTCTGTAACGTAACTAATATGTTAACGTCGTAATATGTTAACGTATCAGCATGATAATCGGCTGATGTGATATCTAAAGCTTTTCTTAGAGTGCATCTCCACTGGAGGAGGATAGAAGTGCGAAATGCAGCTGTGATTTCATACATATAGCAAGACAGGAGACGTCTCCACTGTCAAATATATGGAATGGAAACACAGCTCTGCTTTTGCTCTGATTAAAGTAAAGACACACCTGATTGAATGGATGAAGAGTATGAGCCAAAGTAAGAAGTACTTTTTAAAATCCTTACCTTTTTTTCAGGAAAACGACGTTATCACGCTGATCAACAAAGTGGACGAGAACTGGTTCGAGGGCTCCGTGAACGGCAAGACCGGCTACTTCCCCATCAGCTACGTGCAAGTCACCGTGCCACTGCCCGGCATGTAAGCCAGACCCACCCACCCCTTGTATCTGGTAACGTACTTAAGAAGTATTCTACAGCAGACCATTCCAAAAAGCCCAACGATCGGATAATTAAAAGATGTATTGCGTTTGAAAGTCAGGGGCTCAGTTCTGACGTAGTTCTGACGAATTTGTTGTATCGTATCTCTCTTTCTTTCTATGAAGGTAGAACAAAGATATCACTGATATTTTTTGGTCCTCATTTCATTTCCGGCAAAGAGATTTTTTATTTTTATATTTATTTATTAAATAAAGAGATTATTAGATAGAAAAGATGGTTGGAGAAGGACGTTGTCTGAATTGAGTCCCATAAATGTGTTCACACACTATCCGTCATAATCGGCCACACACTCACAGTTTTACTTACATACAAATACAGAATTTTAGGCGGCCTGTTCGGTCGAGGACTGTAAACGGACTGCCGCCGGCCGGCGGACGGATAGTTTGCGAGACAATTAAGTCATTAACGTATATGTTAAAATTATACGAACATATTCGCAGATTTCAGAAATCTAGATTTTTGCTTCGAGTTCGAGGTTGTAAATTGGACTCTATTGTTTACAAAATATAATTCAATTTATAATTTTTCATGTTCTTGAGTGAAAATGAAATGTAATTCATTTTTGGATAGTTAAATGATCGCACGAAGAACAAGTATACACTTGTGACGTCTGCGCAATGTAGGTCACATTTGTAATGGACATTATTCCACGGTCGCACTTTGTAGTAAAATAATACGCCGTGACGAGAATACTTCTTAAAAGTTGTTACAACATTGTTGTTATGTCATCTCGTTACTCAGTATTATGTAGACCTTATTATGATTTTGAATCTTTATAACTATGTCAGAAGCTCAATGGTATGATTATTAAACCATGTTCATTAAAATACTGATTCCTGTTGTTTTATAATTTTATTGTATTTGTCTTCCGGTTTTTTGTCTGTACCTTCTGTATACATACTTTATTTTTGATCTCCTAATATTTAGTAACGTATTTTTATGTATTTGGACATGAGATATACAGTTTAAATATGCATTCAACGATGTATTCATTTATCATACAGGATTTATAAATGGCAATTTGGGACGAGTATTAGGAGATCTGTAAACATTGTAGAAAGCAATCGTCAACATCAATTCGCAATTATTGCCAAATTGTAATACATTGTTAGAATAATTATTAAATTAGTCTTATTTTTGCCACTTTCGATGCTAACATAGCTTATAAACGGTACCTACCTATCTGATATCACTAACTTGAAGAAATAATGTATTTTATTGCAAATATTGGTGTTGCATAGATTCTGACATTCCTATCGAATAGCGTGACTTAAGTGAGTGTTACCATTTAGCTGAGTCATTAGTGTCCCGGAGTGCCAGTTACATGAAAGCATGCAGCTCACACTATTTCTAGTCAAATTGGGTATGTACACCAAAATGGTGATTTATGATGAGTGAAGATAGAGTGTGAGCCACAGTAAAATTATATTAATGAGATAAGATCCACTCTGTCCAATGTAAGAGTACCACCGTCGATTGCAATGTGTTGGAGGAGAGTTGCCCTTCGAAGCAGCATCAATTCAGAAAAGTGATATTTTAAAGTAATGTTTGTAAATTAGTTAAATTTATTGGGATCTATTTTTGTAGATACGCTATCATCTTTGTATAGTATTACCTTCATCATAATAAATAATTTCTGTTTGTTGTTTCTCTTCGCATCTTTGACAGCACAGGATTTACTAGAATTATTGTCGTGTAACTAGTTAATGAAATTAGATTTTATAGTAATATCTTGCGGGTAATTATTATTTATCTAAATGGAAAAATGTATACAATATAACTTATAATATATATGACAGGATTAGGCGTTGTTGAAGATTTCAATCTTGCCAGAAATTGATGGCATTTTAATGTTTGATGTATTATTGGCAAAGTATAATAAATATATATATTATAATGTCAATGTGATAACGTTAGAATATCGTACTGTTTTTGCAGTATCCTACCGCGTAATAAAATTAAGCTTACGGTTTAATTTTTTTATTCACTAAACCAATTTTTTCGTTTATGATTATTATGCATAATAATACATGTTAGACATATTTGAACCTCTTTAATGAATTTTAAATGCATAATTGATACCAAAAATAAAATGAATTAGCGATTTAACTACATGGCCTCTATCTATTGAATAGATTTGACAAATATATTTTAGCGCACTTACGATTTAAGATGTTCAATCGTAATATTTCAATTTATCCTAAGTCGATGTTTGCAGTAATGTTTGAAATATAACTTAATAAAGTAATGATTATCATCACCTCATCGTCGTCGTCATGAAGTTAACGGACCCCATTGAATCACGTTTCTGGCATACAAAAGACAATACCTAGATCTAATGTTAGATGTATGTAAGTTCATAAATAATTGTTCTATCTCAAGTGTCTCTTAATGTAAGTATTTTGAGTAATTAATACATACATCAGTGTTACGAAGATGTCATGTTTCAATGTATTAATGTACGATGCTTTGATGCGAAATTTACTCGGCTGGTAAATGTGTGTCGACAGCATCTTATGTTGCTATTATCTCAATAATACATTAATATGATCGTCATACAGAAAGATAGAGACTGTTGTTATTATGTATAAATAAACGTTTAAATGAATCGGTTTGGAAATGTTAGTATGACTTTTTGACAGAAGAGGTGTTTTGTAGTACTGTCGCCCTTCGGTGTGTTGATTCGGGTATCGATAACGTGATCCTAATCGAGACTTCAGCCGGCCTAGCATGAGCGGCTTATAACGCGCGATATGATATGGTACGGCATGCCGTCTTGCTTACACCTTAGTGGGGTAAGCAAGACAACTTGCCGTACCATATCATATCGCGCGTTATAAGCCGGTCATGCTAGGCCGGCAGGTATAATAACTACTACCTATGATTTGTCAGGGTTGCTACACACATTCGGCATTATTGCACGGCGAATTGTGTATCAGTTGGTGCGTCACCTTGACTTATTTGTTTAGACGTCTGTCGCGAGCGCGCAATGAATGCAAAAACTGCCAAACCGAACATGCCGACCCGAATATGTGTGTAGCAAGCCTAAGGTTGAGTAATGTCTTCTCCGTTTAAAATTAAACAGCAGTGCTGCCGACAAAAGGACCTTAAGGTCCAAAACTGTGCCGCTATAGCGGCTCAGGCTCACAAAATCATTGCTATTGGTGCGAACACATCTGTTATGGTGTATTATTCTTGTTCATGTTACTGTAATCTTTAAAATACTGTAATTTAATAGAATTAAAACTTGACGATTTACGAGATGTAATACAAATATTATTGATTTGTATTGAAATTTATCCCAACTTATTGCTCGTTTTCGCCTCCTAATAAAATGTTAACAATTTAAATGTGTGTTTTATTTAAATAACTCGCTTTCCGCCCGCGGCTCGATGGAATGTGATATCCCGAGGGAATGTGATATTTGGCCGGGATAAAAAGTAGCCTAAGAATTAAGTTACTCCTTATTACATCAGCTACCTGCCAGTGAAAGTCCCGTCAAAATCGGTGCAGCCGTTTAAGAGATTAGCCGTACAATCAGACAGTCAGACAAAAATTGTAAAATAAAAGTAGCTTAAGTTACTCATTACATCAGCTACCTGCCAGTGAAAGTCCCCGTCAAAATCGGTCCAGCCGTTTCAGAGTTTAGCCGGAACAGACAGACAAAAATTGTAAAACATGTCATTTTGGTATGTAGGTACCGTATATAAAGTCATATGTATGTAGTAAAAAGCGGTTATTTTAATTTTACAAACAGACACTCTAATTTTATTTATTTGTAGGTACGTAGCTATCTACTGGAGCAATTTTCAAAAAGATTCAGTAGTTCCAGCTTCCAAACAAACTAAGCGCAGTCCGTGCACTTGTCTCCCCCGGTGTCTACCCCAGTAGAGACACGTCCACTTTTTTGTCGACTTGTCTCCACCGACCGGGGGAGACAAGTACACTTCAGAAAAATATTATTTTTTCATCCACTTGTCTCCACCGACCGGGGGAGACAAGTACACTTTAGAATTTTTTTATTGTTATATCCACTTGTCGCCACTATTAGATCGAAATAAAAAAATAGAAAGAAAGAATAGAAATAAAATAACTGTACGCATGGCTGGAGCGTTTTTGGCGCTAGTTTCAGTGCTTTTTGTTCTAAGGTTATGAAAAAGATTAGTATTCGATTTTGACTGCGCTCAGACTTAAATTTGGGACACAGATACTTGTGACCGTCAGAACCGCAGGTCAACAGTCGTATTTAACTTTGAAATTGCCTCTAAAAATTACTTATGAATTGCTTATATTTGCTTACCATGGTAAGAGAATTGCTTATTGCATAATTTAAAAGAATTAAAACATTTAAGGTTGACCGTCCATTCTGATGTCAGAATGGCTGGTCAATCTCTGTAGAGTAGTAACTATGTAGAATTATTGAAATATTCTTGGGCCAAAAATTGCTTATCAATTGCTTATTTCACAATTTGTAAGCTAGACCCTGTTATAAATCGGTTCACTTAAAAAGACGTTGCCAACTTTATGCGCATGGCTTGTAGAAGACGATAGAGATGGCTGTGGTAATACCAATCAGTTCAGTATCAATATTTTTTATTTAGATTTTGATTAGAAATCATTATGTTAGTGAAGGCTATATTATAAGGCTAAATCTTTATTGATGGTCAAAATGTTTAGTTTTTTTTTTATTTTTGTTCAAATCCTGAAAGGTGTTCAAAATATCTTGGCACTCATGGTTTCATTATTTAATTTTATATGAGCAGTCAGTGTTCAAAATTATCTAAGCAAACAAAGCTAAGTTATCTGTGCAATATAGTGTTGTACATATGCACAGATATTTTGAGAGCTTTGTGTACTTAGTTTTGAACACTCAGACTGCTTACATAAATATGAAACAATGAGTGCTTAGATATTTTGAACACCTTGCGTGATTACAACAATAAGATGTTTTGAACTGCCTAGATCAATTTGGTTTTATATTTTTCAGATTGATTTGACTACTCTAGACGCTTAGATCAATTTGACGCCGACTGTACCTACCAAATTTTATTTTGACACCTAATCATTTCAGGATGTGTCCATTTCAGGAAGAGCTCTTCCTGAAATGGACACATCGGAAATGCCCTCTTCCGAAGAGGGCATTTCCGTATTAAACGGCTATGTTCATTGTATCAAGTGTAACACACAAGGCTGTGGCAGGATATTTTTTTTTAATCAGTGCACAAATTTTTAAGATCTAGGTACTCAGAATCGGTAAGTGAAAAACTTTCTCCAAAAACATAAGTCGAATTATGACAAAAAAAAATTTTTACTCATACATATCGGACCGATCACGTGAATTCACGTGATTATTTTTGTCTTATTTCGACCCATGTTTCTAGGAGAAAGTTGTTCACTTACCGATTCTGAGTCGATCTTGTCAGTTTGTGCACTGAATAAAAATTTATCCTGTATGCTGAATGGCGGAGCAATCAGCCTTTAGATACCCCCCATAAAATTAGCGCTGGAAAGTCATCAATCTTTAAAAGATTTCCCAAGGTTTTGAAATAAACAAAATCATCATCTACAATAAAATTTATTCAATCTGTAGGTACCTACCCGAGTGGAATGATTACATTAAAGATGAGAAGTCTGATAGAGATGCTTACATTACATATTTGTATATTATAATTGAATGTGATATGGAAATAGTGACAGATCAAGAGTTTATAAGCCACCACGAAGGCGGAGTACCAAATGTAAGGTAGATTCCTTTTGTATGTTGTAGTCAGAAAGTGTGCGTCCATCCTCAAGCTGTTTACCAGCGAAAATCAAACGCTGCTGGTCTGGTGGGATTCCCTCTTTGTCTTGGATCTTTGCTTTGACATTTTCAATAGTATCTGAGGGTTCTACCTCAAGGGTAATAGTTTTACCAGTCAGGGTCTTGACAAAGATCTGCATACCACCACGAAGACGCAGCACCAAGTGAAGGGTGGATTCTTTCTGGATATTGTAGTCGGAGAGGGTTCTGCCATCCTCAAGCTGTTTACCGGCGAATATCAAACGCTGCTGGTCCGGTGGGATTCCCTCTTTGTCTTGGATCTTTGCCTTGACATTTTCGATAGTGTCAGAAGCCTCAACCTCAAGAGTGATGGTTTTACCAGTCAAGGTCTTGACAAAGATCTGCATACCCCCACGAAGACGTAGCACCAAGTGAAGGGTGGATTCTTTCTGGATATTGTAGTCAGATAAGGTTCTGCCATCCTCAAGTTGCTTGCCAGCAAAGATCAGCCTCTGTTGGTCAGGAGGGATGCCTTCCTTGTCTTGTATTTTGGCCTTGACATTCTCAATTGTGTCCGATGGCTCAACCTCAAGAGTGATGGTTTTACCAGTCAGGGTCTTGACAAAGATCTGCATACCACCACGAAGACGCAGCACCAAGTGAAGAGTGGATTCTTTCTGGATGTTGTAGTCAGAGAGGGTTCTGCCATCCTCAAGCTGTTTACCGGCGAATATCAAACGCTGCTGGTCTGGTGGGATTCCCTCTTTGTCTTGGATCTTTGCCTTGACATTTTCGATAGTGTCAGAAGCCTCAACCTCAAGAGTGATGGTTTTCCCAGTCAGGGTCTTGACAAAGATCTGCATACCACCTCTCAATCGTAGTACTAAATGCAATGTAGATTCTTTTTGGATATTGTAGTCGGAAAGGGTGCGTCCATCTTCCAGCTGTTTGCCGGCAAAAATCAGACGCTGTTGGTCTGGGGGAATACCTTCTTTATCTTGGATCTTAGCTTTAACATTCTCAATGGTGTCCGATGGCTCAACTTCAAGAGTGATGGTTTTACCAGTCAAGGTCTTGACAAAGATCTGCATACCACCACGGAGACGGAGCACAAGGTGGAGAGTGGACTCCTTCTGGATGTTGTAGTCAGATAAGGTTCTGCCATCCTCAAGTTGCTTGCCAGCAAAGATCAGCCTTTGTTGGTCTGGAGGGATGCCTTCCTTGTCTTGTATTTTGGCCTTGACATTCTCAATAGTGTCTGAAGGCTCAACCTCAAGAGTGATGGTTTTACCAGTCAGAGTCTTGACAAAGATCTGCATACCACCACGAAGACGCAGCACCAAGTGAAGAGTGGATTCTTTCTGGATGTTGTAGTCAGAGAGGGTTCTGCCATCCTCAAGCTGTTTACCGGCGAAAATCAAACGCTGCTGGTCTGGTGGAATTCCCTCTTTGTCTTGGATCTTTGCCTTGACATTTTCAATAGTGTCAGAAGCCTCAACCTCAAGAGTGATGGTTTTACCAGTCAGGGTCTTGACAAAGATCTGCATACCACCTCTCAATCGTAGTACCAAATGCAATGTAGATTCTTTTTGGATATTGTAGTCGGAAAGTGTGCGTCCATCTTCCAGCTGTTTACCGGCAAAAATTAGACGCTGTTGGTCAGGGGGAATACCTTCTTTATCTTGGATCTTAGCTTTAACATTCTCAATGGTGTCCGATGGCTCAACTTCAAGAGTGATGGTTTTACCAGTCAAGGTCTTGACAAAGATCTGCATACCACCACGAAGACGCAGCACCAAGTGAAGAGTGGATTCTTTCTGGATATTGTAGTCAGAGAGGGTTCTGCCATCCTCAAGCTGTTTACCGGCGAATATCAAACGCTGCTGGTCCGGTGGGATGCCCTCTTTGTCTTGGATCTTTGCCTTGACATTTTCAATAGTGTCAGAAGCCTCAACCTCAAGAGTGATGGTTTTACCAGTCAGGGTCTTGACAAAGATCTGCATACCACCTCTCAGTCGTAGTACTAAATGCAATGTAGATTCTTTTTGGATATTGTAGTCGGAAAGTGTGCGTCCATCTTCCAGCTGTTTACCGGCAAAAATTAGACGCTGTTGGTCAGGGGGAATACCTTCTTTGTCTTGGATCTTTGCCTTGACATTTTCGATAGTGTCAGAAGCCTCAACCTCAAGAGTGATAGTTTTACCAGTCAAGGTCTTGACAAAGATCTGCATACCACCACGGAGACGGAGCACAAGGTGGAGAGTGGACTCCTTCTGGATGTTGTAGTCAGATAAGGTTCTGCCATCCTCAAGTTGCTTGCCAGCAAAGATCAGCCTCTGTTGGTCTGGAGGGATACCCTCTTTGTCTTGGATTTTGGCCTTGACATTCTCAATGGTGTCAGAAGGCTCAACTTCAAGAGTGATGGTTTTACCAGTAAGAGTCTTAACAAAAATTTGCATACCTCCGCGGAGACGCAAAACAAGATGCAGTGTAGATTCTTTCTGAATATTATAATCGGACAATGTGCGGCCGTCTTCCAATTGCTTTCCGGCGAAGATCAGACGTTGCTGATCTGGGGGAATACCTTCTTTGTCTTGAATCTTAGCTTTAACATTTTCGATAGTGTCTGAAGGCTCGACCTCCAATGTGATCGTTTTTCCCGTCAACGTCTTCACAAAAATCTGCATTCTGAATCTGTAACAACGACAAGGCTTGTATTCGTAAAAATATTCAGAAAGATAACTGTAAATTTGATTTGAAGGAGCTGATGATGACTCCAAAGAGTATGTTCACTACGTTTGATGACTCAACAAAAAGACGACGGGCGACAAAGAACAAAGAAAATTCTCGATCACAAAATGGCGTCGAGTCGACCTACAATACAATGACGAGTCAAATCATTAAGAAAATTTATACTTACTATGCTAAATTATCCTTTATATCCTAAAATAGATGTAATGATGCTTATTAATTAAATAAAAATTAACAACACACACTACTATACAATAATATCGCAAAGATTTACTTTCCGACGCAATGTCAAAGCCAGTCAAAAGGAATTTGAATATTCACGATCACGACACGATTCACGAACGAAATAAAATGGAATGGATGGCAGGCATCTGTCAATCGAGTTCAAAAAGTACTATTTTTACTTCTAGCAATATTGGCACACAGATAACACAACTATACGCGATGGCCGATCTACCGGCTAAGAAATATGGATATGGGTATGGGCTTCAACTGTCATTTGAATTCCTTATCTTGATAGATTTTTGCTGCTTTGTTCTGTTGAACGTTGCTAGCTAGTTATCGTTATACCCGACGTCACAAAACAAGGAACTGATAGCGGCTATTTTCTTTATAACGAATGAAGTTCATATCCATAAAGTTACGCGGTAGCCCCCCAGGGGGGCAATTGCGTAAGGTAATCGTATTCATTTGACAGTTCATATCGTATTCAATCGGCAATGCAATGCAATTTGTATGGAATGACATTTATTATGATACAATATGAACTGTCAAATGAATACGATTGACTTTACGCAATTCCATAGCATGTCGGCCGACCATGATGGGCCATCGTGTACAGGGGGCTTTACACCGTGAAGTCCGAACGTTCACCAGTGCCAGTGCTCCTCTACATTTGGCCAGCATTGTGGCCAATGTTGTAGCATGTAGCAAAGATATTAGCCAATAGTTCGTGATGGTGGGTGCCATCACGAACTATTGGCTAATATCTTTAGATTGGAAAGTCGTTCAGTTTACTTCGATACAAGTTCCAAAAAACGTATGAAGTTCATATCCATAAAGTTACGTGGTAACCCCCCCGGGTTACCGCGTATCTTTGTGGATATGAAGGAACTTCATACGTTTTTTGGAACTTTAAGAAAACTTTAAGTCAATTTTATGAAAAAAAATAGCCACTATCAGTTCCTTGTTTTGTGACTTTGGGTATAACGATAGCTAGCTAGCAACGTATTATTCTGTGGTTCAACAGAACAAAGCAGCAAAAATCTATCAAAATAAGGAATTTAAGGGTGAGGCCGCCATTTTTTGCTGATATGGCGCAGAAGTATTGTGATGGAGGCGTAGAACTTCTACGCGTCGGTGGCCTTTAGTGGCGTATAATAGTGACGAATAAATGTAAAGGTTCGCATACACATAATTATTTTTATGAATCTTGCATAAATATATATAGTAATAAGGTTGTAGGTAGGTATATAAATGCACAAAGAAACCCTCTGAATGAATAAAATAAACTTTATTTACTTCTTACTCTTAATGTCAAGTCTCTCGATTCAATACACTAGTAAAGAATACAACGGTCACAAGCGCACGCCTTCGCCCCCGCACCGTACCGCCACGTCTATCCGCCACTCGCAGCGCATGCCGCCTGTTTGTGTCCCCGGTATGTCCCGCCTCGACATCGCGCCGCCTAGCCACTGCCCATCACGGCTTGTGTGTTACAAAAAAACACCGATGTCTCCGCTATACATCCGCTGTCTGTGTGTGGTGACTTTAGAAGATGAAACGCGTGGGTCCATAGTGAAAGTGGAAAAAACGCGGGCGTAGGTACCTACCTGCGGGCGACGGCTATTTCCTATTATAAGACAAACTTACAGGGTTTATTATTATTAGTTATTATTATACACTTAAATTATTATTAACTAGCGGCCGCCCGCGGTTTCACCCGCGTGGTTCCCGTTCCCGTGGGAATATCGGGATAAAAAGTACATATAAACCTTCCTCTTGAATCACTCTATCTATTTAAAAAAAACGCATCAAAATCCGTTGCGTAGTTTCAAAGATTTAAGCATACAAAGGGACATAGGGACAGAGAAAGCGACTTTGTTTTATACTATGTAGTGATAGTGATAGTGATAGCATGATATTCATGCCTACTGATATAATTTACTTAATAATATTTTTGTTGTCACTGTATTTTCTATAACATTTATTCTCTATAACATTTAGTATGAAAAAACCAAAGATGTACCTACTAAAAACGAGTGGATACTCACCTTTATTTTGGTGGTGTAGAGGAGGTGGCGAATATCTGCGCTACCGTGGCGTTAAAGTATGAAAATGGTGGCGAATTTCTACTTCTACGCCATCGTCGCGTTGAGAAAACGATTCATATCTCTGTAAATAACGTACGATTTGAGTGGCATTCTAGCTCCAAACATGGCTTTCACTTCTACTTACATGGTGCACTGATAGTTTTTATTATAGCAGATAAACTTAATTTTTATTACGCAAAAGTCTTCTCTCGAAAAAAATGTGTACACAATCCGAATCCGACGTTCACATGTCAACTGTCAAAAAAATGGCTACCCCATCGAGCCGCTGTCCATTTATTATAGAAACTCAGTGTTGTCACCTCCCGATACAAAACTTCCTGAACCGAAACCTTCATAAACATATAAAATATCGGTAGCATTGACAAAGTGGCGTAGAATTATAGTTTTTGTCAATTTATCTGATTCGGAAGATTTTTCAAAGTCTTAGGAAATTCGTTATGAAATTAAAAGCATAGATAGCCATTTATATAAGTATTCTTTACATATTAACCGTGTCTAAATAACTCTCATACTTTTTGCTACACCAATGATCAAAATGCACCTCTACCTCAACGGATATGAGTTTTTGTGGGATATTCCTACCTTTTTTGAAGTCTTATTCGAAATATATTTTTGGTTGAGTACCTGAAAATTGAAATGAAACAATCATAATGTCCACTTGAGCCTCTTTGTTGCTTAATTCGAGGCTGTTACCAAAATTTTGATAAATATCATACTTTTCAAAAACTGACCGCGGAGAAAAAAGTTTGTGAAATCAGCAAAAAATGGCGGCCTCACCCTTAAGTCAATTTAAAAAAAAAAATAGCTACTATATTTTCCTTGATTTGTGACTTCAGGTTTAACGATAGTTAGCTAGCAACGTTCAACAGAACAAAGCAGCAAGAATCTATCAAAATAAGCAATTCAAGTGACAGATGAAGCCCATATCCATATCCAATTTTTTTTTATATGGGTATGCGTTATGCGTATGGGCACAGCCTCCCATATCTTAAGCCCCCTGTACAAGATGGCTGGTCATGTTGGCCGACCATGATGGGCCACCGTCTACAGGGCCGGTTAGGTGCGAGCAAAGCAAACTATCCCTGTACACGATGGCCCATCATGGTTGGCCAACATGATCGGCCATCCTGTACTGGGGGCTTTACAAGCCATGCGCATAAAGTTGGCAACGTCGCATTTCTAGTTATAAGTAAACCTATTTGACGCGCCAAATTCAAAAAAGTTAGATTACTTGACTTGCTTTTCTATCTCTATTGGGTCGTCACATCATTGATTGACGACAGTGGTAGGACTCCAGTCTGCACGAGGTATAGCTAAAACCCACTTTTTTCGATCTGTTTCTTACCTTGGAAATGAAAAGTTTGATACAGTTTCATCTGCAACACCGCCTTGGCATATGTTGGAGAAAGAATACGATCTGCAAACGGGGCTTCAACAGCAAAAGAAGGTTTGAAATAATGATAAAATTATAAGTTGAGATTATGTTTTGGCAAATCAAAATTACATGCAATTCTTATGAAATCTATATTTATTTACCTTCTTGAAACCTTCACGAGCACGTTTACATATAAATAGATGTCGGTAATCTTAATTTTCTGCCGTGAAAAAAATATTTACAATCCGTTTTACAGGTAAACAACAAGTACACCGGTTCACTGTTACGTTGCCGCTCCGCTTCATAGCAAGGAAGGCTGTGGTATGAGTATAATCTATACATCTTCTATACATCTATACATCTTCTATACAAATAAATAAAATTGTAGTCTGTTTGTAATATTAAAATAACCACTTTTTACTACATGCATATGATTATATATACGGTACATATACCAAAATAATTTTTTTTACAATTTTTGTCTGTCTGTCTGTCTGTTTGTTCCGGCTAATCTCTGAAACGGCTGGACCGATTTTGACGGGATTTTCACTGGCAGGTAGCTGATGTAATAAGGAAAAAATTAGGCTACTTTTTATCCCGGAAAAATATCACATTCCCGCGGGATAACGTCGTGTAGTCCACGCGGGCGAAGCTGCGGGCGGTCGCTAGTAAAAAATAAAATAAATATATAACTTCTTACAATGACACCAATTAGGGATGTGATTTTTTTTTCTTGTGATAAATCGAAAGATCATATTTAAGTTTTCTAACATACTATTTTTTTTTCTTTTTGCAATAATTCAAAAGTTATAACGAAATAAAAATTTGTTTTTGAATCCAGAACCGAAGACACGCCAAAACAGCTCCCGAACAAACACGAGCACGTGTGACGTCACAATGTTAACTTTCACGCATTGCAGTACCTGTGAAGCATCGGCGGGGGCCTCGAGGCACCCGACATGCCAACTAAATGCTGCCTTATTTCTATAGAAATAAGGTCTCTATTTTCCACTGCCAATCGGCACCCGCTATCAGAGGCGCGGACAACTGACAGACACACAGACAAAAACTTCAAGTTTTAGCTTACTTCGCTAACACCACGTACGTGGAGGTAGCTTTTACGAATTTTTATTTTGTGGGCCGATTTTGATGAAACACGTTTTTTAGTATTATTTTGACAAGAAAACAACAACGCACTTTTAAAAATATCAAAAAATCCAAGATGGCGGCCAACTTTTTTGTTTGTGGGCTGATTTCGATGAAACTCGGTTTTTGGTACTATTTCGTCAAGAAAAGAACAACAACATTGACGACATTTGTCGACTTCCGTGGACGAGTGGTGTACGCACCGGTTTTCAAGGTGCCGCTATCTCTAGAGGTCCTGGGTTCGATCCTCGGTCGGGTATATATTGAAAACGAACTTTTCAATATTTCCTCGGGTCTGGGTGTACCCGTCGTTGTTTCTAGTAAACCTATTACTAGAAAATAGCCAAGGACCATGCATGGCTTTAATTTAAGTTTAAAGCCTATAGTCTTCGGGAACACTAGTAAAAGCCGTTGGCCGTAGTACTGTAAAGATGACTATACTGGAGTCTTCGGGAACACTTAGTAAAAGCCGTAGTACTGAAAGATGACCATACTGGTGGAAATAGCTTAAACATTATGACGTCACAACTATCGCGACCAATCGTGGAGCGTTTATAGTCAGGTGATCTTTTTTCAAATTTTATCAATTTTTAATTGCATAATTAATTGAAAAAAAGTTTCTTTTAAGTTTTCCATTAAATATCAATACTATTATTAATAAAGTTTTAAAATAAATTTGAAAAAAAAATTTTTTTTACATCGCCAAATATCTAAGCCCATGGTAATTTCATTAAGAAACTGTATCATGGAAAACTTGATAACGGATAAATATATACTTAAATACTTTTTGTTTGTAAATACATACATAATATACATAGTTAACACCCAGACCAAGACAAATAGATAGACATGCTCATGCACACAAATATTAGTCTTGTTTGGGAATCGAACCCGAGACCTCTGGCGCAGAAGGTGGGTAGCCTACCCCTGCGCCAAATCAGTTGTCAAAAAACCCCCCGGGTATGGGTAAAGCCCCCAGTACTGGGGGGCTAGGATGGCCGATCATGTTGGCCGACCGTGATGGGCCATCGTGTACAGGGGCAGTTTGCGTTGCTCGCAGAAGTTACGCGGTAGCTCCCCTGGGGGGCTGCCGCGTAACTTTATGGGTATGAACTTCATACGTTTTTGGGAACTTTAAGTCAATTTTATAAAGAAAATAGCCGCTATCAGTTCCTTGTTTTGTGACGTCGGGTACAACGATAACTAGCTAGCAACGTTCAACAGAATAAAGCAGCAAAAATCTATCAAGATAAGCTATGGAATTGCGTAAAGTCAATCGTATTCATTTGACAGTTCATATTGTATCATAAGAAATGTCATTCCATACAAATTGCAGCCGATTGAATACAATATGAACTGTCAAATTTATACGATTACCTTACGCAATTGCACCCAAGGAATTCAAATGACAGTTGAAACCCATAACCATATACGGGCCGGGCATAGAGAAAATTTCGGTAGACTAAGAAAAGTATTTTTTTTGCTTGGCAACATTTAGAACTAATCAAATGAAACGTCAAAGTCAATTTCAATTCATTCATTCATTCATTCATTCATTCATTTCATTCAATTGACGTTTTTTTTGGGGGCCGTGGGGGCGTATCGTGTGAATCAGGGAAAAAATTGATGAAAATCTAATAACAATAGATGAAATGTTTGTGTTTGTGTAATTATGAAGTAAGTGACTCTGTAAATCTTAACGTGGCTTCCTCAAGTGGACAATTTTGTTTGCTATATTTTTTGTTTCTATTGTAAACAGGTCGTGGGATAAGTATAATATTTCAATGATTCCGTATTTTGCTGTTGTAATTGCGGATATATCGTATAAGTAATGTTTCCGTAAAGTATGACTCACTTGTTTATATCAGAGTTTATCCCTTGATTCATTGAATTGTGTTTAGTTTCATCTGCATTTCGTGAGAAAATGGCTGATATGATTCGCGTTATGGGGGCTCCTATAGGACCCCCTGTAAAGGATAAGTTAGGATCACCATCCACTGAATCTGAAGATGGAGGAGGAGATATTGCGGAACTTGCAGCAGACTTGGAGATTTATGAACCTAATGGTCCTAGTACTAATGGTAAGTTTCAATGTTTACTTACTGAATTCACTATAATAACCATGGTTAAACTGGTATCTTTTTTTATTTTGATTTTTATGAAAAACTTGCAACGATTGAAACCTACTCAAGATTCCTTGCTTTGTATTTTTATTCTGTTATTATTAGTATGCGATCTTGCGAGTATGAGATACATATATTTGATGTGTCAAGGATTTCTTAGTATTTTTTAACATTGTAAGGTTTTAAAATATAGTTGCTTTTATTTACTTTGTATCAGGTGAGCGTGAAGCAGTGCTGGCCCCACCAGAAACTGAGTGGTATCACGGCCGGCTGGACAGGTATACGGCAGAGGAAAGACTGTGGAAAGCTGTTAATCTTGGCAGTTATTTAGGTGAATTCTGCTCTTCAATCAACAATCCCACTAGATAACACCTCACAAAGTTAAACAAAAGTCAAATATGGCACTGACTTTTTAACAAAAAAAAAGGTTACAAATGTTTTGATCTTACGTCAGAAATGACAGGAAGTTCCTTTGAAGTGTGCTCTTATTCACTAGATCGTTTATAACACTCCAACTGTTTATCTAGTGGTATTGTGGATCGTAGATTGTGCTTAAATTATTTATTTGTTTATTTGTTCTAAAACTTTTATGGCAACAGATAAACAGCTGTTAAATATGATTCAACATTTGTTGTCACGACTTTAGGTTGACTATAACTCGTAATGCATAACTTAGTTTTATTTTTAGTCTTCTTTATTATAAAAGAGGTTGATAATCCTCAGAATCAAGTTCATATTAAAGTCAAAATCTTTCCTAATAACACTAACTGTAGAGTTAGTGAGTTTTAGAAAGTGATTGACATCTTAGTAATTCACAATGAATAAAAATAATAATAAGTATTCAATTTATCTGAGGCCTTATTTTGCAACTCTTCATTAGTCTTTCATAAATAATTTAAAAAAAGATTTGGTACTTGCAAAGTGCTCATAAGCAGTATTGAAGTATTGCAGACAATATGTATGAGTATATTAAACCATACTAGTTCTCTTTGTATAGTAGTTAGTATCAAAAGTAAATCAGAATTATTTGTTACAACCTAGACTGAATAAATGAATTTTATTTAACATCATATTTTTATTTTTAGTTCGAGAAAGTGACCGAAAACCTGGCTCTTATGTTTTGAGCTACTTGGGACGTACAGGAATTAACCATTTCAGGTAATGCTCAGCAAATCAAACATAATTAAGTAGTTATTATGATATTGTATTAACTTTGTCAGTGCCCAAATCAAATGAAATTAAATACTTATTAAACAGATCGGGCTATAAAAGACATAATATTTCCTTTCAGAGTTTCTAAGATATTTGTCTTTTCTATTACAAGTTTGTATTGTAATGACTAACTTATTAAATTTAATGATAAAGTATAAAACATGAAATGTTATTCCTTTTTTTTAACAGAATTACAGCAGTCTGTGGTGACTACTACATCGGCGGTCGTCAGTTCGATTCTTTGACGGAACTAGTAGGCTTTTATAGTCATTGTTCAGACTTGTTAAAGAGGGAGCGACTAGTTGAACCTGTCCCACCTCCTGAACCTGTTAATGACAAGAAGGTAAGGTTTTCCTATTCAATTTCATGCCAGTTTTACAGATCAATAATTAAGTTGTGTATGAGTATGAAAGAATTAATAACATCTCTTTTCCAACAGAGGGTGGTTGCTATTCTTCCATACACCAAGATGCCTGACACAGACGAGCTTACATTTCAAAAAGGCGATATATTTTTCGTTCATAACGATATGGGCGATGGTTGGTTATGGGTCACCGCACACAGGTGCGTATCTTACAGTAAAATATGTGCCAGATAAGTCTGCGCCTCTGCGCGCGGTCGAAATCCGAACCTATCTTTTACCATAACCTTAGAACAAAAAAAATAACTGTAACTAGCGCCCCTGAGCGCCCCAGTCGCTTCTTTAAGGATTATAAAAGCAACTTTAAAACACAATTTCTTTAAGGTTTTGCTTGCATTTTACTTGGCTGTCCTGTGGACGCCTTCTACCGGGCAGAAGGCGTCCACAGGACAGGCGCGGATCCAAATTTGGTAGAGGAGAGGGCAATCTTACCTTATTACACACGGTAAAATGATGAATAAAAAATGTGTGTCAGTGGGGGCAATTGCCCCCTTGTATTTGCGCCTGCCACAGTAGATCTCCGACGCGGTTTGTTATGAGCATCGCGTTTCAATTCGCCCTACTTTTCCTTATTTTTGCATCAATTATTATAACAGACAAAAAAGGCTTCTTAAAAAAGAAGTACTCACTAAAAACACTTGGATTTTTGCGCCACATAAAATCTAAAGTATGCCAATTTAATTATGAAACAACAATTTAAGGTTTCGCCTTGAGTCTTCCGCTAAGAAGTATGTAGATTGATAGATAACAATGAATTGTAATGTGTGGATTGTTAACTTGCCGGCATCATTGAACACAGGGTCATAATATCCGACTCAGATAAATAAAGCATAATATTTTTATTTCTCAATTAATTAATCAACCATACCTTTGTTTATAGAAATTACTTGTTGCTTCCCGTTGATTTACGTGATACCTGTTCCCGTGGGAATACCGGAATAAAAGGCTATACTTAGCCTTTTCTCAGGAGTAATGTACCTGAGAATTTTCAAATTAAACTTTCAAAGTTTACCAAAAGAGGCTAGTTTTCAGTTTTTATTTTTCTAGATTTTCCCAACACTTACAGAGTAAAATATACATGGGCAGGCAGAGAAAGTAAATGTGATTGACTTGTAGCACAAGTAGGTACACAATGGATAATAATGGGAATGTACGTCAATGATTGTAAAGCTCAGGTCGCACCGCTCTCTCCTTTACAGGTGCGGAAGCATTTATAATATGACAATTAGGTTTGTGAATAGGAAACGCATCTGTTCTGCTTGTAGTGGAAGAAAATTTATTTCTTCATTTGATCACATATGCATAAATATGATTTGTTTATTATGTCGCACTTATTTTCGAATTTCAAGATACCATTGCGTATGGTAATGAATGAATATGATTGCCCTTTTAAAAAGGATGGTAGGTTAGGTCGAGGTTGCACCACCGCGACGCGACGACGATTTCATGAAAACAAACTTATATACACATGTTGTCGGTGGCCGCACTGCAAAAAGGACAAGCGTATTTGTTCCTTTCTGCGCCGTCGTCGCATCACTATCGCCGTATCAGTGCGGCCTCGGCCTTAAGGTCATAGCCCACTTATACCGCACCGCTCCAGCACCGCTCCTACCCAACACCGCACTAAACGAAGGCGACAGCTAGCAGGCACCCAGCAGTCCCCGCGGCGACAGCTAGCAGACTCCCAGCTGTCCACGCGTCGACTGCTATTCCCTCTACAGGTGCGCGGCGGCGACGGCGAGGCGACTAGGCGCTATTTTATATTGTTACTGTAAAATGCATCTACAGTGAACGATATTAAGTCCATATTTGGCTGTTCTTACTTTGGTTGGGTGGGAGCGGTGCGGTCTAAATGGGCTATGACCTTTAGTCATATTTCCAGTTTTTCATTAGTAGGTACCACTAGGTAGTAGTAGGTATTCTCTATCACTATAATTTAAAAATACGCATTCATTCCATTTCAGAACTGGCGAGCAGGGCATGATCTTCAGAGAGCTAGTAGAAGACCTCGACCCATCCATCGATCCTAACACAGTCTTCTCATGGTTCCATCCCAACTGCACGAAGAGTGAAGCCGTAGACATGTTGGTCAAAGCTGGTCCTGGAAGCTTCTTAGTTCGACCTTCGGACAATTCGCCTGGAGACTACTCTCTGTTCT
Source organism: Crambus lathoniellus (assembly GCA_949710035.1). NCBI lineage: Eukaryota > Metazoa > Arthropoda > Insecta > Lepidoptera > Crambidae > Crambus > Crambus lathoniellus. Next base: position 10,743,949 of record OX453309.1, on the reverse strand, counting down.
TTCACATTAACAACCAGATACAGAGATTCCGGATTGAGAAGAAAGGCGTAAGGTATCTTATGGGCGGCAGAACGTTTGAGTGCTTGGATGCCGTCATCAATAGGTATAGGAAGGAACAGATTGTTGAAGGACATACTTTGGGACAACCGGTAAGATTAAATACTGCTTGTAAAGCTTGCTTTACACGGATAGAGTAAAGGATATAGTAGCACGGTAGAGAGCTACGAACAATCTGAGAAATCACCACCGCATTTTTGAAACTAAAAAAATTGACGTACTGTTGCACAGCTTAGATCCGACAGTCCATTTTGACAGCTAATTTCGTATTGCGAGTGGCTTCTTCACAATCATAACCGCTGTTACCGGGTCAGATAAGTATGAAGCATTCTAATATATCGTACTACTATACCGTTTACTCTAGCTATGTACAGTCACGTCACGACCAATGATATGTAAACAAAACAGGACTATGTCATATTACTTTTGTCGCACCAATAGTTTTGTTTTAGAAAGCTTGAATGTGACAAGAATCTATGTTGTTTGCATATTATTGCTCGTGCGTGACTGAACACCCGTCGTATAAAGTAACTTAACTAATACACTTTTAATCATAAGTTCATCAACCTTTATGTTTTTTTACAGCTCATTGCTGAAGGTCACGTTATAGAACCTCAACAGAACGCAACAGGAGCCGCAGCCGAAAAGATATACGCGACTCTTAGGGAGTGCAGAGATCAGATCGGATTGAAGAAAATGAAGGGAATCAAACAGCAAGGGTACTTGAACAAGAAGTCTGATAAAGGAGCTAAGAAATGGAAGGCCTTGTACTTTGTTTTGCTGCAAGAAGGGACAGACACTCATTTGTACTTTTATGATTCACCAAAGAGAACGAAACCAAAAGGGTTGATTGACCTGTCTTGCGCCTATTTATATCAGGTATGTACAACTGATTTTTATTCATTTTTACGAGTATTTTAAGGCAACCTTGAAAGTTTCAATTTTTAATATGTAGTCTGGTTTTTCTTAATGCTGTGTCTTCCTATATCAGTATTATCGTAACATAAATAATAATTGTACATCCTATTTTGTTGATACTAATAAATAGGATAGTAATTTTGCCATTGTTACTTGTTTATTTTGCCAGTGCCTATTTATTATGCGGTTGCGTAAATACTACTGGAGTAAACTATACTATATATTCTTGTCAGTTAAAAAAGTCTTGAATGGGTGGTAGGAAAATATTGACGATTCATAAGTACATATTTATTATGTCTAAGTGAATAAAGAATATTTTTATCTTTATCTTTATACTAACCTAACTGCCTCTGTGGCCTAGTGGTACACACCACCGGTATCAGACCCAGTGGTCGTGGGTTTGATTCCCAGTGGGGGTACATATTGTATTCGGTTTATTGGTGGGTAGGGCTTGTTAAAAGTCCGTCTGGCTAGCTACCACCATCAAAGTCTGACGCCATAACAACGATGTTTTCAGCATTGTTGTGTTCCGGCAGTTAAGATAGCCAGTTTCTCGCTAATTAAGGATTTCAGGAGTAGTGCGCTTCCACCTTCAGCCTTATCATCACTTAACATCAGGTGTGATGAAAGCTAACTGTTACAGCGTTGTGGATAAAAAAATACTAACCTTATATTTAATGTAAATCAGTGTTTTTGTTTGTTCCTTTTAATATCAAAACTGGTTTGATATATAAGCCCTAATGTGTGGCATATAATAGTCAATAATACAAAAAAAAGGAAAAACATCAACCCCTTGATGATTGATGATGATGATTGAATGTGATTAACGTGGACTAAAGTTAGACCTGGTTTAAAATTGATGCTAATTGTAAAATGAAAGTGACAGCACCAGTTTAGTACCAGTTTTAAACCAGGACTATTTTAATCCACGTTTTGTAATAAGGGGGCTAGAGTTCTTAACTAAACTAAACATCAAACATTCAATCTAGCGGTAACTACAATTATTTAACTTACAAGCATTAAGGCTTACTTATATCAAAGAATACTATAATATTACTAACGTAAAGAAGCGACACTCACCTCCCCCCGCCAATTCATTTCCCCCGCATTGAGATAGTAAACCGAGGAGTAAACGTCACACGTTTGTCGGTTGTCTTGTCAGTCATTCAGTCAACAAGAATGTAACCAAGTCAACGATGTCATTATATTTCGTAAGCAAACTTCGATTTGAGGATCGTGCGATATAACCTTGCAGTGGCGTTCGTATATGCAGTTGAATCGTAGATGATTGATATCAAATTTAATATTAACAGAAAACAAATATTCCAATACGAATTGTTTGACCAAATAATAAATGTTATGATACGATTAAATTCTATGAAATTAGAGGATCTTTATTGATTTGATTTAACTTTCATTAAGTGCAAGTATTGGATTAAAGAAATTGGTCGAATGGACTTAAGGCGCTACTCGGAAAAAGTATGGACTTTTTGATTTAAAACTATAGGACGGTTACAGTTGTTACACATCTGGTAATAAGATATATATTTCTTCATACCTTTATCTAGATTCGTATAGTTTCAAAAACACGATTTTATGATTTTGTCTCGACACTTTTTCTTTTCGAAAAGACCTCTAAAAATACGAAAATTGTAGATTATTCTTAAATAGGGTTACTTACGCTATTGGAAATTGGTTTAATTAGTGAACACCAATAATATTTAGGATCGTATAGAAGCATTTTTTTAAATCGCTGTAGTTTTTTAATACGAAGTGATTTTGTGTTTTTTTGCCTAATCTGCAAAATCGGTCTCGATCCCGCGCGCGTCGTTTTCTCATTGCTATCTCGCTTCTGCACAATTTTTCCGAGTATCGCTGGAGACACTTCATACTAGTTATTTTGTTTGCGAACTTCATTTCCCTAATTCTGACCGCGCAAAAAGAGTGTCTAAGAAAAATGCAGCCCCTACCCTATTATTACTGCAGCCAGAAGACTCATCTGGTACTCGTATTTACATCAAAATTTACTCAAACTGATAATAGCCTTTTAGAGTACTTGCAAATCTCAAACATCAACAGAAATTCCAAGTACAAGTACTTCACAGGTGTCACACTCAGTGCAGAAAACACAGATTTTAAGTGAAAATTCACCCCGGAAAAGGAAGTTGCGGCTTGACTTTAAATCAGAGGCTAAGAAACGAAGATTATTGGAATCGTCGGTAATAGGAAACCCCAAGTAGGCTGATATGTCACCTCTGCCAAAAAAAATATTGATGCTCAAAAAGTATTTAAAACGAAAGTCTCAGGGAAACAAATATGACCAAGAGTAATAATGTTTGCATTAAATATATATTTATATAGTATTTGGCGCAGTGGATAGCGCACTTGGCCTGCGATCGTTGAGGTTAAGCAACTTTCGCAATGGTCGGTCACGGGATGGGTGACCAAAAAACTTTTCATCTCGAGCTCCTCCGTGCTTCGGAAGGCACGTTAAGCCGTTGGTCCCGGCTGCACTTGCAGTCGTTAATACCCACCAATCCGCACTGGGCCCGCGTGGTGGGTCATGGCCCATTCTTCTTATCCATCTATAAGGAAGGCCAGTGCTCCAGCAGTGGGGACATTAAATGGCTGATGATGATGATGATTTATTTATTTATAAAAATATAGTATTTATTTTTCCTTCAATAAAAAGTATGGCTTACTACAGTCTGTGACTGTGACAACAGTCACATTTCTTTCATTAGCCATGTTTAAAAAATTTGAGCCTTGATCTGATACAAAGGCTACATTACATGAACTCCAATATTTAAAATTTGTGAAATAACATGATCTAACCACGCACTAAGTTCTTTGTAAGTTTTGCTTTGAACCAAAAGACAGTATGCGATTGGTTGTTTCCAATTTTAATGTATAACTCTGGCAATGATTACAAAAGCTTGCGTTGCTGGTTCTCCAGTTTGTGTCCCGTCAATCTAATGAAAACCTATAGTCTTATCCTCGTTAATTTGATGATATAAGTTTTAATGAAATTTCGTCAGCGCAAATAATGCAGTATTTTCTGAGTCTTTTAATATTTTAATTTGGTCTCAAAACATTGTGAAACGTTAGGTGAAAATTTTGTATCAATGTTGATATTCATTCGGCGCAACGTCCTTTCGCTTGGCATGTTTAACGTTTGCTAAGACTCTTTATGCTAATGGACTGGCAATATAAATTTAAAGCAAATAACTGTAAATCTTTAGTGTTTCTATTGCCATGACTGTTTTGTTTTAGACGGGTTTGAAAATTGATATTTTTTTGTAATTGAGAGGACATATTGGTATCTTTTCGAGATGCACATTCTTGCTGAGTATCCAAATTTTTTCGTCTTTTGCACTCTGTTTATAAGTCACTTAACAATTTCCTTTTACGTGGTGTGTTGGCTGACAAAGGACTTTGTGCACGATGTATAGGCCGTTTGGCTTAACATGCACATTATTTAAGCAATAAAACTATATGTTTGGAAGTTTACACTACGAAGAAACTATTTATCATTTTTGTTTTGTGTCAAATAATAAAAAGCTTAGAAACAGACAGACAGAAGCGAAGAGCGACTTTGTTTTATACTATGTAGTGATAATTAAAGACAATTTTATTTGTTGGATTCATTTCATTTTTTATTAAATTAGTTAGTACCGTACGACAGGTGCGTTTCTGAAGATTTCAATACAAAGTACATTGTGCCATTCACACGGCCTTTTGACAATCGCTTTTGTACTGAAAAAAGCTTGTAAAATGATTGCTTCCGAACATACCCGACATAATATAAACATACGTAAATAATAAATTGGGACGCTCTTGCAAAGTTATTTCGTGACGCACGCGGCACACGCCATCTAGTCGATATATTTTGTACCACTAGCTCCGGAGTGTGCTACGGCGGATGTCATCCCTGCATCGTTGACGCACACATTTGACGCGTGTACACACGTTATGTCAGTACGTAGTAGTAGAAGGTTATTATGCGGGGGTCGTAGTATGGAGTGTCGTAGGTGTGCTTATATCTTACCCAGGTGCATGAGTCACTATGGGACCGCGAGTTCTGCTTCCAACTGGTAGAGAGGGCGTTGCCGTGTCTGTCCACGCACACGTTCTTGTGCGTGAACACATGTGAATCAGAGTTTTACCTTTTAATATCGAAACTGGTTTAATGTATAAGCCTTAATGAGTGGCATATAATTGTCAGTAATACAAAAAAAAGGAAAAACATCAACCCCTTTATTACAAAACGTGGACTAAAGTTAGACCTGGTTTAAAATTGATGCTAATTGGAAAATGAAAGTGACAGCACCAGTTTAGTACCAGTTTTAAACCAGGACTATTTTAGTCCACGTTTTGTAATAAGAGGGCTAGAGTTCTTAACTAAACTAAACATCAAACATTCAATCTAGCGGTAACTACAATTATTTAACTTACAAGCATTAAGGCTTACTTATATCTTACCCAGGTGCATGAGTCACTATGGGACCGCGAGTTCTGCTTCCAACTGGTAGAGAGGGCGTTGCCGTGTCTGTCCACGCACACGTTCTTGTGCGCGAACACCGCGGCTGAAGAGAAGGCGTGGATGGACGCGCTGAGGCCGCTGTGCGTTCCGCAGCAGGCGCGGCATCAGAATAAGGTAACCATTATGCTGGGGGTTCACCTGCGTGACGCCTAACGGCGTTAATAACGGCATGATTAGCGTTCATTAAATTGTGCACTAAACTATGCGATAAATGTGTGGCCACACTCATTTAATGTTTGATTATAGCGTCTAGCGGCTTAGTTAGCGTGCGATCTGTTTAGCTCGTATACCGAATGACTGTCGTAGGTGTAGCCACAACAACGCACTAGAGGCCCGCTAAATCCCTTTGATGTGTCGAAAGTTACCGCCGTCTGAGCTATCGCCTAACGTCTAATGTCATTAAAACAAATTAGCGCGCTAAGCCCGACCACACCTGAAATGACAGCTCATTCGTGCAAAGCAAAACTTTTAGAATGCTGATTTTTATATCTTTTAGAATGCTGATCAGAACATTTGGGTGTGTATAGCGATCTGAATCTCCTCCAATCACTCCCTAGAGTGCAATCATCCAATCACAGCTAGGTCAATCTCTGGCGGAGAACCAAGGCTTCAAAGTTACCTTGTTTGTATGAAAATCGACTGGTGTCTTTAATTAGGTGACCACCATTGTATATGGAACATTTGCGTGCAGGTGGCGCGAGTAGTGTGGCTGCGCGCGTTGCGCGTGCGTTGCCTGACGGCGCACCGACTGCCGGGGCGGCTGGCCCCGCGGCCCTACCTGCGGCTGGCGCTGGGGGCCGCGCCCGTGGCCCGCACGCGGCCGCGCCCCTCGCCCGACCCGCACTGGGACGACGAGTTCGTGTTCGAGTGAGTGTGTATAGTGTAACCCCGCGGCCCTACCTGCGGCTGGCGCTGGGGGCCGCGCCCGTGGCCCGCACGCGGCCGCGCCCCTCGCCCGACCCGCACTGGGACGACGAGTTCGTGTTCGAGTGAGTGTGTATAGTGTAACCCCGCGGCCCTACCTGCGGCTGGCGCTGGGGGCCGCGCCCGTGGCCCGCACGCGGCCGCGCCCCTCGCCCGACCCGCACTGGGACGACGAGTTCGTGTTCGAGTGAGTGTGTATAGTGTAACCCCGCGGCCCTACCTGCGGCTGGCGCTGGGGGCCGCGCCCGTGGCCCGCACGCGGCCGCGCCCCTCGCCCGACCCGCACTGGGACGACGAGTTCGTGTTCGAGTGAGTGTGTATAGTGTAACCCCGCGGCCCTACCTGCGGCTGGCGCTGGGGGCCGCGCCCGTGGCCCGCACGCGGCCGCGCCCCTCGCCCGACCCGCACTGGGACGACGAGTTCGTGTTCGAGTGAGTGTGTATAGTGTAACCCCGCGGCCCTACCTGCGGCTGGCGCTGGGGGCCGCGCCCGTGGCCCGCACGCGGCCGCGCCCCTCGCCCGACCCGCACTGGGACGACGAGTTCGTGTTCGAGTGAGTGTGTATAGTGTAACCCCGCGGCCCTACCTGCGGCTGGCGCTGGGGGCCGCGCCCGTGGCCCGCACGCGGCCGCGCCCCTCGCCCGACCCGCACTGGGACGACGAGTTCGTGTTCGAGTGAGTGTTATAGTGTAACCCCGCGGCCCTACCTGCGGCTGGCGCTGGGGGCCGCGCCCGTGGCCCGCACGCGGCCGCGCCCCTCGCCCGACCCGCACTGGGACGACGAGTTCGTGTTCGAGTGAGTGTTATAGTGTAACCCCGCGGCCCTACCTGCGGCTGGCGCTGGGGGCCGCGCCCGTGGCCCGCACGCGGCCGCGCCCCTCGCCCGACCCGCACTGGGACGACGAGTTCGTGTTCGAGTGAGTGTTATAGTGTAACCCCGCGGCCCTACCTGCGGCTGGCGCTGGGGGCCGCGCCCGTGGCCCGCACGCGGCCGCGCCCCTCGCCCGACCCGCACTGGGACGACGAGTTCGTGTTCGAGTGAGTGTGTATAGTGTAACCCCGCGGCCCTACCTGCGGCTGGCGCTGGGGGCCGCGCCCGTGGCCCGCACGCGGCCGCGCCCCTCGCCCGACCCGCACTGGGACGACGAGTTCGTGTTCGAGTGAGTGTGTATAGTGTAACCCCGCGGCCCTACCTGCGGCTGGCGCTGGGGGCCGCGCCCGTGGCCCGCACGCGGCCGCGCCCCTCGCCCGACCCGCACTGGGACGACGAGTTCGTGTTCGAGTGAGTGTGTATAGTGTAACCCCGCGGCCCTACCTGCGGCTGGCGCTGGGGGCTGCGCCCGAATCGACTGAGAATCCCCACCCACATGTACAGTCACAAGCAATAATATGTATATGTCGCAGGCGGATGGTTGAATCCGGCAGATGGTTAAGTATGGCAGCATGTACCCCTCGGAAGTCCTGTAGAACACGTGATAGGTTAGAAATTTATACGATCGCTTACGCTTCGCGATCGCCTTAGATTTCGTGGTTATTTTTTTTTGTGACTCCGTCAACCTAATGGGAAAATAAAATAGCTTACGGAAAAAATTATCGGCCTAGGCGTTTAATTGAATGGCGGATTTAACCAGTTGGCTGCGACATATACACCAAAGAACTTTGTCACATTGAAGCGTTCCGAAAGAAAACGATCAGGGTCAATGTACCAGAAGTCTTTTAATATTGTAATATGACATAGGCCTAGTATGTTGTTTACATATTATTGCTCGTGACTGTACAGCTTGTCTGATGGGACAAAAGGATTAGGAAGGTCGACATAGAGGCTTTCTTAGCGCAAGGATGTGTACTTCGCCGAAAGTTCAGCGACTGACGTTTTTTCGGGAGCGGTATTTTAGCTTATGTGTCATAGGGGACTTCAAAAACACTGCGAGCGTATTCAACCGAACGTTCAGCGCCGTACGTTCCGCAGATGTATCGCGTCACTTATTGTAGTGGTATAGATAGCGCCGCAGCCGTACTTGCGGCTGGCTCTAGGGGCCATATAAAACTAACAATTGAATGGTATTTTGTTGCAGTGATGTCCCACCAGATGTGACTTCATTCACTATTACAGTTCACAACACTGGGAAAAGAGGAAAAGAATCAGAAGTAAGTTCTGTCTCATATGAGTGATTATATAGTTCATTTCCTGAATGTATAAATTTTTAAACGATACCAAATGATTACATTTTAGAAGGTGGCTGAGCTGACGATAGAACTTGCGAATCTGGCGAATGGAGAAGAAATAGAGGAATGGTATCCGTTAGCCGGCATGACGCCTATCGGTGAATGGGGCTCTTTGAGGCTGCGTATCAGGTAACTTTCCTAAGAAGCTTTGCTCCTTATAATTTCCGAAAAAGCTATTTTCTAGACACATTTGTTTGCAAGATTTTACTTCAAAATTGCATTTTTAAACTAGGAGACTGAATATTACGCAATACGTCTAAAGTCACGAGCAATAATATGTGAACAACATCTATGTTGCGGCTAGCTTAATAATGAGATAAAGTTCTTTTTAATTACCCGTCTGCGGCGAAGCCAAAAAAGGGTTATGTATTTGACCTGTATGTATGTGTGTCCGTTTCTATGTTCCCTCGTAACTTCTAAACGGATGAACCGATTTTAATAAATGATACGTCGTCAGATTCGTCTTAACGGGCCGAGTGACAATGGGACATCAAAATTAACAAAAAAACAAAATGGCGGCTTTTAGGCGATATATTCTGTGCATTGTAAAAAAATATATTTTTTAATCCCATCGAGTGGGGTATCAAAATGAGGAGGATACAAAGACGATGAAGAAAATATAAATAAGTGATATGTTTTGAACTAATTTCGACTAATAAGTGCTAATTGTTTGTATGGGAAAAATAAAAAGTGTTGTTTTACTATTTTCCACGCAGTTTCTTCATAAAAACCTTCCCGCGTGCTTTATAGAACATATGAAAAAAAAAATTGCCGAATTGGCCTAACCGTTCTCGAGTTTTGCGCTTATCAACATTCATTTTTGAATTTTATATAGATATTGTTTTCTTTGGTCACAGCTAGATGGCGCTGATAGTCGATTAGAACGCGCTAACGTTTGGCAAACATAAAATACTTTTAATTGAGTGTATTTAAAACTTTAAACTCCCTACCAAAGAGCATTGCTCCCTACAAGAATTGACACGTTTGCGAGGTCGGTCTTGCTCATGTACATACATAGAACAATTTTAACTAAAATGCTTAAAATAAAAAAAAAACCAATTTAAAAAACTAAAAAAACCCGTCTGCGGTGCAAAAAACTAAAAAGAAAAAAACAAGCAAAAAAAGATCGATTGTGGATTGAATATGTTCTTAGTTAGTTCTTTCTTACTAGTAAATTGTATGCAGCGTTAAGTAAGAGAATTCTCGGAAGCAGGCGGGATCCATGATATTTTTATAGATTTTATACGCAAATGGATCCCGCTTGCTTCCGAGAATTCTCTTACTTAACGCTGCATACAATTTACTAGTAAGAAAGAACTAACTAAGAACATATTCAATCCACAATCGATCTTTTTTTGCTTGTTTTTTTCTTTTTAGTTTTTTGCACCGCAGACGGGTTTTTTTATCACATTGAAGCGATCCAAAACAAAACTATCTGTGCCCCAAAATTCATTCAAATTCAAATTCAAATTCAAATATATTTATTCAGTTCCACAATTATACAAAAACAATATTTCAAATTAACATGAAACTAAAAGAATGTGAAACCAAAAAGGACCCTGCTCAGCACATTCAATATTGTATTATGACATTTATTGCTCATGACTGTACGTGTCTAAAAAGCTTCATGAATGTTAAAGAGTAGATAAATTATACATCTATGATTCTGATTATTTAATCACAATACTTTTTTGGCATTCGAACTTTTGGCGCTTTTATATAATTGCTTATACGATTAATAACATATCCTTATGGCTGATTTATATGGCTCCAGTGACTGGCGCTGAAATCGATGACAGTCCAGCATTGGCTTTGTGTAAACCTTTTGACATGCCAATCCAGCGCTGGTTCAACTCCAACAATAGAATAAAACAACTGCTTACTAAATCCGAATTGAGCCGCCTGAATTCGAATCCAGTTAGTTGTGCTACTGGGGCCCGATTCTGCTAACGTTACGTCATAATTGTGTCTCAATAGTGTTTTATTTGTAGTGCTTCTTTACACACTAGTTACAAGAAATGTGTACTTTTTTCACAATACTACTGATGGTCACACCACACACTACATTCACATCACGTCATCCTACTTCCTACTAATCCTACTATATAATATTATAAATGTGTAAGTTTGGATGTTTAGATGTTTGGATGTTTGTATGATTGTTACTCAATCACGCCAAAAGGGCTGTACGGATTTGGCGGAAAGCTAGTACTGTCATAGTTCTCGTAACTAGTGTGTAAAAAAGCACTACAAATTGAAACACGATTATGCCTTATCGTTAGCAGAATCGACGCCCTGGCTTCATGTCATCCATTATTGAAGATGACATATTATTTGTTCAGGTATATGCAAGAGCTGGTAATGCCTCGCGAAGAATACAACCCCCTACGACAGTTGCTATTGGAACCCGGCTTGCCGGCCGTCAAGGCGCTCGCCGATCTGTGCCGCACTGACAGGCAGCCCTTAGCAACGTGTAAGTATACTTGTAAAGGTGGGGATTTTTGGATGACTCCAACTTAGAATGTGGGTGCGGTGCTTCTCCCCAAACGATGGTACATTTGATATCGTGCCTGTGTGTTCTGTTGTGTTCATATTTCAAGTGCAATAGTGAGTTCATAGTGCAATGTAACAATTTAATAGAAGGCTTTGCAAATGGCCACTTCCTCTTCCTGATGATGGAGTAGCTTGTAAACGTGGTTTTTTTCTGTATGATGCGCCTAAAATTAATATCTATTATTGGTTGTCGCAGCAATCTTGCACACGTTCACCGAATGCGGGCGCGGAGCGGAACTAGCTCGCGAGTTAGTCGGAGCGGAGTTAGCTCGCGAGCTGGACCCGCGAGCGATGTTCCGCGCCGCCTCGCTCGCCACCGCCGTCGTGGATGAGTTCATGCGAGCGCAGTGCAAGCCTTTCTTACAGGTCAGTACTGTAATCGAATCCAAGCTGATCTAGCACAAGTATACGAATTGCGGCCGCGGAGCGGAACTAAATAAATAATTTCTTACAATCACACCAATTATCTATGCCCATGTAAATTTCGTTTAGAAACTGTGTCAACTAGTTTAGAACTAGCTCGCGAGTTAGTCGGAGCGGAGTTAGCTCGCGAAGCGGACCCGCGAGCGATGTTCCGCGCCGCCTCGCTCGCCACCGCCGTCGTTGATGAGTTTATGAGAGCGCAGTGCAAGCCCTTCTTACAGGTCAGTACTGTAATCAATTCCAAGCTGATCTAGCACAAGTATATGAATTGCGGCCGCGGAGCGGAACCAGGCCTGTCTCACTTCCATACAAGCGGCGCAAAATCCCCGAGATATTTACCTACTATTCTGGAAAACAACCTAATTTCAACCTTTTGCATTGCGTATAGCGTTCATAGTACAATAACTGTCTGCCGTCTGCGAGTGCCAGCCTATTGAGACTAGTCCGGTGACCGGACGCTTGCGTTTAGCATACCTAAACTCGGGAGTAAAATTTCTGTACCGTAAGGTACTAATATATATTCTGTGGCGGCACTAAAAAAATAATTTCTTACAATCACACCAATTATCTAAGCCCATGTAAATGTCGTTTAGAAACTGTGTCAACTAGTTTAGAACTAGCTCGCGAGTTAGTCGGGGCGGAGTTAGCTCGCGAAGCGGACCCGCGAGCGATGTTCCGCGCTGCCTCGCTCGCCACCGCCGTCGTTGATGAGTTTATGAGAGCGCAGTGCAAGCCTTTCCTGCAGGTCAGTACTTGAATCAAATCCAAGCTGATCTAGCACAAGTATACGCATTGCGGCCGCGGAGCGGAACTAAATAAATAATTTCTTACAATCATACCAATTATCTATGCCCATGTAAATTTCGTTTAGAAACTGTGTCAACTAGTTCAGAACTAGCTCGCGAGTTAGTCGGAGCGGAGTTAGCTCGCGAAGCGGACCCGCGAGCGATGTTTCGCGCCGCCTCGCTCGCCACCGCCGTCGTAGACGAGTTCATGCGAGCGCAGTGCAAGCCCTTCTTACAGGTCAGTACTTGAATCAAATGCAAGCTGATCTAGCACGCATACAGGGTTATGAATTTTGAAACCACTGGTCAAATCTTTAAGTTCGACTCAGAATCGTTAAGTGAACAACTTTCTCCTAGAACCATGGTTTAAAATACGACAAAAATTTTTGGACTTCCCATACCAAATCGATCACGTGATCAGTATGATTTGTATGAAAATTAAAAAAAAAATGTCATATTTCGACCCACGTTTCTAGGAGAAAGTTGTTCACTTACCGATTCTGATCTGAGTCGAACTTAAAAATTTGGACAGTGGTTTTAAAATAACCCTGTATACGGATTGCGGCCGCGGAGCGGAACTATAAAGGCCTAATCAGACGACAGACTTTTGTCCGCCGGACTAACCTAAAAAATAGGTAATTTTCGCCACGAACTCAATGCATACGACGTTTATTTGATTCGTAAAGATCTAGCAAGGTGGCAGGAGCATAATGGGCAGAACAATCTTCGTTGTTTACGTTGCATTCGCAGCAAATGTTTCCACTTTTAGGTTATGTCGGCGGACAAAAGTCCGTCGTCTGATTAGGCCTTTAGCTCGCGAGCTAGTTGGGAGTGAACCCGCGAGCGACGTTCCGCGCCGCCTCGCTCGCCACCGCCGTCGTCGACGAGTTCATGCGAGCGCAGTGCAAGCCCTTCTTACAGGTCAGTAGGTACTTGAATCAAATGCAAGCTGATCTAGCACGTGTATACGGATATTGTAATATGACATAGTTCTTTGTTGTTTACATATTATTGCTCGTGTATGTACACTTGTCTTATTACTAAAAGTGCCCTGTGGGACTTCTAAAGATCTTATATTCACGGAGGAACGCGGGGGGAATTTAAGTTAATTTATCGTGTCAAAATTATATTGCAACTATGATTCTTTTTCAGGCGGCAATATCGGAAACGGTGCAGAAACTCATAGATGCCAAGCAGTCCGCTGAACTGAACCCAACCAAAATGGACTCGCCCGATGACGCCTGCAATAATGCTGAATTTTTACTTATGACACTCGACCAGGTAAGAAGGAGATATTAGCAGCCGCCGGTTTTTAGGATTACCTTAACTTAGAACTGGTTTAGAACGAGAAACCTTAAACTACAGTTTTTTTTTAATATCACAAAATAAGTAATACCGAATTTTGAGTTACAACTATGCCGTGTCAAAAGGAAAAAGAGAGCTGTTTTCAAATTAAAGCAAAGTTAATTCCGAAGTAACCAGGATAGGTAAAGGGCTTATTACACCTTGGCTAAATTCAGCATCTAATTCAGCATACATTGCTTTCTTTGAGCTCATTTGTAGCAAGTGATGCAATCAAAACAAGCAATGTATGCTGAATTAGATGCTGAATTTAGCCAAGTGTAATAAGCACTTATCGCGTACACTTGCACGTACACGTACGTATCCGGAATGTTTCCATCTGTCTTTAATATTTCGTTGACAAACTAAAGGATCCCAATTATTTTTTTACTTTTACTATAGGTACCTACTCTGTTCGCCGAGAGTTGATAAAGTCAGGGTTTCTTAACACATTATTAATTGCGGCCCCGCTAATTATTTAAAAAGAGAAAATGGCAAAATGGCATCCCCGTTCGGGCCGCGGTTGACAACAACTGCGTGACACTTAACACGAAACACGGCAAAAAAAATTTGCCGGTCACACGGTCTGTATTAATAATAATGTCAAGAAACGTATCAAATGTTGATCGATTATCGTGGTTCTGTCATTGGTCTAGGGTATCAAGTTCATTACCTTTTAGTGTCGTCCCACACGTACCACAACCACACCACATCGCGGCGACAAAATGTGGTCACGTTTGAATAGTGTCGATGCAGCTTTTTGCAGTTGCGTTGCGGTTGTGCGACTAAATGTCGATGTGGTTGCGTTGTCGCTTGTAGTTGTGATTTGGTTATGTCGTATGCGATGTGGCCGGCCGCTAGTTCGCAGCGTAGTCGCTGGTGGTTGCGTTGCGGTTGTCATCACTCACGCGGTCGATAAATAAAGATAATACAATGTCATCATCATCATCATTATCCCGTTTTCGTCCACTGCTGGACATAGGCCTCTCCTAATTTACGCCATTGAGCACGGTCCTCAGCTCTTCGCAGCCAGCCCCCGCCTGCTGTCTTTCGCAGGTCGTCGCTCCACCAGGGGGCCAAGTCTGCTAACGTTAAGTCATAATCGTGTCTTAATCGTATTTCAATTGTAGTTCAATTGTAGTGCTTTTTTACACACTAGTTACAAGGAATGTGTACTTTTTCACAATACTACTGATGGTCACACCGCACACTACATTCACATCACATCATACTGTCATAATTCTTGTAACTAGTGTGTAAAAAAGCACTACAACTGAACTACAATTGAAACACGATTATGAATTGACATGTTTTCATTTTAACAAGGTACCTTAAATCGAAAACCATTTCGAGATTTTTCAAATTCTAACACTGTACATATTTTTTCGGATTTTTAAATCACTTATTTATTGAAATATTCGGAAAAAGCCCCTTTTATCTTGATGAAGGAACATTATGATGACATTCCTTTGCATAACATAAAAAAAACGCCTCATTAAAAAAACTGTCGCTGCCAAGATGAGTAATGAGTACAAAAATTATACCCGCCTCTTTCACTCAATTCTGTCATGCCCGGAGAGTGACAGAGATGGGTATAAACTGCAGATATCAAGTTAGTTGTAGTGATACTCTTCGCTAAACCTAACCTGTATATTTTGACATAGATAGAACTATGGACTTGCGATATCAGTTATTTTTACTGATATCAAATCCATAGTTCTATCTATTGTGCCTCCTACTCCTACAGAAGGAAGATTAACATATTAAAGCCAACTTATCATAACTTTACTAAACTAACAATTGAAAATTATGAAGGTGGCTGAAGGATTAATATATGGCAGACATTCGCAACCTTCCCAAAGTTGACATGATGATGTTATTGGAATATGCGTGAACACGACTCATTTAACGTTGCGGAAATAAGGGGAGCTGAAGTTTTATTTTCATCGAGAGATGCCTACGTAGAAACTTCAAACTTCTGTAGGCTATGTGGAAGTAAAACGAGAGCAAGCCATGTGTACCATCAAGGGCAGAGTAATTCCTGAACACAAAGTTCGATCAAAAATGTATATAGTTAAAGCAGTTATTGATGAGAGTAAAGACACTTTAGTATACACACATACACAAGTATGCTTTATAAACCACATAGCCAAATAAATAGCATGTTTGAGAAATTCTCCAGTGTTGTTGTTTCGTTCATAGTTACTCTGCCCGCCATTACATGTGTGGTGTGAAATATCAAGTCAGGCTATAGTTTAGTGTTTAAGTACCTACTTATTTTTGTTATTTTAAATAGAAGTCTGTGTTTGATAATATTTAAAAAGTAGTCGTGTTTTGTCTGTTTAATAAAATACAATTTCATTTTGATATGCGTTTTTTTCAATCTTTATCTACTTCCTGATCTAGGAATCTACCTTTCTAAACTACTAAAAACTAGAAAAATGTCTGTACATTGAATATATTCCAGAAAAAAACAGTTGGATTAGAGACAACGTGGACATAAGCAATGCAAAAAAAACACAACACCTTTTTCTTGTGTATTTGGGAAGGGATTTAAATGTCCTGATGTTGAAGGAAATGTTGGATCTTTATTAACATTTTGAAGCCTTCTTGGTACTTGGGGTTTTAGTCGAGGTCTTGTGACTTTATTCTCCATCCAATCCCTGTAACTTAGTACACACTACCACATGGTACTTTATTGTTATATAAAGCAGCACACCACTGTGAATGTGTGGACATGGGCACGTAAAAAAATGTTTTTTTGGGCATTTCAGAACTGTATTTTTGCAGCCAAGAACTACACATAAAATTAAGGGATCTAATTCACGAACAGTTTTTTCCATTTTGATTTAAATTTACGAGTTATGAAGAGAAATAACATCAAATAAAACAACTTAAACCAAACGAGAAACCGTAACAACAACAGACAACAAACGTCATTAGTGTCACGTTGACTTGACGACGTCAGAATGTATTTTTTTAAATAATTTGCAAAGGTATGTCCGCCAACCTGCCTTCTTCCTGGACTTAGGCTCTTTTTGAATGAGTAAGTTTTCAAATTAATTTTACGTTGACTAAAAATAAAAATTTTGGAAAAGGAAAAAATACGAGTCTCCTCTTTTTTAATGTTATTTCTAAATAGCAAATAAAAACACATGATAAATTTTATGAAATGTTGTCAATTAACGTGAAGCAGACTTGGCCCCCTGGTAGCAGGGTGCCCTACGCTACCACAGAACTCGTTTGCCTCAACGGCCGTCGGTTCTTCGAGCGATGTTGCCAGCCCACTGCCACTTTAGCTTGCTTATTCCTTGAGCTGTGTCGGTGACTTTGGTTCTCTGCCGGATAACTTCGTTTCTTATTCTATCCTTCAGAGAAACGCCTAGTGGTACATGATGGTGATAATATGTGTAAATTGTACTATTCATTTCCAATCCAAAATGCCCACGTGTCGTGGTTGTGGTACGTGTGGGTAGACAAATTAATTAATTAAACATTTATTTTGCAGATAACGTTGTCAATTTTCACGTCGCCCGAGGCGTGCCCGCGGCCCGTGCGCTACCTGTGCGGCTGCCTGCAGCGCGCCGCGGTCGCCAAGTGGCCCAACGAGAGATTCGTACGCACTAGGGTGGTTTCTGGTAAGTGTGGTTGAACACCAGTTAGGTTTTAACAACTATTAGGCAAAGGATTCTATGTAATGTAGGTATACGGAAGGGCCAACTCTCAATAGCGATGTGACGTCACACGTTAATGCCATTGGTTCACCCGAATTTTCCGCGGAGGCCGTACTTCAACTTATAGTATCTCAGTAATTTTGAAGATAGGAAAAAAATAAAAACAGATTCTTTTTTCTCGAGTAACATATTTTTAGATATGCTGATAACAAAAATCATTGGTGTGACTCATTCTCTTAACTCTATTTCGCTTTTCTCTTTGCACATTACTACTACTATTTTTACGGGATTTCAATTAACTGCGACAGACATTTTAACTGTGATTTCTAGTTCTTTCTCATCACACAAATTTTGTAAATCCTTTTGCAATAGGATGCGTTTTGGACTTAGTAAGATGCGTATCTATTCCACTAAAACGTATTTAAATCTCCGCCACAGGGTTCATTTTCCTCCGACTGATCTGCCCAGCGTTAGTAGAGCCGCGAGCGTGGGGACTGGTAGCGGCCGCGCCGCCGCCGCACGCGCAACGGTCGCTACTGATGGTCGCCAAGTGCCTGCAGAACTTAGCCAATCTCATCGAGTTTGGTGCTAAGGTGGGTCTTATGTGTGAGCATTAAGGTTCATATACCTGTGACTGTGTAGTTATAGTTGAGGCATAATCAGACGAGGGACTTTTGTCCTCGACGGACAAAAAGTCTCTGTACGCCTAAAAAATGTCCTCCGAGTACTTGTCACGGACTCAACGCATTGTGCGGTCATTTGTTGCCCGGAAACGTACTTCACTATCGAGCCCTCAATGCAGACTAAAGTTCGTTGTATGCGTTGTTGCGCCTAGTTTCGTTAGTTTTATTTTTTTCGGGGACTCCCGCGTACTTTTGTCCAGTCCAGTCTCTCGATGTCCGCGGTTTTTCGGGGACTTTTTTGTCCCCGCTACTTTTAGTTCCTTGTGTGCGTTGTTCGATACAATTTATAAGAGATCTATATCAATGGGCAAAAAAGTACCCGGCGGACAGTCCCTCGTCTGATCAGGCTATAAGTATCGCCGCACGCGCTACTGATGGTCGCCAAGTGCCTGCAGAACCTCGCGAACCTCATCGAGTTTGGTGCTAAGGTGGGTCTTATGTGTGAGCAGTAATGTTCATATTCCTGTGACTGTGTAGTTAGTAGTAACCGTCGCTACTGATGGTCGCCAAGTGCCTGCAGAACCTCGCGAACCTCATCGAGTTTGGTGCTAAGGTGGGTCTTATGTGTGAGCAGTAAGGTTCATATTCCTGTGACTGTGTAGTGAGTAGTAACGGTCGCTACTGATGGTCGCCAAGTGCCTGCAGAACCTCGCGAACCTCATCGAGTTTGGTGCTAAGGTGGGTCTTATGCGTGAGCATTAAGGTTCATATTCCTGTGACTGTGTAGTTAGTAGCAACGGTCGCTACTGATGGTCGCCAAGTGCCTGCAGAACCTCGCCAACCTCATCGAGTTTGGTGCTAAGATGGGTCTTATGTGTGGGCAGTAAGGTTCATATTCCTGTGACTGAGTAGTAAGTATTAACGGTCGCTACTGATGGTCGCCAAGCGCCTGCAGAACCTCGCCAACCTCATCGAGTTTGGTGCTAAGGTGGGTCTTATGTGAGGACAGTAGGGTTCATATTCCTGTGACTGTGTAGTTAGTAGCAACGGTCGCTACTGATGGTCGCCAAGTGCCTGCAGAACCTCGCCAACCTCATCGAGTTTGGTGCTAAGGTGGGTCTTATGTGTGGGCAGTAAGGTTCATATTCCTGTGACTGAGTAGTAAGTATTAACGGTCGCTACTGATGGTCGCCAAGCGCCTGCAGAACCTCGCCAACCTCATCGAGTTTGGTGCTAAGGTGGGTCTTATGTGAGGACAGTAGGGTTCATATTCCTGTGACTGTGTAGTTAGTAGCAACGGTCGCTACTGATGGTCGCCAAGTGCCTGCAGAACCTCGCCAACCTCATCGAGTTTGGTGCTAAGGTGGGTCTTATGTGAGGACAGTAGGGTTCATATTCCTGTGACTGTGTAGTTAGTAGCAACGGTCGCTACTGATGGTCGCCAAGTGCCTGCAGAACCTCGCCAACCTCATCGAGTTTGGTGCTAAGATGGGTCTTATGTGTGGACAGTAAGCTTCATATTCCTGTGACTGAGTAGTTAGTATTAACGGTCGCTACTGATGGCCGCCAAGTGCCTGCAGAACCTCGCCAACCTCATCGAGTTTGGTGCTAAGATGGGTCTTATGTGAGGGCATTAATGTTCACATTCTTGTAACTGTGTAGTAAGTAACAAACAATCTCATCGAGTTTGGTGCTAAGGTGGGTCTTATGTGTTGTTGTAATAATAACTCGACATTTTTCCTTTATATTTGACTCTGTAATTAACAAATTTTATATTTATTTTACTTTTCTTATTTTATTTTATTTTATTCTGTTGTGTAAAAATTGTATGACTTGCTGGAGCATTGGAAATATTTTACGTAAGTCTGCATGATATATGAAATAAACAAAAACAATGTGTAGGCAGTGAGGTTCATAAGACTGTTTAGTTAGTAACCTTGCCAACTTAAATAGTGTCAAACCTTCTTTCGCCGTTTCCCTTGCAAACATCGGCACTTGGTATATACAAAAACGAGTTTTACAAATGTAATCTGTAAATATTTTAGTCTTTCTTATATTTTACCTTCGTATCTTTCTTTGAACTGATTTAAGTTTAAGTTCAGCAATTTAGATTAGATTTATAGATTGCAAAATTACACAAAATAATTGCGATGTTTTTTTTTTGTTATAAACAGGAGCCTTATATGGAGGTGGTAAATCCCTTCATTCTGAAAAACAAGGAGCGAATGGTGGTATTTCTTGACCAGCTGAGCAACGTTCCGGACCCGGGCAACCCGCCGCCTAATTCCAACAATAACGTTGATATAGGTCAGTTATTTGTAGTTATTATAAAATAGCACTTATGTATTTACTCACAGTTCCATGTTTTATCTCTCCTTCTAATATTAATATTTTTTCTAATACATTCTTTGTTTTCAATTATAAAAACTTTCTAAATGCAAAAAAAGTAAAAAATAATTTGTTATAAATTGTTCTTGTTCTTTTAATCCAATATTTTGGATTGAAAGCGTTATTGCAAGAGAAAGACCAATTTCATTCTTCTGTCTAATACTTTTTATTTACAATACAATAATATAAAAACAATAAGCAACCATTATCGAGAAGTTTCCATATAAACACAAAATATCTTGCCTTGCCGGTCCTGTTTCCGGCAAAAGATGGCCTTCAGACCTTCAAAAAACGGTCCCCACAAGGTCCGGCCAGAAGAACTGTATTATTATGTTTTCTCTGTGTACCTACATTTTGTTTTTTGTTGTGTGTTGCCAAAATAAATAATTGTCTTTCTGTCTTTCTTTCTGTAACAACTTGCAAATTCACAGCGAAAGAGTTGGCAACACTCCACCATATCTGCGTGTCCCACCTACAAGAGCTCCAAGGGCTGGGCCGCTCGCAGCCCGCCATCCGCAAGCTCGTCACCGTCACCGAGATGCTTACCAAGCACAAGCACAAGTACCTCGAGATGATCAGATAGGGGGCGCCACAGGTCAGTCCATTCTAAATCCAATTTTTTTTTTCTTATAGGAAAAATGTGATGGTAAAAATATTTTTTCTATACTTACAGAATTGTATTGTGAATGTAAGTGCATAAAAATAATTTAAAATCTTAATTTAATGGCTGTTTCATCTTAATCGATTGTTAAACATTTGTAAAAATGTTTCTTTCGGATGAGAGGGTTTCCTCAGATTGATGAAGCGACGCTGGCCTACAGCGTAACAAGTGATAGCAAAATTCGACGAGTCGTGTAGGTCTTTCGGTAACATAGTTGGTCAGAGCATCGGCCGGATTCCCGGAGGCGCGGGTTCGAATCCCGCCTGAAAGCTACTTATAGGGCTCGTGGTTTTTTACTATCACATTTTTCCTATGCTTACAAAATTGCATTGTGAATGCATAAAAATAATTTAAAATCTCAATTTTTATTCTTGTTAGGAGCTTACAACACCTGTTAACGTCAAAGAAACTACGCCATCGGTTCGCAAATCCTACGGCGGGAGACCTTGCGAGAGGAACCGGCGAGAAACTCGTCAAAGGCAATCTTTTTACAAGCTTTTTATTAACTTGCCATGTTAGTTAGTTGGTTAGTGGGGGACAAATCTTGCAAGCTTAATTTGACCCATTTCCCAGTGTCCGATGGAGCTGAAATTTTGTATACAGGTTTGGTTCAGATAACAATACAATATTAAAGTACAGTCAGCAAAAAAGCTTGTCATAAAAATGAAATTTTTACAAAAAACTTATTCTCCCTGTTATATTTCATACAGTCGTCACATTGAAAAATGACCTCCACACATTACCATCTCGATAGAGAATACTTAATTTAAGTAGTTACACGAACTTAATTTAATATGAACGTCTTATCAGTATTAGCCATGTTATACTATCCACACTAATGGCGCACAGTCCTTCCTTATAGATAGGATTTGTGGTTGTGACCAAGAACACTTGATAAAGGTTAGAAGAAGATGTCACGCATTTTTACTGAAATGTGTGGAATCGAAAACAAGCTAGTTGCCACGACAACCTGAAGATATTCAAATTAGTACACAGTCAAAATGTATGGAGGCTTCGCTGTTTTGAGCAAAGAGATTTCCACTCGCCCACGCCTACTTACTAAACTTTACTTTTTTTCTTGTGTTCTGTGGCCATAACCTATTGGCCATAGCGTTGACCCTCTATCACCATTTCGTTGACGTTAGCTGCCAATGTCGTGCGTATACGTGCACTTATACGTTAATTCGTCTTAATCGTCACTGGTTACTTCCAGCACGGACTGTTTTATGACAATTTGTAGTTTTCTAAGTCAGTCTTTTACTAGCCCATCGCCACTGTGTCTTCAGAAATTCTAGTCGTATCTTGCTGTCGGGGGATGCAAGATCTTATGCAATAGTCTATTGAATAATGTTTTTCGTTGCAGGGTAATGCAACGTAACTCCATTGCAAACGGCATCGGTCTAGTTCTAAGTCTTCAGGTGTAAGAATAAGTTGTATTTTTAGTCATACTCATGTAGTCATTATTAGCTTTAGCTCTTGTATTATTTTACTACAAAAACATCACTTGATTTTGTGCTTCCTTGTGCCAAAGTTCTTGGGTGTTTAAATCAGTTTTATGCTATTTCATCGATTGTTAAGTACACAGGAACATTTATAAAAATGAATATTGAAAAGCAACAAATCGACATAAGATTTGTTAATTGTAGCAAAATAATTAAAATGAGTATTTGAGAAACTTTCTTTATGTTGAAATCCCAACATTACAGTTGTAATTTTAAAAGTAATTTACATAAATTATTGAGTTTCGATTTTAATCTCTTGGCATTGGCACTGTGGCTAGAGAAATACTGGCTACATAGATCAAATACTCTGATTAAAATAGTTATGCTTAGTTATTGACTTCTTCAGCGCCCAGTTAATGCATATTATTTGTTATAATTATTTAAACTTAACCCCATATATTTGAACTGTATACAAAATATTAATTTAAATAATTATGCTCTCTAGTGTTTTAAGACATATTTATTAGTAGCGCATTTAAACGGTAAGATTAAAGGCATTTATTTAGTTTCTAAAAATCGATGAATGGAATTTAGATTTGCTAGACGTTAGATAAGCACGAGAGCCTTATGCAAACTAAATCCTGTTGGTAACACCTATTTTTATAAGACATCACAGCATACATTGTCACAAACATATTGTCATAAGTCACTTCACAAAGATTAGTTAATCAACTGTTTATTACGTAATGGTATTGTATAAGTACCATTTACTTCCAGCTTTTTAAGATCTAGAAGACTGCTGCGGAGCAATGCTACATGTTAAGATTGAATGGCAGATATGTTGCTGCTATATTACTTTCTATTAAGCTGTAAATTGAAATTTATAGAAAACATCACCACATAATAATAAAATTAATATTTTTTAATAG
The DNA here is from genome assembly GCA_949710035.1 of Crambus lathoniellus. Taxonomy (NCBI): domain Eukaryota; kingdom Metazoa; phylum Arthropoda; class Insecta; order Lepidoptera; family Crambidae; genus Crambus; species Crambus lathoniellus. The sequence goes on along the minus strand of OX453309.1, from coordinate 10,720,462 downwards.
AGTGATCGATTTAGGGTTTTATACGCAACAATATTTGAATAAAAGTATGTGTTTTAGTTATATTCTGACTCAAAATTAATTTTGAAAAAAAGGTGTCTTACTTTTCTTACATGACGATAGTGAAACATAGAGTTTAGGATGTTGTAGAATTTTTAATTATTCTGTTAAAGTCTTGCAAAAGAAATGCATGTACCGAAATTTGAGGTAATTATGTTTAATGAATGCCATGCAAATCATGCAATCAACAGAGCGACATATTGTAATTTAATTTTGAAAAGACATTTAGAAGTTGGTTTTGAAATGTTTTCCGTAAGAGTAAATAAATAAGCTTCCAAAAACACTATTGACAAACGAATGCTTTAAATCACTTTATTTGAATATTTTGCTGGTACGCACTGTACCAACAATTGCTTGGTAATCAAATTTTATGCTAATTTATTTCGCCAACAATTATTACGATATTAGGACTGCATCTTAGCAGTTACAGAACTAAAAGTTTTATCTATAGATATGACGGGGGCGTAACAAATGTTCACGTTCCGTTGCACTTTATATTACAAATCTTCTGATTTCACCAACAAGTTTAGTAGTCTTTTAAGAATTGTGTATTCGTAATTTATCTTCCTAATTTAGCATTTTATATTTAAGTATAAGCGTTGCACGATGAGCTATATTGAAATAAATTCATTAAATTTAACTCGGCATTGTTTACTTCCATAACGGGGAGAATGTAGAACATTATAGACTTTTGGGTTGCGTGGCAGTTCGTAGCTTTTTTAGCTGAGGTAGAGTAATTAAATCGTCTTCAAATTTAAGGAGTCTCTAGGATTAGTTTTAAAGTATTCAGAAGTCTAACAAAAGTTTTATGAAACGGCATTAAATGGATGAGTTAAATCAAAGTAAGTAAGTACCTATTTAAAATCACAATATTTAGTATTATTTGTTTTCAGAAAGCGATCAACAACGAAAACAGACATTAATTATTTTGCTGGATTACATTTGCACATCATTTGAAATTCAAATAGACCTAGAGATGCCTTAACTTAGAAATATTTTAAGTAGTCGTAGATATAAACTTAAACCATCGCCGGTAAGACACCAAAAATGAACTAGTGAAAATATGAATGTGATAGACATGGGTAGGAAAATGGTGTTCTTGACTAATTAGATTCGTTCAATGTTGTGTTGCACTTAAATTATTGCAATGCACCTCGACTATAATTACTGATTCTCTGTGATAAATTAATATTTCTTTTTCTAAATACTTGCATTTATTTACTTATGTGATTGATTATGTTGAATAAATTTTTGTATTGTTTAATTGCTTGCGCGGACCCAGCCTGATCGTTGTTACTAAAAGCGTATGTAGAAGATCACAAATAAACTATCCCGACCTTATCTTCTTAGTAATAAGGATCATGCATGGATTTGTCAAGCAATGCATTCGTCTTCATAGGCTATACATGTTTCGAATTTCATACAGGTATGTTATTATTATGATGAGACATGATTACTTTTCATTTCTGCTGTATAATGAGGGTTCATATTATCTAGTGCCATATACTGTACTTATTTACTTATTAGTTAATCTATTACGAATGAGGAGCTTTTAATTTTCCTTTTATATACGAATCGAAATGGATGTAGGCCCTACTATAATGGTAATAAAGTACATTTTTGTACAGTATAAGAGATAACCACAAAGTGGCTCGAACAATTATTTTGTGTAAGACACTTGTTAAAATAAGTTTGTAATCTCAATCATTATGTTTCGCTGTAGTTTTATGTATGCTTTTATGTATTTTGACGAAAATATGGAGAGATCTGTAGAGATGGCGCATTGGGTAAGGAAATCTCAAGGAATTTATAATACAACAGGAAGATGCACTGCTGCTAAAAAACGGTCCTAATGAGATAGTAAGAACGAGGTCAGTTTATCTCACTCCATTCCATTACGGCGGCCACGAACATGCGCGACGGGCGGCGGGCGGCGACGAGCGAATTGCGAACTTGACACAACGAAGACGGAAAACGTCATTCGGCTTGTAATGTTGCCACTTTAACATTCTGAAATCTATTGAAAAATGGAAAATCAAGTATTTAGAAAAAATCGACCCGTCTCGCAACTAGCTCCGATGGGACTCGAACCCACGACCTTTCGCTTTCCGGGCGACTGACTTATTTTTTCTAAATACTTCATTTTCCATTTTTCTATTATAAAAATTGCATTGTGAATGCAAAAAACTAAAAATTAAAATAAATTCTGAAATCTATCATTAGAATTCTTTTCTAGGATAAGCCATAAAAGACTTAAACGACCTGATACATTTTTATGCTTAATACGATAATTAATATGCGATGTTTTCTATTGACTAAAAGTAATACGAAGCGGAAATTTTACGAAATTAAATTTTTATAACGAAAGTTGTGAACCATAAATCTACTAAACCTGTTATTTAAGAGTGCTGGCAATTTTAGAGAAAGGGACACCCTCACCTCGTTCTGACGGTCTCAGCTGGACCGTTGACATTTTGTATTGAAATATAAACCTTATCTCTTAAAATTAAAGTGTATTTTTAAATACACAAAAATACGGAGTGCACCTTCCTGTTGTACGTAGTACTTATAAATTCCTTGGGAAATCTAAAAGGAATGTCTTCCTTTAGTGCCGTGTGTTCAGTTGATTATGTGCAGCGGTGTCTGGATGTCGCCACAGATCCTAATTACAATGCATACTGTTAAGTGATCGATAAAACATTATATATGTATGACTGACGTAGTAGTGGGCATTGCCTAGACTAGATTAATATTTTATTAGTTTTACGCATAATGCACATTACTTTCTATAATAAAATATAATATTTGTATAATTTTATTTAAGATTTTTTTCTTTTGAACTATGAATATTATGATATAATATAATTAACGACATAATATAAAAGCAGTTAAGGAAGAAACGCCTAAGTTTTGTTTTTTTTTATTTATGCAGCATTACCTTTAGACCTAGATTGTGCTGGTATTGATATCTTCATACAGTTTTATATTCTAAAGAAAATATATCGGATAATTTTTTATAGACACTTTTGCTAATTCGATTTACGAACTACGAATTGATTTGCCGGTAACTGATGGTTTTACCATAGAAAAATAAATTTTGCAAACATCGTTCACTAATTTTTTATTCGACTCGTTAATAAACTTTGATCTGTCAACCTACTTCACTATTCATCAGTCACACAGACGAGGCATTCTATTATAGGCTCGTCTGCTTTACTTTACAGTACTGGACTGGAATTTCATGTATTTGGTTGCATTGAAACTCAAAACATCAGAGACTTTAAATAAACAACATCAATGACACTCAGACTCTGTACACATTGGGCGCTCGGCGAGCGTTCGGTGAGCGTACGGGAGACATTTTGTATGAGAATCCGTAGTTCTGCTACTGCCCACTAGAGGCGCTGTACAGATTTGCATACAAAATGTTTACCGTACCAGGCGTCCGTCACTCCCTCAAGGACCCGAGATAAGTACCTACCGCTTCGGGTGTATCTCGGGATACAATTTACAGCGGGCCGCCCGCCCGAGCGCGATAGAATATATGCGATAGAAAGAGATGCAACGTCTAGCTGTTCGTAATTAGAGCCGTATTCTACTTTATCATGTTGAAGTTAGAGTTGCTATTTGTTTAAATGGTCTCGCAGAGTGCAGCTTCTGTTACTATTATTTATTCTGTGCCCGTACGCTCATCAAACGCTCGCCGAGCGCCCAATGTGTACATGCTCTAAAAAACTGTTTCCAGTACCTACCCCAAGCACGAAAAACTCGTTCATGTAATCAGGCCTACTCAAACTCGAAACTTTGTTATACCCGTCCCTCTCACTGTCCAGTCATGACAAGCGCGCGCCTCGTACTTTTGTGACAGAATCGAGTGAAAAGGGCAGGGCTAACCGAAGTTTCGGATTTGCGTTTCATAGTGCAGTCCCTGAATATATAAAAGGCAATGGTGACCGACTGATCTATCAACGCACAGCTCAAACTACTGGACAGATCGAGCTGAAATTAAGCCGCGGGCAAAAGCTAGTCGTAAAATCAACCATTCGTCAATATGCTACCAAAGTGTCAAAGTGTTGCCTATTAAATTTCAATTATGCTGCCTTAGCACTATTATTTATTCTGTGGTTATGCGCTTACATACATTTCGGCGATTCATTTTTATTTATATAGATGTAAAAGTTTAGATTTTTGTTACTCAATCACGCGAAAACGGCTGAACGGATTTGGCTGAAAATTGAAACCATAGGCTACTTTTTATCCCGGAAAAATATCACATTCCCGCGGGATAGCGTCGTGTGGTCTACGGGGGCGAAGCCGCGGGCGGAAAGCTAGTTGTTCATAATTACGAGAACGAGAGTTTTTCGTGCTTGCGGTTCTGCTTACGTGTCGGGTATTGATCCCCTGTAGGGCTAACATGACAGCAACGAGATAGCACGAGATAGTTTGTCGCATTACTTTCGACCAATCAGATCGCTCGTAGATAGCGCGCGTGACTGCTGATTGGTTGGAAGGCGCGCGACAAACTATCTCGTGCTATCTCGTTGCCGTCATGTTAGCCCTACAGGTCTCTAAGATAAGACAGATGAATACATCGAAGTCACATCATACAAGTTGGAGTTAGTTGTAGGTGAGTAGGTATGTTGTCGCTATAGCTGAATGTATTGTTTAGCTTATAATAGGGAAAATTTCTAGACTGATTTATGCTCCAATTAGAAGTGTTAGTATTATATTATGCACTAGATTTTCCACAAAATTTTAACGAAGAGTGATAAAATTGCAATATTTGGCCCTTAATATTAGAAAAAATACCAAACTTATTACTTTATCAATAGAAAGTTCCTGTTGACATTTTAAGGTAATGAACAGTAGTCAGTAATACACAAAGGAATTTGTTTAAATTATACTGAATGAAATGGAATTGCATAAAAGTCTCAATTATATTTTTTTCGATTACATAATGTTTATTTATAAACTTTTTCAACATATAAATTATTCACTGTTCGTATTTTAAGTTTTTATTTTAATCTACAAAGGTGTAGCACTTAGCCTTCATAAGTCCTACCTAACTTATCCTACTAATATTATAAATGTGAAAGTTTAGATGTTTGGATGTTTGGATGTTTGGATGTTTGTTACTCAATCACGCCAAAACGGCTGAACGGATTAGGCTGAAATTTGGGACACAGATACTTTGAAGCCTGGAGAGGAACATAGGCTACTTTTTATCCCGGAAAAATGTCACATTCCCGCGGGATAACGTCATGTAGTCCACGCGGGCGAAGCCGCGGGCGGAAAGCTAGTAATGGTTATATAGGTACTGAATATAATTAAACACCAGTGGTTGTTTGAAATTACCTAAGTTTGATAGGTACTTATATGAAGGACAAAACACTGGCTATAATCTATAGGAAGGAGCTATGTTATCTTTTCTTAATAAAGCACTTGTTAAATACCTGCAACTTAAGCACACTGTTCTAATATAACTATCTATCTGCTTCATTACCTTACCCCCCAGGATAAGTTTCCAATTCCATATTAATGATATGATAGTATAAAAACTAGATTTTGTGACTGTTTAGTCTCTTTATATTCTATCCATTAGTGTGTACTGTTTTATATTAAATTTTTATCTGTGCTAGAAACTGTCTCATCTAAAGTAAACATTTAAAAAATAAAATGTGTTTTATTTTTAGTACTAAACTTTATTGTTGCTTGTTCTGCTGTGTTAAGTTTATGAGCATAACCAATCCATGTAGGGAGTTTTTTTATGATCTAATCATTAGGTCTTTGATACCGAGTTAATCATCTAGTAACTAGATTTAAATGTATCTCTAGAAAACTAGATTCTAGTTTTTACACAACCTTATGTTACCTACTGTAAATATTGGGGTCATAAAACAGTTTCCTATTAAAAGTTGGTAATGAAACAGTTAAAAAAAAATATTATATGACATATAATATTAATTTCCATAAAAAATATACATTAATTTATACTTATTGCTTATGTGAGGAATAGAATAGAGAATGCCATAACTAAACAGCATACTGCAACATAAGGTGATTTACGCTCTCCTATCCTTGCACACTTCCAGAATGTACCCATGAATCTGAAACAAGTAGTTTGCTCACTTCAACATTGGGATAAGATTATTTTAATTAACCACTGTAGATCAAATAATTTCAATGTTAGTGTCATTAATTGTCCCAAAAGGTTTCCATTGGTAAGTATGTGAAATTTATGGGGAACTTGGAGGGGTGGAAGGGATACAGTTGTAATTGTCAATATAAGTTAACTGGCTTCTCCTGAGTGTGGCAGTTAGAATTAGTTTAATAATTGTTTTGATAAGGCAGTGAACATTTCAGTAGAATTTGTTGCTTATAGAACAGTAAATTTAACAAAAAATAGTCACCAAATTCTTTAACATACCCAGTTTTGTTACGGTCCATAATACTTGGGAAGAATGATCTCAAATAAGCACATGTGCAAATTAACAGTAGAATTACAGATAATAAACTTTGGAAATTAAATATTGCACTCTGAAACAAAAATGATTAATATAATACTATACAGTACTATTATTTCTGTTAAATATGTTATTTAATAATCAGTGTTATTATTTGATCTTGAACAAGTAGTATGGCAATTAATTACTCTAAAAAATACTTTTACCTACTTACCATATTTACCTACTAAGGTTTTTTTTACATTGATTACAATAATCTTTCTTAGCTTGTTTTGATTGCGAATAAGTATATTTATCTTTCTCTATGTGAAAAAGACAGAAATCAAACAATTCAAACAGAAATGAAATAATATTGGAAAATCACAACAATAAATATTGAATTGACATGACATTTATGACATTGACACTTGCTTGACATGTGGCTCCGTGCTTATTTTTTACCCATTTTGGGTAGGCAAAGGGATTAATGCCCATACAGCCTAGTTCAATAATTTTTTTCTTTCGTTTTTCTTCTCAAACGTGCGTAGGTGGTTTACATATTTCAATGCTCATGAGAGTTTTACGCGGGGATAGAAATCTGAATCATACGGAGCGCCTTTACAGCCAGCGCGCACTTGTGATTTTTAATCGGGCGATAGTTTGATCGTTCTTGGATTCGGGGGCTACTGCGTAACATTATGGATATGAACTTCATACGTTTTTTGGAACTATAAGGGTGACTTTCACTGGGGGGCAATTGCGTAAGATAATAGTATTAATTTGACAGTTCATATCGTATTCAATCGGCTGCAATTTGTATGGAATGACATTTATTATGATACAATATGAACTGTCAAATGAATACGATTGACTTTACCACAGCGCAGCGCATTGACGGATTTTGAGTACAACCAAATTCAAACATCCAATTTCGTAGGTGTCAACCAACACGATTCGCACGCAACAAAATCCACGGCGGATTATGCGGCCCGCTGCGCATCGGAATAGTGTGCGATAGTTCATATAAAATACATACGAGCGATTTGGGCGGATTTTTGCGCTGCGGCGGCCCGGCCCGCTTTGCCCCGACATAATGTGCGCGAACATTTAAACAACATCAGCAAAACAATAACAGTGGGCAGCCCTGACTATAGCTCTTTATTATATTTATCTTAGTCTATGCTATAGCTGTCATAATCAGTCAAACAAGGAGTTTTTGGCGCCATTTTGGCGAGTTAGGTTAAGTGGATATTTTAATTAATCGCAATTTGTTTCATAGTGGACTTTGTGACTCAAGATAGGTGTGGTTTTGTGCCCCAAGTGTTTACGCAACAGGACGAATGTGTGGAATGATTAAAATATGCGCTATCTCGTAACGTGATGCCGAGTGTTTTATTGTAGTGGTGACCACGTATATATATATTAGTCTATGGTGGTGACTACCTCAGCAAGACCGACTCGACATACTTGACGCCAAATACTCCAAGAAGCATTGGAATGTAACACACCTACATTCTAATGAAAACATAAGAAACTATAATAACATACATAATACTCAAGAATGAGTCACACCAATGATTTTTGTTATCAGCATATCTAAAAAATATGTAACTCGAGAAAAAAGAATCTGTTTTTATTTTTTTCCTATCTTCAAAAATGACTGAGATATTAAACGTTAAAGTACGGCCTCCGAGGAAAGGAGATGTCCTCTTTTTGTATGGAGGTTGGATTTTTATTCTGAAGAATAACTAACCACCGCAAAATCAAACTTATGTAATAGTAACAAAAATTAAGAACCCAAAATCGCTAAAATAAAAATTATAAAGCCCTCCGTTTTTTTTAAATAAATAATTTGTTTTTTTCTATGGTAGAAATATTTATAATATATACTGGCAATAAAATATGGATATGGACATGGGCTTCATTTGACATTTGAAGCCGATATTATGTCCATATAAGGGCAAAATATGGGCTTCAAATGTCAAATGAAGCCCATGTCCATGCCTATATTTTTAAGCAGGTAGCCCCCCAGAGTCGAATAGAATCGCAGAAAGTCACCTGCTATATGATTTATATGAAGAGACGATCAATTCGGTAGTTTTCTTCATTTTGACAGCAAAATTCTATCTAAGGCGATTCCCACACTGCATCGCAAACCGCTCCGGTTTGCGGTAGTGCGCTTCTTAACATTGGCTGTAGAATGTCCGGTGGTGCGGAAACCGGAGGCAGTGTGATGGAAGCCTAAAGCCCCCAGTACAGGTTGGCCGACTATGGTCGGCGACCGTGACCAATACATCGTACATTGACACTTTTGAACGAACAAGTTTAAAAAGGTTCTTTCAAAAGTGTCAATGTACGATGTATTGGTCATGGTCGCCTACCATGATCGGCCATCCTGTACTGGGGGCTTAAAGGCAGCCATTAGACGGTCACGCAACCATCAGTCAATTCCATCACTCAAGACTAGCTAACCAATCGGTATAGAGGAACTTCGGGCAGCGTGGTGGTGGCAAAAAATATATTTGGGTGGTGGTGGCAAAATCGTCCATTTTGATTGGCTAAAAGAATCGTGACTGATAGCAAACTGACAGCAAAACCTACCGTCTAGTGAGCGCCTAACCGCCTAAAGTCCGTTTCTTTTTCTTCTAATATTATTTACGGCTCTGGATACATTTCTTTTTAAGCCAAATGGCGGGCATTTATGAAGCCTTTTCATGAAAACCTAAATTTAATTTTCTCGGAATCGGAGGGCTTTAAAATTATACAAGTTACTTTAATAGCTTTGTTTTTGGACTAAGTATCTATATAAATCGATATTACTGTGGTTAGTTATTATGAATAATAAAAATCCATTTTAGGACATCTCCTTTGGATGAACCAATGGCATTAACGTGTGACGTCACGTCGCACTTCCGTATAACTACATAGAATCCTTTGGCTATATAGTTGCGCTCTCACGGTTTCGTAATTTTATTTATTTTTCTTATAGTCGATTTAATGAAATGTTTAAGAAATTTTGTATTGAGCCCATGTGAAAAAACACCTTCAAAATATAATGTTTCGTGAATAATAAATTAAATCAAATTTCGTAATGGCGGGCGGGATTCTGTCAATACATCAAGGAATTTATAAGTACTACGTACAACAGGAAGGTGCACTCCGTATTTTTGTGTATTTAAAAATACACTTTAATTTTAAGAGATAAGGTTTATATTTCAATACAAAATGTCAACGGTCCAGCTGAGACCGCAAGAACGAGGTGAGGGTGTCCCTTTCTCTGAAATTGCCAGCACTCTTAAATAACAGGTTTAGTAGATTTATCACAGATTTATGGTTCACAACTTTCGTTATAAAAATTTAATTTCGTAAAATTTCCGCTTCGTATTACTTTTAGTCAATAGAAAACATCGCATATTAATTTAGGTATTACCGTATTAAGCATAAAAATGTATTAGATCGTATAAATTTTTTATGGCTTATCCTAGAAAAGAATTTGAATGATAGATTTCAGAATGTTAAAGTGGCAACAGTACAAGCCGAATGACGTTTTCTGTCTTCGTTGTGTCAAGTTCGCAACTCGCTCGTCGTCGCCCGCCGCCCGTCGCGCATGTTCGTGGCCGCCGTAATGGAATGGAGTGAGATAAACTGACCTCGTTCTTGCTATCTCATTAGGACCGTTTTTTAGCAGCAGTGCACCTTCATGTTGTATTATAAATTCCTTGCAATACATATAGCAACCGTCAAAACAAAATGTACTTACAACCTTAACTGACTTGGTAGTTAAAAATGCAACCTAAAAACTGACAGCAATTTCGATAATTTCAAGCCCCCAGTACACGATGGCCGATCATGGTCGGCGACCATGACCAATACATCGTACATTGACACTTTTGAAAGAACGTTTTTAAACTTGTTCGTTCAAAAGTGTCAATGTACGATGTATTGGTCATGGTCGCCGACCATGGTCGGCCAACTTGTACTGGGGGCTTTATACTGCTAGTGGCGCCTCCACCACTGGGTCAGATAAGTTTGTGGGATAAATGTCTTTCGGTATCGACAGTAGATGACAGTTTTAGAGTGCGCCTGCGCGCGGTCAAAATTGGATACTAATCATTTACCATAACCTTAGAACGAAGAAAATGTACTTTAACTAGCGTCAAAAACGCACGAGTTGCGCACAGATTGCGCACAGACGAACTCTATGTAGGTACAGTTAGACGGAAATCACCCGCAACAGCCGCAAACGAAGATGTCAGTGCGACATGACGTCACCGCAATAGCGCGCAAGGAATGGGCGATTTTCTGAAAGCTCAGTCACTAGATGGCGCTGTCCCACCTATGCAGTTAGAAGGAACGGAACGTTATAAATTTTACTTTGACGCGACTTTTTTACGTAAAACGGAACGTCAGACAGATGTTATTTATTTACCTAAATCTTTAAATTTACCTATTTCGTTTCTGTTCCTCACAGTAGTACTTATTTAATATAATAAAAGTTTCCATTGGGTTGTTAAAAAGTAATTAATTTAAATATGTTTCATACCAAAATATACCATAGACATGTACATACTTATTCAACGCCATCTAGTGAAGCAATTGGAAGCTTTTTTTTTTTTAAATGGCCTCTCAGAAAATCGCTCATTAAGAAAGTAAATTTTCAAAAGCTGGTGAAACTTTACAACGCTGTATATTTGGAAATCCTGGCCAGATTTCGATGAAACAAAAACTATTAGTACTTGCACGAGTACGCGCATTAAATGCAGTAATTTTTATAGTCATATTTTGATGTGTTGGTGTGACTCATTGGCAGTATGGCTTGATGTCTTCGCCTGTCCAAAAGGACGAACTATTTTACAATACAATCAGTCAAACAAATCAAACACAAAATCAAATGTCATTTCATTTGTGTGTGTGTGAATGTCATTCATTTTGTGCATTCATTTCATTTCATTTTCAATAATTTACCTATTTTATGTGTTGCTCTTGCTCTTGCTAAAATAATAAACAATATTTAAGTAAGAAATAGTTAAACATGACTTATACCAATTAGCTAAAATAAAAATAATTTACTAACCATTTGTGCGCGATAAATATTTGCGAAAATAAATCTTAAATATTTCTTTCACTAAAAGTATATACCTAATATTAATTGTTTTGTTTGTTTGGAAGGGAAAGCGATAGTACTATTTATTGAAACTTTATGTGAAGTGCTCTACAAATCGTTCGTCATGGATGAAGATAAATTTGCTCTTGTAGAGAAAATAATAAAAGATGTCGACAATGTTATGATGAAAAATGCTGAGTTGTAAATATATTGTTCAAATTGGCTTCTGTTCAAATTATTTCACCATCACAAAGACTGACTGGCTTATTCTTTTTCAGATACGCATTTGATATTGTACCAGTGGAAGCGAATTTTCAAAATAAATCCCCTGTTCTTCACCTGGAGAATTGTCTGGGCTTAGAATCTTGGTGTGTGAAGCATGTGTACATGTACTGTTATTCAGAGCTCATGGATAAATATTTTGCAAAACCTAAACGCAAAGCTCAAAGGCCTTCATCTTCAAATGCTGACAGGCTTACTAGGTTACTCAATTTAACACTGTTGATTAACCCAGAATTGAATACATTATGGAATAAAAGGCGAGAGATGGTACTAAACTCTTTTCTACAGAGATCTCGCGAACTGCAATTTACCAAACTTGTGCTCTCAAGGAAGCCCAAATGTAATGATGCATTTGCTTATAGAAGATGGCTTTTACAAGAAATATTGAAAGGTAACTCTAAAGTTAAGACTTCATATTCCCATTTTTCTAACAATGTAGTATGAACACATGGGCTAATTACTGTGGCATTGATTTAATTTAATTTTTCAGATAACACAATACAAAGTAATCACATGACAAGCCTGGTCAACGATGAAATTCATATCTGTGAGTTAGCTGCAGAAAAGAGTCCCAATAACTACCACAGTTGGAGTCATCGCATGTGGCTTGTGAAACTTATGCAGTCATTTAAAAACTTTGATGTGCATTTACTTTATGTGAAAGAGTATGATTTTTCTGAGAGGTGGACAGCAAAACATGTTTCAGACTACAGTTGTTTCCACTACAGACAGTTTTGCATTCAGAACTTATTTTCTATATCTGCAGAAAGATGGAACTCAATAGAGAATATTGTTAATAATAATTTCCGAGAAAGTTTTGTTAGGACTTTGGCAACCAATTTTCCCAAAGATGTAACAGTACAAGCATCAGAAGAGGATTTAGTATCGTACACAGAGGATAATTTAGTAAATTTATTGCTTTCTTATACTAATAAAAATTGTAATTGTGTACCAGATAATGTCACTATTTGTAGACAATTGGAAGTCTTATTTTATGAGTTAACTCTGAACTGTGAGTTACTTAGGTTTTATAAATATCATGAAGCTATGTGGTATCATAGGAGATTTATTGTGCACGAGGTGATGAGTATTATGTACAACCATTTTGCTATAAACAGACAGAATGGAGTGCTTGTTAAAAGTAGTTGTTCAAAATGTGTCATAGATGATATGAGGCAAAGAAATGCTAAGATTGTAAGGTATGACAGTAATCGGATTTACTCTTGTGTTCTGTTTAATGTCTTGATGAACTTTGAAAATAAATTTATTGATGAAAGGCGAAGTGATGCTGATAACTATGCAGACAGACATGAAAAGTATTTGAGATTTGTTGAAGGTCTAAACAATGTATTTTAAACAAGATTGTAAGAAAATATAACCTTTATCACAAGAAAGGAACTTTATTATAGACGTAAGGCATAAATGATGTCAAATCAAAGCACAGGGCATTGAGCTTCTGAAGGTTTCCTTCTGAAGAACTTAGAACTTCTTTACACATTAAATAAGTATAAAATTGTAACAGCGAAATAATCCAAACATTTCTCCATTTGCATTTTTGTACCCTGTATTCTAAGATATCAATTTCAAAATGCAGTTACGAAAGACTTTAATGATATTATCAGAGGACTCACCAAATAACTTTTAATGTAAGTTATGTAGCTAGTATTACTCTCATTTAATCATTGTTTTGATTTTAATATTTATTTTGTTGTAGGTATTATATAAAAAGACATGTTTTTTTATTATTGGAATAAAATTTATGATTATTAATTTATTTTATTTTATTAAAGGCTTTAATATGTTCCAGTTTCCATGATATACATATTCATTAGATTGGATTGGTAGATTGGTTTTTAGGCGGACTTCTATTAAATTTTCTTAAAAAAAAGTTTGAATTTTGGCCATTGAATATTAACAGCTATAGTAGGAATTTGTCTAGCGCACAGGTATACTTATCTTTTGCTGCAGAGGTCACTGGTTCGAATCATATACGTACGAGACAAAGATTTGTGTCTAAACAACCAAGTTTGTTTCGGTCTGGGTGTTTTCTAATAGTTTAACCGCGAGGTTCGCGTTCCCGGCAAAATATATGGAATGGGATAAATGATGTAGGTACTTAATGCTATTCCAGATACATCCGACACTAATATTTATTAGGGAATTGTTAGATGTGTTATTTAAGTGCTCTACTTGTTAAGAAATGGGTCTGATAGGTTGTCCGGTAGAGAACTTTATAGTGTTAAGTCCGCTAGATAAATATAAACATTTTCTAACAGCAGTGGGAGCACCCACTGACCTCTATTATAATAATAGAGGTCAGTTATAAGCACCACATCTCTGCTAAATGTCATCCAGATCCGGTGAGTGGTTCAGCCGGCCTAGCATGCTAGGCCGGCTGGCGTGATATATTTACATCCAAATTTTCAAAAAAATATAGTGGGATGAATGAATATCCAAAAATAAACTAGCTTTTATTGTAGCGGACAGTCAGGGTCAAATAGATATAAGCGTCTAGAGTAGTCAAAAAGATCTGAAAAACAAACGCAATTTGATCTAAGCAGTTCGAATCATCATATTGTTGTAAGCGCGCAACTTGTTCAAAATATCTAGGCACTCATTGTTTCATAATAATATTTATATTAGCAGTCAGAGTGTTTAAAATTATCTAAGCAAACAAAGCTCTTAAAATATCTGTGCAATATGGTGTTGTACATAATAAAAATGTTGGGCTCAGTATATTTACTGAAAATCTTGTCGTGCTAGGTATGGCGCTAGGTACTAACAAGTACATTAAGTAATGTTAGGTATATTGTAGGTACTTACTTATTTTTGAAATATTTCTTTTGCTTGCGACACGCTTTTCAGCGAATCGTCTACTGAGCAAAAAGTATTTATTTGTTTAAACAGACTAGTTAAGTCTTCGATCAACAGAGTTAAGTACTTACTTACATTAATCTAAGTACGCTACAATTAAAGCTTGTTTAATTTTTTTAACGTTTTTTTAGTTTTTCAACTTTAGAATATACTCTAGAAGTCAAGCCGTTTTATTTGATACCCATATTGCGTGGGTTGCATTTGCATGTGGGTTGTATAAAATATGCTATCCGTCATTTTGTTATGCCGGTCATCTTGGATTTGATTAATGCATTATTTATATTCTATTCTTCAAGCCTTTTCATTAGATTAGACACCCATGTGGGTGGGGTAGCAAGGTTAGGGCGTTAGCTCCGAGGACAACAACCGCCACCTGATGGAGACCTCGTCAGCGGGCGTGCGGACCGGACGGTGGAGGCGGTGCGCCCGTTTCTGGCGGAGTGGATGGAACGGCGTCATGGAGCGCTGATGTTCCGACTGGTGCAGATTCTTAGTGGACACGGATGCTACGGTAAGTTTCTGCACCTAATCCAGCGGGAGGAAACGCCGGAATGCCACGAGTGCGACGAGGCGCTGGACACCGCGCAGCACACACTAGAGGTGTGTCCTGCGTGGTCGGCGGAGTCAGGACCTCGTGGCAGTGTTAGGGCCGGATCTCTCGCTGCCCAGTATCGTTAGCCGGATGCTGGCAAGCGGCAGTCTCCTTTTGCGAGGACGTGTCCTCCAAAAGGAGACAGCGGAGAGGACACGCGATGAGGACGCTCAAGCGGCCCTCATCCGCCGCAGACGATTGGGGGAGAAGAAGGCGTCAGTAAGTCCGCCTCATTCCTTAGTGTTGCCGGCCGGCGATAGAGCGATCTGTCGTTGGCATTGCACGGCGCACGCCCGTCTAGGGAGACGATCACACTTGCTCGGTCGTCTCCCGCCGCGAAGGGGCCCGGATAGTCAGGCCACCCGTGTCGGGTCGGAGGGGAGATTGTCACCACATCCCCCGTGACTAGTCGACGGGAGAGATTTTTCTGTTATTTTTGAATGTAACTGCTTGGCGTTCGTGGACTATGAGGAAGCCTTTTATTCGATTGAGACCTGGGCCGTGTTGCAGTCTCTCCAAAGGTGCCAAATAGACTACCGGTACATCGAGGAGCTGAGGTACTTATATACCAAAGCGCCACCATGTCGGTTTGATTACAAAACCAGAGCTCTAATTCTATCCTACTCCATCCATGGCGAGTACCTAACACACCTACGGTTTGCCGATGATGTAGTTCTTATGGCTGAGACCTTGGAAGACCTGAACACAATGCTTGAAGATCTCGGTAATGCTTCTCAAAGAGTGGGTCTTGAAAGATGAACATGGACAAGACGAAAATCATGTTCAATGCGTTGCACCCGCTCCAGTTAATGTTAGGAACATTACACTCGAAGTTAATTGTGTCAAGTTAATTGTGTATAACTAACTTTTCGATATTTCATCGGGTTATGTGGTAATCCACATACACCTAAACCCGTGCGTCGATGTTTTCAATTTCCATACCACGCGCCCCGCGCCGGCGGCGGCGCCGCGGAGCGCAGTTCTTCATTCTGCGCCGCCCGCGCGCCCCGCGTTGCGTTTTCAGTGTGTTGGACTAGCGTGTTTTCTATTAAGGGCCGGCTGTAAGCCAGCGCGTAGGTATTGACGAAGCTAATCTGTATATGTGTGCCTTCACGCACACAAACATCTCCGCCCTAGCACGAAAAAATGTAATTCAGAAAATTAAAAAAATTAATAACTTTTTTTTTGTCAGAAAGTAACTTTACGTATTTGATGCGTTTGATTTGCCATGTTTGCCATCTGGGGGCTGATGCAGCATCTTACAGACAGTCGAAGGAACTCGTCAGCATTTCAACGTAACCAGTTGGAGTTTGGGCTCATTTGAATAGTCTTGATGAGAACTCTTGTGCCAAGTAGTTTCCTATGTCTGATGCTGGAGTCATCAGGAGGTGGTTGATGGAACTTTTCAACAATTCAAAGTACCATTTCGATTTTGGGCTCGTTTGAATCGTCTTGATGATAACTTTTGTGCCAAAATGTTTCGAAGGTCTGATGCTGGAATCAGGAAGTGGTTGATAGAACTCTTCATCAATTCAACGTAACCACTTTGAGCTTGGGCTCATTTGAATGGTCTTGATAAAAACTTTGGTGCCAAGTAGTTTCCAAGGTCCACTTCTGGAGCCAGTAAGTGGCTGATAGAACTCTTCACCAATTCAACGTAAACACTTCTAGTTTGGGCTTCTTTGAATAGTCTTGATGAGAACTCTTCTGCTAAGTAGTTTCGAAAGTGTGATGCTGGAGTCAGGAGGTGGTTGATGAAACTCTTCAACGATCCAACGTAAACACTTCGAGTTTGGGCTTATTTGAATCGTCTTGATGAGAAATCTTGTGCCAAGCAGTTTCCAAGGTCAAATTCTGTAGCCAGTAAGTGGCTGATGGAACTCTTCATCAATTCAACGTAAACATTTCGAGTTTGGGCTTGTTTGAATAGTCTTGATGAGAACTCTTGTGCCAAGTAGTTTCGAAGGTCTGATGCTGGAGTCAGGAAGTGGTTGATGGAACTCTTCACCAATTCATTGTAAACACTTCGCGTTTAGGCTCGTTTGAATTGTCTTGATAAGAACTCTTGTGCCAAGTAGTTTCCAAGATCTGATGCTCGAGTCAGGAAGTGTTTGATGGAACTCCTGAACAAATCAACGTAACCACTTTGAGTTTGGGCTCGTTTGAATTGTCTTGATGAGAACTCTTTTGCCAAGTAGTTTCCAAGCGCTATTGCTGGAGCCAGGAAGTGGCTGATGGAACTCTTCAACGATTTAACGTAACCAGTTCATTTTTGGGCTCGTTTGAATTGTCTTCATGAGAGCTCTTGACAAGAAAACAGCAACGCAATGTTCAAAATATTAAAAAATCCAAGATGGCGGCCAACTTTTTTGTTTGTAGGCCGATTTAGATGAAACTCGGTTTGTGGTACTATTTTGACAATATAACAGGAACGCAATGAAAAAATATTAAAAAATCCAAGATGGCGGCCAACTTTTTTGTTTGTAGGCCGATTTAGATGAAACTCGGTTTGTGGTACTATTTTGACAAGGAAACAGGAACGCAATGTTAAAAATATTAAAAAATCCAAGATGGCGGCCAACTCTTTTGTTTGTAGGTTGATTTAGATAAAACTCGGTTTGTGGTACTATTTTGACAAGAAAACAGGAACGCAATGTTAAAAATATTCCAAAATTCAAGATGGCAGCCAACCCTTTTGTTTGTAGGCCAATTTAGATGAAACTCGGGTTTTAGTACTGTTTCGTCAAGAAAACAGCAACGCAATATTAAAAATTCCAAGATGGCGGCCAACTTTTTTTAATGTTTGCCGATTTTGATGAAACACGGTTTTTGGTACTGTTTTGATAAGAAAACAGCAACGCAATATTAAAAATATTAAAAAATCCAAGATGGCGGCCCACTTTTTTGTTTTTGGGCCGTTTTTGATGAAACGCGGTTTACGGTACTATTTTGATAAGAAAACAGCAACGCAATATTAAAAATATTAAAAAATCCAAGATGGCGGCCCACTTTTTTGTTTTTGGGCCGATTTTGATGAAACTCGGGTTTTGGTACTATTTTGTCAAGAAAACAGCAACGCAATGTTAAAAATATAAAAAATCCAAAATGGCGGCCAACTTTTTTGTTTGTGGGCTGATTTTGACAGTACTCGGGATTTGGTACAATTTTGTAAAAAAAACCAGCAATGCAATATTAAAAATATTAAAAAATCCAAGATGGCGGCTAACTTTTTTGTTTGTGGGCCGATTTTGATGAAACACGGTTTTTGGTACTATTTTGATGAGAAAACGGGAACGCAATGTTAAAAATATTCCAAAATTCAAGATGGCCGCCAACCCTTTTGTTTGTAGGCCAATTTAGATGAAACTCGGGTTTTAGTACTGTTTCGTCAAGAAAACAGCAACGCAATATTAAAAATTCCAAGATGGCGGCCAACTTTTTTTAATGTTTGCCGATTTTGATGAAACACGGTTTTTGGTACTGTTTTGATAAGAAAACAGCAACGCAATATTAAAAATATTAAAAAATCCAAGATGGCGGCCCACTTTTTTGTTTTTGGGCCGATTTTGATGAAACGCGGTTTACGGTACTATTTTGATAAGAAAACAGCAACGCAATATTAAAAATATTAAAAAATCCAAGATGGCGGCCCACTTTTTTGTTTTTGGGCCGATTTTGATGAAACTCGGGTTTTGGTACTATTTTGTCAAGAAAACAGCAACGCAATGTTAAAAATATAAAAAATCCAAAATGGCGGCCAACTTTTTTGTTTGTGGGCTGATTTTGACAGTACTCGGGATTTGGTACAATTTTGTAAAAAAAACCAGCAATGCAATATTAAAAATATTAAAAAATCCAAGATGGCGGCTAACTTTTTTGTTTGTGGGCCGATTTTGATGAAACACGGTTTTTGGTACTATTTTGATGAGAAAACGGGAACGTAATGTTAAAAATATAAAAAGTCCAAGATAGCGGCCAACTCTTTTGTTTATAAGCCGGTTTCGATGAAACTTGGTTTCTGGTACTATTTTGACAAGAAAACAACAACGCAATGTTAAAAGTATAAAAAATTAAAAAAAATATTAATTGATATTAAGTAAGATATATCTTAGGATGGCGGCCAACTTTTTTGTTTGCAGGCCGATTTCAATGAAACTCAGTTTCTGGTTTTATTTTGACAAGAAAACAGCAACGCATTTATATATACATACATGTTACAATTACCACAGTATAACCATTTTTTTATATAGTAGGCCAACGCCCTTGAAGTTAGTTGATACCGACGTCTCTATAGGTATTTCCGTAATTACGGAAGGGTTGTAACAAAATTAAAATGTGGCAGGTACATTTTGGTGTATTGCGAAATAAAATAAAAAAAAAATTATGGTTAGCATTTTAGAAGTATCAAAATAAAATATATTACATGTTTTATTTAGTTGCAGCTACAATTGTATCTGTCTGTCTGTCTGCCATAAAATTTTGCAAGGGAAATTTGACCTGCTCCTGACGTTTGAATGGGTTGAAGTTTTGTTAAAGAAAAATATTCAGATTGGAAATAAGCCGATTCATATTTCTTTACCTTTAAAGCGCCTTCGTCTATATATCAAAATCATCCCATGTCACAATCATTATTTTCAAACTCTGTATCTTAATATCAATTATTATTTTATTTACTTTTTTTATTTTTTTAAATAGGGTTTACAGCTGTCAAAAACACAGTTAATTACGAAGGATGTTACGTCGTAATTTACTGTGCTTGTGTTAAAGCAAATTAATAATTAATAAAATCTTTTACTTGGCATGATGATGATGATGATACTTGACTCTGTCTCAAGCTATCAAATAAAAACCTGTTACATTTTAATAAGCGAAAAGAGAGAAACAAAAACAAAAAACGGCCACCATCTTGACCATTTGTATTTTTTACATTGTGTTAAGAACGGATTTCTTGTCAAAATAGTACAAAATCGTCACATCTTAATTTACATTGTGGTATGCAATAAAATTATTGAGTATTGAGTATTAAGTATTGAAAAAACCGAGTTTTATCAAAATCGGCCCACAAACAAAAAAGTGGGCCGCCATCTTGGATTTTTTAAATTTTTTACTATTGAGTTGCTGTTTTCTTATCAAAATAGTACCGTAAACCGCGTTTCATCAAAATCGGCCCATAAACAAAAAAGTTGGCCGCCATCTTGTATTTTTTATATTTTTAATATTGCGTTGCTGTTTTCTTATCAAAATAGTACCATAAACCGCGTTTCATCAAAATCGGCCCATAAACAAAAAAGTTGGCCGCCATCTAGGATTTTTTATATTTTTAATAATGCGTTGCTGTTTTCTTGACAAAATAGTACCAAAACCCGAGTTTCATCGAAATCGGCCCACAAACAAAAAAGTTGGCCGCCATCTTGGATTTTTTAATATTTTTAATATTGCGTTGCTGTTTTCTTATCAAAATAGTACCGTAAACCGCGTTTCATCAAAATCGGCCCATAAACAAAAAAGTTGGCCGCCATCTTGGATTTTTTATATTTTTAATATTGCGTTGCTGTTTTCTTGACAAAATAGTACCGTAAACCGCGTTTCATCAAAATCGGCCCATAAACAAAAAAGTTGGCCGCCATCTTGGATTTTTTATATTTTTAATATTGCGTTGCTGTTTTCTTATCAAAATAGTACCGTAAACCGCGTTTCATCAAAATCGGCCCATAAACAAAAAAGTTGGCAGCCATCTTGGTTTTTTTAATATTTTTAATATTGCGTTGCTGTTTTTTTTATCAAAATAGTACCGTAAACCGCGTTTCATCAAAATCGGCCCATAAACAAAAAAGTTGGCCGCCATCTTGGATTTTTTAATATTTTTAATATTGCGTTGCTGTTTTCTTATCAAAATAGTACCATAAACCGCGTTTGATTAAAATCGGCCCATAAACAAAAAAGTTGGCCGCCATCTTGGATTTTTTAATATTTTTAATATTGCGTTGCTGTTTTCTTGACAAAATAGTACCAAAACCCGAGTTTCATCGAAATCGGCCCACAAACAAAAAAGTTGGCCGCCATCTTGAATTTTTTAATATTTTTAATATTGCGTTGCTGTTTTCTTGACAAAATAGTACCGAAACCCGAGTTTCATCAAAATCGGCCCAAAAACAAAAAAGTGGGCCGCCATCTTGGATTTTTTAATATTTTTAATATTGCGTTGCTATTTTCTTGTCAAGAGTTCACATCAAGACAATTCAAACTGGTTACGTTGAATCATTGAAGAGTTCCATCAGCCACTTCTATGAAGAAAACGCAGACTCCAGATAACACTCATATAATTATTGATCCAACTTACAGGTACAGGCATAGTACAGGTATAACAATATAGATACAGTCGACGTCTTAGTGAACTTATCGCCTCGAGGCTAGTTTGAAGAATCACCTCTCTTTGCTCGTTAATCGGGCTCAAGCCTAGCTACCCCCACCGATTTTACCACAGATTAGCCTATTAAATTTAACAAAATGGCGGCAAGAGACGGCATTACCAGTGTTGCTATTAAAAAATAAGAAAAACCTTCTAAAATCATGACATTCGGCCATCTGATAACGTGCTGTCTCCCGACGCACATATAAAAATTATTTAGAATCAATTAATTAGGTAAGTATACAGCTAATATACTGATACACAACTATTCTCAATAGTTAAGTCTTACAACTATGTACCTATTTAGGTTAATCTTATAGTGATAAAAACCTTAAGTTAAAACTTAAAACATAATTGAAACAAATACATTATATTACACAATGCTCAACAATAAACTTTTAAGGAAGCCGATGACTTGTTTAGAATATAGATATTATCGTGAAAATATTGTTTTAGTAAATCTCTAAGTAATACATAATCAAATAAAATAAATTATCAATAAAAAACTAATCTAAAACTATTTGAATCAATGTATAAATTAACATAATCATGACATTCGTTAACAAGCGACTATTATTACTTAGAAAACTTATTTTGAAACTATACTTGTTATATAATCATGTGTAAGTAAGTATATGGAATGATTAAAGTAAAGTCTGGTTATAATCTATAAGCATTAGTTGTGGGTCATAAAAGAAAAATGGATTAGCTTGGTACCTACTAGTTTACATCAATGCATTGTCAGGAGCTACATTCAAGAATATTAGATGGTGTCAGAAGCAAAATCCCTAAGAATGTTACATTACGAATAGGTAGGAACAGAATTTAACTTTAACCTGATAACTAGACACCCTTATCACTTCACTCAAATAGTGGAAAAAGCAACTACGAGTCATGAAAGGATTAAAGACCTAATATTAGATGAATTTAACTATCGCTAAGTTTGACCTAGTTTAGTCCTTACAAAAACAACTGTAGGCCTCTGCACAGTTACCAATTTTTACCCAGATATGATTAACAAACCAAGTTATAGATACGTATTTACCATAGTGCACAATTTGTATTAAATCAAGATATGAATTAGGACAACTAAAGGAATTATTTAAAGGCATGTTCGTAATAGGCATTATTACCGATTAATTTAAATATTCTTACAAGGAAGTTACACTAATAATGAAGATGGCGCAGATACAATTTGAACCGTCACAGCAACAATTTGCTTTTCCAACTTGTCAACCAGTTGTCCAAGGTTTCCAGAGCATTCTTCTCCAGCACCAAATCTTAAATGCATCTATTCTCTGCCTCTGTTAGAATAGTACAGTACATGGTTCCACTCCGTACATGAAAATCAAAAGATCATATTATTATCATTTCTAATGAATAAGTTAATGATTTTAAACAAGTTCGCAATTTAATATCAAAACTTAAAAATGTCTACAAGGTATCCTCATACGAGCATGACCCGCATTCTTATCAACAAATATTCATATTACTATGAATAATATTAGTGTAAATAGATTTAATAATTATAATTGGGATATGAAGAAGTATATTACCATGGATAGAAATAGGACAAGTAAAATCATGAACAGCTTTTCGCCCAAATGAATTAACAACACGATGATTTCCCGTGGGAATAAAATATCCTCCCGGGGTCAAAAAAAGCCGATATGTTATTCCACAGACAAAAGATTTCAAAGATCCGTCCCGCCGATAGCCGTGATTGGGGAACAAACATACAAGCTTTTGCAATCATAATATTAGTAAAATGAGATAAGATACATGACATGATAATATATACTTCAATATAATTCAACTTCAGTATCAGCGATCCACTCGTCTCAATATCCGACTTACAACCACAGCCCACGATGATCACCATCATCACAACAACGATCACCCTGTGATCTGCACCTTCAGTATCATATTATCTCCTCTCATTACCACAGCACGTACACTCTGCTGCCTCCAGTTTGTATGCTGTGTTGGTTCGTACGTTCAAGGGTAGCGGGATCCTCATTATTATATTAACTCGATGCTAGCTCATGATAAGTACCTACTGGATGCTACAATTGTCATCTGAAAGCAGTAAACTCACAACACACATAGTAACCAAATCAATTTTATTAATCATTCAAAAGAAATAGATGTATCTGATAATGAATCAATAGAAATAAATGTAACTATATGAATTCTCATATTCTTTTATAAACATTAGTAGGTAAGGTACTTAGTACCTTCAACCATAGTAGAAACAAATGTTCAACTGACCAGATCTAAAAAAATATGGAAATGATTACTACAGAATATGTGAAGGAACTTCAAAGGTCCGTGAGGATGGTAAACTGCTAAGAATTTTAGTATCACGAGCCTACCAAATGAGACGGTAAATTTGACAGATCTACTTGATTTTTGGTTTAATAAAGATATTAATGCTCATTAAGATAACAATAAATTAGATTCACATAATTTGAAATCATATTTTGTCAATACGTACACTAGGACGGTAGTATTAAAATTCTCAAAAACTAATTTTAAATCATACCGCCAATAACAACAAAAACACGGCAAAACTAACTTGGTATGCTACAGCAGTGGTTACTTGTGGCTTTATTTGTTAGAACAAGTTTAAAACATGAATTAAAATGTTTGCATGAAGATGTATAGAACATTTTAATAAATTGAGAGGTGTGATTGAGCAATAATCGTTTTACTTTATTTTGCTTAATTAGGAAAACATCAGTTACAACTTGACAGTGTAATAAACACGATCTACTTAAATGCACTATGGACTGTTTACAAGTTTTTGCATTAGAAACATCATTTCATCACTATGTTAATGAAAACAACTAGAATAGATATCAGTGAATGCTTCTTGCAGTGCTGTCTAAGCAACTAAGTATCTCTGCTTTTGACTTGCATCTAAATCATTAAGAGAGATCTAGAACACTACGCAGTACGCACAAATAGCAAAATAGCTTCTAGTGATTTTGGCTGTAAGATTTTCCATCTGTCTAAACCAAAACTGAGTTGCCCGGAAGAAACCGCAGTAAGACGATAAGGCCACCATTTGGTTTACAATTTGTTATCTTTGTATTATTATTATTATTTCGTATGTGATTGTTCCGTTCGTAATATTGTGTACAAATAAAGAATTAATCTATGTATCTATCAAACTAGGTACTTAGATAAAGAATCTTCGACGTTCCCGGAAAAATGTAAAGAATGATGATTTCTACTCAGTCTTATGGCTTTATTGTCTAATTATGTAGAAGACTCAGAAAAGTATGTTCCTGATAAACTTTCTCTAGCACTCATCCACAATTTAGTTTGAATTTAAATTAAATTTGAGATTTAAGTTTGCCACTAAACTCAAATTTAAAAAGTCAAGCATAGTGAATTCTTTTAAATTAAGCTACATGTAACAAAAATAATAGACGCAATGTCCACTTGAACAAAGCTACAAAAAATAAAATAAGTAATAGGAAATAGTAAATTTTGGATATCTTTGCATACCTACATTGCTTCCATCCCGAACTAAGTAACTCAAGCACTTGTGTTATGGCATTTGGGAACAACGACGGGGATTACCACATACAATCGGGCAGAATGTTGAAAAGTCCGCTTTAAACATACACCCGACAGGGAATCGAACCCGGTAGGTACCTCAGAGACAGCGGCACCCCGAAAACCTATGCGTACGTACACCGTATCTACAACACTGCTATGGAGGTTGTTAAGCTTATACCAGAAACTAATATTGTTTCCATAGTTAAAAGGTCTATAACAATCTAAGTGACACAGATCACAGTTTATAAAAGTATTACCCAATCGCAATCTTGGAATACTAAATTCGCGACTTTAATAGTGTGCTCTTATTCAAAAGTGAATCGTCATCATGTCTAATCTTATCAAGATCAGAAATACATCCAGTCCTACGTAAAGGTCACCTGGGCATAGACCTAGGCATAGAAAAACAAACCTAGCTCATGGATATTGACCACTCATGAGAATCAAGATATGGTATGGATTTCGTATAAATGGAAACTAAGGTAATTATAAAAATCTTAACTAGGTAAGACAATAACCCCTACTCAAATTGTGGAGCATATGGATACTTATTATGCAAGGAAAAAGAAATGATGCAAACATAATTTAGTATATAAATATCCTTATAAGTAAGTAGGTACTATGTTGCGATAATTAGAGCGCATATTGATAATAATACTTTAAAGGTATCTACTGCTACAGCTGTGGTACCTACTAGATACTCAATGTCAAGCACGTAGGCAACTGTAGATTTAAAAGGCTTTTCATTCTTCCCTAAGGGTATTTTGATAACATCTAAATGATTCTATGAAAAGATAAGTTTTTATAGTTTTGTTTTGTTTTAGTTAGTTTTAGACCTTTACAAACTTTATTTCAGGGGGTGTTACAATCAATTTAGTCGGTTATGCGAGATGAAAATTAAATCTTAAATAGCTTTATTCGATATGCAAATAAATAAACATGAAACATTTTAATCAAAACAACTTCAATACTTTCCCATAAACAAAATGCTCTGCATCATCTCAAATCCTCTTTGACCAGATTCAGCTACGAAGAAGGGTATTCCTCCTTCGCTCAAGACTCCCCTGGGTCGGCCACGTCACCCTGGAGGCCTACCAAGCGGCGCACCAGGTGGCGCGGGCCGTATTCGTCCTCAGATGCTATTTACCTTGGAATGTATACATTATTCATCGGCAAAAGATCGTTCCGTGTCATTCTATAATAAAATCATTAGGTTATCAACACAATATGCCCTTCAGGAAAATTCATGATTTATACTGTTCACTAGCTACAGTAGCTACCTTCATCCTTTATTATTTACAAAAACCATTTCTTTTATTAAGAGCTACTTATCTAGTGCAAAAATGTAAAATGAGTATTGTAAAAACAAGAATAAAACGTTTGAAATTATCTTTGTTCTGTTGTAGTTTCATTTAAATCTAATAATCTTTAAAGTGGCCATACGGGTAGTAAACCAGTATGAAATATAAGTAGGTACTCATTTAACCAGCCTGTGAGAAACGTACTCACTTAACATTTGAACATATTCAGACGAAGGTATGCCACCAACATACATCGTTCGTACTCTAAAATCCGGCGAGTGTATGCCACAAACATATACCGCCCCCTTAATTCCGACGAGTGCATGCCACAAACATACATCGTCCCCTAATATCCGACGAGTGTATGCAACATACATACATCGCCCTCTAATATCCGACGAGTGTATGCAACATACATACATCGCCCCCTAATATCAAATTCAATTTAATGCATTTCAACAAACTAATTCAATGTATCTCTTGTAACCAGTGAGCATGCATAGCTTGCTCACTCAACCCAGTGAACACGTTATATTTGTTCGCTCATCATTAAAAATTAAAAATATTCACATTAGAGATATCCAAATTCACATAAAGACTTTCATATTTAAATATTTAAAGATACCATATTAAAATATTCGTATTTAAACTCATATTCATAGTTCAAGCAATTTATATTGCTATTCACGGTGTTCATATTAATTTAATCCACAAAATTTGTACCTATTAATTAATATATCAATAAATAGAAAGCCAGGATTCAATTGTAAGCAAGTAATACGTACCTATTAAACCAATCTTACCAGGTAACGTAGGTAACCAGTAAGCATACATGACTCACTCAACCCAGAGAACAACACGTTCGCTCAATACATTAAAAAACAAAGGAAAATTTGTAATAATTAATTTTAATAATATTAAGATAAATGAAATGTAAGCAACCAATCATAAATTATTCTTACTCTTTACTACTTCTTACTAGCTTCATAACTTATAGTTTTCTTTTATTCACTGTTAGTATTAGATACCACGTTAAAACATGGATTGTATGCAAAATTTAGTAGCCATAAGTGATTTTACTCTGTGCAACAGTAAAGGCTATCAAAACTTAGCACTAATTACTTAAAACATTACATGTAGGTACACAGCCAAAACTGCCAGTCCTAGCTCCATGTGTAAGATTATAAACAACATAAACAGCAAGTACTCTAATAATATAATAATGCCAATCATCTCCATTAATTCTGTACAATCCACATTTAATACATCATGTAAATTAAACAACAACAATCAAGATATTATGCCAGATTCATGGTACGCTATGATCGTGCCATACGAAAATATCTACTACATACCCGCGTTTAAAATTATGTAAGTATAATCGGAGGGTAGCCCCGACCGTACACGAACACAATTAATCAATTCAAATAAAAGTGTGATCTAGTTTATGTCCGTTCCGTCGGAGAGTAGCCCCGACCATGTACGGAACACAATCCGCCACACAAATATTCCAATTTTAACGCTTTAGATTTAACTAACACGATCGGAGAGTAGCCCCGAACACAAATTAGTAAAATCTTAGTACTAAGCTACGCATATAGACTTTTTAAATTATGTTAGTATAGTCGGAGGATAGCCCCGACCGTATACGAACACAATCAATTAAAACACAAATGCGATTTAGTTTATGTCCGTTCCGTCGGAGAGTAGCCCCGACCATGTACGAAACACAATCCACCGCAAAGGTATTTAAAATGTCATTTAGATAAAAAAATACGCATTAACATGGAATCTGGAATATTTATCCTTTCTCTGCGTGAAGAGAATAAAATAACTCGTTTGGCATTACTATAGCACAGAATAAGCAAATTATTCTTATTATCAGGTTTAGAAATAAACTTACGTGGGTACTTTACCGCTTCTGAAATATGAAGAAAACGCAGACTCCAGATAACACTCATATAATTATTGATCCAACTTACAGGTACAGGCATAGTACAGGTATAACAATATAGTTACAGTCGACGTCTTAGTGAACTTATCGCCTCGAGGCTAGTTTGAAGAATCACCTCTCTTTGCTCGTTAATCGGGCTCAAGCCTAGCTACCCCCACCGATTTTACCACAGATTAGCCTATTAAATTTAACAAAATGGCGGCAAGAGACGGCATTACCAGTGTTGCTATTAAAAAATAAGAAAAACCTTCTAAAATCATGACACTTCCTGGCTCCAGCAATAGACCTTGGAAACAACTTGGCTCAAGAGTTCTTATCAAGACAATTCAAACGAGCCCAAACTCAAAGTGGTTACGTTGAATTTATGAAGAGTTCCATCAGCCACTTACTGGCTCCAGAATTTGA
This sequence comes from Crambus lathoniellus, assembly GCA_949710035.1. Lineage (NCBI taxonomy): Eukaryota > Metazoa > Arthropoda > Insecta > Lepidoptera > Crambidae > Crambus > Crambus lathoniellus. The sequence continues at coordinate 10,691,471 of OX453309.1, read as the reverse complement.
CCTTGGAAATTACTTGGCACAAGAGTTTTCATCAAGACGATTCAAAAGAGCCCAAACTCGAAGTGGTTACGTTGAGTCGTTGAAGAGTTCCATCAACCACCTCCTGACTCCAGCATGACCTTCGAAACTGTTTGGCACTAGAGTTTCTATCAAGACGATTCAAACAAGCCCAAACTCGAAGTGGTTACATTAAATTGGTGAGTAGTTCCATCAGCCACTTCCTGGCTCCAGCATTTGACCAGATATCTGTTGTGATGACGTACCAAATAAATTGTTGAGTGGAAAACTAATTATCTTCCGATATTGGTAGGTATAGCCGGATTTTTGAAAATTTGACTTTACCTACCTTTTCTTTACCACCGCTCAAAGAGTTTGCGTACAGATAGTCTGATTTCGTAATTTTCGTAGCTCAGGAGCTGGGAAAAAGCAACGTGCTCTCACCTTGAAATCAGCGGGCTTACTGAATTTTACCCCCGGTGTGGCTTGTATTTATACAATATTTTATTTATCTCCGCGTTCCATACGAAAATGTATGAGCAATTCGCGCTTTAATATTGACAATGTTTGAAGCCAGATTGTGCCCAATATAAAATAAAAAACGGCAAATATCGTGCGGTGAATCAATTCTATGTTTCATTGCCATTTGATTTAACATTAAATATTATTAAAAATATTTTTATTCTTTAACAATATCTTTAAAACAGAAAACGTTGATTTCGCTGTTTTTAGTGAAGTTTGCGATTTTTTTGCCATTAACGTGAGTTAAATATTTAAAATTTTCCACGGTGTTATTGTAAAGTAACTTTTCCTGTTCACTATTATATTTTTTAAAGTAATTTCTGTCGATAATTCTATGTTACAAGTTTAAAACCCCGAAAGCTGTTTTACGCGTTTCACTTACCGCCTGCCCTTAATAATTATATTGATAAACGCGCATACTTTGAAATCCTGGTGCAATAATGAGAAACGGTCTAAACTACACACGTAGCACGTAGTGTGTTTTCGTAGCACTAACACTGACTACGATTTTCGTAGCAGGCTACGGAATATCAGTGGTGCTTATCATGGTTAAAACGATTTTTTATATATTTCAAAAGGAGTTGAACAAACCTTTGAGCATACAGCGAGGAAATAATTAACTAGCAACATAAATATCATTTATAAATGAGTAAGTAGGGTACCGGTTTTGGCCGCTGTACCGGTTTTGGCCACTTTTTGCTCTAAAAGTTTTCTAAACAACTTTTAGCCATTTTTGATAAAGGCAATTAAAATTAACAACCGTTAGAATTCCTTATGTCATAAGATTTTTTTTCAATAAATTCCATTTTCTGTTTTAAAAAATGTTTTGTATGAAAATTTTAAGAAATTTGTTTTGGATGAAATACTTTATAAACCTTTGTTTTTACCACACTTTTATTAGCTTCACTTGTAACTAAGTCACAATGTAAGAAAATCTTGGAATTCAATTTTAACCTACTTCTGATTGTCGTATTGATTTGAAACTTTGCAAGTCTATATGAATCCGATGACAATACAATAATTTGCTACCATCGAGCTGATCTGATGATGGAGTCAAGAGGTGGGCAATAGAACTCTTCAATGGCTGCTAGGAAACCCCTCGAGTTTAGGCTCATTTGTTTTGTTCTGATGAGACCTATTCGCTACACTTAATTGTGAGGGTCTGATGATGGAGCAGGGAGGAAGCCAGTAGCACTTCTTAATGACCACTAGGAAACCCCTCGAGTTTAGGCTCCGTTGTTTCGTTCTGACGAGACTTATTAGTTGCACTTGGTGGTGAGGGTCTAATGATGGAGCAGGGAGGAAGCCGGTGGCACTCCTTAACGACCAATAGGAAACACCTCGAGTTATGGCTCATTTGTTTCGTTTTGATAAGAGCTATTCGTTACACTTGGTGGTGAGGGTCAGATGATGGAGCTGAGAGGACCCAGTGAAACTCCTTAATGACTTCAAGAAAACCCCTCGAGTTTGGCTCATTTGTTTCGTTCAGACGAGACCTATTCGCTACACTTGGTGACAAGGGTCTGATGATGAAGCTGGGAGGAAGCCAGTGGCACTCCTTAATGGCCAATAGGAAACCCTTCGAGTTTTGGCTCATTTGTTTCGTTCTAATGTGACCTATTCGCTACACTTGGTTGTGAGGGTCTGATGATGGAGCAGGGAAGATCAGTGGCACTCCTTAATGATCACTAGGAAACCCCTCGAGTTTGGGCTCATTTGTTTCGTTCTGATGAGACCTATTCGCTACACTTGGTGGTGAGGATCTGATGAAGGAGCAGGGAGGAAGTAAGGGTTTGGCTCGCGCATCTCGTAACTAATAGACTCCACTTGAATTTGTAAAACTAAATACCCACATACAATCACGCCTTTGAGTTATAATGTTTACGGGGTCGGCAGACACATGAATAGACTGTGAAATCGATTACCATCCCCATCCATAGCTTGCCATTTGTTAAACTAAAAAGTAAAAAATAAATATGTAGTTTAAAAAACTATAAAAACACACTTTTATAGGAACAGACTAAAAAGTACAAAACAACCGTCTATTCAGTAACTGAAATTAAAAAGCGTGGTGCGCCCTTTGCAAAGCATGCATTCAAGTACTTAATATTGACAACGCGCACCACGCTTTTTAATTTCAGTTACTGAATAGACGGTTGTTTTGTACTTTTTAGTCTGTTCCTATAAAAGTGTGTTTTTATAGTTTTTTAAACTACATATTTTTTACAATTAAATTGTTGTTTTGCAATTGACTGGTTTCGAGCGCATTAGAATATATTGATTTTACCTGGGTTTGGTTTTGATTTTTCGCAATACTTACATAAGTTTAACTATCAGTAAGTGGCCAAAACCGGTACATTTGGCACCTCTCACACATTGTGTGTAATATTAAAAAAACTATTTTACTTTCATAAATTTGAAAAATGTACCTTTAAAGGTAGATAAATTATCTATAATTTAAGATATAATTTGTGTCTTAAACACCTAAGACCATTTAGTACTTAGTGCTTAAAAGTCAAAAAATCCTTAAAGTGGCCACAAAGGGTACCTCTGCCCTATATTAAAATTTTATTTAAAACATAAAAAAGGATTTGCTTTTTTTTCTTTTTTTTATTCACAACAGGGTAGCACTTAGCCCTCATCACATCACAAAAACATCATTGTTATGGAGTCAGACTTAGATAAGATGGTGGTAGCTAGCCAGGCGGACTAAGAACAAGTCCTACCACCAACCAAACCGAATACAAGTATTCCCACTGGGAATCGAACCCGGGACCTCTTGGTCTGAAATCGGTGGTGTGAACCACTAGACCACAGACGCGGTTAAAGACCACAGAGCTTTTCATCTTGGAACTTATTTCATTTACTAATACATTGTTCTTAGAGTTAATTTAAGAGTTTCCAAGAGTTAGGTAGGAGCTGTGACACAGATAACTAAATAGTTACTATGTAACAGATAGTTCACTCCGCTAAGCCATTTAAATAAATAGCAACTCTAAATATAACGCAATAAAGTACAATTCAGTTTGTACGGCGCAGGCTCTTTTGCGGACCTAATTTCTATGGATTTACAACGCCGGCGTTGCCGCCGCGTTTTTGAGCCAACACAGGGAGTGAAATAGGCCTGGTTGTGATTAGAAATTTGTTTGAATACGAATTTAGAAAGTATTTAGGCAAACATCGTAAGTTAATAAGTGTCTTGAATGAGTGGTAGGGCAAAACCGAAGGGCAAAACTGACGACTTCCAGGTGTGTTTCGATCTTTAAATAATTAAAATGTTTTAGTATCGGACCAACTATTTAAATTTTATTTTATGAATTTTAAAGCGAAAAATGTAAGAACAGAATAGAATAGAATAGAAAAGAATATTTTATTTCGCAAGAATGTGGTACATAATATAGATTTTAATTACATTCCTTTTAAGTCCAAGACACATCCACCCAGTTAGGGCATGCAAAAAATTTAATTAATTAAACGTTAAAATGAGAAATTTATAACAGCATGACAATAAAACCAATACTCAATACAATAGTTTAAAAGATACTTATTACATATTAAAAAACAAATAATACCAATGACACACAAATAACAGAAAAAAACCAAATACTTAATGTCACGTGCTAAAACTTAATGTCAGAATAAAAAAATATATAATAGTACAATGTCAACTTATTAACTACACTAAGTATAATCATATAGTTTGAATTTTATGATCAAAATATTCATTCATACTGTAGAAATGTTGTACTGTAGTAATGATATTAGAAGTCATTTATTTATTTATTTTATTTTACTTTAATTATAACGGTTTACCAATTACAATAATTAAGGAACACACACTAGGTAATTAAAAACAAAAAAAAACATTCAAACAACAAAAGTAACCAATTATCACATTTCATTCAAAAACACTCTCACAAAAACGCAAACATTCCGACAAAATTACCTGCCATCCATCCGCAAACAGGTCAAATTCAGGGTTGTCAGCAAGGAGAGAGTTGAGCGCGGAAAGGGAGCGCGGTATGGGCGAGTTTGCACGAGCCACGGTACGGCACGGTGGCGGAACAAGCAGCTGATGCCGTCTACTGCGATGGAAATTATTAGGTGCAAAGAGTCTACACAGTTCATCATGCAAGTCGGAGGCATCTATTTTACCTCTAAGAATTTTGCACATAAACACGAGTTGGTGCCTCATTCGCCTAACTTCCAAGGAGTTGTATCCAAGACTTCCTAGAAGAAATTTAGTCGGGTACATAAAGGGGTAGTACCCATTCATACGTTTGTACAAAAATCTGAGAAAAGCTTTCTGTACCTTCTCTAACATCATGAATGTATAATTTATTATATGTACAGGGTGTTTATCTATAAGTGCAATACCTCTTAGGTGGTGATTGTACTCATGAATATGAACAACTTTTACTATGAGGCCAACTCTGCAACTTCACAAAAAAAAATCAGCTGTTCCATACATTCTCGTCAGGTAGGTATTAACAAATTGTATGAAACAGCTGTTTTTTTTGTTGAGTTGCAGAGTTAGCCCCATAGTAAAAGTTGTTCATATTCATGAGCACAATCACCACCTAAGAGGTATTGCACTTATAGAAAAACACCCTGTATAGTAGTGTCAATATTAGAATGTAAAAAGTTTAGTTGAATAAAATCTATTTCTATTCTATTCTTTTCTATTTGTTTTCGAATAAATTTGGTCCACGAGTCGTTACTATCTACTAATAAATACCTCTAAAATAAATACAATTAAAATATTTTTAATACCTACACGAATTATAGCAGTAGTGGAATCAGAGTCCCGGCGCTATCTTTAAATAATGCTAAAACTTGCCATCATTGTTTTTACGGCAGTTAACACACAGTCACAATCACAGAACACGGAAAGATTTTTTTCTGTGGTCAAAATATTAGTAAAATCACTTTAGCCAAGCTATCTTAGTAGGGTAAGAGCCCCGGTTTTGGCCAGTTTTTGCTATAAAAGTTATCTATATTTTTAATTATTTTTTCCAGTGGCAATTAAAGAAGGGGTGTTGTGTGGTAATAATAACAATCGTGAGGAATCTCTATGTGATATGATTTTTTTCAATAAATAAACGCCATTCCTGTTTTGAGAAATGTATGAAAATTTTAAGAAATATGTTAATACTTATAAAAAAAAAGTGTTATTATTGTCATAAAATTACAAATACAGCTTTCAATATCCATACATAAAAAGAAGCAAAAGCCACAAAAATATTGAAGTTGGCGAATGCTGTTGCACGTAGTAGGACAACCTGTGTTACAGGCAACGGGATGAAAGTTATTTTAAACCTTTGTTATTATATTTATTACAATTAAATTATTGTATGGCTATTGATAAGTTTGTAGCACATAAAAATATATTGATTTAACCTGGATTTTGTTATAACTTTTTGCCATCATATATTATGTAAAGGTAGGTACTTACAAAAGTTCGGCAATCAATTAGTGGCCAAAACTGGGGCATTTGGCACCTTTGGCACATTTTCCCGTCGTACCGTATGCACCATTGACCTCCACTATCAATGGTGCAAAATACTTAGTGCAGATGACACTAATTAGTTTCGTTTGCACCATTCGGATTGGGTATGGTCTCATCTGCACCATTGAGATGACACTATATACCGCGTAATATTTTTTTCAATCGAAAACATTTTTTTCTTCTTTTGAATTTGAAAGATGTACCATGGGCAACAGCGTCGCTTAACCACTTCTAAGGTTAAAATTGCATGCATCCCACGCCCCGTCACAACGTATGTTTAGTTCGTGCAGGGGAGATACGCGCGCACACGAATTTTGTTGCTAGCTGGTTAAGGGACGCTGTTGCCCATAGTACCTTTAAAGGGAGATAAATCTATACTAATACTATAAAGAGGAAAAATGTGTATGTATGTATGTAATGAATAAACACAAAAACTACTGGACTGATTTCAAAAACTCTTTCACTTTTAGAATGCTACATTATCCCTGATTAACATAGGCTATATTTTATCCCGATATTCTCACGGGAACGGGTACCACGGGGGTAAAACCGCGAGGATCCGCTAGTTCTTTAAAATTTAAAATATATTTTTTGTCTGACCACTTAGAATTTGCTTCAAAGTGAAATAATCCTTAAATGGCCACAAAGGGGTCTCTCACCCTACTTAGGTAAAATATTAATAAAGCAATCACCAAAAGGCAAGAGCATTGTGATCGTTAGATTCGTCATCACCACAAAGGTATGTTCTGGGTGGGTCTAGGAGGGTATAGGTATAGGATGTCTCAAATCCTTAGCTAAAGTCAAAACAGCCTAAGTAGATAGGTACTCTAATAATACCTGTCAGGCTTGAAATAGAAGTGCTGGCTTGTGTGTCTAGGGATCATCGATTAATTTTCAATCTCAGAGACGGCCCCAAATGTTACCAATTCTATTTCAAAAGCTGTCTAACTAAACCTAGCAACAGGTTATTGCCAGAAGCAGTTAGTTGCTCTTTTGTCGCAAGTTATAACATTTTCGATATTGACTTTAAATCTTTGTTTACCCACTGACATTGGAAGGTTGCGAAGTTGCCTCCCACATACACAGCCAGCATAGTACGACGCTGCATACGCATTACGCATCGGCAGCGGTGGATGTGGGTCATGCTCGTAAGGGGGGTGCCTCCTGAAGCCTTCCCCTACCCAGAAACAACGTACAACCAAATCCAGCTTCTAGCGATTTTAAATCTTAACTTAGTGGCTGATGGTTGAGATTTCTTTGGGTTAAGTTTAACTATAGCACGTTAGAAATAACTTGTCATTGCGTGACGTCACGCGGGCTCGTACCCAATCGATATTTGGCGTCGGGTGATTTCGGGAGTCGCCGGCACGGGTCGGCGGCGCGAAAACCACGTGCGCGTTACGTAACTCACGACTCACGGCACAACTCATTGACAAAGATTATTTTATGTAACGAAGCCTTGCTGTGTACAACAACGGACTTGGCTATCTGAAGGAAAGTTTAAAGCAGGAATTCCAATGTACAACATGCGATTGAGGACGAAAAATCTTGGAGCATTTCCATAAATTAATGACAAGTTGACATGACTTTTTCACAGTATTTAGTCAAACCTGAAAGTCAGTTTTCTAGAAATAGGTAAATAGAAGAAAATAAAGCTTTTTGAGTGAGTTCTGAAACCGATTCCAAAGTTAAGAATTAAGTTTATAGAATTTTGTTTAATTAGAGATTTTACCTAAGTACTTACCTACTTTTATTGACCATAAATATAGCTGAGGGCTTATAACTAAATATAAAATTTTTAGAATTGTACCGTAGGTACTAGGTACCTACTTTGATATCATAATTTAAGTATCATCATGTCAGTCGAACGATGCCCACTGCTGGACATAGGTCTCCCCCAAGGAGTTGTATTTAAGTATATAATAAACAAAATTATGTTACTTACTTGTACTTGTTAAAACTGCTACAATACAAATGTTGCAAGTGTAAAAGCACAAGAAAGTCACACATTTTTGGCAAAAAACGTGATAGTTACTACGTGTTTTCCAAAACATAGAAATTAGAACACTTTCAAACCCTAAACCCAGATAATATCTATGTCTGATGTTCTAACAATCTGGAAAAAGAATGCTGTTCTCATTTCAGTTATTCCGTTCCATATGAAATGCTAAAAGCGGGCGAGTTCGTTCATCTGACATCTGGATCACGCGTAGGAGCGCTGGAAGGCTTATGAGCACATTCCGGGCTGGCAGGCACGCTTGCTCAATATCTGCAAATCTGAGACCTAGCTCTATTAGGTAGGTATATAGGTAGCGATGCTGAATAATTTTGTACCGTGATTAGTTAGCATGGTAATTATATTTTGGGTTTCTTGCTTATTCTTTTGGTTGGGCGACATTATATTGTCGATTTTAAGGTCAATTTCACGTGCAAGAAAAGACAAAGTACGTAAAGGAGGTTAAACCAAATCTGGAAACTATATTATACTTATATATACTGTTGTATACGTAAATTAACCATAAAAGCTCACACATCTTGAATACGCCATGGAGACCAAGAAAGATCGTTTAGAATAAGCTTTTTCCATAAGTAGACCTTAAATAGATGCTTCCTTAATGATTCATCCATTCCAGCAATTTTTTACGTCCAATTAAAGTTGAAAAGATTAGAGATGTTGTTTGCGGAATCCACAAATGAAGCTTTTGCGTGCTCCGTCGCTAGCTGATCATTTTGTTTCGGCGGGTAGTTGCGTAATTGGCTCATTGTTGTCACTGATTTACTGCCCTCTTTTATTAATACGCGAAGGAAAAATATTTGATTAAGTAGGTACATTCATGAATAAACGATAATTTAATTATGATCATTTCCTTATTATTAAGAAGCTATATTACCGCAAAATACAAGATGCTACAAATCAAAAACTTTATCTAAACCGTAGTTATTATATATAACCTTACCTCGAAGCCCCTAACTCTGTTGTTGTGTAAATGTTATTTATTTTTCGCAAATGCAAGAAAAAACATGTCTGGCTCTGGCATCTTTTTCGCACAGGTGCATTGAACTGCCAGACGAGTCGATCATCAAAACTGCATCAGTAAAGAGTAGGGCAGTGCAATAATTGCATAAAGTTTAACCGGGCTCGATCGATGTGAGGGTATTTACCTCGCCGGGCGAAAATAATCCGGGTGCCGGTGATGTCAGAGGGTGTAGCTGATGCGCCTGCGCGGCGGCGTGGATCGTGGGAAATCGGGCGTCTTCGGAAAATGTCGACAGGGGTCGTCGAATGGCGGCTAGTATCGGCGAGTGGCGGATAGTCTCTGCCGGGCGGCAGTCGGTCGGCGGGCGCGAACGAGAAATGGCGCCCCGCGCCCGGTGCGGCCGGTGAGGCGCCGGCCCCGCCGACCGCCCCGGTCGACGGGCCAGCCGGGCCACGGACGGCCCACCATGTCCTTACTCAGCGTCACAGGTGTGTTCAGTTGTGCATTCAGTGCCCTTTGTGCTTCCAACCAAACGCCGCATGGACGCTTTGTAGTGTACAGGTATTTATGGTGGTACGAGGTTCCGTAAGACGTTCCCTACTTATGCCGCAGAACGCTGTATTGACAGAAACTTGCGATATTTCGCAATCGGGTTAGCGTACTTAACTACTGTTTTAATGTCGAAAGCGTCTGCGTAGCTCCCCGCATTTTATTCGCTTTGTCAAGACGGATCGGAGACGGATGATAAATGAAAGATAACTGAAGTTTTACGCGATTAATACTATTGGTCATGGTCTGTTTGTTTGTTATGAGGTGGCAAACGTTTCATCTCTGTCACGTTGCGGCAACAAAGGTTACAGTCATGGCAAAAGGTTTACAGGCGGTCGAATGAGCAAATTATTCCCACTCGCAGCGACTGCCGCCGGCCGCCGCGGGCTTTTGACAAAGCTTTTTGCTAAAAATGAGTACATTTAATTCAAATAAAAACAGCGTAAACAAAACAATTTAATCAGCCACTTGTTTATGTAGCTCTTGACATTTAAATGCATTTTAAATTAAGCCATTATCTTTACTGATAGCTGCTTTAAGTAAACAACTAGACTAATACATACACCTGAAAGTAGAAAAAGTCATAAAGTGAAGCCGACATGCATTAATCGATAAAATGTTTATCTGTACACGTTCTATTTAGTAACTCGGGAAATGTTTTGCGTGTGTATGATATCGGGTGGGCTCTAATCCTTCGCTGCAAGCCTAAGGCGGCGTTCACACGTCGTCGTATAGCTGTTTATACCACGTTCCGCCCTATTTTATACCTAACTGGGTCGTGCTATTTTACTTTGACAAGATTGAAATAGATTGTGAAAGGGGAGTAGATTGTTTTGTTTAGTTTTAAATTGATATCTAGGTAACGTTATAACTTTTGTTAGTGCAAAACATATAAACATACTCATTCCTTTGTAATATTACTTTTTAATACAGTCATACATAATTATTTTCAACTGAAAGATTATTTTTTTGTCCTATTTCTTTTACTTACATATGATTATGGTGTGCAGAATTAGCCTTAATTGAGCAAAATAACGCAACTAATCATCTCATTTCACACGGTGACGCCGCCGGCGCCGGTGGGCGCCACATGCTACGAATCGTCGCCACTCGCTTTTTGGCCGTCACCGGCCACTTACGCCGACAAACTGCAAGAAAATGGGTCACAAAAAGTAGTGGCCACCGACCGCAAGTGTCTACTACCAGTCACAAAGTGTCTGTCGCGTGCTTTAGCTACCTTTGTAGCCGCTGTAGTAGCTTCAAGCGGCGCGGCGGCAGCGCCGGCGACGGCTTTAGTGGCGGTCGAGTGAAGCTCGTGTGCGGCGACGCTTATGTGATGTGTGTGACTAGGGTTGCCAACTTTTTTTGACAAAAAAAACGTATAAAATGGTTTGAATAGGAGAAAATAAAGTATTTGGAAGAAAAAAGAGTATTTTTCAAATTTTATGCAATTTTTTGCCTTAAAAACGTATTTTTGTGTGCTTTTATAACATGTTAGCACTTTTTTGCTATTTTAAATGTTTGTTTGACAATCAAAATATAAATTTAAATAAATAGGTAAACAATTCGTTTTAAGTTTAATTTAATGACGCTTTATCTACTTCTCCCTTCTTGCCGCTTCATATTCATTTCATTACAGAAAAACTTAGAAAAACTCTCTCAGTGAAAGCTGAAGTGGCGGGAACAGAGAGTAATTTACATTTGGTCATAATGAGTGTTTTGTTTTGCGCATCACACTGCGATTAAGGTTGGAAATAAAGTATTTTCACATACTTTATTTGTATGCAAAAGTATAAACTATCATTACCAAAAATAAATTAGGATAAGTACGTTATAATAAAGTACGGTTGACAACCCTAGATGTGACGCGACGCGACGCCAGAATACCTATCTGTTTCATATACACTTATTATGAACATGGCAGAGACAGATAGAGAGAGAGAGAGAGAGAGAGAGAGAGAGAGAGAGAGAGAGAGAGAGAGAGAGAGAGAGAATCGCACCACACTGCATTAGTATGTTTCTATTCTAACCATACTAAATGTATGAAACCCGTCAACAGTTCAACACATTGCGCCAGGCCAGACAAGTGTGATTCCGACTTTATGCAAATACAAACGTTTCCCGCTTATGCGAGGTAGTGCGGGTAGTACCCGCGATAATCGTACCGGGTACGGTAACGGCGGTAGTTTCAAAACTGCCCGCTAAAGTTTTAACTTAAACATAGGTAGGTAACATGGTAAAATACTTGATTGCTATTTTTGTTTTCAATATTTCCAAACTAATTTCATTTTCATAACCACCTGAATTGGAATGTTTTTATATTTTTCATATAGAAATAATATTGATTTTTTATGAAATAATTGAATTTTTATAAAAAAATATTAAAGCATAAGAGAGGACGCATAGCTCTATCTAAAGTGACGGAGACGTGAGTGAAGGAGATCTGGAAAAAGTTATAATGCTGTCTCCTGTGCTTTTAAGTACTTACACCATTTACCGGAAAAAAGTTCATTTTGTGATCTACCAATTGAATCTATGAAATTATAGGATTTCATAAAAACAACTAGGCCATAATTTTGCAAGTAAAGACTAGTTAGGCAATTTGGAATGCACACTTAAGTGCCCCACAGACTGTAGTCCGCCTGCAGGCAACGGCCTGTCAGTTGGCCGCAATCAGCCACACACTCAGTTTTACATACAAAAACCGAATGTCAGGCGGCATGTTCGATCGAGGACTGCAGGTGGCCTGCCGGCGAACTCATAGTCTGTGGGCCACTTTAGTGTTGAACTGTCAACAGATATGATAAATCGCTCCATATTTACAACTACTTACATCCATTACTATCGAAAATACTTACGCGGCCCACGCACTAAGAGCAACCCTTATACTCTAGGTAAGGTAGGTAGGTAAGGAGGTACTCAACTAAGTATACCGAGACGGTTTAAATATAGGCATCAACCCAAAGAGTTTTTATTAGCGTCTCAAGCAAACCTCAAGAAAAATTCTAAGGCTTATTTGAGCCATGTCATCCTTTTCATTTATCAACTGGGACATATCTTTTTTCACATTCACATGTTTAGGTTGGAGACTAATAAGGCTCTATCTACACTCAACTTTTATTATGAAAATGTTCTTGAAGAGCTAGTGGCGAGGTGGCTTAGTGCGTTTGGATTTGGACTACGTTAAAAGCGGTATCAAGCAACTTTACAACTTTACAAGCAAGTTAACAATACCTAGTTTAAGTACTTCTACTAATAGTAGACTAATTAATGTAAATAAAACTGTGACAAACTCAGATTTAAACTGAGGCGCAAGACAACAGCCAGACCTATTAGTCTTAATGTAATTCATCAAAACATGCAAGGTCTGTCTGGCAAAGAATTGGAATTAGAATTATTTGCTGAATGTCATGATATTCAGATAATTTGTTTAACTGAACACTGGCTGCAACATCACGATACGTCTTTGAATGTAAATAATTTTCAACTATCTAGTTCATTTGGCAGGAAAACAACAACTCGTGGCGGATCTCTAATTTTAGTAAATAGAAATAGTAATATTCAGTTTAAGGAAAGAAAAGATATTGTAAACTTTACTAGAGAACGCCATGTTGAACTGTCTTGCATAGAATTAAATAGTTTGGTGATAGTATGTGTATACCGACCTCCTACGGGTAACTTTGACATCTTTGAATCAGTAATGGAGAATGTACTTAAAAAGTTAAAATTAAAAAATAAGTCTTTATTAGTCTGTGGCGACTTTAATATTGATATTCTGGAAAGTTCTTCGCTAACCACTCGTTTACTGACTTTGTTCAAGTCATTTAATTTAATAAATCAGTTCTTTGAACCCACTAGGGTAACTAGCCACTCTGCCACTTGCTTAGACAATGTTTTTACGGAATGTGACCCGGTGAGCAAGATGGTTTTTAGTAATATCACGTCTGACCATTACGGATTGAGAGTGTCATATGAGTTAAACATTGTGGATGAAGCTAAGACTATAGTATGTAGGCCAATAACAAAAAAGCGACTGGACAATTTTAAACATAGTATTGAAGATAACATTTTAGTAATGCCCTATAAGCATGACAATCCTGATGTCTTGTACGGTAACCTCTCTCAATTGATCAATAATGAGTTTCAAAAATGTTTCAAAACTCAAACTATTAAATGTACACAAAAGTTAAAGTTCTGTGATTGGGCTACGCCAGGAATTTATAAAAGTAGAAATAAACTTTATGAACTTTATAAATTGAGGGAAAGTAACCACTGTACGGGTTTCTTAGAACATGTTAAAAAGTATTCCAAGACTTTCAAAAAAGTATGTGCTCTAGCCAAATCTAACTTTATAAAATTAAAAATTAAACAGTCTAATAATAAAATTAAATCCACCTGGGATGTTATAAATCGTGAAACGGGTAAATATAAACCCCGTGAAAATAGTTGGGCGCTTAACATAAACAATACATTAGTTAAGTCGGATAAAGAAATTGCAAATATATTCGATAATTATTTTGTAAATATTCCGTTGAAAACGACATCAGATTTGGATTCTTCACCAGCGGCTGCTGCCTCCATGCTTAGAAACAACGTAACTGAATGCGGGTCTTTGTTTCATTTTAAAAGTATTGAAGCTGTAGATATTATAAAAGCTTTTAAGTCACTTAAAATGAAAAACACAACTGATCTATGGGGTATATCTGTAAATATTATCAAAAGTATTGTTTACCCAATTGCTCCCTATCTTGCTGACATTTTTAATTTGTGTATTGAGCAAGGAGTTTTTCCTGATCTTATGAAATTCAGTAAAGTTATTCCTTTATTCAAATCAGGAGACAAAGAAGACCCAAGTAATTATAGACCAATATCAATACTGCCCGCCTTAAGTAAGATATTTGAGAAAATAATACTGGAACAGTTATTAACGTATTTTAATTTAAATCATCTTTTACATAGTAAACAGTTTGGTTTTTCAAAGGGTCGATCTACAACTGCTGCTGGGGTTGCGCTTTTAAGACATATATTTAAGGCCTGGGAGGGGTCGCGGAATGCTCTTGGCATTTTCTGCGACTTGTCTAAGGCTTTCGATTGCGTGGAGCATCGGACGCTGCTGTTGAAGCTAAATCACTATGGTGTGAAGAATAATGCTCAAAATTTGTTATTGTCGTATCTCAGTTCCAGGACTCAGGCCGTTGACATTAATGGCGAAAAATCATCCGGCTGTCATGTTAAGATGGGCGTACCTCAAGGTTCAATTTTAGGGCCGTTCCTCTTTTTGGTTTATATAAATGATTTACCGTTCTTTGCAGAAAGATTTTGTGAGATTGTCTTGTTTGCGGATGATACCTCCTTGATTTTTAATATCGACAGGAATAAAACTCAGTTTGACGATGTAAATGAAGCACTCTCACAAATTCTTACTTGGTTTAATGTAAATAATCTAAAGCTTAATGCAAAGAAAACAAAGTGTGTCCAGTTTGCTTTGCCAAATGTACGTGATCAACCTATTAATATTAAAATTAATGATGAAAAATTGGATTTAGTAGATTCAACCGTTTTCTTGGGTGTAACTCTTGACGGGAAACTTCAATGGACCAAACATATCACGACGCTTGCTGGCAAACTTAGTTCAGCTGCATATGCTATTAGGAAAGTGAGACAGTTAACAGATGTCGAAACGGCTAGGATTGTGTATTTCAGTTATTTTCATAGTATCATGTCTTATGGTATTCTGTTATGGTGGACAGCAGCTGATATACAGACTATATTTATTTTACAAAAACGAGCTATAAGGGCGATTTATCAGCTAGGCTCCAGGACATCTCTCAGGGACAAATTCAAAGAGATTGGTATATTAACAGCTGCATCCCAATTTATATTTAATTGCATAGTTTTCGTTCGTTGCAATATAAATGAATATATCAAACATAGTGATTTGCACAACCGAAATACTAGAAATAAAAATAAACTTGTAATGCCTCGGTACAGGCTAAAGAAGGTTCATGGATCTTTCCTGGGTCTTGGGATACGCTTTTACAACAAAATTCCAGATGGTCTATTGGACTTGCCTATTGAAAAGTTTAAGATGCACATAAAAAATGGCCTCGTTAAAAAAGGATATTATACTGTTAACGATTACTTAAAGGACAAAACGGCTTGGTCATAATTTAATTTAATTTTTTTTATTGTATTGTGTTACATTCTAGTATTTCGCATTTGTTTTTTTTTTAATTCGCCATTTAACACGGGTAGCTTAAGTATGTCATGCTCTCGTTAAACATTCCTGCGGTGGTGTCGTGTGAGTCGGGTCGTTACGTTCCCTAAAATATGGTTGAGCGAAGCGATGGCTGGCTCATGCGTCATGCTCGTGAACGGGTGCTGCCAGTGGGGTGGGTCTGCTCATGTCTACTTGTGTTAAAGGTGTTCGGGATATGGTTAATAATAGTATTATATTGATTTATGAGCGAGCTGGTGTGTCTCATAGTAATTTTGGTATCCGTGTCTTACAGTAACAGCAATTTTTCTAATAATTGTTTTATTTATTCAAAAATTCCTTTTATTTGTTAATACTTATAAATTTGAATATACAGCGCAGCTTGCAGTTTCCTTTTCATTAATCCTATAATACAATGTGAATAAGATTAAGATTAGTGTGTCCATTAAACTATTTGATTCCTTGTTTAGTTGAAAATTGTTTACTGTTTTAGGTAATAAGCAAAATTGTACTTAATTTAAGCGGCATTCTGTATTGTGATGGAAAGTAACCTTACTATTATGTGAAGGTCACTTTTCAAATTTGACGACTCTGTATAAGTTAAAACAGGGAGAAAAAAATAGCCCTTGGCGAGTTTCTTGCCGGTTCTTCTCGCTACAAGGTCTCCTGCCGTAGGATTTGCGAACCGATGGCGTAGCTTCATTGACGTTCATAAGTGTTGTTAAACAAACCTAAATTGAATAAACGATATTGAATTTTGAATTTTTTGAATTTCATGATCGTCAGTAATGGGACAGATGACCAAACATTTATACATACTTACTAGCTCGCCTCGCCTCGCTCGTTTACTATTGTACGCCAGCACTTTAAAAATTTGCCAAAATGCACCTATGGAGATCTTTTTTTACTGATCTTTAATTGTTGAAATTCATGGGCGCACCACGTTTTTTAATTTCAGTTACAGAATATACGGTTATTTTGTACTATTTAGTCTGTCTTTTCCTATAAAAGTGAGTTTTTTTTAATTTTTTAATCTACATATTTATTTTTTTACTTTTTAGTTTAATAAATGGCAAGCCATGGATGGATGGTAATGGATTTCACAGCTCATTCATGTGTGGCAGACACACGCCCCGTAAACATTATAACTCAAGGGCGTGATTGTATGTATTTAGTTTTACAAATTCAAGTGGAGTCTATTAGTTACCGGATGCGCGAGCCGAACCCTTACATCCTCCCTGCCCCATCATCAGACCCTCACCACCAAGTGTAGCAAATAGGTCTCATCAGAACGAAACAAATGAGCCCAAACTCGAGGGGTTTCCTAGTGGTCATTAAGGAACGCCACTGACTTCCTCCCTGCTCCATGATCAAAGTCTCACCACCAAGTGTAGCGAATAGGTGTCATTAGAACGAAACAAATGAGCCCAAACTCGAGGGGTTTCCTTGTGGTAATTAAGTAGTGCTACTGACTTCCTTCCTGCTCCATCATCAGACTCTCACCATCAAGTGTAGCGAATATGTCTCATCAGAACGAAACAAATGAGCCTCAACTCGAGGGGTTTCCTAGCAGCCATTAAAGAGTTCGAATGCCCACCTCTTGAATCCATCATCAGAACAGCTCGATGGAAGCAAATTATTGAAATGTCATCACATTCCTATAAATTTGCAAAGATTCAAATCGATACGACAAATTAGAAGTGGGTTAAAATTTAATTCCAAGATTTTCTTACATTGTGACTTAGTTACAGGGAAAGCTAATAAAATGAACTGCTGAAATGTGACTGTGTCTCTAGCTACCTCTTTCTAAAACGCAATTTTATATGGCGGGAGTATGGCGCTACATCAGATCATTAATACTATAGGGCGCTACCCACTTGTGAGTGTGACGTCAGAAGTTGGTAGCTCTGTTCTTGTCTAATGTGAAAGTTTGAGGGACTATATCTCTCATAATATTTGAAAATAAATACCTGTCTTGTATTGCTGATATTTCTAAACACATTTTAAATAGATAAAAAAAAGTCCAGTCCCCTATTGTATCAGCCCAGCAAAGTGAGAGCATTAATGCTTACTCTCGCGGCATTGGATAAAACAATTGAATTGTATTGTTTGCGTATTAATATGCTAATAATAAAAAAAATAAAAAAATCTTACAATCACACCAATTATCTAGCTCATAAGTAGTTTTCATTAAGAAACTGACGAAGATCATGAGACACGCTTGAAAGCAAAGCGAGAATGGGTTATTCTGAATCTTCGTTTTTGGAAACAGATATATGCTAAGTTAATACAGATTACCTGCTGATCGGAAACGAATCACTTCTTTTCGTGCCTCAGAGACGTTAATTATAATTTATCTTACAAAATTATTTAATCCCCTGGGATCACGTCGTGGAGTCCACGCATGCAAAGCCGCGGGCGGCCACTAGTATGTATATATTATTTGCCCAGACCGAGACAAATAGACATGTTCCACGCACACAAATATTTGTCTTGTGTAGGAATCGAACCCGAAACCTCTGGCGCAAAAGGCAGGTATCCTACCCCTGCGCCAAATCGGTCGTCGAATGTGTGCACGTTTCGAGTTTAAAGATTTAAAATGATTCTTAATATACAGGTACATCGACCGGGTCGAGAGGCCCGCGCTAATAATCACGTATTCCTACTAAAAGACTTCTAGAACCTTTATCTTACAGACAAAAGTTACACATGTGATTCTAACTTTACGTAAGTCCCTATAATGAGAAACAAAACTCATTAAACTTTCAGAAAAATACTTACCTAATGTTAGATGTTGAGTATCCTATTAAAGGATTTGCAAGTATAAATTGGTCTGGTTTTTCCTTTATTAATATACCTACCTGTCAGAGTTTGTATTATTATTTGCTAATAATTAGTTATTCAGGCATTTTGGCCCATCCAATGGTTTAGACCTTCACCTTTACTTTCATATATAAAGACAGTAAAGAACTTCAGCCTGCTGTACACGGGTAGAGTAAACGGTAGAGTAGAGTGGCAGAGTACTAACTATCCTACTAACTATACTAATGTAGACATCATTGGTAGAGTAGAGTAGGTACTGAAATTTGGTAGAGTAGAGTAGCTAGCACCGCGGGCAAGCTACTCTACCGCTCTACTCTACCGTTTACTCTACCCGTGAACAGCAGCCTAGGCTTGAACTCGACTTTTCCCCTGTAGCCGACTTGGCACCACGAGAAAATTATGTCGTTTCTCATCCTCGACGGCGACGCGTGTGTCTCGCTTATATTACTAATATGCGAGCGGGACACAGTCACGTTGACGTGAGAATGAGAATCTCGTGGTATGCGTGTTAGGCCGACTGGCGTATGCTTTATCTGCTCTAAAAACCAAAGTAACTATTTAACTGTTAGCATACTATATCAATGTGAGGTCTATTAGTGTCACTAAATTTAAAAATATTCGTTTGCATTAAAATTGTTTAAAAATATTTAATTTATCCAGTTTTATCCGTAATAAAAATGGTGTTTGAACTTTATTATTCACTAGTGCTCCGCTCACGACTTCGTCTGCGTGGACCCCCTTTTTACAACTTAGAGGAGGAATTTCCATATATCCTCTCTTAGTGCTCCCCTACACTCCCCAAGGAACATACATGCCAAATTTCAGTTTCTTGCACCCAGTTGTTTCGGCTGTGCTTTGTCTGTCAGTATTAACGCAAGAGTTTTATAATAAAAATAGATTTCGAGTAAAAAATCATATTCACTTCACATAGTAAAGTGAGAACCCATATCAACATGATGTACAGTTTACCCTTAAATATATAAAAGTTGCGTTGTAGTTTCCTCACAAACCTGTGGAACTAGCGGACCAACCCGACCGTGTCAATTAGTATGCTCTGTTTCCCAGGCCGAAATGAGCCGAATCGACCGCTCACTGAATTACAAAACAGATGTTAATTTACCCGCGGCGATAATAATATGCCGCACCACGTGAATATAAATACTAAACCGCCACGCAATGGACCGTGTGAAAATATAATTGACTTGTGCAAATAAAAGGGTTTATTTAGTCATCATGAGAGGGTTTACCTGAAAATTCCTAGTAACTATTTGAATTCTAATAGTAACTCTCTCTAGTTTACTACGTTTTAGAATAGAATCATCATCAACATAATGTCAGCCGTACGACGCCCACTGCTGGGCATAGACCTCCCCCAAAGATCCCCACAACGATCGGTCCTGCGCTGCCCGCATCCAGCGGCTTCTCACGACCTTGACTTGATCGATAGAATAGAATAGAAAACGTTTATTTGGTGCAAAAACAACTTATAGAAGAAATAAAAACAAATTTTCTTACAATTAAAATTAAATGTTGATTAAGTTAGAAAAAAATGCAGTCAAAATGGTTGCCCCTCAGCATTAGTGAAGGCGAGCCATGACGCTAGTTTTCAGTGGAAACCAGTGAAAGAGATCATAAACTTAAAAATACCTAGTAGAGTGTGTGTCAGATAACTCTGCACGTGCCTGACGCGTTTTGGCGCTAGTTACAGTGCATTTTTTTGTTCTAATGTTATAGAAAAGATTAGTATTCGATTTTTACCGTGCGCAGACTTATCTGACGATAACTCTGCACGTGCCTGACGCGTTTTGGCGCTAGTTACAGTGCATTTTTTGTTCTAATGTTATAGAAAAGATTAGTATTCGATTTTTACCGCGCGCAGACTTATCTGACGAGCACATTACTACTAGTTTTTCTTTTCACTAAGAAATGTCATCGATTTTGGTGGAAAGAAAAGCTGCATCCATAGATTTTTTTACAACTAGAACTCCGTTCAGGTATCACAACCGGATACTTTAAATCCGGTTTTGATTTTTTTGGTACCTAAGAACAGATCTTTGTACTCGTATGTATTATAATTTCAGACTTGCCCATACTGACCGTTCTAAACGTGCCACCCTGTATACTACTATTAAAAGCAAAAGTACCTAACTCTAAGCAAATCTGTTTTATTTCAAAAGAAACTCTTTGTCAACTACCTTTTCAAGCTTGAACCACAAATCCAACTTAGGTTAATGATGGATTGGACCATAGGGAAGGGCATAAGGCTACCTTTTGTCGCGAATATAAATCTTGGAGGGGTGAAATAGGGTATGAAAACTTCAACGTGGTTAATAAGATATGATAAATATAATTAGTAGTCCGAACTCACATGACTTTTTCCTTTATTTCAAATTGTTTCTCACAGCTGAATGCAACAGTGATAGCATATCTTACTCCTGAGGTAACTTTTTCCACATAATGTAAATTCTCCTTGCCGCTTGTAAACATACTTAGGCGTCCTTTTCGTGGTTCTATAGTCATATTGTAGCTTTTATCTATAAATATAAATCTACCCCCTTTAAAATCGACACCATAGTCTCCAAGATATAACAATGTAGTGTAATGGAATGACTTGTAAGTTTCTTTATCAATGTGAGGATGCCAATATTCATCATGGATAGTCCATAGTCTCCAAGATATAACAATGTAGTGTAATGGAATGACTTGTAAGTTTCTTTAACAATGTGAGGATGCCAATATTCATCATGGATAGTCACAGGCTTTTTAGTGGTAATTACAGAAAAAAAAGTTGGTGGTTGGTTTTGTCAGTTAGATAAGAAAAAATCGGCCAAGTGCCAGTTGGACTCACCCATGAAGGGTTCCGTACCCACTTAACGTACCTACCGATTGCCTATACCTATCCAAAATTCCACTATAATTTTTTGTCAGCAAAATATAACTATGTTTTTCATAATGTTTGTATAAATGTCAAAATTACAGCCCTGGGTGCTTACCATCAACTCTTATTACGGTTTTGTTTAGGAACCTAAACTGATCTGCTTCGCTTATTCGTACCACGACAGCTTAATATCAATGACAGCGATTCAGTGATCGATCAATGACATCTCACAGCCGCTAAGCTGTCAGAAACTCTTATTTGACTTATAACCCGGTCGATTTAACATGTCACCTGCAGGTTATACCCGTCCCTCACACTCTCCGGGCATGACAGAATCGAGTGAAAGAGACGGGTAGAAGAAAAAGGACACAAATCGTTCGGTCATTAACATTTAGCAATTCATTTGCGATCCAGTTTTTAGAAGGTCAGAGTACGAAAGAAAGCGATTCATTTTAGGAACCTATTCTGAATCGCGCTATTTTTGAATCGCTGTCATAAAGTTGATGGTAGGCACCCAGGTCGTTACGCATACGTGTTGTTTCATACATAATACTTTTTATTGCCATGCATGTGGCACGCTTTTTGACCCGCATGAGCAAAAATGCATCAAGTCATTATAGTTTGCCAGTTCGTCGTTTACTAACATTAAATTTATATCAATTCGTGTCAAAAAATAATTAAATTCTATTCTTTAAATATATAAACTTAACTTTTGATATACACCAATTCGGCAAAACTAATAAATTGGTAACTTGTTTGGGAATTTTAAATCCATTTCATTGGTAAGTCTTTTGTCAGCTGAAACTTCATTCGTCCTCGAAATAAATTAAAAAGTTTTTAATTGGTTTACTGAACAAATGCTGGAAATAGGGTGTTAGGGAAACGTCCACAATGAAATCAAAATTTGAAAACATTATGGCTTTCTGACGATAACAAAAAAAATATAAGGCTGTATTTTTAATATCTATGACACAAGTACCTACATATTTAAACTTATCTCAAAATCAGATCAATCAATAAGTAGGTACTTGTGGTTAAGTTATGTTACAATGATTAAAAATTAACTAAATACCTTCAACAAGCTAAGTGTAGAAAACGGTATTCAGGGTCCTTTATTTATGTATTATGAAAGCTTACATGATTACCTAAATACTAAAATAAACACAAAGTACACCATGTGATATTTTCGTGTTATATATCGTAGGTGGAAATAATATTCGATTCACGTTGTCCTGGGGATCATGGGAAAAAAAGACGGGGACAACGGGAATAGTAATACTTACTTATAGTGGAATGTTACGGAAAGTTTAAAAGAGGTGCTTATTGATAAATCGTAAATGAACATTTATTATGTAACAGGTCCATTCTACAAGTTTCGATTCCAATATTCGTCTTGCATTTAATAAAATTAAAAAAATACTCCAAAAATCTGAAAGATTTGAATAGATCCAAATTCAATGGTCTTTCATTTAAAATCTTTGCTTAAAAAGCTTTTCAGCGATGCTACACTTTATTACACGAAAGATTCGAAGATTTCGCTTTCGCAATAATTCCATTGTGTAAAAGCAGATCTATTATGTTCTCTACGGAAAATGCCTCTATAAAATATTTTTTTGCCTACCTTGCTAAACTGTAAAAACTGTTCAATGAAAATTTTCTAAGATTTATACTGAAGTACCTACCTTTTTAGGGTTCCGTAGTCAACAAGGAACCCTTACAGTTTCGCCATGTCCGTCCGTCCGTCCGTCTGACCCCAGTCTAGCTCATAGACTCTTAGTACTAGAAAGCTGTAATTTAGCATGTATATACATATTCATCACGCCAACAAAGTTGTAAAATAAAATTTTGAAAAAAAAAACTTTTTTTTCGTTACCGCCCCAACACGTGAAGTGGGTATGTAATTTTTTTAATCCCCATAGGGGATGTCGTTGGATAGCAATTTTAAAAATATTGTGGGTTTGTAAAGACAGTTTTTTGATTGAGGCATCCGTTTGTGAATTATTAAGCTTTAAATTGCAAAATTTTGTTAGAGTCATGTGTCCCCCCCTGCCAGCCAAATGGTTGGTTTTGGATACGTGATAAATTCACGATAGTAGTACATATGACGAAGTTAAAAGGAAAACTATCACAACTAAGTAGGCTTTACAAGTTTTTGAGATATAAGACATTTTCAAAAACCGCAAATATAACTTTGTCATTCATACCAATACTATGAAAAACTAAATTATTTTTTCTAGCAAGAAATGACAGTGGAATTTTTGCTAGGTGTACGTAATCGGTACGTTAAGTGGGTACGGACGGAACCCTTCATGAGCGAGTCCGACTCGCACTTGGCCGATTTTTTAATCTACGTCTTACATCAACTCTCTACCTACCGAATCAATTTATGTACAGAAATTGTACCTTGTATAGAAATAACTTATTATCCGGTATGTACCTACAACATTAAAACTTCGTTCGAGCCATTCGTTCATTCATATACCATATACCCTAGGCAAAATGAAAAATATTCTAATTGGCGCATAAAAACTAAATGGCGTACAACCCTATAAATTTTTAAACGTGTTTTTTTTTTTAAAGGCGAGTGTGCGCTATCCTATTCATGTGTTACAAAAGTTGCGTGCAAAAGAACCGCTCTGTGTGGGGGTATGATTAACTTCAGAGAAAGGTAGACTCTCGCAGGCAGCTGCTAGTCAGTGAACCACACCAAAATTACATATTATGCCGTATTTTTCTCGTGATGTTTTTTTTTTTTTTTTTATTTTTTATTTTTCAGGAAACAACAGCTTTTTTATTACACTAATAAAACATAATACCTATACAGTTAGTTACACATTAGCAGAACAGTTTCCACTATTACTAAATAGATGTAATTACATGTTGAGTGACAAATGTGCGAATAATATAAAACGGGCAAAATTCAACAAAATAATTTGATACTTTATAAATAAAGGAGAATTTAAAAAGACAAAAGAAAACAGATGATTTAACAAATCTATAAAGGCATGCATACAAGATACTTAAAATTTGTGCAAATTTAACACAATAATATAATTGGGTATTCGACAACAGGTTTTTAATATATATATTTTTTCATACTTTTAACGACACATTAAAAATAGACTATTATTTCGAAAGTAACTATGTGTAAACATTTACAATTTTGAAAATCAGTAATCTGAAAATGAGAGTAAGTAACTTATAATCACAAATTCCTCAAAAGGTAACGAAAGTGACCAAACTTCTCATGAAATATATCGATGTGATTGAACGCACTGTTGAACCTTCCCGCAGCTCTAATTATAAAGCTATTTTGTCTATAATTGACCCTACACAAAGGCAAACGAAATGTTAGCTTATTACGAGCATTCAATCTTGAGCATTTAAATCCTAATTTACTAAGCAAGTAAGGGGAATCTATTAAGCTATTTATAATTTTATAAAGCAGTATTTGATCCCTGTGAATTCGTCTAGTGGACAGAGATGTTATAACATCGGTATTGAAGTCTTTGAACCTATATTTTAAGCGTCTTATAAATTTGTTTTGTATATTATCTAAAAGATTAACATATTTTGAATATAAAGGATTCCAAACAGTTGAGCAATATTCCAACTGAGACCTAACATAACAATTATATAATATTATTAGCGTGTTAACATTTTTAAAGTCAACGCTCTGACGAAAAATAAACCCTAATAGCTTATATGCCTTACCAGTTATTTTATTAATGTGTAAATCAAAATATAAACCACTATCCAACAAAACCCCCAAGTCTCTCACCTCATCAACCCTATCTAAAGTTTTGTTATCAATTGTATAATTAAAGAGAATTTTTTGTTTCTTTCTTGTAAATGTAATGACGTGGCATTTATCGACATTTAGATGCAACTTATTAAGATAACAATATTCAGACAGACAATTTAAATCATTTTGCAGATTGACACAGTCATCACGAGACTTAATAACAGAGAATATCTTAGTGTCATCCGCGTATAATAAGACATTTGAATTTTGAAAACATTTGATGACGTCATTTATGAAAATGTTAAACAGTAATGGACCTAGGTGAGATCCTTGAGGAACTCCTGATGAAATTGGGATAAAAGAGGACGTAAAACCCTTACAAGTAACCGCCTGTGTCCGATTTCTTAGATAGGATGTAATCCACCGCAGCAAATCACCGTGCACACCGATTGCTTCTAGTTTAGAAATTAACAGTGAATGTGAAATTTTGTCGAATGCTTTAGAATAATCAGTGTACACAGCGTCCACTTGATGTCCCTGCTCCATAAATTCAAGCACAGAATCAACAAATTCACAGAGGTTGCTTTCAGTTGATCGCCTAGCTACAAAACCATGTTGGTTTATGGTTAGTAAAGGAACAATTACAGGAGAAACCGAGTCGTATACAATTTTCTCGAATACTTTAGGTAGTACTGACAGCTTGGAGATACCGCGATAATTACGGATATTGTGTTTATCACCGCTCTTGTGTATAGGAACAACGAAAGATCGCTTCCAACTTTCCGGCATGACTCCACATGACATTGAAAGGTTAAAAAGGAAAGCAACAGGGGATGATAATTGTTTACTGCACTTCTTTAAAAATATGGGATGTATGCCATCCGGCCCACTGCCCTTGGATATGTCAATTTTATCTAGGTATTTCTCAACTATCTCCCGTGTCAGAAGAACGTTATTAATTACAACGGAATTACTGTCATCCGGGTTCCGGCTACATGTGATTGCATTTGGATCTTCATCTTCAAAGACGGATTGAAAGAATTTGTTAAATAAATTTGAAATACTCTGACCGTCGTGGGCCACCTCGTGGTCTAGGTTCATAGTGTCAGGGACACTATTAATATTTTTATTTGTTAGGTCAGGGACACTATTAATATTTTTATTAATATGTTATTTTATGTTTAAGTATTACTGGTACTATTTTCTATGAAACGATCGATGAATAATTGTTAGCTGACGTGTTTGCTGACACCTATTAGCTGGTTACGATCATCGAATCAGACAGCCAATCAATGATTGTTAAATTACCGGTCTTGGATATTTTGTAATGGTCCATAAGTTGCTTTGCTAATAATAACCCTAAGCACACGGCTTTGCAATTAATATAATTTATTAAGAACTATTTATTCTTTAGCTCGGTGATGTAAAACGCGGCGTAAAACCGGAAGTGGAACATTTGCAATTATAAAGTTGCAACCCATTTCCCGGCGTCGCTCCTGATGTAGGTGACCTGGCTCGGTGAATATCTTACTAAAGGAAAATAGGGAATATTATGACTTCTACATAGAAAATATATTCATTTTATAGGTATTAATCTCTGACATCAACACTCGGATTGCTTTGTTTTGTATGAACGAATGGATGGGTGTGATTCTGTAAGAATATAGTTCATCTTCGCTTCGCATTCAAAACCGAATCTTTATATCAAATTCATTACAAACAAGTGAATGTTAAGCGAAAAAGAACAGCGTATTCTTATGCGATTCGGTGTTCCAAAGTGTTTAGAGAATCGACCTATTCTACCTACAGAGCGAAGCGAAGAGTTATTAACCTATGACCTACAGGACAAGATTTTGTCGTTCCTATTAGTTCCTATTAGATGCTCTGAAAAACATAGCTTGTTGCTTTCGAGGAGTCAAACGGTTCGACTACTTAGTTGGACTACCTTATGTTATGTCAATATTTCACTGACAATTTCATATACTTACTCGTAGTAAATTAATTATACAAGTTTCAACAACCGTCGATAATAATACTTGTTTAAGACAAAAATATACCTACCTACTTTATCTAATTTTTTTTTACCTTCGATATCCATATTAATATTTATTATAAAATGTGAAAGTGTTTTTGCCCGTCTTTCACATCATAACGGAGAAAAACGGATCGATGTGATATTTGGTATGAGGATAGTTTGGAGCTGAGAAAAATATCACATTTCCGCGGGGTAACGTGCGTCGTGTCATGTCGTGTGGTCCATGCGGGCGCTAGTAATCTATTAAAGAGGTCACGCCTTAGCCTTAAAGTAGGTTCAGTTCGGGGCTAAATCATTGAAAACAGTGTTTACTATAGCCTGAGATACGAATAGGGATCGACCTTCACTCATCTGTTTAATGTATCAAATGTATTTTAAATCAAATTTAGTAGGAATAACATGTTGACAGTGGGTTGGTTGAAATTTTCCTGTTAAGGCTATGTTTAATCGACGATTGCAATCGAATCTAATCGATATCGAACTGCATCCATTTGTTTAATGAATAATTTTTATACCATCCGATAGAATGGAGTCTATGGAATGTAAAAACGTTGGGTTGGCTACGTTATTCCCGTCAGTATAGGTTTGGCAGCGATTGAAAGTTTAATACAAATTAATAATTTGCACGAATTTGTTTAATAAATATTTAATTAATTCTGTAGGCCTCATACTATCGAATGGTATAAAAATTATTCATTAAACAAATGGATGCAGTTCGATATCGATTAGATTCGATTGCAATCGTCGATTAAACATAGCCTTAACAGGAAAATTTCAACCAACCCACTGTCAACATGTTATTCCTACTAAATTTGATTTAAAATACATTTGATACATTAAACAGATGAGTGAAGGTCGATCCCTATTCGTATCTCAGGCTATAGTAAACACTGTTTTCAATGATTTAGCCCCGAACTGAACCTACTTTAAGGCTAAGGCGTGACCTCTTTAATAGATTACTAGCGCCCGCATGGACCACACGACATGACACGACGCACGTTACCCCGCGGAAATGTGATATTTTTCTCAGCTCCAAACTATCCTCATACCAAATATCACATCGATCCGTTTTTCTCCGTTATGATGTGAAAGACGGGCAAAAACACTTTCACATTTTATAATAAATATTAATATGGATATCGAAGGTAAAAAAAAATTAGATAAAGTAGGTAGGTATATTTTTGTCTTAAACAAGTATTATTATCGACGGTTGTTGAAACTTGTATAATTAATTTACTACGAGTAAGTATATGAAATTGTCAGTGAAATATTGACATAACATAAGGTAGTCCAACTAAGTAGTCGAACCGTTTGACACCTCGAAAGCAACAAGCTATGTTTTTCAGAGCATCTAATAGGAACTAATAGGAACGACAAAATCTTGTCCTGTAGGTCATAGGTTAATAACTCTTCGCTTCGCTCTGTAGGTAGAATAGGTCGATTCTCTAAACACTTTGGAACACCGAATCGCATAAGAATACGCTGTTCTTTTTCGCTTAACATTCACTTGTTTGTAATGAATTTGATATAAAGATTCGGTTTTGAATGCGAAGCGAAGATGAACTATATTCTTACAGAATCACACCCATCCATTCGTTCATACAAAACAAAGCAATCCGAGTGTTGATGTCAGAGATTAATACCTATAAAATGAATATATTTTCTATGTAGAAGTCATAATATTCCCTATTTTCCTTTAGTAAGATATTCACCGAGCCAGGTCACCTACATCAGGAGCGACGCCGGGAAATGGGTTGCAACTTTATAATTGCAAATGTTCCACTTCCGGTTTTACGCCGCGTTTTACATCACCGAGCTAAAGAATAAATAGTTCTTAATAAATTATATTAATTGCAAAGCCGTGTGCTTAGGGTTATTATTAGCAAAGCAACTTATGGACCATTACAAAATATCCAAGACCGGTAAACTTTTAAACTAACGCGCAAGGTGCAGCACATTTTTTAAAATACAAAATGCATATAAGTACATACCTATTTAAAAGAAAACAATAGAGAAACAAAATTATTTAAAGAAGGTTCATTCAGTAGCACTTTGGTTACCTTTCTTGAATTAACTCAATTTGACTACATGTTAAAGGATAACAATCAATTGGACAATATTCTGTCGACTATTAATCATTTAAGTAAGTCGAAACATTCAAATTGCTCGTTTAAAAGCGTAACAATGAACGTTTATTCCCTATGAATCGTGTATCTGCGTATCGCACAAATCCGATTTGTAAACAATCATTGATTGGCTGTCTGATTCGATGATCGTCACCAGCTAATAGGTGTCAGCAAACACGTCAGCTAACAATTATTCATCGATCGTTTCATAGAAAATAGTACCAGTAATACTTAAACATAAAATAACATCACGAGAAAAATACGGCATAATATGTAATTTTGGTGTGGTTCACTGACTAGCAGCTGCCTGCGAGAGTCTACCTTTCTCTGAAGTTAATCATACCCCCACACAGAGCGGTTCTTTTGCACGCAACTTTTGTAACACATGAATAGGATAGCGCACACTCGCCTTTAAAAAAAAAAGAGAGAATAATATCACATTTCCGCGGGGTAACGTGCGTCGTGTCATGTCGTGTGGTCCATGCGGGCGCTAGTAATCTATTAAAGAGGTCACGCCTTAGCCTTAAAGTAGGTTCAGTTCGGGGCTAAATCATTGAAAACAGTGTTTACTATAGCCTGAGATACGAATAGGGATCGACCTTCACTCATCTGTTTAATGTATCAAATGTATTTTAAATCAAATTTAGTAGGAATAACATGTTGACAGTGGGTTGGTTGAAATTTTCCTGTTAAGGCTATGTTTAATCGACGATTGCAATCGAATCTAATCGATATCGAACTGCATCCATTTGTTTAATGAATAATTTTTATACCATTCGATAGAATGGAGTCTATGGAATGTAAAAACGTTGGGTTGGCTATGTTATTCCCGTCAGTATAGGTTTGGCAGCGATTGAAAGTTTAATACAAATTAATAATTTGCACGAATTTGTTTAATAAATATTTAATTAATTCTGTAGGCCTCATACTATCGATTGGTATAAAACTGATTAAAACAACCAGGTAAGTAGGTGCAATTTTCGTAGAACGAAATACTTACGAAAAAATTAAAAAAAATATGCCTTGACAGGAAAATTTTTGCTTACCCACTCGCGATATATTATTTAGCGTATTTAAATTGATATGAACCATATTTCATCCATTAAACAGTTGGGTGAAGGTCGATCCCTATTCGTATCTTAGGCCACTACAGATAGTTCGCCTGAGTAATTGCTAGCTGCCTTAATGGCAGTATTCCAAACTGCCTAAAGGGTTGCGGTAGGCACGTGCGCTTTGATATTGGACTGTTCAACTCTATTCAGGATATTTGCTTTGAATTTGAAGCAGCAACAAAAATAAACCAAATTTCTTCAATATTGCGAAAACGAGCGGGCCTGTTTACTAAAACCTTGAAAACTGGTTTGTACTTTCTAGGAAATACTAATATGATAATGTTATAAATGGCTAAATTATCAATATTGTATTAAACCACTTGTACACGTGGGTGGTCAGTACATTAACCTGCTGATAAGCCGCATCCTACGTTCCATGAAATTATTAAACCTACTATTTCCATCTAAAAGCTTTATAGTAACAAGATTTCACTATAAAATTTTGTCAAAGGGCTCCTGTTTATATGAACTACTGACATTTAATGCCGAGGAAGTTAGGGTCACCGTACATCAAGGTTTACCCGGATATGTCCGGATATTAGAACTTTTGATTTATAATATTGATATTCTTAATCACTTCGTATTTCAAAGGTTATAAAGAATATTCCCATTTATAAAACCGATGAAATCATGTTTTTTGTTAAATTGATTTTATTTAATGTAAGTATCAACAGATGAATCAAGCAAATATGCCAATATTATGTACCTGTCTAGGTTCTATATTAAATTTAATTCGCCTACTACTAATTCGCTAGTTCTATGCGTTGCTCCTAAATCTAAACATGTTTACAGTTATTTGTGCCGAATTTTAAGTAAGAGAGCGTTAAAGAACATCTTTTAAAAACTGGCCATAATAATTCTCATCAATTGAACTGACTTTTTAATTGATTCTCTTATCAGTCCCCATTTTAACCATGAATATGGTGAACCTTGTTAAGGCTAGCCTATCGCTTCAGGGGAGTCGCCTATGGATAAGTTGGCTTCAAAGAAGGCTTATGTTTTCCAACCTTTGTGAATTAAATCGTACGGGCCGCATACTAAAATAGTGCTCGGAGGTCAGTCAGACTATACAGGGCGTCCCAAAACTATGCCACATGGAGGGAAAGTACCTTAAATACTGAAGATATAACATTTTACTGAAAGGAGACTTCATTTTTATTTTAAAAAGAAAACGAACTGCATTCAAACAATTTTGAATAATCACCTGTCTGAACTGGGAATCGAACCCGCTGAATGTAAAAAAAATATTTCATAAATTTTATTGTACCGATCGAAAGGCTCAATTATACCTAAGCATTTTCTCTAAGTAACTTAGTATCTTTAGTAAAAGGAAAACTACGAAATTTAACATTTAATGTTGAATAACAAGTTTGTGCAACGTTATTTATGAATAGCCTTTTCTGTGACTGTCCTGCTCAAAACTTTATCATTTCAATGTATTACTAATGAATGAAGATTGGAGCAATTCTACCTAATTTCACTAACATAAGTGTTCGATAATATGTTAAGTATCACCACCTCGATTGGTTTAAAAAAGTTTGAATAATTTGGTGCGGGTTCGAATCTCGGTTTGGACATGCTATTATTTAAAAAATCTTTCAATGCAGTTCGTATTGTTATTTAAATAAAAATAAAGTCCTATTCCAATAAAAATTTCTATCTACAGTATTAATGCAGTCTATGCCACATGGTGGAAAAGACCGCACCAAATTATTCAAACATTTTTAAACCAATCGAGGTGGTGTTACTTAGCACATTATAGGAAACACTTATGATAGGGAAATTAGGTATAAATTGCTTCAATCTTCACTCATTAGTAATACATTGAAATGTTAATAAAAAAAGAAAAGAACACAGGAAAGGCAACGTTGCACAAACTTGTTATTCAACATTTAATGTTAAATTTCGTAGTCTTCCTTTTATTTAAGACTAGCTTTCCGCCCGCGGCTTCACCCGCGTGAACTACACGACGTTATCCCGCGGGAATGTGATATTTTTCCGGGATAAAAAGTAGCCTATGTTCCTCTCCAGGCTACAAAGTATCTATGTTCCAAATTTCAGCCAAATCCGTTCAGCCGTTTTCGCGTGATTGAGTAACAAACATCCAAACATCCAAACATCCAAACATCCAAACATCTAAACTTTCACATTTATAATATTAGTAGGATGCTGTGTTACTTAGAAGAAATGCTTAGGTATAATCGAACCTTTCGATCGGTTTCATAAAATTAAAGAAATATTTTTTTATACATTCAGCGGGTTCGATTCCCAGTTCAGACAGGCGATTAATTAAAATTGTATAAATGCAGTTCGTTTTCTTTTTAAAATAAAAATGAAGTCTCTTTCACTAAAATTGTATATCTTCAGTATTTAAGGTACTTTCCCTCCATGTGACATAGTTTTGGGACGCCCTGTATACCTATTACATTTGTTATAACAGACCGGTGCCTACCATCAACTCTTATTGCGGTTTTGTAGTAGTACTTACGTAAGTACTTACGTTATTTATTTGGTGAGGAATTATTTCTTACTTTTTTGATGTGATTTTTTTGAAGGCGGTTTTATTTTTTTATAAAAATATTTTTTTATTGTCTCTCTTAAAGGTGAGAAAAGTAGAGTATTCCCCTTTGGAATAAAGCTACTATTTTAATCTTGGGCAAGCTTGAATCCCTCGCTGTACTCAGGACTCCGTTTTAATTCCCTCGCTTCGCTCAGGAATTAATTCGTAACACCCTCGCTACAGGAATATTCTTAGTAACGAAAATTTACCTCAATTACTACCACAACTAATTACTTATCTATATTCGTACTTTGTTTTTTTTTAAAGGTCACGTAACTTATGTTTTTTTAGGTTCGTGATACATGTCGCTTTTATCCCCATTTAGCTTTCATAATGAGATCCTCGTTTCTTTTAGTTTTATCTCATAAATTGACATCAAAGCCACTCAACTTTACGTAGATAAATATTCATTAAAAATGTTACCTATCAAATTTCTGCGTACCTGTACTACCTACTCATAAAGTTACCTAAGATAAGCACATTTTTATCTTCCTAATATGTTCTATTTAGTCAATTACATCGGTTGATAAAACTTTGCCATTTCCGCTTGTTTTCTCTGAAATTGCGTTGGTGGTTCTTCTTAACTTGAGATAATTAATCTTTATGATAATATCAAAAGGTTATTTTTGCAATAAGCTCATTAAAGTAATTTATGAAGTAGCTAGCGGCCGCCCGCGGTTTCACCCGTGTGGTTCTCGTTCCCGTGGGAATATCGGAATAAAAAGTAGCCTAAGTTACTCCTTATTACATCAGCTACCTTCCATTGAAAATCCCGTCAAAATAGGTCTAGCCGTTTCAGAGATTAGCTGGAACAAACAGACAGACAGAAATTGTAAAAAATGTTATTTTGGTATATGTACTGTATATATAATCATATGCATGTAGTAAAAAGCGGTTATTTAATATTACAAACAGACACTCCAATTTTATTTATTTGTATGGATAATCTATGACTTCTTATGCTCTTTTTACACGTTGCTGTTTTAAAACACTGGTTGGATGCACCATCATTTAGCGAAGAATATTACTTTAACAATCGGAAAATATGTAGGCTTAGACCGCTTTGATAATAATAAATCTGTTTAACTGATATTTTATAACATAGACCAATAGTTTAATTTTATATAGGTTATCGAAAGTACAAGTAAAATTTTCTTCACATTAAGGTTGAATATATTCGTGAAAGATTGTTATAGAAGTTTCAGAAAAAGCACAATAGGTATTTGTCTAGAACAAAACACGTAATTTCAACGATTCATACCAGGCTTGCGTGATCGGTAACAGTTTGATCCAGGGATTTGATTTGTTGTGCCTACAGCCGATCTAGACATTCCCCCCATTTAATATTGTACGGAACTTACGGCCTGCTCCATGAGCTTTCACATTTCATCTATTGTTTGTTATATTTTGTTTCGATTACGTGGAATGAAAATGATTATTTTTATATTTTTTGGAGAATCTATTGTGAAGGAAAAGCAAACAACGTAGGTACTTGGTAACGATGAAAATTAATGTTAGTTCTGTAATTAATAATTTGGTTAATAAATAAAACAATACCTAAAATAATTATAATAATACTTTATTATGTACACATACAAATGATGATAAGACAATTAGAAGAAACACACAATAGGAGGTCTGGTCTAACTGTTAAGTAACAATCTCATATATGTCTTCTATCTTC
Organism: Crambus lathoniellus; assembly: GCA_949710035.1. Taxonomy (NCBI): domain Eukaryota; kingdom Metazoa; phylum Arthropoda; class Insecta; order Lepidoptera; family Crambidae; genus Crambus; species Crambus lathoniellus. Next base: position 10,656,736 of record OX453309.1, on the reverse strand, counting down.
CAGGTCATACAATCCAACAGAAGTATAAACTATCCATCCTACTTTATTAATATCCTACTAATATTATAAATGTGAAAGTTTAGATGTTTGGATGTTTGGATGTTTGGATGTTTGGATGTTTGTTACTCAATCACGCCACAACGGCTGAACGGATTTGGCTGAAATTTGGGACACAGATACTTTGTAGCCTGGAGAGGAACATAGGCTACTTTTTATCCCGGAAAAATATCACATTCCCGCGGGATAAGGTCGTGTAGTCCACGCGGGCGAAGCCGCGGGCGGAAAGCTAGTTATAAATATGAAAGTTTTGATGTGTAGATGTTTGTATGTTTGTTACTCAATCACCCCAAAACGGCTGAACGGATTTGGCTGAAATTTGAGACACAGATACTTTGAAGTCTGGAGAGGAACATAGGACTTACTTTTTATCCCGGAACAATATGACATTCTCGCGGGATAACGTCGTGTAGTCCACGCGGGCGAAGCCGCGGGCGGAATGCTAGTGGTCTATAAATTCATATAGTACTGGAGGTTAGCCAAAGCTTACATTATCAAAGCAGCTGCATGATAATCACTGCATAATCTTACATTGACACATAAACCTCAGAAACGATGCCGGCCAGTACGCGGTCCACGGTAAAAGAGGTAGCGCCTTTATTTCTATTACCGATTACCAAAAACCCTAATAACAAAATCGGGGGATACATTTTGGCATTATAGTTTTGAATCTATAGTCTACATTCAAAATTCAATTACACCACCAGATAGCTGAACAATCAAAGAATTCATTACGATAAGCGAGGACTGTGACTCATCGCGCACGGTGGAGGGGGAGCGCCACCCACCATTTTGAGGTAATTTTTACCCGACTACGGCAAAGCAAAAATTGCCGGAGGGTTATGACTTTGACCGGTAAGTATGTATGTACTAAGTATGTTCATCTGTTCCCACATAATGCTGCGTATTGAGATTTCCATTCAGAATATAGAGTAACTTCTTTTTATGGAAATAGAGAGCAATGTTTCGGCATTTTTGTAGGTACTACCGGTATTTGTATCCTTGATTTTATCCCAAATAAATAATTATAATAAAAAATATACTTAACCCGTTACGTATTTTAAACGTATTCACGCACAACATGGTCGTATCCATGGCACATCCACAATCCAGCGGGCGTGAGTTTTTGTTTGTACCTAGTTCTTTAGAAATTTTATTTTGTAATTTCGATTCGGTGATGACTTGTTGTTTTTGTTAAAAGCAAACATTAAGTGTACAAATTCTTAATCACTTTACCTAAAGAAAAGTAGTCGATAGTACCTAATAAGCAGATAGTATTTTGACGTAACCCGCTTCCGTATCTATTTTGGACCGAATTTTGCCCAGGTGAGTGCAGAAAGTATGTCAAGATGGTCCATTTTGCGTACCCCAGCAAAGGCTGACCGCTTTCAGGAACTGAAGGATTTATAAAAGAGCTTTTGCCCTTTTCAAAATTAAAACATTGAAAGAGCTGTGTTGTCTTACAGCATTAAAAGCATAAAAAGTAATAATAAAAAATATGTACAAGTATGCTTGAATATTCATGAAAGATACTCAAAAGAAATTGTCTTGCAATAGCCAGTTCTTCAGTGATTGAGGATTCCGGGAATGGTGCGCTTCCACCTTCAGCCTTATCACCACTTAACATCAGGGGGCCAAGTCTGCTAACGTTAAGTCACAATCGTGTCTCAATCGTGTTTCAATTGTAGTTCAGTTGTAGTGCTCTTTAAGACACTAGTTACAAGAATTATGACAGTATGATGTGATGTGAATGTAGTGTATTGTATGACCATCAGTAGTATTGTGAAAAAAGTACACATTTCTTGTAACTAGTGTGTAAAAAAGCACTACAACTGAACTACAATTGAAACACGATTGAGACACGATTGTGACTTAACGTTAGCAGACTTGGCCCCCAGGTGTGATGAAGTCTAGGTGCTGTGCTGCCCCATCGTGAATAAAAAAATTGAGTATTTTATATCCCAAAATGGTGTAAAACATAGGCTTGAAATAGTAAAGATGTTGAATATAAGTTGTTTGAAGGCTTGAGGCAAAAACAAAAGAATATTAACGCCGGCAGCCGGCTTAAAAAATAAAAAAAAACAATGAAGGTTATTCACACTATCTAACTCTCTATATACTTAGGTATCATAAAGTTAGTTAATAAATATATGTATGTCATTAATTTGTGACACTGGGTGTTAAACATTGCTTTACAATACTACTTGTGCATGCATTGAAGTCATTCCTCGCTTTGTATGCGACATTGCACGCTTTTGCATTGCCAGGAATAGAACGAGTAATTCGCAGCAAAAAATAGCAGGAAATATATTTCTATTTGCCAGCTTTTTAGTCCAGCACTTTGAGCTGCGATTTTCAATTATTATTAAAAGCATTTTCAATATTATTTTCTGCGAAATGGGCACAAAGACTATTGTGTGCTGCTGTAAAAAACGTATTGTAGAAGGAATGAAAAATTTGTTTTGTATATTTCCTTCCATTTTGGTAAAGGCTGAATGAGATTTATTAGCATCTTATATACCGTGTAAAAGTAACATCATACAGTTAAGTCGATGATGAAAATCTTTTTTTTGGTTTGGATAAAAATCGTCGTATCGTCATTTTAAAAAAAAAACAGCTACAAACATCTCAAGTAATTATAGTATAACCAAAGTACTAAAATAAATGTACGTTACATAGATTTATAACCTTGTTAAACTATGAACTATTTGTGTAAAGATATAAATGTAGATTACTTTAACCAAATTAATATAGATGTTATATCTCACGAGCGCGGGTGAGCCACGCATGTGTGTGTAGACCGCAGTCTCCTTTTGTCATACAAACTGTCGGTCAACCCGTGTATATACAGGGGTGCAAACAACAAAAGGCAGACCGAGCTCCTGAGATAAAACTACTATATTCGGCTGTATAAACTGACGATACGATTAGCCTCAAAAGTAGTAGATATCTTAAACCACAGCACTCATTTATTTCAGTTTTTAGTTCAACATATCTTATAATACGTCAAAATATTTATAATAGATTATGATTTTCCTAATAGTGGAAATACACGGTTCACTTTTGCCTTTCAATTTGGATGAAACAACCAAATTGAACAATGTAAACGTAAAAGTGAATCATTCAATGTCAACGAGCGCCTGTATTTCTGCGCCTTTCAACCAAAGTGGTATTAGGTACTTTTGATTCGTATAAATGCCACTCGATTACAATTAATAATAGTACGAATCCATCGGTTCCGCGCGATGAGTTATGGCTCGATCTGCCCGAGTTTTATTTTCTACTAGGGAAGGCCTATCTCCAATCGTGGGACATTAATAAGATGATTTATTTTGTTGTTACCGAAAAATCATCATTTCGTTGTACCAACCCATCAAAATAAAAAATCATAATAATGGCAAATCTGTATAAAACGTAGGTATTTTAAAAAAATTGGGAAAAATATAGAGAAGGCTGTGGCTCACCAGATACAAAACAAAAAGAGGGTTCAAAAATTTCAATGTCACCAAAAAGTTATAGTAAAACAGTCATTCCAATAACGCCATCAAACGTAAACGTAAAGAAAATAAAAATCTTGAAACTTAAGTTTTTTAAACAGTGCGTATTGTAACATTTTGTAAAATAAAAGTTGTTGTAAAAAGCACAATACTTAAGCGTCGCTTCAGAAATCGCGAGTTTGTGTGCAAAGATCATTGGCGGTATTCTGACCTTTGTGGGGAGCCGCAGTTAAATGTCAGGAGCGTCTTGAGGTTATAAATAAATGAACAATCAATTTGAAGCATGTTTTCATTTTTCGTTTCGAGTAGCCGATCGCCCGTTTAAAATGTACAAATTGATGCGATTTGATGAGTTCAAACAAACCGGAGTACGCATCGGTTTTCAAGGTGCCGCTATCTCTAGAGGTCTCAGGTTCGATTCCCGGTCGGGTAAATATTCTAAACGCACTTTACAACATTGATTCAGGTCTGGGTGTATGTGGTAAAACACGTCCTTTTTTCCAAATTTCATATTTCTAGTGCTCAAGCTACTATAGTTTGGTATTGAAACTATGTATGTGATGATGTCCAATATTTAATTTAATTTTAATTAATTTGTAGCAGTACAAAATCTGTAATTAAATGTAGATACAATAATAAATAATAAAATATTTCGGTATTGTAAATCTGTCATTGTATCTAAACCGAAACATTTGCAGAATATAATTTTCAATGACATAAATGTCATTGAAAATTATATTCTGCTCTGATTGATGTTTGCATGAAGCTTGACATGAGCTTTAGCACTTTGGGGTGTTTTTTGAAAAGTATCAAGAATACAGGTACACCTGTCTTTCAATCACTACAACTAGATAATATTGACTTTAAAAAAAAGTTTCAACGTCTATCTAGTCATAAATAAGCTAGTATTTATGTTCATAGATAAAGGTTTTTTTTGTACTTTTGTACATAGTCAATGAATAGACAAATATGTTTCAATTATTACTAAGGATATAAGTACTTACACAAAAAGTTGTCGCAACACCTAAGTTATTGTTTAAGACTTGAAACTTTTTATAATTTTAATTGCAAAAAAAAGCGAACGATATCCATTATAAACTATAACAAAATGTTGTCATTAACACCATTAAATTTATGAAAGGACGCAAGAGTACTTTGTAAAATGGTTATAAAGAGTAACAAACCAGTCTCATGTCTCCAACGTTCGCAACAGCTAACAGACAGCCATTTGTGAAGGTACTTCCAGGATATTGCCAACCATTACTTATATACGTTTCTGCACCTATTTCTTTAAATGTTTAGCTATATATCCCGTCCCTGCTTCTTTTTCTCCGACTTAGTTCGACATGTAGCAATAAATCGTGAATTGGTTGGAGTTTAAGCGATTTCAAATTGTGTTTTGGTAATAAAATTGGTTTCAGACCAATATTATGCTTCTGAAGACTATTTTGTTAGTATTGATTGTTAGATAAAAAGTTAGTTAATGTTAACTGACGGTGATCAAGTATCTTGTTTAGTATACTGGTATTCTCAATTTAAAGTGGTATTACTATTATTATTAATACCACTATAAATTGTACCAGTCTTTATAGACTGGGAGCCAATAGCCAGTGAGCTAACAGTATAGGTAGTAAGTCTACTTTATGGGTAGAACTTTTGTTCTTTTAAATTTTATAACAGTCTCTGGAATTGTCTTATGGTTAAGGATAAAGTTTGGCATAGTAAACGATTTATTATAATTACCATAGGATTATGAAATATCAACTATATTAACTTCTTCCCCTATTCATAGAAAGCTTAAAATAAAATCATTGAACAGGATGTTAATGCGACAAACCATTTCGATTTATTAACTCTCTTAATCTATTCCTTGTCCTACATTAATGTTAAAAACTTATCAAGCTCATATCTGGCCTAAAATAGTACCGGAATAAGTGCAAATCTACTGACCCATTTAGCTTTGAAACGAACACACGGGAATACACAAAGAGTTCTAAAAGCGCCAATGCCAAATGGAGAGTCAACGCCTCTACGCTTGGCGCTCGCCAAATATTGTAATTGTACCGAATTATTTGTGGGGAACAATGTAAATACACTAAGATTTAATGTTGTTCAAATTACAGTACATTTGAATATTTAAACTTTGCTTATAATAATAAAGTTGAAGTGTTCGTTTGTTTATTTAAAAGCCCTAAGCACTGAAAAGTCGAGGCTTTGATGATAGCATTCTATCGGCAAATGAAATGTGTAACGGATTGAAAAATTATCACTAAAAAAGTGATAAATTCAAAAAGGTTTTATTCATAAAATTTAAGATGTGAGTACAGGGTGGCGCAAAAGTAATGGCACTATAGAAATTCCTTATATTTTTTTATGTGACATCTGTTATTTTGATATTGTAAACTGTGTAGTAAACAAATGTGAAATTCACTAAAAATAAACATGAACCGGTACATAAACACATCTTAGATTTTTGTTTTACAATTAAAATGGGTATATTCTTTTATTAAAATCAAAAAAATAGTGGGTAGTTTTCCGTGACCACGGCCCCTGGAAAGGTGCCGAAACGTCGGATAAACCAAAATATCTCTAAAAACAACTAAAATTTAACCAAGTTGTTAAATAAATTGCGTGAAAAAATCCGTGAAAGTGTTTTATTTATATGGTACAATCCACAAGAACTCGGAATAATCGTGTCAATGTTTTTACGTAATAATTCATCAGTGATAAAATCACAACGTGAATTTCGTCGACGATTTAAGATCACCCGATCTGACCTATCCAGACTACTTTCTTTGGGGTTATTTGGAAACTCTGGTGTATGTGAACAAGCCAGAGACTCTCGCAGCCCTAAAAGGAAACCTTTATCTAAAAAAGGAACATATCGCAGGAAGTGTTACGGCAAGTTATTGAAAATGTGATAAATGTGACTCAAATGTGCGTTAACTCTGGAGGTCACCATTTATGAGACATCATCTTCAAATCCTAATGAGACGAAATTTAATGGCATACATATGCATATATAAAAAACTAATTCTAGTTTTCTTATTTAGAAAAAAGTTGTAGCTGAACCAAATAGTGCCAATACTTTTGCGCCACCCAGTACAATGATATATAACTTGTTCGAATTTTTTATATGCAGAATATTTAAATTGCCAGTTCGTAAGTACAAATATAATATTCCTAAATCTATTCTAAAAAGCAAACTTTACCTTAATGTATTTGAAATGTTAGAGTAAAAATAGGACTATTAAAATGCTAAAATTACAAAATTACATTAAAGTGACCCTAAACAAAGTTGCAAGTTAAATATAAACTCAAATATTGAGCAGTTACATATGTGGCAAACTGAAAGTTCAAACGTTTCAACTGTTGGTTTAGCAGCTTGCCTGAGGACTCGAGTATTTTAAGCCGTCAGTTAACTTTCTCATAATATTAAAACAAACTTAGTTGTACTTTAAATTAAGTAGGTCTAATAACATTCGTTAATATTATAAAGACCTTTCATTTATAATCCTAAATGTTGATACTTATATTATCTCAATTCTGTTCGAAGTTGGCGCAGTACGTTCTTCCTCTCTACGTCACGCTTTAACCGCCATTACTTCATTTATTTACCCAAAATGGCTTGAACATCTGTTTAGTAGTTATTGTGAGAAAAGCAAAAAAAATGAATAAATAACGCAGCAACCATTACTTACCAAATTAGCTACGTTACTCTTTTATTACTTGGATACATGATGTAACTGTCTCTGTTTGATTTGATATAAGCTCTTCACACTATTGGTAACCTTTTATCAAATAAATATCATTAAATAAATCTTTAAGAGCGTTTTTAGTGGAAGTTAGTGTGCTTGTACACGGTGCAAGTAGCTGGAGCAAGTAAAGATGCAGCTTAGGGTGGTATTCCATTTGTCAAAGATCTTTGTCCAATATGCATTTGATCCAAGAAATTTGATGCATAATGGACGACTTTAACGTCCAATTTCATACATTCGACGTCCAATTTCTTGGACAAAGATCTTTGATAAATGGAATACCACCCAAACACACGTGAGTAAAACGCGCAAGCTACTTGTTCAAGTTAAATTATTATTGTTATTGAAAAAATATTCGCCGTTATGTTGACAAATGACATATTACGAGTAATTTTACTGTGAGTAGAGACGTAATAACAAATAACTTAATGAGCACTCGGCAAAAAAATATTAAAAGATTTTTTTTTTGTTTAAGACGTTAATGTTGCATTTCTATTAAGATTCTCTTTGATAATGATTTAAATATTTTACACAATTTCTTGAAATTTCTTAAAAAGATGTAGAATCAATAAAATGTAAATATCAGCTTTTCTTAATAAAAAAGTACTTACCTTTAAAATAAGCCATGGAATGCCTTATACATTACCTAAACCCACACCTATGCCTTATATCTTACTTAAATCATAATTTCAGTATTGCTTTTGTAAGCGTTTTCCTGTACGTTAACGACGTTAGATCTGCTCTTCAAGAGTGTAAGGCGGATATGAGACATTAGATATTACTTTATAGGCGTCTCTATAGGCATTATAATCACATTAAGTTCTTTCAGAGGGCCTTTGGCGAGTCACGTCCTAGCTGTTAAGAGCGCTGAGTGGAATATCAGGAGCTATCAATATTGATCGCGTAGTTCCCTCCTTTTCGGATGACGTAACGATAGAAGAATTCACTTCTTTTGGAATTTGAAATGAAACACTTATATACTTATTCAGAACTAGCGGGTTCTCGCAGTCTTAGCCACATGGTACCCGTTCCCGTGGGAGTATCGGGATAAAATATAGCCTATTATGTTAATCAGAGATAATGAAGCATTCTAAAAGTGAAAGGATTTATGAAATCGGTCCAGTAGTTTTTGAGTTTGTTCATTACATACAAACAAATCTTTCCTCTTTTTAATATTATATAGTATATGTAGATTCAGCATTATATGTGATAGTTGCAAGTTAATAATTTTCCTTATAGTAGAAAAAACAAGTAGTTTGCAACTGATTAGATTTTTCTCGAACCCGCTTGGGCTACAAGTCCTCCATCGAATTTTCACACATTATTTTAGAAAACGTTGTAACTAATGCAAAAAAATGAATAAATGCTGTTATCACTTTAATTGGTTACGATAAAGGCTACGCTTGTACACATATTAATTAAATAAGCCCTTTTTTGAAAACAAAGATCAACTCCTCATACAATTAATCATCATAGTACAAGGTTCCACTGGCCCACTCCAAGATTTCATTAAGGGATCCTTGGAATAGGTACAGCCTTTAGCTCATTGTTACACTTATTCTGTGATTTATATTTCATCAGTCTTCAATATCACGTAATACACACATATAAGATTGAATCTACGTACTCAAGCACCCGCTTTGCTTTCTCTAACAATAAGCATTTCCAATAGAGCTTTGTTCGCCTCTTATTGTAAGAGCCAATTATATAGCAATCTGGGATTGAAATTTTATTGTCTACCCCATGCCATATTTGCCGGTCGTTTGTCAAAGAAGAGACTATTGTATTTTATATACACTTTTAAACTTTCGCGTTGCATTTTATACTATTAAGAAAACAGGTATTAAACGCGTTTAAACTGAACATAGGTGTTTAACACCTACCTTTTCAGTCAACTCGTGACCACGGCCGATGCAACTCTGTCGAAACGTCGGGAAAAGGTAGGTGTTAAACACCTATGTTCAGTTTAAACGCGTTTAATACCTGTTTTTTTAATAGTATATTTTATTTTATGACTTATTTTTAAGGTTTCTCCTTACTATTAAGCGATCATTAATTCCTCGTGTATATTCGTATGTCTGTCGATATCCTTTTTGGGAACGCGATAAGTACTAGCTAGCCAGCTTATAGAACGTCGTATAATTTTGTATGCAAACCACAGCAGCGCCTCTTTCGGTCGTTTATGGAATTGAAATTCCATACAGTTTTGACAACAGCATTTTGACAGTTTTACAGTGGCACAATATTTTCTGTTTCGGTGACAGCGGCGCTAAGAACGGTTTTCTTTTTTTTGTAGCAATTTAACCGGCCCTGACTTCTAAGACCTTCAGCCGCCAGCAACGCTATGGTTGGACATCAACTTGATAGCAAAATGACATTAAAAAAAAAACAAGCTAGTTTCACATTTTGGCCACCGGAACAGAAAAGTTTGTGGCACTGTACTATTCGATTACCATACCGAAAGTTTTTCGTGCTGGGGTTAAAGGTGTCATAGTGAGAGTTGGTGTTAAGTAATTGATATTTTTGCAATTAAAATAGTAGATTTCATTACAAGTGCGGAAAGCCTGTCATTGCAAAGAGTTCCGACAAATGTCTACCCGAGCCGAGGCGCAGCCGAAGGTGAGGGTTGACAGTCGGAACAAGTTGCAATGACGGTTCCGCACGTGTACTGAACAACTATTTTTAATACAGTTGCGAAAAAATTAAGCAATTTAATAAAATAATAAAACACAATAAACTCAACTAACTAATCGTAAAAGAAACTTTAGAAAAAGCAGCCTTTTTTTTGTTTTCTTCACCCATTCTGTGTTGGCAAAGGAAACTATGATCATACAGCCAAGGCTTCAGTAGAATTTTTCTATTGATATGAAATGAAAATTAAATTAAATAAGATGAAATGAAATAAAGCCTAACAAAAGCAATCCGAATCCTACAGGAGCGCCTTTCCTTATTTCTCTCTTTCACCACATCGTTTTCCATTAAAGCCACATAATTTGCACTAATTCCACCATACAAAGTACCTACCACAATAAAAACCAGAAAAAACTAATTTAGAAAATTAAGAAATAAGGTCCCTCATTTTCTTACTTGCGCAAACTCCTATTAAGCAGATACTATGGTAAATAGTGCACGTCATACCATATTTAGTAATCTGTGGTCATACAGCCAATTTTATGTATTTTTTATATTCATAAATTTAATTTGGCCGATACTAATATTAATTTAATGTATAATTAAAATTACTTTTAAATCTGATATTGAAACAAATTAGTAGCTTCTTTTTAGAAATATTTGCATGAATCATAAAAAACTTCTATGATTTTTTTTTTGTAAAAACTTCGTGGTTGGTTTTTTCTTTTTAATAGACAATATTTTGACAGTTGGGAAAGAAAACGCACGAGTTCGGGAAAGGTAAAGAAAAAGTTCGAGTGTGTAATAGCCCACATCCCGAACGCTATACGTCCCTGCAATACGCCACTTTTTGAGCAACTGTATTAAAAAACTTTTTTTTGCTGGTAGTATGGCGCCGCGAAACTATATTAGCGGCGCCGTTGAACTGCTCGCTCGAGTTGTCTCGCGAACAGGTTCGCAATTTTAAAAGACTCCATACAATTTTTCCTTTGGGTTTCGCTCTATTAGAAACGAAAATATTTCGAAGATCGAAACAAAACGGTTCCTGCTCGAAATACTGGTATTTTTCGCTCGCCACGCCCACTGACTCTTTAAACAAATAATGAACGACGAGTTCGAACCAAACAGAGTCACGTGATTCTCAAGGAGGTAGCTCTGCTGAGGCCGCACCTTTTGTACTTGAAATTAACCAGGATTATCATTTATATCCATAATAACGGTCGATTCCGCTCCAAGCGACCGTTTCAAAAAATACCTGGTTACGATCTTTACTAAGCAGTATTTTGCGAACTGTTCCCAAGCCCTGCTTGCCGATTCCAACTCCTCGTTTGTTATGGCTTTGTTAGTTTCGCGGCGTAGGTGTGAAAGGCAAGTGCGCTTAAGCTACGTGCCCCCTACAATTACAACTAGGGCGGGCCGCTCAGCGGCGCCGCTACTATAGTTTCGCGGCGGCAGGCGCGATGTATTCAGATGATGATTGTTTCAAAGGCAACATTACATTACAATACAAAAAAAGCAACCATGTTATTTTGCAAAGACATCACGGCAGTAGGAATTACCAATATAAGCCTTGGAATGGCCGAAATCTTCATTCATTTCTACTTTCTTTTACATTGGATTTCCAGCTTGTCAAGTTTTCATTGTGAATAAAATTCTAATTCTAAATTAATTTGCAAATTTTGCAAAAACTATTTATGCACTTGTTTGGTAAAAATATGTTTACATTTTCATTAATTAGAAGAACGATAATTACTATATCTAACCATAAGTGCAGATAAAACATAAAATAATAATAGTAAATAATATAAGTGCATTTAAGCAAAAGACAATTTTATTTAGATTATCTGTGTTTCCTTCCATGAAGCCCAAGCTCTGCTAATAGATACTTAAAATAAATAATGGAATATTTATAATAAATAACGGAATATTTATATAAAATAATGCACTATAAATTATGTGAAACAAATGAGGAAAGTCAGTTATTAAGGACAAGTTATTATGCCAACTGCATCGGACGTTGTCCGCGCTTGATGTCGATCGCTGCATTTATTATTCATCGGTTAATTTCCTACCATTAATTATGACTTTCATAAAACTTCTGTTCAACGGTATCTCTATTTTTCTTTATGATAATGAATATATACTTTATAGCTTTTTATGCGTGATATAATCTGAATGCGAATGACTCTAAATATATACAAAGTGATAGTGATAAAAGTCGAAACAAATAATTAGTTCAAAGAACAATAAATTACAACGGTGTGCCACATTGAAATGACCTCGGAAGTGATTAACTATCAAGAACTATTTGTTGCAATGCAAATCCACAGTAGTTGTCAAAATAGTTTTTGACAACTCAATCGTGAAAATGGTTCCGAATTTAAACTGTGTGTTTCAGACATAGGGTACATTTTCCACAAATATATAGATCTTAATGATCACCCTGACTGCGTTGATACCTTTGACGTTCTATGCCTCCTGATACTTTTACCTCGTTGAGTGTTCCGAATTTATTGAAATTTAATGCTGCTTTTATATCGAAGTATCTCGCCTGGTACTATACTCGTATATCTGATGACGACTGTATATAGATAGCGTTATGTGATGTTTCATTTGCTGAAATAACTTTTGTAAAAAGACAGAAGCTTTTTTAACGCATTCACGCATAAGTTTTCTAACTTATAAGTACAAATTATTACACAAACTTTATATTTACTTCTTATTAACTGTATTTATTTCAGTATTCCTTTAAAACTTGTTGAGCGATTCGAAGTTTCTAAACGAAAAAAAGTATTTTAAAGGGGGATCGTGAGGAGCGATCCCGCACCGGAAAAAGGAACAGAGGGAATTTCCTCTCTATAGGCGGGAGGATTGGGTTGGGTCAGGAAACCACTCGACTCGTTTGGTTCGGGACGATTAAGATGTTGCGAAGTTTTCATCTGACTGAAGTATGATGCTGGGAAACTGATGTGTGGGATCGATTCCTGCATGAGATATTTATCTTTGTGTATTAAATGTCTCGTTACTGTTGGTCTGGATCTGGAGTTTCTACACGTACCTATATATTAAAAAAAAGGACAGGTACGAGTAATACTCGCGTGGAGAGGGTTTCGTCAGAAACCAGATATTCTTAGTTTAAATAAAAACAAAATGGCGGCAAAAATGTCTGTCTGTCTATACTTATAGACCGGGCGGACACGACAGTTAGAGGTGTACAATTTTTTACAGTATGCAAATTTGCGAAAATGTTTTAGATGACGACATAAGCGCTATCAAAATTAGCATTTTTATACCTGTGCATCACACTTGAAATTTAATTTTAAAAAAGTATGCAAACGCATATTTGTATCATATACTAGAAACGATATCGATACAACAATTTGCATACTGAAAAAAATTATTCGGGCGAGTGCAAATTTCGAAAATAAGTTTTTGAAATTGTTATATTATATAGGGCTCTAAAACAATCATTTTTTAATAAACAGAGGTGTTATTGTTGATTGAAGTAGTAAAGACATAAATAAGTTGACATTGGTTGGCTGTGACATTGGCATAATAAATTTTATAGGCGACCATTTAATAACAGAGAGTTGGAGTGCACTCAGTAGTGATAGCATAATGCATGTGTAGGCTGGAGCGGACGGCCTTGCCCTCCACACTTGTGTGCAGTCCTTAGGGGTGCAAAGCAAAGACTGTACCGAGTTTAACGCCACTGCTTTTAATTAAAGAGTGATGAAAGTAAAGTAAAGTTGAGGAGCCCGTGGCGTAGTGGAAAACGCGCCATCAATCCAACCTAGATATCGGGCTTTTCAAACTATTTTGTTAGATCCAAAATCAAATGTTGCAAAAAAAAACTGTGTAGTCTTGTTACGCTTTTGCAATAGCCGTCTCTCATTTGGTCGGTAGTATATAGTATTATTAGTAAGTAATTAGTATAAGATTACAATGGGGTTGGCATGTCTATTAAGACAAAAACCCCAAAAAAAACATGTCGTGGTGGGTCATGACATCACCCATACTTGTTAACCTTATGGAAGGCCTGTGCCCCAGCAGACATAAACATAACTGTGTTGTACCAAGATTTTCGTATAAAATTTGGCTATTAAATATATCATCCGCTGTCACATGTGACTTGCACCGCACCCCAATATATTCGTCACCGTTTGTTCTGATTGACGTTATATTAATTAGTGAGCTCACGCCAGGCGCCGCGCTGACGTGCTAAGTGAACACTCGCAATCAGCGTTACGAATAAACTTCTATAATTGTTCTCAACATTAATATTATGCTCATGCAATGAAATTAATAGAGAAATATTTTAAAATTAAACATAACTTTAGTATTGAATAGGGGACCGGACTGTTTTTTTTTATTTATTTAAAATGTTTTTAGAGATATCAAGAACACAATACAGGTATTTATTTTCAAATATTTTACATATTTTCGAAGATATAAAGCATTAAACTTCCTTTTTAGACAAGGACAGCGCTAACTACGTGTGACGTCACACGTAGGTAGCGCCATACTCCCGCTATATAAAATTACAATTCAGCAGCTCATTACCTACTTGCTTTTCTTGTTATCAGATTGAACTTTTTTTCTCACTCTTGTTACTTAAATGTAATATTTTTAAATATTGACATATCAATAACAGTCCGATTCGCTATTTGGCTATTTACTATATCACCCGCTGTCACGTCTGACTTGCACCCCACCCCAATATTCGTCACCGTATGTTCTGACTGACGTTCTATTAATTTGTTAGATCACGCCAGGCGCCGACGTGCTAGTGAACACTCGCGCAATTAGCTATATCAATAACACCTATTATTGCGGTTAACATCAATATTTTGTTCATGGTACAGGAATCAAATTAACTATGTTGCACTTAGTGTCTTTGCCAGGTTACCCAATGTTTGGCGGGTAAAATATACGGGTATAAGGCTCAACCCACTCGAACCACAACCACAACCACACCACGTGGGCGGGGCGCATTTTGAATTGGAAATGAATAGTCAATTCACACGTTCCACATTTTGCAGTCATTATCGACCGCGTGGGTGATACCGGCCACAACGCAACCACAACGCAACTGCAAAAAGATGCATCGACACTATTCACACGTACCCCATTTTGTCGCTGCCATGTGGTGTGGTTGTGGTACGTGTGTGTTGACACTATAGTTCTATGCATTTTCAATCATTCATTCAGTTATGGGGCATATAAACTTAAGGCGGTCTTCACACTGGCGTCGCGCCCCGCCGAGAGTTGCAAATCCGCTAATCACTCGCACGCGGCGAGACGGAGGAGCAGCGGGCCAATCGCCGTAATTCTATGCAGCGCGTCTTCATCGCGTTTGGGTTTTGACATTTGACTTCGTATTGCCGTAATGACATAACGACGCACACGTCACGCAAACCTGTAGTCCTACAATCCTGTCTGATCCGGTGACATCCGTGACAGAGGAACCACTTGCAATACGAAATTAGCTGTCAAAATAGACTTTCGTATGAAAACTGTTTTAGTTCCAAAGATTATCACCGGAACAGAAAACGTTGTCGCACTGTCAAAGCCGCGCGTTATCAAAAACGGTTTTGCACGTCAACTGCACTTCAACTGCACGTATGTACGGTCGGCTGCACTACAGACTACACAAAACTGTCAAAATTCTCCAATCGACTTTCAACCTTAACTCTGGAGCATTAAGTTCAAAACCGTTTGTAGATATTTGACATTTTGTGGTAGTCTGAAGTGCAGGCGACTGTACATGCGTGCTTGACTAATGCATCATAGAAATACCGCGATCGGGGCCCGATCGCTTCTGCACACCGCGCCTCTGCATGTGACGGAGTTGATTGACGGCCACGCGGTCACGTTACGTACGAAAAACGGCATGATACCTACAATGGAGCTTGTGTGTTTTATACCCCACCCGCGGTCGATTCGCTCCACTCGCGAAGTGGCGGATCTTTCTAGCGGCGCGTGCTCACGCGCGGCATCACCGTTTTAGTGTGTTGGACTAGGCGTGTTTTCTAAACGAATTGATGTCCTTGCAGTTATTTATCCCTCTCAATTCAGTAGAGGCACATGTAATAGCTGATTGCATGATCGCAATATCACGTAAGAATTCGTAGCAATTACTACGGCGTAGCTCGTAGCAATACTCGTCAGATTTCAATAATATTATTATTAACATCTGCGATCCCACGCCCCGCGGCGGAGAGCGGAGCAGTGTAGGAACCACCTAAGGGCTAAGTCCCTGTTGTACAATTGAACACAAAATCCGAAGCGACACTACATTTGGCACACGGTCGTGTTCTATTACGAGTATTGCTACGAGCTACGCCGTAGCAATTGCTACGAATTCTTGCGCGATATTGCGATCATGCAATCAGCTATTACAAGTGCCTCTACTGAATTGAGAGGGATAAATAATTGAAAAGAAATGCTCCTTCCATAGTATATTTTTACGGTAAAAAGGTTCAAACTGTAAAGTATATGTCTGAATACAAAATCGACTGTTGAAGTATTTTAACTGTTACTTAAGTTACGCGCACTAAACACATTTAAACCATTTCAAAGCATTATACCATCATTAAACCATATAAGCAGACCACAGTTAGTTTTGTTGAGCAAGATTTTGTGACAATTGGGAAAACATTCATTTTTATAAAAGACTGTTAGTTGTTTTATTTTTAAAATAAGTAACTGTAGTGTGGTACACAGTATGTATGGGAGAAAAGAAAGCCCATAGTGGCAGGCTGCCATGATTTTATTCCACTTTTGTATAATGTTACACTTTTTGCTTCAAATTCTCTCAGCACTGTTCTGATACTCGTACGTCACGTCTACGACATCTATTTCTGGTACTCTTGACCCAGCCCTTCTTTTAGACACCAGTAGGATAAACGAAATGAAATCAAATAAACTTTTACAGTAGTTCTCAAACAAGACAAGTAGTTCCCTAATTTGACCTTGCAGATGCCTTTATCTGAAATAAATTATTAATTATATAGTTAGCTTTCAAGTAAGAACCCATAAAAGATCATTTGACTCAGACACTTCCAAGAATACATCGAACTTTAGAAAGACTTGAACCATTTACAGGTTAACATAACAAGATTTCTGACGAGATTACAAGGCGGTCAATGTTACTCACAGTTGTCGTGTTACTTTGTTAGATTGTAAGTAAACACTTATTTTGTAACCAATCCAGGTTTATTTATAAAGGGAAATACCACTTGAGTGTGTTTTTTGATAGATTTTTGTAACCATTTCGATATTTTAGTAAGTAATAGAAAATATGACAGAATTTTTCGGAATTCATTATTCATGTTCACTGAAATTGACAATTGATGTGTGCTAATTTATATGTAAACTAATTTATATGTTGTTCAATTTATTGAATTTTTTAATAAATACGTCTGTGAGTGCAGCACATGTTTAATAAAAAAAAATATAAATGTTTCTTTTAACTGCATCATAGCTATATAATGTAAAGTTTTTAAAGGTAGGTTTAGACTAGATAGAGTATTTCCTTGGGCATTTCAATGTAATTTGTTGTTCGTGCTTATGGTATCTACCCTCTGCTGTCGATGTCCTGACTCCTTTATTAGAGAAAATCTGGAGCCAGGAAGAACTGCCAGATGACTGGAACAAGGGACTTCTAATAACTGTTCCAAAAAAAGGAGACCTGAGCCAATGTGGTAACTGGAGAGGCATAACTCTGCTCTCGACTCCTTCCAAGATCTTTTGCAAGGTTATCTTGGAAAGACTGTCTAGGGCCGTTGAACCCCTCCTGCGCAAGGAGCAGGCTGGTTTTCGCCCGAACCGCTCGTGCACCGACCAGATCAACACTCTCCGTATCATACTCGAACAGGCATCAGAATGGCAGAGGGAGGTTTACCTCACCTTCGTGGACTTCGAAAAAGCCTTTGACACGGTGAGCTGGCCCAGCATATGGTCCCGTCTTTTTGATATTGGGGTACCGCCAAAAATCGTCCACCTGCTGCAAGCCGTCTACAGAAAATATTCTGTCCAAGTTACCATCGACGGCCTTGTATCCGAGGATATTGCGGTTCATGCTGGAGTTCGCCAAGGTTGTTTACTCTCGCCTCTTCTCTTCCTGGTTGTACTAGACGGAATTTTGCTTAGCATACATCAGAACAAGCGTCGCGGGATAGAGTGGGGACTGTCCAATGTTTTAGAGGACTTAGACTATGCCGACGACTTATGCCTGCTGAGTCATACACACGCCGACATGCAAGCAAAGTTAGACGATCTTGTGGGGGAGGCAGCCAGAGTGGGTCTAAAAATTAACACCAGAAAGACTCAAGAGATGCGATCTGGAGCGAAGAATAGTACACCGTTGCTGTTAGGCACAGAGGTTGTGGAGCGCGTCCACAAATTCACTTACCTCGGGAGCGTCGTTTCAGAATCCGGAGGAACTGAAGAGGACATCACTTCGCGGATCGCCAAAGCCAGAGCCACCTTCGCACGCCTGGGACCTATATGGAAGTCACGGAAGCTGACCCGGAGGATCAAACTCAAAATCTTCGGGTCCAATGTTAAATCGGTACTCCTGTATGGGTGCGAGACGTGGAAGGTCACAAAAGACATCTCGCGCCAGATTCAGGTCTTCGTCAACCGTTGCCTTCGTCGTATTCTCGGTATCTTCTGGCCCGAGACCATCTCTAACGACCAGCTGTTAGAGCTCTGCCAAGAATCTCCGATCGACCAGCAGATCAAGCGCCGGAAGTGGCGATGGATCGGCCACACGCTCCGGAGAGATTCCGACCATATACCTAAGCAGGCGCTCGATTGGAATCCCCAAGGAAAAAGAAGACGTGGCCGTCCTCGTCAAACCTGGCGTCGCACCGTACTGGCAGAAGCGAAAAGCATTAGGAAGACGTGGAGCGAATTGAAACGCGATGCTCAAGACCGACTGCGTTGGAGATCTACTGTGGACGCCCTTTGCCCCATCCAGGGGACATAGGACATTAAGTCAAGTAAGTCAAGCTTATGGTATAATACAGGCAAATGCTCAGTTTCCGAAGGAATTTCATTGTAATGTAACCTTTCCTTGTATGCTGTGTTCCACATTATTCTCAAGGTGAATGAGCATTTACCTTAGGTAACAACTCGTTCGTTACATTGTATCAGTCAGTAGTTATTTTCTATTTTCAGTTTTAAAGTGAAATAAAAATAAAATTCGTGTAATTACCCTCTTATTCATAAAATGTATTTGGTATAGATATTATTTTCTGTTTATCTATAATATGAAAAGAAGCCAAATATAATTAAAAATTAACGTGACAGATTTATTTATTTATTTTTTATGAATAAGTGGGACTTTGGCAGTTACCCGCATTAATGGTAGGAATCGTAACTTATAGATTTTGTTTTTAGTTTTAGAAAAAAATGTCTACTGTTCTTGTTTTCATATTTTAACGATTGGCGTCAATGAATTTTGGAATATTCGGTGAATAACCCTTTTGGCCAAAGAAATTTTAGATTTAAAATAGCATTACTTAAGTAGTTTAGATGGCTGTTGTTATTCCTAATTAAATAAATAAAAAAAAAATATCCTACGTACACATATAGTTGAAATGTACAACCATTTCAAAACATCGAGCGTCGTATTCGAATACCTAATGGTTCGTGTTAATTTTACACAAAATGTGCTTGTTGGTTTGAAATCAACTTGTAATAAACCGAACGATCGAAGCGTGGTTGGAGGAAAAACAGCGAATCCTCGATGTTCCGTTAATTGTAAATGATCTAGCTAGTCTATACTCCCTTTTAGAAGCAGCAGCCTTTCTATGCTGTTCTATTTTCGAGCATCCGTCAGCCGTCACGAAGGCTGAAGGTCACGGCACAGATACACGTGCCTGACGCCATTTGAATCTCGTAGTTATGACAACGGATTTGCTTGAATTCATTAACCGATTTCAAAGAAAATGTCGTTATTAACTGACACTTTCTAATAATGTATACTTCCATGTATTTTACAATGATAAATACTTTTGACTAGCTACCTATTTCAAGTGTGTTTGATGATCCTTAACCAGCTTCTAAAAAAAACAGGGTAATCGTCTACATACGTATCTAGACATTGATAGTGATGATTTGAAGACCTATTGTATGTTGCTTATTAAGTGATATAGTATTCACAATTACAAGCATTTTTCACTCACTATAAGAATCGGCTATTGATTATTACTTATTATTTAGTATTTAATAATTACTTGCGCTTTTAACTACCTACTATTTTCCTTTTGTAATGATTTGTAATGCATTCTCAATGTAATTATGTAAGTGTTGGAAAAATTGTAACACCATCAATTTTATTTAACACCTAGTAAGTAATCCCGTCTAGTTTTTGTTTTCTTGTTGTGAAGATACAACAATATAACTTATTTATTGAATGACTAGAATGTGTAGTCAGAAGCCACAAAACTGTTGTTTCATTGACAACACGAGTTACCTTTCATTTAAAAGAATGACGAAAGACAAAGTATTTCATGCATACATTCAACAATTTGACAACCTATACTTTAAAACTATTGACTTTTGAATAATACTTTATTTTTATATCTTTGTCTTTGAATCAATACGAGGCCGATGGTTTTATCATCATTTAACTTAGTCACACAACCAGTAATTAGCTACATGAGTTGAGGAAAGCTTTTAGTAAGGTAATTACTTTAAGGCTATTGCGGCGATCGAACTCAGAATTTTCAATGTTTTTAAATTAAATTTCCTGACAAAGTATCATTGCTAGGCCTTTCAAAATATTATATGTGATAGATCTTTTCTTTATGAAGGGAAGTTACTAAAATTTATTTGAATCAAATAAAAACAATGTACTAAAAAAAATTATTTTCAAGACCCCTTTTTTCAGTCTTAAACTCAATTATCTCAATAACTAGTTGAGTAATCAAGCTAATTTTTTTTGTCTAAGTAGTTCTTGGTCATATCTAGGGAAGTTACTAAAATTTTTTTTTGTTATATTTGACGTCGCTGGGTCCGGGTTTGCCTGGTCTGGTCTCGTTGTCAGGATGGTTGCGACGAGGGATCCTCAAAATAATAGTCTCTTCTTCAATAACAAACGTCTTATTCTTCAATCACAATCGATATGGCACAAATAAAACAACGATTCAAGTGATATACACGGATGAATCTTTAAACGCAGCAAATTCGATACAGAAAGTGGCCCTTGCGGGCCCCACTACCGCCTCAACGTCCAACCCCTTGTAGGTCCCTGTTTAGACTGTCTTTATCTTGCCCCTGCACCAAATGTGTCGACAAATTCAACTCACTTGGTCAGGTCATGCCATCTCTCTGTATCCAACTCACTCAAGTGCTTTCGCAACGTTTAAACTGACTCAACTAATAGTTACAAAGCAACAAAATAGATAGCGCTAATAATTTTAGTCGATAGTTACAAAATAACTCGATAGATGTCGTTATAATTTAAATTAAAGTAATCGATCGTGCTGTCCAAGAGGGCAGCACTGCGCTCACGCTCCGACACGGCCATTCTGACGTGTCACATGTCCTCATGTGTATCTGGAACAAAATTACTTCAATGGAGCTAATTCCGCTCGGCTTAACCTGACTAAAAGGTTAGTAGGTACACTATAGATAAGGAAGAAAGTATGCCTCATAGTAAGTTACAGTAATCACAATATTATAATCAAAGTCATATAAACAACACACATCACTAACAGTAGCTACACATTAGGTGGCAAGGATTCCCACATGGAATCGGTACACTCAATGTACATGGTCATCGTAATGACATAGTCTCCCATGAGACGGATTCCCACATTGGAATCGGTATGCTCAACATACATGGTCATCTCATAATGACATAGTCTCCCATGAGACGGATCCCCACATTGGAATCGGTACACTCAATGTACATGGTCATCGTAATGACATAGTCTCCCATGAGACGGATTCCCACATTGGAATCGGTATGCTCAACATACATGGTCATATCATAATGACATAGTCTCCCATGAGACGGATCCCCACATTGGAATCGGTACACTCAATGTACATGGTCATATCATAATGACATAGTCTCCCATGAGACGCTAGATTGCCACAGCCTCAGCCGCACCGCGCCCTGTACAACCCTATTGAGTCGCAGTTACGACTACGACTGAAGCGTGCGGATTACCAAATAAGTAGCCATGTCAGTAAGTGTTTGCACATAGTTAGACAGGCCTTCACCGGCACTGTCCACACCCGATTCAACATCACGAACATTTAATTCTGAGGATACATCACTTTGAGGCATATTTCTGAGCTATTCGTTAATCTTTCAAAACTTAGTTTTAACAACTTCAAAACTATTTTAGGGCAAACGTTAAAAATATCATTTTACACAAATTAACTCACTTCATAAGTTTACTCATGAAAATCCATTCCCAATTTATCTTGGCGGAGTTTGTACTAAATTAACCATAACGTATCTGTCAGAACTCTACAGTTTAAAGTAACTTTCAATGACTTATCCAGTGATCGTAAAATTTTGTGCTTTACTAGCACTCCACAACATAACCAGCGATCACAAAACTCAGTGCTTTTGGTATCAGTCCAACAAAGCTCAATACTCAAATAAATCTGTCACGTAGCAGCTGATAACTGCTTGTAAATAACGTTATTACTTAAAGCCTTTTTGAAAAATAAAGCTCTCAACTACTTCTTTATTACTGAACATAGTCACAACGCGTTATAGACTGACAGCTTGGAACAACAACAAAACATAATGATTGAACAAAACATAATCTTTGTACATACTACAAGTGCTTCCGCTGTACCCTTTTTACCTCATGGTACCACAACAACGTGCTGACTCATTCAGCCACGCAATAAAACAATCAACATCTTCAGCACTTCTTTACTAATAATGTGGTAAACACCAACTAAACATTTAGTCCTCTGAACTAAATCAAATCATGTTTCCATATTCTGTCAATCTAATACGAACTCTTATCGTTACTATTCCAATTTAAATCAAATCTCACATTAACAATCATTGTAATCCTAGGTTTGAACTAGTAAAGTGCCAAAAACTGTACAAAAGAATGTTCATTGAACGGAAAAGAGCATTTCGGTGCTGTTTGCACAAATAATGACAAAATGAAAACTGCTCACCAAATTGCGATCATATGATATGCGAAGCCAGTAGGTAGATCTCTCTCTCTACACTATCGCCGCCAGCGCCGGCTACTTGTCTGTTGCGTTGCGCCACGACGACGCCACCGCGCCGCCGCCGCACTGCCATCGCCGCAGAGTCGCACCATTGCACCACTGCGCCGATCGACGCCGATGTCGCGCCGACGAACGGCTCACCATATGCAGCACCCGCATAGCACCACCATGCAGCGCTTGCATTTCACTGTAATTTGAAATAGGTCATACCTTTAAATTTGGAATTATAGGCAATTTAATGACGAAAAAAAAAAAAACACTTGTGTCCTACTGTGTGGTGATTATTTATTACACGAAACTATAAACCCAAACAATACTCTAACATAACAGATGTTTCGTTTAAAGCATCCGCTTGAATAAAAACACCACTTAAACTACATGCCCGCCGAGGACGAGTCCTAAATAACGTTTCTGTAAACAATGTAAACAAAACCCGGCGCGCCTTTAAGGTGTCAAATGACATGGCCGCGTAAGAGGCTCCGGGGTGCGCGCCCGGCCGTTCAAGCGGATAACTCGTATGTTATCTGTACCCCGAGTATAAAATTGTCAATGTGCAAATGTTACTATCTAGATCTTATTTCTTTACAACAAAGTACAATCCATCTGTCAACATTTTTCTCAAACGCAATAGTATGCGAATTTACTAAACACTCTGTACGTTAGTAAAATTAGAAAATGTTTGCCGCTGAATTTTGATGTAGGTGACAGTAAAATCATAAAACATTCTTGTTTCCGTTAGGAACTATTATTACAACGAATTACTCACAAAGAAATAAGATTTACTTTCTTTCGGCTTCACAAAATAAGAAAAATATGAGAGTACCTCCGTTTGTCTAGATACAGACAAACCTATCGATGAACAAATCCTTATGCTCCAGCCAGGTTACGCCAGCACATGAAATCTGGTCCAGGTCCAGACTTGTCCAGTCTTGCCGATGAACTTCCTTTCAGCGTAGGTACCGCTCATCACCAGGAAAAGATGATTTTCACAATTCTCTTCTTGCAAATGAAATGCCGCTAGTGAAACGGCAGGGAAGGACGCCTTTTTTTCATCACACGTTCAGTAATCAGCATTTCGTTTTCAAACCACTATTCATCTGTGGCACGGGCTGAATCGCACTTCTGATGACGTCGCTGGGTCCGGGTTTGCCTGGTCTGGTCTCGTTGTCAGGATGGTTGCGACGAGGGATCCTCAAAATAATAGTCTCTTCTTCAATAACAAACGTCTTATTCTTCAATCACAATCGATATGGCACAAATAAAACAACGATTCAAGTGATATACACGGATGAATCTTTAAACGCAGCAAATTCGATACAGAAAGTGGCCCTTGCGGGCCCCACTACCGCCTCAACGTCCAACCCCTTGTAGGTCCCTGTTTAGACTGTCTTTATCTTGCCCCTGCACCAAATGTGTCGACAAATTCAACTCACTTGGTCAGGTCATGCCATCTCTCTGTATCCAACTCACTCAAGTGCTTTCGCAACGTTTAAACTGACTCAACTAATAGTTACAAAGCAACAAAATAGATAGCGCTAATAATTTTAGTCGATAGTTACAAAATAACTCGATAGATGTCGTTATAATTTAAATTAAAGTAATCGATCGTGCTGTCCAAGAGGGCAGCACTGCGCTCACGCTCCGACATATTTATAGTCAATAACTAGTATCCCAAAATGCATCTTGCACCGTTTCGCAGCATAATTGTTCAGTCTCCGCCTGGTATTGGCGGCGTTTGGACGTGGAGACTGTATCGCTCCGATTGCGCCAAAATTGAAAAAAAAAAACTCACTCTAGGATCATAATTTTTTTCAATGATGCTTATTTTGCTAGGAAATATTGAAATAGCGCTTCAAGATTGGGTATAGATGAGTGCTTTGCCATTTATTGCATAACCATAGACCTATGTAACCTAGGACAAGTTATTTTACTCATTACCTAAAGCAAACATTAATAGTTTGAAATAAAAGTGACGGATAATATTGCCTAAGATACTTAAGAGCCCATAAAAGTTATACCTATTTGAGTACCAATATTTTGTTGTGTTGTAGGTACATAATTAGTCTAAATTTCTAACTTCTACTACTGTATATTAAATTTATGTTCGTTTTAGGTTCCTCAAAATTGAAAATGTGAGAAAGTTAAGATAGGTAGGTGTAAAAAATTGCATCAAGAAATAAGAAATTCGCTTGTTGAAAAAGTTTTTTACAGAGACATAATGTAAAAGCAATTCTTGAAATAAAACCGATGTAAGAATTTTATATACCTAGTTGATCGAATATCACCATTACACTTTTTTGAGACTGTGAGAAGTCCAGCTTCTTTCCTTTGAGTGAGGAACATAAACCGCACCATTTTGTGAAAATTTCAGGTTCAAAACATTTTTATTACTGATTCTCTTATCCATTATTAGTACAAAATAGAGCATGCATACAATTTCTTGCAAGAAATGCTCTCGCGGTTTTGAAATTCGAAATCCCCACAACAATATCTAAAACCGATGGTTGAGGCGCCAGTAGCAATAAAAAAGAATGAAAAGTCTGTCAGCTGTATTGACAGTTTTAACTCTCAAATTTAACCACCGCGTCAGATAAGTTTGCGGAGTTCTGTAAGGAGACTTGCATAGTCGGAGTAAAATTTTTGATACTCTAATGAAATATTGCATAGGTACAAGTACTTCCGAAGGAGGAATATTTATTTCATTATTTAAATTGCATTGCACAAAGTATAAACAGATGGCGGGCTAACTTTAAACTGACTAACATATTATTTCAAAGATAATAAACTCATAAAAATAAATAATCTCGAAGAAGTTTTATATACACTCTCTGCCACAAATGTCATTTATTAAAAGTAGGTGGCTAAAACGTCAGTGATTAGATTACATACCCTTTGGAAGCGGCCATGGAAGAAATGACAGTTTTGTATAAGTAGTACGAAACCAAACCGTTTCAGCTGCTCGACCCTGATGTTGTCAAAGCCAGCGGCTTTACCTTCTTTGAGCTTATCAAGGGCAAACTTGAGCTCTGTTTCTGTAAAAGCCTCGTCCAAGTGGTTAACCTCTTTACCAGGGTCTCGTGTAAATTTCTTCTGGAGACTTTTCGTGGAAGCTTTCCCATTTTGGAGTAAGTGGTGAGCGATCTGGTTTGTGGTCACATTGGAATGACGATCAGCGATTTTAGAATCATTATTTAGTTTCCTTATAAAACACCATGCCTTCTTGCTTTTATGAGTCATATCTACGCCTTCGATTAGCTTGTTCCACTTTTCTCTCGTTGTTTCGGATAGGGCTTCTAGCAATTAATTCCCAAAATCGATGGTGCCCTGTGAGATGGGATCTAATTCATACTGGTCTTGGTATGTCATCCTATCATATTATATTTAAAAACATATATTTGATGCTTGGGAGAGCAAGCGAGATGTAGTTGGTATTTATTGTTTTCTATGTATATTAAGTATGTATTTACAAACAAAAAGTATTTAAGTAATATATTTATCCGTTATCAAGTTTTCCATGATACAGTTTCTTAATGAAATTAACATGGGCTTAGATAATTGGTGTGAATGTAAGTAGTTATTTATTTATTTATTATTATATTATTATTCCCTTTATTACATTTTAAATACTTACAAAATTATATTTCTAAACATTAAATTTTTACAATGTATAACACTAAAAAATATAACATTTAAAAATACAAAAATGCAGTTCCCCAACGGCAGCAAGATCAAGGTCCCGGCTACCGATGGTTAAGGATCCAGAGACAGGAACCTTCTCACTATACGGGCCGTGTCCAGAAGTACTGCCTTCTGCATCTGACTCCCGATCCATCCACCTAACGCAAGCCTCTTAAGGTGTTTATCGAGGCTCTTGGCTATCAGACCATGGGCAGATATGACTATCGGAACAATAATTGCTGAATCAATGTCCCACATGTCAACAATCTCGTGAGCTAAATCAAGATATTTGTTTTCTTTATCTTTTTCAGCTTTCACAAGGTTGTCGTCATGGGGAACAGTGATATTATTATTATTATTGTGACCTCTCCAAAGCTTTCGATTGTGTTAATCACCAAACGCTTTTAAGGAAATTAAAACATTATGGTGTCTATGATAAATTGGTTAGCCTTATGCAATCATATCTATGTGAAAGAACACAGAAAGTAGTTATCAACAAAACTGAGTCTACTGGAGCCCCTATCAACATGGGCGTACCCCAGGGGTCAATACTGGTCCCTTTTGCTGTTTTTTATTTATATAAATGACCTTCCTTTTTAAGCAAAGAATTTATGCGAGACAGTGCTATTTGCTGATGACACTTCCTCTAGTCTTTAAAGTTGACAGAGGTAATAATTGTTCTGACGAAGTAAATAGTACTTTATCGAAAGTTGCGCATTGTTTTCATAGCAATAATCCATTCCTTTACCATGGTACCATTGATGGTACTGTGTCAATTTCTTTTTGCCGTGGTACCATCAATTAATCTATCATTAAACTCGAAAAAAACAAAATGTGAAAAAAAATCACTGCCAAATGTAAGACAGGTTGATATTCACATAAAATTGGATGACAATGTAGTAGAATTAATTAACAGTACTAAATTTTTAGATATAACATTAGATTATCGACTTCAATGGGACCCTCATATTGAAGCCTTGGCCGGTAGACTCAGTTCTGCGGCATTTGCTGTTAAAGAAATAAGGCTCTTAACCGTTATTGAAACGGCAAGGTTAATCTATTTTAGCTATTTTCAGAGTGTATTGTCCTACGGCCTATTACTTTGGGGTTCAGCAGCTAACATCGAAAGTATTTTTGTGCTTCAGAAAAGAGCTATTCGCGCCATATACAAACTTCGGCCAAGAGATTCTTTAAAACAAATCAACATATTAACTGTTGCAGGACAATACATATATGAGAATATGGTATATATGAAGAAGTATCTCAATACATTTGTAAAACGTAGCAATATACATCAATTCAAAACAAGAAATAAAAATAAGATTGCCGTTCTAAGGATTCGACTTGAAAAAACAAGAAGTTCGTTTTTGGGGAAAAGCGTAGCTAGTTTTAATAAAGTTCCACAGAATTTAGTAGAGCTGCCTTTGCACAAATTCAAAAGTCATGGCAAAAAATCGCTCATGGGCAAAGGATATTATAAAGTAGACGACTATTTGAAAGACCGTAATGCATGGATTTGATGTAACACATAACCTTAGCTGAACTAATGTAATATTATAATAAAAAAGTTGTAAAAGTTAACGATATAAATCTTTGGAAATATCGTTACTCCAATTATTAAAGCTGATAAGTTTATTGCGCCTATTCTTCTTATCAGTTAAAAAAGTCTTGAACGACAATATTGACGATTCAAAAGAGCTTATTTCTCAAGTTGAATAAAGATACTTTTTATTTTATTTTATTATTTTATCCTTCAGGTCGTAAGGCCTGGCACATAATTAGGTCCTTCGTATTGCACCACTTACTGTCTTCACGCACTGGTGATCTATGTGATCACTGGCAAAGATTAGATCAGGGTTTTAACCCCTTTTCCAGCGACCGCTGTTGAATGATGACGGAAGTTTTGGATCATGGATCAAAGATAGTAGGTATGTGTCCATCAACCCATTCTTCAACCTTCACTCCGTTGTCATCACTGGTTCTGTATCCCCAGTTCTCGCTATGGCTATTAAAATTACCAAGAACGAATCTAACCGGATGGGCGTTAAAGTTCGGCGGACAGCTGAAGTAATACAGTGCATTGGGAGGTTTGTAGACTGAAGTGACCGTACAGTTACTAAGTTCGGTAGTAAGGATCTCTATGTTACTGGTGTTAGTCTGATACACAGTGCGTACCTCTTTATCTGACATGGCGAATAAGCACTCCCATACTGTCGATGGGGGACTTCAGCTATGAGTTTCATCCCCTGAGTCACTTGTAAGGTATGCTTTAACGAGTGTGCATCTGAGTTGCATAACCTCATTCCGCCCTCTCCTTTAAACTCACGCTCAGAGAATTAAGTACTCCTTCATCATGCCTGGAATACCATGCCGGCTTCTGTTTGCCCGAGTACCTACAACCCAAACCTCTTAAAGTCGCAAGTGAATAGGCATCTTCTGGGTGAATCTATTCACACAAAATTTTATTCAAGTACTATAACCAACCACATTATAAAACTGGCAAGTTTACATTAGTAAACAAAGTATCAATTATTTCAGTTGCGCTACATTTTGTTTAAACAAATTCGACGATCTCCGTGGCCGATTGGTGTACGCACCGGTTTTCTAGGTACCACTATCTCTGAGGTCCCGGGTTCGATTCTCGGACGGGTAAATGTCGAAAACTAACTTTTAGATATTTTCTTGTATCTGGGTGTATGTGATCGTTGCTTCCAATTTTCAATGACACAAGTTATTGTATTATTTGATATTATCATTTTTGGTATTGGAATAATATGTATTTTATTTTATTTTTTTGTACTTAAACAATATTTTTATTTAAGTGTTTTTTTATATATTGATTTATATTAGAGATTGATAGCGTGATTTTATATAAACGGTATACTTATTCAAATATTGATTAACTAAGTAGATTTATTTTGTAAAAAAGTATTGGATGATGGGCTAGTATGAGTTATTTATATTTTTTCATATTAAATTAATTAAGTTTTATTAATTTGATTGGAATAAATCTGAAAATGTACCTACTGGTTAGAGCAGTATACATTATTTATTTTTTTCAGTGTAATTTGTAGCAAATGTTGTAGTTTTGCCTGCGAAGATCATTTCGATAATGGATATAATAATATTATCGAAATGATCTAGAGATAGAAAATAAATATAAATAGCTGCTGCTGTGTTCTGCATTTTGAAGAATCGTTTGAAGTGACTATCTTTGTTAAAAATAGTAGATTGTATAACAAGTGCATAAAACGTACCATTTTACCCGAGACGTATATATCCATCCGAGCCGTAGGCGAGGGTGGATAATAGTCAATTCGAGGGTAAAATGGGTTTTATCTACGAGTTTTACACTCTGCTTTTCACTTCGAGTGTGAGGAAAATAAATAACAATATTACAAAAAAGAAAAAATAAAGACGTCGCCATATTGGCGGGAAGACTTTCCTTCTTTTTTTTATACGTAGCAGTGGCAGCACAGTGATTTTAGCATAGATCGTAGTCCATAATGCTCTAGAAATACTTATTTCTTACAAAACTCATTAATTTTGCCTAGTTTTATTAATTTAGTAAGTATAGTTTAACATGGATTGTGTACAAAACTAAAGAAACAGAATGAAATTACAAGTTTATTAAACGAAGTTTTATTGAGTGCGTGTGACTGTTTACCTGACGACCTTTGTCTGAGAGACTGAGACTTAGACGAAGATTTTACTTTATGCACTAGAGCATAAAAAGCGATTTTATGCAGCCTATACCCAACATGAACTTTACGAGCATGAGAAGTGAAAAAGCTTTTTTTACTACATAGGTACGAATAATATCTAAGATCTACTCTTCCTACAAACCGACGTTTACAATAAATATTCATAATAATTCTTCTTGTATTCTACATAATATAATTTCCTTAGTAAAAGCGCACATAGGTGATATTTTAGATGTAAATAGAATGCGTGCTGCATGCCGCGTCTACACATATTTCTCAGTCTACGAGAGTGCCGCGGCCGGAGTCTTACCGATCCCAGCACCCCCTCGCTTGTGTAAGCAACGGCCATCGACGATATTTTTTTTACCTATGCTATATCCTTAAGAACCTTAATTTACTAGGCTTGGGTAAAAGTTCGGCATAACAACTTAAATATCGGTCATTGACCTATAGTTTTATTAGCACTATAGTTGGTTACAATTACTTTTTTGTTCAAATAATATAGTCGTAAAGTTAAGGTATGATTGCCTAGCGATCTAAAGGAGTACCTACGTAACTGTTAATGATGTGGTCAATAATACTAGTTGCCAGAACCATCCAAATATCGCAGCTGTATATGTAAATACAGATCAATTTGTAATGCTCTTTGAATTGCCCATTTTTTCATTTTAATATTGCGTTATATTATGAAACAAAATAAACCAATATTTAACATATATTGGCGCAGTGACCCTCGTATGATTTTAAGTAAGATTGCACGAACCCTGAAAGTTTAGTTGTTTGGATGTTTGTTACTCAATCACGCCAAAATGGCTGAACGGATTTCGCTGAAATTTGGGACACAGATACTTTGTAGCCTGGAAAGGAACATAGGCTACTCTTTATCCCGGAAAAATATCACATGCCCGCGGGATAATGTCGTGTAGTCCATGCGGGCGAAGCTGCGGACGGAAAGCTAGTGTTTAAATATAAATCAGTTAATCGTAGTTAGAGTACCCAAAAATATTAAAACAGGTCATTCTTCACATTAATATTGTTGTGCATAAAAAAACCTCGTTACTCGATAATATCGGGTTTTTATCTGATTATATAGAAACGCAAGTTAAATAGTTTGATGGCGTTGCGATAAAAGTAGCTTTTGTAGTTACAAACGTAATGACCAGTGATTGTAAGGTTAAATAATAAATAAAGTAAGATTCGTTAATTGTTGTTTACGAACTAAAACTTATGTATATTTCATTAGTGATGAAACGGTTATCACTTAGCAATTACGATCACGATCACGATTACTGTGCCTAATAATCGACGATTACGACTTATTCTCGATTACGATTCATCGTGAAATGTCCATGATCGTCGATTACGATTAATCGTAATCGTTTCATCACTGATTTATATTAAATGTACCTACATTGGAACATTGAACCATTCTTCTTATACTAAATACCAATGCTACTTCTTACCTCTGAAAAGTGTCCGAGTCCCACGGGAAAACAACAAGTAGTTTACGCGGGCAAGTCCGCGGGCGGAAAGCTAGTTTACCTATAAAGTTAGCGCGTAATATTGATATAAAAAGTATGTAGGTACCAACGTAAAAATGTAAAATAAAAGAGTAGAGCAAGGTTTTAGAAATTAATATTATGAAGAAGTCGCGTACAGATTAACGTGATCTACTACAATGTATTTTAATGCGGTTCTTCTTTTTATTTTAATTTTAAAAAATTGATATATTTTATGTGCATAAAAAAACCAAATTACTTAACTACTTACTTTTTTGTTTGAAAATATCCTTTCAATATGATAACGTGGATAACGGAACGCGTATAATTTGTTTGAAAATATTAATTAACTAGCAGTGCTCTGCAGTTTCACCTGCGTTAATTTGAGGAAAAGGAAAAAAAACCTACTAAAAAGAAATATTTTTTCCCGTTTTTGCAACATTCTGTTGGTCGTAGCTTGATGTTATGTAGCCTTTACTTCTTTGATAAATGGACTATCCAACACAAG
Source organism: Crambus lathoniellus (assembly GCA_949710035.1). Lineage (NCBI taxonomy): Eukaryota > Metazoa > Arthropoda > Insecta > Lepidoptera > Crambidae > Crambus > Crambus lathoniellus. The sequence continues at coordinate 10,624,177 of OX453309.1, read as the reverse complement.
AAGAATTTTTCAATTCGGTCCAGTAGTTTCGAGATTAGCGCGTTCAAACAAACTCTACCGCTTTTTATTATTAGTATAGATAGTACGCGAATAACCACCAGCAGAAGTGTTTATTAAATGGCTAAATAACGTTTAAATGGTTGTGTTATTTTGTTAACTAATCCATACAAGGTTTGTTGACGGAATCAGCGGTTCTTAATGCGTATAAATCTTTAAGCTTGAGCGTCAGGTTGGATCTCGCAGCGGAAACTTCGCCCACCGCGGCTTACACGCTTAACGCAGCCTTACCCTTATTTATACAGAAACCGACGCTATTTATAAGCCGTTGTACGGAAATATTTATTCAAAAGTTTTACCTGCAGTAGACCTGTCGAATTCACTTGTCGAGATTTAAGCTAATAATTTCTTAGTATAAAAGTTCATGTTTCGTTTCAACATAACCTTTCGAACATGTCTACTAGTAAGGTACTTATAGGATAATAAAATATGGTGTATCAGGTGTAAGTCTGTAGGTACAATGGGACTTTTCATAGACTTACTTTAAACAAGACTTATATCCTATTATGAAATCGTCATGAATTTGTTTTTACAAATATTTATGCAAAAACAAATTCGTGTACATGTTTTTATTTTGTAAAATTCAGTTAAATGATGTTACTTATTCGAAATAGTACTTATTCTTGTTTCGTTTTCAGCGTAACACTACTGTTTAAACAATTGAGTCGAACTAGATATAATATTAAAAGTCGGTGCAAGATTATATTGACTATGATTGCGTTGTTCTTTTCTGGAATATAGGTATATAATCAATGCTTGGGAGTTGGGACACTTAAAGGTGTGACACGTCAGAGCATTCAAAGTAACTATATTTGCATTTGGTTGCTCGTTAGCGAAACACCAATGAATCAAAAAAAATTATGAAAAATGGCATGAATACCTTTAGATTCTGATTGAAATGAAAACGACAAACAATGCACTCGCAATCAGCACGAGTTCACCGCAGACACGTTTTATTTATTGACTTAATTGTTTCAGCATTCTTGCTTTTGTATTTTTAAACGAATAACACGCGATTAAATCTGATTGCGAATAGACGGTTGAAATATGATGATGTTACGTTTATTGAATACCATTTTTTTTAACCACAACGGGGTATCACTTAGCCTTCATCACACCTGATATTAAGTGGTAATAAGGCTGAAGGTGGAAGCGCACTACTCCCGGAATCCTCAATCACTGAGGAACTGGCTATCTTATCTGTAACTGCCGGAACACACAATTTTGGATACATTAAATTACTCTGTGTGAGATAAAAAAGGGAAATGCCCATCAACTAAACAAAAAAAATGCCTGAAATGAACAAAAATGAAATATTCGCCAAATTGCATTTCAAAAAGTAAGAACCCATAACAATTACAATAAATTATCACAAAATATGGTAGCCAGATCTAAAAATTATAGTTAATGCCAAGGATAGGTATAAGAATTGAATGTAATTTTAAATATTACACGGTGCTCCAATTCAATGCAAAAGTATTGTTGTGTTTGTAAGCAGGTTCTGGTATGTGTTCAAAAACCCGGTCATCGTAAGAAAGCGTAAAAATCGGCCAAGTGCGAGTTGGACTCGCCCATGAAGGGTTCCGTACCCACTTACGGTACCGATTGCCTATACCTTGCCAAAATACCACTATAATTTTTCGTCAGCAAAAATTAACTTTGTTTTCCAAAATGCTTGTATGAACGACAAACTTACATTTGCGGTTTTTGAAAATGTGTTATATCTCAAAAACCGATTTTTATATTTTAAAAGTTAGAGGGGGGGGGGGGGGGGGGTGGGGGACACACACATTTTACCACTATGGAAGTGTATATCTTGTAAAATATTGACTTTGATAAAAAATGATAAAAGAAACCTAAATATCTACCTACCTATCTAAAGACACCTCACACTAATGTTTATTGAAAATATTTTTTTTCAGTTTTAGTTCCATATGTATGGGGAGCCTCCCTTAATTTTTTTAGTTTTTTATTTTTCTATAAATATCTTAAAGCGGTTCACAGAATATATCTACCTACCAAGTTTCAAGTCTGTAGTCGTAATAGTTTTGGAATAAAGTGGCTGTGACATACGGACGGACGGACGGACAGACAGACAGACAGACAGACATGACGAAACTATAAGGGTTCCGTTTTATGCCATTTGGCTACGGAACCCTAAAAAGGATCCGTAAAGAATTCAACTTCAAGTTTCTAAACAAACAGTGAATATACTTTTTGCAAAGTCAAATTCCAAAGAAAATACAGTTATTCCTAAAGCCCCTTTTTTATTTTGAAAATTATTTTGTTTTGTTAATTAATCTTTAAATTATTACATACCTAGAATAACTTTACTTTTACTTTATTTATTACTTTTTTGCATTTAAAATGCAATTTTTATTATTGAAAAATTGAAAATAAAGTTGGTTGTGAGATGGGCCGATTTATTCTAAATACTTCTTTTTCAATTTTTCAATACATATAGATCTGATTTTGTGCTTATATTAAATTAGTCGTTGTGGAGATCCTTGGGGGAGGATTATGACCAGTAGGCGTCGTTCGGCTGACATGATGATGATGATGATGAGCACTTTTCCATAAAATAGTTCGTTAATGATTATTTGAGGATTTATTTTTGGTTGAATCGCCGATTGTCATATTTAAAGGTATATAGAGTGCGCGCCAGATAAGTCTGGGTACGGTTAAAATCTAATACTATTATTTAACCACAACTTTTGACCAAAAAACATTCCAACTTCACACCAATTATGTCTAAGATAATAATAGTTCTAATGAAGTATAAATACTAGATAATGTCTAGATTAATACAGCAGCCCACATAGTTATCCTGGCAAAATCCTGTACCTAGACTGTTAAATTATAAAATTAAAGGAGAATGTCCAATAAGATACCCAGGCCCGGCGCAAACAAATAGTTTCACAAGCTTATAGGTAAACATGAGTGATTAAACACTTCAAAGGGGTAATCATCGAAATCAATGGCTTATAGTAATTTTTCCAGGTATAAAGTTGTAAGTAAGTTAAAGTTATCTATAAGTTATTAGATTGAGTTACATATCAAATGAAAGCTTTTTATATACCCAATCTAATCGGATTAATTTGCTTCAAAACAAACAAACATATCGGAGTATAATATTATTATGATATGCGTAGCTTCTGGTATAAGTAAACGTTAAAATACCAAACATTAACCCTAGCAGAATCTGAAACTCAAATTTTATTGTTCGTGTTATTAAGCGTTAGTTAACCTGACCTTTAACTCTTTAGAAATAATTGAAGTACAAAACACTTCTTGCTGACGAGAATGTAGCTTGTTGTTGTTGTATTGTTTCTTAAATTATATTTAAGTGAGTCAAAGTTGTTAGCAATGTAACGTACTTTTCAAGTAGGTAAAGAGTTTCTATAAGCGAAATAATGACATGACTTTTAAAAAGTACAACCTTCTAACTTAGTGTTTAATAAAAACGAGGTCTAATAAAAACTTTTTGGTGAACCTGAGGAAAGAAAATGGTAGATACGCCAGCTAGTTTATAACAAATGACTAACACGTCCTAATAGGCGCTATTATCTTCCTTGATCCCTGGTATATTACGAACGTGCTTTATCCAATCAGGGGCGTCCAATGTTTTGAAGGGACCCGAGGCAGTGGGCGGGGCGGGCCCTACGGTGGTCAAGGTCAATGTCGAATGGCGCATCCACATTTATGTAAACGGTACGTTGTAGGGCTAAAACGAATTTTCGGCGTCGATAAACGGTTTAAGGACACCTCTTGTATTAGCGTACTTGATACAAGTTGGTTAAAACTACATAATATGGTATGGTATACAACTTGTTAGGATATTAAATATTTGAAACATAGCTGTGAAATGGCTCTCAAAAACTGCACCGAAAGATTTTTTTTGTAACCTTATCAGTGAGCCATAGGTCCAAATATGTATATGTTAAAGATAGAACCCGTTCCTAATTATAGTTAAAAAGAGTTTTCACGGAATGCCTTTGTTACAGCTAGAATTAACTGCGGCTATTTTCACTAGTTTTAACCGGTGAAAACGCGTTTTAATTAAAAGTTAGTTTTAACTGTAACATATCATCATCATGTCAGCCGAACGACGCCCATGCACTGCTGGGCATAGGCCTCCCCCAAGGATCTCCACAACGACCGGTCCTGTAACATATACATACCAAAAACTATCACAGTCCTTTTCAATATAAAACTCGGTTTACCTCCACATAGGCTTTAAAGAGTATTTACTCTTAAAAAATTGTAACTGACTCAATTGGTTACAACATAGGTACTCTCACAGACATAGAGGTACTCTATTTTAAAAAAAATATACATAAGACCAATACCCGAAATGAAAGCATTGCCCACTAATATTTTATTTCAATAATGCCCGTTGTTTATAGAGCATGAATTAACATCAAAATTCAAAAATTTCGAGTCGGTGAATAAAGACAAATTATCACATCTAAACGTTGACTTGTTCTGAAATAATTTTATCAAATAAGTTTTACGCCACCGCGCCGCCCGATCCATCACTGTTGGTTTAATGAGCTAATTCTAACCAAAATAAATGCTTCTTTTATATTTTGTAGCGCAGTTATGTTTTGTTAATTAATTTTAAGTTACCGCGCTTTTTTTGCGACTGTTTCCTTTTTTAGATAGATTGGATTGGAAAACAAAATATTACACCCTATATGTCTTAACGTTTTGATGGATAATAGAGGTAGAATTTTTCTTGCATGATTGTTTCAGGTTAGATTTGGCATTTTGTAGAATTATTGTAGTGGATATTTAGCAAGTTAAAATAGTAATCGAGTTCTACGTACTGCATTATTATCCCAGTTCATATTTCCTAAGTTTCTTCAACTAACATGTTGGTTGATGCAGTTTTACCCCGCAGTTCTGAAGTTATATAACTTTAAAAATTTAGTTTCGTCTTCTGCACCTGAAAAGGCATCGATTCATTTTATTTTACGGTTTCGTACTTTTATGTTCAAGTTTCTGGAGTACTTGGGGTAATGTAATTCGAGAGAGACGCATGATGACTGTCATAAGAATCATGTGTTCTTATCTGTTCCAATGTGGGTTACAGAACGATCAGTATTTGGTATATTTTGGCGGGAAATGGAAGTAATCAGCAAGGTGTAGGAATTCTTTAATTCTGTATATGAGAAAATAGGGATGACATAAAAGTACCTACTTAAGTGTACCTACATAGAAGAAAGCTTCTCTTTTTAAAACGAAAATGAAAGTTAATCATCATGCCAGCCGAACGACGCCTACTATTGGGCATAGGTCTCCCCCAACAATATTAGTTTTCTCGCTGATCATAATAAGAGCTTTCATGAAAAAAGATGAAAATTGTGCGTCATTGCGAAAGTATCTAAGGCAATTTTTTAGAACCTCTTGTTTATATTGTTTCACAAAGTTTTTAGCCTGCGAAACGAAATATTGATCGCAGACGTAGATACTTGTTGTGATTTGGTTTTAAGGTTTATTTTTTTCATTGCAATACAAAAGAAAAACCAACTCTTATTTTGTAAGAAAAATTATTAATATTATAGATAGACGGTCATATATTACAGGACCGGTCGTTGTGTGGAGATCCTTGGGGGAGGCCTACCTACATCGTCAAAAAGTTTAACCTAAGAACGATTTAAAAATCTATACTAGGTCTAGATTCTAACATAGAATTCTTACCCAGGTATTACACATTCCAGACAGGCATAATATCAACTGTATTTTGAAAAAGAAACCTTATCTCTAAGTATAATATTATTCTTCACAAAATTAAGTGGTTTATGACAGACATATTTCTGTCGGAGCTCTCCAGAAGCAGTAACTCTAAATAGTTGAACAACTTATATGGTAGGTAGGCAATAAAAAATGATTACGCATAACGCAGAATTCACTGGGAGTAGCGGTAAAAGCTATTACAGTGTAAAAATAATGTAACATTTTACCTTTTTCGCGGATATTAGAGTCCTTACTGAAATAGCTCGCAAATGGCCTTGGTACTTAGACTGTGCTACACTATCGTTAATTACTAGACCTTCGTTCATAGCTAATGTGAAGTGGTTATGTAACGGATCAAGATTGTTGCCTTTGCGTTTAATAGTGAAAAAATAGTTTTAATTTCGATTTTTCAAGGTCTCTTGTGCGGTATGGTTTTTATTAACATCATCATCATCATCATCAGCCATACGACGCCCACTGCTGGGCATAAGCCTCCACCACCAGCAAGATACCTTGACCAGATCGTCGGTCCACCTTGTAGAGGGTCCACAGAACGTCGTCCAGTGTGCGGTCTCCAATCGAGAACCTCGCCCATCGCTCCCATCGTATTACTTTACTTGTGTATTTACGAGTATTATATATGTCGCAGGGATTTTGTCAAAGTCGTGATATTATAATTCCACTAGTGAAATTATAATTTCTCGTGATATTATGAATAGACAGTACGAGACAGTATGCACACGGCTCCGAGTCTCGGAAGTCATATAGAACACCTGATAGGTTATTTTTTTTTGTATCAATACAACTTATGGATTTCGTGAGCTCGCAGCCGTGTGCATACTGTCTTGTACTGTCTATTCATAATTTAACTAGTGGAATTATAATATCAGGAGAAATTATAATTTCACTAGTGGATTTATAATATCACGACTTTGACAAAATCCCTGCGACATATACATACCGAACGGTTTTTAAGGGCTTTAGAGTCCCCTCCTCTCCCCTCCCCCTCCTTTAAACTGAATTTTAATATAAATACTCATTTTATGCAATATACTCGTACATAGTTTTTTCTCAAACTTTTGAATCACTAATTGAGTTTCAGCTTACAGCTTTCCTTTACAAAAAAGTTAAAGATCAACTTTACAATTAGCAAAAATACTTTCTCATATAACAGGTTCGTTATTTTCTAGTGACGTAACATTAAAATGCGACCGACGAACACAGGATACCGTCCGCATGCGGAATAAACCCATCCACGAAGGTTGATCCTCTAATAAATATTTAAAACTATGCAAAAGGGCGCCAAGAAAGAGACGAGTAGGTATATAAAAACAGGTTATTTACTTTATAATTGAACTAGTTTCAGTGAAATAGAAAATTGAGGAACTAATGAGAACTTGCAAGTACTTTGCGCTAAGTTTCGAAGTGAACTATTAAGAGAGTTCAATCAAATGGATGGGAACGTATCTAACTCGTGTAATTTCAACTACATTATTAGTTTTCTATGTAGGTCGATTCTCTTAGGGGTAACTAATTAAGGTGCTTTTATATTTTGACATTGTAAATCTTTACTTAGCTAATCCTTACTTCCTTACTTTATATTATAAATGCGTCTCTGTCTGTCTGTGTGTTACACAATCACACCTAAAGTACTGAACCGATTTGAATGAATTTTGGTACAGAGATAGTCTAGAGCCTGAGAAAGGACATAGGCTACTTTGTATTCCTGAAAAATATCACCTTCCCCCGGGATAACGTCGTGTAGTACACGCGGGCGAAGCCGCGGGCGGAAGGCTAGTCAAATATAAAGTGTTTCGTTGAATATTTTTGTTAGATAAAAATAAAAGATTAGTGAAGATGAATCTTTGTGTGCGAAATAGGAATACAACAGTCCACTTGTATGAAGCTGATTTTGATTGTTTGAATTATAGGTTTGCATTTGATAGTTTTCTAGACTGGAACATTTTTATGAATATTATGGATTTATTATTTGTACGCCATTTTGTTTGATTTCCATTTAAATGTAATAAACTATCACAAATGTGTGACCTATCGAGTACAACGCTCAAAAAATTGCTCAAAAAATCTAAGAAAGCTTAGTACTTGAAATATGATGCCCGCACGTAAAAGTTTTGTGATATTAATGATTTTTCATCGCCTGTGTTAAGCTCCCGAGCGACCCCATACGAGCTCGCAACAGAAATAAATTTGTAAGGAAATAATAAAAGGCCTATTGACAGTTTATTTGCCGATGCTACCAATCCGTTATATTCTACTTGCTTTCAGCTCAAGTTCTATTTGTAGAAAGCTGTTTATCATTGTAATCGATAGGAGTCGTCCTAGTTGAAGCGGTTGGAAAAATTCATACTTACTGAAAAAGAAAAAGCGATAGTAAACAAGAGAAATATTTTTATTATATTTATGCTTATTTTTTTACTCAACTATATGATTTACAGCAAAACCGCCAAGTATACACCGTAAGGTTTATCAGCCGTTTTAATATACTGCACTAAGGACCTTTTGCAACGGACTGCCATCTGGTAAATCTACCAATAGTGTCTCAGATGGACGGTCCAACGGCGCTGTGCAACTACCGATAGATCGCAAGAATTATGCATAATAAAAATTTTAAGGGCCTAAACTGCGTCACGCGGACGCCCGCGCGGTTCCATACAAAAGTGCAACGTCGCGGGCACCCGTCGCGGGCAGTCGTCGCGGGTCGCGAGGCGCGGGTGTGGGGAGGCGGGGCCCACACCCGCGCCTTGTGGCCCGTTTCCCCGCGAGCGACGGCGACGGGGCCCGCCAGCGGGCCAGGGACCGTACTCTGAAACGCAAATCCGAAACTTCGGTTAGCCCCGTCCCTTTCACTCGATTCTGTCATGACTGGAGCGTGAGAGGGACGGGTATAACGAAGTTTCGGGTTTTGCGTTTCAGAGTAGGCCCTCAGCAGCGGTAGCACGCACGGGCTTGTTCAGTCAATAGCGCTATGTGATGTGGTTCCACGGAGCCCGCGCGCGTGTCCACGGACGGAGACACGCAACGTGTGCCCGTCGCGGACGCCCGCTTTACTGTTTAGGCCCTAAATATAAGAAATAGCACAGTTTCATAGTAAGTTTACGACTTATGTAGAGGATTTTGCCTCGTATGCTTAATTTTTGGCGTTAAATTAGTTAAGCTCTATGATACTTCCGACCGCAACCACAAAAAACCAAGCGTCAGCGACCTATTTTCTGTAGTTCCGTAGCCGAATGGCAAAAAACGGAACCCTTATAGTTTCGTCAAGTCTGTCTGTCTGTCGGTCCGTCCGTCCGTATGTCACAGCCACTTTATTCCAAAACTATTAAGACTACACACTTAAAACTTTGTAGGTAGATGTATTCTGTAAACCGCTTTTTATAATTTTAATACCAAAAAATATATTACGATTTCATTACAAAAATGTGACAATTTGAGGGTGGCTGAAGATCTCCAAGCCCGCCCGAACAGACGTCTCGCCGCGCACCGTCAGTCTGCTTGTGACCACGGCTGTAGTAACACAGCCGAAACGTCAAGCTGTAAGTACATAATAATATGTACTTCATAATAAATGTCGCGTTGAGTCCCGTTACTCTTGTTTATAGGTACACTAGCGGCCGCCCGCGGTTTCACCCGCGTGGTTCCCGTTCCCGTGGGAATATCGGGATAAAAGTACATATAAACCTTCCTCTTGAATCACTCTATCTATTAAAAAAAAACGCATCAAAATCCGTTGCGTAGTTTCAAAGATTTAAGCATACAAAGGGACATAGGGACAGAGAAAGCGACTTTGTTTTATACTATGTAGTGAAGCAATCGGTACGTTAAGTGTGTACGGAACCCTTCATGGGCGAGTCCAACTCGCACTTGGCCGATTTTTTCGTTTGTGGCTGTCGTGTGTGCCATGTGCGGTGCTCGGTGCGGTAAAACTGCGTCTGTAACATAGACGTTGTTTTCCCGTGTATGATTGTTTGATATCTATAGAAAGCTGTTGTGTGGTTGGAGTTATGGTACCAAATAACATGGTCTAAAAAAAATACATTGTCTTGTATAACATAAACGACGTTTTGGTAACCTTTTTGGACATTGTAATGTAAACGGCGGCCATGTTATGATGCCAACTTTTCCTAGATTTTTTTTTGCGAGCTAAGGTTTCTTTTTCAGTAAAAAAGTTGTAAATAAACCATTGTTCTTTTACCTTTTTTATTATGTTAAAAGTATAAGTAGGTGTTGTATTTTAGCAACTTTTTGCTTAAATTAAAAGTCTAATGGTCGGTTTTGTTGTTATTTATATTACAAGCTTTTATTTAACTTGCAGTGTATGTATGCATGCATGCATGTATGTATGTCCGTTCGTCAAATCTTACAAGCCTTATTTGACCCACTTCCCTGTGTCCAATTGAGCTGAAATTTTGTATGCAAGTTTGGTTCCGATGACAATGCAATTAAATATATAATCAGTATAGTTATCAATTCAGAATTCTTGCAAATTTTCAAGTTCTATATTCTTGTTTTGTTGTGATGGTTACTTGACACATTGTCAATGTACCATAAAGTTATAATCAGCGAGCATTCAGCGAGCGCAATCTTCATAGAGTGCGTGTCAGATAACTCTGCGACTGGGGCGTTTTTGGCACTAGTTACAGTACATTATTTTGTTCTAAGCTTATGGAAAATATTAGTATTCGATTTTGACCCCGCGCAAACTTATCTGGCGCACACTCTAAATTCAACTAGTAATAGAACACACGTCCCAACTCGACACCCGATTCGAATTGGTTATTTGAGAAAGAACATGAGTTGGGAGGCAAAAAACTGTCTGTTAAAAACACATACCAAGCAGTAAAAATGTTTGATGCAGTTTTGAAAAGTATGCTACGAGTATAATATACTATTTACATAAATTTGAGATTATCAAATTATTATTATTTCTATTAAAACAATAATTTAAAGTCCCTGGACCTAGGCTTTTTCTCAATTACTCGATTAAAAAAAAATCGACTTTTAATTAAAAATGAAGTTTCCCTGTCAGTTATAGGCCACTCGAAATAGTTTTGAAGAATTTTTCGTCATTCTTTTGTGACAGGTACGGTTCAATTTTTTTCAAATCCAAGACCTTTTTTTGTTAATAGGTCTTTTTCTTTACAAGCCCATTGCATTGGCAAAGCTTTTAAAACATATAGATTGTTTAATGTAATAAATTTGTTGGTTTTGACTTGATACAAAATTTATTTTATTCTTTTTAGGACATTTGAATAAAAGCTTGATTTTAAATAAAAGGTTTTTTTAAATATAATTTTTAGTTGTAGTTTAAAACTAGTACCTTTACTTGGGTTCCAGGTTACAAGTGCCTATACTTATATTGAAAAGGTTCGCATAACTTTGCGTCTAGAGGGATTCAAGTAGGTTTAGCTATCCTAGCCCAGGCCGACCTGTTTAAATTTAGTTATCAAGTATCGATAATATTATTTGATATTCTTGCAGACCGTATAAGACGATCCAGTTCGGTCTTAATGGTGATGTTGCCATAGTGAAGTCAATAAATTTTACCGTGTAATAATTTATACGGAAGATACCTTTGTATTTATGACCTACGAAAAATAGTTAACTTAATTCAAAGAATCCTGAAAGACTATTGAATAGTTATATTTGTTTCCGGATTTTTTTTCAGATTTTTTTGTTAAGTGACAATGTTTAAACACAATTGAAATGACTTTAAATCATAAACTGTACTTATTTAGATTTCTAAAGTAGCCCTTTCAAAGTGAAGCAACATTACAAAAAACCCGTAGCAACATTACAAAAAACGCCCAAAGGGGTTGTAAAATAAGTGAGTGAGATAGTATCAAGGCTGAGAATAATGTGCTTGGCTTAATTTTATTGTAAGTTTTATTCAGTATTTGTTGCATAATGGAGGCATGATTTCGAGCAGGAGTGCGCGCGTTCGTTATTGTAGAAGCCAGGGGTGGACTTAGGTCAGTATAGGATCCCTTATTTTGGGGCTTAGTAATTTAAATAAGTTGCCGAACCATTGATTAATGTCTAAAGAAGATGAATTAGAATCAGTTAAATCATGTTGATTTGGCAGTACCTAATTTCTGTATAGAGTGTACTCGTATAGTTTAATAAAAAACGAGTTAAAATTGGTTGGACTGTAATGATTTCAACGTCTATAATTTCATATAGTAAATGGATGGTGTAGGTGAAGACCTAAGCAATTCATTTACTACTAAAATATTACTAGCCTTCCATCCACGCTTCGCCCGAGTGAACTACACGAAGTTTTATTTTACAGAAATAAGTGAGATCGGTTTGACATTAAGAAAGGGTTAAAGAAGGCCCCAAACTGCCCTGAGTCCGGCCATTGTTGGCAGCTCGCCATGAACTTCCACTCATATTACGGAAACTTCCTGCTAGGGGATTGTTTCAATATTGGACCTTAAACTTATCGATTTAAAGCCGGCATTGCGATGCGGCGCGTCCGTTCCACAATAACGCGCACGCCTCTTTTTGTACAATTCCTGTACAATTCCTTAGACTTCAAAGTACTTACGTTATTTATTTGGTGAGGAATTATTTCTTACTTTTTTGATGTGGTTTTTTAGAAGGCGGTTTTATTTTTTTATAAAAATAATTTTTGCCTAAACGATAAGATCAACTTTGCAATTTTGTGGTGTAGACTGTAGAGTTTTTTTTCTAGTGTGTCTAGTACCAAATTGTTACTTATAATAGGTGGAAAAACATGTATGGAAACTTTGGACAGATGGAAATATCTGGAAAACCAGTCGATTGCGATTAACTTTAGACTAAAACTAAAACTACCACTAGTATTACAAATTATGGCTTTACCCGGTAATTTTTTTATCACCTCGGATAATTTTAGGGATTATTCTACTCATGAAAACCAACAACTTTTATTTTGGGAAAAACACGGAAATCGCGAAAAAAATATCAGCTGTTCCATACAATAGTGCAAAAATATTTAATCCAAATGTATGGAACAGCTGATTTTTTTTCGCGATTTCAGTGTTGGTCCTATAATTAAAGTTGTTTGTTTTCATGAGTAAAATAATCCCTAAAATTATTCGGGGTGATAAAAAAATTACAACAGAAGGATGTTGGTACCTAAATGTAAGTCCTATCCCAGTCCTACTACGCTACTTACTCACTGAAAGAAAATATGTGCTCAAAATTCAAACTACCTGCTACATTTTATAATTTCCATGACACTGAAGAGATGCCAGGGACAGCGTGACAGGCAAGAAAGAGGGTTTTATAATCTGTCCGCTTTTCCGGCTTTCAAGTTTTTGATACTTTTATTCGCCGGGATTGACGTTCGAATAAATAAATCGTTTACAAATTGTTTTGTTGCTGAACAATGCCATTTCACTATGGTGCCTGAGATCTCAAGTGTGTGAATGTATATGTTATGGACCAAGTGATAAATTGGGCAGTATACATAGTGCCCGGTCATTATGAAAAATGCGCAATATGAGAGGGCAAAAGCGAGTTTGCCTTGAAAGTCCTGTAGAACACGTGATAGGTTAGAAATTTAAGGCGATCGCGAAGCGCAGCGTAGGATCGCCTTAAATTTCGTGGTTATTTTTTTTAAACCACAAAGAAGAAGAAGGAAAAAAGAAAAAAATACTCATATTGCGCATTTTTCATAATGACCGGGCACTATGTATACTGCCCAATTTATCACTTGGTCCATAACATATACACTTGAGATCTGCTGATCTTGATACTTGGAAAAAGTGTGCATTGTAAAGAACAATTTTGAAAACGACTTATTGGCTATTTGTGGCTACTCGCGACGTCGAACGCATGGAAATCAGATAAATCGCGTTATTGATTATAGCGCGCTCCTTAGATGTCATTTCAAATTTTCGGTATCAAAAGTATTTTTTTATATCCACCATGGGGTAGCACTTACACTTCACCACATCTATGTCCTTCTCCAAGGTCTAATCTATCTCTATGCCAAACTACATCAAAATCTGTTCAGAAGTTAAGGCTGAAAAGGTAATAGACAGACGGAAAGACAGTCAAACAGAGAAAATTTCCCACATGCTTGCCATTTGGAAGAGCTCTTGGGGGCCACAGCGAATACGTCTGGCTGCGTAAGTTACTAGGGCAATTATAACTATTTCGTTTCATTCAATTCTTATTCAATTTAGTTATATTTATTTAACTTTTGTTTCAAAGAGCCTTAAAAACTAAAGAAAAATAAAAAACCTTATTTTCCTCTTTTAATATGCTGAAAATTCTACACACAAATAGCCAGAGATTATCTCGGTAGAGAAAAGTGCGTCGGTTGGTAAGGTTTGTTTTAAGTAGGGATTTGAAGCACGCATATTTTCCTGCATAAACACCCAACTCACTGCTTTTAAGCGTTATGCGAGCTTTTGAGTTTAGCTACCTATTTAGCATAATAACTTTATCAGTGTTGAAGCTAAAAGTTATTTGAATATAAATATTATTATCTTATATAAGTGTGATGTAGTTTGCTCAAAAGATTCATGCAAAAGATAACGGTTTTTAATGATAATACATGAGAATTAATTAATTAATTGAAAATTGACATTTGTTTATCACTAATTTGTTACTTTTAGATTTGACTCTTTATTATTATTAATTACATTATCATAAATTCTTAGGATTAATATTATTAATTTAATTATTATTCTTATTTAACTTTTGGTGGCGCTGGTGGAGAAGGTGCTTTCTGTATACAACCTTGGTATCTTCAAGGCCAGAGTGAACAGGCATCTCCTGGACAAGCATGCAACATCTTAGGCCACATCCTGTTAACAAACAAGATGGTGGTCAAATGCCTGCCCAGTTTTATATAAAAAAAAAGCGTTTTGGATGGTGACGTCTGTTAGCTTTTAAGGAAATTGTCACAAATAAAATAAATAAATAAATAAATAGTAAACGCTCATCCTATTTTTGTCTAAATCGACACAAGTTTTTTTTTTGCAGAATATTATATTGTTTCCCTTAAAATCAAAATCCCATAGTTTGGAAATCTATTAAAGTACTCGCATCATATTGTTAGCGAGTCATTGTTAGATCTGAGACCGAAAAATGTCTTCATAATTAAAATTGCGTCTTAATATCCTTTTCCACTCACTTACTGACCTCACTGTTGTTTCAACAATAGCAACGAGACTTTTAATCACCGCTAATCCTAAATCACGTTACTTTGGGAAACTCCCTAATCCTCTGTGTAATGCTTTATAATTTCACTTGGGAATAAAACCTTGCTCAAGATGTGATCAACGCGAGTAAGATTAATAGGCGGTCTCCTCGTCTCAACTAATTAATAAAGTTCGTTGCCTCGAGATTCGCGGGTGGTGTAACAATCTGACACTTTTAGGCTTTTCCCTGAATCTTTACGAAGTTTTACCGAATGCTATGCGAGGGAAATGTATTTTTCTGTTGTGTTTTGACTATGATTATTATCTGTATTTATCAGAAACGCCAAGGAACACAGTAAAAGGAGACAGGATGACTAGGACCCGTACTACTAATACGCTAAAACTAGATCTCCCAACATAGAACCGATAGCATAGATGACTTACAAAATTGATTCTAACTAGACTGATATATCGGGTGTTTTTTTAGAGGTGGAGAACGTTAAATTGATACCACTGTTTTTTTGTGACAGCCGATTAAACACTTCTTGGTTGTTTTGGGGTTAGTTGTGTTCGACAATTCATCATGAATATACTCACACCGGGGGACCGTTTCCAAATAGTTAAAATTACAATTAATATGGTGAAAGACACATTTTGCAAGCGTATAATTTCACGAAATGGCCCTGTTAGCGGGCCGCCGCGTTCGTGTAATTTGACGATATTAGATAACTTTCTTTGGAGTAGGTACTAATGTTAATTCGCATGTCTGCGCCGATAAATCAGTAACCATTGAGCACTTGGAAGCCAACATTCGACGCGTTATTGCCGTCATACCTACAGTCTGATGTACTGCGAAAAGTGTGTAAAAATGGGACCTCTAGATGACGCCATGTACGCGCCAGCCGCGGTCGGCGGCCACATGCGGGAAATCATTTTCAAACATTAATGTCAAAAAAATATCTTTAAAATAAAGCCTATTTCATGGATATTAAAAACAATGTTATGTCTTTAATTTTAATTTAAAGTTCTTCACCACTAAAAAAACACCCGATATAAATTTATTGTGGTCGAAAACGTAGAGAAAGCAAAAAGAAAAGTAGTTGCCACAATTCCCGTAATATTAATAGATTCAAGTTAAAATTTATGAATTTTCTTCTCTCAGCAAAACTTTCACTGAACTGTTAATAAACTGAGGAAAAACCATATTTTCAATAAGACAGACGTAGTCACCAGCGAATATAGCAAATGATTTGGAGAGTCGCCAGTGCTTAGCGCCATCCCATTTTGGACAACTTGGGTCATAAACGAGTCGAGATGTTGTTATTGTTCTTGAGACGACCAATATACCAATATTTGTTCTTGCTTTCGGACCTTCGAATTAATATGATTTTGCTTTAAACCATGTGATAAGCACTAGAAATAATTGTTTGTTTTTTGAACTCTGAGGTTCTTGAACTTATGGCTTATGGTATGGCTCTGTCGTTATGCTGTAATGTGGATTGTTAAGAATTAAAGTCTACTGAACTTTTATAACTAAATGACAAATAACTTTCTATTGAATTTGAGCTTAACTTCTATTCCTATAAGATTGTAAATCGATTAGAGAAGTCGGCGAGTTTTGCACAACATCATATGTGCCACTATAAATTTCGAAATAATTAATTAGCTACGAAATAAATAGCGCAGTTCGTAGTAGGTAGATTATGTTTTTACCTAGTAGGTCCCATGTAAGAGACAATAAGGAGACATTAGAGAAAACATATGACATAGCCCAGAGTGCTCCCAGTGCTTGATATTGAGCTATTATGTCCTGTATACGGACTGAGCACAGGAGATCTTTTTGCATTGCTTGGATTTTTAGCCATGCCTTTTTGATTGTAGTATGATAAATATTTTATAAAGAGAGAGATATATTTGATATCCTGCTCATAGTCTGATTTTATAAAGTCGACCAGGAAATAAGTGCTTTATCAGTATCGTTGACCATTCACATACATTTAAAATTTCGTTAAAGCTCATAGATATAGTATATTAAGCTCATATCTGTGTGACATTTCAATAACGTCATGCACTATGTGACAAAGACATCAATAGAAATTGTCACTTTGAACTTTTCAAAGGAAATCAGATCTTATCGATCTTCAGCATTCAAAGAATTTTAAAACTAAAGGTGATAAAACAATGTCTTGGTCGAGTTTACCTATGTAAAATAGTAAGATGTAGTCTGTTCTCGTAATCTAATGCCCGAATACTCGTACGCGCTACTTATCTTTGGGAGCGTCTCACACATCGCCCTGTCACTTTAAATGTCAAACGTATGAAAGAGATGCCATGATGTTTGAGACGCTCCCAAAGATGATTAGCGTTCGAGAATTCGGGCGTAAATGCTCTATTTATACTATGGCAATATGGCAGCATTTTGATGGATAATATAGTTAACTATAACGATAACAAGAGTGATTTTCTTGAGGCACTGATCTTTTTTAGTAAATAAAAAAATAAAGGCAAAGTAAGTTGGTTTGTATAAAAAGCTGCAATTAGGTATATTATAATCTAATAAATGAAGCTCCAAACTTATCAAGTGTTTACGCTTCACGAACCGCCTAACCAACCGTGAAATCCGAAAAATAATAACTCATTATCTTATCTTTTTCGAGTATTGACTTGAGTGTGAATCAACTCATAGCCATGCAAAGTGTAAATATGGAAAAATATGACAAATAAAACAATCATATGAGATTTCCCCACCGTATTTTCGTTTATTTTTCTCCCTTTGCGTCCGCTTACTTTTTCGATCAACATTGATCGAAGGCTTACTTGTATGTATTTTATAATACCGGAAACTTTGCTGATTTGTGAATTAATTTGTTTAGTTCAGTACGTAAGTTAAGTATTATTATTTATTGTTTGTTTCCCTAATAAATAAAAAGTATTTCACATTAAGTTTACTCAAACGTTTATAGCCGACTTCAAAAAAGGCGGAGGTTCTCTTCATTAGAATCTTCTTGATTGTGAGACGGGTCGATTTTTTCTAAATACTTCATTTTCCATTTTTCAGTTATAAAATATTATAAATAAATACACATGACTTTTACTTATTAGATCAACTTAAAAGTGTCTTATTGAATTCTTACTATATAATCAAAATCAAAATCAAAAATCATTTATTCATTTTAGGCTGATGCAGCACTTGTGAACGTCAATGAAGCTACGCTATCGGTTCGTAAATCCTACGGCGGGAGGCCTTGTAACGAGAAGAACCGGCAAGAAACTCGCCAAGGGCTATTTTTTTCTCCCTGTCATATTTCATACAGAGTCGTCAAATTGAAAAGTGACTTTAACATAATATAATATGTAAAGTCACTTTCCATCACAAATTAATCTTAAGTTTAAAAACAAAATAAAAAACCCGGTAATCATAGCAGTAAATAATTTTCAATAACTAAGAAATAGACATCCAAAAGGTAGTTTCTTTAAAATACACACCAACCAAAAACGTAGCAAATAAAATAATAAATATAAATGCCAAACAAGGGTAATAAAACTTTGAATAGTTTAAGAACATAAGAGTCAATAATAAACAGTGCCATACAAGCCACGATAAAATAAAACTAATAACAATAAAACATTAAAAATTTGCATATTTTGAGACAAGAAGCCGGGAGCAGACCCATCCCACTGGTGGCACCCGTTCACGAGCATGACGCATGAACCAGCCATCGCTTCGCTCTTACTATATATCATAATTATTTTAACTCATGATTGCTACGAAATAAATATGTAGGTACGTAAGTACATAACTTTGCCGCCAGGTTTTTAAGGTTCAATCTATATATATAAAACTCTTGCGTTATTGACTGACTGACAGACAAAGCACAACCGAAACTACTGGGCGCAAGACGCTGAAATTTGGCATGTATGTTCCTTGGGAAGTGTAGGGAGCACTAAGACAGGACTTTTGGAAATTTCCCTTCAAATGACGTAAAAGGGGTGGTCTACGCAGACGAAGTCGCGAGCGGAGCGCTAGTAACTAAATATATAAAACTCTTGCGTTGCTTAAAAAAAGTCAGTAACTGACTGACAGACAACGCACAGCCGTAACTACTGGGCGCAAGAAGCTGAAATTTAGCATGTATGTTCCTTGGACAGTGTAAGAGAGCACTAAGAGAGGATTTTTGGAAATCCCCCCTCATCTGGGGTGAAAAAGGTGGCCAAAAATCTTTTCTGAAAATCTCAATTGCACGCGGTCGAAGTCGCGGGCGGGGCGCTATTTTCTTATATTTTCCTTGGTACCTATATATTTCAAATTAGGTATTTATTACCACAGAGAAAAGTATGACGAGCAATGTTTATGGATATTTAATAGTAGGTAAACTGAAGAAAAAAATATAGGTAGGTAGGTACTTACATTGTCATAGACTTTTCGGTCGATGGTTGGTTTCTTAGTTACCGATATTGTGTGTGTGAAAATTTTACCTATGAATTTTACTTTGAGATCAACTTAAAAGTGTCTTATTGAATTCTTACTATATATTCTTACTATATATCATAATTATTTTAACTCATGATTGCTACGAAATAAATATGTAGGTACGTACGTAATAATATCTTAAATTATTAAATAAATATTCATAAAAGGTTCAGTGCAAGTTTTATTCCTTCATCATTGAAGGAGTTATCGGTTTAAGTTAATCTTTGCTATTACTCATATAGGTTAATTCAACCTATAGCAGAGCATCGCGTACCGGATTTTGATAATATTGACGGCAAAACATTAAATGTAAGGGCTAACTATTGTCAAAAACTACGCGAAGATTTTAGGCATCGCTTCAGGACCGAATACATTAGTCATTAAATTCAGAAGGGAAAACAACGGCCAGAGAGCGAAATACGTATAGGTGACGTTGTCCTATTAGAAATAGAGGACAAAAAACGACTAAATTGGCCATTGGCATTGGTGACCGACATCTACGTTGGGGCTGATGGGCATAGTCGAGTGGCCAAAGTACGCACTGCAACAGGGGAAAGGACGAGACCGCTGCAACGGCTGTATAGCTTAGAAATAAACGGCAACCAAACACCTGACAAGGACAAGGAACCAGACTCAGCTCTTGACAAAGAAACTGACTCAACTCCTGACTCTACTCCGGACTCAGCTCCAGTAGACAACCAGGACAAACCGGACTTAGTTCGTAATAATAAGCCGACAGTGACACGGTCAGGCAGGACAGTCAAGGTGCCTAACCGTTTTGACGACGTCTCATGTTAACCTTCCGGTTCTTCCCCCTTCGGAGTATATCATAGACTTTTCGGTCGATGGTTGGTTGCTTAGTTACCGATATTGTGTGTGTAAACCTATGGATTTTACTTTGATAAAATAATAACTTAAATAATTAAATAAATATTCATAAAAGTTTTATTCCGCGACATACATTATTAAAATGAATACCTATACCAAAAAACAATTTGTGATATCAGGTTGATGCGATTGCGTTGTTAAAGTTTCCTGGGGAAGGCTTACAAAACTTGTGGGTTGGATTTTTTTACCGGGACAAATGGAGGTCTTGCAATATATTTATGTGGAGGGTCTCACCGCCATTTTGCGAGTCCGTCATTTATTCTGATTTCAATGACGTGGGGTCCTCTACGGGAGTAAGATATCTATCGAGGAGTCGGGAACTTTGTTATAGTACCTACAGTCGATAGCAGTCGAATTTATCTAACAAGCTTAGCAGCTCCCTGATTCATAAACGTGCGGAAAGGTAACCGGATTCGAATTCTGTGCTCTGTCTCGTCTACTCTGAAGTGAGTGACAGTGCAGGGTGCCTACCATCAACTTTAAGACAGCGATTCAAAAATAGCGCGATGCAGAATAGGTTCCTAAAATGAATTGTTTTCTTTCGTACTACGACCTTCTGAAAACTGGATCGCAAATGAATTGCTAAATGTGAATGACCAAAGCCATCTTCTATCTCACTCGTTGCACTTGTAACAAGCCATGCTCCTTGGAAAAGCGGCAACGTTGCAGTAGATGACGTCAACGTGTTCTGTTCCGGTGGCCAAAACTGGAACTAACGTGTTTTGTTCATAATGTCATTTTACTGTCAAGTTGCACTGTCCAACCAGCGCTGCTGTCACCGGAACAGAAAAGATTGTTGATCTATACACTTTACTCTTTGTTCTATATAAATAAACAATCGTGTAGTGTTGCCAGGTTAGGCGATAACTCTCAAATTATGTGGAAGTAAAAATCAACGAACACTCGAAAAACAGTATAGAGGTAAATGCTTGGAACACAATTTTTGACTTTGTAACTTTGTTTGGGCTAATAAGGAGGTAAACATAGCAAAAGTCCCCGCCCGTAGCCCTTTCATCCGGGGGGGAGGGGGCGGTTTGAAGGTCTCATTTTTTTTTTCAAGCCTATTTTAGGACAAACTAGTTTTTCCTAGGCCAAACTAGTTCATCGCGTTGACATTTCAGAGAGCGACTTTGCCTCGGAAGACCTGTAGATGTAGAACATGACACAAAAAAAATAACCACCATTTTAACCAATCACGTGTTCTACAGGACTTCCGAGGCAAACTCGCTCTCTGAAATGTCAACGCGATGAAATATTTTGGCATAGGAAAAACTAGTTTGTCCTGAAATCGGGTTTGGCCGGTAAAATATATATAGTATTTTACAAAACTTTTAGCCCAAACAAAGTTCCAAAGTCAAAAATTGTGTTCCAAACATTTCCCTCTATATCTCTTCGTTGACTAGGCTAAACTTGATATAATATAATAAAAAAAAATAACTTTCGCCGTAATTCAATTCACATCTTAGATTTCTGCGCGAACTGTTCATTTAAATAAAACACTTTTTCGGATTTTGCACGCATTTATTTAACAACTTGGTTAAATTTGCTTGTTACAAAATAAAAAGAAAATCTATTATTTTTGCACATTTTGGATAATTTTTTTATCTGGATGTGGCAAGTCGGAATACTCTTTGGTCATGTCAAGAAACGTTGCTGTTTGATTTTCTTGATTGCTGTTTGGGTGTTTTAATACAATATCTATTGTATAATTAGTGCATATAAATACGTGATCATTGTTGGAAATTACTTATGAAACCTTGGATCTCGAAAGATTTGGATTCCCGAAGGAGGAACACTGCGTCAGCGATGGATTCGTGCGATACCTCGAGCCGACTGGGAGCTTACAACATCAGTAGGAGTGTTTAATAAACATTTTCGTGACTGTGATATAGTTAAAATAAAACAACCCTTAGTTATGTACGCGTATTATTTGATTTTAAGGCGCTATAATCAGGAATTCATCTCATCTCATGCATACAAGAAATTAGGATTAGTAGACGACATTGACATTTATGACGTTGCCAATCCGAGCAGCATGGCCTGTAGGAGCGCAAGCAGCCGAGAAATAATAGCGGGCCATGGAATGACCGAACGATTTGTGTCCTTATTTCTTCTACCCGTCTCTTTCACTCGATTCTGTCATGCCCGGAGAGTGAGAGGGACGGGTATAACCTGCAGGTGTCATGCCAGCTTGGCCGAGTTATAAGCCAAAAAGAGATCTGACAGCTTAGCGGCTGCAATGTGAAATGTCATTCAATGATCACTGAATCGCTGTCATTTATATTAAGCTGTCGTGGTACGAATAAGCGAAGCAGATCAGTTTAGGTCCTAAACAAAACCGCAATAAGAGTTGATGGTAGGCACCCAGGGGGGCAATCGCGCTAACACAAACTCGACTTAATCGCGATTGGACCATAACCAAACCGTAACTTTTGTCATGTTTCGTATCGCGGTAGTGTTTTGACAGCTAGTTCAGACGAAACTTTACCATTAATGGACCGCTACCGTTCGATATCAAAAAGTTTAGGCGAGGCTACTTTTTTAGGATCGTTTCATGATCGTTCGTCAAACAAGTGGTGTTTAATAACGCAATTTAGTATTTTAATGTGTTTTATAGGCCAAAATGTTTGAAAGAGCTCATGATTATGATGTTGGAGTGCCAAGGTCGCGTGCTAAGACGACTGTCGAAGGATTTAGTTCTGAAAATTACAAATTGAATTATCTCCACATAAGCCACCAACCCTTCATTCTGATGCATTGAAGAGACAAAGGTAGGTAAATCTTAAATAACCACACATAATAAAACATATGTTTATTCTTAAAATACAAAGATATCAGTGTCTCAACATTGGTGTTTGTTTATTTACAGATTTTAGTTGCATATCCATTCCTATGCTAACTGGTCCTAAGAAACTATTATTGGGGACGCCGCCGTGACCATTGTGTCTCCTAAGCCAGTGTCTCAAAAGCAATAACTACACCAAGTGACAAAAGATTTGCATAAGCGATGCATTTCAAACAAATATGTTGTCCCACCATTTCAACAACGACACTCCGACCGGATTATGTGAAAAGGCAGTAAGTTCTAGAGATATATTATTATTAAATGTGTTGTATAAACAAATGATGAGTACTAAAATTTGCCTATTTTATTTTACAGATACTTTACAATGCCTGGAGCGCTGGGCTGTATTGATAGGTGGGACCCTTTGGCAATTGTACACCCACAGCAGAACATGAGAAGTTTTTTTATAGGAAAGACCTAACATTGTTAATTTATTGTTCCAATTACTTAGTTATAAAATCAACCTAATTAGAAAGTGTTATGCAATAAGTGTTTCATAGAGAAAGTAACCTATGTCAACGGGTAAAAACTAATATTCTTTCAATTACATTATTTGTCCCAATGTTATAAAATTAATTTAAGTTAAAGTAAGTATTATGCAATAAAAGTGTTTTATTTTCTTAATTTAAGAGAAAGTAAATGGGTAAAAAATAAACTTAAGTACAGTTTTTATCATAGTGTATTTCTATTTTTATATCCTAATAAACTAACAAAATATTTTAAATAAACTACCATATAATTCAAAACAATTATTGATATCAAACTAATAATTTTATCCTCCTTAAGATTTAAAATAATTTTCATACATTTACAATGCTATTCTGTAAGTAAAGGAAAGGCCGGATTCCCCGAGTTCAGGCGGGTTCGAATCCCGCCTGAGTTACTAGCAGGACTGCTGGACTTTTACTATCACAGTTTTTCCTTTAATAATTCTCCTGACAAATCTCATTGCTGGTGATACTGAAACAAAACATAAGTTACCTAGTTAATTACCGTAACTAGTAAAAAATTGGACAGCTTTTATAGTAATATTATAACATGAATATACCTGTTGACTAAAATGATCTATGCTTTTGGGTATTTATTTAAATGCTTCTGCAAATATCCAAGGCCTTGAGCATTCTGTAAGATTGTTTAGGTTTTTTTTATTTGTAAAACCATCACCCTTGGCATCCTCACCTTGTCTAAGGCTGAAGCTGAGGTTATCCGAGATGCTGAAAAAAAGACGATATTTTTTTAGAATATAGTTGATAATTTTGGTGTAAGTAAGTATTTAAAGCATGAATCACTTTCATATTTCAAACTAGGTATTGGAAAAGTAATTTAATAATAAACTAACCTTAATTTATTGTTCTTGTTCAACATTTTGTAGTGGACCAACATCATTTCCTCAAATGTTGTTTGAAATCTGTTGTTCCAACGGAGTTCCAGTGACGGACACTGTATTACGAGGACCCCTTTGCTTCGCATTTGTTGTATTGGGCTTTGTCCTAACTTTGCATTTGAAGTCATTCCACATCTTAAAATATATGTATCTCTTGTTATACGGCGGCATTCTTCAATTTCTGTAATAGGTATTTATGTGTTTTATCTAAACACAACAAACGTTTGCTAAATTCAGGCGCAGTTACAATGACTAATGCGAATAAAATGAGGTACCTACTCATCTAATATAATTCCTTGTTTCTTCTTTTGAAGTATTCATCCACTTGAAAACATTTCTCACGAACAAACTACCTATATTGTTTGTTCTAATCTTTCAGTATGTATGTAAGTAAAGTAAACAAAATAAATCTGTTTTTATCTCAAGGTCGTATTCCACTTATCAAATATTTAATCAGAAATTCGACGAGGACGATTCAGGAATGATTTCATTGATAAATTCTTTGATCTGTGGATCTACGCATATTGGACAAAGATCTTTGATAAGTGAAATACGCCCTGAGAACTGTCACTTTTGGGAGGTCAAATAACAAGTAGTGTTGTGGTAAAATTGATAAGTCGACCGTCGATTGGACACAAAAGCATATACGAATGAAAATATACGAATGGCATCTCTAACGTTTCCAATCCGTTAATGGTGTGGAAATGGTTAAAGTTTGGTTGACGTTTAAACTTTAAGGCAATACCGATTTGAACCATACTTGGATCTTTATCAGAACTGAAACACTATCGAAACGAAACCAAACTTTTATCTTTTGAAATAACGCGATCGCCCCCCAGTTCTCTCATTTCGCTGTCGGGAACGTTTCCGACGGTTTGTGAATAAGGGTCAAACTTTGTTGTAGTACAGTTAAACAACTAGGAAAACCAAGTGCTGCTACGTGTGCTAATTGTGCTTAAGGACAATATTTTAGTAACGATCTGCCGTAATTCTATGTGGGTTCCTTAGCTTTACTAATATTTTAAAGTTCTATTGTTTTCGCTTTTGTTCAAGTACACTCAAGGCCAAATTTTGTGAACTACTTCTTAGTTCTTTTCGTATGGCTGGCGTCTTACTGTTTACTTGCAGTCCATTTCTCTAATGACTTATGCATTTTACTACGCTAGTTTAATAAATAAACAAATAGTAAAAGGGTCTGCGCGTGAATGGCGAGGCAAGCCATACATTCAGGGACAAATTCGGTGAATACAGTTACTACTTAGTTATTTGTATCTGCCTTGTTGCCAAAATTTCTTCTTAGCATAATTTGAATTCCTTATTCACAATGCCATAGGTAAAAATAACCAGACTGGAACTGTTTGAGCAAGTTTCTAACAAGCAATTGAAAAAAAAATGTTTCAAAATATAAAACTTGTTTTCGTGATTTAATTAAGTATGTTGTGTGGTCCTATAAATTTTTCATTACATAAAATTAATATTTGTCCGACAATACATGTCAATGTTATTTTATGACGAAACAGACTTCATTAAATAAGTATATTTTTAGTACCCACGTTGGTACTGCGCACTTAATAACTGTATTACTTTACCGTTTTCAACAGCGAAACGAATCATTCCATCCTTCTCAGTAAATAGAAAAGACATAAAGACATTAGTAAAGACGCGAACGAAACGACTCGTCGTAAATATAAACGAGCAGGCAGGTTTGAATGTGCCGTGTAATCGAGTCTACTGCTAGCATTAAGGCCCATCTGCACTTGAGATGGGGAGGAGCGGAGCGGAGTGGACCTTTTTTTCATATTTTTGATGCATATAGTGTCGGAACACGAAATCACGCAGCTGAATGCAATAATTAACGCGAAGTAATTTCGGCCATAATGTGTAGAAAGAAAGAAATAATGAAAAAAAATAATTATTTGCGACATCACATGTCCCAAAACGGTCCCGACTCAGCATAATCAGTGTCAGTAGGTAATTAAAATAGCATTGCAGGCGTAATCTCGCAGAACTTTGGTCGCGTAATTTCGTCATAGTGTGCTTCGACCAGAACACATCGAATCCTGCTTATCTTTGTACGATTTTGAATTTCTTCGCTTTGTTAGTTGCCATGACAGGAAACTAGCTTGATTTCGATTTCACGCTTCTCTCAGTACTAAATGCGTGACATGCTCCCTCTGACCTCTTTTTTTGTTCTTTAAATAGGCTATACTTTAATAGGCACTATAACTATAATCAAATTGTCCAGGCTTTCGTGAGAGTCAATAACCAAACCAAAATTAACTAAAGGTGGTGGAGGGAGAGTTAACTCTACTGTCAAAAGTTAGACAACATAGCCCTGCAGTTCCTCTACGCAATGCTACGTGGAGACGCGCCCTTACTGGTATTGTTTGTATAATATTATAAGCTGTATAGAATACACCTATTCTATGTCGGAACATGTTGAAGTCACCGCGGTGTATTCTGAGAAGTCGATAAACGTTTCAATACGATTTGATTCTGTATCGATACGTTGAATGTTATTGAACGGATTGAGGCGTCTGAATAGACCTTAGTAAAATTATGTTTCAATCGTGTCTATAATAGCGGTTTTTGCTGAGATCTGCTGATTTTCTATACTTGGTCAAGATTCAGTGATAGATACTGAAAATTATATTGAAAATACAGATATTTAATTAGAATAGTTTGATAACTATATGTCTATATTATAAATTGCGTCTGTAAATTGAATTAAAAATTATGAACGTAAAACCACTTTGATTGGCAGGATATAAGATATACACAACCGTTACCAATTTTATGAAAGTCTTTCAAAATGATGATTTATTAACAACATTTTTTTTCCACGTTCTCCGCTTGCTGCTTTCAAACGAGGAAATGTAGCCTAAATTGGATTCGTTACTCTGAATACAAAATAGTTCCCAAAATACATTAAGATTGGGTGGCAGCAGTGTTATTTCTATGGACTTAGAAGTGAGTAATTTCTTAAGAGAAATATGTTTCTTTGATTTGGTTACTTAGTAATATTGTGTATGTTCAATCTAAATAATTGCGATTTTTTATTCTTCATTATCAGCCATTTAATATGCCCACTGATGAACGGGTAAGGGCAATGACTCACCACGCGGGCCTAATGAGGGTTGGTGGGTATTAACGACTGCAAATGCTTCTAAGACCAACTGCCTAACTAAGGTGCCGTCTAAAACAAAGAAACTCGGGATAAAATTTAGGTCCATCCCATGGCTGACCATTTCAAAAGTGGCCTATTTTTCAACGACCGCAGGCCAAGCGCGTTAAACCACTGCGCCACGGGCTCCTCTATTATTAATTTGTTATGAATTGGTATACACGTTATTTGACATTACCGTGGTCAACCTGGAAATCGCTAAACCGCCTGCGAACCAAGGTTGGCCGCTGCAAGCACATTCTGCATAAATCGGGGTATTTGGATGGTGGAGAGCCTTCGCAGACTATGTTGCACCTTCTGGGGTCCCCTTTGCCCCTCCAACTGCAGTGCAAGTGATGATGACGGCAACTGATGAGGCAGTCAAGGTTGCCACACACTGGGCCAAGCAAATATAATGTCGATACGAAGCACGAGACACGTGTGTGTACTCGAATATCAATTTTCCACAGAACATGGAAAGACATAAATCATTCTGTGTACTGTGCCATTCTCATATGATGCACTTATTAGCAATATTCATATCGAAATGATCCATGAATTTGTGCTTGCTACGAATTTCTGCTACGACTTTTCGTAGTCATAACGTTCGTAGACGAATGAGATACCTTATCTTCAGAAACTTTTTAGATTAATACTTGTACAAGTCAGCTTTATCAAATCAAATAGAAGCCACTTAGTAGTTTCATTCACGTTTTATTTACATCTGAGTACTTTAGTAAAATTTGTAAAAACTACACTTTAATATTAAGATAAGTAACTATAAATTTATAAAGTCAAGTGCTATGATTTGATATTTATTAAAAAAACAATTCGTTCTATTGAAATTTGCACATTTTATAGTTAAATTTATTCAGTTTATCTCTTATTTACTTATATTGGGTTCAGTTATTGTTTTAAAAAGTACCAAACTACCAAATATTTACAAGTACATACCTGAAACATAAATCAAAAAATCTTTCCCTAATCACTTCGCGCATCAAAAATAACGGCTCATTTCGGTACGCCCAGCACGACCAGTTTCCTAATTAAAGTATTGAGCGTAATTTAAAATTCAACCTGAACCGTCGACTCTCTTGGTTTTAACACTGAATAAGTGATGTGTTCGGCCGCGGTCGGCGTTCAAGCTATAGTTCATTAGTAAGTTACAAAAGGGCTATTTTGAGTGACAACCTATTGTAATAAACAAAAACTAATCAGCCATAATAAATGGTTTTCCTGGAGCGCAATCCTTATTTGTCGGCTTTTATCCACTACATGGGCTCGGGCTCCGTGTACATCTGTCATTGACAATATTCGTGATTACGAATCGTGATTTTTTTTAAACTATGACGAATCGTGATAAATGACCTATACGTCTATTCTGTACTTTTGACGTTCGTGTTTTTTTGTCGAATCGTGAATGACGAATCCGTGTGAACGAGCCATGCGAGACATTTCAGTTGACATTGTAGAAGCAACTTGTTATGTTTTTAAATATTTTTAATGTATGGCAACATTCTTCTCGCCATCTTCTTCTCCCGAATATATTATATTATCTTTTATTTATAAAAAACCACCCAATTTAAGTATAATCCATTTCAAACTTTTAACATGGTCCTTCGAGACGGATTCGACTTTGGGATTGAATTGAAACAATTGCAAGGAAAGTTTCAGACAGAAAGTTAGGTGAATGACTCCGTTTCTCGTGAAGCCCTTGTATAATTTATTACTAAGTAGTGTAATACAATATCGCACATAAGACCACAGAATTATGTTGCTAACGCTGTGATTGTATTTCGACTAATTAATGCAGCTTTTAACAACTTGGGGTCAAGTTCACAAAGCGATCTAGGCTTGTCCAAAAAACGCGTTGGTTTCTTTCAATTATTTTGCATGATGGAAACAAATGCATGCTAAGTAAAGTTATTACTTAAGTCGTAAATGGAACTTTCTATTTACACCAGGGTTGTCGCAGATCACCCTGTTGCCTGTGTCTGACCGAGCCCAACATGCCATTCTCTACAATAATAACGGTTATTAAGGTAAAAAAAACGGTTGTTGCAGAAACAAAAATTTAGACATCCGCGAATGCGAATGCGGATTTTTATAGGTTGATATTTAGACTTATCAAATCAATTTCACGAAAAGGTATTCGCATTAATACAAAAATTCAATTAGTAAACTTAGTTGTAATTATTTGGATGAAAAATGAGATATCGATGAAAATCTGTGTCAGGCATGCCACCTTTATTTACGATCGAGGCCCACGCGAGGTACCTATTGCCATCGTGACTTTACGAAAACTGTTGTTATTACTTGTAGGTTTTATTCCGAGGTATGGATCAAGTGGAAAGGGAAGGTTTTACGCATGGAAAATAAAGAAGCTGTCTGTTAGACCACTTGCAATTTAAACACACCTGTACCAAGAACCACTAGAAGCATTTTATCGCATCGCTCACTGTCGCTAAAATGACAATTCTCAACCACATCTATCTTTTATAATGCAGCGCCAGTTCGTGGCATAAAAATTTGTACCCCGCTGTGCTAAGTCAATTAAAAACCTATAAAAAGCCCGTTTTATTTGCGATTGAGTTATTTTGCTATTGTTATTTTATTTCAGTGCATCGAAAGAATAAAGTCTTTCAATAATTGTAACGCCAGAAAAATATATTGTTTATTTTAGGTTACTATTACCTGAGGAAACGTCCACATGGTCAGCGACCAACCTCCAATCTAACTATGTAAGGTCACCTTGGACGAGACGTTTTGCTTTACAACAGTACAGGGTGTCTGTGTCGCTTATTCGTACCACGACAGCTTAATTGCGATCGAGATTCTACTGCGTCAATGACAGTAAGCGATTTAGCGACATTTCACAGCCGCTTAGCTGTCATCACTGACCTCTATTTCATGAACTCTTATTTCACTTATAACTCGCTCGAGCTAACATGACACTTGCAGGTTATACCCGTGACCGTCCCTTTCACTCTCCGAGCATGACAGAATCGAGAGAAAGAAACGGGCAGAAGAAAAAAGAACACAAATCGTTCAATCATACAACAATTCATTTGCGATTCAGTTTTTAGAAGGTATACGCATGGTACAAAATAAAGCTATTCATTTAAGGAACCTATTCTGGAACGCACCAGTTTTAAATCGCTTTTTATAGTCTCTTATGGTAGGCACCCTGAAGACGCTTTAAACAACTAAAACAATCATAAAACAGCTTCTTCATTGCTCACAAAGTTCAACAAGTAAGAACTACATATCAAATACTTTCATAAATGAAAAACCGAACATTTAAATAGTACTTTAGCTATCAATGTCCGTTCGAGCCGTGAGCGGATCGTTGCCAAGGCAGATTTATAAAAAGCTCTCCATAAATGAGACTCGTCGTTATACGGGTCGTGCGGACCCAGGCTTCACACAACCAACCTCCTTTCACAAGAATTACTTCTCGCAAATCCATCTAGTTATACATGAGTTAATTTATTCTACACGAGCCATGTTAAAGTCCTTACAATTTTATTAATGGTCAATAAAGGTTTAAAAGGAAGATATTATACGTACAATGTGATTCTTGCGTGATTATATTTAAAACAAACAATTACTTTCATTCAATCACAATTTAAAAATGTAGGGTAGATATACCTCTATATGTCCAAAAACATTTAACAGTTGTTATTTTCAGGTATTATACCTTCTTATAAGTTTTTCTCAGTTTCGTCATACTATGACGGAGTGTGGGGTTTATGATGTTCTATAATCACAATTATTAAATTACTGTCATAAAATTGCTGTAAATGCAGACCAGTTTAAAGGAGCCCACAGACTATCATCACAAAGTAACTACGCGGGCGGTCGCCTATCAGTCCCCCGACAGGCCGTCTGCAGTGCTCAATCGACAGGCCGCCTGATATTCGGTTTTTGTATGTAAACCTGTGAGTGTGTGGGCGATTGCGGCCAACTGACAGGCCGTTGCCTGCAGGCGGACTGATAGTCTGTGGGGCACGAGAGGGTACAAACCTAGAAAAAAACCACAAGTAAATTATAAAAAAATAAAACCGCCTTCTAAAAAACCACATCAAAAAAGTAAGAAATAATTCCTCACCAAATAAATAACGTAAGTACTTTGAAGTCGGGCGTGAAACATGTACAATGTTTTGTTGTTTTTGTTAAAACCCGCCCGACTTCAAAGTACTTACGTTATTTATTTGGTGAGGAATTATTTCTTACTTTTTTGATGTGGTTTTTTAGAAGGCGGTTTTATTTTTTTATAAAAGTAATTTTTATTTCACTCTTTTTAGTGCATCGTGCAGGCAATTTACGTGTTTTCTGGTAAATAGGTATGTGATCAAACTCAAAACCTCCTTTTTCGAAGTCGGTTAAAATACCTTGAGGTATCCCCTTTCCAACTAAACAAGAATCATCTAAATCGGTTTATAAACAAAAGAGTTATGCCTAAATACGTATTAAATTCACATAAAGTGGTAACGAAAACGACAGTATTTTCAAGATTTCCTGAAAACTACTGAACCGATTTCAAAATTTCAAAAAATGGGACCAACTTGGAAACCAACCTGATGTAATAACGTTTGAACCATTTCAATCGGTTCAGCCGTCTTCGAGTAATCGGTGGACATACACAAAAAAAAAATAAAAAAAAAAAAAACATACATACAGACGAATAGAGAACCTCCTCCTTTTTGATTTAGAAGTCGGTTAAAAAAAACAGATATAGTAAACGCCGAATTAGTTTTACTTGAATTACTCGTAAAATAAATATTATTTTTGCAAATCGTTAATGGGGTCGCTAGATATTTTTTTTTATTTTGACGACCGATCTGGCGCAGTGGTTGGCTACCCACCTTCTGCGCCAGTGGTCTAGGGTTCCATTCCCGAACAAGGCAAATATTTGTGTGCATAAACATGTTTATTTGTCTTGGTCTAGGTGTTTACTATGTATATTAAGTATGTATTTACAAACAAAAAGTATTTAAATATATATATATATCCGTTATCAAGTTTTCCATGATACAGTTTCTTAATGAAATTAAAATGGGCTTAGATAATTGGTGTGAATGTAAGAAATTATTTATTTATTTATTTATAATATAGTTTAATATTATGTATTAAAATATTGGCTCAGTAGTATGCGTCACAATGAAAATAAATTGATTATAGCTAAAAATTAGCCCAGAACTTTGTGATTTTTTTTATTGACAAAATGTTATTATTTTATGTTTTCACAGTCCAGTCCCTTTCAAGTATGTTGTAATATCTATAATTTCTTTTCCTAATAATTCGTGGTTTAATTTGTATTGTAAAATTCAAATCTAATACTGGCGATTTGCCTTTATACCCCCTCTTAAGGAAAGATGAAGTTGATCCGCTGTCTGTAGCAGGGACCAGCGAGACTACGACGGGGCTAGGACGAGGGCCGTGCGATTGACACCCGTGATCTATGAAAACGGATTTCTTTTGCGGCATAATTTGTGTTCGGACGAAAACAAATTTATCTGTAGATTGTGGTTTGTTCGACAGGAATTGGGACAACGTATAGGTACGGGCGTTAGAAAAAAGCAGTTGAATTGCAATAACAAACCACAATAAAAGTTACGAGAAAAGTGTAAATTTTAAGCAATAGACCTATCAGCCTATATTCATCGTAAATTAAATAATAATTTTACGAAAATATTAGTAGTAGTAGAAGTAGCATTCACAATGCAATTGGAAAAAATTAAAATGATAGAGAAATAAACCACCTGCCAAAGTAGATTTTTGGCTGGGATTCGAACTTGCCCTGTTGGAAATCCGGACAAAAGCTCTAACTATCTACTCCTGCCTGTCTCTACCTGCGAGGCTTGTGTATATTTTTTCTATAACTATTGTTCATAGGAATTTAAAACGTCAAAAGAACAAACGATGTTATTAAATAAATCAAAACTGAAAAAAAATTTTTTTGATGCTACCTACAAAATGACCTTACCACAGAACACGGAAAAAAAATTCTATACTTTCCCTGTTCTGTGGACTTTACATACATTATACTCCATCTTCCAATAAACTTCAGGAAGTATAGGCGACATCGCAAATAGACCACAGCTGTCTACGACACGCTTAGGTGCCGCTGGCATAATCACCGCTTAATAATAAGCCGAGTTATAACGTTGTCTGTACTACAAGTATTGGAGATTAGACCTTCCTAATTGGACACTTAAGTCAAAGTTTCTTTAACATCCTTACTTTGTTGGCGTAGGTTAGGCAGGTTGTTTTGTTATGACGTTGGAAGTGATGTTTCTACAATTACCATGTTTAAATTAAGCCATTTAGATATGAATAATGTTCGTTCTATTTACATATTTCTATTATATACTCGGTATTGTTTGTTGCTTATGCTTATTTATATGCTTGTCGTAACTTATGACAAGAATTTAAATCTGCCTCCTTACTCTTGAAACAGATTTCAATAGCAAATTATTAAATTAATGTCAAACAATAAATCTGTGAACCCTATCGCCTTGTAATGAAGTCCTTTTATTTTACCTAATTTTGACGTTCGACATTAACTCGACTCAATGCAATTCCATTCACGAGTAAGGGGAGCTGTTTCTGTGATGTGATATATTATTATATCTATTTTAAATCAGCTTCCATCGACAGAGGTATAGTTATGAAGTTACAACTTTAGTACAAAGATTTTAGGGGATGCTAGTGTCCATCAATACGATCAATTTTATTATGGGACTATTCCACGGAATCGCGAAAAAAATCTGCTGTACCATACAAAAGTACAACTTGTATGTAAAATTTTTTACAGCAAAAACTCTAATATACACCAGTAATAAAAATTCAGTGGTGCATATTTCAGAGTTTGTGTGTAAGGTGGTTATATAGATGTTACTCTAATTAAACAAATTTTCTGTCAGATTTCGTTAAACAACGTAAGTGTGAACATCGATTGAAAAGAGTGTAGCCTACCTATCTAGTCTATTAATTTATAGCACTGCATTTCAAAATATACCTACTTAAATATCTTTTGAAATTTCGTTAACCTTCTAGCACAAAATAAATTGTGTTCAATGATGAATTTTTGAAATCTTTAATCATCTTAATGTGTTTGTGTAAATTAATCGCAAGAGATCAGAGAGATTAATTATTCATAAACAAATACGGTTTTCGTCTACCGATCAACAGAGGGAACCCGAAACGGGAATTTATCCAAAGTCCGTTATTTGTAACAGCCTATGGGAAAGGGTTTCAATAATTCAATCTTAAGGCTCTTAGGGCCCTTTCACGCGACGTTTTTTTACGCGCTGACGACGCCGACGCGCGTGTTTGATATGCGCGTCCTCTGCGCGTTTTTATCGCGTTTTGGCAGATTTTACACGTTTTTGTCGCAAATGAAACGCGATGCAAATGCATTTTTAATAAAGTTAATAAATTTTATTTTATTTTTTATTTATTTAGTTATTTCAAAAGAACTTCGAACGCGCGTTTTTATCGATAAAACGCGATACAAACGAGCTTAATCTTCGTTCACGAGCGATGTCATCCCGATAGCGCTATACAAACGCGATACAGACGTGATTCAAACGCGATACAGACGCGATAAAATCGCGCGCTTACAGCGCGTCCTGGTTACGTTCGTAAAACGTGGCGTTTGTATCGATAGAAACGCAAGTATCCTGTGTAAGGTTAAAACTTACCGGCTTCCTTCCGTTTGCTGAGCGTTCGACTTGCGTTTGTATCGATACAAACAAGCGCACAAAAAACGTCGCGTGGAAGGGACTCTTGTGTGTGGGTGCCAATTTCAGAATCCAGGTTTTATGGAAACTAAGGATAAGAAGGGAGACGTAGGGATCCAGAGCGATCAAAACGCGTTTAACGCGTTAAATAGACGTTTAAATTTTTTATTTGACAAACTGTTTTTTTTAATCGAGAGTCTAATACAACCATTGATATCAATGACGACTTTTTGTTGTGTAATTTAATCGCAACAGATCACAGATGAATTGATTATTTCTATAAATACGGTTTACGTCGACCGTTCAACAGAGGGAGCTGAGCCTGCGGGAATTTATCCGAAGTCCGTTATTTGTAACAGCCTATAGGAAAGGGGCTTACTAATTCAAACTAGGGCTTGTAGTTGTTAGCTCGCTTTTTTCCATTCAAGCTCTAACTGTCAAAAAAATAAATGTAAAAGTATAACACATTTCAACAAAAATGAGCTCGGTTTTCTTATTTATATCGGTTCACTCTGATAAAATTGTCAGATACTTGAAATTTTCGATGGCAATATGGGTATATTTATTTATTTTATTTACAAGTGGGTACTTGTCAACGAATAGATGTCGTTGTTTTTGTTCATTTAGTGGCAATCTAAAATTTTAAAGATCAATTTAACGCGCTTGTTAACAAACTTGGTAGTCTACGAGGAATAAAGGTTTTTTCCTATCTCAACCCTCTCTTCTTGTCCTAAGTTTCCATAAAAATCGGTAGCCACTACTGTAAGGGCCTTAAGCAGAAGAAATATCTTTGGGGTTCGTGGCACCCGTGGGTCCGAGGGAAGGAAGAAACACTTCCGTTATTTTACGCCTTGCGACGGAATTTTAAGTGACTGCATTAATTAAAAGAGAAAGCCCGGTTTTTGCAATCGTAATGGGAATTGTTTGTGCGATTTGTACTGCGACTTTATGGAGCTGCGAGTAAACAAAATTTTGTAATGCTTGATTAAAATCAAAAGGAATTAAATGTTCTTTTGGATTGTAATAAATAAGAATTTGATTGAATCAGGCGTCACTTGGCGGAAGTCCCTAACCATAAAATGTTTTGCGGAAGTAAGCTACACATTTATTTAGTTTTTCACAATGTAATAAATAAAGTAAGGTAGCAGAAAATGTAGCGTTTAAGGTTTTTGACTAATAAAAGCTTATCATTGAACTAGTGGCCGCGTGCGAGAATATCGGAATATAAAGTATCCTGTGTTTCAATCCAGGCTATCTACTATCTGTGTGCCAAATTTCAACCAAATCCGTTTGTAGTTTTCGCGTAAACGAGTAACAAACATCAGTCACAAACTTTCGCATTTATAATAATTAGTAGGATTGGCTGTTATTTTTATGTCTGTATTTTAATTTTTTTGTGTTATCTTTTGTTAATCGCAATTTGTTGGATACTAGCCACCCAAGACATTGTATTATAGTATTTTATTTTTTAATTTCTCATACAAACCTTTACCCCGTTTTTATTACAAACATATATAAATACAAAGTTGATATAAAGACTGCGTGTAAGTTAACTAGTAAATACGCATACTAACGCGATTGAGTTTAATTTTGACAGGTAGATTGTACCTTATCATAAAGAAATAAGATCTAGAATAGAATTTTTAACGCACTCGCAATAGAAACGTTTGCACATTGTCAAACTTATACTCAGGGTACTGATAGTTGTATTAAATATTGGGAGGCTTCTAATCTAAGAGTCTGAAATCTCACAGAGTTTAATTGTGTTGATTTGATCCTACTTCGATTTCATAACAAGAACTAAGTGGCTAGAATCAGATTGATATAATAAAAAAATAAGCTAATTCCTAAATTGTTTATTTTCGTTTTTTAATTTGACTTAATCAAAGTTCTTGCTATCTTTCCAAACAATTATTATAGAGTCCAAAGTTCTGATTTGATACTTCGATTTTATAACAAGAACAAAGTGGCTAAAATGAGCTTGATATAATTTAAAAAATAAGCTAATGTCTAAATTGTTTATTTTCTTTTTTTAATGTGACTTAATCAAAGTTCTTGCTATCTTTCCAAACAAAGGTCCCCAATTCTTTGCGAAGCCATCATTCGTTCGGTACAGATAAATCTTCGGCGTCGCGTCGGGCATCTCATTAACTTAATGGTTTCTGTTTGTTCTTAATCTGCTGCCTTCGTCTTTAGACGAGGTTATCACCGAAGACGGTTTGCGGTCCTGTTGGATTTTGTACGAAAAATAAATAAAAGCTCAAAAAGTTGTTCAGTTTTCCTAATAATATTAAGACAAATTATGCTGCCAACACATTTTTGTACAGGGCTTGCAACAACTATAATATAAAATTCGACTCGATTGATTTGTTTAATAATAGTTTTAATGTTTATAAACAGAAAATAAGGGATATCCTAAATAGCTAACTTTTCTTGTACAACTTTAGTGTGTAAGTATTTAATTGTTGCGATTCCTTTTTATATTTTGTTCTACACTGCTCAGCATGTATTAACTCTTGGTGGAAACTTAACTGATTTCTGTTTATTTATATTATTTAATGTATTAGTATTAAAATATTGTTTGTTTCCCAAATAAATAAAAAAATAAAAATAAAAAAATAAAAAAACATTTTTTTGGAATCTTGATAGCCTATCTTAACAGATTATTTTAACTTTTTTTGATTTACAATGCAATATTTATTATTTATAATGAAGGATTTGAAAAAACCGACCCGTCTCACAACTAGCTCCGATGGGACTTGAACCTTTCGCTGTCCATTTAGAGCATTCGCCCGGACAGTGAAATGCCGTGGGTTCGAGAGCCATCGGAGCTAGTTGTGAGACGAGTCAGTTTTTAACCGACTTCAAAAAAAGGAGGAGGTTATCAAGTCGACTGTATATTTTTTATTTTTATTTTTTTTAATATTTTTTATGTGTGTTACCTCAGAACTTTTTAGTTAATGAACCGATTTGGATAATTCTTTTTTTATTTAAAAGGTGACGCTTCTCGTGTGGTCCCATTCAAATTTTATCAAGAACTGACAAGAAGTTCAGGAGTTATCCTGAATAATGTGTATTCAGACTTTATTTGGGTATATGGATGATTTCATAGTTTCATCAAATTGGGGATCAATTTCAAATGAATTTTTTTTTCGAAAGTTGGTACTTCTGACCTGGTCTTACTTTCAGCAAGTCAGGACCAGGGGATCAAATCCCAGGAAAATTGAGAGAAATTCTCAAATATAGGCAAGCCTTATGCGTTCCATTTATTTTTGAAGTTATTCAAGTATTTGCATCTGGTAGTCATCATCTCATAGTGATGAGCTGGTGATGGAAGCTACAACTCCTTAACGGTTAGGAGCTGGAGAATATTTATTTAAGTATTAATCGTACGTATGGGCCAATAGTTATATTCTTTCAGGTTATTAGGGTGAGCTACTGATGAGAGGTGAAACTCCTCAACAGTTAGGAGTTATATTATGATGTTTTATAAATACCTTATGCACGAATGGACCTTCAATTGTATTCCTTCAAGTTATCTAAGTAGCTAAAGATGGAAAGCTGAATTCCGTAACGGATAGGATATTTACAACAATTTATCATAATCACCATGTAGTTTCGCTATGATTAGGTATTTACACTAAAAATCGAAAAATAAAACGTTTTTGAAAAAAAAATGTAACCGCCTTCAAAACGGATCTTCAAACAAAAATTAACAAACACTAAAAAACGAAAAAAATAATAAAATTTTTTAATTCAAAGGACGATGATACGTGACTTTTTCTAATTTATCTTGGTACTTACTGAACTG
Source organism: Crambus lathoniellus (assembly GCA_949710035.1). Classification (NCBI taxonomy): domain Eukaryota; kingdom Metazoa; phylum Arthropoda; class Insecta; order Lepidoptera; family Crambidae; genus Crambus; species Crambus lathoniellus. The sequence continues at coordinate 10,584,913 of OX453309.1, read as the reverse complement.
TTTGAAGTCGGTGCCAAGCCAAAAAGAATAAGAACGAAATATATTGAGTGAAATAACTAACATATAAAAAAAAAACCCGGTCCCAAGCGTGAGGTGTAGGACGTAATTGCCCAATACGTATAAGACGGCAAAAATAAAAAACGAGGAGTTTATACTTTTCTAGTTGGTAGTATATTTTAACTTGTATAAATTGCATTGTGATATCAAAAAGACATTAAGTAGTTTTTTTGTTTTGTAAGGTTACACCAAAACCTCATTAACTTTTGTTATGTGAAACAAAATTTTGTAGCAAAATGAAACATACAATTTTATATAAGCTATATCTGTCTATATTAAATGTTGCTCAACAAAATAACTGTGATGTGGACGCATCGGTAAATCATTATTACGACATATTTTATTAATTTTTAACCGACTTCTAAATCAAAAAGGAGGAGGTTCTCTATTCGTTTGTATGTATGGTTTTTTTTTGTGTATGTCCACCGATTACTCGAAGACGGATGGACCGATTGAAATGATTGAAACGTTATTACATCAGGTTGGTTTCCAAGTTGGTCCAAGTGGTTGAAATTTTGAAATCAGTTCAGTAGTTTTCAGGAAATCTTGAAAATACTGTCGTTTTCGTTACCACTTTATGTGAATTTAATACGTATCTTTAGGCATAACTCCTTTGTTTATAAACCGATTTAGATGATTGTTGTTTTGTTAAAAAGGGGATACCTCAAGGTATTTTAACCGACTTCAAAAAGGAGGTTTTCAGTTTGATCACATACTTATTTACCAGAATACACGTAAATTGCCTGCACGATGCACTAAAAAGGGTGAAATAAAAATTATTTTTATAAAAAATAAAACCGCCTTCAAAAAATCACATCAAAAAAGTAAGAAATAATTCCTCACCAAATAAATAACGTAAGTACTTTGAAGTCGGGCGGGTTTTAACAAAAACAACAAAAAATTGTACATGTTTCACGCCCGACTTCAAAGTACCTACTTACGTTATTTATTTGGTGAGGAATTATTTCTTACTTTTTTGATGTGATTTTTCCTTCTACAATAATTAGAAACATCAAATAAATCAACCCATTAAATTATAAGTAGCTTCAATACCGAAAATAAGTCCTCAATGAAACACGAAAGATTTCAAATAAGGTCACACTCCTATTTAAAGTTAGGACGTTCTATCTACGAGTATGTATAGAAATTCGTGAGAAAACGATCAATCTACTAATGGAGGGAAAAAAGTCTGGAGCTGAAAGGACACACACGTTTCTTATTAACAAAAACAAAGAATCACAAGAAATGTATCGAAACTTTGGGTTGCTGAATAGGGTCGGAGCTTGAGGTTGGAGATTTACGATTTCAACGTATCCGCTTGCGGCTTCGCGGATTCTTTCTCGTGAGAATAAGATAGGTATTATCCCGGGGTAAATAATTAAAAAAATCGGCCAAGTGCGAGTCGGACTCGCGCACGCGCGCGTTTGTTGTATGGGACTTAATTTAAATTTAATAATTTATTTACTTGAAGTTAATATACACCTTAATATTCACTGAATATTTCAGCGTCTACGTGTTGCCGTCATTAATATTGAGCAAAAACGGCAAAAAAAAAAACACGATTGTTGTATAAGAGCCCCCCTTATATATTTATTTTATTCCGTTTTTAGTATTTGTTGTAATAGAAGCAACAGAAATACACCATCTGTGAAAATTTCAACTGTCTAGCTATTACGGTTCATGAGATACAGCCTGGTGACAGACAGACAGACAAACAAGCAGACAGACAGGTGGACACCGGAGTCTTAGTAATTAGCAGGGTCCCGTTTTTACGCTTTGGGTACGGAACCCTAAAAAGGAGTGTAAATAATTAATCACCAAACTAACCTAACCTAACCCACAAAAATACTAAGTCAGCACCTAAACACACTGAAATGGACACTGCGTGCATTTCCATATGTTAGGTCCTTGATATTTTGTGGCTCGATTAATTATTTCTCAAAAACAAACATTTTTTAATTATTTTATTAAAGGGCAAGCTTACAACCAAACACATTAATACATTTTCAAGCACAATTTTGACAACATGGACAAATGTGCAGGCTATTTACAAGCTTACACAACATTCATTACAATAGCTTAAACACAGTATTTGAGGTCAAATTATAAATTACAAAATTATATCGGCATTTCAATGCCGTAATAAAATTATAAATAAAAATTTAAGAAATAATTCAATCCTACTACTTAATATTATAAATGTGAAAGTTTAGATGTTTGGATGTTTAGATGTTTGGTTGTTTGTAATATATCACATTCCTGCGGGATAACGTCGTGTAGTCCACGCGGGCGAAGCCGCGGGCGGAAAGCTAGTTACCTAATAAATATTAAATTATCAATTATACACTTAATTATCTTTTCAACAAACTTGCTCATAAAGTGAGTCTTATTACATCGATCTTAGGGCCATAAACCTAACTATAACAACCGTACATAATAATATTACAGTACTAGTTGCGTAATAGAATTATCCCTACAAAGTTAAGTAAGTACCTAACTGCAAATTATATGCGAGTAAACAGAGACTTCTCAATTTAACCGGGTAATACAGTATCCCTACAAAGTAAAGTTAGTACCTAACTGCAAGTTATATGCGAGTCAACAGAGCAGTTCCGATTTCACCGGGTAATAGATACAGTTCTTTTTTTTGTAACAAAGAGGTTTTATACGGCTGAAAATCCATTTACGTTTTTAGAATAAATAAATGTGTCCCTAATTATGACAAAAAACATAATTAATTATATATATTATTAAGTATCAAATTATTTATAATTCACAATAATTTGTTATAAAACATTTGCATTTTATCACTATTATTATAATTATTTTGAAGTAGGCTGTATGGCTGTATGTAATCAATCACTTTACATGTGGCGCGTGCAAAAAAAAAACATGCGCGCTTTTTCCCTTGGCTAATATTAGGTTACCTATTGTATGCAATAAATGTTTGTTTTTCCTCGCAAGTGTGTTGAAAAAGTGCGTATGAAACTCGTGAGCAACTTACTCACTAGACACTCGGCTGATTTACGCCCTCGCCTGCGGCTCGGGCTGCAACCCACAGCCTCGTGAATAATGAGTAACCTAGCTCACTTGTATCATAATATACTATTACACACAGCAAGCAATAAATTTTCGGTATGTTGTTAAAATGCATAAGAACTAGGGCTGTAAGTAAGTTTTTTTAAATATTTATCATAGATTTTGAAATATTTGCACTTTAGTGATTTCATACAAAACAAAAAAGTGCCAATATTTTCAAATCTACAATAATTATAAAAAACAAAACGTACAGCCCTATTTTTTCATACCGAAAATTCATTGCTGTATGTGTTGTAAACGTTATCGCCCGCCGTTTGTATGGAGACCGCTTGTACACAGTCCTCTTATGACGCTTCCAAAGCTGAATACACCTAGAGTACTTCGAGTAACTGCGCACTTAGCACTACTTAATTTTGTTGTTAAGAAGTGGCCAGGGATGTGATTCTGTAACGATATTCCGTCGTCACTTCACATTCGAACACAAATCTTTGTCTAATTCAAAACAAACAAGTGATAATAAAAAACGAAGTGATAAGCGATGCGAGTGGGTGATCGAATTTTAAAGAATTTACCTAAGGACTGAATGGGAAGACTATTATGTACACAGCAGATTTGTTGAAAACTGTACAACAGAAAACACCTTTGATAATCCCTAGAGCTATAACAAATCCGAATTTGAAAATTCACCTCTGCTGGTAAGTGTTTATAAACATTTAGAAAGGTAAATAAGGACATTCCTCTTCGACCCTTTATATTTACACAAACTTTATCCCCAAGGCGCGATTTACCTACTTTCTCCGACTGTACAGTCCCCTTTGAGAGGTATTTTTCGCTGTAATTTTTATTTATATGCGAACTTGCAAAAAGGTCACACTCCACATATTTTTAATGTGTTGTGTTTGTTGTGGTAATATACGTTACGTGAATTTAAAGTGATTTCAAGAAACTGAGTGTTTTGTTCAACTTCTTAATTGTGGAAGGATTTGCAGTCTAATTGTCCTCATTTTCCAACTTTAATATTGCCTTGAAATAGTTAAATTTTACCATAAGACAACATTTTCTAGAATTATCTAAAATTGTGTTTATACCTTTGTATGCTATGATTTCTTATTTTTATTAATATGAAATATTAGAAGTGAAATTTAGCAGTAACTTCTTCATACAATTAATATGCTCTATCGAGTTAGTGCTATCAATTAAACCAAAGATCCAAAGTTGTCTAAAACTGCTAATTTAACATAATTAGTGTATCGTTTGTAAGATATTTTGAGGCTTAGAATGAACTTGTCTTCAAATTATTTAACAAGCTAAAAGTCTGCTATCAAATTAACTGAAATGAAACTTTTTATCAACTGCCTTATCGATTCAAGCCTTAATGAACTTAGAGCCATTCGCTACATTATTAAGTCTGTGGAGTGGTTTTATCGAAAACGCAACTTTGGAAAGCATTGATTTGTAAGGGAACTTTTGGTACTTGCTATGTTTACTCGCCGATAAAAGTATAATAAAATCTGCTGATGTGAAAGTGAATACAATTGACTTTTGGAATATGCTAATCAGTTAAATATTTTGAACAAATAAATACACGAAATTTTAATTTGATAAGGTGAAAATGAAAAGAACAATTACGGTTGGGTACCTTACTAGTTTACGTCGAGTTCTAGTTTAAAAATAGTAAAGTTTGAATTAAGCTCAAAGTAATCATTATGACACTAAGGTATACCTAAATGTGAATGTGTAAGACGATAATGGAACAAAATAAAAATAATCACTAGTGATCGGAATAGGTTTGCCTACGCCTACTATGTTTAGGAGGAGACCGTGGCGCAGTGGTTAGGGCGCTCGGCCTGCGATCGTTGAAGCAACTTTCGCAATGGTCGGTCATGGGATGGGTGACCAAAAAGTAACTCGAGTTCCTCCGGGCTTCCGAAGGCATGTTGAAGCCGTCAGTCTCAGAGGCGTTTGCAGTCCATTCACCAATCCACATTGGGCCTGCGTGGTGGATCATGGCCCGTTCCCCTTATCCATCCATAAGTAAGACCTATGCTCTAACCGTGGGCACTTATGGCTGATGACGACAATTACTGTGTTCGTGTCTCGTTTGCGATCCTTCCTTGTCACCGGGTCGTGTTGGTTCGTTCTCTTACTGAATTTAATATCATGTAATAAACATTCTTTTTTGTTCTTTGAAGCGCCAAGGTACGGGAAACTCTTCGATATGCATTTTTACTTCTTTTCGTTTCTAAGTCTACCCTTTTTAACCCCCGAATGCAAAAAGAGGGGTATTATAAGTTTGACGTATCTGTCTGTCTCTTCTGTGTATCTTTGGCATCGTAGCTCCTGAACGAATGGACCGATTTTGGAGTGGTTAGTTAGTTTTAAAGCTGATGTGATCGTATACGTGTACAAATTGTAGCTAAGAAGTCATCGGCTCTATTAGTTAGCTGCAGTAGAGATCTACACGCATAATGGGTATTTACTTACTAACAAACATAAGTGTAGTGTAATAGAAAAAAAAACAAAATAATTAAAAAATTTTAGCAAACCCTGACAAAAAAAGCTTTTTGAAGTAAAAAAAAAGTTTCTCTCTCGGTCAGGGGCCACAAAAAAGGGATGTTGTTAGGGTATACTACACGCTTGGCGTCCCCCGACCGATTTTTACAACCTTTTTATTAACTTGCCATGTTAGTTAGTTTGTTAGTTAGTGGGGGACAAATCTTGCAAGCTTAATTTGACCCACTTTCCAGTGTCCGATGGAGCTGAAATTTTGTATACAGGTTTGGTTTAGATAACAATACAATATTAAAGTACAGCCAGCAAAAAAAATTGACATAAAAATTAAATTTTTACTAAAAACTTATTTACTTATAAGAGTTTTTTTTGTGTCGAAGGTTGCTTAATTTTTTCTATTGTTTTATTTTCAATTAAATCGCAAAGATGTTCGACCAAAATTCACGCGTGTTGATAGTGTAAGAGCTGCCATTAAGTTTTCGTTATGAATTACATAATTAAATAACTAATATTTGTTTGCGGAATCTCGTACCACTATTGTGCCTAATTTAAAGTTATTTTCATAGATGGAAATTCGTGCAAATAACTAGCATAAGTAACACAATAACAATTATTGTCAACATTTTGAACGGTGTTTTACGTTTGCTCGCCTCCTACTGCTATGAAACTAACTTAGTTTGTAATTAGTCTAAATTTAGAAGTAACCTTGTTAATAATTTAGTTATTTAAAACCAGTTCTCCAGACGTAATTGCTTTAGTTAAACGCAAAGCGCCTGTTAAATACTTGTATACTGTTATTGGGCTGTATGTATAAATTTATAAAGATTTTAAACTTAAAGTTGTCAGTTACGTTTTGTTACAGTTACAGCTGTTAATTCAGTAATATGTCTGAAAAGTGGTTGAATTCTGACGTAAATGCCTTTCATATTCAGATTCATTGTATGTCGTAGAAATGTCGCCTGAAAACATGTTAGTTGATAAAGAAACATACAAAGTATAGTATCTTTCAAACAAGCTTCAGTATTAATGTAATAATAATGTAATCAAAGATTACATTGACTCCAATTGCCTTCACCCTGGTTATAAGAGTGACCATATCGACTACGTTATTTCTGTCATCACGTGTCACACGCAAGCTACATAGTGCAAATTCTATTTTTCTGCACGGCCCTTATATTCAAGTTATACTAATTAGAACTCTATTGCCTACGGAATAAGAAAGAAGGTCAATTGCTCGTTTGCAATGCTTACTTTTCAAGCGTGTTGAAAATTAAACTATATGTGTACGACATAGAGATGAAAATAAAGGCCCTTCAAATTAGAAGTTTTTATATGCATGGCGGCATTTCATGTTTTATTAGGTTCTATTTTTTAACAGTTTTATTTTAATAAGCAGGTTAGATTTTCTTGGAACTTTTGATTTACTGACTGAATAATAAAGGCATGTCTAAGCATAAGTTAATAAATATTGTTTTTATAATTTTGGTCTAATAATAAGTGTTTTTTATTGGTTTCAGTAAAAAAGGCGCGCTATGTTAGTATACCAGGTGAGTTTCATTATTATACGTCATGATTTAGGAAATAAGCTTACATAAATTTGAAACACACGCATGTTTTTGAACAAACAAAGAACTTTGCATAAACTTAAGTTTAGTACTTATCTAATAATTGGATAAATTGAAACTATTTTTATAATTAAGATTTTGAATTAGCTCACATTAACGAGATAAGATACTGAGTACGCTAAAATATGTCATTAGCTGTAGCCATTTTGTTACATTCTATATAACACTCTTAAACGATAATATTTAAGCCTCTTTAGAAATTATGTCAGGTCATTCCAACAACCAGCCCCTTGCTCCCAAACAATAACACGCGCAAATGCACAGATGTTATACAAAAACATACATCCTCAGGTGCTTTTATATTTATGTCCATGGTAATTTGCGCTTTGCTACGTTATGTTAAAGTGTGGATTCGTTTGCAGCTACACAATTCAACACATACGTGACACTGAAGCTTCAGAATGTCAAGTCGACGACGGTGACAGTAAAGGGCCCGACTCCATGCTGGGAGCAAGACTTCCTTTTGTGAGTATTTTTAACTTTTTATACGTTACACACTTGTTAGATTTGGTATTTATACTTTGGAATAGAACACACAAAATTAGACGTAATATAGACATAAAGTAACAATAACTTGTAGTTTAAATAGCAGTTAACTTAAAGTTGAAAGTTTAAATAGTAGTTTGGCGGATTCCTATATTATTATTACTGTTTTTATAATCGAAGTCCCGGAAGCGCAACTTTTGTTAGGCAGCCAGTGTTGGAGTAGAATGTGGTTCTGGTAGGGCAGAGGTACCCTTTGTGGCCACTTTAAGGATATTTTGACTTTTAAGCACTAAGTACTAAATGGTCTTAGGTATTTAAGACTCAAATTATATCTTAAATTATAGATAATTTATCTACCTTTAAAGGTACATTTTTCAAATTTATAAAGGCAAAATAGTTTTTTTTATATTACACACAATGTGTGAGAGGTGCCAAATGTACCGGTTTTGGCCACTTACTGATAGTTAAACTTTTGTAAGTATTGCGAAAAATCAAAACCAAACACAGGTAAAATCAATATATTCTAATGCGCTAGAAACCAGTCAATTGCAAAACAACAATTTAATTGTAAAAAGGTTTATAAAGTATTTCATCCAAAACAAATTTCTTAAAACTTTCATACAAAACATTTTGTCAAACAGAAATTGGAATTTATTGAAAAAAAATCTTATGACATAAGGAATTCTAACGGTTGTTATTATTACCTTAAAACACCTTATTTTAATTGCCTTTATCAAAAATAGCTAAAATTTGTTTAGAAAACTTTAAGAGCAAAAAGTGGCCAAAACCGGTACAGTGGCCAAAACCGGTACGCCTGCCCTACTACTTTAAAGGTTTAACGCCGTGTAAAACAACGCAGTGCAGCTTGTACAGATTTATTAAATTTAAATTCATGTAATTATTTTCCAAAGTTCTAATATGATTCGGAGGCGCTGCTATAGAATATCTAAAGAAGCACACGGTAATTCTAAAACAACGAAAATGTCACAAATTGCAAATCTCTTTTGTTGTTTCCTTCCATTGCGTACTTTTCATAAATTGTTTTACATTTTTTGTAAAAAAAAATATTTTCATGACAACCTTTTTTGCTGACTGTACTTAAATATTGTATTGTCATCTGAACCAAACCTGTATACAAAATTCAGCTCCATCGGACACTGGGAAGTGGGTCAAATTAAGCTTGCAAGATTTGTCCCCCACTAACTAACTAACAAACTATCTAACATGGCAAGTTGCATAAAAGCTTGTAAAAAGATCATAGTGATTAATTTTTTTCTCTAGTAAATCAATTAACGTCATATTTTAAAGTTACATACATCACAGATACAATACCTACAACTTATTAGACTATGCATAAAGTATAATAATATGAGAGATGGCAATCTATTACTTAGTTTATTATCGTAAAGTTATCGTATCCCTCATTACTATTAGAGGAGATACCTACATGGCTATGAACTATTTGCATGTGAGTTTAATTTATTATGTACAAAGTTTGTTTCTCTTAAAACGGTCGAGGCCCGTACACCTACGTACAAGAAGTTAGGCCAAATATTGCTTGATAAAGTCCTAGTTTGTGCGGGGTGTTGAGTGTTTCTAGGTATTTTATTCAAGTTAATTTTCTAATGTTTCTGCTAATTGCCTACCTACTGATATAATTATCAAGAATATAGGTATATGTTAAAATTATAAACTGCGTCTGTTCAATTTTTCAACACTATTGAAATTGTAACACGTAAATTCATAATACCATTTGTCGTGAAATTTCAATTTGATCGTGGAGTTTACCGTCGTCGTACAGTCGTACCTATACATTAAATCCGTGTCTGAATGGAGGGATTTGGAATGAATGATGGGTGCGAAGTAAACCTGATACTACGGGGGTGGGTGACGTCACAGTAAACAAAAGGCTAAAAGAATTACCAAATCTGTGACGTCTAACGTGGTAGGTTTACACGACACCAATAATCGTTACAATTTGTAAAATGGTAACAAAAACAAATGTCTAACTTCATTGTCTAATAAAAACAATTTATGTTGCAGTTGTCATAATAATTCTAGGACACAAGCCTTCAGCCCGTGGCTTCGTCCGCGTGAAATACACGACACGTTATCCTGCGGGAATGTGATATGTTTCCGGGATAAAAAGTAGCATATTATTATGTCACTCACTGTCTCACACAATTTTACTCACTCTGAAAAATTCACGAAGATCCGTTGCTCCGTTTTGACGTGAAAGAGGGGCAAACAAACAAACACACTTTCACATTTATAGTATCAATTAGTATGGATCTACATAATCAAAAGTCGTTAAAATCTTCTCTTGATTTCACATTGATGTGGTAAGTACTAAATATTCTAATAAGTAACTATTTTTTGGATATTTTTTTGCTGTGTTTATACTTAGCTAAATCTATACAAGAGCATAAGAAAAATTAATACTGACTGACGTACAAAACCAAATTATCGCTACGACCGCGACCTTCCGATCAAGCAAGCGGGAGAAGTCACCGGGGACTGCTTTTAACAAAAATATTTTGTGAAAAAGTTAAACTTGATCATAGGTAAAGTTGAGTCGGAAAATAAGCAAGTCCTATAAAACTTTTTTTTCTAGCACAAACTTACAGAATTGCATTGTGTATGCATAAAAATAATTTAAAATCTTAAACTTGATCATTTCAATAGAGAATTTTTATATTGCACTTCAAACAAAAGCTACCGCTTGTGAGGCCATGAAATGAAATGAAATTATGAAATGTATCTAATTATTATTTATTTGCAGAGAACATAGTATGATAAGATATATACAATTTATAAAAAAACATTACCTCTGTCAGAAGAGTAAGTATGCTAATTTTGTTACAAATCAAATTTTTAATTATAACATTTTCTATTTCATTATGCTAGTGGTATAGCACATTAATAAAAAAAAAACATACATTATTAGATTAAATAAGAAAATGTCAAAGTAGAATATTAATAATTATCAAATGTCAAAGTAGAATGTTAATAATTTTATTATAAAACTAGCTTTCCGCCCGCGGCTTCGCCCGCGTGGACTACTTGACTCTATCCCGCGGGAACGTGATACTTTTCCGGGATAAAAAGTAGCCTATGTTCCTCTCCAAGCTTCAAAGTATCTATGTCCCAAATTTCAGCCAAATCCGTTCAGCCGTTTTGGCGTGATTGAGTAACAAACATCCAAACATCCAAACATCCAAACATCTAAACTTTCACATTTATAATATTAGTAGGATTTCAAAGTAGACTAATATTTATAAAATGTCAAAGTAATATTTATACAATGTCATTAAGCGTACATAATAATAGTACATTACAGCCGAGGACAGGTAAGTAAGAAATTACATTGTCGAGGATGGTTTGAAGCACGAGCCGCAGGCGAGGGCTTTAATCATTCGAGGCAAGGTAATTTGCTTACCGTACAAGGCTTGTATAGTGCTTTTCTCAAGAAATGCGAGGAAATAAAAAAAACTGTTTAACTAAATAATATTTATTAAAATTTATATCACACATGTTCGGGCAATTATTAAATGTAAATGTTATTGTTTTCCCAGGCACACTTATGTATAAATCGCCCATAATAATATTATTTTAATGATGTATCATTAAAATACGCCAACAACACAGATTCCGAAAACGTATGCGCCTTTTTTTCACTTTTCCAAATCAGATCGTAGGTTTTCATATATCTTTCTTTTGATTTTGCTGGCAGTAAGTTTTCTGTTATTAATTTTGCTTCTGCTCTCAAATTTGGTGGAGTAGGTACATACAATGTCTGTATGTGTTTCATTGGCAGAACTCATTTTGATAATTTATTACACAATATAAACTGTATTGATATCTAATCAACCGCTGAAAATCATTCCCGCCGTTTTTTTAATATTGGTTTGTGAGGCCATGTCGAACGGTCATACAGCCTAGTGATCAGGGACTTATATCGATATTTGAAAAATATCGATATAAACATAAAATTTCGATAGTTGGATATCGATACGAAATAGCGATTAAAATATCGATAATTTTATCGATATTTTAATATCGATAATGTACGAAACGTGCGAGTGCGACGCGCGACGTTGCCAAACTTAGCAGGGCGAGAGGATCGGATCGGGGGATTATCGTCGGAGCGACAACAACTGCAAGACGACAAGCGTTTGATTTTGTTTTGCGTTTTGGCAAGCGGCAGATAGCTACCAACTAAAATGCGTTCTTTGCGTATTTTAGTAATTTACCCTATTTGTGGCTATAACGATACCAATACGAATGACGAATACATCGTAATTAATGACCCAATACGATAACAAATTACGATACGAATGCATTACGACTTCTTTTTGATATCATCTATTCAAAAAGTTAAAGTTGTTGACGTTACCATCCTTGTTCATCCTGGAATCTGGGCTATTCGTTAAAAAGCATCCTGAGATATTTAAAAAGGCAAATGAAAAAAAAAGTATTTGTCCAGAGATCCTACTAAGCTACTACTGCCTGCTTCGAAGTCGAATCTATATCAAAAAAATTGTTATTTTATGACAATTCTAATATATAATAAGATCCCAAAATCTATTCGTGAACAAAACTTTAACCTGTTTAGAATTAAATTGACGAAATGGCTCACGGATAAATGTTATTATACTGTTAATGAATTTTTTAATGATAAAACTTGACAAATACCTGAATTCAATTTACTTATTTAAATATTACCTATTTGACATTTTATAAATTAATTATTATATTTTACTATTTTAGCAACCGAGTTAAATTCAAAATAATTGTATTAGAAATATAATTTACTTAATTTAATTTAATAAATAGACATTTGCACGCCATTACATTTGGCAAAATATGTGAAACTGAATTTAGAAGTTTAAGATCTCAATGTACCATATTTTATGCAAATAAATTATCTTTATCTTTATCTTTATCTTTATCATTTTGTTGAATTTATTTGAAGCTTTGTTTGATTATATGTTTTTATATCAATACTAGCTGTTGCCCGCGACTTCGTACGCACGGTAAAGTGACTTTTGTATTTGTTTATTTTAAAATAAGTACTTATTTACCTGACGATACCTGACGACCGATTTGGCGCAGGAGCAAACTACCTGCCTTCCGCGCCAGAGGTCTCGGGTTCGATTTCCGAACAAGACAAATATTTGTGTGCATGAACATGTCTATTTGTCTTGGTCTGGGTGTTTTCTATGTATAATAAGTATGTATTTAGAAACAAAAAATATTTAAGTACTTATATATTTATCTGTCATCAAGTTCACATAGACACAGTTTCTAGAAATTGCCCCTGCCGTGTTTGTATATTTACGAAGTTTGCAAATTTGTACGCAACGCAAACATAGCGAATTTTACACAAAACGACAAGATATTCCATCGAAATATCCATCACGATACAAAAATAAGTTAATGTTGCCAAGTTGCAGATTAAAACTAACATCTAATTGTACATAACATTCATCTATTAAAATATATAATAAATTACCTCCTTCAATTAATGAAAATAAAAATTATTTGTTTACTAACCAATTAAAAAAATTCTAATAAATAAATGCTATTACAATTCAAATGAATACTTCAATGTCATCATTAATACTTAAAACAAAAAATAATTTATTAATAGGCTACTTGACTCATACTTAATTTGATACATTGAATGAAAATTTCCATCACATCACCGAAAAAAAAATGAAAAAAAATATATTTGGCTTAGGAAAACGTAATATAGCGATATAATGAAATAAAAGTACAAGATTTATAAGTAAAAATAATTTTTAAAATATATTTTTTTATTTTTTATTTGAACTGATGAAAACACATCATCCATGCTAGTGTAGTCAATGAAGCTAGTTGACCCCCACAGTAATTCCTCAGTCAGAAAAAACTTTACATCATGATAAAGTATTAATAAATTAAAAGTATGGTATAAATTTCCAAAAAATAATAATAATAGAAGATTAGGTATTTTTAATGAAAGTCTTATTTCATTGATATCTTTTTTAAGAAAAATGCTCCGTCAAAATTTTCTTAACCGGACATATTCATGTAACGTATAAAAACAATAATATGAAATACCCAAAAAAATATCCCAGCAGAAACACCAAATTTTAATAAAACAAAATGGGGTGACTTGGACTGAAAAATGTCTCTGTCGAACTTTTTAACGGAATTATACCATTTTGCCAAGCATACTCATGTTTGAAAAAAGTTTTGGATTTTCATCAAGTATCACATACTAGTATAAATAACTCATTTGGTAAAATAAATTTGGACTGAGAAATTACTCGGTTCAATATATAAACAGATTTGTATATTTATGTATAAATACCTAACTTCCGTGTGAGTTTTATTTTGGATAATCATTTAAAAGTTTATGGCTCATGCTCATGCTATTTTATAACTCAGCAAAGTTTAATCGACTGAGGAATTAGTGTATGGGTCTCCATTCAAAGAATCTGTTCATTGCCTACACTATGTTGAGACGTATTGGATTTCTAAATTTGCAAACAAATAAACGTCACTTTCATTTTTTCTACATATAAGTAAGGGTGTATTCCACTTATCAAAGATAGATGTTGAATGTATAAAATTGAACGTCAAAGTCTTCAAATTTCTTTAATCAAATGCATATTGGAGAAAGATCTTTGTTAAGTGGAACTACCCTAAGGTAAGTAAACAACCACTTGATACTGTCAACACTGTCAAGTGGTTGGTTACAAATTTTATGACGTCAGAACATGGCGAAGAGCGTTTTTACCGGTTAATAAAAAGCGAAATTTTAAAATAAAGTTTTGTTCATATGTTTTAAAATTTTAATTTAAATACTTACATTTTTTGGTGTAATAGGACAATTATTAATCGTTTAGGACACGATGTTAAAATGAATACTTCCGAGACATTATTAATTAAAATAAAACATATTTTAATTTTAATCTCCCAACCAAAGAATGTTGGGTTCCAGACTCATTCGTTCTAAGGATGATTGGATGGAATATGGTGGATATCATCAATAAAAATCTACCACCAAAGAATCTGGCACGTACACATATATGGTCATCTTCAATATCTGATGCGCCGCCAAAAGTAGCACTAAGTTAAATAAAAAAACGACATCAAAAAATTTAAAAAAATGGTTGACTATCCGGTAATTTTTTTATTCAGTTATAAAGGATTCATTTTCTAACGCATGTCAATCACTTATTATAAAACAATACTAACATAATTATGAATCATAACGATAATGCGCTAAAAGAATATAAGTAAAAGATAAATAACAGCAACGGCGTTACGGCGGCGCGCCCCATGTGTGTGGCGTGTGAGTGTGTGAGCCACACACACCACACCACACCAGACAATATCCAGACGGACGTAAAGTTGGCAACATGCATACATGGTATGACGCAGTAAGGCCTTATCGATTATTAATTATCGATATTTTTTTCGATATAATTATCGATAATAGAAATATCGATAAATTTTATCGATATTTTTTTATATCGATATATTTTTTTATCGATATTTTAGTCCCTGCTAGTGATACTTAGGTACTACTTGCTACTAAAATGCGCAACTTCAATACCCGCTTCTGGGCGGTAGATGGCGCTGTATATATTTCCCATAAAAAATTACTCGTAAAGGATATTTTGTCTATGATAAATCTTATTTTGTTTTTTTGATTGATGTTCGTGCTAAGCATGAAGCTCGACTTAATACTGAGGTAACTGGAGTTCTCACCCTGAATAAAAAAGTGAACACCAGCAAATTTGACATTTAGTATGTAGTGGTTGTCAGTTGCCTCATATGACCATACGTATTTTTTTAAAGTGTAGGTGAGACGGAAGACAGCCACTGTGTAATTTGTGGTCACAAAAAATTGTTCGTACTGCACTCTCCAGTTACCTCAGTATTAAGTCGAGCTTAATGGTGCTAAGGGTACATAGCGCTTGTGGTACAATACGAAGTAATATACTCTGTGTATTTCAAAAAAAGTTAACCTAATTATGATAATAATAATGTGGCTGTATGGTGCAAATGTCCCTTTGCTTTTTCAGTTTTTATACACAGGAATAACTAAAGAAAAAATAAAGAAAAAAAGTTGGTAGTACCATAGAAAATCACTGCAGTAATGAATTTCAGTACTTACTTACTGCACTAAAATCAGTGCAGTAAGTAAGTACTGAAATTCATTACTGCAGTGATTTTCAAATTTAGAATGTTTACCTCGGAAAAGTGCCACGTACTGCATTCTTTTCTCAAATATAATAGGTCTTTACCTATGAAATTGCCGTTTTGTATGGAGATTTCTGTAATTATTTTTTTTCCATACTAACGTTTTTGTTATTATTTAACGACTAATATTATGTAAATTTACAAAATTTTACACACGTATTTATGGACATTTTAACTACTAAATGACACATTCGTTAAGAGAAAAAAATTTTTTTTCACTAAGTTACAACTAATAAAGTACGAAATTCTGGAAACAAAAATAGTCGTAACTTTCGGAATAAGTTTTTTCTATGTAAATAATCAAATATCGTGGTTATTAAATTATCAAAAGTTGCTCGATACGGTCTTAATGTAACGCAATATTAAAGAAATTATATATTTCTAATATTATAAAAGTTGTTAAGTTATATGTACAAAAGAAAAAAACGGCAATTTCATATGTAAAGACCTATTATTATTAACATTTCAGAGCATAAGTGTGAAAAATCATTAAAACATTACACCAAAACCACCTCATTGAGAGAGAAATTCGTTCAACGTATAGAAGGACTTGTCAAGGAGCCAGGTTTTTAAATTCTTCTTAAAATGTTGCATGGGCAGTTCCCGAATGGTCCCTGGAATATGGTTATAAATTCTTATCGCATTAACGGAGCAGTTTTTTTGGTAAAGTGCGCTTTTACATGAGGGATATCTTATTTTTGTTACATCTTGGCGTTGAAATCTACTATTTTCCCATGGACTTCCCATACTAAATCTATCACGTGATCAGTCGAGTCAAAATTTTTTGTTATATTTCCACCTATGTTTCTAGGAGAAAGTTATCTACAAGAGAATAAAATCTTTCCGTGTTCTGTGGTTGTTCACTTACCGATTCTGAGTCGATCTTAAAGATTTGTGCACTGATGAAAAATGTATCATGTATATTCAGTTTACAAAATGCTCTTTATTATGCAGAGATTGTCTACATTGTACTGTACATCGCTGTCACCTGTCTACCTACACTCACCATGAAAACCCATAACATTATTTTCCACTTTCCCCCTTTCATACCCGACTGTTGCCATTGTTTGATACTGGTTTACAATACTCATTGTTCGTAATGCTACCTATTTATGAAAATTGCTCATTTATTTATTGCCAGGAGGAAGCTTTACATACCTGCATTGTTATTACTAGTAAAGAACTGATTGAAGAATTTTCTTTAATAATTATCACATACATAGGTAATGAAATAGAAAATGTAATAATTTAAAATTTTATTTGTAACAAAATTTGAATACTCTTCTGAGAGTAGGACATAATGTACTTTTATAAATTGTATAGGTAGATCTTATCATACTATGTTCTCTGCAAATAAATCATTTCATTTCACACGAAAGCACATGATTTCGTTTTTCATTTGACTGCTCATGTTGTTGCAACTTGCAATTAGATAATTACAAGAACTATTATTTTTCGTTAAATATCCTAATAATGCCCCGTCTTATATTGGGACTAACCATCCGGATTGCGATGAATTTTGGTGTAGAATGGTGGAAATGGTGGTCATGGAACTAAAATAGGGGATGAAAGTATATAGTACAAACAATATAAGTATTAAAGTCTTGAGTAAAAGCCATATTTACTAAACTGTTATGAATATACTTTAGGCCGGTCGTAATGAGTATACCAGCGGGCATCGAACCTGACAACAGCGGCATGTTCAATTAGTTGTGTATAGTAGTAGCTCGCCGGATCATACCAAGGTGATTTGTTAGGTTAAGAACATTGAGTCCATCAATATTGCTAGATCTTTAAAATAATCTGTGACGTATAAATTATTATAATAAAAAGTAATAATCCTACTTCCTAACTATCTATTATATTTTATATTATCCTACTTTAATATTATAAATGTGAAAGTTTAGATGTTTGGATGTTTGGATGTTTGTTACTCAATCACGCCAAAACGGCAGAACGGATTTGGCTGAAACTTGGAACACAGGTACTTTGCAGCCTGGAGAGGAACATAGGCCACTCTTTTTATCCCGGAAAAATATCACATTCCTGCGGGATGACTTCGTGTAGTCCACGCGGGCGAAGCCGCGGGCGGAAAGCTAGTAATAAATAAATATTGGACTTAAGCAGTTCCGATCTCTGTGGAGATGCCTATGCCCAGCAGTGGGCGCCGTACGACTGATGATGATGATGTTTGGACATAATTACATACATAGGTACTTAAATTAAGTGGCTTAACCACCCGTGTTAAGGAAATCGGTTAAAAAATCAGGTTTGCCATTTAAACTCAAACACGAGAAATATCAGAAAAGTTAGATTTCGACATTTACCGGAACGCGAATCAAACCCGGTACCTCAGAGATAGCGTAGCACCGCCCCACCTTGAAAGCCGGTGCGTACATCACTCAACCACAGAGGTCGTCAAACATAAATAACAAACATAAACATAGATAAATAGTTATAATTTTACTATTACAAATCACCACTAATCCCAATTGTTCCACATTAAAATTAAACCGTTTCGTTAATCGGACAATTTAATAAATTAACAGCAGACATCGCTTACCAAAAGTAATGCGAGTATATCGTACTCATCAATTACTGAGCTCAACGAGGCTTACGTTGTTAATGTGGAGTGTGGAACGGTTTATTTGTACGACCACAAAATTATCACGAGTTTAAACTTTGAAAACACAATGCGGAAATATAAAATAGTCATTTATTTTTTACACAAAAAGTGATGAACTAATAAAATTATATAAAACACTAGCTGTGGCTCGCAGTTTTACCTGTCTGGTACCCGTTCCTGTATCACTAACGGAATAAAAAAGTTTTTAGTAAAAAAATAATTTTTATGACAAGATTTTTTGCTGACTGTACTTTAATATTGTATTGTCATCTGAACGAAACCTGTATACCAAATTTCAGCTCCATCGGACACTGGGAAGTGGGTCAAATTAAGCTTGCAAGATTTGTCCCCCACTAACTAACATACTAACTAGGTAACTAACAAACATGGCAAGTTAATAAAAAGCTTGTAAAAAGCTTGTAACAAAGCCAATCCTTTAGGTATATAAACTAATGTAGCAATTTCCACCACTACCAAATATACCACATTATCGCGAATTTCCCCTTAAAAAACACAATTCGAAAATAATAAATTGTTATTTGTGTGCCCGGCAGTGCCAGTTTCTCAGTAATTGAGGATTTCGGGAGTAGTGCGCTTCCACCTGCAGCCTTATCATCACTTAACCTCAGGTGTAATGAAAGCTAAGTGCTACCACATTGTGGATAAAAAAATATATGGGAGTCTCACGATATTCACAATAAAAAAAAAAACGCGACGAATAGATAACCTCCTCCTTTTAAATTTTTTAAGTCAGTTAAAAATCGGGGTTGTCGCGATTGAAGTGCCACCCCTGAGGCGATGGAGAATTTAAAAGGAAAAACATTACGCTGGCGTAGTAGGCTAGCGTGAGCCAATATTTGTGTGTTTTGATAATTTTCAACTCGGAAATTTGTGAGGGAGCGGTTTCATACTGAACGACGACGCTCTTTGAGAGACTGTGAAAAATGATTTGGAACAAGAAAGAGGTTAGGAGTATTTATTCAAATACTATTTTGAATTCGATCGACATCGCGCGAATGCTTATTAGGACGAATAGGTATTCGTTATGAGCATGTCTGATCGATCTGAACTTGCGATAATAGCGTAGTCACGCTTCATCAAAGCCCTTAAAACGCGGCCAATTGAGCAAATTTTATGAGATGTCAGTTAGCTTAAACCGTTAAGTCAGTTAATAAAAATGATACTGAAATACAATTTCACAAATTATTTTCGTGTCCAGAATGTTTTTATGAACGAGTGCACTCGACTCTCTCTCGTTGATATAAAGTTTAGCGTCACTGCTTGCGTCAGCTGCAAGCTTATCGCATCCTGTTGGCTTCAGCAACCCATGCATAAGTGCCGCTTCACTATTAATGCATTCTGTGAACAGTAACTAACTAATTACTATAATTTTTATGAAATACTTGTTAATTTGTTGCGTTATATGGTAAAGATTGTTGATGGTTATTGTCCCTATACAGGGTGTTAGGAGTACCGTTGGAATAAATTTAACCATGGCTTCAGACCATCATGCTGAACAAGGTACAGCAATTTTTTTTGTCGGAAATGGAAAAAAAATCGACATTTTGTATGGAGAGTCGAAATATTTTTTTCATTTCTGACAAAAAAATCTTGCTGTGCGTTGTTCAGCATGATGGCCTGAAGCCATGGTTAAAGTTATTGCAACGACGCCCTTAACACCCTGTATAAAATGTATGAAAACTACAGGAAAGAGGTCAGTGGCGGCGTTTTTTAGTAGCCAAAAAAATAACAGGGATATAGGATTAAAAATATTTTTTTAATACACATCCGGGTAGCACTTCCTTAGCCTTCATCATGTTAAGTGGTAATAAGGCTGAAGGTGGAAGCGCACTACTCCCGGAATCCTCAATCACTGAGGGACTGGCTATCTTATTTCTCACTGCCGGAACACAATAATGCCAGGTGCTAGCCAGGTGGACTAAGAACAAGTCCTACCACCAACCAAACTGAAAACATTAAGGCGATACTCGGAAAAATCGTGCTGAAGCGAGATAGCAATGAGAAAACGACGCGCGCGGGAGCGAGACCGATTTTGCTGATTAGGCAAAAAAAACACAAAATCACTTCGTATTAAAAAACTATAGCGATTTAAAAAAAATGCTTCTATACGATCCTTAATATTATTGGTGTCCACTAATTAAACCAAAAGTGTCGAGGCAAAATCATAAAATCGTGTTTCTGAAACTATACGAATCTAGATAAAGGTATGAAGAAATATATATCTTATTACCATATTTGTAGCAACTCTAACCGTCCTATACTTTTATATCAAAAAGTCTATATTTTTCCGAGTAGCGCCTTAAGTACCCCACTGGGAATCGAACCCGGGAACTCTGGGTCTGGAATCGGTGGTGTGAATCCCTAGACCACAGAGGCGGTTAAATAATACATACAATTTTCTTAGATGTCAAACAAAAAGCAAGAAATTAAATTATCTTTTACTACTGACTTTGCTTTGTGTCTGTTGTTTCTGTATGTATAATACCTTCGTTAGTGGCAAGGAAAACCATAGCTTACTTCATGAATAAATTGGAGGTGAACATGACTTGTGTTGTGATTCCAGTAACTGTAACAAGATGACGTCAGCATAAAACAAAAATATTAGTCACGTAGCGTGCAGTGAAAGTAATTTGGATTACCTTGCAACAAAGTTCGCACTAATATGTGTTATAAATAAGTTTTTAGTAAAAAAATCATTTTTATGACAAGCTTTTTTTGCTGACTGTACTTTAATATTGTATTGTCATCTAAACCAAACCTGTATACAACATTTCAGTGCCATCGGACACTGGGAAGTGGGTCAAATTAAGCTTGCAAGATTTGTCCCCCACTAACTAACAAACTAACTAACATGGCAAGTTAATAAAAAGCTTGTAAAATAAGTTTTTGGTAAAAATTTCATTTTCATGACAAGCTTTTTTGCTGACTGTACTTAAATATTGTATTGTCATCTAAACCTAACCGTATACAAAATTTCAGCTCCATGGGACACTGGGAAGTGGGTCAAATTAAGCTTGCAAGATTTGTCCCCCACTAACTAACAAACTAATTAACTAACATGGCAAAATAAATAAAAGCTTGTAAAAAGCTCAGCTTTTATATTGTTGGTATACGGTTATAGTATCATAGATAAGGTTCGCGGATCAAGAATATCATCTATCATAAAATTTTATTTACATTAGAAAAATGCCCTTAATAAAATAAAAACATATCTATGCACTCAGATGTAGCGGTCTCGTGTCTTTGGCAGTTTCTGAAATGCTCATACGGTTGAGTGCTCATCATATATTCTTAAGGAATATTTAATCAAAGCGTGGTAATAATATGTCGAGAAATCGCTAGCAATAAAAATATGTAGTTTAAAAAACTAAAACAACACACTTTTATAGGAACAGACTAAAAAGTGCAAAATAATCGTCTATTCAGTTACTGAAATTAAAAAGCGTGGTCATCATCATCATCATCAGCCCGTTTTCGTCCACTGCTGGACATAGGCCTCTCCTAATTTACGCCACTGAGCACGGTCTTCAGCTCTTCGCAGCCAGCCCCCGCCTGCCATTTGCGTGCGTGGTGCGCGTTGTTAATATTAGGTACTTGAAATGCATGCTTTGCAAAGGGCGCACCACGCTTTTTAATTTCAGTTAATGAATAGACGGTTATTTTGTACTTTTTAGTCAGTTCCTATAAAAGTGTGTTGTTTTAGTTTTTTAAACTACATATTTATTTTTTATTTTTTGTTTAATAAATGGCTAGCCATGTATGGATGGTAAGGGATTTCACAGTCCATTCATGTGTCTGCCCACCCTGTAAACACTATATCTCAAAGGCGTGATTGTATGTATTTAGTTTTACAAATTTAAGTGGAGTCTATTAGTTACCGGATGCGCGAGCCGAACTCTTACTTCGTCCCTGCTCTATCATCAGACCCTCACCACCAAATGTAGCGAATAAGTCGCATCAGTACGAAACAAGTGAGCTCAAACTCGAGGAGTTTCGTAAACCTTAATTTGGTCATTAAGGAGTGCCACTGACATCCTCCCTGCTCCATCATCAGACTCTCACCACCAAGTGTAGCGAATAGGTCTCATCAGAGCGAAACAAATGAGCCCAAACTCGAGGGATTTCCTAGTGGTCAATAAGGAGTGCCACTGACTTCCTTCCTACTCCATCATCAGATCCTCACCACCAAGTGTAGCCAATAGGTCTAATCAAAACGAAACAAATGAGCCAGAACTCGAGGTGCTTCCTAATGGTCATTAAGGAGTGCCACTGGCTTCCTCCCTGCTCCATCATCAGACCCTCACCACCAAGTGTAGCGAATAAGTCTCATCAGAACAAAACAACGGAGCCCAAACTCGAGGGGTTTCCTAGTGGTCATTAAGAAGTACCACTGGCTTCCTCCCTGTTCCATCATCAGACCCTCACCATCAAGTGTAGCGAATAGGTCTCATCAGAACAAAACAAATGAGCCTAAGCTCGAGGGGTTTAATAGCACCCATTGAATAGTTCTATTGCCCACCTCTTGACTCCATCATCAGATCAGCTCGATGGTAGCAAATTATTGTATTGTCATCGGATTCATATAGACTTGCAAAGTTTCAAATCAATACGAACATTAGAAGTAGGTTAAAATTGAATTCAAAGATTTTCTTACATTGTGACTTAATTATACTCGTAAGTGAAGCTAATAAAAGTGTGGCAAAAAAGGGAGGTGTTGTGTCATTTAACAAGTTTTTAATGAGAGTTGATGTTACATTTGCATCGGTAAGGTGAAGACGAGGGTTTTGCAGTAATATTTAAATATGAGTTAAGTACGGTCGCGGAACATGAAGAATTCTTCGTTCTTCGCGATCGTACTTTAGTAATTGGACATGTGTCTCGACGCATTTTCAGTTCAAATTTAATGGCGAACGTACAACTTTGTACCTAGGTATGTGTGAAAATTTAAAATGTTGAAATCTTAAATTAACATGGCGTTTCTTCATTGGACGACGCGATCCGACACGACACCTGACACTGACATCAATTTTATTGTATGAAAATTGTAGTGCCGACGACATGTCGTATCAATGAGAGAGTGTATTAGGTAAACCTACGATTTCATCAATTGATGTTGGTGTTGGTTGGTCATCGTGTCGTGTCGGCCAATGAAGAAGCCGCCTCTGTGGTCCAGTGGTTCACACCACCGGTTTCAGACACAGAGGTCCCGGGTCCGATTCCCAGTGGGGAATTCTCAATACAATATGTACATATTGTGTTAGGTTTGGTTGGTGGTAGGACTTGTTCTTAGTCCGCCTGGCTAGCTACCACCATCTCATCTTAGTCTGGCGCCATAACAATGATTTTTACAGCATTATTGTATTTCGGTAGGTAGAGCCGTTGCATTGGTTGCCGGGAGTAATGCGCTTCCACCTTCACCACTTAACATTCAGGTGTGATGAAGGCTAAGTGCTATACCGTTGTGGATATAAAAAACAAAAAATAACACACCCATTGGTTACTAGAAGCTATTTACATTAAGTGGCAACAAGTTCTGTTGTAAATTATGTAGTTTATGTTTTAAATTTATTACACTTGAATAAACAATTTACTTAAGCCCTTTATGTTATGCCTGAAGTTCCGAATCTTGTCATCTAAGTTATTTATTTTAAAATTATAATTTGTTCTATCTAACGTAGTTAAAGCGACTCTGTTTTTGCATACCACTGGGCACTGTTTGAGGTCCCCTACTGTTCCACACTATGTTGAAGATTTATGTTCCCTCCCGACTGACGGATCGCGACCTCATAATTTTCCTCTGGCAATACTAACGGAGATATATGGCAGTAATGTCTTTTAATTGCATTAAGTGCGATGATGGAGTTTTAACAACGACGACAAAAGAGTATATATTTTTATATTTTGAAATTGTTTTTGATTGAAGTTTTTCGTTTGGCATCAAATGTATTTACTTTTTAAGTTTTTTTTTGTATAAATATAACTAGTCCCCAACATACGAGGATCGTGGATTCTGTCTTATCTTACCAATTTGAATAGGTAGTACCTTTACCAGTTTTTTTTTGCTCTTAAGACACTCTCACATAACAAAAATTAGGAATTGTTAGATGATTTAAGTTCCCCTATGGCCTATACTTTTTAGGGTTTCGATAAAAAACAAAAGACAAGAAGTCTAAGTTAAGAGAAGGATTTTCTACCCTCATCTGTTATTTAATTCTCATGAAGTACTTATAGTTGCTAGATGATGTCTAGATTGATACAGCGCACATATTTTTCTTGGCTAAATCCTATCCCTATGATGTTAGTTTATATAAAAATGTTGAATCAAAGGAGAATTTTCAATAAAAAACCTAAGCCAAGCGCAAAAAAAAATGTTATGAAGGTAAAGATGAGTGATTAAACACTGCCTAGGGGTAATCATCGAAATCGATAGCTAATTTGGCGACCGATTTGGCGCAGGGGTAAACTACCTGCCTTCTGCGCCAGAGGTCTCGGGTTCGATTCCCGAACAAGACAAATATTTGTGTGCATGAACATGTCTATTTGTCTAGGTCTGGGTGTTTTCTATGTATATTAAGTACTAGCTTTCCGCCCGCGGCTTCGCCCGCGTGGACTACACGACGTTATCCCGCGGGAATGTGATGTATTTCCGGGATAAAAAGTAGCCTATGTTCCTCTCCAGGCTACAAAGTATCAGTGTCCCAAATTTCAGCCAAATCCGTTTAGCTGTTTTGGCGTGATTGAGTAATAAACATACAAATATCCAAACATCTAAACATTCACATTTATTTATAATATTAGTAGAAAGTAGAATGTATTTACAAACAAAAAGTATATAAGTAAATATTTATCCGTTATCAAGTTCACGTAGACACAGTTTCTTAAGAAATTAACTACGGGCTTAGATAATTGGTGTGATTGTAAAAAAAAATGGATTTGCCAGGTATAAACTTGTAACATGTGTTATGTACCTAAATTGATTACCATTATCAAGTGAAATAATAATCAATAATAATAATTTTATTCCCAATCTAATCGGATTAATTTGCCTCAAATGAGCCAAAAAAAATGCATTTTAAATCTAGTCAAGCATGGCTTGAAAACCCTTTTTAATAAGGCAACCTAAAATTGGATTAAAAATAAATTAAGCTTTTATTTGATATATAGTTCGATTAAATAACGTATGAGAGCTATTTATTATCAACGCCAACTTACCTGTTTATACCATAACTTGGGCCTAATTCCAAACTTAGCCTTCGTACTCTATTTTACCAAAGACTCTATCCCTACCGAATTTGAGTTTTGTAGGAAAAATGTTGAAGCATATTACCATAATTATTATGTAATATTCAATAAAACTAAAAAAATAAAAATTTCGATGATTCTCTCTATGCAGTGTTAATCACTTCATGTTTACCTACAATATTATGGAACATTTTCATTTACGCCGGGCTTGGGTTTTTGAGCATTCTCTTTTGATAAATTAACTCATTAAATTTTTAAATCATTAACCGCCTCTGTGGTCTAGTGGTTCATACCACGGATTTCAGACCCAGAGGTCCCGGGTTCGATTCCCAGTGGGGGTACATATTGTAATCGGTTTGGTTGGTGGTAGGAATTGTTCTTAGTCCGCCTGGCTAGCTACCACCATCTTATTTAAGTCTGACGCCATAACAATGATGTTTTCAGCATTATTGTATTCCGGCAGTTAAAGATAAGATAGCCAGTTCCTCAGTGATTGAGGATTCCGGGAGTAGTGCGCTTCCACCTTCAGCCTTATCACCACTTAACATCAGGTGTGATGAAGGCTAAGTGCTACCCCGTTGTGAATAAAAAAAAAAAACAAAAAAAAAAAAACATTTTATTTTTTAACATCATAGACCAGGGACTTATATCGATATTTGAAAAATATCGATATAAGCATAAAATTTCGATAATTGGATATCGATACAAAATAGCGATTAAAATATCGATAATTTTATCGATATTTTAATATCGATAATGTACGAAACGTGCGAGTGCGACGTTGCCAAACTTAGCAGGGCGAGAGGATCGGATCGGGGGATTACCGTCGGAGCGACAACGACGCGGACGCGACGGCACGACGACAAGCGTTTGATTTTGTTTTGCGTTTTGGCAAGCGGCAGATAGCTGCGCCAACTAAAATGCGTTCTTTGCGTATTTTAGTGATTTACCCTATTTGTGACTATTACGATACCAATACGAATGACGAATACATCGTAATGACCCAATACGAAAACAAATTACGATACGAATGCATTACGTACGACTTCTTTTTGATAGCATTATGTTGAATTTATATGAAGCTTTGTTTGAATATATGTTTTTATATCAATATTAAGACTTAGTAAAACAAAACTAAATTGATTAATTAATTTATTTAATTGTATAATAACGTAATTTTTTAAAAAAGGTCTATTTAGCATGTGAAAGTAAAACTAATTTGTATCATTTACTTTAGCAATTTTGTGATCAAAAATTGTTATTGAGAAAACAAATAGGTACCACGTTGTTTCACTTGAAACTGAAAAAATATGGAAAAGGAATGAATCGTACACATATCGTATCGTATTGTTGAAGATAGCTAATGAACGTAAAAATTTACTATACGGTAGGTAAAGGTTTTCTACGGTATCGTTATATCCTTAATTTTAAACCTTTTAAAGCCTTGCTCAAATATAAGCGATATCGCTCTCGCGCTCGGTAGCGATACCGAGTCGTTACGCGATATCGCTGTCATCCTCGGTAGGACATATCGCCGCTATACCTACTGCAAAAACGTACTAAATGACAATTTACCGAAAAAATTGTTAAATACATGCCTGAATGGAGTGGTGCTGTAGGGCCACAGTACGGACGCGGCGGTGCTACTCACCATGCAAAAGAAATTGATCCGCATTATAGCTAACATCGAAGAAACTGAAAGCCACAAACAGTATTTTAAAATATATTTACTTGACGATACCTGACGACCGATTTGGCGCAGGAGTAAACTACCTTCCTTCCGCGCCAGAGGTCTCGGGTTCGATTTCCGAACAAGACAAATATTTGTGTGCATTAACATGTCTATTTGTCTTGGTCTGGGTGTTTTCTATGTATAATAAGTATGTATTTACAAACAAAAAATATTTAAGTATATATTTATCCGTCATCAAGTTCACATAGACACAGTTTCTCAAGAAATTTACTATGGGCTTAGATAATTGGTGTGATTGTAAGAAAAATTTTATTTATTTATTTAATACTGCCCCTGCCGTGTTTGTATATTTACGAAGTTTGCAAATTTGTACGCAAACATAGCGAATTTTACACAAAATATCAAGATATTCCATTGAAATATCCATCACGATACAAAAATAAATTAATGTTGCCAAGTAGCAGATTAAAACTAACATCTAATAGTACATAACATTCATCTATTAAAATATATAACCTACCTAACTAATATAACTAATATATAACCTACCTAACAAATTACCTCCTTCAATAATTAATGAAAATAAATATTCTTTGTTTACTAACCAATAAAAAAAAATCTAATAAATAAATGCTAAGTATTACAATTTAAATGAATACTTCAATGTCATCATTAATACTTAAAACAAAAAATAATTTATTAATAGGCTACTTGACTCATACTTGATTTGATACATCGAATGAATATTTCCTTTAGTATTTGGCTTAGGAAAACGTAATATAGCGATATCATGAAATAAAAGTACAATACCTGTTGTTAATTAAAAATAATTTTATATATTTTATTTTTTATTTTTTATTTGAACTGATGAAAACACTATCATCCATGTTGTGACATCATTGGATTTCTAAAATTGTAAACAAATAAACGTCACTTTCACTTTTTCTACATATAAGTAAGGGTGTATTCCACTTATCAAGGATGGATGTTGAATGTATAAATTTGAACGTCAAAGTCGTCCAATTTCTTTAATCAAATGCATATTGGAGAATGATATTTGTTAAGTGGAACTACCTTATGGTAAGCAAACAACCACTTGACACTGTCAACACTGTCAAGTGGTTGGTTACAAATTTTATGACGTCAGAACATGGTCAAGAGCGTTTTTACCGCTTAATAAAAAGCGAAATTTTAAAATAAAGTTTTGTAGGTTTTTATGTTTTAAATTAATTTAAATGCATTTTTTGGTGTAATAGGACAATTATTAATCGTTTAGGACACGAAGTTTAAATGAATACTTCCGTGACATTATTAATTAAAATAAAACATATTTTAATTGTAATCTCCCAACCAAAGAATGATGGGCACTTTTGTATAGACCCTGGCCGGCATGCTGGGCATGCATAGTCAATAAAGTTCTAATGTCTGTTAACTCAACTCAACTCAACGACTGGTTGGGACTGTTTTTCTTTCAAACTTGTCCCAACGAGTCACAGTGTGACTGGTAGGGATTGTTTTTCTTTCAAACTTGTCCCAACGAATAACAGAGTTACTGGATGGGATTTTTTTGTCCTAACCAGTCACAGTGTAACTCGTTTGGTGTGACTGGATGGGAACAAAGGCGAATAGCTATCCGTTTTGCTCATATCCGTCTTGCCCAAAGCACTAGTATTCAAAAGTTGCATTAAACTACTGTAAAAGTTCCACCGACGAATGAAAAATTACAAACACAAATCAAATTTCAAACAACACGCAATCGATTATACAGAGTCTATTCGTTAACACATAATACATAACATAATACAAAAAATCAATACTTAACCCTTGCAAAAAATCGTAATAAAACAGCAAAAAGCCTTTATTTTTCTTTGACAACTAATTACCGCAACTATTGTTTTGGTTGTCATGGCGCTTTAGAGTTACTGTTTTACCGACCCGAGCTCGTCCAATAGTGCCATCTATTGTAGGTTTTTAATAAAATTGAGTATTCATCCCTCCCACACTAGGTTTCCCCTACTCATTGTTAGGAATAAGGCAACCATGCAATTAATTCTGTTTTGTACGTTTTTGCTGAACAGTATACCCTACATTGTGAGGTAAAGTACGTATTTCCTCAACATAACTTCTAAACTATCGTTTTGATCATATAAATTACAATCCATTTTACCAGACGAAAGAGAACAAAATTTTAAATTCAGACATGTATTTATTTCATTTTTCGGTAAAATGTCATTTAGTACGTTTTTACAGTATAGCGGTGAGGCTATCTGATTTATGTATAGTAAAGCATTATAATCGGTTTCGTTTACGACTATAGATACAGTTTGCATCACACAGGAGTGAAGGTGACACCGCTTTCATAAACATCACTTTCGCAATCAGCTTCACTCCCAATATATGGTCATCTTCAACCATGCTGGGGCTTCACCTGCGTGCATAATAGCGGCATGCGCGTCTAGCAGAAAGCAGAATCTAGCGCGCTAATTGTATCAAATTAGTGCGCTAAGACCCGTCTCCAACTGCGTATCATATCAAATAGCGCGCTAATTAATGGCATTAGACGCAGGTGAAGCTCGGGCATAACTGATGCGCCGCCAAAAGTAGCATTAAGTAAAATAAAAAAAAAACGACATCAAAAAAGTAAAAAAAATGGTTGACTATCCGGTAATTTTTTTTATTCAGTTTTCGCAATCAGCTTCACTCCCAAGCAGATTCATACGTTCTAAGGATGATTGGATGGAATATGGTGGATATCATCAATAAAAATCTACCACCAAAGAATCTGGCACGTCATAAAATATGATCATCTTCAATATCTGATGCGCACTAAGGAAGCACTAAAGTAGCACTAAGTAAAATAAAAAAACGACATCAAAAAATTAGAAAAAATTGTTGACTATCCGGTATTTTTTTATTCAGTTATAAGGATTCATTTTCTAACGCATGTCAATCACTTATTATAAAACAATACTAACATAATTATTAATCATAACGATAGTGCGCTAAAAGAATATAAGTAAAAGATAAATAACAGCAACGGCGCGCCCCATGTGTGTGGCGTGTGAGTGTGTGAGCCACACACACCACACCAGACAATATCCAGACGGACGTAATGTTGGCAACATGCATACATGAATGACGCAGCAAGGCCTTATCGATTATTAATTATCGATATTTTTTTCGATATAATTATCGATAATAGAAATATCGATAAATTTTATCGATATTTTTTATATCGATATATTTTTTTATCGATATTTTAGTCCCTGTCATAGACACAGGATTTAATTAGGCAACCCATATGCGATGTCTCAATCTAGGCAGTAAATTGCTAGAATTTATTATTTATTGGAATTAAATAACAGATGAGAGTAGATATTTACTTGATAGATAGCAGATATTTACCTATACCGGATTTCGTACAAAAACCCATGGATCACTCGTGCGTCTGTCCGTCCTGGTGCAACAGCTAATTTGCTAGAAAACTACTGGACCAAATTGTACCTACTCGTGTGCTTTTCTGTGATCCAAAGATGAAGGTATAAAAACAACTGAAATTTGAATTCGGAGTTGACTTTTGGGGAGCGAAATGGAGGAAATAAAATAAAAGTTTTTATTACTGTATCACGTGGCCTTTCAAAAGAAAGGTCTTGTTGTAGGGTTTTCAACGATTTTTTTTATAGATCTTAGGTAGTTTTTTTAAGTTATTCAAGTAAGAATACGAATATTTACATTGTATTATTTGTGGTATTATCTTCTATATACTGAGTTCTAGAGTTGTTCCCTACATTTAAATACTTATATATAGTTGCTATATCTTATACAGAAACTACCTTTTAACTATCTTAGAATAGAATAGAAGAATAGAATTTGTTTATTCGCAAAAAACACGGTACAATTTAAGTTTTTTATAACATATTATAAAGTTCGTACATGTTTTACCGCACTAGCGATATGCAAACATTTCAGTCGTCATGCAGTATTATAGGTATATCCAACTAATAAAAGAAATTAATAATATAAAACAAAATTAAAATTAATAATAAAATACACAAATTAAAATCAAAATGTCCAGTCTTGCATAGAATAAGTTACAATGTCAAAAACAAAAACAAAATGTCAACAAAACGATGTCCAAGAACTTAAATTCAAGTTATTAAAATTATTTACTACTAGGTATGATTACTGGATTTTAGGATTTTGTTTTTATATTTAGATACATTTGTATTGAAAAGTGACCATACATATATTATGTTATAGTATATTTTATATCGAGGGACTAAACCAAGCCATCATATACCAGAGGTGGTTTGGCTCCCGAGCGTGCGAGGGAGTCAATGAAACCGAAGGTATATTAAGTTGGCGTTTAGTATCGAGGTGCAAACTGTACTTTTCACTTGAATGCGATACATATTTACATTTTGCCATCGCCCTTAATTGCTTGATGTGGTCGTAACATCATATTTGGTGGGAGATTGACAGAAATGGTCCAATTTTAGTTGCTCGTAAGAGCGCCATAATATTGGTATCGATGTCGCAGGCGGATGGTTGAATCCGCCGGATAGTTAAGTATGGCAGCATGTACCCCTCGGAAGTCCTGTAGAACACGTGATAGGTTAGAAACTTAAGGTGATCGCCAAGCGCAGCGAAGTGATCGCCTTAAATTCGTGGTTATTTTTTTTGTGACTCCGTCTACTTATGCGAAGATAAAATAGCTTGCGGAAAAAAAGATCAGCCTAGGCGTTTTATTAAATGACGGATTCAACCATTTGGCTGCGTGCGACATAGATATTATACTATATTCTATATACATTCTCACAAACCTCGAGAACACAATCAAATGGCTGCCGTTTAGAAAAGCGCAAAAATACCCTTTTCGAAGAAAATGTTGCCATAAAGGATTGAGCTTTATACACCGAATTACCCGCATACGGCACCAAATGAGTGTACGTGCTCAAGTGCATGAAATGAATCTAATCTTCTCTTGTAAGAAGATAGTACTACTAAATTGTATTGATTCTTGGATTTCTGAGTTAAGTTCAGTAATGGTAAACTTAACCATACGTCAAAAGCTGTCAAAGAGTTGCCCTTCGCACGTATAAGTCATAGTCATAGTCATAACATTTATTGTAACATGTTAGATGGTAAAAACATAAAAATGATCCATAAACATGACCCTGCAAGGGTTAGACCATTAGTTTAAATGTAGAACTCGTGCAAATATAGCAATTCAAATATTTTAAAAGTATAAAATCTAAAACATAAACAGTATTTAACATATTATTATATAAGTAACATCAAAAAAGTATCGTTATCGTGATCGTAATTATTTTGTATGAAAACCAAAGCAGCGCCTCTTTTGGACGTATAAGTAACATATTATTATAGATTATCGGCATAGACGACCGATTTGGCGCAGGGGTAGGATACCTGCCTTCTGCGCCAGAGGTCTCGGGTTCGATTCCCGAACAAGACAACGATTTGTGTGCATGTTCATACATGTCTATTTGTCTTGGTCTGGGTGTTTTCTATGTATATTAAGTATGTATTTACAAACAAAAAGTATTTATGTAAGTATATATTTATCCGTTATCAAAGCTTTCCATGACACAGTTTCTAAACGAAATTTACATGGGCTTAGATAATTGGTGTGATTGTACGAAATTCTGTATTTATTTATTATACGGAACAAAAATTCAATGACAACATCACCTTGACAGCTTTTGAAGTAAAGATAGTTTACTATTATACGATTACCATAACGACCGACATTTTTTGTGCTACGGCTACTGTTGTCAAACATTGAATTTTTGTTCCTTAAGCGACCTAAAGAGGCACTGCTCTTCTCATACAAAATAATACGATTAAAATAACGATAGTTTTACGTGCTAGGGCTGAGTGTAAGTTAGTCCAATAGTATATCCCGGAGATTGGCACGTCCGCACAAACATACTCTTTAACTTTTACGACAGATAAGACTTAAAAACAGAACCACGACCCCTATCTCCATGAAGTAGTAGTTCGCAATTTGTTTATAACCCTTTTGGGATTTCCCGTTTTTACATTCACAAGGTTTTATGTGGGGCGAACTGATTTTACGGACTGCTAGCGTGGCGGTATCGAGCTATGGGTCGCGGTCGCTTCAATTTATCTCGATGTATAGACTTCATTCAATGACTTAGGAGACTGACATTTTTATTGGAGAACACTCCTTTTTTTATTCACAACGGGTTAGAACTTAGCCTCCATCACACCTAGGTAATGTTATGTGATGATAAGGCTGAAGGTGAAAGCGCCCTACTCCCGGAACTCTCAATTACTGAGGGACTGGCTATCTTATCTCTAACTGCCGGAACACAACAATGCTGAAAACATCGTTGTTATGGCGTCAGACTTAGATAAGATGATGGTAACTAGCCAGGCAGACTAAAACAAGCCCTACCATCAACCAAAACCTTCCTATTCCTACTCAGGTTTGGAAAGTCTTTTCAATGTCTTTAAAGAAAGTTTCAAGTCAAGTTTTGCTTACTTGTAGCTTCGTTCATAACGTCGCGTCATTAAAGATGGAACGTGAAAAAGCCTTTAAATTTATTTGAAGGCTAATAAATAGTTAGAGTTTAATGTGGGGCAAACTGATTTTACGGACTGCTGGCGTGGCGGTATCGCGGCTATAGGTCGCCTTCATTGAAATGTAGGTCCTACTCGCTTTCAAAGTGCAATGTGCATGTTTGTGTGACAAACATCCATGGTATTAGCGACATTAAATACTGACCTGCTACCAGAGTACATATGAGATCAAAAAGTTAGTAAAGTATGGTGATCTATTCCTTTATAATACCTACCAATGGTATATTGTTAAACTAATTACGATAGTAAACAAATACCATTGGTATTAGTTTTGGTGTTATAAAGGAATAGTTTGTTTGCGTCCTAATCTAGAGAATGCAGCTCTGCACGCAGCAATGGCTTGCGTAGTGTGCAAAGCTTCTTTTGTTTTGGGCTTTACGCGCTAATAACTTGAGGAACTGAGGACGACCGACGCACAGACTATGCGCGAACAACAAATACACGCAAGAAACGCATTCGCGGCACATTCGGTAAATCTGTACGCACCATTAGAAGCTAGTAAGAATTAGAAGATACAAAACAGCAATACATCAATCTTTGGTATTTGTCTTCTTATAACAAAACGAAATTATAGGTAGTTAACTTAACCCTAAAACGTCAGCCTAATCATAAAACAAACTCAATCACAATCAAAACGAACAACTTTCAAAAACAAATCCGTTTAAACCGAAAAGTATTTTATTTATCCACGTCAAGTTAATTGTTATTCACAAATCTACGGCAAATAACGATTGTAATTTTGTTGGCAGTGAAATTAACGACATCAACTTGGGACTGCTCGTGGAGGTCTGGAACAAAGGTGTGATCTGGGACCGGGCCCTCGGTTACCACTACCTGCCTCTCACTTCCGTCGCCTATAACGAGGTAAGAAAGAAAGGGACCACTATATTTAAGTTACTACGACTTTAGTCGTTGCACGGTGTTTTCATTGAGATGGAAACTGGCTGTTCTATGTTTATAATGTGTTATATGTTTCAAGCTTGGAATAGATCAATGATATTCATTTGTTTTAATTTCTTCTTTTGCGTATTCACTCTTTGCGAATGACTTTTATATTACCTACGCATGTTTTTTAATATCCAAACTAGCAAGCCACCCCTGTTTTGCACCCGTAGGAGTGCAATGTAGATATTAGGAAATGTGGTCGCAGTTTTTGAAGTTCCATGTGTTCTAGGCTTTTCTCTACTTTGACAGGCATGTATAATGCAAGTAAGTACCTTTCTCTTGAATCACTCTGCATACTGGTGAAAACCACATTTTTTTAAATGCACAACGGGGTAGCACTAAGCCTTCATCACACTTGATGTTAAGTGATGATAAGGCTGAAGGTGGAAGCGCACTACTCCCAAAATCCTCAATGATTGAGGAACTGGCTAACTTATAACTGCCGGAACACAATAATGCTGAAAACATATTGCTGTTATTGCGTTAGACTTAAATAAGATTGTGATAGCTAGTTAGGCGGACTTTGAACAAGCAAACCGTATTCAATATGTGCCCCACTGGGAATCGAACCCGGGACCTCTGGGTCTGATACCGGTGGTGTATATAACTAGACCACAGAGGGGGTTAATATTATTAAACTCCGTTGCGAAGTTTAAAAGATTCAAGCGCACAGAGACGACGGGAAGCGATTTTGCTTTATACTATGTGCTTATGCTTTTGGGATATTATAAAATATAGGCTTGTTATTATAAACTATCAAAGCATAGGAAGTTATTTAAAAAAAAATTGCTGCATTAAATGTAGCGTCTAGCATTATTGTTAGAATAGTCCATTAAATTAATAAACATGGACAAATCTGAGTCTCCCTTCTGTTTATTGAAGATACCCTGAAAATTAATGAGTTAAGTCGTGGCTACAGTTATAACTGACTCGGGGTTCATTTAATAGCGTCAGTATCAATGGAATTTAGCCAAAATGTCGCCTAAGCATTAACAGAAACGAAACGTTTAGTTTTGGCTTTATCGTTCGAAATGAACGCAGGAAAATTAAGAAATTATTACGAAAAGTAGTCAAATAAGTTTAACGAAAACTCGAGTAAGTAGGTATGCTTTGTAGGTTGTAGGAGTAGGTATTATTTTTGACGATAGGAACCGGTTTGTTTGATCATAAACAATCAAAAGTAAGTCTTAAGTTGTTAAATCTGTTTCTGAAGGTAAGTACTGATAGTGACGAGCCTCATAAGGTCACAATGAAATTGTTTCTTTTGAGTAACATTAACAAATACGGCATCAATAAATAAAGTCGGATAATTCAAGAGATATCGCAGGAACTGAGGGATTTAGGTATAAGTACAAACAAATATTCCAACAATCGTTGTTTTAATATATCATAATATACTGATTTGACTTCCATGCTACTTATTTCATTGTATGTAACTATATTTAAAAAATGTAAGATTTAAAATAAGACTTCATGATTCAAAACAACGAAGTCCCAGTGAAATGGTGCCATGACAACGGGATTGTAATAAACACCTCAAAAACCAATATGTTAATAATAAGATCACCTCATAGCATTTATAAAAACACTAATTGTAATATTGTCACCCACAGCTACGCCTGTATGCATAAACCCGTAAGCCCGTGTAGTTGTACTAATATTGAAATAGTTCCATACGTTAAATATTTAGGAGTATCAGTAGATGAATTTTTCTCATGGACTGTGCACATAGATAACATATGTAACAAGCTACGAATACTTTTGGGGAAATTTTATCACTTGAAACATAAAATACCTCTTAGCATTCTTAAGTGTATGTACAAGGCGTTAGTGGAGAGTGTGATGTCATACGCTCTCGACAGTTATGGCCTAACTTACTCAACTCACATTAAATAAATAGAATCGTTGCAGATCCGCTTTCTTAAATTACTTGTAGACAATAAAACAAAAAATAAATACAAACACAATTATTATGAACTATTTAAGGTATGTAAAATTCTTCCCGTCAGTCTCAAACAAAAATCCCTATTACTGATCAACAACTATAACTGTCGGGAGTGCCTGACACCACTGCACCACGGCCACGCAACGCGAGCCGTGTCACGCGGCAAGTACAGTGTACCACGCGTCACCAGCGTGTACGGCGATAGAACCATATCTAAGCGCGTGCCCTATTTACTGAACAGTCTGCCTGCTGATCTCTTAGCAATAGACAATTTTAGGATATTTAGTAACAAGCTTAAGAAACACTACCTGAACACACAGTAATGTAAGTAATTTGATAAATGTATGTAACCTAAGTTTTTTTTTTTTTTGTAACTAGATTAAATATTATAAAACACATAAGATAATATACGTAAGTAAATAACTTACCTACCAACTCGCAGACAAACCTATCATTAGGTTTTGCGAAGAAATGTAATTAAAATTGTAAATTGTTTTTGTGTAATAAAGTTTTTAATAATAAAAAATAATAAGCCCGTTGAAAAATGCTAACAAAGCTACAGTGAAAATGTTACCTGGAAACGTAAAAATCTCTGTGGAAATATTCGAAAACGAAAATCAAGATGAGCCCTCGAAAAAGCGTCGAGTGCCAGTGAAACAATAGGTGTAAAATTGATGGACGCCACCTGTGTCGAGTTTTTTAACTTTAATTTGCGTTTTTGCGGTATTCACAAGGTAACTGTTGCATAAATAAACGCTGTTACTTTATATAAGCAACGTGTATCACAAAAACGGCGTAAGTTGATTTTTTAAATTTCGTTTCCAAATTTCAAATCAAATCACGCTATTAATTTTTAGTTTTTTTCTCTTTCATTCATATTTATGGGTTAATTTCTAGATAGTTCTTATTTAATTTTGATACAAACTTCCTCACAAATAATGAAAAATTTTGAATGGTATTATTAAAAATTACCAAAAGGTTATGCTGTGAGCTTCGATCAACAATAGGTGTTATTGTGATTGGCTGTGAGGAAAAAAAAGAATATGACGACTTTTTTGGACAATATTAAATTATTCACATTGCTTTAAAATTAAAGGACTGGTAAAGATGTATAGATATTGTTTTAATACGGTTTTTATTTTGGGTTTTGCGATGCTTCCATGCCATTTCGGGCTAGGCTGAGGTGGTAAAAACCAAAACAACGCCGCGGAATCTATAATCTAAAACTAAAAGTAATAAAAGGATCCGTAAAATGATCTTATTTTAATTAAACGTGCGTCCGAAAATAGAAAAGCAAATATAGGTTTGAAAAATGGAAAATGAAGTATTTTGAAAAAAACGACCCGTCTCACAACTCCCCATCGGAGCTAGTTGTGAGACCGGTCGATTTTTTCCATTTTACAATATTAAAAAATGCATTGTGAATGCAAAAAAGTAAAAAAATAAAATAAATATAGGTTTTGTTGTTTCGTAGCAAAAAATTTACCTGTTTGACAATTTCTCTCTTTTGTCATTGGTATTTGATGATAAGTATTTTTTAGAAAAAATAAATTAAAATTAATATGTGCCGAGCTTTGGCGAGTTTCACCGACGGGCTATTTTTCACCCACCTCGACTATCGTAGCTAGTTGTGAGACGGGTCAACTTTTTCTAATACTTCATTTTCAGGAATAAAAAAGGCGAGACAAAATGTAACCAAAAGGGGTATCTAATTAATTAATAAAAATATCAACTCTAAGGTTATATAACTTAGGGAAGTAATTCACTTAACCACGTGCCACTTTAAATGCAAGTTCAGTAATTCCGCATCAATTGGGGCAAACGGTTAATAATTGGTAAGCTAGTTAGTGTAGTCGATCGCTGGTCTTGCCCGTATTCGCAGAATCACTTTGCAGGTAAGGCTGGGATTAATATGGATAGTTTAGTTAAAATAAATATAAATATTGGACACCATCACATACATTGCTCCAATACTAAACTAATTTAATAGCTTGCGCACTAGTGTTATAGAAATTAGAAACAACGGAGGGTATTACCATTACCACATACACCTAGACGCGAGGAGTTATTGAAAAGTTCGTTTTCAATATTTCTCCGACCGGGAATCGATTTATACACAAAACTTATACAAACACAGGTTAAACTTTGGTACAATTGGTAGGTACGTACTCCAAGCACGAAAAACTCTCGTTCTCGTAATGGCTATCGTAATCTTGATTATTTTGTATAAAAACCAGAGCAGCGCCCCTTTCGATCGGCATTTGACAACGGCACTTTGACGTAGCATACAAAAACCATCGTAATGGTCTTTGAGTATTCAAAATGTAATGGTAATCGAATAGTTAACTATACAAACTACTAGTCAAAGTGCTGCTGTCAAATATGTATTGAATTTCAGTGGACTGTGAATTTAACTGGACATTGCGCGAACTGGGCATTATGCGAACTGGACATTATGCGAACTGGACAATCTGGGAACTGGACATTGTGTGAACTGGACGTTTTGCGAACGCTGGACATTTTGCGAATTGGACATTATGTGCCTAAACGACGACCGAAAGACGCGCTGCTCAGGGAGGCAATTGCGTAAGGTAATCGTATTAATTTGACAGTTCATATCGAATTCAATCGGCTGCAATTTGTATGAAATGACATTTATTCTGATATAATATGAACTGTCAAATGAATACGATTGACTTTACGCAATTCCATAGCAAGTTTAGGTGGTAGCAATGCTGGTTTTCATACAAAATAATACGATCATGATAACAGTTACCCAGATTATAGACGGTTTTTCGTCCTAGGGGTACTGTAGACTGATATCAAGTAATACTCGTATAAATCTTAGTAATGAATGAACAGATTAAGTGTAAATTCCATTGACTTGGGAACTTGAGAAATAATTGTGGTAACACTTTGCTTCTGATATAAAGCTTGTGTAAACTAATATCAAAATGTTGAGTCATCTGAAGATAGTTTCACATAGAAGAAAGTGTTTATGCGTTCAAATAAACTAAGTATTACTTACATGAAATTAGAATTTAGAATTTAAATAAAGATTTTTTAATATAAATAAATAATTCTTTCAATCACACCAATTATCTAAACCCGTATAAATTTCATTAAGAAACTGTATGATGGAAACTTGATAACGAATAAATATATACTTTAATACTTTTTTTGTAAATTATACTTACTATACCTACATAGAAAACACCCAGACCAAGACCAATAGACATGTTCATGTATGTACACACATATTTGTCTTGTTCGAGAATCGAACCCGAGACATTTGGCGCGGAAGGCAGGTATCCGTACTCATGCGCCTAATCAGTCGTCAAAACCAGTCGTCAAATTGAGAGAAAGAACAACTGTGCGTCTTTCAAAGTATCCTGTCGTATTTTACTATAGTGGCCGCTCGTCTACGTGGACTAAAATATGAAAATGCGAGATACAATGTAAATAGAAACGGTGACATATTAATAACTACCTTTCCGCTCGCAGCTTTGCCCGCGTGGCTTAGACAGAGGTAAAAAGTAACCAATATGATATTTCAGACCATAATCTATCCTTGTGATTTGGTTTCCCTACCTTATTTATGGCTAGAATAAAAATATATTGTATCGGAATGCCACCAGTTTGTACCTGTCTTTATAGCTCTTACCGTTCATTACAGTGTGTAGTGTAGAGTAATTGACGGGATTACGTTTGAAACATTGATGCTCCTGCGACCCAGGGCTAATGCATGCAACGTCATTGGTTACCGATATTGTCGCTTTCATGCTCATCTCATAAGGCTATTTTGATAGGCATAGTGTGTAGTAACAAAGCGGCTGTAAATAGGATTTAGTTATGATTTAGTTTATTGAAATAGGAATAAAAGATAATCGGTAGGCTGGATACGTCTTAAATTAAAGAACAGTAAGCGCTGATTAGCATTCGGACTTATAAATAGGCTTTTTTGATAGGCGCAGTGTAGAAGGAGCTATAATATGTATAATTTACATCTCAAATATTCGCAAGTAAGTACCTAGGTACTGTTTATTGAAACGATTAAGCACACCCATTTGGAGTTAAACTTTGTTTTAAGTTTGCTGTAAAGGTTTTTGAACTTTCCGACGTTTCGTAACCCTTCTATGAGCCCGTAAAGCGCGCTTCCTCGCGCGTGGCAGAACGTTTGCCACGTGCGGCGGGCCTCGCACGAGGCTGCTCGCTTGGTGAGGGGTTCCCTATTTGAGTGCGAAAGTTGGTAGTGCGATTTTCAGTATATCGAATACGGTGTGTCGAAAACTCCGTAGTGCCACAGTTTAAGCAATCTTTCTATACAGTTGGACGACGCCCTTGAAGTTGGGCGATGCCGACGCCTGTATAGGTATTTACGTAAGTACGTAAGGGTTGTCACTTTAAAATGTGACGGTGGACCTTTTACGACCCCGGGTGGGTACATTGGTATTGCGATATTAAATTAATAAAATAATTTAATAATGCAAATGCAATGTCAAAAATATTAAAAAATTCAAGATGGCGGCCGACTTTTTTGTTTGTAGGCTGATTTCGATGAACTCGGTTTTTGGTACTATTTTCACAAGAAAACAGCAACGCAATGTCAAAAAAACTAAAATCCAAGATGGCGGTCAACTTTTTTGTTTGTAAGCCGATTTTGATGAAACTTAGTTTCTGGTACCTATTTTGACAAGAAAACAGCAACGCAATGTTAAAAGTATTAAAAAATCCAAGATGGCGGCCAACTTTTTTGTTAGCAGGCCGATTTCAATGAAACTCGGTTTCTGGTTCTATTTTGACAAGAAAACAGCAACGCAATGTTAAAAATATAAGAATTCAAGATGGCGGCCAAATTTTTTGTTTGCTGGCCTGATTTCGATGAAATTCAGTTTCTGGTACTATTTTGACAAGAAAACAGCAACGAAATGTTAAACATATTAAAAATCCAAGATGGCGGCCGACTTTTTTGTTTGTGGGCCGATTTTGATAAAACTCAGTTTCTGGTTCTATTTTGACAAGAAAACAGCAACGCAATGTTAAAAATATAAAAATCAAGATGACGGCCAACTTTTTTGTTTGCAGGCCGATTTCAATAAAACTCAGTTTTTGGTTCTATTTTGACTAGAAAACAGCAACACAATGTTAAAAATATAAAAATGCAAGATGGCGGCCAACTTTTTTGTTTGTCAGCCGATTTTGATGAAACTTGGTTTTTAGTACAATTTTGACAAGAAAACAACAATACAATGTCAAAAATAAAAAAATAAACAAGATGGCGGCCAACTTTTATTTGTAAGCCGATTTTGATGAAACTTAGTTTCTGGTACTATTTTGACAAGAAAACAGCAACGCAATGTTAAAAGTATTAAAAAATCCAAGATGGCGGCCATATTTTTGTTTGCAGGCCGATTTCAATGAAACTCAGTTTCTGGTACTATTTTGACAAGAAAACAGCAACGCAATATTAGAAATCCAAGATGGCGGCCAACTTTTTTGTTTGTAAGCCGATTAACAAAAAAGCTTACAAACAAAAAAAGTAAAAACATTGTGTTGTTGTTTTCTTGTCGCAATTGTACTAAAAACCAAGTTTCATCAAAATCGGCTCACAAACAAAAAATTTGGCCGCCATCTTGAATTTTTATATTTTTAACATTGCGTTGCTTTTTTCTTGTCAATATAGAACCAGAAACTGAGTTTCATTGAAATCGGCCTGCAAACAAAAAAGTTGGCCGCCATCTTGGATTTTTTAATACTTTTAACATTGTGTTGTTGTTTTCTTGTCAAAATTGTACTAAAAACCAAGTTTCATCAAAATCGGCTAACAAACAAAAAAGTTGGCCGCCATCTTGGATTTTTAATATTTTTAACATTGCGTTGCTTTTTTCTTGTCAAAATAGTACCAGAAACTGAGTTTCATCGAAATCGGCCTGCTAACAAAAAGTTGGCCGCCATCTTGGATTTTTAATATTTTTAGCATTGCGTTGTTGTTTTCGTGTCAAAAATGTCAAAATAGTACCAGAAACTAAATTTCATCAAAATCGGCTTACAAAAAAAAAGTTGGCCGCCATCTTGTTTTTTTTTTATTTTTGACATTGTGTTGTTGTTTTCTTGTCAAAATTGTACCAACAACCAAGTTTCATCAAAGTCGGCCCGCAAACAAAAAGTTGACCGCCATCTTGGATTTTGGGAATAGCCTTTTTTTTAATAAGCGAGATGAAGATTTGCACGCACTCACACTACATGTCGTATGCACCATAATATTAATTTAAAAATAAATTATAACGATAAAGACGTGATAGCCCTGGAAGACTTGTCCCGAGTTACTATGAACGGCGTTGTATGTAACTCGGGACAACCACTCCCCCGTCTCAACCCGCAAGCCCCGCACGATTGACCTG
This sequence comes from Crambus lathoniellus, assembly GCA_949710035.1. Classification (NCBI taxonomy): domain Eukaryota; kingdom Metazoa; phylum Arthropoda; class Insecta; order Lepidoptera; family Crambidae; genus Crambus; species Crambus lathoniellus. The sequence continues at coordinate 10,541,436 of OX453309.1, read as the reverse complement.
TCTAGACGTCTCCGTTGGCCTACTTTATGAAAAGTTGCTTATTCTGTGGTAGTGCTATGTTTTATTATATCGATGCTTTACAAGTGCGATGTAACGTTTGTGCGAAAAACGTTAGGTCGACAAACCTTACAGCGATGATTCATTAGTTCGTTGATTTGTTTGTTCTATGACATGTTATTTCGAAATTTCTGTTATTATGTAGCTTTTTCAGATGTAATTAAATTGAATCAAAACTCCTCCTTTTAACCGACCTTAAAAAAGAAGGAGTTTATCAGTTTGACCTGTGATATTGTTGGAACTGGATAATATCTGAGTATCGCAATACATTGAGGCTTATATACATTTTTAATGTAAATTTAAATGTAATTTTATTTTTATTTTTATTATTTCTTAATAAGTATAATTTTGAATGTAATTTTTAATTTTTGTAATTCTAAATGGTCTGTTTAATGTAATTTTATATTTTAATTGGAATTTTGATTTGATATGTTAGTAGGTAGGTATATGTAACTTTAAACAAATTTTGAAATGTTTAGGTGCAGCCTTTTTACAAATTGATTTCTCATATTTTTTTTATTCTGACATTTAATATGACTTCGACAAAAATGACAATTTTACTTTTAATAAGTTTTAATGAATTGAATGAATTGTTTTTTACTAACTACTTACATAGATATAACTTACATATTTTTTACATATTACGTTAAGATTTTTTTTTATTTTAATTTTATCACTTATGTGTTATTTTGAGAATGCTGTGTTTAGCTTTAAGTAGTTTGCACACTGGGCCGCTTCTGAAATAGCTATGTATAAATATTAAGTGTGTTAAACTGTTGCTGAACCAATAAATAAATAAATAAATAAAATACACTTACGAAATTTAGCACACGTGCTTGGAAGCCTAAGTGTAACGCTATACTCAAATATTATATAATTCATATAATATCACATACATACAGGTCAAACTAATAAACTCCTTCTTTTTATAGTCGGTTAAAAATTAGGAGTTTTGATTCAATATAATTACATCTGAAAAAGCTACATAATAACAGAAATTTCGAAATAACATGTCATACAACAAACAAATCAACGAACTAATGAATCATCGCTGTAAGGTTTGTCGACCTAACGTTTTTCGCACAAACGTTACATCGCACTTGTAAAGCATCGATATAATAAAACATAGCACTACGGAGTTTTCGACACACCGTGTTCGATATACTGAAAATCGCACTACCAACTTTCGCACTCAAATAGGGAACCCCTTGGTGAGTACCCACCTAATCACGTAAAAACGGCTGATCGGATTTTGATGAAATTAAAATATTATACTTAGAATACTTTTTATCCTGGTTATTGGTGCCCTAAGTATTTTCTCGAATGTCTACGCGGACGAAGTCGCGGGCGGAAGCTAGTAATAATAAGTGTCTGCTTCAAAATCAAAAGTTAGTACTTTTAGGTACTATTATGATGATTTAGGTTTATTTACCCCCTGGGTTTGGTTTTCGGAAAACTAGGAAATGGGTTGCCTATTTGTTTTAGAAGTACGCCAACAAAGTCTCAACTTGCGATAGTAATTTCTTCTTTAGCGATTGTCAAATATCTGGAAAGGTATTTCTTTCGCGTGTGGGGGTAGTAATAACCTCACATTGATGAAATTAACGCTGGCTATACAGCGTGTAAGAAGTATTTGATAAATTCGACGCTTCTCGTAACGACTCCGTAGCTCAGTGGTTAGAGCAGTCGCCCGGATAGCGAAAGGTCGTGGGTTCGAGTCCCATCGGAGCTGGTTGTGAGACGGGTCGATTTTTTCTAAATACTTTATTTTCCATTTTTCTATGATAAAAATTGCATTGTGAATGCAAAAAAGTAAAAATTTAAATAGATTGTATTGTATTCATGCTCATAAGACTAGCCTATTTTGGTTGGTGAAGTGTATGATTGTATTTTGTTTATTGTTATTGGAATACACCTTCAAAGAACCTTAAATTAGGTAGAGCGATGAGTTTTGCAAGGTAGCTGGGAAGAACTGGACGAGAATAACTGCATTGGACAATGATTGGATTGATAATTTAAAAACAATTAATTAGATTAAACAGGAACTATTATGATTTATTTGGGTTTTATAGACAAACAAGACGCAGCAAATTTTCACTAACTCCAATTTTTTTTCGGCAACTAAAGGTTTGCTCACTCTTGTTGTAACAAACATTAAAATAAGCAAATGTACTTTTGACCTTAAGCGAATAATCCTTGTTTGATAAGATTTCAGTTTTATTAAAAAGGTCAAAGTTAAGCTTATAGATTTACGGTTTCTGATAAACTAATGTCCCATGTTTTCGTAAATAAAAAGGTTTTTGTGTTCTTTGATCTTTTCATCATAGATCACTCTTATAATTTATTATTTCTTCAATGTTTAACCGGTGGGTGGTTTTCGGTTTAATAAAATTTCAATTACTATTATGTGGGTGTATTGCTTGTATTGAGTTTGGGATAAAGATTTCAGTAATTGTATTGTTTTAGGTGAAAAGGCTGAAAAACGTGGGAGTTATGATCCTATCATTTAAATTAAATGTCGATAAGTAAAATGACCCCCGGCTTAGCACGTGGCAGTTAAATTGGTCAGAAAAATCTTTCTATGTTCTGTGGTATTGGTCATCTCAGTCAAATCGGTAGAGATATTTTCAAGTAATACCACAGATTACTAAATAGTTATAGTTAACGTAATACGTATAATTACGTGGCAATATTGAAGTTTTTTTTTTCACCGTTACTCATTGCACATAGATAATGTTTGTAATTAATATATGGTATACCTACCATGGTACTACAGCCCCCCTAGACAAGTGGCTTTCTATAATCGATACCGCCAGTAGAATAGAAAGAAAATGTATGGGATTGACATTAGCGGTCACGTGACATTTCGATCGCTAATGTCAATCCCATACATTGTCTTTTTATTCTACAGGCGATATCGATAATAGAAAGCCACTTGTCTACAGGGACTGGACTGGTGATTTTATTTTATTTTTTTATTTATTTTGTAAACTTTTTTGCTATAGTAATAATATAATAATATTTTTTTTACAATCCCACCAATTACCTAGCTCATATGTAGGTAGTTTTCATTAGGAAACTGTGTTATGAAAACAAAATAACGGATAAATATATACTTTTTGAAAAATAGAAAATGAAGTATTTAGAAAAAATCGACCCATCTCACAACCTTTTCTATTTTTCAATCATAAAAATTGCATAGTGAATGCAAAAAAAACTAAAAATTAAAATAACTTTTATAATTTTTGTTTGTAAATACATATTTACTTAATATACAATTATTATACGTATGTCACTGACGTCACTGTGTTACATGAATAAATATTATACACTTTTATTGTCATTTCTCATAATTCACTTAACTTAATTTTAAGATACACGTTATGGATGAAATAGATTCAGTCAAACACGACTTGTTTATACGAGGCTTATCTGATATAAAACTAGTTTGCAATACTAGTAGCAGAATATATTAATTTATTTCTTTTGATCGCCTCTTTAATCTAGTGGTACCGACACACCCCAGGGTTCAGACCCAGAGGTCCCGGGTTCGATTTCCAGTGGGGGTACATGTATATTGTATTCAGTTTGGTTGGTGGTAGGGCTTGTTCTATGTCCTCCTGGCTAGCAACTAGCCAGTCAGAGATAAGATAGCATATTCCTCAGTGGTTGAGGATTCCGGGAGTAGTGAGCTTTCATTTTCAGCTTTATCTTCATTAAACATTAGGTTTGATGAAGGCTAGGCTACACCGTTTTGCATAATATAACAAATTGTACACGCTGTGGTTATACTTTGACAGCAGACTTTAAATAAGTCCGTCTGGCGAAATTTTTTTTTATTCGCACTCTCGTCTCACTACTTAACATAACAGCGTTGTGTTCCAAAGCTGTAGAGTTAATGTAAAGTAAATTAGTTCTTTAAGTTAGGAACAAGAGCAAAGCTCTTAAGAGGGGATAAACATAGAAAAAAATCAGAAATAGTAATTTTATTTAAATTACTAGTAAAATAAACATTATTTTTGCAAATCGTTAATAGGGTCGCTAGATAATATTGTTTAATATTATGTATTATAATATTGGCTTAGTAATATGCGTCATAATGAGAATAAATTGATTATAGCTGAAAATTATACCAGATTTTTGGGATTTTTTTTTATCGGCAAAATTTTATTATTTTATGTTTTCACTTAGTCCAGTCCCTTTCAAGTATGTTGTAATATCTATAAACGTTTTTTTCAAATAATTCGTGATTTAATTTGTATTGTAATAATCAAATCTAAATAAATAAATATCAAACATACCAAAGTGGTAAACACATTTTACCTACCAAGTTTCAACTGTACTCATTTTTATACTTTTGGAATAAAGTGGCTGTGTCATACGGACGAACGGACGGACGGACGGACAGACAGACAGAAAGACAGACATGACGAATCTATAAGAGTTCCGTTTTTGCCATTCGGCTGCGGTACCCTAAAAATGCACTGTGAATGTGAATGCAAAAAAGTGAAATCATCATGTCAGCTGAAGGACGCCCACTGCTGGGCATAGGCCTCCCCCAAGGATCTCCACAACGATCGGTCCTGCGCTGCCCGCATCCAGCGGCATCCCGCAACCTTGACCAGATCGTTATAATTTTTTTTTATATCCACAACGGGGTACACTTAGCCTTCATCACACCTGATGTTAAGTGGTGATAAGGCTGAAGGTGGAAGCGCACTACTCCCGGAATCCTCAATCACTGAGGAACTGGCTATTTTATCTCTAACTGCCGGAACACAATAATGCTGGAAACATCATTGTTATGGCGTCAGACTTAGATAAGATGGTGGTAGCTAGCCAGGCGGACTAAGAACAAGTCCTACCACCAACCAAACCGAATACAATATGTACTCCCACTGGGAATCGAACCCGGGACCTCTTGGTCTGAAATCGGTGGTGTGAACCACTAGACCACATAGGCGGTTAAATAATCAGTCAAAAGTGAAATAATTTAAACTAATGGTTGTTCTTCGTTTGCAGCAAGAGTGTGGCGGGCGCTGGATAGAGCTGGAAGCCCAGCTGATGATGCGCGGCGGCGCGGTGGTCGGCACCACGGGGCCCACGGGCCACGCACTGCTGCTCGACTGCCGTTTCGAACCGCCTTTCGGTGAGTCTATATATCTTCTAAAAAACAATAGAAGTACCAACTAAAAGGGTATATTATACGTTGGAGGTACCCCGACCGAGAGAAAAAAATTATTTTCTGACTTTTTAAGTTGTTTTTGTGTCAGGAGTTTTGAATTTTATTTTTAATATCACCCTTTTTAATTTACACACATACGCCCGAATTCTCAAATGCAAATCATCTTTGGGAGCGTCTCAAACATCATGGCATCTCTTTCATACGTTTGACATTTAAAGTGACAGGGCGATGTGTGAGACGCTCCCAAAGATAAGTAGCGTACGAGTATTCGGGCATTAATTAAGTAACACGGTACCAAATTTCGAATCGATCGGACATAAGGAAGTTAGTCAGAAACCCTTAGCAACTAGAAAAGAGCTGATGATCTTCAAACGGCTGAACAGATTTTCATGTAACATGGCTTTGAACACTTGAGATAAAATTATCTATGACACAAAAAAAACTAAACGAAAATCTGTTCATCCGCTTGTGAGCTACGATACCACTGACAGATACACAGACAGACATGTTAAACTTATAACACCCCTTTTGGCGTTGGGGGTTAAAAAACCCGAGTGTGCTGACCACACGACTCAAGTAAAACCTCTTTAAACTTTATCCTCTTCCGTCACTTCCGTTCGCCTACTTCGTAACGCTCTCGTCACTTGCCTAAACATTCACCAGCTTACTCCCCAAGTCAAGCGTGCGTAAATAAGTTTTACTTTTACATCGTTTCGAAGCATCGAGTCATTAAAAACATAGGTATGATGCACCTATATCCTAAAAAAACTAAAATAGGCTGGCCAAAGCTTGACGTGAATTCAATCGAAAACGCGTCGCTCCGGTAACGGAGATGCATGGGCAATAGAACATCGTTTCGAAGCGTCGAGTCATTAAAAACATAAGTATGATGCACCTATATCCTAAAAAAACTAAAATAGGCTGGCCAAAGCTTGACGTGAATTCAATCGAAAACGCGTCGCTCCGGTAACGGAGATGCATGGGCAATAGAACATCGTTTCAAAGCGTCGAGTCATTAAACACATAAGTATGATGCACCTATATCCTAAAAAAACTAAAATAGGCTGGCCAAAGCTTGATGTGAATTCAATCGAAAACGCGTCGCTCCGGTAACGGAGATGCATGGGCAATAGAACATCGTTTCGAAGCGTCGAGTCATTAAAAAAATCATAAGTATGATGCACCTATATACTAAAAAAACTGAAATAGGCTGGCCAAAGCTTGACGTGAATTCAATCGAAAATAAACTTTAAAACTAACACAGCAAATGTATTGGGCATAATTCATTATGTCTATTCAACTTAATGCGGATTTTAGACTAATAAAATTCACTTCTAACTATAGCTTGATATTTTCGATTGCGGCCTTAAACGTGAATAATAAATTGAAAAGGAACATAGTTAGCTATTATTCCAGCCTTTATTCTATCTCTGTTGCAAATTTCATCCAGATCCGTTTTTGCGTGAAAGAGTAACAGACATACATCCATACTCACAAACTTTCGCATTTATAAGATTAGTAGGATATGAAAAATAACTGAGTCGTTCTTCGATTTCCTGTCAATATGTTTCATTAAGTTTAGAAATAAATGGTTAGTGATGCAATATTATCCTACTAATATTATAAATGTGAAAGTTTGGATGTTTGGATGTTTGGATGTTTGGATGTTTGGATGTTTGTTACTCAATCACGCCAAAACGGCTGAACGGATTTGGCTGAAATTTGGAACACAGATACTTTGTAGCCTGGAGAGGAACATAGGCTACTTTTTATCCCGGAAAAATGTCACATTCCTGCGGGATAACGTCGTGTAGTCCACGCGGGCGAAGCCGCGGGCGGAAAACTAGTAATTTATAATAGTGAATAATAAAGTTAATACTATAACTGTTATGAAAGACTAGCTTTCCACCCGCGGCTTCGCCTGCGTGGACTACACGACGTTATCCCGCGGGAATGTGATATTTTTCCGGGATAAAAAGTAGCCTATGTTCTTCTCCAGGCTACAAAGTATCTATGTCCCAAATTTCAGCCAAATCCGTTCAGCTGTTTTAGCGTGATTGAGTAACAAGCATACAAACATCCAAACATCTAAACTTTCACATTTATGATATTAGTAGGATTTGTTTGTTTACTCACTCCAAACTGAGTTACTCCGTGATTATGGCGTGTGCAACTGCGCCGAAATATCGGGAACTCCAAAACAAATATAAACATGGTAAAAATCCCGTCTTTCATAATAGTTATGGTGATAAAGACCATATAAGTTTAAAATGTTGTTTAGAATTAACAGTAAATTAAAAATTTCAAGACTAATCATTATTATGGAGTGAGTAGGTAATATACTATATTAGTTATTAGTATACTTTTCGAGACATGTAAGTTTAATTTTGCTCTCGTACTAAATTATGTAATTCAATATTTTGTAGCGTAAATATGAGAGGAAGGCTTACCCTTAATTATTACAAGAGAGCTGTATTTATAATTAATGTAGGGATACCAATTTACCTTTACAGAAATGAAAATTTTAATAGTTGGGGTCGAGCTTCAGCTGTTTATACTTTGATAAATAATTTATTTTTTGACTAAAGTTGAACTAAGTAGGTAGGTACCTACTACGATTCAACGAAATGATTCCAAAACAGTGAAATTAAATGAAATATTTTATTTGCCCAATACAGTGTTCATACAGGGAGATGGAAGACAACGTGTGTTTAGAATTATATCTACGGTATTCTGCCTTAAATACTGTAGGCGTGCAAATATTGCGTCATATTGATATTATTTCTTACTATTACAGTAGTCCCTATTACAGTAGTACCTATTTCACATTTAATGTAAACATTTTGATATGTATTTTTATGACAATGTACGAGTACATACTAACCCAAAACTTTACATATTTTATGTATAAGTACTAATATTATAAAGAGGAAAGATTTGTATTTTTGTATGTAACGAATAAACTCAAAAAGTACTGGACCGATTTCGAAAATTCTTTCACCGTTAGAAAGCTACAGTCTTCCCGAGTGACATAGGCTATATTTTATCCCGATATTCCCACGGGAACGGGTACCACGCGGGTAAAACCGCGAGGATCCGCTTGTCCATAATATTAGTATAAATATGAAAGGGTGTTTGTTTGTTTGTTTGTCCGTCTTTTACATCAAAATGGATTCACGTGATTTTTGTATGGAAATAGTTTGGGAGCTGGATAGGCTACTTTTATCCCGGAAAAATATCACGTTTCCGAGGGATAATGTCGTGAAGTCCACGCGGGCGGAAGGCTAGTAGATGATAAAGAACCACATTTTTTTTAACGAATATTCAGTTTGATGTAGAATGTATGCAGTTCGAACGTCATCGCGTTAAACCTTATTTTATACTAGCTGACCCAGCGCGACTTCGTTCCCGTGGCCCTACCCCCTACTCCACCCTACCCTACCCGTACTCTACCCCTACCCTACCCTAACCCTACTCTACCCCTACCCTACCCCTACCTACCCCTATCCAACCCCTACCCTACCCCTACCCTACCCCTACCCTACCCCTACCCTACCCTACCCCTACCCTACCCCTACCCTACCCCTACCCCTACCCTACCCTACCCCTACCCTACCCCTACCCTACCCCTACCCTACCCTACCCCTACCCTACCCTTACCCTACCCCTACCCTGCCCCTACCATACCCCTACCCTACCCCTACCCTACCCCTACCCTACCCCTACCCTACCCCTATATCCTTCCTTGGACTTCCACGAACATTTCAAGACCAAAATTAGCCAAATCGGTCCAGCCGTTCACGCGTGATGCCGTGACCAAGGGAAATAGGGATTCATTTTTATATATATAGATTGCAGCCAGGGCCCCGATCGCGGTAATTCTATGACGCATTAGTCAAGTGTCCGTGCAGTTGACGTGCAAAACCGTTTTTGATAACGCGCAGCTTTGACAGTGCTACAATTTTTCTGTTCCAAGTTTTCTTTGGAACTAGAACAGTTTTCATACGACAGTCTATTTTGCCAGCTAATTTCGTATTGCAAGTGGTTCCTCTGTCATGGATGTCATCAGATCAGACAGGATTGTCGGACTATAGGTTTGCGTGACGTGTGCGTCGTTATGTCATTGCGGCAATACGAAGTCAAACGTCAAGACGCAAACGTGATAAAGACGCGCTGCATAGAATTACGGCGATCGGCCCGCTGTTTTACACAGTACCTACCAGACAACTCATAGATATCCCACCAGACACTATAGTAAGTTAATAAAAAGCTTTTAAGTTTAAAAAGAATCTTTAATTTGTTACTGACAGCCCGATAAGAAATAGCAATCGATTTTTAGACCTTACTGAGATTGATAGGTTTAAGACATTGATTTACTTTATCAAGGCAGTCAATCTTCGTTTTATAAATGAAAAGTCATCGTCATTTAAATTTTATCTCACAAAATGGATGGTAAACAAATTTAAGTTTGTCTGTGGTCATTTTTCCATGACTTCTTAACCAATTTAAGATAGTGAGGCAATTAAGACCTATTCCGAAAAGGCAAATTGCTCGCACGTATTACCTATGCGCGTGAAGCGTCCAGACCGTCCAGACCAGCGGGAGCGTAATCAACGCGCTAGTATTTCGAGTCGAATTCGTGCACTCGCTTTGAAATTCGCACGTAAACAGGTTGCAACAAGGCGTATTTGAAGGTAGACTTCCGTGCATCGCAGCCGATCGAAGCTGCGCGCGATCGATCGCGTGTGACTGACGCGCGCGGCTGATGCGACAATAGTCAGTGTATGAAAATGTATGGCGCCGTTTCCAAAGTCTGCGACGGACGCGTGCGGCTTACGACAGACATCGGCCCATACATCTGCATGCAGATCTGCAAGTCGAACTTCAGCGAAGATGAGGTTTGCAGTGGCAAGGCGTTGCTTTTCCATAGCATCGGTAAAGCCGATGTTATGCCATCTCGACGAAGAGATGGCGGTGCGAAGAGTCTCCAGGACATCATTACCCTTCTGAAGGAGACCGACCCGGACGACGTGCCAACATTCGTGGCGAAGGAGCTGCACAAGCTGCCCCCCGTCACATTCGACCACGTCGACGTCACCAGACTTCTGAAGGACATCATCTCCCTGAAAGCTAGTCTGGCTGAAGTCAAGTGTAAATTAGAGGCCTCTGATAACACCATAAGTGAGTTGCGTGCCCAAGTTGTGTTGTTAGGCAATGCCGCTGCGGTATGTAGGTCACCTGAGGCCACTAATGTGAACACTCGTCGCGGAGCGCAAAATGCTTCCATCAGCAGTTTTGAGTCGGCGCATATGGATTCGTCACCGGCCGCCGCCGTAACTAGTGATGCACCGCGCCCCGCCGCCCGCTCCTCCGCTTCGATGACGGAGACGTCACGCGTGAGCACGTCGACCCCTCAACGTGCTTACGCTGCTGTCACCGCTACCCCTACCAATAAACCCGCTCATCAACAACTTGACCGGGCTACAAAAGAGGGAAATAAACAACGATCGGTCTCCAAAGCTGTGCAACCAGCGCCGCGGAGACAGGATGCAGGATGCGATGATGACGGTTTCAAGAAAGTGGAAAGGAAGAAGAAGGCCTCTCGTCGTAACCTGTGCGGCACTGCCCCGACTGGACATAACCACCTGCTGCGGCCGGCTATCCCGACGACGCTGGTGTACGTGTCCCGCTTGCATTACTCCACAAAATCTGAAGACATTGTGGAGTACATGAGAGTGAAGACCAAGTTCAATCTGAGGGTCGAGCGGTTGGAGTCCCGCCACAATGTGAACTTCAACTCATTTGTGGTGAGGGTGCCGACCGATCATCTGTCGACCTTTATGAATGAAGACTTTTGGCCGAAGGGTGTCCTGTTCCGCCGGTTTCGGGGTCGGCTACCGGACACTGCATTGCGCAACACGTCGCCGCCGATTATACGTGTAAATAAATAATAATTATGTATAATATAAATATAATATGTATGTTAGTCTGTAAGGTATCTATTCTATGGGCCTGATTTTGTAAAATTTCATTGTGTTGCCTGAAATAAATGGTTTATTATTATTATTATTATTATACATTGACTATTGTCGCATCAGCCGCGCGCGTCAGTCAGTCCCACGCGATCGATCGCGCGTGGCTGCGATCAGCCGTTCCCTGTACCACACGGAAGTCTACCTTTAGTCTCTCGATTGGTGCGCTATACGCGCGTGACATACGCAAGTCGAGAGACAGGCTTAGCATTTGTCCAGAAAGGGCGAATTCACCGCAATTTCATCAGCGATTTTGATTATCGTCAATGTGGCAGATGAAACGCGGACTGCGAATGCATAGCGGATGATGTATTTTAAAAAGCGTCTAACTCGCGCGTTGCTATGGACAGAGTCTTACTCCATGCGATTTACGCGCGTATTTTAAATACACGCGATGATTCTGGACGCGATGTATTGACGCCCAGTATTTCGCCAAAGCGCGTTGCGCATAGAAACTTGCGCGTATTCGTGGCGAATTCGCCCTTTCTGGGCAAGGCTTTATTAAGGCGCTACTCGGAAAAAGTATGGACTTTTTTTATTTAAAACTATAGGACGGTTACAGTTGTTACAAATCTGGTAATAAGATATGTATTTCTTCATACCTTTATCTAGAATCGTATAGTTTCAGAAACACGATTTTATGATTTTGGCTCGACACTTTTTATTTTCGAAAATACCTCAAAAAAATAAGAAATATCAAGAATATTCTTAAATGGGGATACATATACTATTGAAAATTGGTTTAATTAGTGGACACCAATAATATTTAGGATCGTATAGAAGCATTTTTTTAAACTCGCTATAGTTTTTGAATACGAAGTGATTTTGTGTTTTTTTTGCGTAATCGGCAAAATCGGTCTCGCTCCCACGCGCGTCGTTTTCTCATTGCTATCTCGCTTTAGCATAATTTTTCCGAGTATCGCCTTAAGGTTTAAAAAATCAGGCTATTGCGAATCATTTGCTCAAACTATTGGTGTTGCTAATTATTAATTACTTAAGCAATACAATTGAAACATAGATTACCTTTACCTTCACAATAAAATTGCCCTTGTACTAAGTTTAGCATTCCAGGAGTTAATGTTACCATAAAATGTTTAAGATGTGTTTAATGTTATATGATAACTATATCATCATCATCATCATCATCATTTCAGCCGTACTATAATTATAATTATATATTATTGTTAAATTATATTATCGTGAAATATCCACTATTTAAACTTACCGTTACTTTTAAGTTAAACTTAACTACCGTCCCAGATTAAAATAAAGCTAGAAAGCCAGCCATACATTTAGACATCCGAGAGATCCAAGCAAGATTTTTCTTGTCTTTTCTTTTTAAAAGGATAATATGTCTTGGCGTTTTCTGTTGTACCCATTTGATTATAGACCCTGTCTGGTTAGTAATATGTCGCAAAATGGCGTGAGGCGGTTATCGCGGTCTTCGATTTATGTCTCGAAGAAGGATCGATGGTCAATGTTCTACGAGTAAAACCCGAATGAATCAAATGTCTATTTTTACGACGCGCGACGTCAGCCAAGAACCTTTGTCAAGAAGCCTAGCTTCCTAAAAGAGTTGTGTAATTCACGACGATTTATTGTTTGAATACTAAATAAAAAATTGCGTAAGGATTTTTTAAAATAAGTAGGTTCCTAATTTATAACAATAGTTTTCTACAACGTGTTAATGCAATAACCGAAAAGTCAATACACGCCAACTAATTAATTTAATATTAAATTCCATAGAAAAAAATATTTTTGTAAGAAACTTCCTAGATATTCGTGCTCATATAGGTTTCCGTGACTTTCTGACCGATTTTAAGCTCTACTATGAAGTAAGAGAGCACGTGAGTAACGGGTCGCGCGCGTAAGTATTGAATAAATAGGCAGTACCTACTTACTTAGATACAACCATGTTTAGAAGGTGCAAGAAATGTAAATTTTTGTTTTTGAAACATTAACCCCTATAAGAAATGTTTGGAATCGATTCTACTCTTGATTCTGAACAAACTATTTTCGCAGTTTCGCTTACTCAAACTTAAGGATTATACCTACTTACTTTTTAATAAAATATAAAATGTTATAAATTGTTTCTGATATAATAAATAAATTAATAAAATTAAATATGAATTGCATTTTGTTTTATACGATCAGGGTGCATACCATCAACTTTAAGACAGCGATTCAAAAATAGCGCGATGCCGAATAGGTTCCTAAAATGAATTGCTTTCTTTCGTAGGTACTATGACCTTCTAAAAACTGGATCGCAAATGAATTGCTAAATGTGAATGACCGATCGATTTGTGTCCTTATTTCTTCTACCCGTCTCTTTCACTCGATTTTGTCATGCCCGGAGAGTGAGACGGACGGGTATAACCTGCAGGTGTCATGTTAGCTTGGCCGAGTTATAAGTCAAATATGAGTTCTTGACCATTTCTTGACAGCTTAGCGGCTGTGAAATGTCATTGAATTATCACTGAATCGCTGTCATTAATATTAAGCTGTCGTGGTACGAATAAGCTAAGCAGATCAGTTTAGGTCCTAAACAAAACCGCAATAAGAGTTGATGGTATAAATTTACAACAATACCCATATTTCCTATGACGAGACTCTGTGGCGCCAGCCGTCTAGTAGTCTTCCCAGATTTATTTCCTGGATCCATGGAAGGAGCGATCCGTACGTACGAACACTAACGTCGACGTACTAAATTCATTTTATGACTTGTTATGTTGAGTATGTTAGCCATATAACACTTAATATAGCCAAGTACAGGATAATAATAGTGAAATGTGGAGGTGTATAGTGTTAAGGGTCATATTAAGGTGCCAAATGAAAATCCAAGTTATCTATGTAAAAAATATAAATAAATACATTAAAAGATAACAACTAACGTTTGGGAAATGTTTTTATTTTGTTTGTGAAATGAATGGAGCTGTATTTCGAACCAAAAATGTGCATATGTCTTAATATTACATTTTACGGCGTACGGATCATTGAATTTTTGCACGAAATAATTTGCTTAGTGACGCGTATTGAATCGAGATCCTTTTGAAGTTATTCATAACTGTGTTCAAGGGAGACGATATGTTCTTTTTATATCTTTACATATTCTTTTTCTTTTATGAACGTATTTTTCTCTTGCAAAATATCAATCGGACAGAAAAATGAGTTTTCATAGAATGATAGACTGATTTATTGATATGTAGAAGAACACTTCAAAATATCTTTTAAATAAAGTTCAATTTTAATGCTTATTAACTTGGAAATTTAATTAAAAAAAATATTTTTATAAAAAAATAAAACCGCCTTCTAAAAAACCACATCAAAAAAGTATGAAATAATTCCTCACCAAATAAATAACGTAAGTACTTTGAAGTCGGGCGTGGCACATGTACAATTTTTTGTTGTTTTTGTTAAAACCCGCCTGACTTCAAAGTACTTACGTTATTTATTTGGTGAGGAATTATTTCATACTTTTTTGATGTGGTTTTTTAGAAGGCGGTTTTATTTTTTTATAAAAATAATTTTTATTTCACTCTTTTTAGTGCATCGTGCAGGCAATTTACGTGTTTTCTGGTAAATAGGTATGTGATCAAACTCAAAACCTCCTTTTTCGAAGTCGGTTAAAATACCTTGAGGTATCCCCTTTTTAACAAAACAAGAATCATCTAAATTGGTTTATAAACAAAGGAGTTATGCCTAAAGATACGTATTAAAATCACATAAAGTGGTAACGAAAACGACAGTATTTTTAAGATTTCCTGAAAACTACTGAACCGATTTCAAAATTTCAAAAAATGGGACCAACTTGGAAACCAACCTGATGTAATAACGTTTGAACCATTTCAATCGGTTCAGCCGTCTTCGAGTAATCGGTGGACATACACAAAAAAAAAAACATACATACAGACGAATAGAGAACCTCCTCCTTTTTGATTTAGAAGTCGGTTAAAAATACGGGTTTGTTCCTAAGTAAGAAGCAGGGTACATTCCTAGGATTAGATTAGATTAGTATCTAGTTGAATGAAATTTCTACCAAATGCTAAGTTATACAGTACATTGCCGCCATAATATCGTGTTTCTAAGCACACTAGGAAAATAAAAATACAGATGAAGATCTTCTATAATGAGAAATTATCCGATGTCGTAACAAATTCCTCAAGTGGCAATAAGAAGAGATAGATTTTTGTCACGACATTTGTCGCAATTTTTTCTTTATAAAAAGTTTGTCGCAGTCCAGTCTTCCAATTATCTCTGTCTGAAAAATCCAGTCGGACTGTTGCTCCATTTTGACGTGTAAAGGACAAACAACAGTGCGTGCTTTCAATAAAACGGTACAGACGCTTTTTTCAGCGTTGTTTACGCAATACAATATACAAACTAAACCACTTGATTGAAATGTTTCTATCCCCCTCTTCGTTTCGAACATAAATAACATTGCTCCAACTTACAAGTTTTAATAAGGTTCCATCAAATCGTATAAAAAAGTAAAAAAGCGCCCGTCGATGGCGCGTCGCGTACGGCGCGCTTTTTACGCTGAGTGTGTGATCACGCACAATTGTGATGACCACATCTACTGTGTTCCACAGTTTATTGAAACGAAGGTTTCCCATGCAAAATTAAGTAAATTAAAACTAGTCCTACCTTATGGTAAGGGATACTGTCCGTAATCCAGGGGGCTGGTCGCTGTCTTGCCGGCGCGCGCGCGCCTGGCCAAGTAGGTCTTCACCCAACCCCGATGGGATACTCTTACAGCTAACACTCTTATACTACACAATGCCCTAATAGGCTGCTAAAACTTCCCGGCGCTTTTCAAAGCGAACACACACGGGTTACAAGTCCGTACCCCGACCGGAGCCCTAGTAGGTGCAAAACGAAATCTCGGTCCCCATATGGGTAGGTAACTTGCGCGGCACGTCGCTACAGAAACACACGAACTTGTCTCACGGCTGCTTACGGCCAACTGCTAGCGATGTCGCGCGGGCGGCGGTCGGCGCCGAACCCACGAACGCACGCGAATGAATGAATCACGCGCGGCGTGAACATCCCCCCGTCCCGGACAGTAGCAAACTGTCCGCCAACTCAATCTAAGGGCAGGCGAGAGAGGGTAGCGATCGCTCGCTTCAAAACAGAGTCCCCCACCAGGACCTCGGCAAACCTGGGCACACCATCCGACCCCGGATGAAGCTGAACAATGCGTCCTAAACGCCAGCGGAGGGGCGGCAGGTTTGGATCCTTTACCAACACGAGGTCTCCAGTCTTGGGTGGGGTCGTCCTATCCGACCACTTAACGCGTTGCTGCAAAATGTGCAAATACTCCAGATGCCAACGGCGCCAAAAACTCTGCGTAAGCTGCTGGAGCAATTCAAATCGCGAGAGCCGTCCGGAGGGCACTTCGGAATAAGGATATTCCGGCAAGGCGTTAAGCGGTCTGCCAATCAAAAAATGGCCCGGCGTAAGGGCCTCTAAATCATTCGCGTCCGAAGACAACGGACACAACGGACGCGAGTTGAGGACCGCCTCAACCTTACAAAATACGGTCGCGAGTTCCTCAAACGTGAGGACCGTCTCCCCAATAACGCGACGAAGGTGAGTTTTAGCGGCCTTTACAGTTGCTTCAAAAATCCCTCCCCAGTGGGGGCAGGATGGCGGGGAGTACTGCCATCGTACCCCTCTGCGAGAGAGTGTGGATCCGATCTCAAAATTATTCCTATCCAAAAATTCACAAACTTCCTTTAAATACCTATCGGTGCCCTTGAAATTGGTTCCACAATCGGACCTGATTAACGACGGCATTCCGCGGCGAGACACAAAACGATTCAACGTGGCTACAAAGGCTTCTGTGGTGAGGGCACTAACCACCTCCAGGTGGACCGCTTTAGTGGCCAAACAAACAAATACACACAAGTAAGCCTTTTCCGTTCTAGCATTACGAAGCCGCGATGTCTTAACGGTAAATGGCCCCGCAAAATCCGTTCCAACTCCTGAGAAGGGCATCGATTCGTTCACTCGATCGGCAGGCAAATCACCCATCTGGGGCTGCATCGTATCGGCGCGCAAACGATAACACGGGAGACAACGAAAAATAACGGATCGGATTATTCTCCGCGCTGACAAAATCCAGAACTCTCGTTGGAGGAGCGCGGTCAAAGCATTACAACCGGCATGAGCATTCTTTACATGTCGGTCTGTAATCAACAGTCTAACTAACGGTCCATCCTTGGGGAGCAACAAAGGGTGGCGTGATCCGTACGGCAGGTTGGCATGTCTGAGCCTACCTCCGACACGCAGCAATCCGGTACTGTCCAGGAAGGGATTCAACCGCACCAAGGGTCCCTTCAACTTGGGCTTACTTGAGCGCAGGGCTTTCAGCTCCGGTTCAAACTCTCGCTGTTGCGTCACTCGCAACCAATGCAACAGAGCGTCTTGCCGCTCTTGTGGGGCGAGGACCGGAGACAACGATTTCTCCTGAGGCTGGCGACAATTTCGCACAAAGCGCCTAATCCAAGCAGTCACGCCGAGCAACTTATCAAGAGAACTGTAGCGGTCTAACAAAAACTCCATCTGCGGAGCCGCCACCGTCTCCACGGCGTGAACACGCATGCCTAGGTCTGGGACTCTGGCCACAGCCGGGGTGGCAGGCCATGAGCGCTCAGGCCGTAACAACCATGATGGACTCCACCATAGGTGGTGGTCCACTAACTCAGGCGCCTCGCAGCCGCGGGAGGCACAATCTGCGGGGTTCAATTCGCCCGGTACGTGGCGCCAAATCAACGGGGCCTTTGAAGTCTGAATTTGTGAGACCCGGTTGGCCACAAAAACCTCAAGGGTGTGGACTGAACTCTTCAGCCAACAAAGGACGACCTGGCTGTCAGACCACGCAAATATCGACCCCAAGTCGACACCGTTTCCCAAGGTGTCGGCAACATGATTGAGTAGCCGTACTAAGAGAGTGGCGCCGGACAACTCCAACTTCGGAATGGTTAGCCTAGTCCGAAGGGGGGCGACCTTACTCTTGGCCGTAACTAAGTGTACGGCGACAACGCCTGCTGCATCCACCGTTCGGATGTAAACGGCTGCCGCGTATCCGCTTTCGGACGCGTCACAAAAGCCGTGCAGGGAGGCTTTAAACTTTCCCGAAGGCAGCATTTGCCTCGGTATACAAACCCGATTGACGTCGGGTAGGGATGACACGAACCTCACCCACTCTCGTAGGAGGCTACCAGAGAGGGGCTCATCCCATGACAATTCCGCAGCCCAGAGCTCCTGTAGGAAGCACTTCATCGAAAACACTACAGGGCTGAGCCAACCGTTCGGATCAAAGGTACGGGCTACAGTAGACAGCACCGTGCGTTTAGTCCAGACCTTTGGGTCTGGCAGTTCCAATCTATATGTGAACAAATCCGGGACTGGTCGATACTGGACTCCCAAAACAGACAGCATGTCTGGAGTCTCCGGATTTTCAAAGAGGAGCGGCTCTTGTTGGTGGTCCTTAGGCAAATCTGCCAATAGGTCCGGTGAGTTAGACAGCCACTTCCGCAACTCATAGCCACCAGCCCTCAAGAGCGCAATCAGCTCATCACGTAAGACGAGAGCCTCATCTAAGCTCGAGGCCCCCGTGCAGATATCGTCGACAAATAAGGCCCCCCCCTCAATAAGAGCAGATGCCCGGGGATAGCGTAGCCGTTCGCGCTCTGCGAGCTCCAAAAGCGAACGGATCGCCACAAAGGGGCTCGACCGCAAACCATAAGTGTTGGTGTTCAGCTCGTAAGCCAACATCGGATCCTGGGGATCCTCACGCCAAAGGATGAGCTGGTATCGTCTATCCTCCGGGTGAATCACGGTCTGTCTGAACATCATGCGGATATCGGCCACAAAGACGACAGCGTGCCGGCGGAAGTTGGTCAAAACATCACAGACATCGTGATGCAACTTCGGCCCCGCATGCAGACACTGATTCAACGACACTCCGGTTGACGTGGGCGCTGAACCATCAAAGACCACGCGGATCTTCCCATTGGAAGTCTTCAAAACAGCGTGGTGTGGCAGGAAGTAATGTTCCACATTACGCCAGTCCAACTGCGAGATGGACATGTGCCCAAGGTCCAAATACTCCCGCATGAAGTCTATATACTTCTCCTTGAATGCGGGATCCCTGGCCATTCTACGCTCCATGGACAACAATCTCTTCTCGGCCATCGGTCGGGAGCTCCCTAAAGGAGGGCGAACCGCCAAAAAGGGCAAGCGGGTAATCAAGCGACCCGAGAGGAGGCGCCCAGTGTTGTTCTGGTAGAACAATTCGCACTCCTCGGCTAACGGATCCAACCGCTTGGCAGTGGGAGGTTCCTCCACCTCCCAAAACTTTTGGAGAACGTCGGACAAAGTAGAACCGACAATGGTCTGGCGGTCTACCGACGGGGTCCCTGGTGTCTGAGGTACCTTTCCCATCACCACATGACCCAGCGACGAGGACAAGGCGACAAGATCGGCTGTCTGCAAAACTCGCTTGCTTCCATACAATACACGACCGAGGACATCCGCACCAATCAACAAGTGTATTGGGCCCGGTCGGTGGAAGGAAGGATCAGCCAAAGCCAGTCCAGACGTCAGCTCAATCGTGGATGGCGGCACTCGCACTTGCGGGAGTGGTCCAACCACCTTATCAAAAACTATCGCCGAAGCACCGATCTTCGGCCTTGGCGTGAAGTGGGGGGAGAAGGAGAACTCAACTCGACCAATCGGATCAGGGATCCGCGAGTCTCCCACCCCCCGTACCGCTTCGTGATGCGGCACAAGCAAAAGACCCAGCTGTCGGACAAGCCACCTGGACATTATGCACCCCTGGGCACCTGAGTCCAAAAGGGCACGCACCGTGACAACATTGCCCTTAGGTCCCCAAACATTCACGGAGGCTGTTGGCAACAGCACAAGCTCCGGAGGGGTGGTTGGGTCCGACAGGGGCGCCATTAAAAATTTTGGGGGGGTACTTGTCCCCCTCGCGCCTGAGTCGGCGCGCCAAATGTGGGACGCTCGTACCGGGCGAGCGGGTCCCAATCGGGTACATACTGGCCCCGACCAACAGCACTCCTAGGTGCAGGGTAATACCCGTGTGGGGCGTGCCTCGGTACATAGTACCCCAATCGAGGCCTCTCCATTAGGGGGGGGGAGTAGCAAATAGGGCCCGTGCCCATCGCCACCGTGGCGTACTCTTGTGGTACCCCCCTACCCCCGCCCGTGGCGGGGGCGTCTCTCCTATAGTTCCCCCTCTCCGGGGGGGACTGAACGGGGGGGCTAAGCCCCGCCGAATCTCTAGGGGACCGGTTCCGGGCTGCCGGGCCCCCGCCCGTGCGCGAGGAATTCGAACCCCGGTCGCTCCCGGCGTCCTTGCGGTCCAAACAAAGGAGGGGGTGATGCCTCCCTCCGCAAAGACGACAATCCTCGGTCTGGGGACACGCCGACTGCATGTGTCCCCCCAAACACCTATAGCACCATTGGCGCTGTCTTGCAACGGCCCTCCGTCCCTCTGGGCGGAGGCCTCTAAATTTGGCACATTCGTGCACCATGTGCCTATCTCCCCTGCAATACCTGCACCGCTCACTCGGTGCGGGGGGAGGGGACTGCTGGAAGGCAGCATAGCGATTGGTCGGGCGACGGGGCTGTTCCCTCGCCGCCACCATACGACCAACACCTGGAACCGGGGCGGGCTCCAGGTGGTCCGTCACCCTACATTCGTCCTCCAAAAAACGAAGGAGGTCCGCGAAGGGCGGGAGATACGAGGCGCTGTCGCCTCCGTACCTCTGCTCGAAACGCCCCTTCATTTCAGCGGGCAATTTGGCGAGGACTATGTGCAGCAGTATAAAGGACCACTGATCCACCGGCAGGTCCAATCGCCTTAGGGAGTTGACCGCTGACAGTAGCGGGTTCAGCAACTCCCTCCGTAACAGGTGTACCCGCGTGATTCGCGGGAGGGCCAAAATCGTGGCCACGTGGGTGTCCGCCAGTAACCGGACATTCTGGTACCTGCTAACCAGAAGCTGGCGAGCCACCTGGTAGTTGTCGTCACTGATGAGCAGGTGCTGGATTACCGAGCTGGCCTCTCCTCGCAGGGAGGAGCGCAAATAGGCCAACTTCTCACTAGGGGATAAGTCCCGTCGTGAATCCACCAAACTGTCAAACAAATTAATGAAGCCCATCCAGGCTGACAGATCCCCATTAAAAGTGGGAATCTCCAATGTAGGCAATCGGCCTAGCAACGCCGTCGGGGTAGGTTTGACCTCCCCGCTCAAAACCGGCTCCCCCTTCCGAACAGCCAGGGCCCTCTCAGCCGCCTCCGTGAACTGGTCAGCCAGCTCATAGGCCTGGGCTACATCCTGCTCCAGCTGTTCCGACACGGCATCATCAGCTGGGGGGTTCTCCAAATAATACGCGCGACACTCCATGGCGTGGCGCTCCAGGTCTTGCAGCCGAGCTGCCAGCCCGCCATACCGAGCTAGCAACGCGCCTACCCGGTCGGCTCGGTCTATTAATGTGACCGCACAAGCAAGCCAACGCAAAGCTCCTTGGATGCCAGCCCTGGATACGGCGGTCGGATTCGTAGGAGCCATTTATAATCCGTTTTATAAACAAAGCAAACAAAGAAATATAAAAGTGGTAAACATCAACAAAAAAAACAATAGAAATAGGTCGCGTCACGATAATATAAAACACAAGTAATCTGTGCCGGCCGGCGCCTGGTCAATATTGGCCGCCCCGGGTTTGAGTGAACGTTGACAGCTATATGCGTGGTCAGAATTGGCCCCAACGGGGTTCAAGGGTTAAAATTCGGACGACATACACGGACCCTACTAGTTTCATAAATTATTAGCAACTTACCAATTTCAAGGGCTAACAATATAACGGTATAAACAAAACGTATAGGATTAACGGTATGGCATACCTCGCAAATCAACTACTAAACCGTTATCAACAAACGAAAACAAAACTATTTTTAATAATAATACTCGTAATTTAATACTACTAATAATTAAAACTAGTTCCACTTTTTTAACTAGGCAAGCGGACTCGGAACAAACACTAGTATGTGGTACTAATAAACAACACTTTCGAACGAAACTATTCGTCAAATAAATCCCGACAAACAAAAAAAAAATATACACATCTAGGCGAGTAAACTCGTATCAAATCACTAGTATGTGATACTAATAAACACACTTTCGAACGAACTATTCGTCAAATAAATCCGGACACACAAAAAAAAATATACACATCTAGGCGAGTAAACTCGTATCAAAACACTAGTATGTGACAACAATTATATAAGTGTCTATCTATTATCGGATCCACCAAGTGAGAAACATTCGCTTCGAGAATTTACTAGAACAATTTCTTAGTACTTCAAATCGTCTCGGGATCTTCAAATACCCTCGAGATTTCAACAAAAAAAAATAATTTTTAGGTACTCTTTTTAGGTACGCTTTTTATTTTTACTATGAAATTTTATGTAGTTAATTTTAATATGAAAATTAATTATATCAACTAAGCTCTGCTACCAAAAATATGATCACGCACAATTGTGATGACCACATCTACTGTGTTCCACAGTTTATTGAAACGAAGGTTTCCCATGCAAAATTAAGTAAATTAAAACTAGTCCTACCTTATGGTAAGGGATACTGTCCGTAATCCAGGGGGCTGGTCGCTGTCTTGCCGGCGCGCGCGCGCCTGGCCAAGTAGGTCTTCACCCAACCCCGATGGGATACTCTTACAGCTAACACTCTTATACTACACAATGCCCTAATAGGCTGCTAAAACTTCCCGGCGCTTTTCAAAGCGAACACACACGGGTTACAAGTCCGTACCCCGACCGGAGCCCTAGTAGGTGCAAAACGAAATCTCGGTCCCCATATGGGTAGGTAACTTGCGCGGCACGTCGCTACAGAAACACACGAACTTGTCTCACGGCTGCTTACGGCCAACTGCTAGCGATGTCGCGCGGGCGGCGGTCGGCGCCGAACCCACGAACGCACGCGAATGAATGAATCACGCGCGGCGTGAACAGTGTGTATCGAAAATTATATGCCCACCTCGTTTTTTTTGTAGAGCCTCAAAAAAGGGCAGTGTGCATGACACTTAAACTTTTACACTCCGTAAGAGTAATTTGTAGGAGTGTTTATTGTTGATCGAAGGTGAGTGTTTAATAATTTTAATTACCTACGTATCTTAAAGCACAGCGATGAAAATATTGTAAAATAAAAATACATGGACGGATTTTATATGATCTGTAGAGTATATTTTTAAACTTTCAATTTCATTTTTTTCTTTTTGTACGTTTTTTTTAATTTTTTGGTACCTACCTATCATATATTTTTGCACTTTAGTTAGAGATTTCATACAAAACAAAAAAGTGCCAATATTTTCAAATCCACAACGAATATCAAAACATACACACCTAGTTCTTATGCATTTCAACAACATACCGAAAATTCATTGCTATATGTTAAGGTTTAGAGGGTGGAAAACGTTATCGCCTTTTGTATGGAGATCGTTAGCTATACAATCCTCTTAATGGTTACCAGTTTGATCCATCCAATATCAATAGAATCTTTGCGCACAGCATGTAAGTACAATCGTGTACAGCCACTTCAGATACTAATAAACAGTCAGCAATTATTACTACAATAGTAAGAGGCTATCATTAATATTAAATAAATGAAAATAAATAAATAAATATTTTCTTACAATCACACCAATTATCTAAGCCCATAGTAAATTTCTTAAGAAACTGTGTCTACGTGAACTTGATAACGGATAAATATATACTTAAATACTTTTTTGTTTGTAAATACATACTTAATATACATAGAAAACACCCAGGCCAAGACAAATAGACATGTTCATGCACACAAATATTTGTCTTGTTCGGGAATCGAACCCGAGACCTCTGGCGCAGAAGGCAGGTAGTTTACCCCTGCGCCAAATCGGTCGTCAAATTGTTGCGATTGTGTATTGTAAAGTGTATATATTCTTTGGTATTGTTGCGATAGTACGTGGTTAGTCTGGGTCAACTATAAATAATAAAAGTCGAAGGAAATCAGGGAACTGTTTGCGTGCCCGTTAAAGTCTGGGTCACTTGGCATTGGGCTCAAGTGTGTCGACTCGGCGCCGCAATTCTTAAGGAAGCATTGCCAAAATGTCCTTCCTGCCCCTATATTTCACTTCTTCTTCTTATCGAGTCGATATCAAACTAACCTAAGCAGTGTCGGACCAAAATTCGACCTCGCGGATCGCAGCATTGGTAGCCTCTATTAGGTCTACCTGCGTGAAGCTGGTTGGACGCAGGGCACGATGTCAGATGTTCCATCGTCTGAGGAACAGCACCACACCTACACGCTAAGTCCGCGTCGACCAAAAATCTCCACCTAGACAGGTTGTAATATACTCCACTTTTTTCATTAATTCTAATAGTACCTATATTAGGTACTATTAGAATTAATCAAATATGATCGAAGTATGGAATCGACGATTTTGCTTATCAATCAGAGTGTTTTGAAACGTTTGTCACTTTTTCAGCCCGGAGGGCATACAAGTTGCAAACTCTTTCAGAGCGAACATATTTTTCGTACAGTTTATGTCATATCGTTAGCCTAGTGTAAAACCCGGACTCCACCAAAGCGGAACTGAGATGTTTTTAATCAACCGATAAAATTATTTTAAATTTATTTTAAACTTTCGTCGTCTCGTCTCTGCTTCGGACATATTATAGCCACGTGAGTTTACTCGGTCTCATTCCTAATGTAACTTCTAACTAATATTATAAATGTGAAAATTTGGATGTTTGTTACTCAATCACGGCGAAATGACTAATAGACGAATGTAATTTAGTTCATAGATAGACTGTAGTTAGTAGTAGTTTGGAATAGTGCATAGGCTACTTGTCCCTATATTCCTTCGGGAATATGAGCCACGCGGTTGCAACCACTGGACGTTGCTAGTCCTACTTCCTACTAATATTATAAATGTGAAAGTTTAGATGTTTGGATGTTTAGATGTTTGTATGTTTGTTACTCAATCACGCCATAACGGCTGAACGGATTGGGCTGAAATTTGGAACACAGATACTTTGTAGCCTGGAGTGGAACATAGGCTACTTTACTTCGGAAAAAAACCACATTCCCGCGGGATTTTGTCGTGTAGTCCACGCGGGCGAAGCCGCGGGCGAAAAGCTAAGTAATACATAATCTGACCCGATTGCAGCGTAGGTGCAGCCACTCGCAATATAAAATTTGCTGTCATAATTGGACTGTCGCTAATCAGCAGTAAACCCTTTTTTTTGAGAACCACAATCTCAGATGAGTTTCAAACTCAAACTTCTTGTCACTGAAAGATCTGTTTCAACAGTTTCAAACAACACGGTAGTGCGGTACTAGGTGTTACTGTTGATCGAAGAGTGCGGTCCATACTTTGTGCATACAACTATATATTTAAAACGTAATTATCTCTACGTATATATCTATACGTATTATTATCTCAAATCTTTTGTAAGTATATAAAAAAAGGCAGTTTACCGAAGTTACAATAAGATATTTATTTTAACAGGAAAGTAATATCAAAATCAATTTTATTTTTGTTGTATAAAGGTTAGTCTAATGAGGCAGAATGTTTTATCTGCTTATGATGTTAGGCCTAATTTAGGCCGTTTCTTTGTGTTTTCGTAAGGTATAATATTTTATTCTACTTTAAAACTTTTATTCCGTTTCCAGAAATATTGAAATTAACGTTTCTGTAAAGTAACTGGATGGTGCTGGAGGAAGGGTCTGTAAAGGCCGCTGCTACTTTCTGGAACTCTAGCGATGTGAGGCAAAAATGCTTTTTTTTTTCCAAAATTACAGACTTTCATGAGCGGATAGCTCAAAAAATATACAAGATATCGAAAAACTTTACTGATTAAAAATTTTAGCAAATTTGATCAGCTTTTATTTTGTAAATAATTGTTTTGTCGCTAGAACGCATAGTTTCCGAGATATAAGTGAAAAATCGAAAAGTGAGACCTTCAAACCCCCCTTTCCCAGCTTAGGGGCTACGGGCAGGGACTTTTGATAAGTTCACCTCCTTACTAGCCTAAACAAAGTTACGAAGTCAGAAATTGTGTTCCAAGCATTTCCCCCCTATATCTTTTCGTTGACTGGTCTAATAGTGGTAATACAAATTAACAAACCAAACAATTTCTTGTTTTGAATGATTTAGTGATTTACACTAAAAACATTTTATTTTAAAACAATATTATATTTATTTATAACAAGCTTAAATTCAAGCATATAAGAAAAGCACTCATAAACGCTTATTTTGAGATCTATCTCTCTAGACTCATTATTATTCCGAATAATAATATTATGTGTCTAGGTCTTGGCAATTCTTTTTTGGTTAATTGCTTGATTTAGGACATCATAGAATTTATAGGTACATACATACGAGCAGAGAAATCCCTGCTCGATCAAATCAGAAATGATGAGATCCTCAGGAGAACTAAAACAACCGACATCGCTCGAAGGATTGCATCATTGAAGTGCCACTGCGGGCAGGACATATAGCGCGGAGAACCGATGGCCGCTGGGGCGGAAAGGTTCTCGAATGGCGACCGCGTACCGAAAGACGTTCCGTGGGCAGGCCCCCTACAAGGTGGACCGACTATCTGGTCAAGGTCGCGCGGGAAGCCGCTGGATGCGGCCAGCGCAGGACCGTTCGGTGGAGATCTCCTTGGGGGAGGCCTATGCCCAGCAGTGGGCGTCGTTCGGCTGACATGATGATGATGATGATAATGACTTTAAGACCGTGAAAAAAAGAATCTGGTCAGATTTACCTAGAATTAGAGAAACAAACAAACGGAGTACGAATGATGTATAAGGCTTATTTTTTTTTAAAAAGGTATACCTCTTGTAATCAGGAAAAATTACAAAGATACATAAACTAGGACACACTATTTTGCGGAGTTGTCACAAGTCAACTTCTGTATATGCCATTCTAGTTTATTTTTAATTAATAAAGTTTAATTTTGAAACTTTAAAACCAAAATCATCGAGGTTATATTTGACTCCAATTCAATTCAAAAATTCAATCATTTAGTGGCGGGTGGTATCTTAAACTTTGTAGTTATATGTTATTGTATTGTGTTTCGGTTGTCATTAAGGCCCGTGGTATCGCCAACGACCTTGGGCATAGAAAAGTGGCCTAATTTTCCCGCCCGCTACCCGCACCAAAACAGCTTAAACACACGTTTCGTCAAAACTATGTATTATTTTAAAACGAAAAATGCTCAGTTTAAAGTTAAACAAGTTAGCAATATTTTCCTGAAAGAAACGTGAAAATATCACTTGTAGTTTAGAAGCAGTTGCGTATTTCAAGTTGAAAACAGCTTCATTTCAATGTTTTTTTAATAGTATCTTAAAGACTATGTTTTTTTTTAATGCTCAGATTAAAGTTTATATATCAATATTTAATATATATTAATTCTGGATTCATCAGTAGGCTAATTTATGAGTTTTAGGGCCTCAAAAATGGTCGTTTCACGACTACATGCACCTTAAAAATTAAAGCGTTCTGAGAAAACGCTATAGGTGCATCTTCAACAGAGAGGGGTATTCTACGTCGATTGTGTACATAGATAGCCTAACGGACTCGCTGTCACACCGTTTTGTCACACTGCTGTGACTACGAAGAATTTTTTCCTATTTTTCACACTGGTGGGACTACGAAGAATTTTTTTTCCTAATAGTCACACCATTTAAAAAAATCATAGTTGACGTAAATCACTTGATAATTTGATACCGGTTTGATACCACTTTGATACAATATACGTAATATGAAACTAAAGTAATTATTATCTATCTACTATACATCTATACAAATAAATAAAATTGGAGTGTCTGTTTGTTATATTAAAATAACCGCTTTTTACTACATGCATATCATTATATATACGGTACATATGCCAAAACAACAATTTTTTCATATTTTGTCTGTCTGTCTGTCTATCTGTCTGTCTGTCTGTCTGTTTGTTCCGGCTAATCTCTGAAACGGCTGGACCGATTTTGACGGGACTTTCACTGGCAGGTAGCTGATGTAATAAGGAGTAACTTAGGCTACTTTTTATCCCGATATTTCCACGGGAACGAGAACCACGCGGGTGAAACCGCGGGCGGCCGCTAGTATTAAATATTATTAGCTGCAAGTACCAGGGTTGCATAGCTAACCAGGAGTTATTTTAGATGTTTTGAGTTTTATAGGCAGCAGCATTTTAAGTAGGTATACTCGTAATAACTCCTGGTTGCTTAGGCTGCCCAGGGGGGCTACCGGCTAAGAAATCTGGATATGGGTATGGGCTTCAACTGTCATTTGAATTCCTTATTCTGATAGATTTTTGCTGCTTTGTTCTGTTGAACGT
The DNA here is from genome assembly GCA_949710035.1 of Crambus lathoniellus. Classification (NCBI taxonomy): domain Eukaryota; kingdom Metazoa; phylum Arthropoda; class Insecta; order Lepidoptera; family Crambidae; genus Crambus; species Crambus lathoniellus. The sequence goes on along the minus strand of OX453309.1, from coordinate 10,512,725 downwards.
TGCTAGCTAGTTATCGTTATACCCGACGTCACAAAACAAGGAACTGATAGCGGCTATTTTCTTTATAAAATTGACTTAAAGTTCCCAAAAACGTATGAAGTTCATATCCATAAAGTTACGCGGTAGCCCCCCTGGTACTTTTTGTTCAATATTTTTCCAATATGCCTAGTGCCTAGTACTTCATTCGACTCAGGGGGGCTACTTATCCTTTATGCAGTAGTAATGTGGGAAAAAAAATCTCAAAAAAATCTCCCGTGTTACTACTACAGCCGTTAGTAGGCGGGTAATAAAAGTTGCCCCCCTTACTATCAGTAGTAAGGCCTGGTAGTAAGGAGGGTAACGAAGGATATTGTCGGACATTTCATAAAATAAATAGGTATTTTTTATTTTCATTTCTATGTTGTATGTTAAAAAGAACCTATTTCATTTTAAAGTACTTACCTACCTTTTTATACTATGCGAAGAATTTATTTATGTTTTGTTTATGTTTATTAGATTAAATAAGTATTGTGTACATAGGTACATGTTTTATATTATTTTAAAAACTGATGAATGCAAAGTTTGCAATCCATGTTATAAAATATGCACATACAGGGTATTTAATTTCCCCGCACTAGTAGTGTGACAACAAGTCTCATGTTTTGGTAGCTTACTAATATTCACACCAAAGAGTGTGACTACGAAGAAAAAAATTCTCCGTAGTCACACCAGTGTGACAAAACAGTGTGACAGCGAGTCCGTTGGGGTACATATATCCGCGGACGATTGGCGTACTACCGGTTATATTTGTTAATTTTCTCTTTCCTATATTTTCTCTCGTCTGGGTGTATGTATGTGGCGTTAAGGCCCGTCGTTGTTACCCATAACCATAACATTATTTAAGTGCATAGTCACTTAATTGGGGATTGGGGCAATGTATGTGATGGTGTCCTATATTTAATATAACTTTTTATTAATTCTTCGGTTATGCGGAAGCCCATATGGTCTAGACTCTAGACAACCAGCGGAGGTTGTTTTTGTATCAATTGTGCGTTTGGCGCCGTCTAGGCGCGGGCCGTGGGCGGCAAGGTCAGCCGCCGTAATGAACGGCACTAGCAGACGGTTCGTCGGGATCTGTTCTATTTCTAACAGTAGCAGTCAGCTCTAGCTGACCTATTTTTGATAAGGATTAGGCGTTGTGCTAAGTTAAGTTAAGTAAGTTATGCGACCATCGCGTTTTAGTAGCAAATATTTTAGCCGCGCTACAGCATCTAAAAATGCTAATTAGGACACCTATTCATCATTGATCAACACTATGTTTGATTCCTGATCGTATGACTTTAATTCGCGCAAACTTGCGGAGATCGCGTAGTCGCTAGTTCTATTCGGATTAGGACAACGCCTGAACTAAGATAACAAAAAAAAAATAGAACAATTTTGGTACCTAATAAATATTTAATGTCAACAAAATTTTTGTTATGTTAACGTTTTACAATACAGGTTAAACGAGACATTTGATAAAACCGTTAATTATCGTAAAAGATGACTCTTTAAAGAGTCATGTTTTCAATTGCAGTGCTTTTGGCTAACTACGAATAACTTGAATTCGCCATAATTTATCATCACAAAACAGCCTTAAAAAAGGTGACTAAAGTTTAAAACCCTTATCTAAAACAAACAAACAACAACAACAAGATGGAACTTCTATGGCTTTGTCTATTAGCTTTTGGTAAGTTTGGCAACTTAATTTTTCACCATAAGAAACTTCAATTTACCCATTTACGTAAAGCTCGCATAGAATGTCAGCATTGATTGATCGAACTTACCCCGCCGCGCAATTTGCGGTAAACGAACTTTACTTTATTGTATAGCCATCAAATTATTCAAAATTGATTTAGTAGTTCAGCTTGAAGCCTTTGAATAACGGTGATTTTATTCGCCTTTTTTTTGTAAAATGGTTCAGCTTTTTGATGTTTCTACGTATGATATTTTTAAAACATTATTTTAGCAGTTAACGTTATATATTATTATGTCACTTTTCAATTTCAATTATTATTCAATTTCAAGTAAGTATTAGTCAATTTTCGAAATTTTGTTCAAAAAGGAAACGGTGTTACTTTCATTTGTTTTTACAATCTCAAAATAATAGGAAAGTGGAAATGTCAATACTTCCTAGATGCAATTTATTTTTAAATAGCGCAGCTTTTTTACAGCGTCGCGCTTAAAAAATGCGTTGCACATAGTGTCTAAATAAGAGGAAAACAGAACAGTTAAATCAAGTTGTGTGTCTTATGCCCGAATACTCGTACGCTACTTATCTTTGGGAGCGCCTCACACATCGCCCTGTCACTTTAAATGTCAAACGTATGAAAGAGATGCCATGATGTTTGAGACGCTCCCAAAGATGATTTGCGTTCGAGAATTCGGGCGTTATTAAACAACTACGTAAAATCATTTAAATCTCCATCAGCATTCTTTTGAAGACATTTAATATAATGAAATGAAGCTGTCAACAAATCTAAAATCTTTCAAAGAATGCATACAATAGGTTTTACCGGAAAAAAGCTCGAAAGCAAAGCGTCCCTTTGAAAATTGGTAGTATAATTATTAAAAGTAAATTTGAACTCTCCTTGTAAGGTAATTGTCGACAGCAACATTATTGGGTTCGTTTCCTTCGCACTTATAACAGGAAAGAGAGGTCTCGCTTATCAGTATCGAGAGATTGTAAATAAGGATCTCATGTAATTATTTCTTTGGTGTTAGATTTGTATAAGATCAAAATTAGTTTTACGCTAAATAAAACACCAAATGTGTAGTATTGTGAGCGAGATAATGACAACCTGTTGACAACAATGTTTTCTGTAAAATTGGTAATAATATTAAGATCACTTTTACAGATCAAAACGCACAACATTTATTGTGAATTAAGATTTCGTGCTTGCGTTTGGTGCTATGGTTTTTATTGTTTTTAAGCAAACAATGAATTGATAAAATTAGTTACCATCACACACATTGCTCCAATCCCATTTAAAATGAAAAGCGAGAAAATATGAAAAATGTTAGTTTTTCATATTTGCCGAACTCTGAATCAAAGGGTACTCAGTTATATCGGCACTTTACAAAACCGGTAAGTACGCCACTTGACCAAGGAGTTCGACCAAAAACTTACGTTTTAAGACTTTTGTTATTAGAGAAAATTATAAGAAAGACAATGACGTATTTAAGTAGGATCTGCGATAATCCTATGATATGTAATGAAAAGAGTACTAGATAAAATAATCCAAATATGTGAGTGCGATATGGTATTTGTAATCTCTACCTACCTCAAAAGGAGCAAGATATGTGTACTCAGATGTATGTACTACCCTTTTAGGTAGCTGAATAGATTTTCAAACCTATTTCCATCATAAACAGAGTGGACCAACTCAGCATAAATGGTCGTCAGACATCAAAGCTCTCTCGCGCTCCAGTGATCTGCTAGCAATGCACGATGCTATAGCAAACGTTATTTCCCACTCAAATATAACTCTTATTAATATGGGATAAAGTAAAATGTTAGTTGTGAACAAAAAAATATATCTTACACAGTACTCGATGAAACAAAATACTGTTTTGTATGTACTATTAGTGAAAAGTTGTATAAAGTCTACTGTTAACGTCTTTATCCGAAGAAAAATATAAAGTAAATGTTTAATTTTACCCATTCAATTTTGTAGCAAATGAAAAGCAGAATCGAGTTAACTACTATAAATTAAATTATTTTATTCACCTCTGGTTTAGGTATAAGGTTTATTCAAACATTGCCACTATGGTCTTAAATTGAATAATTGACTGACCCAATTACGCAGTTACTGGTTATCTTGCGAACAAGGGTCGTAAGTTGTGTAAAAAAAAATCTCAATGATAGGAAAGATCTCGGCTTAATTTTTTTTGACTGATATAGAATGCCTAAGGGCATTAAAGCCGCCTTTTGCTATATCCTACTTAATATTATAAATGTGAAAGTTAAGATGTTTGGATGTTTGTTACTCAATCACGCCTAAACGGCTTATCGGATTTGGCTAAAATCCTACTAATCCTACTAATATTATAAATGTGAAAGTTTAGATGTTTGGATGTTTAGATGTTTGGATGTTTAGATGTTTGGATGTTTGTTACTCAATCACGCCGAAACGGCTTAACGGATTTGGCTAAAATTTGGGACAAAGATACTTTGTGACCTGGAGAGGAACATAGGCTACTTTTTATCCCGGAAAACATCACATTCCCGCGGGATAACGTCGTGTATACCACGCGGGCGAAGCCGCGGGCGGAAAGCTAGTGTGCAATAAAGAATCATTAGTAGTAGTAAGTACTTCTGTTATTTGTTATACCTGTAATACTAGTGCTTCAGCCATTTATTTTGTAAATATGCTTAAGTGATGTTAAATTCAATTCAATATCTTAAGAGTGAAGCCAATTCAAATTATATTGTACCCAATACATATTTATGTTTTTTTTTCATTCATAATATAATTAGGTGACCGTCAAAGTTGTCACATAAAGTAAAATGAAACAAGAGAAGCAGATCAATTTCTATTTTAGAACAGTTAAAGGAAATTGTTTACGTAATAATGTAAATTCAATTGGACAATTGTAAGGATCAGCGAAGGCGTCGGCGTCGCCAGCGACAGCCACTCAGAATTCAGAACATGATCCTCCCTGAAATGGCTTTGGAAGTCCTAAGCTTCTTTCACAGTGCCTTAATTCATACCAATTAAAAATATTCTCGATGAACTTTGTTAGGAAAGCGAATTATACAGACGATAATAGCTCAATTTTAATTGCTGTTGTAAAAATGCAATTATAAAGAAAATGCTATCGTTTCAGTTTTGTATACATACTGTAGTACTGTTACGTAAACGTACTCGTAAGAACAATGTACAAAGAATATAGTAATAGTTTTTTATACCTAATATACAACATACTGTTACACACAAGAAGTATTTATTTTATTACTATCCAGATATATTTTTGATTGAAATTGATTAGAACTAAAATAAAGTAGATACGAGTATGTGGAATAAAGAGATCATTGAGATTAAATATTTATAGAGCGGTTCCTAAAGTTTCTAAGAAAACGCCGCGTGAAAAATGACCACTGGAATATGTAAGAGATTCATAGATATGAAATGGCTCTGCCTTCCCCACGCAAATTTTAATACGTCTACACAGAATAGGTAGTAAAATATAAAATGTAATACAGTTTTGTTACACAGTATACTCTTTTAGTATTCATGCTTCTGAAATGTACATGGGATTTTTCTTTAAATATATTAAAGAAAGTGACACTTGTAGTGAGCAAAAGGTACTCTTGAGACTGCTCACTTAACGAGTTCCGAGATCTAACTTAGGAAGTGGCACCAGGGAGAAAGATGTAGTCTTATTCGTTTCTTTTTATTTCTTTACATAATAAGTTTATTTTCTTCAACCTGATGAATACCTTTTTCAAAGCGTACAATGCATAGAAAAATTGGGTTTCCATAAAAAAAAACGAGTAAAATTATTAAACGCGGCAATTCATTTTAAGTCTGTCTAATAATTGTTTATACAGTTCGTCGCAGTGAGATTCAGTGAGATTCGTTGAGATTCCAAGTAAAAGCTTATATTATATTTATATTATTAATTTTCTTATACACCGAACATAAGTTTTATTATTATGCTCGTATTATTATTATGTAGTGTATTGTTATTATGTAGATTAATTGTGTTTATTTGACTAATACGGTTTTTTAAATTCTGTTTTTCTTATTTTTATTGACGCCACAGCCTTCTGTTATATTCTTATCGGTTGACTGGTAGAGAATGCCTCAGGGCATTAAGTCCGCCCTTTGTATGTTTTTCATGCATTAAAGAATAAATAAATAAATAAGTATCACCTTTTAATTGTATTTCAAGGCTCTATTTAAAGCTACTTATTCCGTATTGGTAAGATTAGAACTCCATTCTGGTCTGACGAAGGTTGACATCAGGTGTTTCGCGTGTCCCTAAACATTATAATATTTACCCTATAGTATAAGCTATAGATCATGCCATACCATTTAACACCATTGCTGTGCCCACACCTAAATAATTAAGGCCATGTGACACGTAAATCATGACTCCTGAATGTGTTTACAGGGGTCGGTAAATAAGGCCTAAATATCTACAAAACTAATATGAGTCATCAACATCTGTGTCTTGTGAGTTGGCTAAGTTATCCGGAAATATGATTCATTTTATATTAAGTAAAAACAAGTCATCATCAATTACAGGTGGGTAAATGAATTTTCAATGGACAATCCTTGCTCTAACTTCAAACATAGGGCCTGTTTCACAATGTCTAAGTAAGTTTTGATTAGCTGTTATTTGACAGAATGAGAGATTTTCTACCAGCAAATAAAAAAAAAAAGTTTATTTATTAGCTCGATAGATGTCGCTGACCAGACATGAATCCACTCACCTCTATTGTTTATTACCACACAGAGATGGGCCTACTTCTCGAAAGATACAAGTTTACAAGTTCACAAGCTTCGAAATGTAACATGGACTTGTAAATTCTGTTTCACGAAGTAAATAACAAGTGTTTTTTACGGTAACAAAAAAGAGTGTCATTGGAATACCTAATGACATATAAATGCATTGGCTGATAAATATTTTTCATTTCTTATATTCGAAAAGTGATGTATATTTAAGGCCTAATCAGACGAAGGACTGTTGTCCCCGTGGGACAAAAAGTCCCTGTACGTCCAAAATATTTCCTCCGGGTACTTGTCGCGGACTCAACGCATATAGTGTGCGGTCATTTGTTGCCCGAAGACTACTTCACTATCGGGCGCTCAATGCAGACTAAAGTTCGTTGTGTGCGTTATTACGCCTATTTACGTTTGTTCTATTTTTTTCGGGGACTACCGCGAACTTTTGTCCAGTCCAGTCTCTCGGTGTCCGCCGTACTTTCGGGGACTTTTTGTCCGCGGTACTTTTAGTTCCTTGTGTGCGTTATTCGATACAATTTATAAGAGATCTATATCGATGGACAAAAAAGTACTCGGCGGACAGTCCCTCGTCTGATCAGGCCTTTAAACTGAGCAGCGGGTTCAAAACTCTGCATTGCACCCTAGGGTGTAAAAGTATTTTTAAAAATAGAACTGAATTTGGTTACAGTCAACCATAGAGTTATCTCATCGGCAATGAAAAGTTTTCTACTGATGTTGTATGGGGTGGGGGGGCCGGAACTGTTTCAAAAATGAATTTTATAAAAATGAGAATATCTCAAAAACGGTGCGTCGAAGCTAAAAACCCCGGAGATACATAGGAGGCATCCGATGGACATATAATTTTTTTATTTTTTGTTTAATTGAACTTCAAATTTTTTAAACATAATAAAAAAAATAGAGAAGGCTATGCCCCCCGCCACCATTCTTTTATTTTTCTAGGTAGTTTTAGTTGCTTTTCTTATTATGAAAAGCAAAGTGTATTTACTTTCCATAAATTCGAAATAAAAGTAGAGTGTATTACTCGGCCGCAAAATTATTTTCACCTCGGGCGACGTATATTGAATCCCTCGCTGCGTTCAGGATTCTACTTTAGAATCCCTCACTACGCTCGGGATTCTACTATAGAATCCTTCACTCCGCTCTGGATTAAAAATAGCGCCCTCGCCGTAAATATGCTATTTTGCTCCCTTGTAATACAATCTACTATTATCTTAATGTCAATGTCACTGACATTACACTCGTAATAATAGTGAATGATTTCTTTGAAAATGGCCGCCAACTTGTGATTCTGATGTTCTACTAGAGTAAAAATACAAGTACTTCACTAGCTTTCTTACATAATTGTAGACTTGTAAAAATGGTTAAACAGGGCCCTTGCCACCAAATTTAAAAAAAGCAAACCCATGTCTGATGAACGCCATCTGTTGAGTTTTTTGGAACTAACTTTTTTCTTTTTTAATCATCTGTCAGAAAATCCCTCATAGGCCATAAACAAAGTAAACGTCAAGTAAACTGGAAAGTATCTCCTAATCGGACATTGTGAAACAGGCATTAAATATTTGAACCGTATCGCATTGCAATAAAATCCCTACGTTTAATGTTCGATTAAAATTCAATTCTGTTTAAAAATAAACCACCTGCAAAATTGGGTTATTTATTAAAAAAAAATATTTTTTAATTTTTTTTGAGATATTATAGAAGTAATATATACTTACTACGTAAGTGTATATATTCTTTGCTAGTATTGAGTCCCGATTCATTGCGTAGCTATTAATACAATATTAACAATAAATTCTGAATACTTTATAACAAAAAAATTAACAAGTATTTAAAACTCTAGATGAAGGGCAAAGAATATTCGATAGAAATAAAGATAAGCTTTTTATTTTTCTTCCACAGGTTTGACTTTACCTCTCACACTACTACTCTATCGTCGTTTTTTAGTTTTGAAAACATGTTTCGATGAGCTCAAAAGAGCAAAAAAATGAATAATTTCGACGTGGAAGTCAATTCAATGCAAATATTCTCAGAAGATCATTTCGCACGTAGCGTATGGAAGCGTGCAATCTCTTTGGTGATATTAAATATTAATAATGATGGCAACCTATATCACGAACACACCTACATGCTGCTTGCACATAGTATAGTAGGCCTCAGATGGTGCTAAGCGTTCATGTACTTTGTAAACGTTACTATAGGAAGACAAGCAAATTCCTTTTGACATTTCTATACCCCTGTAAACCCTTGGATTTTGCTAAATGAAGGTACCACTTCCATCGAAAAGTTCTATTATACAATTCTTTAGTATAGATTATTTCATACTTTCTGTCTTATTTAGACTTTATCTTTATTGTTTCCGTTCTGCTTTCCACAGTACCTGAAATATTAGGATCTAAAAAAAATTTGCTACCTTGCTAAATAAGAAGTAATTTACTAGATAGCTAGATAGATAGCAAGCTACAATATGTACTGGGTAATAAATAAAATGCAACTGATCTAAAAGTATGATACGTATAAGAATTTGATCTAAGTTCATTATATAATAAGAAATAACAATTTAAACATCTGCTACACTACAGATAAACGAGTAAAAACAAAACAAGCTCGTCGTTTAACGAGAATTTTAGTGTTATTTTTTATCGCTTCAAACAGCAGCGTTTAATGAAAATTTCATCATAGAAGATAAAACCAATATAGCATCGTTACCTCGTGCCTTTATTGAAACTTTTTAATATCTTCTCGCTACAGTTTCTTCACATTTATTGGATTTAAGGTTAGCATGCTTCATTTGTGACCGATCGACTTTTCGAAATCAATGAATAGTTATAATAATCTACACAAAACAATTTTACATCCTACTTCCTACTAAAATATAAATGTGAAAGTTTAGATGTTTGGATGCTTGGATGTTTAGATGTTTGGATGTTTGTTACTCAATCACGCCAAAGCGGCTGAACGGATTTGGCTGAATTTGGAGAGGAACATAGGCTACTTTTTATCCCGGAGAACCATCACATTCCCGCGGGATAACGTCATGTAATCCACGCGGGCGAATCCGCGGGCGGAAAGCTAGTACTTCATAATGGACAATGTTTAGATTAAAAAACACTATATACATAAGTATCGAACATGAAGAATTAGAAAAAATCTCGCAATGAGCTAAACTAACTAAAACTAATTAGCTCAATGGTTAGAGCATTCGCCCGGACAGTGAAAGTTCGTAGGTTCGAGTCCCATCGGAGCTAGTTGTGAGACGGGTCGATTTTTCTAATACTTCATTTTCAATAATAAAAATTGCAATGTTAGTGCAAATACAGTAAAATACGTAACTATAAGAATCATCATTATCAAGTTTAGCTTTTAGCTATAATCGGCACTATCCGCCTTAGCAGGCTGACTAGCACTTGCTATTGCTTAATTTTCAGAAAAAGACTGATATTCTATATTCTTTATGACTTTTATGACTTTATGACTTCAAAAAAGAAGGAAATTATCAGTTTGACCTGTATGTATGTGATCTTGTTGGAATTAGATAATATTTAAATAGCGTTCAATTCAGGCTTATAAAGCACGTGTGTTAAATTCCGTAAGTGTATGTATGTTTATATGTGTGTCCACGAATTTCTGAAAAAATAAAAGTCATATCAAGAAGGGATGATCCTTCCTGATCAGAAGGTCTAAGTAGCTAAATGTCCAACAGCGCGAAACGTCTGATGAGCAGTAAGTCTAATTAGCAGAATGTCTATGTAGCAAAACGTCCAACTATCAAATGGTCTGTATATCAGAACATCTATTTAGCAAAAAGTCATTTGTGAAATGTGTACGTACTCATGACAAAAAGGAAAAGTCATTTGTAAATTACATTACATTTATTTGAGAAAATAAAATCTGGATTAAAAAGCTAGTAGCGCCATCAATATTATTAGGATATTAGGCGCACAAATTCCCCTGCATTTATTTACTTATTCTTTTGATATGACCAAGGTGTATCAAAAATTCAAAGGGACTATCTTTTTGGCCCTCAAACTTTTGCAGCTCTTTTGTATTTGGCATTAAACATTAAATCGATCTTCCTTCTTTTATTTCCTTCAAATAACATATTCTTGTATTTGCGATCTTGCCAAAGCGCTTCTTTTCTAAGAGCTTTATGTAATGCTAATCAAATAGCATTCTTGACAATAAATTGTCAGCCACCATCAAAAATATATGATTTAAGCTACATAGACCAAAGAATCTGTAGGTATCTACAAGTCTGTACTGTAAGCTTTTTCTATTAGCTACTGGTGTTCTTCAATAAAATACTTTCCTCTGGTATTGGGTTTTTATTTCATTTATCTATACATAAAAAATATGTTATATTTTTAAAGGAACTTCTCTCTTTATTACCGTCTAGTATATGACTGCGTCAAATCCATCTTTCATTTTTAAACTCATATTCTTTAAAGATTGATTTGAGAATATAATCGTAAAGCAGTTTCTATTCCTTTTTAAAAAGCTAACTGCCCACAGCCTACAATTTCATCTAACGGCTGTGGTTATACACACTAACTGTAAGCTTTTTCTATTAGCTACTGGTGTTCTTCAATAAAATACTTTCCTCTGGTATTGGGTTTTTATTTCATTTATCTATACATAAAAAATATGTTATATTTTTAAAGGAACTTCTCTCTTTATTACCGTCTAGTATATGACTGCGTCAAATCCATCTTTCATTTTTAAACTCATATTCTTTAAAGATTGATTTGAGAATATAATCGTAAAGCAGTTTCTATTCCTTTTTAAAAAGCTAACTGCCCACAGCCTACAATTTCATCTAACGGCTGTGGTTATACACACTACAATCATTCCCCCTGTAAGCTTTTTCTATTAGCTACTGGTGTTCTTCAATAAAATACTTTCCTCTGGTATTGGGTTTTTATTTCATTTATCTATACATAAAAAATATGTTATATTTTTAAAGGAACTTCTCTCTTTATTACCGTCTAGTATATGACTGCGTCAAATCCATCTTTCATTTTTAAACTCATATTCTTTAAAGATTGATTTGAGAATATAATCGTAAAGCAGTTTCTATTCCTTTTTAAAAAGCTAACTGCCCACAGCCTACAATTTCATCTAACGGCTGTGGTTATACACACTACAATCATTTCCGGCATGTTGATGCTCAACAAATCTATACCATCATCAGGTTCAATATGTAAAGAAGATTGCTTCTTTCCTACCTCTCGCCCTTTCTCCTCATTAAACGACTCCCTACTTACAAAATCTACCACTACGTTGGCTCTACCTACAACGTCCCGTTGCACCGGAGACTCATCCCCACTCATCTCTACATTATTATTAACCGGTATTATCCCTGGCTTATCTAACTGCTCGCTCGAAAACTCGTCTACTTTCCCCTCTGATAAATCTAACAAACCCCGCTTATTACTCCTACCTAAATCCTTCTCTACCTTAACACATTTCTCTTCTACCCCACACGCAACTTTGCGCGAATCCAAACAATCAACATAATCTTTCCTATTTAAACCCTGAAAATTCATCGAACCTACTATATCATAACCCTTATTCTCAGCTGTTCCGCTGGACTTCATTTGTTCGTTCGCGATCGAACTCGAACTGTCAAGAAAAATCGATTCTATCTTTTGTTCTGAAAGAATCCTATCACGAATCGTGTTTTGTTTCTGACTGTCATCACAAAACAATATTTTATTCTGAAAAAAATATACACATGAATTAACCATATCGATATTCATTCTATTCTTTATTAAAAAATCTACTCCTAAAATAACATTACGGTTCAAATCAGCTACTACTAAAAATTCATGGCAAAAATTAAAATTATTCAAAGAAAAATCTACGCTACATTTTCCTACTAACTGTAATAAGCTCCCATTCACTGCTTTCGCACACCTTTCATCATCAGTCACACGCCTTGCATTCATTTGTACCGCAGCGGTCTGGCTAATACATGAAATTGTAGCGCCTGTATCGATCAAGGCCACATCTGCAAAATTATGCGCATAAAAAGGAACAACTGGTCTGACCTGCCGATTCGACGACGCTCCGTCCGCAACAACATTCGCATGTCCCAATCGTCCTACTTCCTCCGTGCCATGCTGCTGCATCCGCCAGGAGAGATGCTCTCCCTGTCCTACGTCATTGCGACGTGGTACATATTCCGCTTTCCTAGAATACACATTAAAACCATTAACACTATGACCAACACCAGCTTCTTGAGCACGCGGCGACGATGAATATCTCGCTCGGTTCTGTACCGGCGTATTAAAATTAAATGGCCTGCACGGCCTACTATCTCCCCCTCCCCTATTAGTTGTGGCCATATTTGGACCAAAACTCGCCGAGTTTCTATAAACATTTATATTTTCTTCCTTTCTATCAGGACTAATTTTCTCCATTTGGATCAATACTGCTTTCAATGCCTTTTTATCCGTGAAATGGGTTAGCATCAATCTACTCCGTAAATATGGTTGTAGATTCCTCAGGAATTGTGTTATGAATATATTATCTTCTACAATGCCAGCCTTCCCTGCTAGATTGGCCAAATAATAAAAATAATCCAGGGGACTCCTGTTCTCCTGTCTCGCATTGTAGAATTTTTCACCATAATCCAACTCTATAAATTCTTCCTTGAATTTCAACACAACTTCATCAAATGTTTTAATAGAGCTTTTAATTTCCCTAAAGAAATATAATGCCCCGTTCTTCAAATATGATGGTAGTAACATCAGGAGTTCATTCGAAGAAATGAATTTTTGTTTGGCAGCCGCTTCCTTGAACTCTTCTAAGAATGATGAAAAGGATTCATGCGGACTGCCCGAGAAACAGGTTGATATCGACTCCATTGTGAAAATTTTTCCGTGAAAATATTTTCTCACAAAATGTCCGCCGATCAGAAAAATGATATATTTTTTATATCAAAATATTAGGGCCACTCGCTTAGCTGCTTTTTCCTAGGTACACGGGGAAAAAGAAAATTATGTATCTATAATTAAATATACAATACTTCCATTGGTTTCCAACTCTGTCTTCGACCCGGCGTCTTCACCACTGTAAGCTTTTTCTATTAGCTACTGGTGTTCTTCAATAAAATACTTTCCTCTGGTATTGGGTTTTTATTTCATTTATCTATACATAAAAAATATGTTATATTTTTAAAGGAACTTCTCTCTTTATTACCGTCTAGTATATGACTGCGTCAAATCCATCTTTCATTTTTAAACTCATATTCTTTAAAGATTGATTTGAGAATATAATCGTAAAGCAGTTTCTATTCCTTTTTAAAAAGCTAACTGCCCACAGCCTACAATTTCATCTAACGGCTGTGGTTATACACACTACAGTACGTACGTACATATTATAATTCCGAGTCCGTTTCCCTCCGATGAAATTTGTGTGTTGAACTTTGTACCTGAGTATCCAGACATTTTGATAATGTGACGATTTGCTAAATAGATGTTCTGCTATACAGACCATTTGATAGTTGGACGTTTTGCTACATAGACATTCTGCCAATTAGACTTACTGCTCATCAGACGTTTCGCGCTGTTGGACATTTAGCTACTTAGACCTTCTGATCAGGAAGGAAGATTCTTTTTGATTAAAACAGGTGTATTTCTACTTAGGGAATAGTTGCAGTTTTATCAAAATCGGTTCAGAAGTTTTTGAGGGGTGCGTAATGAATGATATAATTTCATTTGGTATAATTTCATTTCAATAACGTTCATATGACATAATAAACGTTTCTCATAACAACACTTCAACTAATTTCATTTTACATAATATTTATTTCATATAAACATAATTTTATATAATATCATTATTAATATAAAAAGCCACAACCGTGATAAAACAATTTATAATAGGTTAGGTTAGGTTAGAACTGTGAACAAAACAAAGCGCGAGCCGAGCGAGCGAAGCGAGCGTGCCGCGGCAGCGGCCGGCGAAGCGCCAGAAATAGTTATTCGTTGATTATACTAAATGAACGTTATATGTAATGATGTTATGATATATAACCATTATGTGTTTTAAATATTATACAATTTAAGATTTATAGTAAATGTTTATTATATGAAACGTTTTTATATCAAATGTTCTTTATACGGTTTAAAATTATATATTTTGAATTTATATCATTCGTTGATTATACAAAATGAACGTTATATGAAAGGATTTTATGTAATGTGTTGTTATATTTTGTGAGTATTATACGAAATGTTGTTATATCATATATTACACACCCGTTTTTGAGATATGGGCACAGAGGACAAAAAAATACTACATATGGGTAAGATACCCATATCTCAAAAACTGATCTCAAGAAATGATACAATCGACACAAAAAATTAAGAAATAAAAAAGTAATTTACAAAATTAATCCTACTTAAAGGTACCTGTCAACTGAAAAGGAAAAAATAATATCTTTAGAGTACCTTTTCGAGGTTGGTGCCAGCCAGGAGCAAGAAAAAGCCAGAAAATGGCACCTACCTCAAAATGTAAAAAATATTATTTTTTCCTTTTCAGTTGACAGATACTTTTTGAAGCCGGTTTATTTTTTTTAATTATTACATGTACTCCCAATAATAGTGTGGGTCGTAAGGCAATACAATTTCCAATTATTTCGACAAAAACAAAGTTCTCTGAAATTTGATCAACCAGTAATAGTGGTAGATTTATTTTCCATGTGGGCTATAGGCTCGGAAGCTAATAGAATCAGAGCGTAAGTTTATTGCCTAGAAAGATAACGGTAGGTCGATGACTTGGTTCATTAATCACGGGCAAGGACATTGTACTTAGTGCCAACTAGGTACAATAACGAAAGTGTCCGGTCGACCACTTTATGGCGATATCTGCTTGCGGTCCATTCCTACCATGCGTAAACCTACTTGCGCAGGGTAAAATCCCCGGTATTGGCAACTGTCTCGCTTATGGCTTGTTGACTTTGTGTTGTTAACTTTGACTTTTTTTATAAATAGCCCTAATTAGATGACTAGTTACTTATGGCATACGTATTTTTTTCAATAAAGGCCTATTTTATCTCTCAAAGTTTATTTCTACTTATAAGTTTCTAAATGTAAAGTAACTAAATTGTGAAGTAAGAAGGTTATAAAAACTTTTTTACAATAAGATTGTTGAATGAAAAATTGATTAGTTAATATCAATTTAGAAAATGTTTAATATTGATTTCTCGTTGTACTTACAAAAGGTTGGTTAATACAAGCGGGGTACAATAGCGCGCGTCTAGATCGTGTTCAAGCGAATGTCGTTGTTAAGTGGTTGACCGATAAGTCTTTCATCGTATGTTGTGTCGGAGCGTGGAACTCGATTTACTTTGATAAACGATAATCACCGTGTGGCCAAAGGTAGACCACTGTAATTACAGCTTATAAGTCGCGTATAAAAAGCTATTGTAATGCGAAAAAAATATTTTTACTTTTATGAATTTACCTGGCAATTTTTATTATAATTGACGATGAAAAATTAGAAAAAATCGACCCGTCTCACAACTAGCTCCGATAGGACTCAAACCCACGACATATTTCACTTTCAATTATTGTAATGAGGTTAGAAAAAAATAAGAAATTGTCGGAAAAGTGTGGCAATTAGTGGGAATCACGGAAAGACCTCATATCGAAATTCGTGTCGTGGCTGTGATGATGTACAATCACAACGCATTGTATGTCAAATTTAATTTAAAATATACACTATAACTTTATTTTTTTGAATAAACAAAACAGCATTCAATCATATCAATCATTGAAAGGTTTTTGTTTATTCAAAAAAGTAAAGTTATAGGTAGTACAAGATGCTGTGTTTTTTGAATTTTAGGCGTATCGATTCCTGGGTGTGGGAAGCGTATTCAGAAAATCATCGAATGCTGTTTTGTTTATTCAAAAAAGTAAAGTTATAGTTCCTAAGTTCATTTGAGTGAAATTTTCGAGCACCATTGTAATAGTACTTTTCCTCCAGGTATTTGCATTAAATATGCCGTCCTGTATTGGATAAATAATTATAAAAAGAAACCACTAGCTTAACAAACAGATTTTTGGACAGGACCTGAATCCGTAACCTTGGTTATTCATTCCAAGTTGCTACAAAGTTTAATGATCTATGGTTGTTTCGAATTATGTTCAAATGTCTGTGGCTTCAGCCATTTTTTTTTCTCCACAAGGAAACAGAATAATGGGCAACGGAATAAGGCTGGTTATTCCCATGGGAAATATATAGCACAAAGGCGGGGAATGGCTAACGAGAGCTGCCTTATATGTCTTCACAAGTTTTTGTCATAGTAATGACAGTTTGTAAGGAGTTGAGAGGGCAGGGTGCATACATAAGGAGGGAGGATATTTTTAAAACCGTTAACAAGGAATAAGAGGCCGTTCCTGGTTTTTGAGTGGTTAAAGAAACTATTACTTACAATAAATTTTTTTTTAATTTAAATAGACTTAAATTGAATATATCCTAACACATTTTTACTAATTTCGTTTGTATCTAATCAGCGCCGACAGAATTAAAGAAACGGACTTAAATTACATTTAACCTGAGCCGTGTTTATATTTTTTCCATGCGCGACGTTCATGTCTTTGTTGATTTACACAGAATTTAAAATATAATGTTGTGTATAAAATATACAGCAATAATGACATTGAAAAATCCTTAAAAGTGGACGAGAAATTTTTAGTACTTTTATTCAGAAATTCGATTTAAACTTAGTTAAAAAGTTTTATTTTACACAAATTATAAGCGAATATGTCTCGGATTTCTATCGGATACCGATAAAAAATTATAAATACACATATGGTAAAGATTGATTTATCCTTAAATACTTAACAATAAAAACGTTATAAAGATTATATTTCATGAAAATAATAACATAATTTTCAGTTCTCCGAAATCCTAAGTGTTAAGACCATTTTAAGTAGATACGGCCTCTTTAAGTTGTGTGACATTTTGGGAGATACTGAATAATGATGGTTTCCTCTTACATCTTACTCGTACATCAAACGTGTCGCTGCTTTAAGATTCAATATCATTTATTCAGTCTAGGCTGTAATAAGCTCTTGTGAATGTCAAGGGAGCTACTTAGCTTAGAACAAGAAGAACCGGCAAGAAACTCGCCCCTCAAAGTCTACTTTTCACTAAAAATCAAAAGTGGGCTATGCGTCAAATACTAAGTAGCTTTCATATGAATTGATAGAGTTTTTAGGGTGTTCTAAAATATCAAGTTTTTACGTGATTTTCATAGTTTCGTAAATTCAACTGCATTTTTTTTACTAAATTGGTCTTCTCCATAGGAGACATTGATCGATATCTCTGTGTAAAGTTTTAAGTATTAGCTGCTTCGAGCTTATCTGCTCAGTGAACAATTGTTTGCGCTTCACAATCCTTCAGTAGAGTATATCATCACTTTATCTGCTTACTAAGTTAATCATCGGATGCACTGCCAAGGAACCGTATAATACTTGACAAGTAAATTAAAGAAAGTTTGTTAGTGCTGGGACCGCCCACCCCCTTTACGATATATTTCTGCATGAATTAACTATTAAAATAAATAACTCTTCTAAGGTCACAATGTTTGTAAAAATTCAACCAAAATCACCACGCACGTAGGTACGTATAGTCCCATAGGGTCCGTGGCAGCTAACTCTGGGCACGCCCAGACTGGGGCGCTTTTTGGCGCTAGTTACACTACATGTCCATTTTAACCGCGTCTGTGGTCTAGTGGTATATACCACCGGTATCAGACCCAGAGGTCCCGGGTTCGATTTCTAGTGGGGGACATATTGTAGGTTTTCGGTTTGGTTAGTGGTAGGGCTTGTCCGAGCAATCTCACACGCACAAGTTTCTAGGTATCTGACACGCACTCTACTTAGAGGGCGAGCCAGATAAGTTTGCGTGCGCTCAAAATTGAATACTAATATTTTTTCTTAACTTTAGAACAAAAATGTACTAAAACTAGCGCCAAAACTGCCCCAGTCGCGTGCAGAGTTATCTGACAAGCGTTCTAGTAATAATATTGTATGATTATATCAAATCAAATCAAATAAATTTTATTGCACCAATAAATACACGAACAAGTACAAAAAAAGACAAGAAAAATACTTAATAGGCGGCCTTATTGCTACATAGCAATTTCTTCAAGGCAACCCTGGGTGAAAGAAATAAATAAAAATGATAATAGGGGAATGGGTGCTGATTAAGAATATAAAATGATAAAGTAAAAGTATATACTTAAAATATTATAATGCATTTATACCTACTTTTCTTGTTCCATTTTTCTCGGCTGTCGCGAAGCAAACAATACAAAAAAAGAAAAACTTGGAAAAGCTCGATTCGCTATGAGAATTACTCGAAAGCAAAATGTGCGGCTTACATATAAAAAAATCAGCACGAAATAAATGTGTTCCTGATTGTTTTGATATATCATAAAAGTTTTGTCCTTTGCCACACTTCGGGGATTCGTATATTGGAAACAGTAAAATGTTTACGTCTCTCTGTCTGGTTTCATATATCTAGAATTATGTAAGTCATGGTTGTAGCTTCAGAAGTAGGTGAACACTTTACTACCATGTCGTGGCAACTATTATGTTTGTGTAGGACTAGTACTATTACCAAACGATACTAGTATTTGGTATGATAAAGTACATACTAAGCCGACGTGAAAAATATTCGCTTTAACTGACATACTTGAAACGTGTGCACATGTGCCAAAAAAACAAAAGAATTCAATTGTTGTACTTTAAGATGCGAGCATAACCTAGAATATTTTTTTTGAAAAATTTACATAGGAAGCCCTGTTAGCCAGGATACTAAAATGAACATTTGTTTTGTTTAGTTTCATCGTTTATTGTTTTTTGTTTATAATGCGTAAACAATACGTAAAAACCGCCTTCAAAAAATAACATCAAAAAAGTAAGAATTAAGGCGATACTCGGAAAAAATGTGCTGAAGCGAGATAGCAATGAGAAAACGACGCGCGCGGGAGCGAGACCGATTTTGCAGATTAGGCAAAAAAAACACAAAATCACTTCGTATTAAAAAACTACAGCGATTTAAAAAAAATGCTTCTATACGATCCTCAATATTATTGGTGTCCACTAATTAAACCAATTTCCAATAGTGTAAGTAACCCCATTTAAGATTAATCTTCACTTTTCGTAATTTTTAGAGGTCTTTTCGAAAATAAAAAGTGTCGAGGCAAAATCATAAAATCGTGTTTTTGAAACTATACGATTCTAGATAAAGGTATGAAGAAATATATATCTTATTACCAGATTTTTAACAAGTGTAACCGTCCTATAGTTTTAAATCAAAAAGTCCATATTTTTCCGAGTAGCACCTTAATAATCCCTCACCAAATAAATAACGTAAGTACTTTGAAGTCGGGCGTGAAACATGTACAATTTTTTGTTGTTTTTGTTAAAACCCGCCCGACTTTAAAGTACTTACGTTATTTATTTGGTGAGGGATTATTTCTTACTTTTTTGATGTGATTTTTTTGAAGGCGGTTTTATTATTCTGGTTTTATTATTTTTATTCTGGTAAATAGGTATGTGAACAAACTGAAAACCTCTTTTTTAAAGTCGGTTAAATACCTTGAGGTATCCCCTTTTTAACAACACAAGAATCATCTAAATCGGTTTTTAAACAAAGGAGTTATGCTTAAAGATACGTATTAAATTCATATAAAGTGGTAACGAAAACGACAGTATATTCAAGATTTCCTGAAAACTACTGAACCGATTTCAAAATTTCAAAAAATGGGACCAACTTGGAGACCAACCTGATGTAATAATGTTTTAATCATTTCAATCGGTCCATCCGTCTTCGAGAAATTGGAGGACCTACATACAGACGAATAGAGAACCTCCTCCTTTTTGATTTAGAAGTCGGTTAAAAATAAGTACTACATAAGTACTATTAAAAATATTTTATCTACACTCATGTTATAATTTTTGAATTATGAACTCATGCCTGAACGTATACTGATACACTTTATGCCATAGTCAACTTTAAAAAATAAAGCTGCTGTATGCGGGTGTTTCATAATGACCATTATGCAACACGATACAGCTGTCACTCATTATAAAACACTTATATTTCTTAAATTTACAGTCTCAATGGCAACCGTAGGATTTACCGGCCCTGACTTCCAACTTTTTCAAGCTCTTCTTTAGCCGGCAACAATCAGAAACGTTTTTAAAATTAGAATTTTGAATTTAGAAGGAATAGACCGTATAGACTCCTATGAGTGGGGTTTGGCACCAATTCACATTTTATAATTAATATTGATTTGCTTTATTTTTGAAATATATAATAAATGTAATGAGTGTAGATAAAGTAGTGTATGAGACTGCACATAACTCGGTATTAAAACACTCGTGGAATACTATTAAAAACTAGCCATGGCTCGTTTTTTAAACTCCCACTCGTGTTTTAATACCCCTCCTTATGCGACAGTCACATAAACTACTATTATATGCACTATGTTATAACATATGAATTATGAACGCAAGGTATGCGTCAGCCGAGAAATATCAAAATAGCCTTTATACGTTGGACCGAAAATGATCGTTAACATACATTTTATAATTAGAGGTACTTTTGCCCTTTTGAGCGAATTACCTAGAATGCACGATGCCACTGCTGCTTAATACCTAAAACACGTGATACCTGCCCCTGTAGACAAGTGGCTTTTTAAGTACTTCGCTCAAAAGGGCGTAAGATCATAGGAAGGTTTATAGTATAAAAAAAACTATAATACTTTACACAAACACAAGCCTCAATTCCATCTAAAAATACCGACCTTAATCTACATTTTATTTGCTACCTTAATGGTTCCGTAATGGTACCAGAAATAAACTAACTGCTATTTAAAACTAAACCTCAATAAAGAGTACGTAGTTTCACGCAATGTATACGGCAAAAAAGTTACCGTGTTCCCGCGCTTCTGGACAAGGTACCACTATAAATTGACGTATTAGGATATTTCAAAATAGCGCTTATTTCTATAGCAATAAGGTCCACTGCATCTACGGTAAAGGGTCTAGGTAAATTGGTCGAGTTGGTGTTTTATGATGAAATGGGGGCATCTTCTGAGTTGTCGCGATGACCCGCCTCTAATAATACCTAGCTACCGTTTTAAAGGCAGTCGCGCAACAGAGTCTGTAATGTCTACGCCGTAGCTACTCTAGTGTCTACGGCGTAGTCTCGTGCTATGTGACCTACTACGGTTCCAAGCTTTGATTTCTGTACTTGCGTAGTGAGTGAATGATGTTGTTGTTTTAAGTTAGTGGATCTACTATTTGTTTATTTATTTTTAATTCCTCTTAACACAGATTGTTTGTAGTTTATCGGAAATAGACAGATGTATAAATATAGAGCATTCTAGAATAGATATGGAACGAGTAGTGATTCCCCGATTACTCGGCCTTAAAAACGCTGTTGTAGGCGGCGCGTGGTTATTTCCCTTACACGTTAGGGAGTTAGTTAGGGATGAAACGATACAAGTAAATACAAGAAGGGGACAAGCCCTGGTTTTGTCCACTTTTTGCAATACAAGTTTTCTAAATCACTTTTCGTTTTTATTGCCAATGGCAATTGGGTATTTGACTGTTGTTGAAATGTAGATATTTAAATATGACATTTAGAAATATAACATTATTGGATAGCAAATGTCAAAAAAGAAATTCAATCTTTATTATAACAAGCGAATTATGAGCTACTTAATTGTGACCTTAGCTATCTCTTTCTAAAACGAAATTTTCTATGGCGAGAGTATGGCGCTCTAGAAATGTGACGTCACATATCTATAGCGCTCTCCTTGTCTAATTAGAAAGTTGTTAAGCGTCTATATCGCTGAAAATATGCAAGATATTTGAAAATAAAAACCTAAGTTGTGTTACTTCCACTTCAATAAACATTTTAAGTCAATAAAAAAATACAGTCAAATGCCCATTAAGAGAAGGCATTTTGAGGTAACAATCGCAATTATTTTTATGTCGTACGATTAAAAAAACCGCCTTTTTATGAAAATTTTAAGAAATTTGATAAGTATTTAAGTTATTATTAACCTTTGTTTTTAACAATTAAATTACTGTTTTGCAATTAATTGGTTTCTATCATATCACTACATAGTATAAAACAAAGTCGCTTTCTCTGTCCCTATGTCCCTTTGTATGCTTAAATCTTTGAAACTACGCAACGGATTTTGATGCGTTTTTTTTAATAGATAGAGTGATTCAAGAGGAAGGTTTATATGTACTTTTTATCCCGATATTCCCACGGGAACGGGAACCACGCGGGTAAAACCGCGGGCGGCCGCTAGTTAGAATATATTGATTTAACCTGGATTTAGTTTTGATTTTTTTGCTATATTTATTAAAGTTTGACGATAAAAAAGTGATCAAAACCAGGGCATTTGGTACTTTTCGCATATTTTGTGTTATATACCCTTAAAGGTAGATACATTCTCTTTAATTTGAGATATAATTTTTATCTTAAATACCTTTTGGCACTATGTGCTGCAAAGTGAAAAAATCCTTAGAGTGGCCACAAAGGGGTCTCCTGCCCTACTCATTCGATACTTTTCTTTTGATAACAAGTACTTTTGGTATCGATACTTTAGAACTGAGTACCAAGTAGTATCAAAAGAAAAGTACTTGTATCGGTACTCGGTCAGTCACACACACACCAACGGACACTGTTGATGAGTGATTACTTGTCAAATAACTCATGTTTGAGAGATTGTCTTCGTTATCTGGCGCGAAAATGACTGCTTATAGAAATCGTTTTATTTAAATTTCCCTGCAATATAATTAAGGCCGAGTACTCGGTACTTAGCCGTTAATAAGCTTAGAATTAGTTGTTGTGTATGTTATTTTGAATTCTCATTTGTCTTTCCTATATTTTTGTGTATTTTTAAAGTGATTTTTGTGTAATCAATGAGTTTCTTGAATAATTTTGATTAACCTCCACCGTCCTCTGTACTTTTCTGCCCCTGTCAGAAAAACAGCGCCTCTGTGTCTTTCTGCCCACCTGTGAATGACACAGAGGCATTATGCTGAGACAGGGTATTTATTGGCCCCACACTTCACGAGAGAAGTTCTGAATTTTTTGTGTCATTAGTTGTGTCTTAATTTAGTAAACTGTTTCCATTTAATTTCGTATTATGTCTTCACCTAACGTGTGTTAATAAATGTATTTTCTTTCTTTCTTTTCTTTTCTTACTCGGTGCTCAGCCGAACCCTAAAAAAAGGGCCGAGCCCGCCGAGTACCGAATCCAAACCGAGTACTCGGCCCATGTCTATTCTATAATAAACCAATAATATAAATAAATTACTTTACACCTTTAACTTTTCAAAGAGGTTTTTTTCCTCACAAATTCCAATCCAAAACCCTTTTCGTGACTATACATAATATCGCACCTCATATTCGAAACCATAACAAAAACTATAAATTACCTTTACTCATATACTTAGTGGTAACGAGACAAACCGATTACTTAAAATAAAACTGCTTTATTCTTTTACTCGTTAAGATGATTGCTTTTCCCAACGCCATAGCCTTCGCAATTTACGATGGTTTAACATCTGTTATTACATTCTTTTTATGGTTTTACGGTAGTTTACGTCTTCTAAAGGGCAATCACGTTTGTTGTAGAATTACTTTTTGTGATATATTGCGGTTTTATTATAGTTGGTAAAATATGGCACGTATTTCACCAACTTCAAAAATGAGGTCATTAGTTCTATCCGCGTCTTAAGTCCCAAGCTTTATTTAAAAGAAGTTTAGAACAAGTTTTAGATACAATTACATATGCACACGCATATGTCAGTGTACCTAAAACTTGTATGGATACATTCGTAGCATACAATATTACTTAAAACAAACATTATGTATATTGGTTGTGTGTTGTGTGTGTACATTTATATGAGCAGTCATAATTATAAGTATGAATGCTAGTCATATTTTTTTATTCGCAAAAGGTAGCATTTAGCCTTCATTACACCTGATGTTAAATGGTGATAAGGCTGAAGATGGAAGCGCTCTACTCCCGAAATCCTCAATCACTGCATGGGGAACTGTCTGGGGAATCTTATCTCCAACTGCCGGAACACAATAATGCTGAAAACATCATTGTTATGGCGTCAGACTTAGATAAGATGGTTGTAGCTAACCAGGCGGAGAACAAGTCCTACCACCAACCAAACCGAATACAATATGTACCCTCACTGGAAATCGAACCCGGGACCTCTGGGTCTGAAATCGGTGGTATGAACCACTAGACCACAGAGGCGGTTTATATTCTACTGGCGATATCGATAATAGAAAGCCACTTGTCTGGGCCTTCTGAAAGCTGAGCGAAATGAAACTCGCTATGTTTTGCCTACAAAATTAGCTGCGCTGTCTGTTAAAACGACCGTCAAATTAGAAAAGCTTTACAAACCCCATCGAGCTTTAGTCTACAACTTAAATTTTGTCGAGCTTACCAAACATAATCCCGGGGAAACAACTTAACTTTGCTGACACAAAACTTTCCGTTAAAGCAAAATACGCATAGCGTTTGATATTCCGAATTAATTTACCTATAATCGGATAAAAAGCTAATAAGCTGGAACTACATTTTATGTGGCTGTTATTAAGTATATTCCCGGGAGCTGTGAATAAATTTAATATAATAAATTGGGTCGTCGGAAGAGCACATTACGCTAGAGATAGGGGTTAATGCCTTGCCTGTATGGAGGTTATTCGCTTATAGACCACAAAGGAAGGAAGCGTACAAATGAATTGGATCATCGTGATTCTTTATTTATTTTATTTAATATTTATAAAAAAAATGTACTACAATGATGCAAGCTATTAAATTAAGGTCTTTTGGTGCATTCGACAATTTATCAAATTGAACATCTTGGCCTCAAGGCCACGTTGAGCCTACGCTACTCATGATTGTAATTCGACCTTGCCTTTTGTTAAGTTAAATGTTTCGTTCACCCCAAAATAAATATTATTTTTTGAGATTAAAAAAAAATATTAAATGGTTTTACTCTTGCCCTCCATCTGCCTCAAGGGCAAGCGCAGAAGAGGTCTAAGATGGAGCGAGTTCACCCAGAATAAGCCTATTCACTTGCACCTTGAAGAGGTTCGGGTTGTAGGTACTCGAGAAAATTTCTTGGCTGTTCGCATGATGAAATTCTGATGAAATTTTGCTTTAATTTCAGATGCAGAGGGCACAGGCGGTGCCGATCTCCAACGCAAGTTGGACCTGTTAAACGGCGCGTTGGACGCCGAGCGGGCAGAGCAGGCGCGCCGGCAGATGCAGTATATTGCCCATTGTAAGTTTGCTAAACTGTAAATATTTTATACTGCTTCCTCGCTCGTTCACTATCTGATAATGTGACGAAGTGGGAGGGTGAGCTTAGCGAGCATTGGTCCACCTTTTTTCATACTTCGGTTCACACCGCAATCTACTACGCTAACGAGGTGTACGAATATCATCGCTGGCATCGTTGAATATTCGTTTGCAGCGTTGTGTTAATGACGTAGCTTATTACAAAGACAACGACTGTCTTTTGTAGCTCGCGATGTGCGTCAAAGTATGAAGAGGTGAATCAATGTTCGCCCGGCTTGCTCGCCCGCTCCGTGGCTGGTGGTGCAGCCTGCGCTTTACATTGGTAATCAAACTGGGTTGAGTGCATTTTTGAAATCACACGACATTGCACTTTTGATTGATTTATTTATTTTTGTGTATTGTCCTGTTTGTGATAAGTGGTTTTATTGTCGTGTGATTTAAGAATAATGCCTTGCTTTAAGAATAAAAGGCTAAATCCTTTCTTTATTAAAGTTTTGTGTGTATGTAAACTTAAAAACATAATGGTCTGCCCGTAATAACAGCATATTTATGTGGTTCATAATTTTGGTGTTACAGCGGGTTACTCAGAGGACTCTGACTACACGTCGGACCTCAACTACCCGGTGGGGCAGCATGCTAACTGCAGCGCGTCGCAGTTCAGAACTGCTGCACATCAAATGCATACACCACAGGTATTTATTATAGTTCTCTGTTTGCGCGGCAACCGTTCCACCGGACGGTGCAAGCGTCCCTACACTAGCGGCATTGGCAAACAGGATGACCGTCGGTCGCTACGTACTTCACTCTTCGCTCGGTAACGTCTATTTCAACACGCGTCATAGCTACCTATTTCAATGGCTTGCCACAAGTACTTTGTACAAAGTTACATAAAATCTATTTCTACATTTCACTTCTGTTTAGTTCGACTCCAATTTTGTATATTTTGATAACCAGTGGCCCATGTATAGTCATGGTCTGTATTCCGCGCTTCTTATAATTAGTCACTCAGAGACCTCTGACTACTCAACTCAACTAACTGGAGCTGCAGAATTCCAGCTGCAGCACGTCGCAGGTCAGAAGTGCTGCACAGCAAATTTTCAGCAAATGCATATACCACAGGTACTATTATTGAGCACTGTTCACGCGTCAACCATTGCAACGGGCGGTGCACCCGTCCCAACACCAGCCAGAGGCAGTGGCAAGCGGGAGGATTATACGAATCATAGCTTCCAATAATTGTTATACCTACCCCCTTACTCTTGACGGAATCGAGTTCACATTAGAATCGAATCAAGTTAAAGAATCTGATATTTTGGTACTTTGAAAACGGTTGCTATGGTTTCCATAGTACTTAGTGTAGGCAAGGAACAGATTCTTTGTATGGAGACCCATACACTAATTCCTCAGCCGATGAAACTTTGCTGAGTTATAAAATAGCATGAGCCATAAACTTTTAAATGATTATCCAAAAGAAAAACTCACACGGAAGTTAGGTATTTATACATAAATATACAAATCTGTTTATATATTGAACCGAGTAATTTCTCAGTCCAAATTAATTTTACCAAATGAGTTATTTATACTAGTATGTGATACTTGATGAAAATCCAAAACTTTTCTCAAACATGAGTATGCTTGGCAAAATGGTATAATTCCGTTAAAAAGTTCGACAGAGACATTTTTCAGTCCAAATCACCCCATTTTGTTTTATTATAGTTTGGTGTTTCTGCTGGGATATTTTTTTGGATATTTCATATTATTGTTTTTATACGTTACATGAATATGTCCGGTTAAGAAAGTTTAGACGGAGCATTTTTCCTAAAAAAGATATCAATGAATTAAGACTTTCATTAAAAAATACCTAATCTTCTATTATTATTATTTTTTGGAAATTTATACCATACTTTTAATTTATTGATACTTTATCATGATTTAAAGTTTTTTCTGACTGAGGAATTACTGTGGGGGTCAACTAGCTTCATTGACTACACTAACTGTACAGACATTATTTCGATCCTGATGTGAATTCGATTCCGTCGAGAGTAACCCCCCTGTTTGCCTTGGTGGTTACCTTGTACAAAGTAACATAATACAATCTATTTGTACAGTCCACACCTCTTTAATTCCATACCAACTTTATAAATGGTCCTTCGAGCTAGATATGAACCAGCGACCTATGGATGGTCATGGTCCGTCCACCACGCTATAACCATCATAGGTCGCAGGTTAATAGTCCATCTATCAGAAGAATCAATTCCAATCTAACTTTAGTAAGATGTCATGACATCTCCACACCTTTCCATAATTAATTATACAAGTAAATTGTACAGTGAAATATATCTAATTCAATTACATTTTATATACTATATATTTGTTTTCTTGTCTTCTTTGCATGATTTTGTCACTTCTTGTGATAATGTGACATCTGTAAGCTTAGTCCGCATTTCCGGTTTACCAATATTTTCATGTAAAGCAGCCATGTTGAACCATGTTTAGTAAATCTCATTTATATTTTGTTGATTGCAGAGGTCCTTGGAGGTGTCAAGAGAGAATTCTTATGAGAGAGAAGAGTATCATATCCACGGAGACGCAGATCCTCTGTATTACAACAGCCAGCCGAGGACAAATAGGTAAATAACATTGAGATATTGAAATAAAAAATGGTTACAATCAGGGTCGGACTGGCCATATAGTCGAAGTGGCATGTGCCAGCCGGGCCTCAGCCTGCGCGGGCCCCTACTCTACCCTGCCCAAGTTAGCCCTTAGGCCTGCCCTTAGGCTTACGAACTATTCTACATCCCAAGATTGTGGGGAGCCACTCGGGCCCTTTCGGCCCAGTTCGACGGTGGTTACAAATATCCAATAGGTACTCGTTAAGGCGATACTCGGAAAAAATGTGCTGAAGCGAGATAGCAATGAGAAAACGACGCGCGCGGGAGCGAGACCGATTTTGCAGATTAGGCAAAAAAACACAAAATCACTTCGTATTAAAAAACTACAGCGATTTAAAAAAAAATGCTTCTATACGATCCTCAATATTATTGGTGTCCACTAATTAAACCAATTTCCAATAGTGTAAGTAACCCCATTTAAGAATAATCTTCACTTTTCGAATTTTTTAGAGGTCTTTTCGAAAAGAAAAAGTGTCGAGGCAAAATTATATAATCGTGTTTTTGAAACTATACGATTCTAGATAAAGGTATGAAGAAATATATATCTTATTACCAGATTTGTAACAACTGTAACCGTCCTATAGTTTTAAATCAAAAAGTCCATATTTTTCCGAGTAGCGCCTTAACAAATGATCTAACCAGTAGTTGAGATAGGTCCATTATTTATTCCTAAGCACCCTGTAAAATAAATGTTGCCACTGGCAGAGATTGGTTTCTAAGAAAATGCCCATTGCCTTTAAAATTGACATTGCACTCTCCATAAAAATACGAAGTGATATTTTTTCTTTTTTGGACGTCAAAGTGATTGCTTGTGTATTGTATGGCTTCTCTATATTAGCTATAAAAGACGACGAGACGGACGAAAAAAATGTATTGGGTGCACCTAATACTAATAGACTACATAATAGACTAGCGAAACACATGGAATGATTGTTACATTGTATCTAAAATTAAGACAACATAGACCACGTATAATTTCCGTATAATTAAAAATATTTTTGTTTTTATTACAGGATAGAGACGTGGTCGCAGCTGCATGCCCAAGCGAGTGTCGAGTCCGCTATTTCGTGGCGGACCGCAACCGACTGGCAGTCTGGAGGTACATATACATTTAATATTTATAAAACAAATTATTTCTCATGTCAAGGCTGAATTATTCTACTACCATTTTGTTCGATGGGATGCTCGACAGCCAAACAGAGGCTTTACGAAAATTGGTAGTGAATTGGTGTGATGGTGTTGATATCCCACAATAAGGCACTATGAGGAATCAAACTTTTTCAATGCCACACTCCCATAAAAGCTTTTTATTTCGTGGTGGCTAAGCAGCTGGTGCAAATCTAGATTTTTTGGAATTGAAAAATGGAGTTAGTAGTTAGAGGTCAGTTAACGTCGATCTTCACTTTTCTTTTTTAATTTGGACTGTGAGTTTTGTTTCGTTATAGAGAGAAGTAAACGTTTCTGGGTCCTAAACAGTTGTCAATGGAGCCATCTTTTTACAAACATTTTATTATCATTATCTAGTTGTGAAAAAGTGACTTTTTACGAGTTGGTTACCTACCCTTACGTACACTTTATGATTGTCCAATTTTATTGTTTGCAGAAGACCAGCGGCGACCAAGCCTCGAACGTCAGAACACATTGTACGATGATGGGATGGGCTTTGGTTACGATGTATTTAGCACTAGCACGCACATTAGGTACGTAAATATGTAGAAACTGATAACATTATGTTTCTAATTAGATTAATCGACTTTAAGCATATCATATTAAAACGACTTAAATTGAAGCGATCTATAACAATTGAAAATAAAGTATTAAAAAAAATCGACCCGTCTCACAACAAGCTCCCATGGGACTCGAACCCACGATCTTTCGCTATCCGGGCGACTGCTCTAACCTAAATACTTAATTTTCAATTTTTCAATAATAAAAATTGCATAATTGCCCTCCGTAAACTTAATTCACCTGGGTTAATTCACCTAGGTGAATTAAGTATACTATTCGTAAACTTTAATCACCTGGGTGCATTAAAATTACTTTCACAAAACTTTATTCACCTTATTCTCCTAGGTGCATTAAGTATACTTTTAAGTAAACTTAATCCACTTTTATGAAGATTGTTTTTTATCAGTGAAACTCTGGCTCAATGAGTGCTTATGATAATTTATGATTGTCATATTGACACACAATTTTCCTGCAATCTATTATGAGTTTAATATGTGTTTCCTCAAAGCAAACTTTCCACACTACTCTAAGTAAACGAATAAAAAAGGTTAATAGAAACCTACTCGATCTGATCGCGGCATTTAACTATTCTATTATGTAAGCTATTTTCTATAAATGGTCCGTTAGATTCATTTTTAACTGGGGTGATTATTTTAAATATGTCTTTTGTTTTGTGACTAGCGGTACTTACAGGTGATTAAAGTTTACTAAGAGTAGGTTTTATTCACCTAGGTGATCCATTTTTAACTTGGGTGAATAAAGTTTACTTATTATTTTAAATATATGTCTTTTGTTTTGTGACCAGCGGTACAGGTGATTAAAGTTTACGAATAGTATACTTAATTCACCTAGGTGAATTAACTCAGGTGAATTAAGTTTACGGAGCGCATAATTGTGAATGCAAAAAAGTAAAAAAATTAATAAGATCTATAATAATTTTTATAACAACATAAAGTAAGGGAAACTATATTTTTATTACCAAATAATATTATAAATTGAGAGTTCTAATTAAAAAAACAATAACTTAGCTGAAATTTTGAAAGGAAATAATCAACGTAAGTATTATGTTGTTCGCATTTCAAATTAGTTTTTAATCTGAATTAAAATAATGTATTTTTATATAAAAGCATATAAAAGGGCTTTTGAATTGGCAGTTTTGCACTGCCACCATTCAAGACTCTTAATTTCACTCTCGAACTGTAAAGAATTTCGGGTAACGCAATAAAATCATCTGATAATGTGATGTATCTGTTATTGTTACAGGGACCACTCACATATATCTCAGCAGCCCAGTTACGAAGAGTATTTTGACTCAAGTAGCTACCCCTACCAAACCTCCTACCTAGGGGACGACTCGCGGCAGTGGGACAGCGGGGGACAGTACTTTTATGACGACAACTATGGTCTCACTCCGACTGAGTACGAGAATGCCGTCAATAAAAGACGCTCGTCTGTTGTTCAGCTTCCGCAGATACCGTCGAAACAGGTATGTGATATTTTTTGGTATCTCTTTCTAGCAAACCTCCTACCTAGGGGACGACTCAAGGCAGTGGGACAGCGGGGTACAGTACTTTTATGACGACAACTATAGTCTCACTTCGACTGAGTACGAGAATGCCGTCAATAAAAGACGCTCGTCTGTTGTTCAGCTTCCGCAGATACCGCCGAAACAGGTATGAGGATATTTTTTGGTAGCTCTTCCTAGCAAACCTAACTAGGGGACGTCTCGCGGCAGTGGGACAGCGGGGGACGTACTTTTACGACGACAACTATGGTCTCACTCCGACTGAGTACGAGAATGCCGTCAATAAAAGATGTCGTCTGTTGTTCAGCTTCCGCAGATACCGCCGAAACAAGTATGTGATATTTTTTGGTATCTCTTTCTAGCAAACCTCCTACCTAGGGGACGACTCGCGGCAGTGGGACAGCGGGGAACAGTACTTTTATGACGATAACTATGCTCTCACCGGAGTGAGATCATAGTTATCGTCATAAAAGTACTGTTCTCGTACTCAGTACGAGAATGTCGTCAATAAAAGGAGGTTGTATGGTTGTTCAGCTGCCAGAGATACCGCCGAAACAAGTATCCTATATTTTTCTTTCTATTTAGTACTTTAGTTTAGTACAGACTTCGTACATAAGGGACGACTTGCAGCAGTGTGACTTATGACGACAGTTACTACACCCTCGCCCCGAATGAGAACGAGGCTTTCATCAACAAAAGAATGTCATCCGTTGTTCACATTTCCGATCCAACGGAGGCGCCTGCAGGGTGTGATATACAACATGCTGTATGGGTTTAGCGGTTCAAAACAGGACACGGGAGATCAAACCACCATCGTCACAGGTGGGGAATGAAAGACTCGCCAGCCTGTGAGTGTGGGGCGCCGGACCAAACTTTTAATAAAGTTCCACAGCATATAATTGAACTACCATTGCATAAATTTAAATGTTACATTAAAGAGTCGCTGATGAGCAAAGGATACTATAAAGTAGACGATTATTTGAATGACCGCAATGCATGGTCATGATGTAACACATAACATAATCACTGTTTAATATGATGTATTTTTAAACTAAGCAATTGTTGTATTAGTAACGATATGTTTTTTTTTGTAAATGTCGTTACCTAACTAAGAAACGCTGGCAAGTTTCTTGCGCCCATTCTTCTTGTCAGTTAAAAAAGTCTTGAATGGGTGGTAGGAAAATATTGACGATTCATAAGTACATATTTATTATGTCTAAGTGAATAAAGAATATTTTTATCTTATCTTATCTTAACTCTATTCCATATAGTTGAAGACTGTCCACTGCACCTTTTCCCAGATGGCTAGGCAGAGCTTTACCATTTACGTCCTGCAGCCATAAAATGGTAAAAAATTAGGTTAAGGTACGCAGTCTAGCCATACGCCTGATGACTCTTCTAGTTTCTGCACTTATCAATTAATTTATACGAAGGATGGCCGAGGTAGAGAGCTACATTCTAACGAAATCATCATGTCAGCCGAATGACGCCCACTGTTGGGCATAGGCCTTCCAACGACAACATGGCTTTATTTTGACTGCACGATAATCTTGTCACCAAAATTACATTCGTTTGCAGACATACCGGCACTCGCTTTATTTTCATATAATCATACTCACTTCACAGTCTCTATTGTGAGTCATTTTGTGTTGATAAAATACAAAATTACTCGTCTTTCGAATAAAGGCTTCAAATAAGAACAAACACCATCCATACCTCATATTTCTCCATTTCCCTACAGCGGTAAAATATTGAAAGTTTGTTCACGTCCCATTCATTGTTGTATGAAACTCAACGATGTTTTACATTTTTGATAGTTTGGGAATGGGAAAACTTTTTCAAAGTTATTTTAAATGATTATTGGAAAATCAAACATTGATCTGACAAAGAAATTATTGTAAAATTATACTGAAAGTTTTATTTGAATGACCATGAAGTGAACACATTTGTATGTAAATAAAGCAAGTGCCCGTTTTTTCTGCATGGTGGTGACGACCGATTTGGCGCAGGGGTTTACTACTTGCCTTCTGCGCCAGAGGTCTCGGGTTCGATTCCCGAACAAGACAAATATTTGTGTGCATGAACATGTCTATTTGTCTTGGTCTGGGTGTTTTCTATGTATATTAAGTATGTATTTACAAACAAAAAGTATTTAAGTATATATTTATCCGTTATCAAGTTCACGTAGACACAGTTTCTTAAGAAATTAACTACGGGCTTAGATAATTGGTGTGATTGTAAGAGAATATTTATTAATTTATTAATTAATTATTCATAATTTATTATTAATTCAACAACAATTTGCAGCTATATCAGTGTTGCATATAATATCATATGGATTCAACTATAAACAATGGCTTTTTGACGTGATAACATCTTATAAATCGATGAACGCCGGCTGCACGCACGAAAAAGTGTCACGTTCCGCGTGCAAGCGAGAGCGCAGAACAAGCGATAGAGTGGCACGATTGGCCTAAACGTTCGGCTCTCTTCCACTCCATCGGTCGATGCGTCCGAGTAGAAGAGAGACAGCGGCATATTGTAATCACATAAAATTATCGCTCGTAAACTGACTTTACATACAGCCTAATTTGTTACAGTTGCTAGGAAGATCTATCGCAATTACAGACTATTCATACATCCCATTTATTGTTATAGTTACCACCTTCGTCACGGTACTCGGATTACAATGAGATGGCTCCGTACAGACCGCGGCAGCGACGTACTACGGCTAGTCTTCCAGGTAAAAATATTTTTATATAACTCTCTCAAAGGTCGCACATTGGTTTAACATTAATAACTTGTCTTTAAACCCTAAAAAACAAACAAATTGTGTCAAATTCTCACTACCAAATGTAAGGAAGGCTGATTTAAGTATTAAATATTTTATTTGATTGATGATTTTAAATATTAGCCAAAAATAAATACTCGTTCACTCATACTTTGCTTTTTCTTTTTTTAATTTTTATTGAGCCCACAGCTAGGGCTACGGCAAGTCCAATTTTTTGTGTCTGGACAGTACTGGAGCCATCCTTGCACATTTGGCACGTCCGAAGTCGTCGCTTTTCGCGATACAAACTGATTTAGTTTAAATTTATGTAATCAGAACCTTCTAAATTGCTCTAATTTAAATGACAAATATCATAAATCCTCTCATAAGTACGAAAAGGACCCGGAACCTATTGTTAGGAAAACGTGGTTTAAGTCAAATGCTCTGGTATTTTGGATATGTTATATTTCAGTGTCCAGGGTGCCTACCATCAACTCTTATTGCGGTTTTGTTTAGGAACCTAAACTGATCTGCTTCGCTTATTCGTACCACGACAGCTTAATATCAATGACAGCGATTCAGTGGTTATTCAATGACATTTCACAGCCGCTAAGCTGTCAAGAACTCTTATTTGACTTATAACCCGGTATATTTAACATGTCACCTGCAGGTTATACCCGTCCCTATCTCTCTCCGGGCATGACAGAATCGAGTGAAAGAGACGGGTAGAAGAAATAAGGAGACAAATCGTTCGGTCATTCACATTTAGCAATTCATTTGCGATCCAGTTTTAAGAAGGTCATAGTACGAAAGAAAGCAATTCATTTTAGGAACCTATTCTGCATCGCGCTATTTTTGAATCGCTGTCTTAAAGTTGATGGTAGGCACCCTGGGTGTCATGTTAGCTTGGCCGAGTTATAAGTCAAATATGTGTTGATGACAGCTCAGCGGCTGTGAAATGTCATTGAATGATCACTGAATCGCTGTCATTGATATTAAGCTGTCGTGGTACGAATAAGCGAAGCGGTTCAGTTTAGGTCCTAAACAAAACCGCAATAAGAGTTGATGGTACGCACCCTGATCAGAACTCTATGGGTGCTACTACGGTTTCCGAATTCTTTTCAGAGTTCCGGGTCATTTGAATGAAACCGCATTTTTCTAACAAAAGGTTCGGGCAGGCTTCCGTCACTCGCTCAAAAACCCGAGATATGTGCCTACCGCTTCGGGTATAACTCGGGGTACCAATTCAATACAATTTACAGCAGGCCGCCGCGCCCGCCCGAGTGCGATAGATTAGTTAAAGCTAGTGTTGTTCTTGTTTGTTTTTTTTAATATAAATTACCGGCCTTGGCCTATCATTCATACTGGTTTAACACCTAATTTAGCTTATGTTTCCAGTTTTTTCTATTATTTTTTATTTTTTGTGTCAACATGTGTGATAACTGTTATTATTTTTTGTTTTGTTTTATTTAAAAGTCACCAATATTAGGCTCCTCCAGAATATCAGCGTTGCAACAGTATACTTTTTTTTACTGTTGCAATACTATGCTGAGGTGGGGGCCTAGTTGGCTGTACACCTGGTTTTTTTATTTTTTTACTTTTAATATTACTTTAATTGTGTTATAGCCAATAAATGTTTCTCTTTCTCTCTCTTTCTATATGCGATAGAAAGAGATGCAACGTCTAGCCGTTTGTAATTAGAGCCGTACAAGCTGAATTCTATTTTATCATGTTGAAGTTAGAGTTGCTATTTGTTTAAATGGTCTCGCGGAGTGCAGGTTCTGTTACTAGTAACTGTTACTATTATTTATTCTGTGGTTCGGGGTCCTATCGATGTATGATTTTCACTGTATACTTGTCTTTCCAGCAACGCCATCTTCAACGCCGAAGCGTGGGCGCGCGTTGCCCGTGCCCCCCGGCAGCGAGACCGGTTCGCTGCGGTCGGGGCGCGGGCGCCGGCTCCCCCGCCCGCCCCCCAACGCCGCGCCCCTTACCGCCCCCCACACGCTACCCCCCACTGCTGCGCACACGCACGTGCCTTACGTTCCTGGTGGGTGGATTTGATCTATTTTTGTATAGACAACGGGGCAGCACTTAGCATCAGTTGTGATGAAACACCTGACGTTGGGTGAAGATGAGGCTGAAGGTGAAAGCGCAATACTTCCAAAATCCACAACCACTGAGAAACTGGCTATCTTATCTCTAACTGCCGGAACACAATAAAACTGAAAACATCGTTGTTATGGCGTCAGACTTGGACAAGATGGTGATAGCTAGCCAAGCGGACTAAGAACAAGTCCTACCACCAACCAAACATAATACAATTTGACGACCGATTTGGCGCAGGGGTAGGCTACCCACCTTCATTGCCAGTGGTCTCGGGTTCGATTCCCGAACAAGACACATATTTGTGTGCATGTACATGTCTATTTGTCTTGGTCTGGGTGTTAACTATGTATATTAAGTATGTATTTACAAACAAAAAGTATTTAAGTATAATATATTTATCCGTTATCAAATTTTCCATGATACAGTTTCTTAATGAAATTAACATGGGCTTAGATAATTGGTGTGAATGTAAGAAGTTATTATATGAATATGAAACTGGGAATCGAACCCGGGACCTCTTGGTCTGAAATCGTTGGTATGAACCACTAGAGCACAGAGGCAGTTAAAACCAATAACGGCAACGTTAACGGTGGTTAACCAATTGTTAAGTGTAGCAAAGATGATCGATCATCCTTATGTCGTCTAATTTGTGTAGCTCAATTTGGTTCAGTCAAGTTTCCTCGAGAACGGTTTAACACAAAAATTTGTTTTAAAGCTCTAATGGCCGGACACAACACTTAACTTCTTATGAAATACTAGCGGATCCTCGCGGTTTCACACGCGTGGTACCGTTCTCGTGGGAATATCGGGATGAAAATATAGCCTATGTCACTCGGAAAGAATGTACCTTTCTAATGGTGAAAGAATTTTCTAAATCGGTTCAGTAGTTTTGGAACCTATTCGATGCAAACAAACAAACAATCAAATCTTTCCTCTTTATAATATTAGTATAGATATATAGATGTCTGAGATATAGATATACCTAACAGAACAGAATTTTACGCGAGCGAAGCTGCAGGTAAAACTAGGTCTTGGTAAAAGAACTTGACGTGATATTTGTTTCTACAGAACCCGAAAGAATCCCAGACGAAAGCTTTGGATACAGCAGCAGCTTTGGATTTCAAACTGAATATCAAAATACCACAATTGAACAGTATCCAGATACTAATTATAATACAAGGTACGTTTGTATTTTTGTATATTTTCAACTAAATGTTAACTTTATGGTGTTTTTTTTACTTATTTTCTTTTAACTTATTGGCTTTAGTTGTGCAGTTTTATAAGTGAAATGAAATGATTATTTATTCACACATGCCAATATAAATATAATATAAATATCGATGTGTCTCACATATTATAGTACCTACACAAACACTTTTCTTACCCACAGACAGTGGTCTGTGGGTAAGAAAAGTGCAACAAAAACAGCAACCTATTATTGTATGCACAAATAAATTCAACTTTTATTTACTAACCCAAATTGTTCCACCCTCAGATCATATAATACTATATTATATGATCTGAGGTTCCACCCATCATATTATGCTATATTATTAAAACCATTTATCGAAATCATGTCAACTAATTAATTCGATATTTATGTCAATTTATAGTCTAGAAATTCTTTAACAGAGTAAAAGCAGTTTTAAAGCGTAATTCGCTTTTAAACAATTTGTGGTCGTCCAAATCACAAGGGACCTTATTGCGGCCGGCACATACGTTTTTATTGTCGTTGTTTTGTATTCGAACAACAGCAATAAAGGCGTAAGTGCTGAGCGCCACAAGGTCCCTTTTGATTTGGACGACCACATTTTAAGGGAAGCTCTGTTAAGGAATGCTGTACTTATTGTAAATTCTTATACAGCTAGGATAACAATTTTCATTATACAAGTTAGTTTGCATTTTAGGTATATAATAGCTTGCCACGGTGCCTTGCTGATTTTGAAAATTATCTTTCTTATTGAATAAATAAATATATTAGCTATAGTTAGTAGTACTTACTCGTAATAGTATTTGAGAAACTAGTATTAATAATGAATCTTTCTTTATGGTTTATACAGCTACGATGAAGATGGGATGCAACCTTTCTTCGACGAAACACCTCACGCCACCCCACCTGCAGCTGCTGGTAAATATTTTGCTTGTTTCCTAGATAGATGATCATGGTCACTGATCATCATCATCAGCCATTTAATGTCCCCACTGCTGGGGCACTGGCCTTCCTTATGGATGAATAAGGAGAATGAGCCATGACCCACCACGCGGGCTCAGTGCGGATTGGTGGGTATTAACGACTGCAAGTGCAGCCGGGACCAACGGCTTAACGTGCCTTCCGAAGCACGGAGGAGCTCGAGATGAAAAGTTTTTGGTCACCCATCCCGTGACCGACCATTGCGAACGTTGCTTAACCACAACGATCGCAGGCCGAGCGCGCTATCCACTGCGCCACGGGCTCCTCCTCGGTCACTGATCAAACACATTAAAATAAAAATGATATTGACGAATGTTATGTAAAATCACAACATTGACATTGAAAGCATTTACAACGAACTGATATCGCTTTCCGGTTTCGACTGTTCGCAATAAAAATAAAATTTGTTACTAGTTATTTACACGCAAAGCTTGGAAAATGTCGTGTCAATTAATTCGTAAACTGTGTGAAGAGTTAATAAGTGTATTCTTTAAAATTTCAGCTCAAAAAACGTCATGGATCGATGCAGAAACATCTCAATTTACATATCCTGTGACGACTGCTGAAGATACGTTATTGTCTAAATCAGTGCCAAGTACTATTACGTCTTATTTACCACAACCTCCTATAACTAGTCAACAAGAAGTGTATCAAGAAAGTTATCAACAGTTTGATTTGCAATACGATGAACAACAACAATATCAATTTGATCCGCAAGAGCAGCAATACGATTTACAACAGAACCAGTATAGTATAGATCAATATCAGACTACACAGGATTATCAGGTTGAACAATACGACCAACAGTATCCAGTGGATCAAACACAGACACAGCAGTATCAGTTTAATCAGCAGCAATTTCAACAGCAACAGTTACAACAACAACAACAGCTGCAACAACAGGAACAGCTTAAGCAACAGCAGCTTCAACAGCAGCAATTTCAGCAACAACAGCAGTTGCAGCAGCAACAGCAACAACAGCAGCAAAAGCAACCAGGTCAACAGTTGCAAGCTAGTGTTCTTACTGGTGCTGCTACTCTAGGCTCTCTAATGGCAGGTGGAGCGAAAAAGCTTGGAAGTTTCTTCGGCGCTGCTGCAGCAGCCGTAGCTCCTCCACCGCTGAGCCAACCCATTTCTTCCACAACTGCCACATCTCTACCTAATAGTCAGTTTACGTCAGCTATTGCTCCTGTAACGCCATTCTCGAGTACAACTACAGTACCAATCACCGCATCCGTCCCAGAAGTATCACCATCAGTGCCAGTATCAACAGTGACCACCTCAGCCCCTGTCGCCTTACCCCGGACTCCATCGCTTAGAAGACAGGAGTCTATTCAGAGACCCTCCGTGCGCCGAACGCGTACATTACCAGATGCTCCGGACGATTTACTCCCGTCGAGTTACGACGAAAGTGCCTACGAGGAAGAGTACAATAAGACTGAATTTGATCAATCTATTAGTCACGACAGAACGTCTTTAGATAGGTATCGTGACGACGATTACGCTCATGATACCATTCATGAAGACGTTACGGAGGAACGGCGTTTGTCAGAGGAACCTAGTGGGTTACAAAAGACTGCGTCACCCACGAGGAACGGCTTACAAATGAGAAAGCCTTCGGTAGATAGCTACCACAGTCAAGCGCCTTCTATAATTGATCGCAGGATCTCTCAGAGTTCTTTTCACCATGAAGATAAACTATCAGTTCCCACAACACAAGAAGGTGAGTTGACTAAAATTTATATTTTAATTATTTTATTAATCCTTAATTTTTCATAAGTACCTTCAAATATTTCAGGGTTTGAACCTGTTCAAGTGTTCATGTGTTTATGTTTTCACGATTTCGTAAAAGTAAATAAAAGTTGCTCATAGTAAAAGTTGTTCGTATTGATGGACACTATTACCCTCTGAAATATTTATTTGACCTAACTAAAAATCAAGGGTGGGTATAGGTAAATTAACGGATAAAAATTAAAAATATTGATTCCTTGGTGTATTATTATATTTTAATTTAGCACAGCCCAGCTTAAAAATAATCATAAATAAATATCATATACCTTACGTTGTGCATCGAATGATTTTAAACAAATGCCTGGTGGATATCTTCTGTGGGTTTACCACGAGGTTCGAATGTGGACTGTATTTTAGGATTATACCTGGTTAAAAAAAATAAAAATACGTATGTAATATTGGTGTTTGATGAATTTAGGCCTTGCAAAAACGCTTTGGACACTTTTTGGATGAAGAAATTCGGCTATGGAGCAGGATTAAAATGGAGGATGCACGCACTCAACTGTTCCTCACGACGCGACGTCGTATTCAATTTTTGTTCCAATAGCAGTCTTCTTTCGTTTTTCTTATGCACCAATATCACGTTGAATAAGTTCAATAAAACATAAATAATAATAATTCTCACACGGCACCTTAAGTTCACACAGCAATAAATTATCAATTAAAAAATGATGTATGCAACAGGCGCGCAACTTAACCACTGAGCCGCAAGTAATAGCTCAATTAACATTATCTTCAAATGTCATTTGCAGTCATGAGACGAAAACATCTTCACAGTGCATGCGGGAGAGTAGAATGGAATATACGAAAGGATTGCGTCTTTGCAATTGTCCTATCTATGCATTAATATAAAAAAATCGATATCCAACAATGCTCTTGCAAAGATTGGTCCAATAATATATGAGGAAAGCTTTTCTAAGTCCCAATCTATATATATAAAATTCAAAGTCCTGACTGACTGACTGACTGACTGAGATATCAACGCACAGCCCAAACCGCTGAACCTAGAGACTTTAAATTTTGTACATAGATACGTTATACAGTGTAGGCATCCACTAAGAAAGGATTTTTGGAAATTCCACCCCTAAGGGGGTGAAATAGGGGATGAATGTTTGTATGAAAGTCCGTCAGTTTTGAAGTTAGGATTTTCAAATTTTGTATTTAGGCTGGTAATTGAAAATTAATATTTACCTGTGTCAGCGTTTTTGACAATTCCACCCCCGAAGGGGTGAAAAGGGGAATGAAAGTTTGTATCTGAAAAGTCCTTCATTTAATTTATTATTTAGGCTTATGGTCGGAAAGTAAAACAAATAAGCAAACCCATATTTCGTATTTTTTCCGAAAATCAACCCCTTAGAGGTTAAATGGGATAAATAAACCTAAAAATCGATATGGATGTCGTTATTGAGGTTTTATGCGATAACGATTACAAAAAATGGCATTTATTTTGATGTTTAACACGCCAAACATGATTCAACCCCTAAAAGGTTGAAATAGGGGTGAAGTTTTGAATGAAAAATCAGGCGTAAAATAGACATTTCAACTTGAAACTTTGTAGGCTTACTTCTTAAAACAAATAGGCAACCCATTTCGTAATTATCCCAATCTCAAACCAAGGGGGTAAAATAGGGGATGAATATGTGTATGAAAGTCCGTCAGTTTTGAAGTTAGGCTCTTCAAATTTTGTATTTAGGCTGGCAATTGAAAATTAATATTTACTTGTTTCAGCGTTTTTGACAATTCCACCCCCGAAGGGGTGAAAAGGGGGATGAAATGTTGTATCTGGAAAGTCCTTTATTTAATTTATTATTTAGGCTTATGGTCGGAAAGTAAAACAAATAAGCAAACCCATATTTCGTATTTTTTCCGAAAATCAACCCCTTAGAGGTTAAATGGGATAAATAAACCTAAAAATCGATATGGATGTCGTTATTGAGGTTTTATGCGATAACGATTACAAAAAATGGCATTTATTTTGATGTTTAACACGCCAAACATGATTCAACCCCTAAAAGGTTGAAATAGGGGTGAAGTTTTGAATGAAAAATCAGGCGTAAAATAGACATTTCAACTTGAAACTTTGTAGGCTTACTTCTTAAAACAAATAGGCAACCCATTTCGTAATTATCCCAATCTCAAACCAAGGGGGTAAAATAGGGGATGAATATGTGTATGAAAGTCCGTCAGTTTTGAAGTTAGGCTCTTCAAATTTTGTATTTAGGCTGGCAATTGAAAATTAATATTTACTTGTTTCACCGTTTTTGACAATTCCACCCCCGAAGGGGTGAAAAGGGGGATGAAATGTTGTATCTGGAAAGTCCTTTATTTAATTTATTATTTAGGCTTATGGTCGGAAAGTAAAACAAATAAGCAAACACATATTTCGTATTTTTTTCGAAAATCAACCCCTAGAGGTGAAATGGTATAAATAAACCTAAAAATCGATATGGATGTCGTTATTGAAATTTTATGGGATAACGATTGCAAAAATGGCATTTATTTTGATGTTTAACACGCTGAACATGATTCAACCCCTAAAAGGTTGAAATAGGGGTGAAGTTTTGAATGAAAAATCAGGCGTAAAATAGACATTTCAACTTGAAACTTTGTAGGCTTACTTCTTAAACAAATAAGCAACCCATTTCGTAGTTTTCCGAAAATCAAACCCAGGGGGTAATAATCACTAATCACGTAAAAACGGCTGATCGGATTTTTATGAAATTAAAACATAGAATACTTTTTATCCTGGTTATTGGTCCCCTAAATATTTTCTCGAATGTCCACGCGGACGAAGTCGCGGGCGGAAGCTAGTTTAACATAAAATATTTTGATAAGTAGGGCAGGCGTACCGGTTTTGGCCACTGTACCGGTTTTGGTCACTTTTCACTTTAAATTCAATAATTATTGCTTATATTTATTAATGGCGAATAAAAGATTGGACTTTTAGTTAATAATTACAGCACTTAGCTTTTTTTATGTAGTACGATATTTTAGAAATAAACACGTGTT
This sequence comes from Crambus lathoniellus, assembly GCA_949710035.1. Taxonomy (NCBI): domain Eukaryota; kingdom Metazoa; phylum Arthropoda; class Insecta; order Lepidoptera; family Crambidae; genus Crambus; species Crambus lathoniellus. The sequence goes on along the minus strand of OX453309.1, from coordinate 10,469,064 downwards.
ATGTTTCAAAGTTAACATTTTGTAAAATTCTTAAGCAAAATGTTAAAGGTAAAGGTTTTGTAAAATCATTTTTTTTCTACAATAAAATTACTTTATGGTTATTTAATATTTTATATCATATTGGAATATGTTTTTTCTAGGTGGATTAAGTGTTGTTTTTTCACTGTTCTTACAAAAAGTTGGGAAACAATAAGTGGCCAGAAGCGGGGCTAGAAATTTTAGCATTGTGCCACCTTTGGCCACTTTAGCATTAGTAGAAAGTTTCCAACCTATCATAAAGTTCATTTATTTTAAAAAAAATTTTATTTAACCAATGCAAACGGTGTATTTGGCCCCCTCCGCAGAATTTGTTCTAAATAAAAAAAACTATTGATTTTTTTTACTTTGTAGATTGTACCCTTAAAGGTCGATAAATTATCTATAACTCTACATTATAAATTTTCTCTAAAATACTTAAGATCATTAAGCACTAAGCGGTTAAAAGTGAAAAAATCCTTAAAGTGGCCAAAACCGGTACGCCTGCCTTACCCTTTTCTTATTTTTCGAAATAGTATCAGCATTACTAATTATACTTTTTTTTCTCGCAGACTCGGTGATAGACAAATCCAAAGTGACGTTCCATGACGAACGCACCACTTACCACGAAGTTCCTGACCAGACGAATGGTTTTCACGAAGCCGAGCCTTATGACGAGCAGGCTGATGAATACCGTGATGAAAGAGAGCCTTTCCACGAACAAGACGAAACATTTCCTGAAGAAGACGAGAAATTCGAAGATCAGGAACAGTTTAATGAAGCCGATGAGCAGTATCAGGATGAGGATAATGTGTTTCAAGATAACCAGAGGGCGGAGGAGGAGCGGATAGAGTTCCAGCCACAACAGCCAAAGTTGACTCCGAGGCAGTGGTGGCACCGAGCCTACAACAAAGTCGTGATGCAGCTAAACGTGAGTCCTTTTTCCATTTCAACGGCAAAAGCAAATTTTCCTTTTTTTAACTAATATTTTATGATTTAGACTGTAACAAACGTATTTATTTACTTTTTATTTAAGTACTTATAATTTTTTAATTATGATTTCCATGTCATATTCTATTTTGTTGAATAACAGGTTGATTTTGTTGAGTTAATATTGTATTTGCTTTTGTCGTTATGTTTTTAAACGTTTTATGTTAGTGTTTCATATTTAATAGTGTGTGTTACAATGGAGAATCAATTTATAGGAGTACCTACAGCTTTTTTAAGGTAAGTTTTTTATTTATATCATGTCGATACGTGAACACGCAATTTTAGCTGACTTATGAACCAAAATGATGACGATCACCTTATAAACCTATAAATACAAACATTACTGTAATAGTTGAACTTCTGTTACCTCTGCAAACCTTTAACAATCTTAAACAACATATTTTTGGTTTGGTTTAAAGAACTTTGAAGGTAAACTTAACAATATTATTTTTTAACTCATGGTTATTTCACTTACTTATTTCTAAATGATATAAGTAGTGATACTATTTACTAATAATATTTTAATAAGAATTACCCAATTCCTTACCATTTAACTACGAATTCTAACCTTTTAACGACGAATATATCTGATTTGCTTATAAAATAATAGCCAGCCATCGAGTTACCGCAACATTTCGCTTACTCCTTCGTCGTCTATGGTACATTAGAAGATGTCATGATGATTTGCCGAGTTCCCCACTCAGCCCTGTATAGTAAACGAACTGTAAATCGGTTGACCTTCAGGTATAAGCAAACTTCAAGTATATACTTACAATTAATAATAATAAAATCTTTATTTTGAATTACCTACATAGAACCATATTTTTATAAAGCCAATAAATATTTAAATAAAAACAAATACAGCCAGATGGACGGTATAGAAGAAATATGACATGACACAGAAAGCACAGGACATATAAATCAATAATTTATAATAAAGTATACGCGTATACAAGGCATGGGATACTTCGGTTAAATTACCAACACAATGCTGTTTTACATGTTGATTCTATTTTTTTATGATATACTAACATTTAAGTTCCTTTCTTTCCACTTAACTTCCAATTCTAACCCTCTAACGACGAATATATCTGATTTGCTTATAAAATAAAAGCCATCAACCACAGCGTGGCACGTACCCCCCACGTCGTCTATGGCACGTTGGGAGATGCGATGACGATTTGCCGGGTTTCCCACTTAACCCTGTCTGAAGTAAACGAACTGTAATTAGGTTGACCTTCGGGTGTAGGGAAAGTTCAAGTATACACTTATAGAAAGCATTAGTTTTAGTTATTTAAGCTACAGGATCTGTGTAATAAATTACATACCTACGCGAGTAAGTATTATTTATTTATTACAGTTACGAGTTTGGAATAAAAAGTTATAATTTTCAATATATTCCTCGATTATATCATTCCAGTTTAGAACCTATTAAGTACTGAGAGAAAAACAAACATAATTTACGGTTGTCAAAATATATGCAAATTATTCTGAAATGTATACAATAAAATAATTAACGTAACTTCCTTTGGTTTCATGAAACCCCTGACTTCCTTGGGACATTACTTTTGAAAGGTACATTGACGCCGTATACATGCCGTATACCAAGTTATACATGTCCTAAGATTTTAATAAAATGTATATTTGAACCTTATTAACTGAATAGATATCTCTATTATGGAGTGTACTACAAATATGACTATTACTTATCTATTACCGAATAATAAAAATATTGCAACTTTACTTATCTCAAAATACGACAACCACTTATTCCTTTATCAAAGAACAATGTCCTGTTTTGTTCACGGAGAATATGTTCAAATGTATAGAGAAAACACACTGCATACCCGCTGTGTTTACACGTACAGTAAATGCGAAAGATATGTTTGCGGGTAAATCAGCAGCTGACCTTGAAGATAGGAATATAGCTATATGTTGTGCAAAAAAGGATATAAAAGTTCTGATATATTATTTCTTATTTAATTCTTTAGTATGACTATATTCGTAGCCTTAGCACGAAAACTGTCGATAAGGTAATAACCCAGTAAATAGAGACTATTTAAGGGGGGCTATCTTACAAGTGGTCCGGCAGTTCTGAATTTTTGATATGTTGTCTAGGATGTTTGTAAGTGAGTATTTAAAATGCATAATTCCTCGCCCTCCGCCCCCGCCCTGGCGGGCATTATATCATGTTTAAAAAAATCGGCAATTTCTTGAGATTTTCGCTTATTTCATCGTGCATTTGAGCCAAAAAATATTGTTCACAATGTTGTAGAGAATTAAATTTTCTATAATAATTAACGTTTTAAATTTTGTTTTTACGACAGATAACACGTTACACGTGACATATACATTTAAAAAAAAAATATTTTTCTGGTCAAACTTTATAGAACAAGGTGCAAAATGGCCCCAGAGTCGTAGCACTTTGAAACCTTAATATAATAGTGGTGAATTTTTACAACATTTTATTATATTCGTAATATAATAATTCGTCGCCATATACATTTTATTATATATGGCGACGAAGTTGAATTGTGAAAAATAAAAAAGTTACAGAGTTCAAAAAGTCTTGAAATAAGCTAAAAATTTTCACTTAAGTGATGTCACCTATATGTGTTAAGGTGCATTTTAGACAGGAAAGTTTTTTTACAATGTTGTAGAGAATTAAATTTCCTATTATTATTATTGTTTTAAATTTTGTTTCTAAGACAGATAGCAGAGATATGCACTTTTTAGAAAAATCAAAAAATCTCATTTTCAGGAATTTGTCAATTTCCGCCTGAGATATTTACTTACCATTGCTTGTAGCGTGCCATGATGCAGGTACTCGGTAGTACCGAGTCGGTACCTTATCTCCGAGTTTTTTTACAAATAGGTACTACGGAAACATTATTTTGTATTTGTGTTATTGTTTAAATAAATATTTTTATGGTGATTCTAATGTAAAACATCATATTATTTTAGATAACGACAATTTTATTATCGTGGTTATTTCACGTAGGGAGATAAGACAAACTTTTGAACAAAACTTAATATTTTTTATACCTTCGTTGTTTCAAGTTGTGTTAACGAGTATACGTGTCAATTAGTTTTACCGAAACTGAGAAAATAGTTTGTTCAGAATCGAGAGTAGAATCGATACCACACATTTTTGATACAGGTTAAATAAAAAAATAAAAAATTTATTTAGCCTATTCTAAAAATGTTTGCGTCTACTGCCTATTCATTCAATACGCGCGCGACCCGTCACGTGCTCTCTTACATCATAGTAGAGCTAAAAATCTGTCAGAAAGTCACGGAGACCTATGAGCACAAAATATCTTGAGAGTTTCTTAAAAAAAGATTTTTTTCCCAATGTAATTCAATTGAATATAAAATAAATTAGTTGGAGTGTATGGGCTTTTCAGTTATTGCATTAACACGTTGTATAATATTTTATAATATCTCGCAAAATGTGCAACAATATACAACGAGATCAATGACTTTGCCAGCGTTTTCCTTTAAGTGGGCGAGTTCAATTTCACTCCGCTATAATTTAATTTGATTGCAGTAATTGATAGGAGAGGGGTAAGGAAAGTCTATAAACTATCGACTGACTTTTTAATATTTACCCGTTTATTTATAGTTAATTGGTTTGATAAAAATAAATATCAGATTTACGAGAAATAAATATGTCTATAGGTAGGTACTAATATTATAAAAAGGAAAGATTTGATTGATTGTTTGTTTGTTTGCATCGAATAGGCTCCGAAACTACTGACCCCTTTTTCGAAAATTCTTTGACTATTAGAAAGCTACATTCTTCCCGAGTGACATAGGCTATATTTTATTCCGATATTCCCACGGGAACGGGTGCCACGCGGGTAAAACCGCGAGGATGCGCTAGTAGGTAAATATTTCGGTACAAACGCCCAAAAATACTGATATCGTATAAATAGGTTTCTTATCTAAAGAACGCCTTTGTATTCTAGTAAATATAATAATAATCATTCATTTTCAGGCTATAATGGCGCATAGATATCCTTAAAATAAGAAATATAACAATTTATAGAGAGTATTGTAATCACAGAGTCAACTGACCGAATAATGTCGTCGATTCTTTGCAAGATCGTATTGAAATAAATAAGTAATACTATAAAAAATAATGTCAATAAATTTACTCATGTTTTTCGTTAGTAACGCAAAAGTTACTTTAAACAAACCAAATCGATCAAAGCAATATCGAGTGTTTACCTATATACAAACATTTAATACTAAACCATTATATCAGTAACACCAAATTGCCAATTAAACTCTTGGTTAACGTCAGTCCACTAGTTTGCCATAAAATATCGCTTGATTGAGCTTTATGTCTTCTATATTAACTGTCGAGTAGTTTAACTACTGACTATATAACTTAAGTTAGCGCTCAGTTACTGTTAATAGGTCACGTTTGTTGAATTTGGTATCAATATGGTACGGGATTACTTTGTTTAACTTGGTACCAATATGGTACGGGCTCACTTTAGTGGAGTACCTATATAATATTACTAGCGGCCGCCCGCGGTTTCACCCGCGTGGTTCCCGTTCCCGTGGGAATATCGGGATAAAAAGTACATATAAACCTTCCTCTTGAATCACTCTATCTATTAAAAAAAACGCATCAAAATCCGTTGCGTAGTTTCAAAGATTTAAGCATACAAAGGGACATAGGGAAAGAGAAAGCGACTTTGTTTTATACTATGTAGTGATGGAGATGTAGCAATATTGTAGTCTCGCGTAGCTTTTATTTATAGACAAAAATGAGTCATGTTTGATTAGTGCTGAATACAATGAAGTTATCTGATATACCTATTTGATTTGTGTGGATGTTTAAATAGTGGTGTGTATAATATACGAATCAGTTTTAAATATCTTTGATAACCGAAACTTTTCTAATTCTCTAATAAAGTAGAGACATTTAAGAAGGGTCTTTTAAAGGTAAGAAACGCCTGTAAGAGGTATTGGATAAATTCGACGCTTTTCGTAACGACTCCGTAACTCAGTGGTTAGAGCATTCGCCCGGACAGTGATAGGTCGTGGGTTTGAGTCCCATCGGAGCTAGTTGTGAGACTGGTCGTTTTTTTCCTAATACTTCATTTTCAATAATAAGAAAAATATTGTTGAGTTAGTTTCTTATTACGTTTTGATGGTTATTGGGACTGTAAAATATTGACATAATTTAACGAAATAGGAATATAATACCTAAAGCTATTCGAAAGTCTGTAACATTATAGTTTTTGAAGAAATTGCAAAGGTCCCAAAAGATAGCAAAACCTTGTTTATAAAGGCAGAAACAATTATTCTTCTATTTCCCTTTAATTGCAAAAGGACCTCAGGGCAATTTAGGCTGAATTGAAGGGGGAATATTTATTTTTTATTACATATCCGTTGGCCACAGTATCCCGCTGTCTGGAGGCTAAGTAGCGGTCGCCTGCCGCCTCCCGCGTTGGCTTTGAACCGGATCACCTCATTAGTCCAGCTGAGTTGCTCCGTCCATACGCACACGACACGCACTTGCTCTCAGTTACTACACAGCTTTTGAACCGAAAACACCATCAAAAGGAAAACTCGCTATAGAAACACAAAATTCGTTCGGAATTCAAAACTTGTTCCGATTCCAAAATGTTGCGCAAGCGATGGCGGCGGAAACATGCGAGGACGCGATAACGGCTTCCTGCGGGCGACCGTGGCCCTATTGATTACAAGCGCCAGCGCAGTAATTCCTATGCAAATTTCTTCAGAACAGGTGTCAATGCTCAGTGAAAGTGCAGACTTTACAGTGTAATGTCGTAGGAGCTATGTTCAAAATGGTGCGGAGTCGTAAAGTGCAAGCGGCGAGCGAAGCGGACGTAAGACGCGAACAGACTTTCCAGAATCGCTCGGTCGCGAGCGGTTCTCGTCTTCGCGTTCGCAGAGGGTCCAGTTTGACGGATTTGGATAAACTGAAGTGTAGCGGTGGTTCTAGTGGCGGAGGTTCTATAGGCGATCTGATGAACATGTTCAGTGGTAGTGCCACCTCGGTGGGCAGTGACTCGCTTATAGCGAGGACGGTTCCTCTTGAGACTGTGCGTCGTAACATACCGCCGCCGCCGTCGCCGCCCGCTCATCCGCCACCCTCTCCGCTTATTCACGTGTCCCGACCCGTAGGTCCCTTGACGATGGCTCAACGAACTTTAAGATTTAGTAGACTGCTCAAATATCAACCGTGCTCTGCTGACATTCCTATAATTTTGGTGAGTAATTTACTTTATAACTATTTTAAAATTTAATAGAATTTCCAGTTCCGAATTAAATGAATACAAACTAAAATCCTTACAAAATGACAATAAATACTATAGTGAACGAAGTAACATTAAAGATTAAATTTTCATTACCTTATCATATCGGTAAAGCTTATCGTGTAATGGTGATGTTACAATGTCACATTTAAATAACAGTCTTTTGCGTATCACACATAAAATTAGGTTAAATAAACTGTATCAACCTATATTAAAAATAAAGTATTAGAAAAAATTCGAGTCCCATCGGAACTAGTTGTGACTTGTGAGACGGGTCGATTTTTCCTAATACTTGTTTTTCAATAATAAAAACTGCGTTGTGAATGCAAAAGTGTAATACTAATTTGCATCAATCTAGGTATTGCAATTGTACAATTACCGAAATTCATAATCATTAGCAGAAAGCATTTCTGGCTTACGTCGCTTTAACCACTAAGTGCTTTCAGAGCGCTTATTTATTGTTATAATCTATCATGAGATTACGTTTGTAGAACAACAAATGAGATTTTCATAGAAATTAAGGCGATACTCGGAAAAAATGTGCTGAAGCGAGATTGCAATGAGAAAACGACGCGCGCGGGAGCGAGACCGATTTTGCAGATTAGGCAAAAAAAACACAAAATCACTTCGTATTAAAAAACTACAGCGATTTAAAAAAATGCTTCTATACGATTTTCAATATTATTGGTGTCCACCAATTAAACCAATTTCCAATAGTGTAAGTAACCCCATTTAAGAATAATCTTCACTTTTCGTATTTTTTAGAGGTCTTTTCGAAAAGAAAAAGTGTCGAGGCAAAATCATAAAATCGTGTTTTTGAAACTATACGATTCTAGATAAAGGTATGAAGAAATATATATCTTATTTGTAACAACTGTAACCGTCCTATAGTTTTAAATCAAAAAGTCCATATTTTTCCGAGTAGCGCCTTAAGCTCGTATATTGTTATCATTTACATTATTTTTATAAGCATAAAGGGATTTCTCAATCAAACTAATGTCTTACAAATCATAATAGTGTATCGAGAATGAATCGATATTCATTCTTGATAAAGATTGTAAATATGGTTTGATTTATTAACTTCACTTTGCTTCTATCCGAGGACATTTAATTTTTTTTTTACGGCTCCCAAGGTATATTTTGGTTCATGGATGACTGTGCCACGCAAATCCACAAACAACCCCAGGCTCTATCGACACAACACTCCCTTTGGGGTTAATCGGAGTAAAACTTCTTTCCGCTCCAAACTTTCTAAATAGCCCCAGGGGAAAATTTCTTATTACACCTTTTTTAATTCGATATTTTATCCTGTGCGATATGCAACCTCGATAGGTTGCGTATCAAAAAAGGTGTTTAGATGTTGGTAGATGTTAAAAAACTTCTTAGAACCCAAGTAGAAGGAACTTTAAATAGAAATGGGGCTGAAAACATTTTTTGAATTTAGTAGTCAGGTTTTTGAAGTAAAAACAAATACTTAACCGACAATTTTTTTATTGTGTGTCGCCTGCTCATGCAACAAATGTATATATAAGCAGAAGGATATCAAATTGAAATTCGTGAGTCGCACAGGAAATATCCTTTTACCCTGAATACAAGCTTAATAGTGAATCCATTCCATCTCAATCGTATATTTCTTATTGTGTGCAATTTTGAAAACGTATGTGTCAGGACGTTACGAAGAAGATAACCGGAATTCAATTATATATTTCCGTTAAAGGTATTTATCTATTTGCTAAGCTATATATTTGAAAGTAGCTAAAACTACAATTTGTTCTATTTCCGGAGAGATTTACTTTCTTTAGGTTCTTTAGTAAATTACAATGTAAACGTTTACCATTACATCGAAAGAAAGAAATCAATCGGAGTATTATCAATGAACCTTTTTACCAAACCTAGATTAAATAGTTTTTGGTGTCTGAAATTAAGATTAATCAAAGAAATTATTCTAAAAACCATAATTTAGATCTTTTATGAAAACAGAGCAACTCAAGTTTGTTTTATTATGTCGCGGCCATTGTTGGTTCTGTAGATCGAATTCAAACCAATGCATAAGAAAGTAGGTATCTACCGCAGGCAAACCAGGCCATTCTCATGAATCTTCAACTAGTGCATTATTATTTATATCACTTGAGAGTTTATTACCTCCTTTGTGTAATATAATAGAACAGTTCAAGGAAGGCAGCGGTAAAAAAAGTTTGCATTCTTCATATGTTTTTAAATGTCTGCCAAAAAGTATGATACTGCCACAACCAAGAAGATTCAACTAAGAAAACTGGAGTTTTCAGCCTGAATAAAAAAGTGTACCCAGTAAATTTGACATTTAACTACATCGTGGCTGTCTGTTGTCTCATATGACCTCATACGTTTTGTTTCAAAGTACTATAGATGAGACGGAAGACAGCTACAGTCTACAAAAAAGTGTTAGTACTACTATCTCCAGTTTCCTTGGTTGAATCTCCTTGGCTACAATAAAGAAAAGAGGTTTTTTGATGCAATCCCGTCCAGAAATCTACTTGCGAGGCTGGGGCACATAATTATATAAATGGCTGGGGCTCTTAAGATTAGGCATTTCAATTGTGGATACCTGTTAAAGTCCCCGATGTCCTTGACAGAGTGCGTCAACATCTTGAATATGATGTCTTTCAATAAATTTTGATATAGGTATTTACTCTACTGCGACAGACGGAGGGTAATGTTTTTTAAGGCTTATTCTATTTAAAAAATAAAAAAACAACATTTATATTTGAGGATATAGATTTATTTATAAAACTTCTCTTACATTATGTTAAAATACTTTTAGTTAAATATATATTATATTATTTACAATTTTTCATATCAATTCATTAATATAAAAGTATTTTATAGATTATTTAATCTTTTGTTACTGTCATTGTTTTAAAGACAACAATTTATAAAAATCATTTTCTCAGTAGATATCAATAATTTAATTAAAAAATAAAATAAACTATTCTTATCATTGCTGTAAATAATTCTCTTCTTGGAAGAGAGGTAAAATAATTTATTATTACATTAGAATCATCGAACTATGTTTTTATACAAAATTAACTTTGGTGTGATCAAGATCTTTCTCTATATTTGTTAATGATTCATGAAAATGAATTTTATCAATGTTTAAAATGGTCTCTTTTGTAAGCAGAAAGTTTAAGGCGTCATTCTGCTAAGCGTATTTCTTCATAAATTTGAGTAGGTACTTAAGTTTAGGCATTTCAATATTGTGGATGCACCTGTTGAAGTCCCCGATGACCTTAACAGAGTGCGTCATCATCCTGGATATGATATCTTTGAGACAGACACTCAGGTCTGACACCTCTTTGAAGCCGTGGATGGCAATCTCTGCCATCACCACTGGGAATGGAGAGGTTTCGTACAGGAACTGAAAATAATATGATATGTTACTGACACTATTGTTGAAGTATCAATAAAATGAGGTGAAAGTGAAAATCAATAGGCGAATTCTCATCACAAAATATCTTGATTAACAATCAAATTAAATTTTGAAGGAAACCTTTTTTTTAAATTATCTTGCTTCTAGGCAAACTTTCTTGAACGGCGAAAGGTTCCTTTGTTTGGCGATTTTGCAAATATGACAGTCGTCAACAGACGATTCATGATTCACAACTTCATTTTAATTCATCTTATCTAAGTTTGTCTCACATTAATTGAATTTGCAAGTAGCGGTACTAATTTAGCTCTATGCGAATTATACATTTTATAATGCATTAGAACACTTTATAGTATATATAAATTAATTGTATTCAAGAAAAAATTAAGAGATTTTTTAATACAAAAATGTTATTATACTTTGCAAGAGTATTTCAGCGATTAGTTTGTAAATGTTATATTTTTGATTTTTTTTAACTTTAATATTATTTCTTGTAATTTTTTAAATTTTAATTTTAATTTTTATTATTTATTGTTTAATTTTAATTTTTAAATGTTTATTATTTATTTTTAATTTGTGGATTTTAATCTTTAACAAATTTTTTTATTTAAAATTTTTAATTTTTGTAATAGTAATAATAGGTAAAATATTTTATTAATTTAATTTTGCTGTGCTCTAACAGGGCCTATGTTTGAAACAATCAAAATATCACCACCATTTATATGTACAACATAGAAAAGCAATAAATGATTTTGATTTGATTTGATTTGATTTGATTTGATAGTTGGCATTGAATTATACAATATTTAACTAAAATGTTTAATACAACTTAGGTGGTAAACTTTGCTAAAAAGCAATATTTTGTAAGAATTTGATTGAATCAGGCGTCACTTGGCGGAAGTCCCTAACCATTGTGAAAAACGAAATATATGTAGCTTACTTCCGCAAAAAACACAAAATGCAAGATGCACCGCCCGCCCGCCCGCAAAAAAATGCACATGCACACCACAAAAACACCAGTGCACAATACCTGCATCTAGCAAGACAGCAATACACCTTGCACCGTCAACGATTAGACTACTCTACACGTGTTTCGCCCCAACCCGGGGCATCCTCAGGAGCAGGAGATAGTTCGTGCTAGTTCGGGAGAAAAACCAACACCAAAAACACTAAAGTTTTTGTGGTGTGCATGTGCAATTTTTTGCGGGCAAGCGGGCGGTGCATCTTGCATTTTGTATTTTTTGCGGAAGTAAGCTACATATATTTCGTTTTTCACAATGCAATATTTTGTTTTAACTAATATTTAAAACTTTTGCTCTATCATACTTAATATATATATATCTGGAAGAAATCGCTTTTAGCGATAAGGCCGCCAATAGTATGTCTCCTTTGTATATTTTTTTTTGTCTATCTGTATTATCTGTGTGTACAATAAAGTGTAAATAAATAAATAAAAATAAATATATAAGTCAATAGCAGCCATATAGTATATTATATAATTGTATCTATTTGAGTATAACTTGGACTTACGACGGTCCTCTCCAAGTCCTGGCTCTCGTGGGAGCAGTTCCCGCCGACTTGCTGCTGCTTTTGGCACTCGAACAGCTTCGACGCGGAGTACTTCTTGAGGTTCTCCAGGGTCTCGAAGTGGACTTGTAACTTCTCTGAATTATAAGAAAGATGTGATAAATCAATAATTAAAGCTGGATGAATAACGAGTTTTGCGGCTAAGCATTACCACCGTATTTGATAGAACGACTCGAACATACTTAGATATCTATTGTCATCCATTGTTTTTTAGCCAGATAACTGTCACTAAATCGGTTTATGTACTGTTGAGGGTTATTCTGGCGTGGTTGACCCGCTTCACAGAATTTATTTTGCAATTCAGAACAGTTCATCAGTTTTATCGTAATGATGTTTGATAATACTTTTACTTGTGAATTAGTAACAACAATAATCAATTTCATCTCTAATGGTTATATACTAACTGCCATATTCAGAAAAGTAACATTGTTTTGTCTCTTTTGCTCAAATTAGAAATGAAATTTGTGTAACACAGACTGTTTTTTTATGAATAAGGCAATAAAATCTGCAGTTTTGTTTAAGTTATTTATATGCAAGATTAATCGTTTCATGTATTGTTTTATCACCTTGTAACATCACTAAGTAAATCTAAAGTTTAAATCAATATTCCAAAGTATTGCCACCGGCACTACTAGTTTCCTGTCACCGAAATCAAAGTAGGTCACTAACAACAAATGTTTATACGTATATAATAGTGAGGATAAGCAACGTTGGTCGTATCCAAAACATTTACAAGTTGCTATTATTACGGGCTGGCTGTTTTGGACACATACGGCACAATAGGAAATGGCGGCGAGGCAAGCCCAAACAAGGAAGAGCGCCACAAAATAAAACTGTGCCGTGCGGTGACAATGGGTCCGTGTGAGCACAGGACTTTCCGTAAACACGCTGTGAAGGTATTGAGTCAACATTGTTTCGGGCGTTTACGGGACTTTTTAGACATGCGGCCTATGTATTAGGTTTGATAGAATATAATAATGGACAAAATGTTTTCTAGCACTAATAACTCCCAAGACTTTGTAATAAATACATTTACAAGTTGCTATAATTACGGGCTGGTTGTTTTGGACACATACTGCACAATAGGAAATGGCGGCAAGCCAAAACAAGGAAGAGCGCCACAAAATAAAACTGTACCGTGCAGTGACAATGGCTCCGTGTGAGCACAGGACTTCCCGTAAACACACTGAATGAGAAAATATTGTTTCGGGTGTTTACAAGACTTTTAACACAAGCTAGGTTAATCGAAACAATTAAATTCCACTGTTTAGCTTTAAGTATTCTGTTTAAGTATAGGTACTTTCTAGGACTAAGTTTTTAAGAAAAAAATCGTAGAAGCATTTTTACCGTAAAGCACAGTAAACCTATTTCAATCTCTCTCTTTGTTAGAGTTTGTAAACATAATTGTAAAAAAATTCTGCTGTGCCAGTACCTACAGGTTATTAAAATGTTTGTTTAGACTAACCTGGTAACCGTTGTACCCTCTGATATCCTAAAGCCAGGCATAGAGTGACATTCTCATCAGCTAATTGCAAGTTCTCACCGAGAAGTTTTACTATACTCTCTTTGCAATAAGTACCGTTGCGCGGTTTCCTGTCATGAATGATAACCTGAAAAGCATCTGCAGATTAAATACAGTAGATCATAAATACACCGTCTGAAATCGTGAAAAAATAATCAGCTGTTACATACATTTCAATCGAGTTGATTTGAAAATTAGTACTTATGGAACACCTATTTTTTTTTTCGCAATTTCAGTGTTGTTCTCATAGTAAAAGTTGTTTGTATTGATAAGTACTTCAAGTAAATTTCGGGAATACAACCAGTAAAATTTCACGGTTTATATGTAATAATTAAACAAAACAAAAACCAATGTTCATAAACTTAATAAACAATGATTGTGATGATAAACGAAACACTTTTTAATGTGTATGCTGTAATCCCTTTGAGAAAACTAATTTAAATGCTTTGTCTACATACATTATTATGTCATAAAGGTTAATGTTTTTATAATTGTGTCCGAACTTATAATATTACATGGTTACTCCACACAAGTAGTGACTTTGTACCCAAAAAGAGCATTTTAATTATTTTGCTCGTGCTGATAAATATCAGATTAAAAACAGAGATACTACTTCTTAAATTAGTGGAGGAGTTTTTTATGTGTCGTCTTTTATTTTCTTTAGTTGAGAAACAGAGAAACAAATCAAATAACGCAAGATAAATCTGTCTCGCAACAACCCACAATTAATTAATTATAAAGTTTACTTTGTTATGAAAACACTGTAAATGACATTTTTGTAAAGCATACGTTTTACTATCTTTAAATATTTAAGAACAGGGGCCTGATTGTCTAACTCAACATCAATCGCAATCGCTTTCAGTTTAACATCCATCGCTTGTTATTGAAGAAAGTTGACAAAATTTTAGTTGACAAAAGCAGCAATAGCCGTGCAATATCTTTCAAGAATGCGATTGCGATTGATGTTGAGTTAGACAATTACCCCCCAGGTTATAATAAATAATAATAATAATAATAATAATAGCACTGTATGGCAAAGCAAGGAGTTACATGGCAGATTCTACCGGGCTCTCCATGGGCCCGACGTAGATTTATTAGCCTCAGTATCCTGGCTCCGCTTCGGTGATCTTTTTGGTGAAACCGAAGGTTTTGTCTGTGCAATTATGGATGAGGTTGTGATGACGAATAACTACCGAAAGTATATCCTAAGGGATGGCACAGTGGATATTTGCCGAGCGTGTCATCGTCCGGGTGAATCCCTTAGGCATATAATCTCCGGTTGTTCTCGTCTCGCAAACGGCGAGTATTTGCATAGACATAACCAAGTGGCCAGGATAATACACCAACAACTTGCTCTGAAACATAGTCTTGTGGCATCCGAGGTGCCGTACTACAGGTATGCACCAGAACAGGTCCTTGAAAATAGCCATGCCACATTGTATTGGGATCGATCTATCATTACAGACAGGACTATTGTAGCTAATAAGCCTGATATTGTATTGATAGATCGACACGAACGCCGCGCGATAATTGTTGATGTCACTGTTCCCCATGACGACAACCTTGTGAAAGCTGAAAAAGATAAAGAAAACAAATATCTTGATTTAGCTCACGAGATTGTTGACATGTGGGACATTGATTCAGCAATTGTTGTTCCGATAGTCATATCTGCCCATGGTCTGATAGCCAAGAGCCTCGATAAACACCTTAAGAGGCTTGCGTTAGGTGGATGGATCGGGAGTCAGATGCAGAAGGCAGTACTTCTGGACACGGCCCGTATAGTGAGAAGGTTCCTGTCTCTGGATCCTTAACCATCGGTAGCCGGGACCTTGATCTTGCTGCCGTTGGGGAACTGCATTTTTGTATTTTTAAATGTTATATTTTTTAGTGTTATACATTGTAAAATTTAATGTTTAGAAATATAATTTTGTAATTATTTAAAATGTAATAAAGGGAATAATAATAAAATTATGCTTTATTTTCTCCACAATAATAAGGTTACAGTTACGGTTTTGTTGTATACATATTTTAAGTTAAAATTAGTATTGTGGAGACTGGTGCCCGTACTAAGGTTACGACCCGTTTTACAGGTCACCAGGCCTCCATACCCCGGAATTACTTTGGTGTAAATAATATTATATACAATGCTTACCCTAGAGTACATCGTTAGCACATGAGAAAACAGTAAGCGTTAAGCAGCGTAAAACATTAAGCATTAACTTACCTAACAAAAATTTTAACCTTTCACACTGATTAGTGCAATTATTAGTTTATATATAATTATTACTTATTAGTTTAATTCGATATACTTACTTAAATATTGTATTATACTGTATAGGTAATCTCTTAAACCAATAATAATAATAATCATTATTATCATGAAAAAATGTATATTACATATTAAATAAGTAAATCATAATAATAAATAGGTTAGATTTTAGTTATGTGAATAACAAAAGTGGGTGTATTTTAATTTTTTAAAGTAAAATATAATAAATGTACGTATTGCTTATCAGAAAAATATGATCGACACAACCATTTTTATAAATAAATAAGATAAAGCAAAGATTCTGGCGTTTGCCCTGCGATTAATATATAATCTTGGGATCAGTAAGGCAGTGCTTACAGGCATCTACTGGTCAGTGTCAAGCGCCAGATTGAGATTGCGATAGACAATAATGTAAAAATTCTGACGTTTGCCCTACGATAATTTATAATCTTGGGATCAGTGAGGCAGTTCTTACAGCAACTGCTGGTCAGTGTCAAGCGCCAGATTTAGATTGCGATAGCCAACAGGGACTCGGTCTCATCATAATTTAATTCGCAAAGCCATTTCTTGATTTTTCTTTTGCATTCCTTACGAGTATTAGGATATATTGATAGTTTTTCATTGGTTTTGTTGTATAAATATCCTCCAAGGAAGCAAAAGAATTTCTGTGAGAAGCTGGTATTAAATTTTATTGAAGGACAGACCCTGTGAAAGCGCCTCATACTTTCAAAATGTCTAGGATTATATTCAATTTCACTATGTTTACGTAGCACAGTATTCAATATAAAGAGTTGGCGAACAGTCATCAAGTCACATTTCTTAAATAGGTCTCTTGTTGGAAATAAGAATGGCAATCGATGGCTTACTTTTAGTATTGCTCTCTGTGCTCGCTCCAAGGTTATAATAGTAGTTTTGGAACAGCCACCCCAAGTGGTGATGCAGTAGGTTAGCAAAGATTGAACTAATGCTACGTACACCATTCTCAGAGTGTTTGAGTCAGCTACATCACGAAGGTTTTTAAAAATATAAATAAGTTTTCGTAGTCTTGCTGTCGTTACGTCAATATGTTGCTGAAAATTTAATTTTTTGTCTATTATAATACCGAGATATCTAATACATTCAGTAGTTTCAAGTTTTGGACATATACAAGGAGTAGTCTGAGAGCATTCATTAAGATGACTAATTATAGAAAAACTAATTGAGTCATCCCTAGGATTCCTGATAGAAAATGGAATAAATTTGGTTTTAGTGCTGTTGAGGGTAAGCTTGTTTGCCATTAGCCATCTCTTTACAGTGTTAAACCCAGTCTGTGCATAATCAAAAACTTTTTCCCATGTGTCGCCATGAAACAGAAGTGCCGTATCGTCGGCAAAGGTGATAATTTTCCCTTCCGTCAGTTGCAATCTACATAGGTCGTTAATAAAAGCTAAAAATAATGTTGGCCCTAAGGAGCTTCCCTGTGGGATACCTATATCAATAGAAAGATCGCTGCTAGTCGTATCAAAATATGTCTATGTCGTTATGACATAGAGTTGCATATTATATCCTGAAATAGCAAGGATGAAAGTGTTGCGGATATTTTTCGATACCAATACGCTTTTTCGGAATCTCTTCATCCTTCAATTCATTGTATCTAAAGTAATAATAGTGCGTTACATAACTACATAATTATATTCTACAGTCAAATGCAAAATTCTATCAATTAGATTTTATTCCTATAATAACAAATAATAACTGTTTTTTTTTCGATCTGTTAATGACTCTCACCTGAAAGTACAAGGATATCTGCTCCAAGTAAACAGTCATGTAGTTGATAGCCTTATCGGCTTCATTCTTCATCAGCAACTTGATCTGAGACACGAGCGTGTCCATATCCTCCCTGGATTTCTGAGTCCGGACCTGGATGTCCGCGATCAAGGCTCTGTACCCATTGATCAAGTTATCCTGGAAATCTGTCGTCTGGAAAATTGGAAACGTTCATCATAATTATTACTTTAGTGCTTTTAAATTTATAATGTAACTTACTAAAAGGATAGGATCCGGAGAGTAATGTTATAAAAAATACAAAAAATACATGTTGATGTTTACACAAAAGAAATGATAATCCTAAAATACCCTGTACTATTGCGATTCATTCATTCTAATTTGTAGTCAAATTATATTTAGGATTGCAATTTAGATTAACTCCAATTTGTGGAGTAGGTACAAGACCACAGTCTCCACATTACAGCTTTTCGTATTCTACAAGTACCTATTTATAACCTAAATTCATATAAAGAACAAGAAGCACTAAATAAATAGGGACTTTGCCACTCACAGACACGCAAAATTTGCAGCTAACGTGCAATTTTGCTTACCAACTTACAAATTCGTTTGTAATTAGTTACGATGTGTACGTGACCTTATTGACGGCTCTTGCTGTTTTTTAAATATACGCTCGAGGGGATAATATACCTCATTCCTACGTAACAAAAAAAAAAACAGGACTTTGTAATAATTAAATAAAACAAACTTCTTTCGCATTTATTGCTAATTCAAAGGCCATTTGTCTTAGTGAAGAGAGAGCTGGCTATCAAAAAAACAAAAGAAAACAAAATGCTCAGAATCATAGCCGCTCGGAAGTACAATAAGCATAAAGTTTACGAGCACAACACGGAGCGGAAATGCTAGACATAATCACAAAATATTTGTACGACATTAAATAAATAGCCTTTGCTAAGAGAAAAGACTTTTAGCGAGCGCTTGGCTTTTATTTTCGTAAAAGCGTTTTACCGAGGGAAAGCAAGTTTAGTTTATAACTGTTATAAACTGTTCCTTCGCTGGGAATTTAAGTTAGTAGTTTCATATTTGAATAAGACCTTCTACTGTATTATTATGCAATATACTCAGTTGTTAATTAGCTCTATTAATAAGTTTCGAAGTTTATAAACTAAATGCAATACTAGTACCTCAGATCATATAATACTTAGTATTATATGATCTGAGACTAGTACATATTAAAGTAGCGTCATTTTCCAAAATTATGTATGACTTTTGACTAATTTGTATATTAATATGTAAACTTGTTGTTATTAGGTTTAACATTCATTGTACCATGATCAGCATTCAGGATTTCATTTCTTTCGACTTTGGAACAAAAACCAAAACATATTCTAATTTCTAAAACACTACCAACACATATTTTTATAAGGTATTTAGTATCAGGTCATTGAAAACTTACTTGGAAAGTGACTACAGTTAGGATGGAGAAAACGGCAATTAAAATATATCGAGTCATCTCCATGTATTTCCTACACTTCCCATATCAGCTCGCTGCAGATAACATTACTGCTCACAAAACCTCCTTGGATAAACTATTTTTCTTTTTCTTTTTTTTTCCTGTAATTTCGTCGCACAGAGTTTGAAATAACGCGATGTTGAATGAATGGAAGCCGTTAGAGGACTGATCGTTTTGCAGCCAGCTTGTTTAGGTTTCGTCGACGAGGTTTGTTATGGTTTTGATCAAAACTCGAATGCCGATATGATGAATGTCCACAACGTTGCCGTAGTTTATGATCGATAAATTGTTTTGGTGTTAACTCAAGCGTTTTGGTGATCATTTGTGGAATTGTAAAACGGTTAATCATTAAATATTGTGTTGTCAAATAATTTAGTATTTCTGGCTTCGATCAACAATAGTACCTAGGTGTTATTGTCAATCGAAGATTTCTGGCTAGGTGTTATATAAGTTAGGTATACTTACTTATATTTTTTTAAATTCTTGATCCTTTTTCTTGATATTATCTGCGGCAAGTAAGATATTTTCAAAAGAAATTTAAATGTCAGAGGAAAATTTTTATAAGTCATAAAACTATTCCCTGATGTTATGCTTATCAATATAGAAGATATTTTTTGCTATGTTTAGCGTTTACTCTAGAGATGCCGAGGAATAATAGAGATAGAATAATAGATTTTTGATATGACTGGTAAAAGAAATTGAACGACTTTTAGCAATTTTGTCATATAAGTAGGTACACCAAGGTAGGGTAGGTAGGTACTCCTGCAAAACTGACACACAAACACAGTGCAAACAGTTTTGCAGGACACTGTTAATGTACCTATGTATATTTTTTTGTCTCAATAAAGAAAATACAAATACAAATACTTAAGTCGTCGCGAATAAATATGTAAGATGTAAGAATATTATTAAAAACCGGCAATGAGTTCTTCTTCTGAAAATTTTTAAAACAAATATACATCCACATTCTTATGACATGTGTAAAAATTATCCTGTCAAATCCCTTATCAAATAACCTTTTGTAGTTAAAAATATATTCAATTCAAAAGCCACGGAACCAAAAACGAAATACACACATACGCATTCAATCTCGATAAAAAGAAAATATTTACATTCGCAGCTGAAGATTGTTCCATTCATATGATCACAAAAATGTCAACAGAACAAAGATGACAATGATTAATATTGTTTTACATTATGACATCTGTGTATTTTTGTATTTAACTTATTATAATGAAACAAAAGAGCTTAAGTAATCCTTCCTTGAAATAAAAATGATCTTTTTGTTAAACTTTGGCAAATCCAACAAGAACATAAAACTACACAAAAAAGTTAATATGAATGTAAAGAAAAGAAAGAAAGAAAACGCATTTATTGACTACACACAACTTACATGACAACAGTGATAGAACTAAACACATAACAAAGTATAAACTGTGAAGCCAAAGGGCTCTGCCTCAGCAAAGTCTTCTGGGTCATTCGTAGATGGTCAGAATAACCCAGAAGACTTT
This sequence comes from Crambus lathoniellus, assembly GCA_949710035.1. Classification (NCBI taxonomy): domain Eukaryota; kingdom Metazoa; phylum Arthropoda; class Insecta; order Lepidoptera; family Crambidae; genus Crambus; species Crambus lathoniellus. The sequence continues at coordinate 10,448,191 of OX453309.1, read as the reverse complement.
GTGTAAATAAGACAAGCGACTTATTTTGTTTGAAAATATCGTATTTGAATTAAAAGATGTTACTTCTATCTATTTTGTCAGGGTTTTACATGTGTTTTTCAACTGCGTATCGTTTATTTACAGTCCTACCCCAAATGAGGGTCGGGTCTAAAACTTTTCCTACAGGTACAACAAAAAGTACTGCGGTCGCCACACATTCGGCAAATACTGTATTACCTACATTTGTTCGTTAACGTACAACTTGATTTTTAATTAGGATGGAATACAAAATTATGTAGAATTTTTTATAAAGTTTATGCTATAAATGAAACGAAATATTTGTTCTGGTTCTTTCTTCCTCATACATAACAAGTTCTGCCCCCCTAGACAAGTAGCTTTCTATTAACGAATTCGCCAGTCGAATAGGCATAAAATGTATGGAATTGACATTCGAATTCAAAAGCCACTTGTCTACAGGGGCTGGTCAGCTATCTTGAATTTGTATGGGTAACGGGGATTACTCACGTTACCTACCTCAAAAACCAGGTTATGTAGCAGTATTTTTATTTTCGTAGTACATCACTGGTCGGCTATATTTGTAAGAGTATGGGCTTTACTCATACAAAACCAGGTAATGTAGAAGTATTTATCTTTAAACATAATCCTTTATCCTTGCTGTTAATGTAAATCGGTTATATGTGGGTAACAAGGAGAATTTATACGCATATTTTCTTATTGTATTTCATACAAACAAGGGGCCGTGCTAATACCTTGAAAAACTCTAAGTTTGACAACATATTATTATAAAAAGTGTAAATATTAGAGATATGGATAAATATATATCTTAAGATTTAGAATAATAAAACGAGGAATTCAATTTTGAAGTAATGTTCCATAGAAGGTTCAGATTACTTCCTTCGTATTCTTGCTTAGCCTAATAAAGGGTACAACGCCATCTCACGAATGCTGAAAGAATCACAATGTTGTGGGAAAATTGTTTCACTTCTGTGGATAATACAATTTTCTCGCTGTTGTTTTATCCGAGAAAGCGCCGCAGTAGATGGCGCTAGTATCAATAAAATTCCTCGCGAGCAAAAGCTTTCCTTTGCTTCGTAAGCTTCTTGCGATAAAGTAAAAACCTATACTGACTTTTCTTTTTAATTTACAATTGTAAGGTTAAGTTTCATGACGGAAACATAATTTTTATGATCTAAGAAATAAATAAGTTAAAATCATCATAGATAGTTACACCTATGAACGAACTTGATCATTGATAAATGATATCAATCTCGAATATCATTAGGTATCAGAGCATTAGATTAAGCTATTCGGTAACTTCAAACTAATATATTATGTTAGTTATACATATAGTATGTGGATTAGGGTTAATCAATTATGTTTATCTTGACAGATGAATCCGGTTAGATTGATAGCGTGAATTCAGTTGACGGTTTCAGTCTACGAATATGTTACATCAGGTGTGAGCTTTATATCTTACTTAAAATTTTCAGAGTATTCGTGTGTAGTAATGTACAGTCACGAGCAATAATATGTAAACAACATAGGACTATGTCATACTTAGGTATTATAAGTATGAAAGTCGTTTGTGGCACACACAGATAGTTTTGTTTCGGAATGTTTCAACGTGACAAAGTTCTATGTTGTTAGTAATTATGTACAGTCACGAGCAATAATATGTAACAACATAGGACTATGCCATTCTTAGGTATTATAAGTATGAAAGACGTTTGTGGCACACACAGATAGTTTTGTTTCGGAATGTTTCAACGTGACAAAGTTCTATGTTGTTATCTCCTCGTGACTGAACTTAGTAAAAAGGTCGCAATGTTTTAGATCTTAACCGTAATCAAAGGCTGAAATAGGGTTATAAAATATAAGGGCAGTTTTAATTAAAAATAAAATTTATCATAACGATGCCCAGCTTTTCAATAGTAGATTGTACAACAAGTGCATAAAAGGTACCATTTTACCCGAGACGTATATATTCAATTTCAATTCGAGGGTAAAATGGGTTTTATGAACGAGTTATACACTCTGCTTTTCACTTCGAGTGTGAGGAAAATAAATAAAAATATTGCAAAAAAGAAAAAATGAAGACTTCGCCATACTGGCGGGAAGACTTTCTTTTTCTTTTTTTTTATACGGGCATTGGCAGCACAGTGACTTTAGCATAGATCGTAGTCCATAATACTCTTGAAATACTTATTCCTTAGAAAACTCATTAATTTTGCCTAGTTTTATTAATTTAATAATTTAACATGGATTATGTACAAAATTTAAGAAACAATGAAATACGTTACGTATTAATAAAGTTTATTTAACGAAGTTTAATTGCGTGTGTGACTGTTTACCTGACGACCTTTGTCTTAAAGTCTGAGACTTAGACGAAGATTTTACTTTATGCACTAGAGCATAAAAAGCGATTTTATGCCGCCTATACCCAACATAAACACGAACTTTACGAGCATGAGAAGTGAAAATGCTTTTATTCTAAGGTTTATTCCAGCTTATTCCTCATAAGAAAACTATAAGTTGAGGTTATTTGATATTTTTTCTTTTCGATAAATATTCCACTCTTTGAAACTTGTTATACAACTTTATTTAGTTATCAATAGCAGCAAAAAGAACTGAATAAAATAAAATGTTATTTATGCCAATTTACCCTCCCATTATTAACGAATTCAGTAATACATTACAAGCAAATAGAGCAGCCTTATATACACAATAATTTTCCGGAATTGTTTCCTCCATGTTATTTCTATAAACCTCGAAGTTTCATGTAGGCAGAATAAACGCCAGTATTTGTTTAACCGATTTTCGGGACAATATTATGACAGTAATGTTTTACAAAAAACATCTTGAACTTTGAATATTACCTACCTACGTATTTAACCAGAGTTTAATAATTTTAAGACAAAGTTCTAACATACGTTAAACATTCCTGCGGTGGTGTCGTGTGAGTCGGGTCGTTACGTTCCCTAAAATATGGTTGAGCGAAGCGATGGCTGGCTCATGCGTCATGCTCGTGAACGGGTGCTGCCAGTGGGGTGGGTCTGCTCATGTCTACTTGTGTTAAAGGTGTTCGGGATATGGTTTATAATAGTATTATATAGATTTATGAGCGAGCTGGTGTGTCTCATGGTAATTTTGGTACCCGTGTCTAACAGTTACGGCAATTTTTCTAATAATTGTATTATTTATTCATAAATTCCTTTTATTTGTTAATACTTATAGATTTGAATATGCGGCGCAGCTTGCAGTTTCCTTTTTATTAATCCTATAATATAATGTGAATAAGATTAAGATTAGTGTGTTCATTAAACTATTTGATTCCTTGTTTGGTTGAAAATTGTTTACTGTTTTAGGTAATAAGCAAAATTGTACTTAATTTTAGCGGTATTCTGTTTGTGATGGAAAGTAACCTTACTATGATGTGAAGGTCATTTTTCAAATTTGACGACTCTGTATAAGTTAAAACAGGGAGAAAAAAATAGCCCTTGGCGAGTTTCTTGCCGGTTCTTCTCGCTACAAGGTCTCCTGCCGTAGGATTTGCGAACCGATGGCGTAGCTTCATTGACGTTCATAAGTGTTGTCAAACAAACCTAAATTGAAAAACCGATTTTGAATTATTGAATTATTGAATTATTATCAGCGTTTAATTATTGTGATTTGCATATGTAAGGGCAATGGGCAAATTTGTATGGAATAAATGAAATAAATTATAGTTATGGGAAGTAGGTAAGTATTAAAATCATAGCAAGATTTTCCATTTACAAATACCTAAAGATAAGTCTAGGTACTATTCTATATCGACTGGTCCAGAATATCCCAGAAAGTTCGTAGTGCGATGCTTCTCATTTGCAATGATGGTTGGTCAGGATTTCCCCGGCCACTATCCCAGTACGAAATTGTAACTACTGAATTGGCTGAGGGTAGTGTGAAGACGTGTGTAATCAGGCCACAAAGAAGCACTCGCAGTACCTACTTCTAAGTTAGCAGTATGTACTACTAAGTTAATTTAACAGTACTTCGTTATGTAACTTCCAAGAGTTACCCATGTAAATATTGTCGAACAAAATAAAATAATTTATCATTTTTTAATTAAGACAACTATAAATTATCAAGAGCTGCTGATGTTGATGTACACAAAGAAGTACTCGTAGTACTACTAAGTTAATTTAACAGTACTTCGTTATGTAACTTCCTAGAGTAAGTCATGTTAATAATTGTCGAACAAAATAAAATAATAATTTAACGTTTTTGAATTAAGACAACTCGAAATTATCAAGAGCTGTTGTGCAATATTGTTAGTAAAGGAAAGCGAATCGAAAATAGATCTATTTTATATTTACACCTCCATTTTTCATTTAATTACTTAGATATTATGATAACAACTAATATTAAGATGTGTTCCTTTGTAAGTCAATGACAAAACTCCATGTTTAAAAATTGATATATGTATATCGGTGTTTGATTTAGTAATATTGCTTTTTTATTTAAATTAGTCATTTGGTTTTGTTAGGACACTAAAAATTGCTTCAATAAAGTACCTACATATATTATTCAAATCTTAACAAATATTCATGAATACGTTTTCACATATTTCATTACCCGTGTTAGATCTGTATAACCTAGATTCAAAGTTATATGAGATTGTATCTAGGCTCCTCGCGCGAACTCACAATACTATGGATTTATTGCAACACTCCTTGATAAGAAAATGTTATTTATAACTTAACTGATGGAATATGGTATCCTACTAATATTATAAATGTGAAAGTTTAGATGTTTGGATGTTTGTTACTCAATCACGCCACAACGGCTGAGCGGATTTGGCTGAAACTTGGCACATATATACTTTGTAGCCTGGAGAGGAACATAGGCTACTTTTTATCCCGGAAAAATATCACATTCCCGCGGGATAACGTCGTGTAGATCACGCGGGCGAAGCCGCGGGCGGAAAGCTAGTCAATTATAATTTAAATAATATAAGATACAAAATCATAACCCCCCTGCAAAATCATAACTGCGCCTGCTGACCGAACATCATTTATGTCTGCACCTTATAATATGTTCGTTAAAAAAATAAAATGTTTTACTGCTAACGGGATGATTATTAATGTTTCTTGAAAATCTCGGTGATACAGTTGCCGTTTGATGGCTAAGCAAATTTCACGTTGGTCGGACACGGAATGGGTAACCAACAGTATACTGAACGAGGTAAAATCTGTAATTTCTCCTTTCTTAATTGGGTACTTGATAATTTTTTTTTATTACTTAAAATATTTATTGCGTTAGTAGCAACACAACATAGGTATTTATTTTCAAATATCTTGCATACTTTCAATCTTTCTAATTAGACAAGGAGAGCACTAACGAAATGTGACGTCACATTTCTATAGCGCCATACTCCCGCCATAGAAACTTTCGTTATAGAAAGAGATAGCTAGAGTCACAATTAAGTAGCTCTTAATTCGCTTGTTATAATACAGATTTCTTTTTTCACATTTGCTATTTAATAATGTTATATTTCTAAATGTCATAATTAAATATCTACATTTCAACAACAGTCAAATAGCCAATTGATTGGTTGGTCGCAGTTACAATAATTGCAGTCGTTAAAAACCTACCTAACCTACGCATGAGGCATCGCATGAAGACATGGCATGGCTGAATGGTAATGAATATTTTTAGAAATAAATACACACAAATATTTTTTTTATCCACAACGGGGCAACTTTTAACCTTCATCACAACTGATTGTAGGTATAAGTGAAGATAAGGCGCACTAATCCTGGAATCCTCAAATATCTAACAGCCGAAACACAACAATGCTGAAAAGATCGTTGTTACGGCGACAGACATAGATGGTAACTTACCTAACCGAAAGCTAACTTAACTGTACATAGTGTGCATTAGTTAATTTAAATTAATCAAGGTGGATTAGTTTTCAAGTAACAAATTTCTGTAATAAATCCTAATGGATTATGAAGTATGTTATATTTATACTAATTTACAACACTTAAAACTTTTTTCTGATTTGTATCGCTCAATCAAACGTCATATCATTTGGATTGTAAACAAAAACAGACGAAGTCAATATTTGATTGCATTATTATTGATGGTATTCCAGTCAGTTTCATACCGTTTCATTTACTTTACATTCGTTTTCAGTTTCTAGTTCATTTATCTTGTCACTATTCCGTTTAGCTTTACCCATTCAAACGTACATACCTTTCCTAATTTTTATCAATCAAAATTGATAAAAATTAGGAAAAGTATGTGAAATATTTTAGGTCCCCATTAAGGGAACACAGACCGCATAAAACAAAGATAAGCCGGACAGTGATAGGTCGTGGGTTCGAGTCCAATTGCAGCTTGTGAAACGGGTAGTTTTTCAATAATAAACATACATATACTCACGCCTGTTTCCCACGGGGGTAGGCAGACTGTGGATCGCCATCTGCTACGATCCTTGCATACTTCTTTCGCTTCATTCATATTCATCAATCTTTTCATACAAAGTTATAAAAGATTCAAGATTTAAATAATAAAGATAGGCCATATCATAGCGACCAATTCCACATTGAGCCTGCTGTAAGGCTGGAGCCCATTGTGGATAAGTGTCAACGTTGTACACGGCTGCGTTTGCAGTCGTTAATATCCACCAATCCGCATTAGGCCCGCGTAGTGTGTCATGGACCCACCTACAAGAAAGACAGGCCCCAGCAGGAGGGACATTAAATAGCTGATGATGACATACACCAGTAAAATATACCCAATGTTTCATCGTTTCTATTTCCAAATCTAAATTGTGCACTGTTTTCACTGTACACACTGGACTCGGAGATTCCGTGCCGAAATTAAACCTCCATACGTCAGGAATTTAATTACCGTTTGACCCAACGTTATTGCCGTCTATGATAATTGTTTTGGGAGGATAAACCCAGGTATGCGAAAGTTGATGGTCAATTTTGATGAAGTAATTTGGGAGGGATTTCTCAAATGTTTATTTGGGATTTTGTTTCAACGTGTGTTGGTATTCCCATACTTATCTACTGTTGAAGGATTTTCAAAATCGTATCGTTATTCGTTGTTCTCGGGATATTAGCTCTTTAGTACAAACTCGCAAACCTGACCTCTTTACAATATTGGTTTTATTAGAAGAGGAGAGAGTATTTTTTTACCTTGAAGTTTTTCTTCCACCCCTTGCGTTTAAAAAAGTAAGAAAACCTGTAGTAATGCTGAAATTCCAATTTTTTTCTTAAAACAGCGCCTAAATTTTTCTTAATAACTTCCATAGCTCGGAGTTCTTGCGCCCTCCCGTAGAGTGAAAAGTGGAAGCAATGTTTTTTCTTGCCCCATTGAGTAGGGTCGTTAGATACGCCCGTACTTTTGGTGTTACAAGCAGTAACCATCAATAACAAGATTTGCTACTACTAAATAAAGCACTTTGCGAGATTTATCTTGTTGATGTTGTTATTACTATATAAAGAGCAAGTTTTTCAATTTCCTGATACAAAACACGCATAGCCAACAAGAACTATGACGATAAAAAAATGTTAGGAAGTGAATGAGAACGAGTTTTCAATATGACCGTAAGTATTATACGATATCAAACGGATGCTTTGTATCTGTTGGTCCTAAACAAAATACAAAAATAGTATTAAGTTCTAATAAAACTAGAATTTTATCTCTAAACTAACTCGTACCTCTACGTTGAAAGACAAGAGTATTAAACGTGTATTTTGATAAAAAATATCCATTAAAAGCTAGCACATTTATTTATTTAGTTAATTATCCTACTGCGTCTTAAAATTATTCCCTTGAAAAGTCTCATTACTTGTTTCAGCTTATCTTGAACTTGAATTTGCTACCACTTTCTATATTAAGTTACTCTTCGTAAGTAGCTTAACTGTTCGTGACTTTATTAACACCGCGCCAAACTTATTATTATTATCATCAATAGTTTTTATAACACAAACAAGGTTCATTAGAAAAGCTTAGTTTATTCATTGATTTTGTATTATCAGTTCTCAAATCGTAGAATATTTAAGATCCAAAGTAATAAATAAGTGTTGCACTAAAGAAGACAAAAAATGTTTAGGGAGAATTCAGTATTTTTTTGTGCAAGATGCACGTCTGCAGAGCTCTGCAGATGCCAATGCAGCTGAGAATTAACTTTCAACTTGCACGCCTAATTGTATACCTAATACCTACTTTGCTGTAACTTATGTATTCGTACAAACCTTAGAAGTCATGATTTGGTAAATGTAGTGTTAACTTAAAACGTGAAACCATAGACACAAGTAAGTTCTAGGAGGAAGTAGTAAAATAATTGTTTATTATTAGTCGTATCATTTTAGCACTAAACACAGAAGTAACCTATATCTACGTTTTTCAATTCCAAATTTGTACGGTTTTGAATTTCTTGCCAGTTTTTAAGGCGGTGCATGCTTCATACGGTCAAAACATCTTTTGTTAAACATGTGGTTTGTTTCCTTTTGCCTGCCAATATTCGTCAGAAAATGAAACAATTTCATTCAAGATTTAGGTTAACGTATTAATAAGCCCAAAAAACATGTCTTGATGAAAGGTATCACATTTTTAATAGGTCAGAGTAATAGATTGAACCGTCGCGTTCAATTTGAAATTTCATTCCTCTTCCGTCCAACTCTTTCACATCGGAATCAGATATGATAAGCGCTATCCTGGCGAGTATGCTAATATGTTTTTTTTTATAAAACTACTGCGAGTTCAGTTTATATTGCATGAATAAATTCAGTAGGATCTTGACGGTTGTGGTTAGAGCGTTCAGTTTAGACTAATAAAAACTAATCAACTGTGAATACGTAATTCAATTATTTTAAAAAGGTTTTCACGTGTACAAGATAATGTTAAATTGTGGTCAGATTTATTTAGTTTAAAATAAAAGCAGCCTCCCAAGGAGTTATGATCAAATCTAATCTAGCTAATAATAAAACCGAAGTTTTTCTATACTTGAACGCGTAAACTGTGGAACTATAAATAGCTACTAGTCGGTTTTGAAAAACTATTTTAACACTCAATATATGTATATATATAATTGAGGAAGGTCACTAGTCTGTTTTTGGTAATCTACCTACTTAATGCATGAAATAGCGTAAAATTTATCTAAAATTTTCCTAGCAATTATATAAACATTCAATCAACGCAACGTCATATGTTTACTCGTACAATTAAAACATTTCCATTTAAATTGTTATCGGTAAATGAAGCATTGAATTTACGATATCGGTATTCCGTATTTGCTAAACGTAAACGTTATATCGTAACGTTGGTGCAGAATATTACCCATCTACTGAAATAGAGCTGTAATGCCTTCGACTCACGATTTCAGTTTTATTACCCACTCATAAATCACGTCTAGTAGTTATTGAAGTTCGGTTTGTAGTAAATAAAAGATAAAATGGAGTCATTCGTAATTTAAAATCGATAGTGATAAATTGTTTTGATGTTCGCTTTGATTTTTATCGATCAATCGATGAGATAGTATTTGATTATTTCTAGAAAGTTCTTTTTTAATTTTAAGTTTTGTTTGATTAAGATTTATGTGAATTGGTGAAAAAGGAGTCATATCTCTTGTACATCCATCTCTTGGTCAAAATGAAATTAGAAGCAAGAAACACATTACGACACAATCCTTATGAGTATATAGTAATAAAAATAAACATTTTTGTATCGGTTTGAATCAATAATTAACAATGGCAAAAGTCGAAGAATAAACTAAAATAATGATATTCTGTGGTAATAGTGAGGATTTGACGCTCTTTCGAGTTTGTGTCGAGGTTCACGCTAACTGCATGGTGTTTGAGATCTAACATCCAAACCAAATAGTATCCTTGAAACATTCCAGAGAATTAATTAAACAAAACATTGGCAAAGGAGCCAGCAATTACTTAAACAGCACACCTTAAGACCCAGCTCTATTAACCTAAAGAGAGGGAATTACTTGGAATTTTGATAAACACGGCAAATCTAGTATTACTTGGTCATTATTTAGTTGAAATTAAATTCTTCGTAAGTAGTCGTTAAATGAAAAGGAAATCCTTGGTGATTTAAGTGTCTAAAGATAATGAAATTCGTGTTATTTAGCTTGGTGTTCTCTTTCGTTCGCAAGAGTAGAGTTGTAGGGAAATAATTAATCCGGATACCACTCTGTCTGCGCTATAGCTACGCCAGTGTGGACTACACGACGTTATTCCCGCAAGAATTTAATATTTTTCCGGGATAAAGGTAGCCTTTGTCACTCTCCAGATCTCAAACTATCCCCATACCTCCTACAAGCTCTCCAGGGAAGTCGCATCACATCGAGCCTTCTACTTGAGTGTCACCACGCCTTAAATACAGTAGGTGCACTTAATACTATTACTATCCAATGGATCAAAGGTCTCAGCGGATCACGTGGAAACGATGCAGCCGACGAACTGGCCAGACGCGCATCCGGCTCGACGCCTGTTGGCCCAGAGCCGATCGCGCCCATCCCGACGAGCTGGTATGCAAATAAGATCCGTGAACGCACTACAGAATTACACCAACAGAACTGGAGCTCGCTGGATTCGTGCAGACAGGCGAAGCTCGCACTGCCGCGCGTGGACGCGCGTTTATCCAGGGCCCTGATACAACTGTGCAGACCGCAACTTCGCCTGGTAACAGGTGCCATTACTGGTCATGGACAATTTAACAGACATCTTTTTAATTTAGGTGTCACCGACAGTCCCCTATGCAGAGGATGCATGGAGGAAGAAGAAACAGCTGCCCACGTACTGCTGGAATGCAGGGGGGTGGCCCCCTACCGGGCGAGGTACCTCGGCTCGCCGGGCAGCGTCCAGGAAGCGATCACTAATGTGAAAGCTCTTGGAGCGTTCCTGGCTGAGCTGGGCTGGCTGGAGTGATCTGGCCGCGCACCCTCCGGACGCAAAATAGGCGCAATAGACGTCGAGTTGCGGAAACCGCCCGTATTGCTAAGAAGAAGAAGAAGAAGATCCCCATACCAAAAATCACGTTGATTCGTTGCTTCGTTTTCAAGTGAAAGATCGTGAAAGAAACAAACAAACACACTTTCATACTTATTTATAACTAGCTTTCCGCCCGCGGCTTCGCCCGCGTGAACTACACGACGTTATCCCGCGGGAATGTGATATTTTTCCGGGATAAAAAGTAGCCTATGTTCCTCTCCAGGCTACAAAGTATCTATGTTCCAAATTTCAGCCAAATCCGTTCAGCCGTTTTCGCGTGATTGAGTAACAAACATCCAAACATCCAAACATCTAAACTTTCACATTTATAATATTAAGTAGGATACCGAGTATGGATTACTAAACTTCAGAGTTACAATAATGAAATGCTCAGTAGGTTGATAAAAAAGTGTGTTTAATTTAAATTAACAGTATTCGCGAAAATCTAAAGAGTGGTGTATTATCACAACCATGTAGGTAAGTATATGAAAATATTAATGTTTAATGTATTGCATTACATAAGCTGTTTTATCATAAAGATTGACTGACAACAAAAACAAACTTCTGAAACTTTGAAAGAATTCATGCAATCCGTTTAAAAAATACGTGGTTTGACTAGGATCTCGAGCTCACTGTACGTACATTTAAGAATAAGAAATATCTCAGGAAAATCTTTGTGAGAGATGCGCGATGCCTGCCAGTGACACACGATATGACAACCATCCAACTTTTATCAAGAGACGAAGATTAGGATATTTATTTAAGGTTGTATAAATAATGCTGGAATTTTAGCTTTATTTTTTTGCTGTTGATGTATAAAAATCACAAATTATGATAAGGTTGCAACAAATGGGAACACTAATGCTGTATTTTTAGGAAATATAATGTAGAAGTAAACATATAGGGCACTATCCTACTATATGTCCTACTATCCTACTAATATTATAAATGTGAAAGTTTAGATGTTTGTTTGTATGTTTGTTACCTTAATCACATTCCCGCGGGATAACTTCGTGTAGTCCACGCGGGCGAAGCCGCGGGTGAAAAGCGAGTAATAATATTATAAAAGTGAAAGTTTAGATCTTTGGATGTTTATTACTCAATTACGCCAAAACGGCTGAACGGATTTGGCTGAAATTTGGGACACAGATACTTTGTAGCCTGTAGAGGAACTACTTTTAATCCAGGAAAAATATCACATTCCCGCGGGATAACATGCCTGTAGTCAACGCGGGCGAAGCCGCGGGCGGAAAGCTAGTGGCTTTATACAATGTATGTGTACTATGACAGCTCATTTTTGTGCAAAGCAAAATGTTGCTTCTGAACAAGAAAAAGGCATACACATTTTCTAGCATATGCTGCATTAAAAAATGTTATGCTATTTCTCTTGATTTTTATTCCAATAGCATAAAGAACTTTTTGCCTTGCACGAATTAGCTGTCCTAGGACCCATGCTACATTGTACAAAGTATAAACTGTGACGAAGCGCATCTCTCACTATAAGCCCTCACCTTCTGATATTTTCAACAGCCTTTGTACTCTAGAAGCAACCTACACAAATCAAGTGTTATTTCTCCCGGGAACTGAAATGTTTTTATATGTTAGCTACCAAGGAAACTAAGATTATCTCTTTAGTAATTTCTTGAACACCTAAGTATTTAGTTAGATACCGCCCTCGTCTTTACCATCGTGAACTTTGCTAAGTTGACCTATGGAGAACTTTATGAGATTTCGTATTCCTATTTTTAGAAACGATGGATTGCCAATACTAAATTCAAACCTTATTGCCTCTGAGATAAATGTCACGACAAAAGGACTTTATAACCTACCACGACCTTCTTTATGATCCAATCTATCTTTGAGAAAAAACATCAAAATTGCTTCAGTATTTCGGACAATGAAATGTACCTACTGATTTATTCTTTTGTCTCATCATCATCATCATCATCATTTCAGCCGTACGACGCCCACTGCTGGGCATAGGCCTCCCCCAAGGATCTCCACAACGATCGGTCCTGCGCTGCCCGCATCCAGCGGCTTCCCGCGACCTTGACCAGATCGTCGGTCCACCTTGTAGGGGGCCTGCCCACGGAACGTCGTCCGGTTCGCGGTCGCCATTCGAGAACCTTTCCGCCCCAACGGCCATCGGTTCTCCGCGCTATGTGTCCCGCCCACTGCCACTTCAACTGAGCAATCCTTCGAGCGATGTCGGTCGTTTTAGTTCTCCTGCGGATCTCATCATTTCTGATTCGATCGAGCAGGGAAACACCAAGCATCGCTCTCTCCATTGCTCTCTGGGTAACCTTGAGCCTTCTTATGAGACCCATAGTAAAAGACCACGTCTCGCTTCCATAAGTCATAACTGGCAACACACACTGGTCAAAGACCTTAGTCTTGAGACATTGAGGAATTTTGGACGCAAATATATGCCGGAGCTTCCCAAACGCTGCCCATCCGAGCTGGATTCGACGAGAGATCTCTTTCTCGAAGTTGGACTTACCTAATTGGATTGTCTGTCCTAGGTAGACATAGTGGTCAACAACTTCGAGTGTAATGTTCCCAACATTAACTGGAGCGGATGCAACATGGGCATTGGACATGATTTTCGTCTTATCCATGTTCATCTTCAGACCCACTCTTTGGGAAGCATTGCTGAGATCTTCGAGCATTGTGTTCAGGTCTTCCAAAGTCTCAGCCATGAGAACTACATCATCGGCAAACCGCAGGTGTGTTAGGTACTCGCCATTGATGTTAATGCCGAATCCTTTCCAGTCCAGTAGCTTAAAAATATCCTCCAACGCAGCTGTGAACAGTTTGGGAGAAATGACGTCTCCCTGTCTCACACCTCGCTGTAGTTGGATAGGATTAGAGCTCTGGTTCTGTAATCGGACCGACATGGTGGCGTTTTGGTATAAGTACCTCAGCACCTCGATGTACCTGTAGTCTATTTGGCACCTCTGGAGAGACTGCAGCACTGCCCAGGTCTCGATCGAATCAAAGGCTTTCTCATAGTCCACGAACGCCAAGCATAGTGGCAAGTTATACTCTTCGGTCTTCTGTATAACTTGCCGCAGCGTATGAATGTGGTCTATGGTACTATAACCTTTTCGGAACCCGGCTTGTTCGGGAGGTTGGAAGTCGTCGAACCTGCGAGCGAGACGATTCGTAATGACTCTCGAAAACAACTTGTAGATATGGCTCAGAAGCGAGATGGGTCGGTAATTCTTCAGGAGAGTCTTATCACCCTTCTTGAAGAACAGCATCACATCGCTTCTGCCCCATGCCTTTGGCGTTTTGCCCTCGAGGATGACAGAGTTGAAGAGCTTCTGGAGGACCTTAAGTATCGGCTTACCGCCCGCTCTCAGAAGTTCTGTTGTGATTCCGTCATCGCCCGCCGCCTTGTTGTTTTTGAGCTGCTTGAGAGCCATTCTAATCTCGTACAGGCTGACGTCCGGGATATCTTCGGTATAGTGTCGGGTAAGTTTGGCTCTAGGTTCTGTAGCCTTACTTTCAACAGGTGTTTGTGTGGAATATAGCTGTCCATAGAAACTCTCAATCTCCCTCAGGATTTCAGGTGTTGATGAAATGATACTACCGTCCTCAGCTTGCAGCCTCGTCAGTTGACTTTGCCCTATAGCCAGATCTCTAGCGAACACTTTGGAGCCTTTGTTCCGCTCAATGGCCTCTTTAATACGCTCGGTATTAAATTGGCGAAGGTCGCTTGTCAAGGACTTGGAGATCTGCCTATTTAGCTGTCGATAACGAAGGGCATCCGCTGAGTTCTGTAGTTTCATTTCGTTTCTCTGATCCATGAGTCGGATAGTATGGCTGGAGAGTTTCTTTAATTTAGGACGGTGGGTTTTGTAGTGCTTGGACCCTACCGTGCGGACAGTGTCCACCACCATGTTGTATAGATCGTCCATATCGATGCTGTTCTCAAGGGCTTCGAAGCGGTTTTGGAGCTCGAGCTGAAAGCACTCGGGGTTTTGAATTTGAGCCGGTATTGGTCGGAGCGTAGATTTTATTAGTCGAGATCTTTCCAGCTTGACGTTGATATTCAATGTGCCTCTAAGCATGCGGTGATCGCTTCCCGTCTTTACGGCGTTGATCACAACGACATCATTGAATATTTGCTTCCTCGTTGACATAATAAAATCTATCTCGTTTTTGACTTTACCGTCCGGACTAATCCAGGTCCATTTGCGGCTTACGGGCTTCTTAAAGAAGGAGTTCATCATGTAGAGGTTCTCCCTCTCCATGAAGTCTGCCAGCATCTGGCCCCTTTCGTTCCGTTGCCCAAATCCAAATTGCCCCACTCTCAACTCATCACCGCAACGTTGCCCCAACTTAGCATTAAAATTCTTTTGTCTCAGTGAATCTTTATTAGTAATCATAAATCTCTCTATCGTTGTTAAATATTCAGGCGATGAAAGTTAAGGAAAAAAAGTGCACAATTTTGCACCAACCGAAAGATGAGTTTGCAATATTTCTAGAAAAATTCTGCAAGCACTAGGGAAATGAAAAATGCATTAAGAGAAATAACTCCAATCTGGGAGTAAAAGTGTAAAAGATGGATTTTTCATCTGCCTTCTAAAATTCAATATATTAAAAATTTTACAAATACTTTAGGCGGTTCTCTCTCACACTGCATTACACCCCGTCGCGTAGTGCGTGATAGCGCGGGATTTTATACTACTATGCGCGTACATCAATTAGTATACATATAAAGCACGCCTAGTCTAACACACTGAACACGCGACTTGGCGCGGCAGCACAGTATGAAAATTTACGCTCGGCGACGGGCCGCGTCGCCAGTGTGAGAAACAGTGTCAGTCGCCAATGTAACTCAAACAAACTGAGCTTATGTGATCTTATGCTTATTTTATAACACGCCACACACATAAGTGTGCTTCTAACGCATACATTTACTATGAAAACCAATGTCTTCTGACGTACTTAACATCACATACGTGGCATCACATAAGCTCAGTATGTTTGAACCTTACTGTATTGGCCGCGCCGATATAATAAAGAGAAGTGAAATCTAATACAGTCTACACACCAAACTCGCCGACCCGCCGACAAGAGTCATAATTATTTTATTGTCGGCATCTCGTTCAACTTTGTCGGTGGCATGAAATCACGAACTTTTTGGTAGTAGTGACAGGTTGAGTGTTGGCAGGTAAATGAGTCGCCGAACTCGCCGACATGAGTCTCTAAAGCCCCCAGTACATGATGGCCGATCATGTTGGCCGACCATGATGGGCCATCGTGTACAGGGCCGGTTTGCGCGTGATTGCCGTAACTAATTTGTGCAAAGCAAAAAGTTCTTTATGCTATTGGAATAAAATCAAGAGAAATAGCATAACATTTTTTAATGCAGTTTATGCTAGAAAATGTGTATGCCTTTTTCTTGTTCAGAAGCAACATATTGCTTTGCACAAAAATGAGCTGTCGGTATCTAACTAAATGAGTGTTCAAGAAATTACTAAAGAGAAAATCTTAGTTTCCTTGGTAGCTAACATATAAAAACATTTCAGTTCCCGGGAGAAATATGCCCCTGTACACGATGGCCCATCATGGTCGGCCAACATGATCGGCCATCCTGTAGGTACTGGGGGCTTAAAATAAAGCCGCCGGCACCAAGCCGCCGAGCTGTGTCGGCTGGTGTCAGTAGGCTCGGTGTGAACTGCTATAAATAACATACCCACTCATGTTTAAACAAAACAAAAGCGAAAAGTATGTTCTTTAACAAATAATATTTTATTCAATTGTATCTTTTTAAACAAATAATATTCAATTTACTTATGACAATAGCAATTCATTCATTGTTTGATGTAGGATAACATCAATATTATTTCGTCTGAAAACCCAAATATTTGAATATGGTAAATCTCCTGTCATTTTACCAAGAAAGTTTAGTCTTCATGAATATAATAAATATTTTACTTAATGCATACATCAGGGAGATGAACCGAAGATTACTTTTTCATTTGAGAATATAAGTAGGTACGTCATTTATAAAATTTAAATAATCATGTTTTAGTATTCTAATAAACCTAATAGTTACACAGTTAGTAGTTTGATTAATTGACATTAAATTCACGGCACTTAAGTTTATGATATTAGAAGACAGAAAAATGATTTATTCTTTATTATTACATCTAATACTAGTCTATACTATATATAATATTATAAAGAGGAAAGATTTGAATTTTTGTATGTAACGAATAAACTCAAAAAGTACTGGACCGATTTAGAAAATTCTTTCACCGTTAGAAAGCTACAGTCTTCCCGAGTGACATAGGCTATATTTTATCCCGATATTCCCACGGGAACGGGTACCACGCGGGTGAAACCGCGGGCGGCCGCTAGTATTGTATGTTTTTCAATAAGTTACCTAGTCTGTTAGTAAATCCTTAGCTTTTATGGCATTTTGTTGACTATTGACATACTACCAAATACCTAATGTTTGCTCAAGTACCTACAAACATGTTATAAGTAAACACTTTTAATTTTAAATCCAACAACAGTTGTTTATTGACCATCATTAGGATATACTAGCTGATCCCTGCGGTTTTGCCCTCACGGTACACGTTTCCGTGATAATATCAGGATAAAATTTAGCCTGTCACTTATGAATAATGTACAGTCACGTGCAATAATATGTATACAACATAGGATTATGTCATATTACAGTATTAAATGACTTCTGTGACACTGATCGTTTTCTTTCGGAACGCTTCAATGTGACAAAGTTCAATGTTGTATACATATTATTGCTCGTGGCTGAACCTATGTATCCTGTAGTTTTTGAGCTTATCAACAAACAGTCAAACAAACAAAAAATCTAATGTTTTCTCATTATAATACTACTAAGGGCTCCGCGCGGTTTCATCCGGTTACTTGACTTGGTGCCCGTTCAGGAAGAATGTAACTTTGTAATGGTGAAAGAATTTTTAAAATTGGTCCAGCAGTTTGAGAGTTTATCCATAACAAACAAAAAACAAATAAACAAACAAAAAAAATCAAATCGTTCCTTTTTTATCCACAGCGGGGTAGCACATATCCTTCATTACACTGATGCCAAGTGAAAAATTTGTGTAGATCCTATCAATCAATCAATCAAATATTTATTTATTCACATAGACATAATAAGCATGTACTTATGAATCGTCAATATTTTCCTACCACCCATTCAAGACTTTTTTAACTGACAAGAAGAACGGGCGCAATAAACTTACCAGCGTTTCTCAGGTAACGACATTTACAAAAAAAACATATCGTTACTTATTACAATAATTGCTTATTCTATTCCCCAAACATACTCCTCAAACTATACCGAGGAGCAGCAAGCTAATCTCTACTTTATCTGCACTTAAGCTAAGCTGACGGGCGCCGTAAAAAAGGTTTAGCCTTTCGCAGCGCAGCTCCGTTCATTGGCAAAGGAGTTAAACCCTCTAGGGGGGATTAATTGCAATACGATAATAGTTAGGTATCCACTTAGCCTTTAGTTATTTGACCTTTAGTGTAGGCAATGAAGGTAGTGGATCCCCACAGTAATTCCTCAGTCAGAAAAAACTTTACAGCATGATAAAGTATCAATAAATTAAACGTATTGTATAAATTTCCAAAAAATTATAATAATAGAAGGTTAGGTTTTTTTAATGAAAGTCTTAATTCATTGATATCTTTTTTAGGAAAAATGCTCCGTCTAAACTTTCTTCACCGGACATATTCATGTAACGTATAAAACAATAATATGAAATATCCAAAAAAATATCCCAGCAGAAATACCAAATTTTAATAAAACAATTCGGGTGACTTGGACCAAAAATGTCTATGTCGAACTTTTTTACGGAATTATACTATTTTGCCAAACTACTCGTGTTTGAAAAAAGTTTTGGATTTTTATCAAGTATCACATACTAGTGTAAAGAACTCATTTGGTAAAATAAATTTGGACTGAGAAATTACTCGGTTCAATATATAAACAGATTTGTATATTTAGGTATAAATACCTAACTTCCGTGTGATTTTTTTTTGATAATCATTTAAAAGTTTATGGCTCATGCTATTTTATAACTCAGCAAATTTTCATCGACTGAGGAATTAATGTATGGGTCTCCATACAAAGAATCTGTTCATTGCCTACACTACTTGTATAGATCCGGAGAAAGACCTTTAACTTTTCAACGGATTAATTCAGCTTCCGCTTTTTACTATTCTGATGTTCTGATGCAGCTTTGGCGTAGATTTTGATTTTGTTTTTGAGTGGAAGGTATAATAAGTATAAACTTGTTGCTTAAAATCAGAGGATAACTGCTGTATTTTTATTGGCGAAGGAGTTAAACCCTATAGGGAGGATTTATGGCCATACGATAATAGTTAGGACTTATCCACTTAGCCTTTAGTTATTTGATCTTGCTTAGATCCGGTGAAAGATCTTTAACTTTTCAACGAATTAATGCAGTTTGCGCTTTTAACATGCAGTGTTGGCGTAGTTTAGATGCAGTTTTGCTATTATGAACGTCAGGGGATAGCTGCTGTATTTTTAACCGACTTCTAAATCAAAAAGGAGGAGGTTCTCTATTCGTCTGTATGTATGTTTTTTTTTTATTTTATTTTTTGTGTATGTCCACCGATTACTCGAAGACGGCTGAACCGATTGAAATGGTTCAAACGTTTTTACATCAGGTTGGTTTCCAAGTTGGTCCCATTTTTTGAAATTTTGAAATCGGTTCAGTACTTTCAGGAAATCTTGAAAATACTGTCGTTTTCGTTACCACTTTCTGTAAATTTAATACGTATCTTTAGGCATAACTCCTTTGTTTATAAACCGATTTAGATGATTCTTGTTTTGTTAAAAAGGGGATACCTCAAGGTATTTTAACCGACTTCGAAAAAGGAGGTTTTCAGTTTGATCACATACCTATTTACCAGAAAACACGTAAATTGCCTGCACGATGCACTAAAAAGAGTGAAATAAAAATTATTTTTATAAAAAAATTAAACCGCCTTCAAAAAAACCACATCAAAAAAGTAAGAAATAATTCCTCACCAAATAAATAACGTAAGTACTTTGAAGTCGGGCGGGTTTTAACAAAAACAACAAAAAATTGTACTTACATGTTTCACGCCCGACTTCAAAGTACTTACGTTATTTATTTGGTGAGGAATTATTTCTTACTTTTTTGATGTGGCTTTTTTAGTTCTGGATATTGAATATTGTAAAATCATTGTGATGACCAATCATTACTAATAATCATTTCAATGATTTCACAATATTCAATATCCCGAACTAAGAATACAGCGGCTATCATATTAATAACTGAAACAACTGGACAGATTTCATACAAGTTAATAGCAGCAAGAATCTAATTTCAAAGTGTATTCAAAATAGTTCGGATGGAAGGGAAAAAAGCATTTCCGTGATAAAGAATCAATAGCAAAGCGATTTTATATATTCTATGACTGAAAATAACATTAACTGATTTTTTCAATTATCAGTAAGTATATTTGATTGTATATCTATGTTCATATTGGCTGAAGGTTAAACATAAAAAAGAGTTTTACCGAAAAGAACAGTTTCAAATGCGTCAAATAGCATTTAGAAATAAATTAGATTGGAGATGTCAAGGAAGGTTATCGGACTGTCGGTGATTGATCGAGCGCGGCTGCACTAGACTCGCACCGATTGGATTCTGTAGTTCACCCAATTGTGGCACAGTTCATGTTAGAAACAGTAGGTCAACGGCTTGTTGAAAACGGGTGACCGACCACGGCCATCGGTGGCTGTCGAGCGCTTCTGCCACTTCTTTACTAAAGTGAAGCGCGTTGCTGCCATAGGCCTGTCACCATCCTCATGTGTGCAGCGAGACTGTAATGTAAGATCGTGTAAATCGGCGGAAGTCGGTCGCCCGTTTCCTCCGAGTGTTAATGTTACACGCAATAGGTCTTTCTTTAGGTCCAAGAGGTCTCTTGGCAACTAAGGTGTTTATTACATTATGGATCACCATCCAAGTGTTTGTAAATCTAAGAATGGTAGATATGAAACAGCTGTTGTTTTATTATTGTAGCACAATCTGCGCTGTGATAAAGTTTACACCGTAAATCAATTAATCATTGTTTAATTTTCATCAGTACCTACATATCATGCTATCATGAAATATAGGCAATTCATTTTAGGTATTAAAATATATCATAAGTCTGTTGAACTTGACTTACTGAATATCAATTGAAGTATGATGTTTGATGTCGAGAAATTAGTTTGTATTTATCTATTTAAACTTTGAAAACGCTGATTATATCAAATCTAAAGAATAGAATATCATTAAAAAACTTACTAGGTAGATTAGATAGTAATAGCAAGAGAACGGAAACTGACATAATATCTAGATTTACAGAAATGTTGACCTTAGTAATTAAATTTATTCTAGTAAAAATAAGTAAAGTAAAAGACCTCTCTAACTAATACTCGAACTCGATTTGTTTTCAATTTTTGAGGCTATTTTACTGGAAAACAACTGCAATTTAATGTCACACTACCCACTAGTATTTTTTTGTCCTTTGTGCTACAACCTCACCACGTAAATGACGCGGTCGGCTATCGGTGCCTTGATAAAGTATACAGTGCCACAATCTGTTCTGTTCCGGTGGTCAAAAAGCGATAACATGTTTTTTTAAATGTCATTTTGCTGTCAAGTTGATGGCCAACCATAGCGCTGGCGGCTGAAGGTCGAAGTCAGGGCCGGTTAAATTGATCTAAAAAGAAGAAAAAAATACATAGCGCCGCTGTCACCGGAACAGAAAAGATTGTGGCACTGTCTTCGATCAACAATAACACGAAGGGCACAAAGTGGCTCCTTTGTCATGGTTGTCACCGGAACAGACAGGAATGTGGGACTATACATGTATAGTAAGTCCGACATTCCTGTCTGTTCTGGTGACAGCCATGACAAAGGAGCCACTTTGTAATACAATATTTGCTGTCAAAATGGGCTGTTGTATGAAAAATGTTTAAGTTCCAAAGATTACCACCGGAACAGAAATGCTTGTCACACTATACATGCGGTACATGCAATATTTTAGTCTGTCAAAATAGTGTGCTTACTTCTTCCGTGCTCTTGCGTACTTTTCCAGCCAGGGTTTGGTTTGTGGTCTGTAGGATTTCCTCTGTACAGCCAAAGAGTTGGCTTTAGTGTCCAGTTGAATGCGTCCTTTGTGCGCAGGTAGTTGAGGCCGAGTTAGTTTCCACAAGAGTTGCTTTCAATTTGATTTGCTTGAGGATCGATCGACTTGTGTTTCTTGAAAGTTGGCAAACTATTATAGTGGAACAGGGGAACTTACGCACAGGATACGGATAAGAATAATTTGTGACATAACTCTGAATACCTGGTAACTGTACGTAGATTTGAAGACGTTTAGTAAATAATGAAATAACGGAAAAGTTACAGAACCCATCCTATTTCTACCCGACTGCGGCGAAGCCCAAAAGGAGGCTTATGTATTTAACTTGAATGTATATGTGTGAGCCTGTTTCTGTGTTCCCTCGTTACTACTAAACGGATGAAGATTTTCATAAATGATACGTCTTTAGATTCGTCTTAACGCGAGTGACACTGAACATCAATATAAAAAAAACAGAATGGAGGCTTTTAGGCGGCATATTCTGTGCACTGAAAAAAAAGCTGTTTCATTTATCATTGTTTTACCGAACCATCCCCTGACTGCAATGAGAAATTGAAAAACTTTTTTTTTCCTTGTACATTTTTTTATTTACGGTTAATCTAACCTAGTGTGGTCAAATCAGCGCTTGTAAGAAAAAGAACGTATTTTTTATATTTTTATTAAGGTCGTTGGCTGCACATACATCAAGGTTTTGCTAATTCCGACATAAAAATAAGTTGACGCTGTCATATCGCTGATAAAAAAAGGTTAATCTCTATTTATCTCTTTTATTGCTCTAAAATAGTTACCTAATCGAGTTGAATCTACATACAAATACAAACCTCCATATTACGAATTTGCGATTTTAGAGCAATAATTGCGTGATTTTTGTCGTCGCTTGGCTTTTGCACGTTACGTGATAAGCCTGCCGAATAACATTGTTTATGGTTAAATATTCCCAAAGTCAAAGCGATTATTTTACTTATATTTAAATTGTTCTAGTTTGGCTTGGTTTAAAAGTTGCTCAAGTCTTTTACTCAAAATTAATGCAGTGTTCTTAAGTTAAAAATAACGTTTTATATAATTTAATGTAAACATTTTCACAGGAGTATTTAATATATCCAAATATAGGTTACAAAATGTATAAGATACCATGCATATAAAGACAAGGTATAACGGAGAAATAACGATGTTATGACGTCATAAACAGCAGCTTTGAAAGCATCGCCATCGCCATTGTTAAATTTTAAGATCAAAGTTGTGCTGTTTATGTGCTATGCGATATAGCCTTTAAGTGCTGGAAGTATTTAAAACAGCTGTAATCTCGCTGAAGTGCTCTCACGTTTCAGTCATACCAGAATTTAAATTTTAGCATCGGCCAAACCTATGCACGTCTGCGAAGCGATGCGGTGCGTGCTTTCCTAGTCGGGTTATTTAATTTATCCCGATAGACCTACGGGAGCGCGGGGTACCACGCGGGTAAAACCGCGGGAAGCCACTAGTCTATACTAATATAATAAAGAGGAAAGATTTGATTGTTTGTTTGCATCGAATAGGCTCCAAAACTACTGGACCGATTTAGAAAATTCTATGACCATTAGAAAGCTACATTATTCCCGAGTGACATAAGCTATATTTTATCCCGATATTTCCACAGGAACGGGTACCACGCGGGTAATATGAGATAAACAAACAGCGTCCGCCGCGTGACTCAGGGCCAGGCTCCACTAAAGCGAACAGGAAAGGAGATGTGTTCAAACAACCAATAGAACTTCGTTATTATCACATCTCCGTAATTCTATTGTTTGTTTGAACACTCCTCTCCTCTTCGGTGGAGCCTGAGGGCCTACTCTGAAACGCAAAACCCGAAACTTCGTTATACCCGTCCCTCTCACGCTCCTGTCATGACAGAATCGAGTGAAAGGGGCGGGGCTAACGGAAGTTTCGGATTTGCGTTTCAGAGTACGGTCCCTGGCCTTGACGCTCCCGCTTGCAGACGCTTTGCTCAATGCTCGCGTCTATCTGGCCGAAGCTATAATAATACTTTGTTGTACCCACATTTCTTAAAGAATTGAATCATCAATCCATTAACTTATTGCATCGTAAATGACTTAACATTGTTATTTAACCGTTTTATTTATTACCCAGAACTGCAGTACTTAACCAAGATTAATGTTTTCTTAAAATGTTTCATAAAATCGGGAAATTTATCTTCTTCCAGCTTAATACCAGTACAGGATTGTCTTTGTTTTTAACTATTGTTGGAGCAATATTATATTACGGTGCAGTTAAATGGATAGCGCTGAAAGTTAGTTATGATGTCATAAATTTGAGCCGTATACTTTGTGAGAAGTATCGTTATTATTACCTACCTCTGTAATGGTGTATTAGCAAGTTTGTCGTCATCATACAATATATTTAACATAATGTACAGTCCTACCGAAAGGGTAATAGATACTGTTCTTTTGCAACTTTTTGAGAAATGTCACAGATATAATACCGGATGTGATTCTTAAAAGGAATGAAAAAAATGTTATTCAACAGACTATATAACCAGGGCAATTGGCAATATTACCAACTGGCGGTTTTACTAACGAATAATATGTACTAATGAAACAAACAAAGTAGGTATATTGCAAATATTAGGCGATATTATTCGATGTAGCAGACAAATTTTCCAACAGAATTTTTTATTGATGATCGTCATTGCTCAACTCATGCGATATAAATAATGGATTCCAGATTAAAGCCACTATAAATTGGAAAGCAAATGCTTCGTTCATTCTTTTAAACTCCGCCATTTTGATTTATAGGTTTTCCAATGAAACGTAAACAAAATAAATGATAACATCGTAGTGTTCTTATTGATTGCATTTTACTAATCTGATAACAAATCGCCTTTTTTATGAAAACTGCAGCGTGCATCTTCCGATATTTTTAAATTAAAAATATATTTTCCAATCTTGAAAACTATCCTTTATGTAGACTACAATGTTATTATAATAAAATCCACTAACTATTTTTGTGTCTACTCGTATATCGATAAGACTATACAATACTGTGGAGTATATCATAGTCATTAATCAAGTTTTTATTGTAAAATTAAACCGGTTCTGCAATATTTGAACTAAGATAGACTATAACGAACCATGCAAATTCTTATCCATCAGACGTTTAATTTAGCACAGAAGCTAAATTTACTTTCAGCTTAAGTCGAAGATAAAAGATATTTAATAAGGACACACATGTGATACTTATTGAATATTACGAACATTGCTTAGCTCTCACAATTCTTACTTATAAAATAATAAGACAGGAATTTTCATGTTAATTCGAGAATACATACTTGGAGGTAAACAATGTATCCTAAAGCCGTCCCAACATATACAAAGCGACTGCGTAAGGGATCTTTCGGCATGTCAAAGGTCGGTTTCTAAACATATTATGTAGGTACTTGTTTGCTCGTTGTCATATTATCATGATAAGGGCTATATAATATACATATTTGTCTGATTCTGGGACAAGTTAGAAGCTTAACTTGTGTTACGGACTTCAGAACTAACAAAGGATTTAAGAATTTGTACGGTACATATACTTACTCGTAACTAGGTAGGTTCTTGGCATTACCCATATACAGAACAATTTACTGCGTTTGTTGCAAAATCAAAGTATATAGAAATGTAGAAGTAATTAAGTAAGTGTTGGTAGGTACCTACAGCAAAATCAAAATAATATTACTGTTTGAAAAAAAAACAAAATAGTCGACGAACTATAAAAGGCCTGACGTATAGTCTTTAGTAGTATTCCGCATCCCATATTCCAAAGGTATCGTAACCGATAGCAAAACACATAAAGATAGTTTATGATAATCTTTAAATCCATGTTCTACGTATTCAGAATGTTACGATGCTAAAACTTATATTACGGTCAAAGAGGAATCGGCAAATGCGTTCGAATGATAAGCTTCGAGAAGTAACTTTGGTTTTACGACAAAAATATTTTGGATATTTTAGTATCGAACGTTTCGGGAACTTAGCGATACTTTTTTTGCATTAATGAAGGTAAAAACAAATCATAGTTTCTAATTTTGCTTTTAAATTTCAATAAAATTATATTTTTAATTTTAAAGTAAAAATTATGCTGAGTAGTAGGACTAATACCTATTTCGATGAAATGCCAATTCGTTAAATTATTTTTCATAGTTACATTATAGTCTCACCTCGTATTTCAAGTCAAATGACAGTTTAATATACAAAAGCCTTCATACAACCATACATAAAGTATCTCTAACATTTAGTCGATAAGTATACTAGTTAAACTTTAAAAGTGAGTAGTGTAGTTATACACAATCTCTTTCGCGAAACAAGTTTTAAGCACATTCAAACGACTAGCGGCTTAAAGCGTGGCGTTGACGAGATTTTAATTTTGCTCCACCTTTGAATTACGTGGAGTGCAGCGCTTTAGGATGTATTTTATGGTTCACTAGCCTAAGGCGAAAAAAGCTTCAATGAAGATAAATGCTGACCTTTAATGTCAATTCCATATATTTTCTTTCTATTCTACTGGCGATATCGATAATAGAAAGCAACTTGTCTAGGCCCTCTGTTCATATTTCTCATTTCTCGCAACTCTTATTCTAGTTTAATTATTACAGAGGGTCAATGAGTGTTTAATTTTAATTTTAATCATCATCATTTTAATGACGGTCATCAAATATTAATTGTATATGTAAAGGTAATCTTAGTTCATGGTTAATATAAACTAATTTAGTTAAGATTTGATCAGTCACGTGTTGATAATAAAACAGTTCTGTTAATAGCAAAATAACCAGTTCTTTTCAAGGCTCCATTTGATAAAGTGATGCGTTTTCATCGGTGCCCGCCGCATGCCCGCCTGTAAAATAGCTGACATAAATACTTATTGGTACTTACTCCGTAACATAATAATCTATATTATAAACAAAAAAACTGTATATTAAACTCTTACGTTACCGACTGATGACAAACAACCATCAAATCAACGCACAGCCGAAACTACTGGGCGCAAGAAGCTGAAATTTGGCATATATTTAACCGCCTCTGTGGTCTAGTGGTTCATACCACGGATTTCAGACCCAGAGGTCCCGGGTTCGATTCCCAGTGGGGGTACATATTGTATTCGGTTTGGTTGGTGGTAGGACTTGTTCTTAGTCCGCCTGGCTAGCTACCACCATCTTATCTAAGTCTGACGCCATAACAATGATGTTTTCAGCATTATTGTGTTCCGGCAGTTAAAGATAAGATAGGCAGTTCCACAGTGATTGAGGGTTCCGGGAGTAGTGCGCTTCCACCTTCAGCCTTATCACCACTTATCATCAGGTGTGATGAAGGCTAAGTGCTACCCCGTTGTGGATAAAAAAAAAATGTTCCTTCGGGGTAGTGTATATAGGGAAGCACTAAGAGAGGATTTTGGAAATTAGTCTATACTAGCTTTCCGCCCGCGGTTTCGCCGGCGTGGACTTCACGACGTTATGCCACGGGCATGTGATATTTTTCCGGGATGAAAAGTAGCTTATGTTCCTCTCCAGGCTATAAAGTATCTGTGTCACAAATTTCAGCCAAATCCGTTCAGCCGTTTTGGCGTGATTGAGTAACAAACATACAAACATCCAAACATCCAAACATCTAAACTTTCACATTTATAATATTAGTAGGATCACTGCTCTGACGCCATACTAGTTTTTGGTTAGAATGTACTAAGTACTCTTTTACGTTTTGAGATAAAGAGCATTGGCTTATGCACATATTTTGTTTAGAAAGTCTAATGTAGAGTGTGTGTCAGATAACTCTGCGCGTGACTGGCGCGTTTTTGGCGCTAGTTACAGTGCATTTTTTTGTTCTTATGTTATAGAAAAGATTAGTACTCAATTTTTACCGCGCGCAGACTTATTTGACGAGCACTCTACCTAACTGGTCTTCTTGTTATTCATCATCATCATGTCAGCCGAACGACTTCTTGTTATTCATTTGCTTTGAATTAGTTTGCGATATGTACCATAATCTAATTAATTAATTCTTCTTCTTCAGGTCAATAGTTCAAATATTTAATTTATTAATTTGACGACTGATTTGGCGCAGGGTTAGGATCTGCCTTCTGCGCCAGAAGAATCAACTCGGGTTCGATTCCCGAACAAGACAAATATTTGTGTACACAAACATGTCTATTTGTCTTGGTCTGGATGTTTTCTATTTTTAAATTGTAATTAAAAAAAAAGTTTATACTTAAGTTATATATTTATCCGTTATCTAGTTTCCATAAAGCAGTATCACACTTTGACAGCTGCCGATCGCGCCGCGAGGTGTCGGTATGCTCTTCTGTCTAAAGTGCATTACAAAGAACGACGAAAAAGGCCGGCGCCGGCGCACCATTTAAACTACTTATGAGCTAGATAATTGGTGTTGTTGTAAGAAATCATTTATTACTAGCTTTCCGCCCGCGGCTTCGCCCGCGTGGACTACACGACGTTAACCCGCGGGAATGTAATGTTTTTCCCGGATAAAAAGTAGCCTATGTTCCTCTCCAGGCTACAAAGTATCTCTGTGTCCCAAATTTCAGCCAAATCCGTTCAGCCATTTTGGCGTGATTGAGAAACAAATATACAAACATCCAAACATCTAAACATCTAAACATCCAAACATCTAAACTTTCACATTTATAATATTAGTAGGATTATCATACAGTAAAACGGTTATGTGTATAATATGGGTAGGTATGATGTCCATCATACATGGAATTACTAATAGCATGTTAAAGAAAAAAATGAATATTTTTAAAGCTTTATTACAATTCTTTACATAACATTTTACAATACAACTTTATTACCTAACAAAGCGTTGTCAACAAAATACAACTTCCCTCAACATTTCATGCGTTTATAAAAACGTGTGCGTATCGGTAATCAAGTCACAACATGACACACCCCTGAAGTGCTATTTGGTTGATATTTACGACTTCTGTGTTATGTTAACAGTAGAAACTGAACGGCTTAATATATAAAGTACGAAAGCTCTCAACAATAAAGTCCAATTTTGCTCGACTTCCATATAGTTAATTGTTACTTTCTCCACTGCGCGCTTTGAAATACAAGTTCTGGTTCAGATTGAGTCTGTCTGCGAAAGATGTATAAATTTTACGTATTGAGAAAGGTTGAAAGCAAGAAGAACTAAATTGAATCTTCAATATTGCAAGAGACAGGGGCTGATGTGTAACAAGAGGAGTGTGTAGCAAATGATCTCCTTACAAACAGCGAAAACGTTTTCCACTCTCTCAAACTTAACATACAGCAATGAATTAACCGCCTCTGTGGTCTAGTGGTTCATACCACGGATTTCAGACCCAGAGGTCCCGGGTTCAATTCCCAGTGGGGGTACATATTGTATTCGGTTTGGTTGGTGGTAGGACTTGTTCTTAGTCAGCCTGGCTAGCTACCACCATCTTATCTAAGTCTGACGCCATAACAAAAATGATGTTTTCAGCATTATTGTGTTCCGGCAGTTAAAGATAAGATAGCCAGTTCCTCAGTGATTTGAGGATTCCGGGAGTAGTGCGCTTCCACCTTCAGCCTCATCACCACTTATCATCAGGTGTGATGAAGGCTAAGTGCTACCTCGTTGTGGATAAAAAAAAAAAGAATTTTCGGTAAGGTCAATGTGGGGAAGTCCGTCTAGGAGGTAAGTCCGTCTAGCGCCAATAACTTCCATTTTTGAATGACTAGCTTTTTATGCCTCGGTCGGTAAAACAGTATTACGGAGCTAGTTCGAACTGAGAATTATAGACGTCGCTAACATCATTAGGTTGAAAGAAATTGGTAGGCCATTTTTTTCGAGTTTTGTACTTGAAGCTGGAGTGTAACGTCTCTTCAAAAAACTATAAAAAAAGTAGAAAATCAATGGAGTTCTTGGAGTTTCTTTGATTACGCAAGTCATTTAGTGATCAATATACTTATTTCTGGTGATGAATTCATTTATAGCGCTTGAGTTTCGCAATTATTACCTGCAACAAATTACTAACCACAAAATGTAATAGTTGGGAAGTCCGTCTGGCATACGTAAGGCAAGTCCGTCATATGACGGTCTTGCCTCAATTGCAGATATTGTCAACCTTTTCAGCTGCACGTATTTTACCTGCATGATAAAGCCGTGATATAGATAAATCCCTAGGGATATAATTATGTACCGTAAGATAGTAATGAATCGCTTTCGTATATCTACCTTAATAAGAATATAAAAATTGAATTAAAAAATAAAAATTTATGTTTTACTAGGAAATTGGCTACATACAATTTTATTAAAAATGTTTGCAACCACCGTCACCAAAGATATGCCGGACTTGCCTTAAAATAAAATAAAATCAATTATCTTTGAAATGTAAACCTTATAGACAAATACATAAATCACACATTTCAACGCTAGTTTAACGTCACTGCAAGAAATTGTTTTCATACATATTGCCTCACAAGTTATGGATATAGTGCTAGTAGACGGACTTACCCTAAACTGCACGGGAAGTCCGTCTACACGCCGTGTTTTAAAAAATATCATATAAATCTAAAGATAATTGCAATTCATACTATTTTAAGACCAATATAGGTAAATAAATATATTACCTATAATTTCCGACGACACAAGTCACTTTAGAAAGCGTATCTCGATTCAATAAGTTCAGTTGAACTTAAATTTTAGAAAAGTATGCCGGACTTCCCCACATTGACCTTACCTACTTATGTTGAAAAATGGAAAATAAATTAAAAAAATCGACCCGTCTCACAACTAGCTCCGATGGGACGGGATGGGATTGTTTGTCTAAAATACTTCATTTTCCATTTTTTTATAATAAAAATTGCATTGTAATACAAAAAAAGTAAAAATTTTAATTACTTTCGGTATGTTGTTGAAATGGAGAAGAATTAGGGCTGTACGTTTTGTTTTTTTAATATTCATTGTAGATTTGAAAATATTGGCATTATTTGTTTTGTATTAAATCACTAAAATGCATATATTTCAAAATCTATAATAAATATATAAAAAAAAACAAAACGTACAGCCTTAGTTCTTATGCATTTCAACAACATACCGAAAATTCATTGCTGTATGTTAAGGTTTAGAGGGTGGAAAACGTTATCACCGTTTGTATGGAAACCGATAGCTACACACTCCTCTTAACATCCATCACCATTCGCTTTCAGTTTAAATGATATGGTTCGTTTAACCATTGCTGCAGAAAAAAACCATTGCATAACTGTAGCCATAGCATAAAAACTGCCATTATGTACTCACTATGTAGGTACAGTACTGAGTGCTTATATGTACCTACAGTACTGAGTGCTTATATCATACGTGCAGTACAGTGCCACAAACTTTTCTGTTCCGGTGGCCAAAATGTGAAACTAACGTGTTTTTTTAAATGTCATTTTGCTGTTAAGTTGATGTCCAACCATAGCGCTGCTGGCGGCTGAAGGTCTTAGAAGTCAGGGCCGGGTAAATTGCTACAAAAAAAAAGAAAATAGTACGTAGCGCCGCTGTCACCGGAACAGAAAAGATTGCGGCACTGTATAGAAAACAGTTGTCGATACGTTATAATAAACTATACCTACTATCCGTCAAAAGCTATCAAAGTGCTGTTGAGAAATATCTGTTTAAGGCTAGGAATCCCGAGCGCAGAAATAATTTGAGGGGGTGAAGAACGTCGCATACGCTCCGCCCATCGGAGGGACACCCCGCGCGTCTCAGTATACTTGCGCGGCCCTGGCCGGCGGCCGCTATCGTGCCACAGTGTAGCAGCAAGACAGTAGTGACCGATATTCAGTAGAACCACTCAAGTTTCATTTTTAATGTAATATGTTTATTATTTTAAAACGAAATAGGTAGATAACTGTAGTACAAATAATATTATTTCCTACCACTGTATACCATACTATAATATTACATTGAATGTATTACAATATTGTTACGGTGAGGGTGTTATTATGAATCTCAAGCGAAATGATCGATTTTAGAATAGAATTATAGTAAACAAGCTGTTGCCCTCGACTTCGTCTGCTTGTATTTCAGTTAAAACATGAGTTTCAGTTAAAAAGTACCCTATATCATTCTCGATCGTCCCATTTATCTCTATGCTAAAATTATTCAAACTTGGTTTATCGGTTTTGGGATGAAACTTAACAGACAGACAGAGTTATAGTCCGTTCGGTTAGATAGTGTCGGTACACCCGCACCCCGCACGGCATTGTGGCAGAGCGACACTATCTAAGCGAATGGACTATACTTTCGCATTTATAGTACTAGCTTAATCCGTAGATAAATGCAAATGTCACTTTGCCTGTCTGTTACTTTATCACGCCAAAACGCTGAATGATGATGAATTTTGGAATTTTGAAATCATAGATAGGCATAGAATATTGTTCATGCGATAACCGAAATCCACGTGGGCGAAGTCGCGGGCTGCATCTAGTAATTTGATATACTAACTGTGGCCCGTAACTTCGTCTGTATGAACTTTGGACATTGCATTGGAATTGGAATTGGTATTGGAATTGCGGTTATATCGCGTAAAAAAGTAGCCTTTGTCCTTCTCCAAGATTTGTAATCTCTGTACCAAAATTCATCGAAATCGGTTCAGACGTTTTGGCGTAAAAAGTAACATCATCATGGCAGCCGAACGACGCCCACTGCTGGGCATAGGCCCAAAAAGTAACATATGGACGAACAAATAGGCAGATAGAGTTACTTTTTGTAGGTATGGATAGTGCGTGGGAATCGGAAAGGGTGTCAGAGTGGGGATTACAGTGGGACTGGAAATGGAAGAGAGGATCGTAGAGGAAATCATTGTGGTGATCGGAGTAAGTGAATAGGAGTAAAATTAAAATAAATAAGTACCTATGTCAATAATAATGGTAAAACATTTATTAAAATTCGCTTAAATCTAGAATCTGGACTCAATGATATCTTGAGCTGAGAACGCACTTGTGTCAAGGCAATATCGTCCCATTTTTGATAATGCCATTCCAAATTCTCTTAAAACGTCCACCGCTGAGGCCGCCGCGGTTGCAACTAGTCGGGCTATTATAGCATACCACCGCAAATCATACCGCCCGCCGCGCCTCTTGAGCAGGTTACTCACCGAGCTGCACGTAACGTAACGTAACTGCTACTGTCAAGTGAGTCCATAGGAGGCACGAGCTCGCTGCGTGCGAGCCGCTCGCGCGTGGTTCGCAGTAAGCTCGCAGTGACCCGCCGAGTGGCGGTATCGCTACGAACACAAAGGCGGCTCGCAGTGTGCGCGTGGACTACGGCAAGACCTCTTGTGCAGTGAGTACGTAGGCGCGACGCGAACTTCAAACGAACGCAATCATGGATTGAGCAGAATGTTGTCGGCGTGATTTCGTCACAAGCACTGCGGATCTGGGAACTCGTAGCTGGTTACGCTGTGACCGTGGACGAGCCGAACTCACTTTCAGGTTTATACAGTATCAGTTAGGTTACGAGCTACAAGCTAGATGAGTACCCTGCTTTGCAGCACCGCACGCCGCACCGCTGCTAGAGCCTGTGGCCGAAGTTATACCTAAATATACAAATCTGTTTATATATTTAACCGAGTAATTTCGCAGTACATAAAATGACTTATTTATACCAGTAAGTATGTAATACTTGATAAAAATCCAAAACATTTTTCAAACATGAGTACCGACTGCTATTGTACTTATGGCAATTCCTTTTTTTGACCCTCATTTTCATTAATAATTGCTCAGTTTTTTTTCTTATATGATCTTAGAATGAAATTTGGCGTCACGAGTAAGAAAATCCAAAAAATGCATACGAATATTAATTTATTTTAAACAACACAAATTCAGTACCTATGGGAAATTTCTCAGCATAATTGCTTTTTAAAATTATGTGTAGTCACATAAACACAAATCTTAAGGCGATACTCGGAAAAAATGTGCTGAAGCGAGATAGCAATGATAAAACGACGCGCGCGGGAGCGAGACCGATTTTGCAGATTAGGCAAAAAAAACACAAAATCACTTCGCATTAAAAAAACTACAGCGATAAAAAAAATGCTTCTATACGATCCTAAATATTATTGGTGTCCACTAATTAAACCAATTTCCAATAGTGTAAGTAACCCCATTTAAGAATAATCTTGACTTTTCGTATTTTTTAGAGGTCTTTTCGAAAAGAAAAAGTGTCGAGGCAAAATCATAAAATCGTGTTTTTGAAACTATACGAATCTAGATAAAGGTATGAAGAAATATATATCTTATTACCAAATTTGTAACAACTGTAACCGTCCTATAGTTTCAAATCAAAAAGTCCATATTTTTCCGAGTAGCGCCTTAAATATCCAAAAGGAATAACATCGAAAGTTCGACATAGAAATTTTCCATTTCAAGTAACACCAAAAATTCATATTTGATTAAAATTTGGTTTTTCTGTTGGGATATTTTTTTGGATATTGCCTAAATTGTTTTATACGTTATATAAATTTGTCCGGTGAAGCAAGTTTAAACGGATAATTTTTCCTGAAAAAGATCAATGAAATAAAACTGTATTAAAAATACCTAATCTTTGGAAAGTTATACAATACTTTTAATTTATTGCTACTACATATATCATCATGCTGTAAAGTTTTCCCTATACACTATACACACACACTATATACACTAGGTTAATTTCGTACACTGCCTCACTTATCTCTATACACTGTGACACTACTTACTATTTAAAAATCTATGTAGATTAATATCTGATTCGTTCCAAATGAATAAAAAAAATCAAATCACTTAGTTACCTTTTATGTTTGTTTATCCTTCGCAGAGTCTGCGACGAAATCTTATTTTTTTAACTCTTTTTATTGGCCATTTTATCGTAATCACTATAAAATATTTACAAAATTATTCTTGAATGAACCTAGTTAATAAATTTAAAATACTTACATATTTTCCTACAAACTATTATTATATATTTGTACAAACTATAACTAGGTACATTACACGACACCACAGATAATTATTTGTATCTATATAGCTTACTGAACTCTCTACACAATCAAATATTTGAATTGTTTTTAATTTCGCTCGTCGCAGGTAACTGCGCCGCAAAAATTGGCACGCGTCCGACCTCTAACTCATTCCGCAGGGGACTGATTGATTGAAATTACGACCGTCAACGTAGCAAAATAGGTTTTTTTCGAAAATAAACAATGTCTTAAAAAAAAATTGACTTATGACGGCCGGAATCCCTCGGCTATTCAAAGACAATTATTTTCGTATATTTTTCATTAAATAAAACCAAGTATTTTGCAAATAATACGATATTTGGATTACGATTAGACGGATGTTTGGGATTTTATTTGACACAGTAAAATATCACCAATCGAAAAAAAACGGCCGGAAGCACTAGATAAATAGCTGTAAAATAACATATATTTTTTCCAAGTTTTAAGTACTTGTGGTTTGAGAGTAATCCATAATTTAAAATACCCTATTTTGGGGAATGCCCGCCTTAATAGTTCCTTATACGACCGAAAGAGGCACTGCTCTGGTTTTTATACAATATAAACGATGGCGATGACGATAGTTTTTCATGCCAGGGGTACAGTTTTCAACTGCTAGTAATAGATGACACAAATATGGCAAATTGAACATGATCTTTTCGTTATGCACGCACACCGCCTTTATGTAATGCGCCGTAAGAAAACACACATTGACCGATGACGGCACTACATAAAGTCGAGGTGTGCATAGGCACTTAGGCGGTTCTCGCACTGCTCCGCGCCCCGTGTCGTGGAGCGCGGGATATCGCGGAATTGCAGAGTATGCAAGGACATCAATTAGTATAGAAAACACACACAAAATACTGTAAAAGTTCAATTATAGGCACTGTAAGGTTTTTAGTTATACTCATATCTTTACATGTTACCATTTTGTTACTGTACAATTGTACACGACAGTTTGTCATAAATAAAAAAAAAAACACCTCTTGTCCAACACATTGAACACGCGACGCGGCGCGGGAGCGAAGTATGAAAGATCTGCGCATCGCGACGGGGCGTGTCGTCAGTGTGAGAACTGCCTTAGACGTAGACCGTGAGCATATAGGCACTGTGAGATCTTTAGTTATACTCATAATATCTTTACATGTTACTGTTTTGTTACTGTACATGACAGTTTGTCATAAATGAAAAAAAAAAACACCCCTTGTCCAACACATTGAACACGCGACGCGGCGCGGGAGCGAAGTATGAAGATCTGCGCATCGCGACGGGGCGTGTCGTCAGTGTGAGAACTGCTTTAGACGTAGACCGTGAGCCCTTAGGTCAGAGAATGTATGCAATAATGTCAGCCATCTTGGCTGACATTTTTGCATACTATTGGGGTAATGAGTCACCAAGATTTAAGATTAGACTGAATTCTCATAATTGTTGCAATGTTTTATTTGCATTTCCACAGATAAATATACCAACGTTCACTCAAAAATTATTCATAAAAAACAGATGGATATTATTTATTACGTCGTTCCATCACAAGAACACAATCTTAATCTGGAATTCGTTCCAACCTTATTTCATTTGTGGATTTTTGCAGTACCAATCTTAAATTGTGGTAGAGACGATTCCTGATTAAACCGTCAGAGATGCAAACTTGAAGTGTAAAATGCGACCCAGTTATACCGTAGCAGTTTAAACTTAAAGTCCATTTTCCTGCGTTTTAGTGATACAAAGTTTGTAATGTTTGACTCGCAACTTGTTGGCGACTGTTACAGCAATTTGTGCTGGTGTGTTTTGTTTTGTGCTGAGAGAGTTGCGTTAGAAAAGGTTTCCGACTTTAGTCGAAGTTAGCTTTTGAATTGCTCTTTTTTTAAGATATTTGTTTTTTTATGCAAATAAGTCCTTTCTGATTCTACTATTATAATTTTTTATAATTTTAAACCAACCAAAAAAGCGTGAAACACTTCAGTAAATCTTTCTAATTAACGTGTTTAAAAGCTAGTTTTATGGGAAGAACTACACTTAAAGTTATATTTTATAGGATTTGCCTATAAATAGGATTAGCCTTTATTAGCCTAGGATTAGCCTTGAAAAGTACTTAGCATTAAAATAAGTACTTTCCAAGGTATCATAATACTTTAAAAAAAGATTTTATTCATATTTGCTTTTCGCGATAAACAAATTCGCGGTTAAGTACTATTTAACGATAATTTTTTATTTTTTTTATTTATTAAACTTTTGTACAAAATCCATAATGTAATATACAAGGCGGACTTAATACTAAAAGTATTCTCTGCCAGTCAACCTTTGGGAAACAGAAAACAACGAAAGCGGTACAAATTATATGATTACATATATTAACATACAAAATATACAAGCTACATATACATAAATATATACATTATATAAATAAATATATTTTATATATATATATAAATACAATACTACTGAAGGAAAGTTATCATTGATAAAATAATATGACAATGATGATGATAATGACAGTAATTAAGTTACATTACAACTTGTCTAAGGTCCACTTGCAGCAAATTTGCTACAAGTGGACCTAACTCAGCCACCTACCTTTATACTTACCCACCTCACTTAACACTTTTCAATTACTTACCTTTAAAAATACCTATTATCTTTCTCCGCACTAAAGTTCCCATTCCCAATGTCACAACAGTGCGAACTACTAACTACTTGAAACTTGAAACTGCATCTAACTTCAAATTATTGTTTCTTGATATCGGGAAACCATTTCCTGGCATTCAATGTTCACGTATCGTTTCGTACGTTTTGTGCCGAAATTGTCTTGAATGGTATCGAAAGAGACTATCGTGTATAACTTTAATTTACACGTATAGTTTTCATAGAATTAAATTAAATTGTATTGCTCTCTAAGCAGTTTCTTAATTATAATTAGAGATTGTTTTTTTTTAGTCTCAATAAATTATGCAGTTCTCCGAAAACATTAATCTGCCCCCTGATTCACGAACTGTCGGAAACGGAATCGGATTCGAATTCTGTGCTTTGTCTTTGTCTATTCTATAGTATGTGACAGAGACAGGGCATACATTCCGCTGTCAGGAGCTTTTCCGACGGTTCGTGAATCAGGGGGCTGATCAGGTTTGTATCTCTTTTGGGATCACTTAAAATTGTGTCTGTCTTTCTCGTTGTTCAAGGTCTTATGTATCAATCAATCTATGTTTTTAACAAAATTGATTCAGTGGCTAAGAAGTGAAAAGATAATAGAAAATACATCATTCATAATATTAAGAATGGAATTACGGATAAGTACCAATCATTTCAAAGGGCGTAGTAAAATAAGATCTTTCTGACAGTCTCGAATAGTAAAGTACCTACTGGTTACTCAGGAGATTTAGAGGTTTAGAGGTCATATACAGACGTGGGTGCGAATTTCAGATTCTGTCTGTATTCAGCTGGTCCGCAATCCTCTTTTCTGTAGTGCATTTCGACGTAAAGCGGGCGTCCGTATTTCAAGTACTACGGAATAGCGTCCATTGCGTCTATTGTATGAACAACTTCTATATTTTCTAGAGTACTGTCACAGGGACCTTGTACTATTTAGTATTCTGTGCACAGGGTAAATAAAAACTACTACGTATTAGTATTACTAGTACTGTTTATCTGCAACGCAGTCAGGTTATATATTCGGCAATGACTTCTATTTCTTAAATGAGAAAAAAAAAGCACTTAATTGAGGCATAGTATTGTTATGTCGTTTTTATGGGGTTTCTATTTACAACGACTCGTCGCTAGTCATCTGTTCTTTTGTTACCGTGATGACGAGCTTCATTTATAAATTGAATTAGGAACGGTTTTATTTTACGCCTCGTAACTAAAACTAACGTTTGTGTAACATTTAACGTTTTAATAAAATTTAAGCTCTTTTCATTGGCAAGTTAGTAAAGGAAATAAAATATTTAGCGGTTTATATTTCAATAACAATTTCGCAAGTGTTCACCACACACCAAAGTAGCTAATACATAAATTTATATGTATTAAATTATCATAAAAACATGCATACTTGTAATGTGATATTTTCATAATAAGCGTGAATTTTCTTTATGAAAATCTCACGTCTTGTTTATTGGTTTGAAAATATGGAAATATAGAGGAGAATCAAATTTTTTATTCTTTATCATATGTACTGATAATCAATTAATTTCTGCGATAAAATTCACAGCAATTTTCCACTAGTAGTAACCCCTTATCAGTTACCATAATACAGTGCACCCACATGAATTATTCACCTAATTTGCGGCTGATGCGCGCGGGTAAACTTTGGTGTTTTCATTGTACGTGTGTCTAAATCCTTGCAGCTGTTTATTTTAGCTTAGAACGCATCATTCTATGCTAATAAGTTCAAACAGTGCTTGGTATTTCTCTGCTCGATCGAATCAGAAATGATGAGATCCGCAGGAGAACTAAAACGACTGACATCGCTCGAAGGATTGCTCAGTTGAAGTGGCAGTGGGCGGGACACGTAGCGCGGAGAACCGATGGCCGTTGGGGCGGAAAGGTTCTCGAATGGCGACCGCGAACCGGACGACGTTCCGTGGGCAGACCCCCTACAAGGTGGACCGACGATCTGGTCAAGGTCGCGGGAAGCCGCTGGATGCGGGCAGCGCAGGACCGATCGTTGTGGAGATCCTTGGGGGAGGCCTATGCCCAGCAGTGGGCGTCGTACGGCTGAAATGATGAAGTTCAAACAAAAGTTTGTATGTTTAAACGCGCTTATTGTTGAGACTACCTGACAGATGACTGAGTTTTAGTGAAAAGAAAGATGAGCCTATAGAAAAACACATTGGCTTTCATTGCAAAGTCATAATCATAAAAGAGGAATTAAATTGGCGATGACAGTTTGTCTAAGATCTGAAAAATGTTTACGCAAAGATATTTATTACAAGCTTTTACTTAACTTGCAGTGTTGTATGCTTGTCTGTTCGTCAAATCTTGCAAGCTAAATTTGACCCACTTCCCAGTGTCAGATTGAGCTGAAACTTTGCATGGTTTGGATGACAAAACAATATTAAAGTACAGTCACTGTACTTTAATATTGTATTGTATTATGAGTGAATGCTCTATAACTATTTTATCTACACTCATGTTATAATATTCGAATTATGAACGCATGCCTGAACGTATACTAATACACTTTATGCCATAGTCAACTTTAAAAAATAAAGCTGCTGTATCCGGGTGTTTCATAATGACCATTATGAAACACCCGGATACAGCTGTCACTCATTATAAAACACTTATATTTCTTAAATTTACAGTCTCCAGGGCAACCGTAGGATTTACCGGCCCTGACTTCCAACTCTTTCAAGCCCTTCTTTAGCCGGCAACAATCAGAAACGTTTTTAAAATTAGTATTTTGAATTTAGAAGGAATAGACCGTATAGACTCCTATGAGTGGGGTTTGGCACCAATTCACATTTTATAATTAATATTGATGTGCTTTAATTTTGAAATATATAATAACTGTAATGAGTGTAGATAAAGTAGTGTATGAGACTGCACATAACTCGGTATTAAAACACTCGTGGAATACTATTAAAAAACTCGCCAAGGCTCGTTTTTTAAACTCCCACTCGTGTTTTAATACCCCTCATTATGCGACAGTCACAAACTACTATTATGAATTCTGCCCTTAGATTATAATCTAAGTAGTATTCTATCATCTGAGATTCTGTCCCTGGTTAAGATTAATTTATTTCCATAAGAATCTCGTGGCTTTGAATAACAAAAGAAAAACGCAAGCTCGATTTTAAACGCTTTCATAATAGAATAAACTATGGCGAAAGAAACTAGAGAAACTTTAACGAGAAAACGTGACGTCGAAGCGAACATTCTAGATGCTGTAGCCGTAACCGAGGATAGTAACAATGCAGAATATTCCCGTGGGAACATCGAAAAGGTGGAAACTTTTCAAATAATATCGCAAGTTGGTACATGCCGTAACAAGTCTCGATGGAACAGGGTAGATATTAAAAGCGGTTTAGGGACAAGTTGACTGCAATAAAATTTGCCAGAATTTTAATTCTTTTAAACTGAAATTCAGCGTTTGTAGAGATATTTGCAAATATTTTATATCAGATAGAAAGTCTGTTAAAACAGAAACTTGTTTTGTAGAAGCAAAACTTTGATGAGGATTTGTTAAAGTTTTTTACTACTTAATTTATTATTCTTTCCACACATTCGTTTTTATTTTAATAAGTAAACCGTTAAACAAACTGAATAGTAACTAGCGTCGCGAAAACTACCTTCCTAAACATTTTCTTCTTGTCAATTATTAAAAGCCTCGGTAAGAAAATGTTAAATATTTATAAGTAGGTACATATTTATTATGTCTAAGTGAATAAATAAATATTTTATTTTACTATTGTTCATTTTTTTTTCAATTACGAGTAGTTGTATTAAAATAACGAGTAGGTACATACCTCGTAACAGCCTTAAATAAATAAATCACTTCTAACATTCACACCAATTATCTAAGCCCATATTCATTTCATTAGAAAACTTGATAACGGATAAATATATACTTAAATACTTTTTGTTTGTAAATACATACTTAATATACATACTTAATATAAATCAGTTGGTACCTACAAACAAAATAATGTTTATCATAGAAAAAATACTGCCTTAATTAAGTGGTACAAGATCTTACAAGGTAACAAAGTTGCTCATTTGCCATCGCTCACATCACTGCCATTTAGCATTCAGAACAGAGAAAAGACGTGTAACATCTTTCGAGAGGCGTTGAACCGCCGACCGATAATGACTTGGCACGTTTTATCTCAAAGATTTATTGCTCGCTCAAGTTTATAGGCTGTGTTTCGATGAGCGATCCCCCTTAGCTACCTTTATTCTAAGCACCTCCGGAAAATAGAATTTCGGCGATATTCTTTTGTCTTTTCCTGGTAAAAAGGCGGGTATTGCATCTGTGAGAAAATTTGTTTCGAGAGGTATTCTGTGGATTTGAATGCATTTTTGGATAGGTATCGGTAGAAAATAGAAGGAACGGTCGGTTATCTATCTATAAAAAAATCCTGTAATTTGGATTTACCTATATCGCTGAAATCTTATTTTAAGTCATTACCTAAAATTTACAACAAACTAATTAAAAACCATTAATGTTTGTAATGTTTCGTAAGATAATGTTGTCCAATTGAGTTCGACAGTTTGATAGTCATTAATTAATTAAACTTAGGTGTTGATTCAGGTAGTTATCAACTAAACATGAATAACCAAATCAAATTAATCTTCTAGTTCGTTATTGTCAAAAGTTTATAAAATAAGATTAACTACTTATCAAAAATTAAATCTTATTTAAAAGCGATGCGGTCAACGGTTGCGGTAATATTAACAAAAAAATATGATTTTCAACTTTGTTACTTTTTTATTTTAAAGATGACTGTGCTCAATATACGTACCTCATTAGTAACTTGATTGTAAAAATATTTTAATAATTATAATTACTATGACGTCACATGAATTTTGTTTATAAAAATGTTGTTCCTGCTCATATTACATAATACAGGTGATTAACATAAAACAAGGCAAAACTACATTTATGAATAGTTTTTTAAATACCAGGGTCTGAAAAACACGTCTGTCAGACTACTCCTCAGTAGGATTGAAATAAAAATTTCATGTCAGTGGCAGAGGGTTAAAAAGTCAATAAATTATACCAAAGCACGTTTTTATAAAACAACTTCTAACTTTTAACACGGAAAACAAACAGTGAATAAAATGAGATTTAACTGCCTTAACCAGCGTCTAAGTAAATTTCTCAAGTGGAAGAATGAATAATTCAATAGCCATCATTGTTTTAAATAACAAATTTGTAAAAGAAACGTTTCCCAAAATTTTCTTCTCGAAAATAGGCTTCACTTAAAACTGGGGAAAAGCTTAGGAGAATCATTAGCAGACTTGTTAATTAAATATAAATTTTAGGGAATTTTATGATACGTGATAACTTTTTGAATTTATAGACTGTTTACTAAGTGACTTTTAAAAGATTTTGTGGTTAAAAAGCGGAAATCACCATCAACCATAGAATAAGATAGCGCTCTGCTCTACTAACAAATATTTTAATTTTGTTAATATTAACTTTGTTGAGCCATATCGCATGTACCATAACAAAATCTGATGAACATAATTCGCTTAAGCTATTTCAATATTTTCTTACTAATATTTCCACTGAAAAATTTTCTCCATATACCAAAAATTGAAAAATAAGAACCTACTTACCAAAACGATTCCCTATTCTTTTTGTACAGCAAAAGGTAATTTTGTGACGATGAGCCATACTCGTATAATGTATCTTTGGCGTAATACTAGCAAAGCGGCAAATACGGACGAAATGTGGGGCCATGAGGGAGCTAAAATACATGCGTGCTTCTATCTAATCCCATACAGAGCAGCTCTCAAAATAATGAGGAAACATACAGCTCATATTAACCACTGAAACGAAACGTTTCGTAATATTCTTTCGTGTGTTTCTGTGGTGGCATAATAAAAAATACTCATTATAAAACATCACATTTGTTGATCTATTCCATGATAAAAAGCATTTTTTGTAAGAATATCAGAATCAGACAGGGGTCAACTTAAATGCTTACTAGATCGAACCCATAACCCTTGTCTCAGTATGCAGGGTCAGTAAACGCTGCAATACGAGGTCAAAATATATGATGACTTAATATTTTTTGTAAAACTTATCAATCGGAAGCATTTAATTCATCGGGTTCTTTTACAAGGAAATTATTAAAA
Organism: Crambus lathoniellus; assembly: GCA_949710035.1. Classification (NCBI taxonomy): domain Eukaryota; kingdom Metazoa; phylum Arthropoda; class Insecta; order Lepidoptera; family Crambidae; genus Crambus; species Crambus lathoniellus. The sequence continues at coordinate 10,404,194 of OX453309.1, read as the reverse complement.
CTATGAGAAAAATGGTCTCATAATTTTCAAATATATGACCATGTTATGTAAAATAATAAATTTGGATTCATTTCCGGTCCACATACTCGTATGTTTTGAATGAATAAATTCATTAGCGATATTAATTTGCGTTTCTACGTAGCGGACACGTGCAAAATTCATAGCCATGTGTTTACTTTAAGCTGGGTTCTATGCAAATTCCTAAACGAAGCTTGACTGTGGGTGTCGGTGCACATTTCGCAAAAGTTACCCTACCACGGTGTAAGGTTTTGTTAAGAACATATTACGGAATCCTAAATATTTGGGACACAAGCAAATTATGTCAAAAACTTTACGAAAACGTACAACGGTTACGTTTGTTTTGAAACATTTTGTTTATGTCGCGTAGATAAACTTTTGTTTATGAAACAATGTCACGTGTTTCAATTGAGAGTTGCTTTATGAAGCTTTGTTTGAGCCATAGATATTTAACTTTCAATCGGCAGTTTATGGTAGGGATACACCAGACACAAGACACTCAGTGTATACAGCGACTGTCTACGTGTGTACACTGTTGCGTGACTTCAACTAGTAGTTTTTTTTACCTTGTGACTTAGTTGTGGATGCAGTTGCGGGACAACCCTGTGTCCCGTGACACCAGTTAGGGCGTTTGTGCACTACACTGAATTTTACCGATCCGGCGATCCGGTTTTTTCCGGACCGATATGGCAGCAATGAAAAACATATGGGCGCTTGTGCACCACACTGAATTTTACCGTCCGTCATTTTACTTTTCCCCATTCCGGACCGTTTTTTTCCGTTCAGAGATGACGGCAATGAGAAACATATGTACGCTTGTGCACTACACTGAATTTTACCGTCCGGAAAAAAAAGGATGGTTGTATTTTAATCATAAATCACTACATAGTATAAAACAAAGTCGCTTCCCGTATGTCTGTCCCTATATATGCTTAAATCTTTAAAACTACGAAACAGATTTTCATGCGGTTTTCACTAACAGGTAGCGTGGTTCTTCAGAAAGATTTTAATATATAATATGAAAGTTTTGTGTAAATTGGTAGAAATATAACGATAATTGTCGAAAGTGCCGGCAAACGGCAAGCCGCCCGGGAGTTTTCTGCAAAAACGCTGCCTAATCCTTTCGAGGTTTAAAAAAATAATGCATGTTGGGATATTCCTCTTCTATAGATCTACAAAAAAGTCCGCGATAGCATATGTCTATCTTTTAAGGATAGCATATTATAGCCATATTATCTCTTAAAAAATGGTTACGAACAATGCGGTAATTTGGAAAGCTATTTAAACGGATACAGTATTAACCCTTATCAATCTAAATACGTTAGTTGCTTTAAGCATTTCATGCACATTATTTTACTCTTTTACACCATATAATTTAAATGAATATCTTAGGAGTTATCGCAAATAAATTAACGCACGCCAAAATAAATTCAAGCGCCTTTCTCGATTGACGACCGATTTGGCGCAGGAGTAGGCTACCCACCTTCTGCGCCAGTGGTCTCGGGTTCGATTCCCGAACAAGACAAATATTTGTGTGCATGAACATGTCTATTTGTCTTGGTCTGGGTGTTAACTATGTATAATATGTATGTATTTACAAACAAAAAGTATTTAAGTATATATTTATCCGTTATCAAGTTTTCCATGATACAGTTTCTTAATGAAATTAAAATGGGCTTAGATAATTGGTGTGAATGTAAGAATTTATTTATTTATTATTATTATTATTATTTTTCACCAATAACACGTAATATATCTAGCACCAAAAATATGGATTTTGAAATTTTTGTTTGTCTGTCTGTCTGTCTGTTGTCCGTGTTTCACGCAAAAACTACTAAGCGGATTTTGATGAAACTTTTTTTGTTATATAGCTAGCTGTAGACATTCGATAGTAGTTAAAAAATAATTTTTCATCAAGCCTCAATTAATTGTGATTTCGGTAAAATGACCCTGTCACTGATAAGAGGATGAACCCAAAATTCTTTCTGTCTTCTACGTCTTCGTACATAAAGCAATAAAGCAAGTAATTGCTGACGTTCCAAGGAACTCATTATTCCTCTCGTTTAAAACGCGTCCGTAGAGTGTAGTTTCAAAGCGATCACTGCGCTGCCCCGGCCAGTAAAAAACCGGACAAGTGCACAAGCCTATCATCCGTGTTTTTCATGCCACGCCGGTCCGTAAAAACACGGACCGCCGGATCGGTAAAATTCAGTTGTAGTGCACAAACGCCCTTACCCCAAGAGCTATCCGATATTTTTGTAAAAAATTCAATAACAGGCCAAATTTTTGTAAACGCCCCTTAAATATAATTTTAAGAGACTATATTTTGGAATCCAACATAATATCGCATTGGAAGGTATAAAAAAAAAGTTATACCCCGAAAATGGTGCAATTCTTTCAGCAAATATGCTATCACCAATTTTATCGTTAACATGTGTTTATGTTCACCATATCTAAGCACCAAAATCGAAATCCATAAAGATATAAAACGGGAAACTAATACTTTAGGAAGAAGTCGGTTGTTTCTAATAGCATTTTTAACATAGGTGTAATGCCAATTTGAGTTTACGTAGAGAGTTTTTTTAAAAGTTTATTTGTTTTTCATTTACAAATATAGGGGGATTATATACTTTTACGAAAGATAGTAATAAATGTATTCAAATGTAAAGTGAATAACACTTATACCATTTTTGCCTATTTTTTATAGATTTTTTAAAGCTTTGTATTTGTTTTTTTTTTAATGTCGCTGTCATAAATATTGGTGGATTACTAATGAATTATTTATTAAACTAGATAATCTAATTTTCAATGTTAAGAAATTACTGATATAGAATTATTGTTGAGTCTCCATAGAGCGAATTAGTTTGGCTCTCGGGCTAAGTGTCGACATTTGTGTCGGTATCAGCACATGAGTAGCTATAGTAATTTTTATTTACTCATGTGGTATCAGTGTCTTCGTGTATACTTAGATTATGCTCCCAAAATTTAGTTTTATATTTTACCGAGTAGATACCTACATACATTTTGAATACTGGTTATAAGTCTTTATTTTAATCAAATAAATAAATGTAAATAAAGGTCGATGCAAAAGTTTTTACAAGCTTTTATTTAACTTGCCATGTTAGTTAGTTAGTTAATTATTGGGGGACAAATCTTGCAAGCTAAATTTGAGCCACTTCCTAGTGTCCGACTGAGATGAAACTTTTCATACAGGTTTGGTTTGGATGACAATACAATATAAAGATACTTACAGTCAACAAAAAAGCTTGTCATAAAAAAGAAGTTTTTACTAAAAACTTATTGTGTTTATTATTACCTACATCTATTTTAAACTATCAAATATGATACGATTGTAATACATAAGTATTTTTAGTATTTTAGACTGACGTAGGATCCTATTAGGTAGGATTCGAATTCTTTTTCATAAACTCGGCTACAGTGTGAATTGGAACCGTTATGTTTTAAACATGCAAATTCTTTGATTAATGCCTATTCATTAAATCAACCATAAACTGGCGGCGCAAGTAATATGCTGTGTTTACTCTGAAAGCCTTTTGCGGCTGTATTTAATCGGGCTTCAAATTACCTTGGCGCTTTGAGAAAACCAAAGTGTACGAGTACTACGAGTAACTTTGTACTGTATCATCGTGCACGATAAGGAGAATGACGTAATAACTCACAAACTTAAGGGGCATGTAGGCTGTATTTTTTTAAGGCGCTACTCGGAAAAATATGGACTTTTTGATTTAAAACTATATGACGGTTACAGTTGTTAAAAATCTTGTAATAAGATATATATTTCTCCATACCTTTATCTAGATTCGTATAGTTTCAATAACACGATATTATGATTTTGCCTCGACCCTTTTTCTTTTCGAAAAGACCTCTAAAAATAGGAAAAGTCAAGATTATTCTTAAATGGGGTTACTTACACTATTGGAAATGGGTTTAATTAGTGGACACCAATAATATTGAGGATCGTATAGAAGCATTTTTTTAAAAATCGCTGTAGTTTTTTAATACGAAGTGATTTTGTGTTTTTTTTGCCTAATCTGCAAAATCGGTCTCGCTCCCGCGCGCGTCGTTTTCTCATTGCTATCTCGCTTCAGCACATTTTTTCCGAGTATCGCCCTAATACACAACGGGGTAGCACTATTCACACTTGATGTTAAGTGATGATAAGGGTGAAGGTGAAAGTGCATCACACCCGGAATCCTCAATTACTGAGGAACTGGCTATTAATCTCTCACTGCCGGAACACAACAATGCTGAAAACATCGTTGTTATGGCGTCAGACTTAGGTAAGATGGTGGTAGCTTTGAACAAGCTCTAAACTCTTGTATTTACTTAAATTAAGCTCAGTTAAGACGGTTTTTATTAAAAACTTATCATGATGTGGTGTCCAAAAAATATTTGAAAATCTTTATCATATTATATTACTAGCGGATCCTCGCGGTTTCACTTTGACTTTGACTTATGACTTCACCTGCGTGGTACCCGTTCCCGTGGGAATATCGGGATAAAATATAACCTATGGCACGCGGGAAGAATGTAGCTTTCTAATGGTCAAAGAATTTTCCAAATCGGTCCAGTAGTTTCGGATGCAAACAAACAAACAAACAATCAAATTAGTATAGAGAATGTCTCGTAGTTAGATTTTTTTAAATTTGATGATAAATTTATTAAAAAATCGTGGATTAAGCTTAAATTCTCTCATAATACTAAAAACTAGGATTTCCTTGGTTGCTTTCGATTTTCAATGAGTTTTAAATTAAATTTCAAAAGTCTACTAGCGCGTTTTGAGCACACTGGATCCTCTTGTGTCCTAAGTTTCCATAAAAAATTGGCAGCCACAACAAAGAGCCTTAAGTAGAGTACACATAGCTTGGGAGGTAAAACCAACCCCCAGTATTTACGAGCCCACTGCGGGTAACATAGAAGTTTTCATTAACTACTAGTACGTCAGAGCAAACATTATAATTGTTTATGTAGCGAGGGATGTGTATTGTAGCCAGTGTGCTGAAGTACCCACATAGTAGGATGAGGTAACAAGTGAACAGAGAATGCAAACACAAAATATTCTTAAGTCATACTCAAGTGTTTTGTTTCTGTTTCCTAAGAAAGAACCCAAGGCATTAATATAAAAATAACGCGTAGGATACCATTTAATAAATGGTATCCAACGCGATATTTTTTTATATGTCAGTTAGAGACACGAAAAAAAGAATAATTGATAATCGACTTACTTTTTCAGTAATAAACAAGATTAAAATGTTTGTACTTCGATTAACAATAAAACCTAATTCTAGATACAAAGTAGAAGTGACAGACATGGCCGAGCGTTATACGCCCACTTGAAAGTAAAAATTAAATAAATAAATAAATATTTTCTTACAATCACACCAATTATCTAAGCCCGTAGTTAATTTCTTAAGAAACTGTGTCTACGTGAACTTGATAACGGATAAATATATACTTATGTATACTTTTTGTTTGTAAATACATACTTAATGTACATAGAAAACACCCAGACCAAGACAAATAGACATGTTCATGCACACAAATATTTGTCTTGTTCGGGAATCGAACCCGAGACCTCTGGCGCAGAAGGCAGGTAGTTTACCCTTGCGCCAAATCGGTCGTCGTATTAAAAGTAGATTATTTTGACAGTGTCAATAATACTAAGGTATTTCAAACGTGGAACGCTTCCTGTCATTTATAGGTAATATCCGATCAACGAGGATATTCGTTGTATGGAGACGTCCGGAAAATTCCCTCGTCGCTCAAATTTAGCACGATTGTAGAGTAAGTAATGCTGATTAAGGATCTGCAAGAATCCAAGAATATTTCCAACGCCAAGTTAGTCATTTTTGACGTGCCGTAAGCGCGTGAAAATCGCTTCTAATTTCTTTGAGAATGGTTCCTTAGCCTCATTTTTTTCTGTATTCTTCCACCTATTACTAGGTGGAAGAAGTTAATAAAGTTAGAAAATAACATTTCTTCCTAGAAGTTGAGATTTTGACCGAAATGTGAAAATATAAAATTGCTTCTAATTTCTCTTTTAATGTTTCTTTAGCCTCAAATATCAACTGCATACGTACGTATTACTAGTTAGAATGAGTATATCCAGGAATCCAATAACATTTCTACTACGTACGTATTAAGAATGAGAATATGAAGGAAATTCAAAAACATTTCATAAAAGAAGTTGAGATTTTTACCTAAACTTGAAAACGTTAAATCGCTTCTCATTTCTCTGTTAGTGGTTCCTTAGCCTCAAATACTTTCTGCATAACGTATTACGAGTTAGAATGAGTATATAAAGCAATCGAAAAACATTTCTTAAGTACTAGAACTTGATATTTTACCTAAACGTGAAAAAGTTAAATCGCTTCTAAAATCTTTGTTAATGTTTCCTCAGCCTCAAATACTGTGTGTATACGTACGTATTAAGAATGAGAATATGAAGGAAATTCAAAAACATTTCATAAAAGAAGTTGAGAGTTTTACCTAAACGTGAAAACGTTAAATCGCTTAGTGTCTCTGTGAATGTGTCCTTAGTCATAATTCATTTTAGTGTTCGTACGTATTATTAGTCAGAATAAGTATATAAAGAAATCAAAAACATTTCTGACTAGCAGTTGAGATTTTTACCTATACACGAAATCGTAAAAACACATAATTTTTTCTCTGTGAATGTTTCTTTAGACTCAATCGCTTATTATTTATCTGTGAATGTTTCCTTAGCCTCAATTACTTGTAAATATTACTAGTTAGAATAAGTATATAATAGTACATTACGATATTAGTGTGTTAAGATGGTTATAACATGCGAGGCGGAATTTCAGCCCGAGCCGAAGGCGAAGGCGGAGTTTCAGCTCGAGCCGAAGGCGAGGGCGTAATTGAGCCGAGCATGTTATAACCAATACGCAAGTATATCGTACGACGTTTTTAAACACATTTGCGAGGAAACAGGAAAAAAAACATTTAATATTTTGTTAATTTTTAGTCTCTTTAAAAATGCAATGAGATTTGTATATAAATTAATATCGACACCATTTTTCATCTTGAAGGTACTTTTCAGCATAGAATATGTTGTCCACAACGAGCTAGGCTTATATTTACTAGCTAGTTCATTAAAATACGCCAAAACTACATTTTCGGAAAATGACTTGGCATTTTTCATGTTTTTCCACTTCAAGAAATTTTCATACGTGGTTATGTATCTGTCCTTGGATATTGACGCAGCTGTCGCATGCGGTTCTCGCTTCTGTTAGTATATCCGGTGGAGTTGAAGTAATATATTACTCATCTTCATTATTGAAAGTTGTCATTTTTAGATATTCACAATACAAGTACAAAGAAAATAAAATTTGAGAAAAATGGAGCGAGGATTATTTTCTGCCGTGGCTGCGTGAAAATGTTGGCAAAGACGCTCGAGCATGCAGCCAAGTTTTTAAATTACCGAATAAACTGTTTTTTTTATTATTTTAAACAAACTCAATCTGTGAATGCACACTGTCTACTGACTGGCGCCGCGCGGCGATCAGTTCGAAATTTGAATAGCAACAGCGCGCTGCTCACTAGCTGGAGTCGTGCGGCGGCGATCAGTTCCATATTTGAAGTGGCAAATAATACTGTTATGGAATTTGTATGGACTATAACTTAACTATTTGCTTTGGTAACACACGCATTTTTTATGACCCGCTTTACATATTTAAAACCGGTGGAATTACATCAGCTTTACTAGCAAGGGTGTTAAAAAAGATATTTTATCATCAAGACCCTATGCTATAGTAGTTACCTTCAATATGCAGACGACACGAAAATATACAGAGTCATCGATTGTGTAGAGGACTGTCTGCTATTGCAGGATGATTTGGATTCGCTCCAGGGGGCCAATTCTGCTAACGTTAAATCATAATCGTGTCTCAATCGTGTTTCAATTGTAGTGCTCTTTTACACACTAGTTACAAGAAATATGTACTTTTTTCACCATACTACTTGTTCGGAAAAGATCGACGTTTCTGAACGCAACTCTAATGTCACGTCAAATTGACATTAGCTGTCACTTGAAGTTGACAGGGACACTTGATTGGAATTCTTCTTGGAAAAATGTCGGAATGATTTTGCTGAATTGGTTAGAAGTCGCTCGCGTTGAATGTGCCTGGCATATCGGGTTTGAATACATCTTAAATTATCTATGTGATCCCGTTTTGTACGACCAAGGTTTTGATGCCATCTCTGGAGTGGCCGGTCGCGGATGCTTTGAAAGATAACCTTTTCTACCACACGCGCTTGTTGTCGGGACACTATATCGTAATAAAAAAAGCTCCCACGTGTGTGTCTTTGTGTATCTATTGTTGAAACGCCCAGTGTCTTGTGAACGCTGTTATTTGTGTTATGAGTGAGGTGACTAATTGGTAAGGTCTGCAGAAGAAGACGGAGCCACAGGGGGGGCCCCCCTCTCCCCACGCTGCCCAGGGACTTTCTACAGCACAGACCACAGTATGTAAAATCACCTTACTTCACATTCTCTCCGCTGTGTATCGCAGTCCAATTGTTCGGTTTACATCCCCGCTGAAACCTAGTTTTTGTCCGGAGTCTATATTAGTAATACCAGCTTCCACTGCGCTAGCCGACTCCGCGGTATAGGCAGGGGTGTACTGAACATTTTTTGGTAGCAGAGCGTAGTTTGAAGGCCTGAGAGGCCCACGCCAAAAGTTTGTCTATTAATCAGTGCCGTTTGATGACCATCTGGTCCGGACTAGATTAATTTGTACTTGTAAATGGTAATTAACTTGCATTTGAAAAGTAAAGAGCATTCCTTTGTTATTGGTTCCATGTCTTGTAATTAATTGTCATGTATTGAGGTTCCAAAATGTAAACAGATGCCTTTCTTTGCTCATAATAATTATTATTCAGTTTTGTTAGCAAATTTGAGTTGTGAATATTGACAAGTTTGTTGCTAAAATAATAGCTAATAAAAGGTTAGCTAATAAGTTTGCACTCAATACTTAGTGAAACTTAGATGATTTAGGACATTGTTTACACATTGAAACTCATTGAAACTTGTGCTTTGAAATAATTAAAATTAACTTGTTGTTGTGTAACAGTATGTTGTGTTGATATCCAAGTGAATTTCAATAGTCCAGTGATTTTGAGTGAATTTCAATAGTCAGTGAGTTTTGTTGTTTTCTGATAACCTCCAGATATTTAAGAGTTTGTGTCATTATAAATACTTTGTTGTTGTAATATTGGAATTTTGTGGTTAGTAATAACCTCCAAATATTGGAGATTTTGTGGTATAGTGAATATTTTGAATTTGTTGTTTTTGTTGATAAATTTGTGACGTTACAATGACGGCCTCCTCTGCTAAAGCCAAAATACGTTCTGAGTTACGGTGGTTAGCGTCTGCAGTCGCATTGTTGGATCGACCTGATAGGACGGAGGCCTTGTTGAACAGATACGTAGATCTGCCCGTACGTTTGGCTGTTGTTGATGAACAGTATGCCTTATTTTTGGAAAAGACTGTTGAGGCCGATGTGGAAATGCGACAAGAAGTCGGTTTGGATGTGGACCAGTGTTATGATTTTGCGGACAGAATTACCCAGGTGGCTCGACCTTTGCAAGTGGCAAGAGAGAATGAACCGAGCCCGTCCCCGGTCACATCTAAGAGTATGCCCCCTCTATTTGCTAGATTGGCCCCCTTAGATTCAAGGCGTTTTGCTGGCCGTCTAGAGGACTGGGAGGGCTTTATTAATATTTTTGATAGTCTCGTACATGCCCGGGATGATTTGACCCAGGGCCAGAAGTTGGCTTACTTGTTATCCGTGTTGGAAGGGGAGGCCCTTGAATCGGTTCAACATTTGGCCCCCTCGGATGAAAACTACCCTATTGCTAGGGATTTGATTGCCCGTCGGTACCAGAACGTACGACGTCTGGCGGACAACCATGTTGCCGCCATTTTGAATTTACCCCGCGTTGCCAGCGTGATGCACTTGAGAGTGGCTTTGTTGAATCCGCTGTTGGTTGCCTACAACGCATTAAAAAACTTAAAACTCCCAGTGGAGCAGTGGTCGTTTTTGTTACTGCACATTGTCCTGGGAAGGTTGCCGGACTCTGTTAAGGTCCGTTTTGAGCAGCAGTATGGTGGGGATAGTGCGACTTATCTGCCACCCTTCTCGGACCTCTTGACGTTCCTGGAAGGAGAGAGTAGACTGGCAGATAATTCCTCTCTGGCCGGTCCTATGGGACCCGAACGACCTGTGCCACAGAGTAGGTCCCCCACCGGACCCCCCCGAAGGGGGCGTATGGCCCCTCGCGCGCCCGGCCGCTATGCCGCCGTCCAGGAGACCGCCCGCTGCTTGTACTGTCGGGAACCGGGTCACAGCACGACCCGTTGTGATAAGTTCCTCGACCAGCGCGTCCAAGGCCGTCGAGCGATCGCGCGACAACGGACATGGTGCTACTCGTGCTTGGGCCTGCACATGCAGCGCGAATGTACCCAAGCGCACCCATGCCGCTTTTGTAAGGGCAACCACCATCCCCTCCTCTGCATGAACAGCCCAGAGGGCGGCGGAGCGCCGCAGCGCGTCGCTGCAGGATCACCTCGTATGGGTGGGGGTCTCGGACCCCCCGCGGTGTTTGCATCCCGCAGCAGTTCTAGTGGCCACCAGAGTGGCCCCAGACGCTCTCCACCACGTTTGGAGCCTCAAACGGGCGGGGGTCCCAGGGACCCCCCCATGGGAAACCGATCCCCAAGGATGGGGATGAGTCATGCGAGCGTTGCCGGAGGTCGTAGAGGCCCCCCGCGACGTTTTGAGCCTCGCACGGGCGGGGGTCCCACGGACCCCCCCATGGGAAATCGGTCCCCAACTAGGGGGTTCGATTTTGCGAGCGATGCGGGAGGTCGTAGAAGCCCCCCGCAACGTGTTGAGCCTCGCACAGCCGGGGGTCCCCGGGACCCCCCTTCTGAAAATCGGTCACCGTGCCCCCGCGACTATGGGGCGACGTACACGGTGGATGATAGGCACCGATTCTCGCCGCCGCTCGCCGAATACCCGCGTTTGGAGCGGCGCCCGCCCCGTCTTCAAGGGGCCGGGAGATATAACCCGCCTGATACCGGGCGATTTGGACGTAGGCAGTATGTGGGAGACTGGGACCCACTGGATCGCTATGAGCGACCCCCTTACCATGGGGGGACGTCTGGGGACCCCACATACTAGCAATCAACGTGTTTACGGTCGATTGTAGCCACCCCTCCAGAGACCGTTTTGTTGCCCACGGCCTCTGTGCTTGTCAGGGGATTGAATGGCGACCTTGTGGAAGTTCGCGCCTTGTTGGATTCCGGTGCTCAGGGGTGTGTTGTGTCATCTTGGTTAGTTAGGCGGTTGGGCCTCAAGGTGCACCCCCACACGGAAGGCGTGAGAGGTGTTGGCGATGTGAAAGTCCCCGGGTTGTTAGGGCATGTTGACTTCACATTTACATCACGTAATAAGTCCACGCCAGGCATTAAGACCTCGGCGATTGTGTTGGACACAGTTGTTGGCCGTCAACCTTCAGTTGACTTGGGACCGAGTATGTTGTCTTTGGTGTCTGATTCCCCACTCGCCGATCCAAATTTCTTCCGCCCAGGCCCGATTGATGCTCTCCTTGGAGCCGATGTCCTGGGGCGAGTTTTGTTGACGGGGAAGCGAGTTTTGCAGCCAGATGGCTTGGTAGCTCTGCAGACGACACTCGGTACAGTTGTGATGGGCCCTGCTCGCCGCGTTTTGGATTCCCTTGATGAGGATCGCGGTCTTGTTTTTAATGTGTCTCTCTCCGAAGTGGTGCAGAAGTTTTGGGAGGTTGAGGAACCTCCACCAGCCCCGCGGGTAGACCCAGTAGCGGATGAATGCGAGTTGTATTACCAGAATAACACTGGTCGCCTCCGCTCTGGTCGTTTGATCACCCGTCTCCCCTTTCGTGCCGGCCGACCTCCTCTGGGCGAATCCCGACCGCTAGCGGAACGTAGGCTAGTGGCGATGGAGCGTCGCATGAGCAAGGATCCGGTCTTCCGCCAGAAGTATGTTGAATTCATGCGGGAGTATGAGGAGTTAGGGCACATGTCCGTGAGCGATTTGGATTGGCGCTCCGTTGAGCACTTCTTTTTGCCGCACCACGCCGTTTTGAAATCCGGAAAGATTCGGGTGGTCTTTGACGGTTCGGCTCCCACCTCCACTGGAGCGTCCTTGAACCAGTGTCTGCATGTAGGTCCCAAGCTGCACACGGAGATCTCAGACATTTTGACCAACTTCCGGCGGCACCAAATTGTATTTATGACTGACATCCGGATGATGTTCAGACAAACGGTCATCCATCCAGAGGATAGGAGGTACCAATTGATTTTGTGGAGAGAGAGTCCTAGGGACCCCTTGTTGATTTATGAATTGAATACGAATACGTACGGTTTGGCTTCGAGCCCGTTTGTTGCGATTCGTTCTTTGTTGGAGTTGGCCGAGAAGCAGCGCTTGAGATACCCTCGCGCCTCCGCCATTTTGGCCAGTGACGTCTATGTGGACGACATTTGCACGGGCGCCTCATCTGTCTCAGAGGCGATTGTCCTGAGAGACGAACTCACCGCCCTTTTGAAGTCGGGAGGTTACGAGTTGAGGAAATGGATATCCAACTCGCCTGATGTACTGGTAGGTTTGCCCGAAGAGCACCAGCAGGACCCCCACCTATTCGAAAATGTTGATAATCCCCATGTGGTGACCGTCCTTGGCGTACAGTACAAACCGGTCTCTGACACGTTCACTTATTGTGTGGATTTACGACCACCGAAAGTCTGGACCAAGCGTTTAGTATTGTCTACTGTCGCACGTACCTTTGACCCCAATGGGTGGATTTGCCCCGTGCTGTTTATGGCCAAGTGTTTCTTGCAACGGTTATGGGCTTCGGGTGTGTCGTGGGATGAACCCCTCTCGGACGAGTTACTCCGAGATTGGTCGAGCTTCGTTTCATCCCTCCCCGAGATTAATGAAGTGCATTTGCCGAGGCTATTCCTCCCTTCTGAAAATTGTAAAGTTACTCTTCACGGCTTTTCCGATGCCTCCGAACGTGGATTTGCTGCGGCCGTGTACCTCCGCACCGTTACTGTTGACGGAGTTGTTGCTGTGCATCTGGTGATAGCGAAAAGCAAAGTCGCTCCCCTTCGGACTCGTCATACGATCCCGAGGTTGGAATTGTGTGGAGCTGCCCTCCTAATGCGTTTGTTGAACCACGTATGGCTCACTTTAGGTCGATCTATTGCAATACAAGAGGTTTATGCTTGGACGGACAGTCAGGTCGTCCTTTGTTGGTTGAAGGCTCCGGCGCACACCTTGGACGTGTTTGTGGCCAATCGAGTGTCGCAGATTTGTAATTCCGACATCGAGTTGATTTGGAGACACGTGCCGGGAACCATGAATCCCGCGGATTGTGCGTCTCGGGGTTGTGTAGCCCCAACCCTAATTAACCACCCCCTCTGGTGGGGCCTGAGTCGGAGTGGCCGCCCTCTCCAGCGTTGTCGAACGTAGCCGTTCCTGATATGCGGGCATGCGTCCTGGAGACTAACCCCGCCGGGGAAAAGGATTTGTTGTTGGATCGGTACAGCTCCTTACAGAAGCTGCTTGGTGTTACCGCTTGGATCAGACGTTTTGTGTACAATTGCAGAAACCCACGCGCGAGGCGTGATTCGTCGGTTCTCACTCCGGACGAGCGTAGGGACGCGCTCTTGTTTTGGGTCCGGAGAGTACAAGCTGATAGTTTTGAGTCCGAGATTGAAATTTTGCGTTTAGGCCGTCGCAAGTTGAAGGGCGCGGTATCGCGATTAAATCCCTTCCTGGACGAGAGTGGGCTTTTGCGAGTCGGCGGAAGACTTCGAAATGCGAACCTGCCGTATGGAGCTCGTCACCCCCTTTTGTTACCTAAAGCCGGACATTTGACTCAACTGATAATAACAGATCGCCATGTGAATGCACAACATGCTGGCTGTAATGCTTTGTTGGCCATTTTGCAGCGTGAATTTTGGATTTTGTCTGCTCGTCGAGCCATTCGCACTGTGGTTTTCCGTTGCCTGCCTTGTTATCGATTGAAGGCCGCGACCATGCAGCCCCAGATGGGTGATTTGCCTGCTGATCGCGTCACGGAATGTAGAGCTTTTGCCGGAGTCGCCACCGACTTCGCCGGTCCCTTTACTGTAAAGGCTTCGAGACTGCGTAATGCTAAAACCTATAAGGCGTACTTGTGCGTGTTTGTGTGTTTGTCCACCAAGGCTGTCCACTTGGAAATTGTCTCGGAATTGTCTACCGAAGCCTTTGTCGCCGCCTTGAGCAGATTTGTTTCCCGTAGAGGACTGCCGACATTGATACGTTCCGATTGTGGTACTAATTATAAGGGAACGTGTAATTATCTTAAGGACGTAGTTAAGTTTTTTGTTGATAATAAAATAGACATTGGAACCACCCTCTCCCGGCGTGGGATAATCTGGAAGTTTAGCCCACCAGCTTGTCCGACCTGGGGAGGAATTTTTGAAGCTTGTGTAAAGGCTGCCAAGACACACTTGCGTCGCGTGATTGGAGAAACTATTCTCACGTTTGAGGAACTTGATACGGTATTTTGTAAAATTGAGGCCGTCCTCAACTCGCGACCCTTGTGCCCGTTGTCTTCGGACCCGAATGACCTGGAAGCGTTGACCCCAGGTCATTTCTTGATCGGACAGCCCCTTTTGGCGTTGCCTGAATATCCGATTCAGGATGTAGGATCCCATCGTTTGTCGCGATACCAACTTTTGAGACAGATGTCCCAAAACTTCTGGGCACGTTGGTCGATGGAGTATTTGCATATCCTACAACAGCGCGTGAAGTGGACAGATAAAACCACCCCACCCCAGACTGGCGACCTCGTGTTGATTAAGGATGCTAACCTGCCGCCCCTATGTTGGCGAAGGGGGCGCATTGTTAAACTCTACCCCGGAACTGACGGAGTTCCTCGTTTTGCTGAGGTTTTGGTTCGAGATTCGGTTTTGAAGAGAGCAGTTAGTGGGCTCTCCCGATTACCCGTAGATTGACGTACCGTTCTTAACGGTCCGGGGCGGGGGGATGTTCGGAAAAGATCGACGTTTCTGAACGCAACTCTAATGTCACGTCAAATTGACATTAGCTGTCACTTGAAGTTGACAGGGACACTTGATTGGAATTCTTCTTGGAAAAATGTCGGAATGATTTTGCTGAATTTGTTAGAAGTCGCTCGCGTTGAATGTGCCTGGCATATCGGGTTTGAATACATCTTAAATTATCTATGTGATCCCGTTTTGTACGACCAAGGTTTTGATGCCATCTCTGGAGTGGCCGGTCGCGGATGCTTTGAAAGATAACCTTTTCTACCACACGCGCTTGTTGTCGGGACACTATATCGTAATAAAAAAAGCTCCCACGTGTGTGTCTTTGTGTATCTATTGTTGAAACGCCCAGTGTCTTGTGAACGCTGTTATTTGTGTTATGAGTGAGGTGACTAATTGGTAAGGTCTGCAGAAGAAGACGGAGCCACAGGGGGGGCCCCCCTCTCCCCACGCTGCCCAGGGACTTTCTACAGCACAGACCACAGTATGTAAAATCACCTTACTTCACATTCTCTCCGCTGTGTATCGCAGTCCAATTGTTCGGTTTACATCCCCGCTGAAACCTAGTTTTTGTCCGGAGTCTATATTAGTAATACCAGCTTCCACTGCGCTAGCCGACTCCGCGGTATAGGCAGGGGTGTACTGAACACTACTGATGGTCACACCACACATTACATTCACATTACATCATATTGTCATAATTCTTGTAACTAGTGTGTAAAAAAGCACTACAATTGAACTACAATTGAAACACGATTGAGACACGATTATGACTTAACGTTAGCAGGCTTGGCCCCCAGGTGTATTGTGGTGAATATCAATTGTTCCTTAATGCCGAAAAGTGTCACGTGATAACATTCACGAGAAAACATGCACCAATTTTGCATATGTACGTACAAGATTGATAACGTGATGTTAAAACGTGTAGACGTGATAAGGGACTTAGGAATAATAGTTTACAGTTGGGACTCTCCTTCAATTCACATTTTGAACAAATAAAAAAAGAGCTTTTCGCTATCTTTGTTTTATAGGTAGGGTCTCAAAACCGTTCAGTAACCTTTTAACTTTAATAAAACGTTTTTTTTTAAATGTAACCGTCTTTGAAAAGAAGTTTAAAACAAAATTAACAAACACTAAAAAACGAAAAAAAAAATTATAATTTTTAATTCAAAGGACGAAAATGCGCGACTCTTTTTTACTTATCTTGGTACTTACTGAACTGTTTGAAGTCGGTGCCAAGTCTAATAGGTATTTGAGGTAAATACGTCCTACACCTCACGCTTGGGACCGTTTTTTTTATGTTTGTTATTTCACTCAGTATAATTCGTTCTTATTCTTTTTGGATTGGCACCGACTTCAAAATCGGTCAAGTGCGAGTTGGACTCGCCCATGAAGGGTTCTGTACCCACTTAACGTACCTATTGCTTAAATCTAGCCAAAATTCCAATATAAAGTCAGCAAAATATAACTTTGTTCTTATAGAGTTTGTAAGAATGACAAAGTTATATTTGCGGTTTTTGAAATATGTTATATCTCAAAAAGTACATACCTACTATATCTCGTTCAAACCAATTTTCGTTGGAAGTTTTTATTAAGATCTACAGCATATATTTTCCTAGATTTTTCACTCTTTTATTTCAAAAGTTAGAACCTTTATGTTATTTTTCAAGACCTATCTATCTATAGACACCCTACTCGAATATGTTTAATTAAAAAAATATTTTTAAGTTTCAGTTCTATGTATGAAGAGCCCCCTTTAGTTTTTTATTTTTTATACATGACGAATCTATAAGGGTTCCGCTTTTTGCCATTCGGCTACGGAACCCTAAAAAGGTGTGATTCTGATAGATCTTGCGTTCCTTAACATTTATTATTATGGCACCGAAGCTGTAACTTCATTTTTAGGGTTCCGTAGCCGAATGGCAAAAAACGGAACCCTTATAGATTCGTCAAGTCTGCCTGTGTTTGAACGAGATTAAGCACTTTTTGAGATATAATACATTTTCAGAAACCGCAAATGTTACTTTGTCATTCATATTAACACTTAAATTTTTTGCTGGCAAAAAATGAAAGTGTTATTTTGGTTTAGTTTAGGTAATAATGTAAGGTAATGATGTAAGGAAATGATCAATAAATGGTAAAGAAATCAGCTTACGATGTGTAACGTATTTTTTTATATTGATATCAGTAGGTACAATTTGATGATAATGATGTATTTATGTGCCTGTCTGTTTGTTAGTCTCTCTGTCCCGCAAAATATACTTAGCAACACTAATATAGCTGATACATCGGAATAACACACAACCTACTACAATTTATAAAGATTTTGTGTAATTATCATTCAAATGAATAACTTAGGAGTTACCGCAAAAAAATTTCTTGGTATCCAACAAAAATAGGGCAGTTAAAAAAAGAGAAACGGGATGCCAATTTTAGTGTTCGGTGTTTTAGAAGTGTGCCACGTGTTGCAATGGATGTCAATTGGTATTGACCTTAAAACAATAAAAACCTTTGTGTTATGTTGAGCTAGGGTAGCAATAACAAACCTTTATTATTTGTCACTTGTTTTGATTTATTTTCACGTTGTGCCAAAAACTACGGTCTTTCTGTATGGAATGCGCGAAGAAAGATTTCTGTTATTAAGTTCCTGTTCAAGTTGATCCAAGGTCATATTGATTCTCCAGATATAGTTGAACACACAAAATTCACACTTCCTCGAAGCGGAAGTAGGTTGCACAATCGCAAATTCTCAATACATTCACCCTCCCTTTGTGTAAGTCAAGACTCGGTCATCACTCGCCACTGTATCGTTCGTATGTGTCATACATAACTCCATCAGATTCAATTTTGATGTCTTTAACGGTTCTGTGGCCTAAGCAAAGAAAGCCTTAAAAATATGTTCTCATAAAACTTTTACTTTTATTTTATAGTATAATGTTTAGTTAGTAAGGTAATTTTATAATTGTTTTAGTTATACTTCCCAAGCCGGAAATAGTCAGTGTTTATTATTATAATCTATTTTACATTGTTATTATATTGCTATTTTACGCATGTTTTGCTTGCATTGAGTAGGTTATAATATGTAGTGCAATCCATACTAATATTATAAATGTGAAAGTGTGTTTGTTTGTCCATCTTTTACGTCAAAACGGAGCAACTGATCAACGTGATTTTTGGTATGGGGATAGTTTGAAAGCTGGAGAGTAACTTAAGCTACTTTTTATTACGGAAAATTGTAAAATAAAATCGGTAATTTTGTATGGAAAATAGTTTTAACTGTCGTACCTACGATACAAAACTGTAATTTCTTCCATGGCCGCTTTCGCGTCTGCGCGTGGTCAAAATCGAATACTAATCTTTTCCGTAAGATTAGTAAAAAACCATGTACTGTATTAGCGTCAAAAATGTCCCAGTCGCGCATGCGCGCAGACTTATCTGTTACGTACCTATAAAACTTCTTCGTGATTATTTATTTTCATCTGTCTCATATTGGTGAGACCTGACCAAAGAGCTTAGACTAAATACTGAGGTGACTGGAGTTTTCATCCTGAATAAAAAAGTGTGTTCAGCAAATTTGTCATTTAGTACGTAGTGACTGTCAGTTGTCTCATATGACCATACGTATTTTTTCAAAGTGTAGGTGAGACGGAAGACAGCCACATTGCCACAAAAAAGTGTTAGTACTGCACTCTCCAGTTACCTCAGTACTTAGTCTAAGCTTTTTGGACCTGACAGTCTCAGGAAACATTTCCATAGAGTTTTGAGGCAATTTTATGTTTTCACGGTAAGGTAAAAATCTCAACTTTTAAAAACTACTTTTGTTATACAACATAATAATACAAACATTCACATAGAAACAAGAAGCGATTTTACATTTTTACGTTTAGGTAAAATTCCAACTTCAAGTGAGAAATGTTTTTAAATTTCTTTACATACTTACTTATTAGAAATACGTACGTATACAGAAAGTAATTGCGGCTCAGGAAACATTCACAGGTAAATTATAAGCGTTTTTACGGTTTCACGTTTAGGTAAAACTCTCAACTTCTATTATGAAATGTTTCTGAATTCCTTCATGTAATCATTCTTATTATAAATACATACGTATATACGTATACATATGTATTTGAGGCTGAGGAAACATTAACAGAGATTTTAGAAGCGGTTTAACGTTTTCACGTTTAGGTAAAAATATCAAGTTCTAGTAAGAAATGTTTTTCGATTCCTTCATATACTCATTCTAACTCGTAATACTTTATGCAGAAAGTATTTGAGGCTAGGGAAACAATAACGGAGAAATTAGAAGAAATTTTATGTTTTCACGTTTGAGTTAAAATCTCAACTTCTAGCAAGAAATGATTTTTAATTCCTTTATAAAGTGATTTTATCTAGTAATAGGTACGCATACAAGAAGTAATGAGACTAAGGCACCATTAACAGAGAAATTAGAAGCGATTTAACGTTTTCACGTTTAGGTAAAAATCTCAAGTTCTGGTAAGAAATGTTATTGGATTCCTGCATATACTCATTCTAGCTCGTAATACGTACATACGTACTGCATACGCAGATGGTATTTCCGGCCAAGAAAACATTAACGAAGAAATTAAAAGCAATTTTATGTTTTCACATTTAGGTCAAAATCTCAACTTCTAGCAAGAAATGTTATTTTGTAACTTTATTACCTTATTCTACATAGTAAAAGGTACGCATACAGAAAGTAATGAGGCTAAGGAACCATTCTCAAAGAAATTGGAAGCGATTTTCACGCGCTCACGGCACGTCAAAAATGACTAACTTGGCGTGGGAAATATTCTTGGATTCTTGCAGATCCTTAATCAGCATTACTTACTCTACAATCGTGCCAAATTTGAACGACGGGGGAATTTATCGGGTTACATATGCCCCGTTGATCGGACTATAATGTTAGTTCGTAACAATCGTAACCTTTTTTCTCCGTTTAAAAAAAAGTCAGTCTGTGCCATATAAAGTTTTCATTTAGTTCGTGAGCCTTCATGTAGTACTATTTTTGATCGAAGATCCAATCCCAAAGTCCCATCGGAGCTGGTTGTGAGACGGGTCGATTTTTTCTAAATACTTCATTTATAAACGCTGTTAATTGTAAACATTTGTCTGGAAACAAAGCTAACCAACGCGTTGCTGAGTTGATGGCAACATGTTTTTATCAACACAGAATGTTGCATAGTTGACCAGCTATATAAAGCCCCGTATTCATGGTAAACATTTGTTTAGCAACAGTTGCTAAACATTGTTGGTGAGCGGCGAGAATGTTGCTAGCAACTATGTTTAAATCAATACAGGTTGTCCACACGCCAGTCTGCGTTAAAATGTTGCCCACTATTTAAATTATGCCAATTGCATTATTTTATCATTGCTCCACACTACTGCCATGTTTATAAACTGTTGCAAACTCGTCCACACACGTCAACAATTGTCGCTAAACTGATGTTTACGCTTGTCGGGCGAGAGCTTGTCAACATGATGCTGTCAACTCTGCAACACGCAGTGTTGCCAGCAACATGTTGACAGCAACTCCGCAACACGTTGATTCAACTTTGTTGCTAAACAAATGTTTACCATGAATACGGGGCTTACACATGACTAAATTGTTTCAGCAACTTTGTTGTTGTTCATAAACCAAGTTGACCAACAAAATGTTTACCATAAAATACGTTGCTTAAAATATAATATTAAATACATGCTCAAAATATTGAAAATGAAGTATTAGACAATATAAGTTACTTACTGGAAAAAATTGTCCTGTCTTACAAATAGGACTCGTACCCACGACCTTTCACTTTCCGGGTCAATGCTCTAAAGACTAGTGAAAATAAAATGTCGTGATAAAAATTGCATTGTAAATGCAAAAAAGTAAAAATATTTTTTTAACATGTGATAGGAAGTAGATAGAGGAACACTAATTTGTACCTAAATGCAAAAGTAACTCTGTCTGTCTGTTACCCTTTCACGCATAAACCACTGGACCAATTTTGATGTTTTTTGTCATCGATAGCTAAATTGATGCAAACGACCGACAAATGACAAGCTACATTTGGCCGCAAAAAATTTAAAAGATCCCTGAGATACCCGAATTACACGCACGCATACGCTATTGAGAGCATACACAAGTAACATTCATATCGTGTTCATCGATATTCATTGCGATTTTGATCACACTTGAAGTTATCAATATAACTTAATATTGAGTCGTTATCTAACTAAACATTCGTACAATTTGTCGTTGCAACTACTAGTAAACCGTTAATTGTGAAGTTGCATTATTATTGCACCGCTATACCGCAGAGAATTGAGTATTTTGATCATATTCATGTTGACTGCAAGTTCGAACTAAGTTTGTAACAATTCTGTAGTTTGTTTTGCGTTCAGATAAAGGAATAAACTGTTCACAACGCGTTGTGATCACTGTATGTATAATAACCACATCGCGAAACCCGTGTTATGGGTCTAATCAAAGCGCACACGACGCGTAGTGAGAATCACAGAAAGAACACATAGCGAAATTCGTGTCGTGGCTGTCATGTTTTACGACCACAACGCATTGTGGCAATAAAGAATTGCCATGACGCGTTCTGGGCTTAAAAAATACAGTAGTGCTTCGTGTTAGTGTATATGACAATGAATGATGAGCGTTTAATGATATGAACAGCAAAACGCATGGTCATTTCATGAAATGGTCAATCGCTAGTGATCATATCGTAAAATAGTTACATTGTGCCCCGATAGACGCGCTGATGTCGTTTTGTTATTGTTTGTTGGCATATTTTTTATTACAAAAGTTAGTAATAATGCGACAATTTGAGATACAAGTGCAGGCAAATGCACGTTAGAGTGTAGCAAAGGGACGAAGTGCTTAGAAAACGCAAATCATATCACGACGGACAAATTGTAATTAAATAACCTGCATATCTGATGAAGCTTTTTTCACTAAAATTAAATAAGTTATATAAATTATTTAAATTTTTACTTTTTTGCATTCACCATGCAATTTTTATGGTTGAAAAATGGAAAATGAAGTATTTAGAAAAAATCGACCCGTCTCAGAACCAGCTCCGATTTCTTCTTTAGCGATTGTCAAATATCTGGAAAGGTATTTCTTTCGCGTGTGGGGGTAGTAATATCTTTACATTGATAAAATTAACGCTGGCTATACAGCGTGTAAGAAGTATTTGATAAATTCGACGCTTCTCGTAGCGACTCCGTAGCTCAGTGGTTAGAGCAGTCGCCCGGATAGCGAAAGGTTCGAGTCTTATCGGAGTTGGTTGTGAGACGGGTCGATTTTTTCTAAATACTTCATTTTCCATTTTTCAAGTTATATAAATGTCAATTGATGTAACTGGATTCGCATACAATCGTTTGTTGGTTGAAATTGATTCAATATTTGTTTCGACAATTATATAGGTACAATTGACGTAACGGCTGCGTTGTCCAGTCTTGTATTTTTTGCCTGCTCATTAATATGTATGGTATGCTATATGGATTGGGCAGGCCAATGAGGTATCTACGTGACCGGAAAATGGATTATCAGTAACCAATTTTCTTCATTTTCTTGTGAATTACGCTCAATATTACATTGACAGTATGGTAGTCTTTTTAACATACAAATAGGGTTTTGTGAACATGATGATTGGAATATAACAGTTCGTTCACACGACGATGTTTGACGTTTTATCTTTGTTCACGAAGCGTCTTTTTTTGACGTGTGTTTACACGATTACGAATCGTGAAAAATTACTGATACGTCTTTCCTATATTTTAGAGATTCGTGTTAATTGACGAACCGACAATGATTAAAACGTGTGAACGAGCCTTAACTTAGAATTTTTCACGTACACTTTTTTATATCTGCTGCTGGTACGTTTTCGCGCTACGATGAGAAAGAAATTATAATTTAACTATAAACATTAGAAATTAAGCCTAGATATTTTGAATAGTTACTGTGTATCTTATTAAAAATAACAATATTTAATTTAATAGTCTATGAAGTTTACCTAACTGAAGCAATATAAGTATAAAAAGAAATGGTTATTTTTGGTGCTTGTATTATTAAATTATTATTATGTGGGTTTCCTTTTTCAATATAGGTACTCAGAGTATGAAAATGGTATTACTCAGAGTCTCAGCTTTTGGTTTTAAGCTGTAGCTTAGCAGCTTAGTCGGGACTTAAGCACTAAACACATATTTAACTGAGCAATACTAACTTTTAAACTCGATAACTGACTTTATCCATTTCCATAAAAAAACTTAATACAGCTTTTGAATCACCAACAGTAGCGTAGAATAACGTCCAAATGATAATGCAAAGTTTTGACCTTTCATATTAGATAGCAGATAGAGCATAGCTTCTAGGCCCAAAATAATATTTAACATTAATTCAGCAATATGGCTAGACAGATATTGCTCTTTGTCGGAGCTAATCAGATTATCGTTTATTTATTAATTAAAAGCTAGCCATTAGGGACAGGACAAATACCCTTCTAGCGTAAAGCTGAAAGCTTTGAAATATACGATAAATTAGTGTTCAATTATTCTATCATATTTTGGCGATGTAAGTAAAGTAATTGCTGCTATAGCAAACATTTTAACTCTTTATATAAGGAATGCAGAATCATTGAAACATAAAAATAACGTTATAATAATAAAGGAGTGTTTTTTTCGTTGAAAGTTTTTAAGTAAACCACTAATCGGATAAATATTTTTTGTGTTGAAAGTTTTTACGTAAACTACCAATCGGATGTTAAAGATCATGGGCTCAATGTCAATCATCTAAAGTCGTTTTATGATCATAAGATCGATCATGCGATACGATCCTAAGTCCAAGCAGGCTTAGTTGTGTCTGGAGGTTAATCAGTAATTAACTAAAGTCATTGCATTCATTTTATTTCATCATGTCAGCCGAACGACACCCACTGGGCATAGGCGTCCCCTAAAGGATCTCCATAACGATTTTATTTACTTAACTTTAATTAATGTTTTAGATTTCATTACTTATATAGTTATCTTTGTCCACTGTTAGTCATACCTACTCCTTAACCTAAATAAGACCTACTACTTTTAAGATCTGTTTAGAATTAGAAACTTTGTAATTATCTAGCATGAAACTGAAATAAATTTTATTATTATTATTATTAAAACGGCAAAATGTTTGCCAAGCCAAAACATGAACTTGACAAGCTTTTTTGCTGACTGTACTTAAATACTGTATTGTCATCTAAACCAAACCTGTATACAAAATTTCAGCTCTATCGGACACTGGGAAGTGGGTCAAATTAAGATTGCAAGATTTGTCCCCCACTAACTAACTAACAAACTAACTAACATGGCAAGTTGAATAAAAGCTTGTAAAAAAAAAAAAAAAAAAAAGTAAAAATATAATAACAAAAAAAATATGTCAAAATTGCTGTCATTTTAATAGTGATGTAGTGATGCATGCTTGAATCATTTATCGACTTATTATCGATTATTTTCAATGACAAATGAGGAAGCTTAATATAATTTAAATTAGTAGTAGTAATACTTAGATTCCTAATTGCTCTTTACAGGCAAGCCTTTTCATTTGATTTTTAAAATGAAGTTTTGCAACTAAAATAGTGACACTAGGCAGCATTACAAGTAAAACAGTTGAAGTGCGATAACAGCTTTTATTACGTAGGGTTTAAAGGCGGTCTCAAGGTCAATATGTATAGCCTGATGTGCCACCGTATGTACAAAAGAACAATATTAAAACAAAATATAATTTAAACCAAAACGGACGTTATACGATCTCGTGCAGAAAATATTTCACTTTGTTTCAGGTAGCTATTATTAGCCGTTTGATGAATGATTTGAATTCCGTTTTTAGTTAACATGAACTTAATTTATATTTTCTGTTACATATTTAAAACCCTTTGAAAGTTGAAACTCGTTTCAAATAAGGGGTCTCTTGACAGACAGATGGACAACAAAGTGATCCTATAAGGGTTCCGTTTTTAAAAAAACTGTGCTCTATTATACTTTCACAAGAAGCTTTATTAGTTCAAAACAAAATAAAATTGAAAAATTATTTACTGAAATAAAACGAAAACGCATCAGCAACCTTTACTTGTTGACCGATCTGTATTAATTATCATGATTCATGATCCTTGTAGGACATAAAAGTAAAAAAAGATATTACACATCAGTGGCCATAATGTCTTCTAATACGAAGCGTATCATGTGAAATGATATGAGATACATGTTTTACTGTAAAATACACGGTTTCTGCCGTTAGCAAAATGATGTGAAAATTTTATTTACGCCGTATTTGTTATAAGCATGGACCAAATACCTTAATAAAATAAAAATAAATATGGTATAACGTTTGGTTTCACCACATAAGACATTAAAATTTCTCAATTTTTACGTTCACGAAATAACTAATTGTCAAGGATAGTTTCAACATTGCAAAATATATATATATAACAACAAAATAACAAGAAATACTTTTACAAATTATGACAGTCCTGCTATAAATATGAGGATCGTGTCGATCTGGACCATAAGAAATGCGAGTGTCATAGTAACTATGAATATTTGTGTTTGGTTTAGGTACCTACCTACTTATATTACTTATAAAAACCCTTTTTATTTCTGGAACGCAAGTTACTTATCTTGTAATGAGTTTTTTACATTGTTGTCAGGTAGGTATTTGAAACGAAAAATATTAAAAATATTAATTAGTAAGTGTCTAAAATTGTATACAAGCTACATTAGTCATAGACTATTATTAGCGGCAATTATTAACTACAGGTTAAACACAAATATCAAATTATGTACAAGAAAAAGTTTTTGATTTATCTACGCTTCTTTTCTTTATTCCTTTTGAGAATAAGGTGCTGGGCTACGGGTTTTATAACATTTCTCAAAGCAAGGCTCTTAAGAGATCACTTCACCGCGCGTCTCCCCGTTTCCAGATGTAAGACGTGTGATAGCCTAGTTGTCTAGAAGCAGTGCCAAGACAGGAGTTGAAAGGGATATTCTACAAATGTGACTTAACTTTACAACAAATGCTTCTGAAATATAGGTAAAAGAAAGCTCTGTGTGCCTTTAACTATTTGCTTTAGAAAATCGTAAAGATGGAACGAGTTTCTTTTATTCGTTGCTGTGAGTATCAAAATTATCTGGATTCCATGTTTGATCCCGCTATTTTGACGGACACATTTATAATGTGACTATGTCAGCTTATACTTTTGTAAGAAATCTATCTATACCTTTATTTTATACACCATTTGAATGATTAATGCTTACATAAATAAATGTACGTATTTCTACGCGACACGAAATTTTATAATAGGACTTTAATACGGAAAATGCACCTGAATAATACAAGCGCTATTTTAGTGTTTTATCACGATTAGATGATTAACACTTCTCTTACTTCCTTTTTAAGATTAAGATTGTAATAAAGCAATCGACAAAACTACTTTTCGAGTTCCAAGACTAAAAAGTAGACATCACTGGCAAATGTTTCGCAAAAAAAACAAGCGCAACTAAAAAGAGGTGCAAATGCGAGTTGAAAAATCATCCATATATCAAAACGGGCAGCGAAACATGGGCTTTTAAAATGGCTCTTCTCGCAAAAAAAGCATGAAATATTACTGTAAACAGGGAAAAGCTTCTGTGCCCGTTTTTAGGTACAAAATCCCGCTGGATCCACTGACAGTCGGGTGTATGAGCGAACATACCCCGCCTTAATAGGATAACTTGATGGATGGCACAGTGATATTTAAATCAGTTAGCAGAAACTAAATTGCTTTTTCATAAAAAGTATATTTGACGACCGATTTGGCGCAGGGGTAGGCTACCTGCCTTCTGCGCCAGAGGTCTCGGGTTCGATTCCCGAACAAGACAAATATTTGTGTGCATGAACATGTCTATTTGTCTTGGTCTGGGTGTTTTCTATGTATATTAAGTATGTATTTACAAACAAAAAGTATTTAAGTATATATTTATCCGTTATCAAGTTTTCCATGATACAGTTTCTTAATGAAATTAACATGGGCTTAGATAATTGGTGTGAATGTTAGAAGTTATTTCTTTATTTATTTATATTTGATAAAGTCCTTGGAGTATTAAATATCGAACATGTGTTGGTTTTATCTGAATTATGTAGGAGTATAGAAAAAAATTAAATTATTGCGGGAAGCCGCTGGATGCGGGCAGCGCAGGACCGATCGTTGTGGAGATCCTTGGGGGCGGCCTATGCCCAGCAGTGGGCGTCGTTCGGCTGACATGATGATGATGATGATGATAGAAAAAATATGAGGCGATATAAGAGTTCTGGTGTAGCTTACTTGATTGGCTTTTGTTTCATTTATTGTTACAATATTCTACTTATCTCTTGATATTTTTTTTTAAATAGTTTTAAACGTCTCAAGAAGGAACATAGAAAATAAATAAAGAAATCGAAATACACGTTCAAGATAGTCGCGGGTTTCTTGTAATTATTGCTAAAACAAAGGTTTTTATTCAATGATAAATAAGTAGTACAACATTTATTTTCATTCTACATAGTTTGAGCCTCAGGTTTTAGGTAACTCGTTTTATTTTGAGTTTGTTATTAGTTTGGTAGCTCAGTCACAGCTCAAAGCTATTACCTTTCATAAATGCAAACGCATAATTTATACATTCACATCACACCCAAAATATGACTCGTGGCATACATCATGCTTAATGACGCCTGCACTAAGTGGAAAATATAGGTACAGGGATTTTGGCCATCCATTTTGACGGATAAATGGAAAATTAATATTTATTACATTTCAACAAATCTCTTTCTACGCGCCTATTTTTATATGGAATTAAAAGCTAAAATTCATGATAAACTTTTAAAGTACACTATTTATTAGAACATAATTCCTAAGTCTACAATAAAAGTGAGTGAGGTTAATTTATTGTTTATTTTTTTTATTTAATAAGTTTTTTTTCATTTATTGATTTTTATATTGCTTCTATAAATATAAACAACACATCATAAATAAACGGCCAGTATTAGGACTTAAACTATTTATGATCGTCTTTGTATGGAGCGTGTTCCACCGTGCGGAAGAGGCGCTGCTGCTCTGATTTTCATACAATATATAATCACGATAACGATGGATAACGATAACGTTACTCGCCGTCCGGGGCTTCCCTTTCGCGTTAGTTACACTTTCTTTCTTTTCGCATAGTTCCACTTCCAACAAGACCTTCGCCTCATAAATCCTCTATATAATCATTATTAATAAGGGGCTAAAGTTTTCTCTTTAGTTTATTAACCAGGGTGCTTACCATCAACTCTTATTACGGTTTTGTTTAGGAACCTAAACTGATCTGCTTCGCTTATTCGTACCACGACAGCTTAATATCAATGACAGCGATTCATTGATCGATCAATGACATTTCACAGCCGCTAAGCTGTCAGAAACTCTTATTAGACTTATAACCCGGTCGATTTAACATGTCACCTGCAGGTTATACCCGTCCCTCTCACTCTCCGGGCATGACAGAATCGAGTGAAAGAGACGGGTAGAAGAAAAAGGACACAAATCGTTCGGTCATTAACATTTAGCAATTCATTTGCGATCCAGTTTTTAGAAGGTCAGAGTACGAAAGAAAGCGATTCATTTTAGGAACCTATTCTGAATCGCGCTATTTTTGAATCGCTGTCATAAAGTTGATGGTAGGCACCCAGTTCTCTCGATTTAATCTTTGGTACCTATTCAATTTACCGGGGAGGTTTCAAGCTAACTACTAATATCCGGTCTTTGCCAGCTGGTTTTAATTAATGTTAGTTCCTTTAGTTATAGTGAGACTGAAGGTTATCGGTATAGTATCACAAAGTGATGTAGTTAAGTTTTAAAAGTATTGATATAGCTACTTACCTATATTACTCTTTCATTCTATGAAGTTAAAAGCAGTTTTTCCAACAATTTGTCTTTGCTATGATTGGCAGAATACAAAACGTATCGTATTATCGATCTATTATTAACTATTATTAATTATTAATTAATTTACAAAAAAATACTGTTAGACCATTTTTGAATGTATCGGCTCTTTCTTTATAATTGAAAAGTAGATTTACTATTCCCTTATTGAACGAATATATGATTCAAAGGTTACCTACTTTAAAAAGGACGGGATTATTAAATAACTATCATGCTTATGTCTTATGGCTTAAAATAAATATTTCTCTCAGAAAAAATGTAAAATGTTTCAATTTACACAATCTATATAAATATACAAAAATGAATTGCTGATCGTTAGTCTCGCTAAAACTCAGAAACGGCTTGACCGATTTGAATATTTTGTTTTTGGTTTTGTTCGCTATGGTTCAGGGGCGGTAAATAAAAAAATGATCGGAAAAATCCTAAAAAAAAGCTAAAAATATTATAAATCAAAAATGGTACTTTTATATGGAAAACTTAACTGCAAAACTGATTTTTCTTCCACGGTCGCTTTAAAAGAGTATGTAATCATGTACTTTTAATAACTGACATTTGTCGCAGGCAGTCTTTAAAACTTCCTTGGTAAATGAGAAATGAGAATCTTTATTAAACGTAGGTGATACGAAGTTCACCGGGTCCAGTCGTTTAAAGATAATATTCATATGGCTGCGCGAAAATTTTAACCCTAACAATAACGTATTATTTATGTAACATTTTCTATTTAAATCACTTATACAACGGTCGCTGTTAAGGCTTATGCAGTGTTAGTAGCGAACCATTTTCAGTAATGACGACTGACCGTGGTATTAGTATGGCAGTTCCCATCAATATTCAATGACTATCACTATGGAAAAGGTCTAGGAAAGTTAATTTTGGGCTCAGAAAAGCGATGCTTGAAAATAGATTTTCTATTGAACTGACATACTTGCTTCGTATAAATAGATAGCAAAAAAAACATTCTATAGTCAATAATCCGTATAGTCTAATTTACAATTTAATTGAAAACATTAATATTTCTTAGTACGATATACGTAATACACTTAAGATATAGTCTGCATCCCATTTCCATTAGAAATAGAAAAAAAGAAAGAAACTCCTTGAAAGTTTGTACTTAATTCTGATTTTCTTACGCTACTTAAATAAAGCTGAACCCAAATGTATGTATGCTTAATTGGGGAAATCTGCGTAATTCAATTACATTATGACACTCAATTCTACAAAGTTATTTTCCTTTGATGTTACTTAAAGTACGCCAATCGTGCGCTTGGTGAGTTCGATGTGAAGATTTACAAAAAAGTCACGTCTGAGCCATTGGGAACTTTACCCATTTAATTGGGTAATTGGGATTTCGGGAGGGAAAGATTAAAAGGCTCACCGCACGGGGATTTGCGGATTTTGAACAGGAAGTTTTTTAATTGTAAGTGTAGGTACTGGCAGCGAAATTATGCTAGTTACAATAATTAATGGTTGTTTAAAATGCAAAGTACTTAGGTTAAATATTTTTAAGTTATAGAAAAATTGCGATAGAAAAAAACCACCAGCCCTACTTAGCCACCAGTAGCTTTCAGGCGGGATTAGTACTGGGTTGGTTATTTCTATCACATTTTTTCCTTAACTTACCTACAAAATTGCCTTGTACCTAAATGCATGAAAATAATTTAAATTCTTAAAGTATTTTTAGTGTCTATCAATTCTTTTCATCATCATTTTTCATTTTTGACGACCGATTTGGCACAGGGGTTAGTACCTGCCTGTTACTGTGTTAGTACCTGGGCAGTACCTGCCTTCTGCGCCAGAGATCTCGGGTTCGATTTCCGAACAAGACAAATATTTGTGTGCATAAACATATCTATTTGTCTTGGTCTGGGCGTTTTCTATGTAATATTAAGTATGTATTTACAAACTAAAAGTATTTAAGTATATATTTATTCGTTATTAAGTTCTCCATGACACTGACCAGTTTCTCAATGGAATCTAAGCTTATGTTTAGATAATTAGTGCGATTGTAAAAAGTTATTAATTTATTAATCATCATTAACAGTCATGTCAGCCGAACGACTCCCACTGCTAATTTTAATTTAAATAAAAAATAATTAATTAATTATTTAATGGAATCATTTTAATTCTATTTAAATAGAGTTTCTATTTTTACTCGTACATATTGAAATGAGTAGGTAAGTACATTATTTAAAAGATATAAGTAATAATATTTATAAAGCAAGTTTAGAAGGGATCGTCAGGAGGATAATTGGATTTCTTTTAAAGCTGCCAGAAACCGATGCAACCAGATGATACGTAACGCTAAACGCCGCCATATTCTCAACAACATCTCGTCCTCCTCTTCTGCTGATATCTGGAAGTTCCTTGTAACTCTAGGTATAGGCAAATCGCGACATCTAGACTTGCCTAGCTCAATTGGACTTCACGATCTCAATCTCCATTCACCACTTCATCCAAATTAGATCGTGCGGCGACTTCACGTACCGTTGCTACTATAGCTAGTCTAGCGCGTCCCAATATACCCCCGTTTCGTTTTTCTCCAGTTACCGAGGATGAGATCAAAAAGATTATCCCCTCCATAAAATCCAATGCTGTGGGTTGTGATGGCATAAGTCGCTGCATGATAGTTACTTTATTGGAACATCTTCTACCAGCTATCACCCACATCATAAACTTTTCGTTTAATTCTGGTGTTTTCCCCAACCTTTGGCGTAAAGCCTATGTCCGTCCTCTCCCCAAAACCACTAATCCATCTCATCCTAACCAATTTCGTCCAATTTCCATCCTTCCCTTCATGTCCAAAGTGCTTGAGGCCTGTGTTCACAAGCAATTCTCTCACTTTGTCCATGAAAACTCCCTACTAAGTCCTTTGCAGTCTGGTTTTAGACCAGGACACAGCACCGCTACCGCTCTCCTCAAAGTGACTGGCGATATTAGGAAAGCGTTGAGGATGGAAAAATAACGGTTTTGGTACTTATTGACTTTTTTAACGCTTTTAATACTGTCAGTCACGATATCCTTCTTTCCATATTGTCCCATCTTATGGTCTCTGACGAGGTACTGGAATGGTTTTCATCTTATCGTCGGAAATGCCAGCAGGCTGTGCAATTTGATGAGTCAACCTCATCTTGGCTTAATCTAGACACTGGCGTTCCCCAAGGCGGCTTACTTTCTCCTCTTCTTTTCTCAATTTTTATTGATTTTATCACACATAAACTTCAGTGTTCGTATCATCTTTATGCAGACGACTTACAAATATATGCCCAGGCACGTGTTGATGACTTAGATAATGCTGTCAATGAATTGAACAGGGACCTACACCACATTAAGATCTGGTCTGACTGTTTCGGTGTTGCCGTCAACCCTGGTAAATGCCAAGCTGTGTTGGTGGGTAGTCCCCGGATGGTGTCCAGAGTGGACTTCACTAATCTGTGTCCTATTATTTTCGACGGCACTCCAGTACCACTAACCCCTAGTGTGAAGGACCTGGGTTTACTTATTGATTCTAGGTTTGACTGGCAAGCACAAGTCACAAGTATTTGTCAAAAAGTCACAGGAGTATTGCGCTATCTTTACAGTCTCAAAAACTTCTTTCCATCCAACATCAAGGCAATGCTTGTGCAGTCCTTAATCTTCCCTATCGTCGACTATGGTGATGTGTGCTACCTCGACCTGAATGCAGATCTACTTAATAAACTTGACCGTCTTTTCAATAACTGCATTCGATTCGTATTTAATCTACGTAATTATATTATCTACGTAATCATGTGTCCGCATACCGATCGCAGCTTAAATGGTTACCCATTCGGCAGCGCAGAAGTATGCGGGCTTTGACCACTCTATTTTCTCTTTTAAGCTCTCCTAATGCTCCCTCTTATCTCACTTCACATTTCCAATACATATGTACTTCGCATGATAAAGATCTTCGTTCCTCTTCTAACCGTCTACTTAGCTGTCCCTCTCATCACACTGATACCATTCATTCTTCTTTCTTCGTTCATCCTATTCTACTGTGGAACGCGCTCCCTTTAGATATCTATATATATATATATATATATATATATATACATATATATGCATATATATTGTATTTAATTATGATTTAATATTTATATTATATTTTATTTGTAGTATATAGTATTATATTATATTTCTTATGTATCGCAATTGTAATATATTTTATTTTAAAGAGTATACATTATACTTCTTGTTCCTTTTTTTTCTTCTATAAGCTGGTTGTGCACCCTACCACATCATAGACTCCACATCACCCTAAGGTTGACTGGTAGAAAATGCCTCAGGCATTAAGTCCGCCTCTGTACATTCTTTTTTTGTGCATAAAGTGTTCAATAAATAAATAAATAAAATATTTTTATTGTTTCAATAGAAAATAAATGTATCAGTGAAACCTATTTAAATCTTACAATAGATGATAACATTCTGAAAATATTTAAATAAACACTTCTTTTCATAAATATTACAACAAATAATATGTTACTTTCTTTAATATTCCTATTTTAGTTTCTGGAACAATAAGCGTGTGTGAATAAGGAGGCTCGCATTCTTTTAATTTTCTGTTTTAATGATCGCTGGGTTACTTGCTGAATTGTAAATGGGTGTTATTAAATCGCACAGTCACTGCTTCTGCTGGTTTTTATGCCTTTCATTATATTTTTTATAACAAACAAGTTTTATAAATAAACTGGGTAAGTACCGTTAGTGATTCATGTCTATGATGATAGGTTCTAGTCCATTATGGAAATAACAGTACCAAAATAATCGATGTCCATATCTTATACAGGATGTTTTTCTATAAGCGCAAAACGTTTTCGGTGGTGATTGTGCTTATGAATATGAACAACTTTTACTAAGGGGCCAACTCTGCTACTCAACAAAAAAAATCTGCTGTTTCATACAAATTGTCAATACCTACTCGACCAGAAAGTAAGGAACAACTGTTTTTTTGTTGAGTTGCAGAGTTGGCCCCATAGTAAAAGTTGTTCATATTCATGAGCACAACCACCACCTAAGAGGTTTTGCGCTTATAGAAAAACACCATGTATATTAAAGGCTTCTGTTTGGCAAAAATACGGAATGATTTTGTTGACCGGCTGTTTTTTCGTCAATCAGGTCATAGCTCTTTATGACCTTAGGTCTGTCTTAATCAAATATGTGTTATACAATGGCTTGAAACTAAAGCCATTTGGAAAAATAATAATTTGACACTGAATAAATTAAAACCTGAAAGGCGTGCTAGAATAATGCAACATCTTAGACCACATAATAATTCGTTCTTATTCTTTTTGGCTTGGCACCGACTTCAAACAGTTCAGTACCTAAGTACCAAGATAAGTTAGAAAAAAGTGACGCATTTTCGTCCTTTGAATTAAAAATTCTGATTATTTTATTCGTTTTGGTGTTTGTTAATTTTTGTTTGAAGATTCTTTTTGAAGGCGGTTGATTTTTTTAAACGTTTTATTTTTAAATTTTTTGTGAAAACATTCGTAGCTTGCATTAAGAAACTACATGGTGATTATGATAAATTGTTGTTATTAAAACCGTTACGGAGTTCAGCTTTCAGTCTTTAGCTACCTAAATAATTTGAAAGAATACAACTGAAGGTCCATGCGTGCATATGGTATTTATAAAACATCATATAACTCTGTTGAGAAGTTTCACCTCTCATCATCAGCTGTAAGAATATAACTATCGGTCCATACGTACGATCAATACTTAAAGAATTATTCTCCAGCTCCTAACCGTTAAAGAGTTGTAGCTTCCATCACTATGAGATGATGACTACCAGATGCAAATACTTGACAAATTTCAATTATTTTTATAAAAAAATAAAACCGCCTTCTAAAAAAACCACATCAAAAAAGTAAGAAATAATTCCTCACCAAATAAATAACGTAAGTACTTTGAAGTCGGGCGGGTTTTAGCAAAAACAACAAAAAATTGTACATGTTTCACGCCCGACTTCAAAGTACTTACGTTATTTATTTGGTGAGGAATTATTTCTTACTTTTTTGATGTGGTTTTTTAGAAGGCGGTTTTATTTTTTTATAAAAATAATTTTTATTTCACTCTTTTTAGTGCATCGTGCAGGCAATTTGCGTGTTTTCTGGTAAATAGGTATGTGATCAAACTCAAAACCTCCTTTGTCGAAATCGGTTAAAATACCTTGAGGTATCCCCTTTTTAACAAAACAAGAATCATCTAAATCGGTTTATAAACAAAGGAGTTATGCCTAAAGATACGTATTAAATTCACATAAAGTGGTAACGAAAACGACAGTATTTTCAAGATTTCCTGAAAACTACTGAACCGATTTCAAAATTTTAAAAAAATGGGACCAACTTGGAAACCAACCTGATGTAATAACGTTTGAACCATTTCAATCGGTTCAGCCGTCTTCGAGTAATCGGTGGACATACATAAAAAAAAAAAAAAAAAAAAAAAAAACATACATACAGACGAATAGAGAACCTCCTCCTTTTTGATTTAGAAGTCGGTTAGAAATAAATGGAATGCCTATGTTTGAGAATTTCTTTCGATTTTCCTGGGATTTCATCTCCTGGTCCTGACTAGGTGAAAATAAGATCACGTCAGAAGTATAATAAAGTTTGGTAAAAAAAATTTTTTGAAAATTATCCCCACTTTGATGAAAATAAGAAGTCGTCTATATACGAAAACTAAAGTCTGAATACGCATTATTCAGGATAACTCCAGAACTTCTCGTCAGTTCTTGATGAAATTTGAATGGGACCACACGAGAAGCGTCACCTTTTAAATTATCAAAATATGTTCATTATCTTAACAGTTCTGAGGTAACACACATAAAAATAAAAACATAAGTACAGTTGAATTGATAACCTCCTCCTTTTTTTGAAGTCGGTTAACTAACGAGATACTAAAGCTATTTTTGTCTTAAACAGACAACAACGCGTTGCTCTTATCGTTTAAAATTAGCTTGATCAACCCCCTAGTGTTTCAGTGAACCACTTAACTTGCAAATTAAACGGTGTCGAGCAACAATTAGCTAGTTGTAATAATTGATTTGATACATATCTAATGTGGTGGTGCATAAATCAGATTGGAAGATCAGTTAACCATTTGTAACATGTTGAATGTTCATTGTGTAACTGAATTTTGAACCTTGTGCCTGCGATATAGATGTGAGTTTTGTTATTGCACAAACATTTTGCATGAATTGTTGTTGAATTATGCTGTCTAATTTTCGTTTTACTTAGTTATTTCTGTTTTTGAGTACCGAGCCTTGAGTCTGATAATGTCACGTCAATAAATAATAATTGTGTATCGTTGGTGTTTTAAAATCCACTTTTGATATAGTTCTTGATACATGCTTACGCCCGGCCAACTATTAGGTAATTGATTTGATACATAGTATATTGTCTAATGTGGTGGTGCATAAATCAGATTGAAAGATCAGGTAATCATTTGTACTTAACATGTTGAATGCTCTGTGTGGATTTGAATTTAAAATCTTTTGCGTTTAGTTTGGATGTTATTTTGGTTTTAAAACAAACAGGTTTTTCATTAATAGTGGCCAATTTCTTCAAGCTAGTAGTTAAGAACTTTGATTACATGGCTGGCTATTGCTTCTACTAATATTAACAAGACCGTGTCTCCATGATGTTTAAAATTGAGTATGTTTTGCCACCATTCTTGTTAGTTGTAAAGATATAAAAAATTAAAAAGTTATTCTTGCGAATGTTGGATTAAAACGTGACTACTAAAAATGAAAGTTACTGATAATTATATTTTTACAAAAAATATTTAGCTTGCGGTTTCTATTTTTTTCTTAATTTTCTTTTACACGTACTCACTTTCGTGAAGAAAATATATGAACAAAAGAAGAGAGCGTTTGTACCTTTACTATCATTTTCGTCAGTCAGGTGTTACCTTTTAGTCAATATTCATTTAGGAGCCTTAAAAAGACGCACCATATTTTATGTTCAGCATGTGAAAAACATTTTTGTTGAACGTGAACAATATTTATTAACACTTGCCTTGTTTTAAGTTGAACGGTAGAGAATTTCCCCAACGTCTCGGTGAAAACTCTGTGTAAAAGTAAACGTAATACTCTGCTAATAAATTTAATAGTAACGTAAACTTACTAAGCACGCGTTTACTCACGTTTTTAATTCAAAATGTATGGTAATCGTTTAACTTATTTTACATTAATTCTCACCCAAACCTAATGATTTCTAAATATTTCACAACTGAAAAGAGTATTAAAAAACAACGAGAACCTTAAAAGAATATCAATAGATAGCAGACGGTATTTCCGATATCGTCCATACAATAAAGAAACATAATATTACTATGTAGCGGATGGTCATCAATTTTCCTCGTTTTTAATAACGGAGAAAACTGGAATGAATGAGTCCGATGAATTTGGTTCGTGATATAAAATTTTGTCCATGCCTTTATGGATGGATTCTTCGCTGTCGAAAAATTGAACAGATTAAAAATTGTTTAAGTACTTAAGTTCCAATGATATTTTTTATAATTTGTGTTTCAGTAAAGTACTTTTGTAGTTATTTTGAGCTGCAAAAACGTTAGAAATTAGCAATTGATACTTCTAGTTTTATGTATTAAAGTAATCAATGATTTCGTATAATCTAACAATTTAAAATTAACATTGCAAAAGGAATAAATAAGTGCTTTTGCATAATTTGTGTACTAGTTTGCTTAATAAATAACATTAACTCACAGACTTATTGTGAAAATTACCCGTGTTTATTTATTTATTTATTCAGTTAACAAAATCATTGTGTTTTTATAACGAAATACCTACTGGTTTAAACGTAATAAATTTATCTTGAACTAGTCAAGAACTCCCTTCTTTTGCTTCTAGGTCCTTTCATCTTTTATCTATCTTCTTCAAAGCAATAACAAAACTCTAATGGATCAATTTAGACACCCAAAGACGGATGAAATCTATTCAAATGGGATCCGAAGAGAATTTATTGATTGATGAGATCCAAGTCTGAAGGTTAAAGTTTTCGTGCTTAGAAAGAACTAATGTGAAGTTTGTCATAAATGGATAATAAATTACGTCAAGTATTTTGCGAGAATGTATTTAAATAAGACATGATGATTCGAAATCTGCACGTGATAGATTATCGTTTTGGTTTGATTATTAAAATATAAGTGTTCTTAAATATTGTGAAAATAAAGTGCCATGTTCTAAAGTTGTAATAGAGTAGGCTAAGGTACCTATAATAGAGGGCAAAGTTACGCTAAATAAATAGTTATTAAACAGACTGTCAGTCAGTAGCTAGCTATGTAGCTAGATGATAAATAAAAAGGAATATAGTGCCAGTATGAAATAGTGTCTTAAGATTTCTTTCCGTTTCAAGAATGCTAGCTGGTTCATCGTTATACAAATACGCGAAAGGAATTGCATTTTCCGAGTCTTAGCTTTAGTAACCGAGAAATACTTCAGGATTTTGTTTGGATATCGATTTGCTCTCGCTGTGGTAACGATAGTTTTAGTAAAGGTATAGTGTATAATAATAAAGGTGGTGGGAACCAAACTACAATGTGATTTCACAAATACGGAATAATCTGAAAAAAAATATATTTTGTTTATCATTCGTGTTGTACTATTTTTATTACACTTATAGCATTTACCAGAAAACATCGATTTCATCCCATTGAAATCCACCCAATTCATGACGTAATACCTGTTCAAATTAATGATGTAAAAAGTCGTAAACTAACAAATATCTTTTAAATGAACTACATTAGTTGATAGTCAAGCACTTTCCGAGTAAATTTACTTCAATTCGGATGCGGGTCTGAAAGGGATTAATTCTCTTTGCGGGCACCTCACAGCAGTAATTTTGAAGACGAGGTCATCAAATTTATGAGAGCTACCGCAAGCACTTTATATTACTATCAAGTGTGAGTCGTAACTTTTTTGCCATTTTCGAAACTAGCGCAGTTTTCTGCTTGCTTTATTTGGACTTAGTTTTTCAGCCAAAATAAAAAAGCTAGAGCTCGTAAAAAGATCAGTTTAATTAGTACATAATATCATGTTTTCTTTCTTGGTCTATACTCTATATATCAACCAATTCTATAATAATACCATCATATTGTTACCAACAATTGAATAAATAAATAAATAACTTACATTCACACCAATTATCTAAGCCCATTTTAATTTCATTAAGAAACTGTGTTAGGGAAAACTTGATAACGGATAAATATATACTTAAATACTTTTTGTTTGTAAATACATACTTAATATACAAAGAAAACACCCAGACCAAGACAAACAGACATGTTCATGCACACAAATATTTGTCTTGTTCGGGAATCGAACCCAAGACCACTGGCGCAGAAGGTTGGTAGCCTACCCCAGCGCCAAATCGGTCGTCAATTTTTTTTCCAATTGATTGGTAAGATAGTTTAAAGTCTAAATTGTTTTTTATATCTTTAAGAGAATATTTTGTCCTAAATTTAATTTATGAATACATCCTTTCAAATTAAATCCTGCAAAATTGATTTAAAAATATAAATTTTAAGCTGATAACGACGTACCACTAAATTCGAAACCTTCATCGGCGCATATATTCGAATTTGTATCCGAAAACCGCATACCCCTACTTAAATCATATAATCGAATGTTCCAATCTGTTCCAATACAAAGTTAAAATTGGCAACCGAACTCCTTTTTGTTATAATGATTATAACAAATTCCACACTCATTTTACTTGGGTCTTATAATGACGGGGAGCTAATTGAATCTCGCTACCGTTATATTTTAATTAGAAAATAAACAGAGAGAGGAAAATACCGAAAATAATGGCTGTACCAGCGACGTTTCGCCTAATTGAATATGTGGTGTTCTGATGTTGTTATTTACCAAGATTGCCTGTTTATTGTTGTGATACAATATCATTTGGTATCAGATATGGGGAGCGAGTAAGCTGAAAATGTACTTACACAACTTAATTTTGTAATAAAAAAGTGAATATTTTGTTTTGTAAATGAATTTAAAATTGACTCAATTTTTAAACAGTCGTCATCTTCTGAACATATCACGTCTTTATCCTGCTTTTTTAAACAGTGTAAGTTGATCAATATTTTTTTCTTATTTTATTTATGCGTGCTAAAAGTATTGTTCAGTCATCAGCATCGCACACAAAAGAGTCACGTAAATATTGTCGAAATCGTACTCATAAAGAACTCAGAAACTAAAATAAATACGACTGTATATTTCGAAGCATTATTATTATTATGTCCAGTTCAAAATTAAACTTTGCATGTCTCCACTACGCATTTCCTAAGCACTCTCCAAGTTTAAGGATGTAGTCAAGTGTTCGAATCGTAAGCCCAACTTCATTACCCTAGACTTGGTCTAAGCCTGGACCATTAAAACAAATGACAAAGTTTCTGTTTGTGCAACATATTGTGGACTTTACTCCTCTTGATTAAGAGCTATAAATGTTTATAGAACAATTTACTCTGTTTGCTTAAGAAGTTATAAATTGAGATATACAGAAATAGCAAAATGTTTTGACAAGGGGTAGCCACTTCTACGATTGCGACTCTGGTACTTATTTTGTTTCATTCAGATTAGTTTAATGTTTTTAGGTTGTCTAGTGAAGAAAATAACATTTTAGTCATTATTGTTATTACCTCATTCGTACTGCCAGACACTTGGATTTATGATTTAGTGGTTCTTATGCGAGTATTCAAAAAATAAAAATAAAACATTTGCGGCATGGTTATTACCTATTAGTATATATTTAACTTTGGTAGTGTAACTGACAAGATTTTACAAAGGACGAATCACTTATTATAATGTTTGGTTTAAAATTACCACCGCAAATTTTAAAGAGCAATTTTTTTGAGTCAAATGGATCACTTTGCGTGAACTTTAAATGTGCGTTCGCAAAAGCATTTTTATTTACGGCATGCGTTCGCTCACTCACACCAACGCGAAGTATGAAATTAAATGAGCGCTTTTAATTTTGAATTCGTACGAACTTTATGCACCAAAAAGGCTTCACTAAAATGTAAAGCACGTTTTAATTTTCGAGAACACAGCCAACCGTTAAATAGGCCTTTGTTGCACCAATTATTATATTATCACTTGGCGTGCGCTATGAATATTCAATTATACACAAGAACGCTATGCCAAAAGTGAACTGTAATAAAGTTCGCATAATCGTAATTGAAATCTATACTGTAAAATGATAAGGTGGGTTTTTAGGTTTTAACTTCTACTGGCGGGCGTTAGAATACCTACTTTTATTGAGGCTCTTGATGTTTTTATGACATACTTTATTAATTTAATTTTTTAAAGTACGATTTTAAAATTTCCTATAACATGTGTGAAAAAGTTTGATTTAGAAATATAAATTACTAGCTTTCCGCCCGCGGCTTCGCCCGCGTGTACTACTCGACGTTATTCCGCGCGAATGTGATATTTTTCCGGGATAAAAAGTAGCCTAAGTTCGTCTCCAGGCTACAAAGTATCTGTGCCTCAAATTTCAGCCAAATCCGTTGAGCTGTTTTGGTGTGATTGACAACTAAACTTTCACATTTATAATATTTAAGTTGGATTATAATCATATTTTAGTAATGAAAGTGTAAATAGAAATTAGCCGTTTTAAAATAATTATTCAATATTTATCACCATAGTTATTTATTCAGACTCCACTTTAGATTGAACCAATTCAAAAGTGTTTAGTTATTTTTTGTCCGAGCACTAAATTCTAAAAGGGAATACAAATCCATTATAGCTCTAAAGGAGACTTCCTCTGGCATTGCATTATTAATACAAAACAGTTATGCCCCAATTGCGTACACTTGACGAATCTCAACGCGTATGCATAGAAAAATGTTAGATGGTTCATGTTTATGTGGGGAAGTACGACGCATAAAATCCTTTGCTCAACATAATGCTGGGTTATATAAAATGAGGATATAGTGAAATGACGACGTGCTATGCCAGGACGAGGGTTATGCTATATATTTGAATAATACATCATTTGAGTTTGGAATATGTTAAACAACTGGATAGTGTGATGATGAAGCAAATCATTTTTCATATCATGCAATAAAATGTTCACTTGATGGCATTTTGATTTCATTATCCTACTTCCTACTATCCTACTAATATTATAAATGTAAAAGTTTAGATGATTGGATGTTTGGATGTTTGTATGTTTGGTACTCAATCACGCCAAAACGGCTCAATGGATTTGGCTGAAATTTGGGACACAGATACTTTGTGGCCTGTACATAGGCTACTTTTTATCCCGGAAAAATGTCACATTCCCGCGGGATAACATCGTGTATACCACGTGGGCGAAGCCGCGGGCGGAAAGCTAGTACAGTATAAAAGCGTTTTTTATATTTAGGTATGTGATGAAGTAGCAGTCAAGCTCAAATATATTTTTTCCGCAAAATTAAAAGCATGCACGCATAACAACTTTGCAATTTTTAAATTGAAGCACAATATTTCCTGTCAAAATTATTTGCCCTTCATTCTTTACGCCAAAACAAAAAAAAATCTAATTGTTTTTACTTTTTGCATTCACAATGCAATTTTTATTATTGAAATACTTACTGAAAATTGAGCATTAGAAAAATTCCACCCGTCGTTCACCCGTTCACTGTCCGGGCGAATAGAAATACATTCGCCCGGATAAATATTTTCAATATTTCCAAAAAATTATCTTTATAATAGATGTAAAGTCCTACTGAAAATTGACATTCAAGTTTATCTTGAATTCAGCCGAAAT
Organism: Crambus lathoniellus; assembly: GCA_949710035.1. Lineage (NCBI taxonomy): Eukaryota > Metazoa > Arthropoda > Insecta > Lepidoptera > Crambidae > Crambus > Crambus lathoniellus. The sequence continues at coordinate 10,361,265 of OX453309.1, read as the reverse complement.
TGTAATGTTGAACGCCCTATGTCAAATTACCAATTGACGAGGGTACGTTTTCAATAGCATTTAGGTACAATGTTAACGTAAAATTTACTGTCACATCGACCACTTTAGCTAGGCGTTTCCCTTTTAGCCTTTTTTTTTTGGTACGTTTTCCTTTTAAGTCTTTTACTTCTGCTCATCAGACTTGTCTGAAAGCAAGTGATTTTGTTTTCTAATACAAAATTTAAACTACTGTCTGTCGATGTGGGTTTAAAAAAATAATTTTAATCTATTTCTATGTCGTCACATGCGACCACGCGCTTACTGAGCAAAAACTGAAAATCAGTGCTTTGCTTTAATTCAAAGCAACGGCATCATAGAGTTTTTGCCTTTTTCTGTCTCGTTTTTTTTTGTATGTTTCTCTATAAAGTCATTTATCATCTGGTAGAAATAAAAGTAGATGAGTTGTATGTGGTAGATATAAACAATTTATCTATCTATCTAAATAAGAACTGATTACAAGTATAAGTAAGCAGAATCCTAAGACTAAAAATTATGAGCCAAAAAGTACCTAACATAAATAATATCAGTGGCGCAGTGGTTAGCACGCTCGGCCTGCGATAGTTGAAGTTAAGCAACTTTCGCAAAGGTCTTTCAAGGGATGGGTGACCAAAAATTTATTATCACGAGCTCCTCCGTGCTTCAGAACGCACGTTAAGCCGTTGGTCCCGGCTGCATTTGCAGTCGTTAATACCCACCCAACCGCATTGGGCCCGCCTGATAGGTTATGACACATTATCCTTATCTATCCATAAGGAAGGCCATTGCCCCAGCAGTGGGAACTTATAATGGCTGATGATGATGATAATCTATACTAATATTATAAAACTGAAGATAATGTTTGTTAGAACGCGCTAATCTCAGAAACTACTGGACCGAATTGAAAAATAATTTTTGTGTTGGATCGTCCATTTATCGAGGAAAACTATAGGCTATATTTTATCTAGATATTCCCACGGAAACGGGTACCACGCGGGTAAAACCGCGAGGATTCGTTAGTTAAGTAATTATAAAGCGTAAAATCTAACCGCAACCTCTGTGGTCTTGTTATTCAGACCTCGGCATCAGATCCGGTCCCCGTTTCGATTTCCAGTGGGTTAATATAATATTTTACTCAAAGCTGAAGTCACAATTATTAGTATTCTACTTGTTAAAGCGTCCACTGAATTATGTAACAGACATTTTATTTAAACGTCTAAATAAAAGTTTCTTAACAAGAATGACAATTCCACGTACCCAGAGTTTAAATTAACATTCCGGCAGAAAATACACCGGATGAAATTAAATGTGATTTGCGAACTTTACCCGGTGGTCCCGACCTAATATTCTTTATCTTAACCGTTTGTTTGCCCCCGCTAACTAATCTTATTTTGTAAAGGCTGAAAGGACCCTTTCTTGTAATCCATTGTTTATTCAACAACCGCGTGGCCTTGGTATGAAAAGTCAAACTTCCTCAATCGATATCAAGCTCAATGCAAAACAAGGTTTAAAATAAATTAGGGTACATTAGGGTAATTAGGGACAGTAAAGAATACAATCTAATTTTCTGTCACTTTTCGAATCGTCAACGGAACGTCATTGTTATTTTTCCAATCATCAACCATTTTAACCGCCTCTGTGGTCTAGTGGTTGACACCACCGGTTTCAGACTCAAAGGTCCCGGGTTCGATTCCCAGTCCCGTTACGTCTATTCGGTTTGGTTGGAGGTAGGACTTGTTTTTAGCCTAGCCTGGCTAGTTACCACAATCTTATCTAAGTCTGACACCACAAAGATGTTTTCAGCAATATTGTGTACAGACAGTTAGAGATAAGTAAGCCAGTTCCTCAGTGATTGAGGGTCCCGGGTGTAGTGTGCTTCCACCTTCAGCCTTATCACTACTTAACACCAGGGTGTGATGAAGAGTAAGTGCTACCCCATTGTGGTGAAAAATCAATATTACGACTTTAAATAAAGCCACTGACCTCTATTATTAGACACTGGATTGGCTGCTGTCATAATATTTTTGTGGCTATTTGAGAATCGCCATTTTGGCGCTGTAGGCCAAGCTGTAGAAATTGGTTCTCGGGACACTCGTTGTGGCGCTTCATATTGCCACACAAAATTAGCTGTTATTTGTATGGAGACAGCCTGCCCAGTGTAGTCCAGTGTACTGTTATAATAGAGGTCAGTGCCTAAAGCAGAATGAGTTGCCTGCTGTAAAGCTAGAAAGCCGATTGAAATGTGCGATCACGGAGAAATAACGAAGTAACGTCGGGCCTTCAAGATCACGTCGGGGGTTACCAATTAATTTGGCTTTTAGCCGGGAGATGAAATCAAACAATTAGCGTAACAGTGCAGAAGCTAAGAACTGTTCATTAACTGTATTAAATCTAATATACTTACAACATTTTTATACTTATTATATGCGTAAGCTGGGACCGTACTTCGAAACGCAAAATCCAGAACTTCGTTAGCCTCGCCCCATACACTCGATTTTGTCATGGCTGGAAAGTAAAGGCTAACACACACCAAAAGTGTCGCAGACGTGCTGCATTGCGTCTGCGTGCGACATGCTTTGTAATATTTGACGAAGTTTCGGATCGGATTCGGATCCGAAACTTCGTTAGCCCAGCCCCATACTAGTAACTATTTAGTAATCTAATCTGTGCCCATACACTCGATTCCATGGAGCTAGACTTAATACTGAGGTAACTGGAGAGTGCGGTACTAACACTTTTTTGTGACCACAAATTACACAGTGGCTGTCTTCCGTCTCACCTACACTTTAAAAAAATACGTATGTATATATGAGACAACTGACAGCCACTACATAATAAATGTCAAATTTGCTGGGTACACTTTTTTATTCAGGGTGAGAGCTCCAGTTCCCTCAGTATTAAGTCTAGCTCCATGCTCGATTCTGTCATGACTGGAGAGTAAGAGGGACGGGTATAACGAAGTTTAGGATTTTGCGTTTTCGGAGTAGACCCTCTGGATACGAAGAAAATGAATTGAATAAATACTTTGCTTAATTATCTTCATAGCTAATAAACCAACCAAAACCTACGTATACTTCCATTCGTATTATTTCATGCAAATATTGCGTACATCGTAGGCATATTCACAGTCAATATCATTAATATTCTACGAAGAAAAGAGGCAACATTAGATTTCCTTATGGAATTTTCGACAAATAATTCAACTCGTGTGCTCAGCTGTTATTATTACAGGCAGGTCACAGGGCGATTACTGTCATTTGTTTTCGTATAAATTATCGAGTACTTGCATTGTTTAGCTGAAATCGACCTTATTTACATTGAACTCTTTTATTTAAGTAAAAAAAACAGAAATCTAACGTAAAAGTTTTATTTTGAGATTGTAGGCAAGATGCTAAGTTTTCGGAGTCGTCTTACTTTTATGTCATATCGTAAGCCATTTTTGATCGACTTCACAAAAGGAGGAGGTTATTTCTTACGTTAGTACCCTACCAAACAACCATTACAAATGCGTAAATATCTCTGTCCATTACTTTTTCACGCCCAAAAACACTTCACTGATTGTACAAAAATTTGGCATGGAGATGACCTTGGAGAAGGACATAGAGTAGTTTTTGTCATGATGAAAGAGCGCGATGTGACGATATTAGCGGGCATTCTATAGTACATATAATATTATAGTCGTTTCATTTCATCGAATGCAACTTATGGATATGGAGGCTCTCCGAACTTTAACCAAAATATTTTATTTCGAGAGAAATATCAGCTCTGCTGTCCAAAGAAAATATAGCCCTAATGCGATTATTGCTAAGGCCTGTAATTAAAAGATAGCATGGGTGTGGGTGGTAATTTAAAGGCCCTAAGTACGTAGCCATTAGTTCTAATAGGACCCTGGGTGCTCAGAGGTTGGTTTGAATTAATTATTTGGGTTCCACGGACTTGCCTTGGGATGGAATGAACGGTTAGTTAAGTTCTGCTCGTTATAAAAATTTTGGATTTATAAATAGCGGTTACTGTGACCTCACTTCAGTTTTCGATTGAAACTTTTTAATCTCGTATTTGTCTTTATTCTACATTGATTTTTACTGTGGCCGTAATTATGTACTCCATGCTAAAATTGTATTAATATCTACTCAAAAATTTAAAATTTAAGTTTTTTAGTTGTGTAGGTATTCCTAATAGACTAGAGACAGATGATGATGGAATAAATATTTAAATAAGAGCTTATTAAACTTGATCACTGGTGTGTACCATTGCTTGTCGTAAGTCATCGCATATTGTACTCGTAGTTATGACAGATTGATTCACTACTTAATTTATTTATTTCGCAACAGTTATTTTTATTACTGAACATATTTTTGATATATTGATACATCTGAAAAAAATTCGCACATAGTTCAGTAAACATTTTCAATTTGTGAAGCTAAACGTGACGGCGCGAGCAGTGTAATATGTGTACATGTTTCTTGTGAAGTTCGGAAGCGAACGAATTTCGATATTGGAGGCCTGCGTAGGCAATTTTTTATATCATCAACCGCATTCTTCGAAGAGAAAAGTGGCTTGGGAACGATATACTATTCGGAGTTGTACGCCTTTATATCTTACGATGTCTACACATCCAATATCGATCGAAAAAGCGTGTGTTAACTTGTTAATTTCTCTGCACGTATAAGACATATTTTTACATTGGATGTTGAATGTACCCACTAAATACAAAAATTTCTTTAAACATCAAAATTTATGTATCCTTACCGTTATATCTATTTTATCAATGGTAAAATATAATTATAACTAAAATTCTCCATGTTTAAATTTGTTTTTGAGCTCCCGATATTTCGGCGCAGTTCCACACGCCATGATCACGGAGTTATCATGGCGTGTGGATGTTAAGGCGCTACTCGGAAAAATATGGATTTTTTGATATAAAACTATAGGACGGTTAGAGTTGTTACAAATCTGGTAATAAGATATATATTTCTTCATACCTTTATCTAGATTCGTATAGTTTCAGAAACACGATTTTATAATTTTGCCTCGACACTTTTTATTTTCGAAAAGACCTCTAAACATACGAAAATTCAAGATTATTCTCAAATGGGGTTACTTACACTATTGGAAATCGGTTTAATTAGTGGACACCAATAATATTTAGGATCGTATAGAAGCATTTAAAAAAAAATCGCTATAGTTTTTAATACGAAGTGATTTTGTATTTTTTTTTTGCCTAATCTGCAAAATCGGTCGCGCTCCCACGCGCGTCGTTTTCTCATTGCTATCTCGCTTCAGCATGATTTTTCCGAGTATCGCCTTAAGTAATCTACACTAATATTATAAAGAGGAAAGATTTGATTGATGGTTTGTTTTTTGCATCGAAGAGGCTCCGAAACTACTGGACCGATTTTAAAAATTATTTGACCATTAGAAAGCTATATTCTTCCCGAGTGACATAGGCTACATTTTATCCCGATATTCCCACGGGAACGGGTACCACGCGGGAAAAGCCGCGAGGATCCGCTAGTGGTAAAATATAATAAGTGTATGTATCTTCAAACATTTTAACAATGAAAGTAGTACATTGTTATAAATAAAAAGTGTTTTTAAAGTACACAAAGTGGTCTAAGCCAGCAATAGAATAACTCGCGTTGGTTGTTAGTACCCTCACTGCTTTTAAGAAACGAGATTCATGATATTATCCTTTTCTGTTTTCCACATTTTTCGACGTACTTTAGAGTTAAAGTGCTCATTTTATTTTTGGGTTTAATATTGCAATAATTGGAGTAAGTACTTACTTATTTAATGATACTGTTTCTTAAATCTATACTAATATTAAAAAGAGGAAAGATTTGTATTTTTGTATGTAACGAATAAACTCAAAAAGTACTGGACCGATTTCGAGAATTCTTTCACCGTTAGAAAGCTACAGTCTTCCCGAGTGACATAGTCTACATTTTATCCCGATATTCCTACGGGAACGGGTACCACGCGGGTAAAACCGCGAGGATCCGCTAGTATTTAATAAAAGCGGAAAAACAAGGACGTTTAAATAGTTAAGGTTTGCTAACGAGCAAGTGTTTTATCGCATTATCTATTTATGTTTTCAGCACATGCAAATACTAGCAGTTGCCCGCGACTTCATTTAGTGTAACCCACGAACTTATGCCAAATTAAATCTTGAGATGAATATAGTACGACTTCGGTTTTTGAACTTCGCCAAAGACAGTTTTGCGTGATCTCAAATTGAAACTTCGTAAAGAACAATAAAGATGAAATTATCTTTTTAGCCATAGTGACCCGATTAAAGGACATCCCATCGTTCAATGTCCGGAAGTCGATATTGATAAAACTAAGAGAAGCTCAGCTTTGTTTCTAGTTCAAAGTTATGCATCATTTGAGCGGGAGAAACTTCTGACAGGGTAATGGTTGCTTCCTTATTCATTGCATAAGTTAAAGGTTTACTGGTTTAAACGCAAATTGAACTGGAAGCTATTGTTATGTTGATATATCGATAGATTGTTGTTTGTGCCCCGTCGTATTGTCTCCTTCAGGATCAAGATTGATGAGCTAGCTTATACGCTTTATATTAACTGGAAGTTATTATTTAAATACGACTTGACTTGTGTGGTGTTAGAGGGTGGGTATTTGTTTTGTCTTAAGGTTAAGTGTGCTAGATATCTTTCATTTACAAAACAAATGCAATTACATTTACATTTCATCTCACGCAATGCTTCATTGTTTTAAAAATTGCTTATTAAAAAGAACAAATTATTAGTCACGATTTTCAGCCGCAAAAAATTAGAAAAGTCCTTTAATTAAATAATGAAAATAACAAATTATTCTTGCAATTTAATTCTCGATTATTACGTACTTTTTTTTTTTTTTTTTTTTAATATTTTTTATCGTGCAATCAGTCTCCTGGACTATGAGCAGATTTGTTGCTAAGAATGACATGTAGAGCAAGACGCTCCATCGAGAGCCCACTCATTCTTGGATTAGTCTAGGCCGAGTTTTTCATATCTGGTAGTTTGCGCCTTTTCAGGCGTCTCATACAATCCGGCAATGTCAGTTGTTTGGCTAGTTCATTTGGGTGATTGTCTAGCCTATTTTTGTATTTGTCAAATATCCTCGAGATTTCATCCCTGACAGTGGTGATATGGAGTAGTTGATGAACTTCTGAGTTGCGAATAAACCAAGGAGCATTTGAGATCTGTTTCAGGATATAATTCTGTGCTCTTTGAATTTTGTTGACATTGGAATCACTGGCCGAACCCCACAATTGAAGTCCATAGGTCCATATAGGTTTAACGATGGCATTATACAGGAGTAACTTATTGTCGACAGACAACTTTGAGTTTCTTCCGAGCAACCAGTGCATTGCTCGGTACTTGAGGTTAATTTCGTCTCTTTTTGTTTGAATGTGCTTGGCCCAGGTAAGGCGACGATCTAAGTGAATTCCCAAGTATTTGACAGATTCACTGGTTGGTAGAGGGTTGGAACCCAGTCTCACTTCAGGGCAGTTATCTTTTCGAAGAGTGAATGTTATGTGGATCGACTTTGATGGGCTTGCCCTGATTTTCCATTTTCTTAGCCATTGATCGACATTGTCGAGACTTTTTTGTAAAAGCTTAGAGGCCTCTTCACTACTTGTGCTGGTTGCTAAGATGGCAGTATCATCTGCAAATGTAGCCACAGTTGTTCCCGGAGTTTTAGGTAGGTCTGATGTAAAAATAGTGTATAAGATTGGTCCAAGTACCGAACCCTGTGGTACTCCCGCGAGGATTTCATGAAAAGTAGAGGTGCAATCATTTTCTTTAACTTGGAAGAGTCTGTTTTTGAGATATGATGCCAGTATTGGATAGAAAGTGTGTGGAAGGAGCGTTTTGATTTTGTACAAGAGACCCCTGTGCCACACTTTGTCGAACGCTTGCTGCACGTCCAAGAAAACTGCAGAGCAATATTCTTTACGTTCAAAGGTGTCTCTAATGAATTTGCATACCCTGTGGACTTGTTCTATAGTTCCGTGTTCTTTTCTAAATCCAAACTGATGATCTGGAATTATTGCTTTTTCTGAGAGTATTTGAAGTATTCTTTTCAGCAGCATTTTTTCAAACAGTTTAGATATAAGCGGTAATAGGCTAATTGGACGGTACGACGTCACGTCATGCGGTGCTTTGCCAGCTTTTGCAATCATTATGATTTGCGATATCTTCCATGCAGCTGGAAAATATCCTGTTCTCAAGGCACCATTAAACAGTAGAGTGAGAAATACTATTCCTTTTCGTGGCAGTTCATTTAGCACCTTTTTATCTATCAGGTCAAATCCTGGGGCTTTTTTTTCCTCCATGTTTTTTATTAGAAATTTATTGATTATTACGTACTTAGGGGAAAAATGATTATTAATTTTCATTTGTTTCGAATTGTGTTTTGAATGGCCGAGATAAGTTTTACTCAATTAAAGATGAAATAACTCAGATGGGTTTGATACTGTTTAGAAATGATATTGTAGATATAGTATGTTGTCGACTTTTTCAATGACGGTGAGATGCGCCAGATCCTATTGATTATCTGAGTTCATTTCCATAGTTACCAAAAAAAATGAGATGGTCCATTCGAACCTTAGTAGGTGGTTTCAACGACGACTTTGTCACAGAAACCACCCACAAGCCTCCTGTACATGGGTAGAGTAGCACGGTAGAGTAAAGTGCTACAAAATAATTGGAAACGGTAGTCATTTTTGCAACTAAGAAACTTTTCATACTGCTAGCAGCCAACAGCTTAGCCATTTGCTTAGCTTAGCTTAGCTTGGAGCCATTTGCAATACAAACTTAGCTGTCAAGCAGCTAAGTTTGTATTGCAAATGGCTCCTTTACCACCGCTGTTACAGGTCAGACTCTACACTGATGATGATGATGCTCTTGACCGATTTTGGGCGATTGACGGCCCTATCGTGCACTTTCATATGGCTGCAGTAGCCAATTTTATTTTGGAATACATGGACACACAGACGACACGTTATGACTTAACAGTACTGTAATATAATATGGCTCTTGGTGGTCTGGCCTTTAACTTGTCTCGCTTGGCATCGAGGTCTGCCCTTCTTCGTTCGGTTCGGGACACATTTTACCCAGTTTGGAGGGTCGATTTGAGAGAACTTCATGTGGCGTTTTAATACGTCTTAATAAGATGTAGGTACTCTACACTACTGTGCTACTATACTGTTTACTCTACCCATGTAGGTACACGTACACCCGGAAAAAGAGTATGGAGTATTTATTTCTCTGTACACGCTCTTATATACCTTTTTACGCGCGCCGCTCTGCAGCCTTTTTTCGTTTTCCGACTTGATTCAATATCAATAGCTACGTTATACTGAAAGTGAAAAGCCATTTCCAGCTTTGGCCCAATCCCTCATCCGCAATATTGCCCCAATCGCGCAGTCAGTGGATGCCGAAGCAATCTACATACGAGTACGCAATCGTTCCACGAACTCACAACTTAAAGTGTTTAAGGGGCATATGCACCTAGCTCGTAATTCATCGAAATTGATCACAGTTGAAACGTTTTTTAACGAAAATGATTAATATGGCTGCTATACAATACAATATAAAAATGCACGTATGTAAATCTTTAGCAAGTGTTAAAAAAACCTGAATCATGCTCTGTTTTTTACTTGAAACGGTTTTGATCGGTTATTGTTTCTTATAAACTTATAATTTTTAACAACGCAAATGTCGTGGTAGTTTTAGATGTTCATTAAATCTACACTAATATTATAAAGAGGAAAAATTGTTTGTTTGTTCGTTTGTATATTTGTACACACGGCGGCACATCCGACTATACATGTTGACCTTGAGAACGCCTTTATGCCCAACGTAATAAAAGTTCAACTTCACGCAAACGCAGTTCAACTGTTTAACTTGATGTGCTGCCGAGTGTAGGTACCTATGTTTGCAATGGATAATTCAGAAACTTTTGGAACGATTTTAAAAACTCTTTCACAAGTTGATAGCTACGTTATTCGCGAGTCCTTAACATAAGCTTAATATTATCTCGCCATTTTCCCATGGGAACGGGAAATACGCGAGTGAAACCGACGTAAAATAAAATTTGAATGAAATTTTCAGTCGGGCTTATCAAGAGCTTCCGCATCTCTGCTACATAAAGAAAGCAAGAAAGAAAGAAAAAATATTTATTGGTATACACACACAACACACACACCTCAATATTACGATAGGGCAAGAATAGGTAAGTAAAATACACAGACAACGAGAGAAAGATACTTAAAAGAAAGAAAGTAGTATCTAGGTAAGGATGTGTGTGCAGCCAATAAATATCCCTGTCGAATAGGTAAGTAAAATACACAGACAACGAGAGAAAGATAAAAGAAAGAAAGTACTATCTAGGTAAGGATGTGTGTGCAGCCAATAAATAACCCTGTCTCAGCGAATAGCTTCCAAGTCACCCGCATACAGGTGATCTGTGTTCCCCAGTTAACTGCTAGCTAATAAAATAAACTGTTCCAAGTTTATTTTATAAGTCAATGAGAGGGCTCTATTATAAACAAGACCGTTTTAATGTCTACCCGAATCGTGAATGGAATATTGATGCAACCACCTCCCTTATTCGTTGACCAAGTTTAGCAAACTGTATTATTATCGGTAGGTACTGTTAGCTATAAAAATAAACTTCAGCAGTACAATATTTTTTCCGTTACATTTCTGAAAAGTTAATTTACAAGGCGAACATTTTGTAAGAAAACATAATTGTATACAGGCTTCGAAGTTCGCCTATTACAAGGAATGCTTAAACTTTTTTATGGCTTATTCCAATAAAACTTGTATAAATACAATTGGAGTTTTTCAAACTTTTAAGCAACAAAATTTCATTTTATTTCACCAATTATTGAAAAATATGTAATAACGACGAACTTTGCTTAGTGGCTGTAAAATTTGTGTCTTTATTTACTTATTTTGACCTTCTATTTTGCCTAAAGTGGCCCTTAACAACTGCCGTGTAGAAATTTGAGATTTCCAGGGGTTTCTGCTTGATTGTACCGAGTTTTATAGCGGAAAATTATTTGCGATAAAATGTTTTATTACATTAAGTGTTTACCCAAAAGAGAAAATCAAAGTGGTTATAAACGACTCCCGTGTCTCCTCAACTTTGAGGTTTCCAAGAATTTCCCCTTTTTTTCCGAGTTTTTAGAAGAAAATTATTTGTGTTAAAATAATTTTACATACTTACCACGTAAAGTAGGTAAGCATTCACGCTAAGTAAAATAACTTCTTACATTCACACCAATTATCTAAGCCCATTTTAATTTCATTAAGAAACTGTATCATGGAAAACTTGATAACGGATAAATATATACTTAAATACTTTTTGTTTGTAAATACATACTTAATATAGGGTAAAGTACCCAATTATCAGCACTTTAAGAGTAAAGTCCTAACTTATACCCGTTTATGACATTTAAAAATACGTTTTCACCCGATATGACGAGTTTTCTAGTTTCAATATTTAATCAGTATGATTATTTATTTAAAAAACATAGTTTATCCTTGTCTAATTTTTATTTAGATAGGCAAGAGCAAAAAATGACCATTTCACCATTTATCAGCACCATCACCACCAATTATGAGCATAGAGTGAACCAATTATCAGCACTGTGATAGTGGTATTGAAATAATATGTTTTTTTATTATTAAATATGTTTTTATAAATGTAGGTTCTCTGTTAATAAACATAAAAAGATATCATTTACATAATATAGTCTAACAGTATTTATAAACTTAACAATGCTTAACATCTTTATAGTTATGTAGGGCATTTAAATAATTTGTTCAGACTTAGTAGTTAAATCTCACTAGAAAGCGACTTAATTAAATAATCGGGATGGTAGGTAGGTATTACTAGCTGATAGGTAGGTACAACTATTATGGAACATTGCATAGCAATAAGAAAATTTAAATAAAAAAGAAAAGTTCTTGCTCTACATTTTCAATCAATTATAATCTTTTATTTCCTTCTTCTATTCTATTTCTTCTATTCTTTTTTCTTGTTCTTGATTTTCGTTTTTGCATTTTTTTCTTTTATTTGGTTTATTTACTTCCTTTGGTTTCATGGTAACTAGGGAGCTCTGAAAAAAGGAAAGATGATGAAATACTAGGATAACCAAATTATCAGCATGCTTTTGATCTAATTATCAACACTATGCTGACAAATGGCAATTAATACAATTTCAGAACCTTGCTAAGATTTAGATTCCGAAGGTATAATCTACTTTTATCGAAAAAAAAACATCCTATACAAAAAATAGACACGACATGCAAAAAAATTAATAAGTAGGTATTTACATACTATTTTCTATTTATCAGTACCAGTGCTGATAATTGGCAATTTGCAAAATAGTGGATCCATATATTAGCACCACATTTTTACCAATATATCATCATAAACGCAAATTCTTCTTTTCAGATTATCCTCTTAAAGTATTTTATAAATCAGAGAAATCAAAAGTTTCAGTATAAAATATCTAAAAGATCTAATATGGTATAAAGTGAAAAAACACATGAACTTACCGTCGATCACATGGAACTGGCAAAAACAGGACAAACTGCAGGATACAAAGGTTTAATCACAAGTTTTTCGCCATTTTCAAGTCGGAAAGTATGGTATTGCCGAGAGTAGGATTCCAAAAACATCAATTTATTTATTTTCCAAAGTGGTAACTCAAATAAGTTAGTGAAAAACTTATAACTTTACTATTTATTCAGAGTGCTGATAATTTGGTGCAGTGCTAGCAATTGGGTCCGTTACCCTACATAGAAAACACCAAGACAAATAGACATGTTCATGCACACAAATATTTGTCTTGTTCGGGAATCGAACCCGAGACCACTGGCACAGAAGGTGGGTAGCCTACCCCTGCGCCAAATCGGTCGTCTAAAGTAGGTACCTACCTATTTATTTAACCAGATAAAAAATACCTAAAATTAATTGCATTTCATTTGTGTTGATTGTTTTAATTCAATTCAACAACGCTTTCAGAGCACTGGTGGGACTGCCCCGTTACTGCAGCGCATCGGGAATGTTCGCGAACGTTGGGGTTGACTGTTTTTATACTACGATGCGGAAGCGATGTGCGTCGCTAGTACGTAGGGTACGGGCCAGTCCCAACATTATTTTAAAAATGATTGCCAGCCGGTTTGACTGTCCGTACTTAAGTCGCTGCTGTGCTATCGCACATGGAATTGTGCAGCAGTGACATTAAATTACATATGTTTTTTTTTTTATTTTATTTTTTATTTTAAGTGTATGTACTTACCTACTAACCTAGAATAAGTTTACTAATAAAAATGAGTCTGTGGTACTTGAATAAATGAATTATATTATTATTATTCCCTTTATTACATTTTAAATACTTACAAAATTATATTTCTAAACATTAAATTTTTACAATGTATAACACTAAAAAATATAACATTTAAAAATACAAAAATGCAGTTCCCCAACGGCAGCAAGATCAAGGTCCCGGCTACCGATGGTTAAGGATCCAGAGACAGGAACCTTCTCACTATACGGGCCGTGTCCAGAAGTACTGCCTTCTGCATCTGACTCCCGATCCATCCACCTAACGCGAGCCTCTTAAGGTGTTTATCGAGGCTCTTGGCTATCAGCCCATGGGCAGATATGACTATCGGAACAACAATTGCTGAATCAATGTCCCACATGTCGACAATCTCGTGAGCTAAATCAAGATATTTGTTTTCTTTATCTTTTTCAGCTTTCACAAGGTTGTCGTCATGGGGAACAGTGACATCAACAATTATTGCGCGGCGTTCGTGTCGATCTATCAATACAATATCAGGCTTATTAGCTACAATAGTCCTGTCTGTAATGATAGATCGATCCCAATACAATGTGGCATGGCTATTTTCAAGGACCTGTTCTGGTGCATACCTGTAGTACGGCACCTCGGATGCCACAAGACTATGTTTCAGAGCAAGTTGTTGGTGTATTATCCTGGCCACTTGGTTATGTCTATGCAAATACTCGCCGTTTGCGAGACGAGAACAACCGGAAATTATATGCCTAAGGGATTCACCCGGACGATGGCACGCTCGGCAAATATCCACTGTGCCATCTCTTAGGATATACTTTCGGTAGTTATTCGTCATCACAACCTCATCCATAATTGCACAGACAAAACCTTCGGTTTCACCAAAAAGATCACCGAAACGGAGCCAGGATACTGAGGCTAATAAATCTACGTCGGACCCATGGAGAGCCCGGTAGAATCTGCCATGTAACTCCTTGCTTTGCCACACAGTGCTGCGGTCGGACGTACTAAGTACTACAGGTTTCCGCCAGTTTTCTTTTGCTAAAAATAGAGGAGTCAGTCCATTGTCAACAGCAACTACATCTCTATGAGACCCCATATCGACTTGGAGAAAATACTCCCTAAGATTGCATATCTCGCGGTTATGCAATGTCTTAGCATTTAAGAAGCCACGACCACCGCACTTCCGCGGGATATACAATCTCATGGTCGATGAACGTGGGTGATGCATGCGATGTGCTGTCAGCAATGTACGAACTTTTCTATCCAGAGCATCCAGTTCAGTTTGAGTCCATTTAAGTATGCCAAAGGAATACATCAGTACCGGCATGACCCATCCATTGTATGCACGAACCTTGTTTCCGCCAGACAAAAGACTTTTAAGGACTTTTGAGAGGCGCCCCAAGAAACGCTCACGCAACGACTGTTTCATGTCAGCGTCGTTGATGCCTAATGCCTGTGACATACCTAAATATTTATAGGTTTCGTTAACGGAGAGAGATCTAAGATTAATAGAATCCGAGAGTTGTATACCCGTGGATTCCATTATCTGACCACGCTTTACATGCATGACTGCACATTTGTCCACACCAAATTCCATTTTAATGGCATTACTGAAAGCTTCAGTAACCTTCAGTAACGCTGTCAAATGAGAACTGCTATGGGCAAATAGTTTCAGGTCATCCATGTATAGCAGGTGTGATATTACTTGACCATTTCTCCGTAAACGGTAGCCTAATCCTGAACTCTCGAGAAGTGTACTCAGAGGGTTCAAGGCCAGACAGAACCACAATGGACTCAGACCGTCACCCTGGAAGATACCTCGCTCTATTTTTATAGGGTCGCCCTGACCTAGAACCCGTCGAGATCCTGGATAGAAAAGGACCGTTCTCCATTTTCGCATGCACGATATCAAGAAAGTGCGTAGAGTTGTATTAATTTTATACAACTCCAGCACCCTCATGAGCCACGAATGCGGCACGGAATCATAGGCCTTCTTATAATCTATCCAGGAAGTCGACAGGTTCTTTCGGTTTCGACGAACCTGTTGGTTAATAGCCATGTCAATGAGGAGTAGCTCCTTAGTACCACGGGCCCCATTCCTACATCCATTTTGAGAGGCGAACATAATAGAATTTTGATCAATGTGTTTATTAATCTTCGACCTCAAAATGGACGTAAGAATTTTATAAATTGTTGGTAGACAGGTGATAGGTCTATAGTTTTTGGGGTCCGCAGTACTACCAGATTTATGGAGCAGATGGGTTATGCCTGTTGTCATGAATTCTGGAAGCGATCGAGATAATAAAGCACTTTGAAATTGAGATGCTAAGCAAACGTGCGAGCTAGGTAACCATTTATACCAGAAATTGTGCAGTCCGTCCGGGCCTGGAGATTTCCAGTTGGGTAAGGAACGAACTGCACAAACTACGTCTTGGTAGTCAATGGTTACTTCATTCATCTCAGGTATAAGCTCACACGAACGCTCAACATCCCTTATCCACGCGCCTTCAGAGTGAGTGACAGGCACGGACCAGATGTTGTGCCAGAAAGAAATCATGGCATCATCATCTGGCCGATGCATATCAGTATCACTCTGATCCGATCGCTCCCAGGATGCATAAACACGTCGTTGATCTCTCTCGAACATGCGGTTCTGAGTAAAGCGATCGACTCGCACCCTGTACCTCCGAATACGATTAGCCCATGCACAAATTTTCTGCTTCAGGAAGTCGATGCGCTCTGTGACACATGAAATATAATTTTGAGGACTAATACCAGTCCCCAAGAATGCACGTTTCACAAAGCGCATGACCCTAGGACGCATGTTGCCCTCCCTACAGCAGCTGAGCTTACCGATGAGTACCCTAGCCTCACTGATACGACGTTCAATCCTACACTGCCAGGCTGGTACAGCCAGACGAGGGCGTGTTGCTGTGTCAGTATTTGGAAATTTGACATGAGCAACACGACAAGCCGTAATAGCCGCACAATACAAGATCGAATGAGTATCAGCCAGGTCTTCACTACTATCAAAGTAATTTGATAGTAGTGAATCTAAAGCACACATCAGCGCCCTATTTTTTTTGTGCATGGGAAAACGCGGAAGCCGAGGTCTAAGGTGAACAGAAGTCGATCGAAATTCCCGAACTACATCTTCAAGAGTACTCCTCAATATATCATTGTATTGGGGACTTACAGTAGTAACCATATCATCTCCACCATCACTATCAGCAACGCCAGCTTGCAATGTGGCCGCGGCAGAAGCTTGAGTTGCCGCCTGCGATGCAGTAGTGATGATACGGTTACGTTGCACCTCTGTTCGGAGCCGATCAAGTACAGAGTCATCCAACAAGTGACCCCGTTGAATGGCTCGCACCTGATCCGACAGTCGTTGAGCCGAAACGTTGATAGATGGTTCAAGAGCCTGAAACAGAGAAAGCATCCGAACACGATACACAGTAAGATTAGTTCCTGCCTCTGTTGCCTCAAAATATGCGCGCATGACATTTTCATTGATGGAAATTGTCCATCGCATGCGCTGCACTCCACCGGGAGCGGGGGCCCTGACCGGAGCCGTTTGCCCCAGAAGCCCCAAACTCTTCGGTGGCCGGCCCCTCCTCCGTATTATATTATTATTAACAAAACCGGTTTCAGAAAACACATCGTACAAGAGTGGAAGAATTTTTCACGAACGTGAATTAAATAACCGAATATGTATAAATAAAAAACTCGTCGAAAATGAACCATATTCATGCTAAATTTTTCAAATTCCCTCCTCATTGGGAAATAAAAAGAAACCCCTTACCAAAACAATCATAAAACGGACCCGTCAAGGGCCGCAGACTACGATTAGGATGACACACTTAACTTCGATATCCTTAAGGATAGCTCAAGGCCGTCTGGGACAGTAACTTTGATTTTATACCTTATAATAATTGACACAAGGCTTATGTTATGATTTTTCTCTTTGAATGCAAGGGTACACAGTTGAAATAAACACAGTAAGCTGAATACTTAAACAAACACATAGTGACAATATAAAAAAAATATCAATCAAACTTATCATAATTTTTTTTTAAATATAATTCAATTGACAATATAAATAAATCGCGTTCTCTAGGATTTTCAACGGCTATTTTTACCGTCAACTATTTTTAACAGCTTATAATAAGCTACAAATTTGCCAGAGATATGAGCACCAAAAATACTCCCTAAATCACTAGTAAGGTATAAACTACTCAACGTAAGCATCAAGGCTCAAAAATGTATTTAAAAATTATATCGTACGTAACCTACGTTTACTGGATTCCGGGTACGGGTCCATTCCAAATTTAACCTACTGCCCAACATCCTTGTGTTCAAATTCGAGCAACAGTTGAGATTCGTGAGGGGTGCGGGGGCGGGGGCAAAATCAATAGCCCAGCCGGGCGACCCCGCCCCCCGTGTTGATGTGTGCTGCCATGTGACCCTGAACTGTTGAGGTTATCACAATTAGGAGCGAAATCTTTGTGAAGGACCAGGATAATACATTTAGCTTTTTAAGGTGGACTTTTTAGTACTTTATCGTGTGTTTTTGTATGTGTTCTGTAAGTTGCAACCCTGCTCTGGTGATGCTATTTGGCGTGATGAAATATGCTACTTTTGACGTTTTTATTATTTACGTAGTAATGTTACCGGAGTTTCTAGAATTGAGATTCCCTAGGCTTGGTCTTGTTTAGACTACGCAGCAATACCTTTAGTTTAATTTCCGTATGCCTGTAATTTTTAAGGACATTAATCTGGCAATTTAAGATTTTTCACTACGACTTGTTTGGTAGTACTTCTGTATTTTTAGGTTCTCTTTATGAAGCTAAGAAAAACTGTAAAAAAACTGTACTTACCCCTAGCATGAAAAACTATCGTTAAGGTAATCGAATAGTAAAATATACCGTCCTTCAAAAGCTGTCAAAGTGCTGCTGTCACATAATGTATCGAATTTTAGTTCCATATACGACCGAAAGAGACATTGCTCTGGTTTCCATACAAAATAATACAATCACGATAACGGTTACCATAACGACATGGGCTACTGTAACAGTTTATTGAAAACAACATCCTCCCGGCTTCTTCGAAAGATACAGCTTAAAAAAATCCACGCGCCATCTTCACAGTTTTTCTCTAAACCATCTTGGTGTAAGTTTTTACCAACCTGTTTGGTTAACGATAACAGAAATAAAAATTTGTAAAGTACAGGGGAAAGGTATTATTTTGCGTTTACTTAATGTTGTGTAATTAATTGAGTTCCGAGAATTGTACCACGTGCTTCTAGGCTTAGAGAATTTCTCTTATAAATAAAACCCTTTTTTACATAATATAACTTTATTACACATTTGGTTATTTGTGTTTTTAAAGGAATTTAATTTTTTTCCGTATAACACACTCGTGAATCAATCCTTGTATTAGGAAAGGAGGAAAAGGGGAAGGTAAAATAAAAAAATCAAACCAGTTTACATTTGTGTATTTGACACAGCAAAGGCATGATGACAACATACAGAGAAGAAAGAAAAAAATGAATGCGTTTTAAAATAACAAATCCTATTTGGAGCCATTGGCTATTTAGAATTCTGCCTACTGATACTGAGTGGGGGATTATTGGGTCGACCAACACAGACGACAGGATAGGAAGAGGATCTCAGGTCCTGACTGAGCAATTAGGAGACATTCTTTTTTTATACTGTAAAAAAACAATCATACTCAATACAGTCCACCAAGAGCATCGAACGAACGAAAATTATCAAATATTTTAATATACTTATTGTTCATAATGAAACCTTTTGGATACCTTTGAGACACTTAAAACGACCACTTTGCCCTAACACCCTACCACATTTGACGTTCACAATAAAGGACACTGACCCCTTTTCGACCAGCGCTTAAATAATTAATTCATCTTGCTTTTGTCTTAGTTTCTTAAGTACCGACCTAGAAAACATTTCAGATATTTTGATATTTGTTTGTTTTTGAGTTTGATAGAGGTACTTACTTGATATTCGCGACTTCATCTGAGTAGATGATTGCTAGTGTACAAGAGTTCCAATTTATTTGGTAAGATTTAAGAGTGCATTTCCCAAAAAATAAGAGACTTTATCGCAATCAAGTTTTTAATTTGCACCGGGTAAATCTTGGTATACATTTTGCATCAAAAATAAAAAATAAACATTCTCCATTTTGATCTTTTTATTCTACCCATTATAAGTAGTGGCAACCATAGCTTATTTCTAAAATATCTCATTGACTTTTACTAAATCATTAGTCATCACACGAGCAAGTGCTGGCCTCAAACTTTAAGTGCAATAATATTATAAAAAATTTTTAGTTTGACTACAATATCTATTTTCAATGAAGATTCAAGATTCAAGATTCAAATTTGTTTATTCAATTTAGATTGTTATTTACAATACTTGTGAACGTCATAGAAGCTACGCCATCGGTTCGCAAACCCTACAGCGGGAGGCCTTGGAGAAGAACCGGCAAGAAACTCCAACCCCCTTATTACAAAACGTGGACTAAAGTTAGACCTGGTTTGAAATTCATGCTAATTCTGTCTTTCATTTGGAAAATGACAGTGACCAGCACCAGTTTAGTACCAGTTTTAAACCAGGACTATTTTAGTCCACGTTTTGTAATAAGGGGGCAGGGGTTGTTTTTTTCTCCCTGTTTTATTTCATACAGAGTCGTCAAATTGAAAAATGACCTTAACATGGTATGACTAAGGTCAGTTTCCATCACAATTACACAATGGGTTATGATAAATACAGTTAAGTATAGGCGAACTAATGATCATAGCGGTGAACAATTTTCAGTTACTAAGGAACTCTACTTAAAGCTTTAATATTAGTTAAAAACAAAAGACAATTCTACTATATACTGCAAGTTGCTCCATACATGTTTCAAATGTTATTCTTAATAAAATGAATAAAAACAAAAGAAAACACATTTTAAGGCAAGCAGATAAGAGCAGACCCATTCCCACTGGCAGCACCCGTTCACGAGCATGACGCATGAACCAGCCATCGCTTCGCTCAACCATATTTTAGGGAACGTAACGAAGTTTAAAGAGAACTTTAAAACATTAGGTAGTTATATACTAATTTAAATTTGATTTTGTAGGTATCATTAGAGATTTGTGATTATGACAGTGTATTTAACTTCACCTAATGAAACCTTGGCATACAATTTAAAATAAAGTATCATCATCACGAGCCATTTAATGTCACCATTGCTGGGGCACTGGCCTTCCTTATGGATGGACAAGGATAACGGGTCATTACCCACCACGCGGGCCCAGTGCGGATTGGTGGGTATAAACTGCAAGTGTAGCCGGGACCGCGCTAGGTGCCCCCGGCGCGCTTCACTAGAAGAGGTGGATGAGGGTGCGTCGAAAGGATGCGGGCACGGGGCGGAGACACGATGAATAACACACTGGTTTCGTTATCTCCGTCCATGTGCAGAGGGAGCACCATGGGGGTTTCGGTCGGTTCAAGCCCCACATCACCTCCTCGTCTCCCCGGGCGGGGGGCTACGAGAAGGCGTTTCCCCCAGGAAGAAAAAAAAGTGTAGCTGGGACCAACAGCTTTCCTTGCGAAGCAACATGCCTTCCGAAGCACGTAGGAGTTCGAGATGAAAAGTTTTTTATGGTCCATCCCGTGACCGACCATTGCGAAAGTTGCTTAACCTCAACGATCGCAGGTCGATCGCGCTAACCACTGCACCACGGGCTCCTTCAAAACTCATCGTGGCTAATTACGTCAATTGACTTTGCAAGTGTAATGACCCGACATGAAATGTGTAGGTTGCTAGCGGTCAGTTGCGCGCAATTAACTCTGTTCCAGTTTATCACCATTATTCCCACATTGGCCCCTGACGTTCGCCTAAGGGAACCTATAATGGGACAATAGACATTGCCTAAAGTTCCCATTATCTATCTGGGCGGACTGTTATCTGGTATAGTTGTTGTAAGTTTGGAACGATGGAAGATACCGACCATTTGTTACCTATTGAAGTTGCTTAATATATCATACTAGCGCTTCGCTCGCGACTTCGTCTGCGTGGACCCCTTTTTCCTTCCCCTTTAGAGGGGGAATTTCCAAAAATCCTCTCTTATTTCTCCCCTACACTCCCCAAGAAACATCAATGCCGAATTTCAGCTTCTTGCGCCCAGCGGGCCGATCGCCGTAACTCTGTGCAGCGCATCTTGATCACGTTTGCGTCTTGACGTTTAACTTCGTATTGCCGTAATGACATAACGACGCACACGTCACGCAAACCTATAGTCCCACAATCCTGTCTGTTCCAGTGATATCCGTGACAGAGGAGCCACTTTCAATACGAAATTAGCTGTCAAAATAGACTGTCGTATGAAGACTGTTTTAGTTCCAAAGATTATCACCGGAACAGAAAACGTTGTCGCACTGTCAACGCCGCGCGTTATCAAAAACGGTTTTGCACGTCAACTGCACGTACACCTGACTAGACAGAATAGAATTACCGCGATCGGGGCGCTGTTTGTTTATTCATTTGTTGCAAGTTTCTTGATAATTTCAGCCGTACGGATCAGCGATCAAACACTGATATCGATTTAAAAATTAATCTGATATGAATAGCTACTTATTGGCTTTAGTAAATGTAAATGTAGCATTGGCTGGCTTGAATTCTAAACCAAATTACAAAAAGTCAAAATAATACCCATTTATACGTTTCCAGTCGAAATAAATAGCTAACGCATTAAGCATATTCATATTCCTCTTTTTTAGAATAGAACAGAATTAGGTTTATTTGCATAAGATATGGTGTGGTGGTACCTACATGATAATATTATTAAAAGTAGCCTTACATATTACTTTAACTTTTTTGCATTCACAATGCAATTTTTATCATTCAAAATGAAGTATTAGAAAAAAATAACCCGTCTCACAACTATCCATCCCATCCCATCCCATCCATCGGAGCTAGCTGTGAGACGGATCGTTTTTTCTAATACTTCATTTTCAATAGAAACATATCTTACTTATTTAGTAAAGCTTATTTAATACCGGACAACTAAATTAACATTCAACACTCAATATCGTACACCATTCAAAGGCCATTAAAACAAAGCACGTATATTGAGTCTATATTTCTATAGGCACATTTCCCAAATGATCCCTTTCTTGTTCGATCGAATCGTAAGGACATGTGTCCACATACAATTTTAATTTCGGCCGGCGGCAAATGACCCAATTTCTACGTCAGTGAACGCGTGATGCGAAAACTACGTGTTTCCTCTCGAATCGACTTTGTTTCCTCTACGTGCTATGTAATAAAAATCTACAGTTTACACGCTCACACGCTCTATTGTTTTTGTTTAGGATTTTGGTTGGAAGTTTTATATGAAAGTGTAAGAGTGCTGTTTAGTTTTTATTTATTTATTGATGTTGGGCAGAAGCCCCGGTTTGGCCACTGTACCGGTTTTGGCCACTTTTTGCTCTAAAAGTTTTCTTAACAACTTTTCGCCATTTTTGCTAAAGACAATAATTAAAAAAAGGTATTTAAAGGTAATAATTACAACCGTTAGAATTCCATAAGTCCCGTTTTCTGTTTTAAAAAATGTTTTGTATGAAAATTTTAAGAAATTTGGTTTGGATGAAATACTTTAAAAACATTTGTTTTTTACAATTAAATTGTTGTTTTGCAATTGATTGGTTTCTAGCGCATTAGAATATATTAATTTAACCTAGGTTTGGTCAAAGAATACTATAATATTACTAACGTGTTTGATTTTGATTTTTCGCTATAATTACAAAAGTTTAACTATCAATAAGTGGCCAAAACCGGTACATTTGGCACCACTCCCACATATTGAGTTATATACAGAAAACTATTTTACTTTTTTAAATTTGAAAAATGTACCTTTATAGGTTAATTAAAAAATTATCTATAATTTAAGGTATAATTTTGTCTCTTAAATACCTAAGACCATTTAGTACTAAGTGCTTAAAAGTCAAAAAATCCTTTAAGTTGCCACAAAGGGTACCTCTGCCCTACTATTTGCATCCCGCTGTTTTACCGGTTTACCTGTTTCAGTAGGAATATCGGGATAACTTAACTTAAGTATTCTCCCCTTATCACCCACTCATCATTTTCTGAATTGTGCGCCCTCTCTCCTCGATCTCATGATCGTTTCTAATCCTGAGAAAGTTGTTTCTCACGGCCAAGTCCCAGCTAGCTTTTCTTATCATGATATGACCTACCTGTCCTACCTAATTCGTCCCCCTAAACGTAAGCCTCGATATATTCTTCGCCGAAATTTCAATAACATTAACTTGGAGTCCTTGCGAGAAGACGCCAGCAACGTGGATTGGTCAACCGTGTTTGATACTTCCAGTTTAGATGACACGATCTCGAGGTTCAACTGCCTACTTATTTCTTTATACGACAAACACGCACCATCACGACGCATCAGGATTAAACACAATCCTACTCCTTGGATCAACGCCGAAATAAAACAGCTCATGTCACTTAGGGATAAAGCGAAGAGCAGGTACAAAAAATTCCCTACTGATGACAATTTGATTAGCTTTAAACATTTTCGAAACCGCTGCAGTCGTTTGTGTAGGGATGCCAAGAGACGCTTCTTTCACGATTCCCTGACAAATCGTAACCCGGCGGATGTGTGGAGATTTCTGCGCTCTGTCGGCGTAGCTAAATCCTCCTCTTCCCTTCCTATTACTACTGACCTAAACGCCTTAAATAGACATCTCTCTCTCCCCCCAGTCAGTTTAGATCTTAATATCAAAGCAGCCACATTAGAGCAACTGTCCTCCCTTTCCCGTCCTGACTGCACCTCCTTTGACCTTTCTCCTGTCTCAGAGAGTGACGTCAAAAGTGCCATTCTAGCTATCTCGTCTGAATCCATTGGTGAGGATAACGTATGCTCGAGAATGTTTATTCCCATTTTGTCCATTCTTCTTCCTTTCATCACCGCAATATTTAATGCATCACTCACTACAAAGTCTTTCCCTAAGATCTGGAAATTGGCTCACATAATTCCGTTACCCAAAATTCCTAATCCAACTCTACCTTGCCATTTTCGTCCCATCTCCATCCTACCATTTTTATCCAAAGTTCTCGAGCATATCGTTCATTAACAGCTTTCCTCTTTCCTTCTTGCAAACAGGCTCTTGAATAAATATCAATCTGGTTTCCGTCCTGGTCACAGCACCGCCACTGCCTTACTAAATGTCTCGGATGACTTACGCTGGGCCATGGAACGAAAAGAACTCTCAGTGTTGGTTTTGTTGGACTTCAGCAACGCTTTTAACTCTGTCGATTTCGATATTCTTCCTTTCCTCTATAAACGTATCTACTTCTTCGCTCTCTTGGTTTGACTCTTATCTTCGTGGACGTGCGCAGTGTGTTCGCCATGAAGACTCTATTTCCGATTGGAGTGAGCTCACTGCGGGCGTACCGCAGGGAGGTGTTCTTTCTCCACTTCTCTTCTCTATTTTCATCAATTCAGTTACTCCAGTCATCTGCTCCAACTTCCATCTCTATGCAGACGACTTGCAGCTCTACCGTCACTTTAAAATTGACGAAACGTACCAAGCGATAGCGTCAATCAATGATGACCTCAGCAGGATTTATACTTGGGCTAGGCGTTACGGACTTTTGGTTAACCCAAGCAAATCACAAGCCATCATCATCGCTAGCAGACATAGGATCAACTTAGCTGGCCAACTTCAAATACCTCCGGTATTGCTGGATGGCATATCCATTCCCTATAGCGACACCGTCAAGAATCTGGGTTTGATCCTTGACTCTAATCTCTCTTGGACGACCCATATCGCTGACGTCAGCCGCAAAATCTACTTTTCCCTTCACTCTTTAAAATCCCTTTAAAGTTTTCTCCCTTTGCCTACCAAAATCTCAATTGCCCAGTCTCTCATTCTACCTCTTCTTGATTACGCCGATGTCTGCTACTTGGACGCCACTGAACAACTTCTGAATAAACTTGAGCGCCTTCAAAACCTTGCCATTCGATTCATTTTCGGTCTACGCAAGTACGACCACGTCTCCAACTTTCGGAAGGAACTCAAGTGGCTCCCCATACGTCTGCGCAGGAATCTTAGAATTCTTTGTCTCCTTTATAACATCCTTTTCAATCCTACCTATCCTTCATACCTCCGGGATCGATTCTCCTTTCCTCATTATCCCAATTCTCCATGCAGGTCCCATCTCAAATCCCTTCTGAAGTTCCTCCCCCATCATTCTGACTTTGCTTCTTATTCCTTTTCCGTTCATGCTGTGCGTCTTTGGAATTCACTGCCGGCCGACATACGAGATTGTCGCACGATATCTATGTTTAAAAAGCATCTAAAAGATTATTATTTATCCTCATGTCTTTAGCACTATCCTCTCTTCTGTTGTTGTATTATTTACAGTTCTCATCTGATATATTATATATTATCTATCTATTATATATAGTTTATTTTTATGTATTAGTATATATAGCATTATCATATATGGTTTATCTTATTTATAGTAATTTCATTTATGTTTATTTGTATGTACTAGAATTATAATATTATATATATATATATATATATATATATAATTATATGTATTGTATGTATGGTATTTGTATCTGGAGACACACAGACTGCCCCTTTCTATGTTCTTTCCTTTAACGGGCCGGCTGGTAGAAATTTCAATTTGAAATAAGCCGTGCCCCTGTACAATACTTTTCTATTTCTTTCTTTTCTGTTTTACTCTTATGTGTGTGTACTAAATATGTAAATAAATAAATAAATAAAATAAATATAACCTGCATCACTCGGGAATTACAAAGATTTGTACTGGTGAAAGAATTTTTAATATTCATCCTCTATTTTTGAGTTTATTAATTACAAAAAAACAAATCTTTCCGTTTCGTGATTATCCGTTTCATCATAGTGTAGAGGAATAGCACTAGCATTTATATGGTTGAGTTTTCAATATATGTAAAGACATATTTAGTGGGGTAAGCAAGACAGCATGGCGTGCTATATTAAGGTCACAGCACATACATCAACTCGGAAAGGGATCGTAAACGTATGAACTCGAGCGGTTCAGTATTCTTTGTATGAAACCCCCTACTGCAACGCACACTAATCGGAATCGTAACGTAATCGCCTCGCCTCGGGACCAGCTCACGAACCGCTTTGCGGGTGCGCTTAACTTGCTATCCCCGCGCTTACCGCTAGTCGTCCACGCGCTCACATCTCTCCGTACCCGAGCTTACGGCTCTACGCACAGTGGTCTGAAAACGAAAATGAACATCAAATATATTTTTTTATAATTTTTTTTCTCATTTTTTTGACATTTTTTTTTTAAAAATTGTCTTTTTTTTCGCTCATTCTTTTTTTTTATGGAACCACTGTGCGGCGAGCCGTAAGCGCGGCGTCGCCTAGCCGTAAGCGCGGCATCGCCTAGCCGTAGCCGAGCCGTACCGACGCTGATCCGGTTTGGTTACGTGCCTGCGTTAGGTTGACGCCTCGTTGACGGCGAGGCGAAGGCGATACGGTGTCGATCCCTTTCCGAGTTGATGTAATGTGCTGTGTCCTTTATATCGCGTGGTAAAAGCCGCTCATGCTAGGCCGGCTGCATTCATAGTTCAGTTCTTGGAATAAGTATAGAGGCATAAATAAATCCATTCCGATGATTTTTTTAGTTTTGCTGTGTAATGAAAAGACATATATAGTTGTAACCTAACAATTAATAATGGCTTACGAAAAGGAAATGTAAGTATGCTACTTTTTGTTGTGAAAATAATTATGTTGAAAAGTTACTGAACATAAATTTAATCGTCCTGTCACAGTCGGGTAAAAAATCCAAGGGTTAACGAAATCCGATACGCGATCGCGATCCACGTAAGTGTAAATGAAAGATTTTCTTATCGGAGAAAAACCTTTTTTTTATTTTCTGCAACCCAATATAATTATACCTTTAAAAATTTGTAAGTAGTGAGCGCTACATTCAATAAAATCCAAAGTAAAAGAGTTGAAAGGTATAATATGAAGCTTAGTTAAAACAGAGTCTTTTCAATGCAAAATGCTTTGAAATTTACTCTTAATTTTTTACCTTTTTTATTTTGCAAATGTAGCATAAATATTGTAGTTCGGTATTTAAAAGAGAGTTTGATTGTTAGGTTTGATCACTGACCTCTATTGATAGAGATCAGTGGGTTTGATACGAAGGAGTTAAAAAACACAGATTAGGACGAATGTACTTTAATTGACCAACAAATAATTTGTATTGTGTAAAGAGGATTTAGCTCGGAGTGGGAGGAGGAAAAAAAATCAATGAAAACTAATAAATAGGTACTTATTGTTTTAGACGTATGGAAACCGCAAAAAAGTTTTACCTCAAAGAACTTAGTGTTTTGACCCAAAAAGCGCAGAGTTATGAAAATCACTCATAAAAAATCAACATACGTTTTCGTGCTCCAACATTTAACTTTTACAGTATTAATAATAAGCGTATCTCGTCAAAACAGCCGCCGGTTACAAAGTCGTAAAACGTTTTTTTCTTCTGGATCATAAAACCCAGAAAAGCTCTTTTTTTAGTCGAATGTATGCATCGAATACGTCTACGAGACTCGTGATAAGTTTGAAGTGGATTTTCCTAAAATAGATTTAAATAAAGTGAGAAACAGTGACTGAAATTCTTTTCTATAGCAATTTCATTTTTCAGATTTTTGTTTAATAAACATACTAAGGAGACTTTTGTAAATTACCTAAGGTGGTTCGATCAGCTCAGTAGCGCCACCAATGGAAATTAATCAATTACGTTTTGTTAAAGGCTTAGATTAAAAGTTTCGGTTATTTTGCGCAAATAAAAGAGTAAAATGCATTTTATAAATATACTTTTAAGAACTCCAACTTAAGCAATAAGTCGTGAATATCAATAGTGCCAAAAGTGGCCACATTTAGCAATATCGAGATCCATAACTTAATGCTCATATTTAAGGCCATGAAAAATTACTTAAAAATGGCACTTTACTCTTCTATTTGCGCAAATTAACCGAAACTTTTATTCTAAACCCTTGATAAATCGTAAATGATTTATTTCTATTGGTGGCGCTACTGAGCTGATCGAACCACCTTAAGTTTTAAAGCCATACTGCCGCGTTCAGAGACGCCAATTTATTAAATTATCATTCCTACTTTATTCAATACTGGACATAAAAAAGAGACTGATAGAGATATAATTATCAATTAAAGTGAATTGGCGTCTCTGAGTGCGGCAGTGTCCTTTTTATAATAAGTGTAGTAAACTAAGTAATTTGTGAATGAAGCTGAGTGCCTGATTATGAATGTTTTTATTCCTGCAGGAGAGGCAACAAGTGTTTGATTATTGGCATAATATTATCACATGCGTTAAAATTAAAATAAAATTAATAATTTTCATCGACACTCGCAATAAATCGGTTGCCAATTTAAATCCGCCGCAAAACGAGATTGCTTGCACTTATTTGTTCAACTACTATTTATAAACGGCAATTTGGGCGCAATTCACGCATTTGCATAAACGTCTGATTGTCATCACGCGGTCACAGCCTATTTAAATAATCAAATAAATGGTTTCAGTCGTACCTACATTCATTCGTTCATTACTCCATTGAGTCATTCGCACGGTTTGAACGATCGATCCGGTTCAAAGTTAGTGTCGGAATAAGGCAACTGGCTGAATAATTTATTCCCATCCCGGTTCTGGCCCGCTTCCGACAGTACGGTGTAATCCTATTTTAGGGTATTTCTTTGCAAACAAAACGCGAGGCAACTGGATATGTATTATACATGATAACGGTTTCTAGTAAATGCCGCAAGCACATTTCCGACTTGTAATGTGCTCGCGACGCAACTTTCGTTTTTTTGTTGTTTTTTTGTTTTGTTGTTGTACTTCATAATTAATATTAGCTTCACTCACTCACAATCACTGCTGTCCTTTTATAATGCTACTAATATTGTGATTGGGAAGAAGTTGTAAAATATTTAAAAAAAAAATTGACGTAGGATACTTTTTATTCTTTTATCTCAAGGAAAACCACGGAACAAAAACTAGTAAATTTTATAAAAAAGAAAATGAAATTATTGTATACATATTATAACTTCTTAATTTTATGAAAAAGTTGGACAAAAGTATAGCTTTCGGAAAGTGGAAAAAAAACTTTTAGCCTAATACCCTTTTCAACTTTTGTTGTTTTATGTTGTGATAACAGAATAAAGAATTTAACCATTACTGTTAAAATATGCAACGCGAGCTAACGCAAAGCGATCATAAAAGCACAATCATTCGCCATATAACCGGATTCATCTGGATCGTTCCAGTTACGAGAGTGCTCTAAAGCAGGACAAACTCGCAATTTTCCCTCGAAAAGAGGAAAAAATCCCATATGTACTACGCATTACGTACAATAATACTCTTCGTTATGTGAGGAAATGAACAACTATGTGCTTAACTTTCTCGTTTTTATATTCGGGTCGTCAGATAAACACTATTCTGAAAGGGTTTTTAACGAAGAAATTTGATTGTATTCTGAGTATCGTTATTATATATTCTGTGGTATCGTCATCTCTTCTTTACATGGTATAGAGCACAATGTAAAAAAAATCTATGTGTAATTTGAATGTAGCATTATTTGTTTCATAACGTTGATGTTTGTTTGAAAAGCACTTTTCGGGCTTTTTGATTATCAACATATAAGATTACAGCGCAGACCTCAGCGAAACGACCGACATCGCTCGAAGGATTGCTCAGTTGAAGTGGCAGTGGGCGGGACACATAGCGCGGAGAACCGATGGCCGTTGGGGCGGAAAGGTTCTCGAATGGCGACCGCGAACCGGACGACGTTCCGTGGGCAGGCCCCCTACAAGGTGGACCGACGATCTGGTCAAG
Organism: Crambus lathoniellus; assembly: GCA_949710035.1. Taxonomy (NCBI): domain Eukaryota; kingdom Metazoa; phylum Arthropoda; class Insecta; order Lepidoptera; family Crambidae; genus Crambus; species Crambus lathoniellus. The sequence goes on along the minus strand of OX453309.1, from coordinate 10,330,958 downwards.
GTCGCGGGAAGCCGCTGGATGCGGGCAGCGCAGGACCGATCGTTGTGGAGATCCTTGGGGGAGGCCTGTGCCCATCAGCAGTGGGCGTCGTTCGGCTGACATGATGATGATGATGATGAAGTATTATAAACTTTAACAAGGCCCCTAAATGACCCGTTACCCGTTTCGCCATAATTAAAGTTCGTTGGACTTTTTTCACTTGCTTATCTTATTAATTCCCGTATAAGCCAACCACTGAGTTTTCTCGTTAAGTTGAATGAGCTAAGCTTTTTTGAATAGTTAGTGGAACAGGTACCGAGTTCGGATGAGTTTGCGTTGTTATGACAGAAGATCGAGTTTGCTTTCAACTTTTCCAGTTCGACTTTTTCGTATTCAGTTGCTAGGGAGATGGAATTGCCAGTTAGATTTGAAGCTGCTTTTGTAAATTGACTAACTATTTATGTTTAGAATACTGTTCATTTTATTCTCTATCTAATAATTTACAGCTTCTTTGATAAATTATTTAATACTTATCATCATCATGCCAGCCGAACGACGCCCATCAGTGCTGGGCATAGGCCTCCCAAAGATCTCGTAAGTACTCACTTATACTCATTAAAAATATAACTTTAATAAATATGTAATTAGCTAATTAGGTAGGTTGTAACAATTTTCTACTACATTACTTGTGTTGGTTTACCTAAATGTATCTAATTGTTCGCTTCTTTTTATTATATTTCTTTGTATTCGAAAACTAACTGCTAGTTTCTGTAATTTACAATCGTATCTCGTTTATTCTTTAACTTCTTAATAAAAACTCCGTCTAAAACGTAAAACAAATTTTATAACTTGGCTATTCATTGAAAACTGAAACGAAATTGTCAATAATAAAGAATTCTGGGTGCAAAAGTTCCTTTGACTGTCCGAAATCTCATTTCGGCCTTTGAATCGCCTTCGATAGTGTCCCTGCTAACTGGAGAGGTTCATCGCTTTCGGAAATACATAGTTTCCCTTTTCCCTTTCGTACAACTTAACTAATATTTCCAAACTATCTTTTAGTTTTGATTTGAGGAGCCTGTGGCGCAGTGGATAGCGCACTCGGCCAGCGATCGTTGAGGTAAAGCAACTTTCGCAATTGTTGGTCACGGGATGGGTGAGCAAACATTTATCATCTCGAGGTCCTCCATGATTCGGAAAGCACGATAAGCCGTTGGTCCCGGCTGCATTCCTCATGCAATCGTCAATTGACGAAAGCGTGCTCATGAGACGTGCTGCGGGCCAATTTTTTTTTTTTTTTTTTTTATTCTCAACGGGGTAGCACTTAGCCTTCATCACACCTGATGTTAAGTGGTGATAAGGCTGAAGGTGGAAGCGCACTACTCCCGGAATCCTCAATCGCCGTAATTCTATGCAGCGCGTCTTCATCACGTTTGGGTCTTGACATTTGACTTCGTATTGCCGTAATGACATAACGACGCACACGTCACGCAAACCTATAGTCCTACAATCCTGTCTGATCCGGTGACATCCGTGACAGAGGAACCACTTGCAATACGAAGTTAGCTGTCAAAATAGACTGTCGGTCGTATGAAAACTGTTTTAGTTCCAAAGATTATCACCGGAACAGAAAACGTTGTCGCACTGTCAAAGCCGCGCGTTATCAAAAACGGTTTTGCACGTCAACTGCACTTCAACTGCACGTACACTTGACTAATGCCTTCATAGAAATACCGCGATCGGGGCCCTGTTATGTGGCCAGTAGGCCTAACCACCAATCCGCATTGGGCCCGCGTGGTAAGTGATGGCCCATTCTCCTTATCCGTCTATAAGGCCTGTGTCCCAGCAGTGGGGACATTAAAGGCCTGATCACGATGATACTGCAGTTGCATTTCGTGGATTTCAATGTTATATTTAATCCAGCGATCTGTTTACCAATCCATACTTATATCTATTCCATATTAATATTATAAATGTGAAAGTGTGTTTGCTTGTTTGTCCGTATTTCACGTTAAAACGGAGCAACTGGGTGCCTACCATCAACTTTTAGACAGCGATTCAAAAATAGCGCGATGCAGAATAGGTTCCTAAAATGAATTGTTTTTTTTCGTACTATGACCTTCTAAAAACTGGATCGCAAATGAATTGCTACATGTGAATGACCGAACGATTTGTGTCCTTATTTCTTCTACTCGTCTCTTTCACTCGATTCTGTCATGCCCGGAGAGTGAGAGGGACGGGTATAAACTGCAGGTGTCATGTTAGCTTGGCCGAGTTATAAGTCAAATAAGAGTTCTTGACAGATTAGCGGCTGTGAAATGTCATTGAATGATGACTGAATCGCTGTCATTGATATTAAGCTGTCGTGGTACGAATAAGCGAAGCAGATCAGTTTAGGTCCTAAACAAAATCGCAATAAGAGTTGATGGTAGGCACCCTGATCAACGTGATTTTTGGTGCGGGGATAGTTTGGGAGCTGCAGAGTGACATAGGCTACTTTTATCCCAGACAAATATCACATTCCCGCAGGATAACGTCACGATATATTTTTTTGAATATAGAAAGATTACACGTGTACAAAGTCACGTGCAACCGCTAATGTCACTATAAAATAAGTTATAAGTGGCCCGCGACCGCGACGCGTCAGTCTACCATACAAACGTAATACCAAAATAATTTAAAATTTGTTACTTACTTGTGATGTTATTTGGATTAAGACAGTATTTCTCTAGGTTTCTATATATATATAAAAAAAAACAAAATATCTATCCGATAAAAAATAATGTTTTTCCCGTTTTTTCATACAAAGCTGCAAATCGCATATATTTTTAATTGGGTAAGTATTTAGGATTATGTTTTTAATGGAAACCTAGATAAATATTGTCTTTATCCAAAAACCATCACAAGTACAGAAATTAATGCTCTAATTTCAAATCATTTAAGCATTAAGTTAGGAGTTACGTTAGGAGTAGGGAGCTGACCGGTCGCCGGCCTTTTAAGTACAATAATATAACTATAAAAATATTTTTATTCATTGTATCAACCGTAAATATTACTTATATAATAGTAAAACAAAAATACCGTTTCAACAAGGTATTTATTCTTATTTGTCAACGGTACTTACGTAAACAAGAAACGACACGTTTACGTAAACGAATTGGGTTTGTACAATTTGATAAGGAAAATATGTGTTCTCAGTTGTGATGAAAAAACATACAAAACCCAATCTTGTATCCAGAAAAGAGTCCTAAGTTGCTATGAAATATATCTTCGCAGAGTAGAACTGGGCGTGTTGACACACAAAATTTATTTATTCCGGTGAAATTCTACACCGTCTGTGTTTACATCGACTTGATGCTCATATGTCAATCAAACTCACAGTATGACTCACATTTTCATCTGTGTTTTATAGGTGAAAAATAGGTACTTATGGATGGAATCGACATTTATGCTGTTACTAAAGTAATATCGAAGCTTTTTCGTTGGTGGATGAATTTTTTATCCTTATTATTTTATGGGTATTAAGTACTGCAGATGCAGCCAGTCCAACATGCTTACAGAAAGATGGAGGATCTCTAATTAATTAATTTCTGGTTACCTTTGTCGAGACCGACCAATGCAAAATTTGATGAAGGCGGTACCCTGACCGAAAGTGGCGCCCTCAGAGGTATTTATTTAATAAGTTGCTAAAAGAAACGGATTTTAATAAAACTTTACATGGATTGTAGTCTAGTAGTATTTTTAGAAGGTATCGCTACATTCCCTCAAAGTCATTCGTAGAAGTAGATAGCAAATGTGTCGAAAACGGCCACTTGTAGCAGTTTTGTTATCTACTCCGGTCAAGAGCGAGTCGAACTCGCGCACCGTGGGTTCCGTTTCCGTACTATACATTTTAATGTAGTACCTAGGTAGGAAGGAGGACATTATGGTTGGACGTTTTCATCGGCGAGGCTATATTCGTCAGAGAATTTGCGGTGTAGAATATTGCAGTTTTAGTAATTATTTATTCTTGGTGGTTTCTGAAAAAAAATATTATTTAGAGACACCGTTTTATTTTTCCTGTAATCTTTACATAAACTACTATCACATAAAATAATTTCAATTTTTTCTCTATGCAAACTTCGGAAATAAGGGGGTAGGGGAACAGTATTTCTTTACATTTTTCATCAAAAGTCGATAACTATGCGGCTTAAAAAAAAGAAAAATGTTTTAAAATGTGCAAGCAGCGCTCTTCCATATGATACCCCATATGCCCTAGTAGCTTCACTTCGAATTTTTTAAACTCCTTTTCAGTCCCTGTTGCAAAAAAAATATACATAGCAGAGGTTAGCAGGTATGACTGCGATTGTAGGCGTTAAGCAACTGCCGCAGTAGTTGCCCACAGTAAGGGTGACCTAAAATTTGATATCCGTCGTGTTTTAGAAGGCAGGTTAAGGCGATACTCGGAAAAAATGTGCCGAAGCGAGATAGCAATGAGAAAACGACGCGCGCGGGAGCGAGACCGATTTTGCAGATTAGGCAAAAAAACACAAAATCACTTCGTATAAAAAAACTACAGCGATTTTAAAAAAAAATGCTTCTATACGATCCTCAATATTATTGGTGTCCACTAATTAAACCAATTTCCAATGGTGTAAGTAACCCCATTTAAGAATATATAATCTTCACTTTTTGTATTTTTTTAGAGGTCTTTTCGAAAAGAAAAAGTGTCGAGGCAAAATCATAAAATCGTGTTTTTGAAACTATACGAATCTAGATAAAGGTATGAAGAAATATATATCTTATTACCAGATTTGTAACAACTGTAACCGTCCTATAGTTTTAAATCAAAAAGTCCATATTTTTCCGAGTAGCGCCTTAAGCCATAAGGCTACTGGCTGAATTTGCAACCTTGCAAAATCCACCAATCCGTGTTGTGCCTGCATGGTTTGCTGCGGCCAATTTTCCTTATGCATCCATAAAAAAGGCCTAATAGCGTCAGATAAGATTTACGGCCGAATACTCGTAAGCTTCTCAGCTTTGTTAGAGTCTAGTATTATGGGCTTAGTAGCTAATGCTTACTTGTCACTTACTTTTATACCCACCGTGTAAACAGGCTGAATATGTGTTTAGTATTAATAACACTGCCAGTGCGAGTTCATAAGTATTGTTACCTCAACCTAAATTGAATTAAAAAAATGATTTTGATTTTGAATAGAATCCCACCCTATTTACTAAGTGACAAAAAGACTACCCCCACCATAGTTTGCTAAGCATTTGTCACTTGCGGTGTTGTGTAAACATCCACAACAAATGCTGTGAAGTAAAATTTCGAATAGATGTCAGGTAGCTAATACCATCTGCTAACACCACCATGTAAACAGTTACTTCTCACTTGTCACTAATCAAGACAAGCTAATAAATGACAAGTACTAAGCCCGTGTATACTTTCGTCTCAAGCATCGCCCAACGTATGAAAGAGACGCTACGATGTTTAAGATGCTCCCTAAGTTGAGTAGCGTTCAAGTATTCGGGTGTTAGGCTAGTAATTATTAATGAATGTCTCGTATGTATGTCTCGACTGGTCTTAAGAAATATTTCAGAACGTTATAAATAACCATTTGCGTCAAAACGATCGAACGTTGTTGATAATGCAGGGGAACATGTGCTCAGCGTAATTCTATTGGAAAACCGTTAACTTTAGATATTAGCTTTTATATCCGAGATAGAAAGGCTATCGATTTAAAAAGGAACAACTAGAAGAGAAGAGGAAAGTTTTATTGTTGTTCAACTTCATGCAGTTAGAGATAAGCTGGCAAGTTCTTCAGCAGTAGAGGATCTTTCTCATCTCACCTTCAGCCCTATCATCACCTAGAAACAGCTATGATGAAGGCTAGGTGCTACCCCCTAGTGAATAAAAAAAAGGCGCGATGAAACGTCTGCTATAGCGGGAGCGGCAGGGCGGCGGGAGTTTTCGTGTCGTGGTCGCTTAGTTATCTATACCACAGATAATATAATATTATCTATACCAATATTATAAAGAGGAAATATTTGATTTTTTATTTTTTTGTACTGGATAACTCGATATGATAAACTCAAAAATTACTGGACCGAGTTTAAAAATTTAATTATTAATTTAGTTTGCATTAGAAAGCAACATTCTTCCTGAGTGACTTATGCCCGAATACTCGTTTGCTACTTATCTTTGGGAGCGTCTCAAACATCGCCCTGTCACTTTAAATGTCAAACGTATGAAAGAGATGCCATGATGTTTGAGACGCTCCCAAAGATGATTTGCGTTCGGGAATTCGGGCGTGAGGCTATGTTTTGTTCCAGTAGTCGCACGGGTACCATGCGGGTAAAACCGCGCGGAGCACGTAGTATGAGATAAAGAGACTGCGACCGCGGCGCGTCTGACGCGCGACCAACTTTGTTTGCGTTGCTTCTCAGGTGTGTCTCTTTGTTCAGAGCTTTAATCCTATAATTTTTTACCAAAGAAGGCAAAAGTAAAATAAGAGATATGAATTCAATTTGAATGTTTTCCATTCTATTTGCCTAATACATTGCGCAACTTTTGAATATTCTATGCAGAATATAAATTTCCATGTTATATTTTGCAAAATAGCCCTGTGTTTGCGAGTTGCTCTACTCCAGACAAACATTCTCCTCAGCGCGATAGCCTACTGAGTGATTTGTTTATCTTCGAAACCCAAAACCGGCCGCTGTAGGTACTTGACAACGTTGAGAAGACTCATTTCTGTTCCAATTCTTTCGTTTTAGTTAGTGAGATAAAAAATATATAGGTATAGGTTGCAGCCTCGATTATTATGAATACATTGTATTTCGTCCGACGGAAATTCCATTATATTGCGCTCCTCAGAGACCACTTCAAAACTCGTCAAAAAGTAGATCTATAGTGTAATCTTGTGCGGGTAGTAATATCTTCACATTGATGAAATTAACGCTGGATACTCAGCGCGTAAGAAGTATTGGATAAATTCAACGCTTCTCGTAACGACTCCGTACCTCAGAGGTTAGAGCAGTCGCCCGGATAGCGAGAGGTCGTGGGTTCAAGTCCCATCGGAGCTAGTTGTGAGACGGGTCGATTTTTCTAAAACACTTCATTTTCTATTTTTCAACCTAATTTATCTTTATACCAACAATAAAAAAATATGTGATTGGCGTGAAAAAGTAACAAACAGACAGATATACATAGTTTCTTTCTCAATAAAATGATAATGTGGATGCTGTTGTACTCTTTAAAAAATACCAGTTCCTGTTTCATATTTTGTAAAATAACCCAGGAGATAAAATAAATGTAGTCGAGTCGAGACAAACATTCCACTCAGCTCGATAGCCTACTGAGCAATTTGTTTGTCTTCGGAACCCAACACCGGCCGCTGGTACTTGACATGACAACGTTGAAAAGCCTCGATTCTCTTACAAATTGTAACTTACAATTCTTTCGTTTTAAGTTCGTAAGATGAGAGAGGAAGTAATATTGTTGTAACCTCTATTATAAATACATTGTACTTCGTCCGAATAGAATTCCGATAAATTCCGCTTCACACGGATCACTTCAAATTTTGGCGTTTAAAATAATTAACCCATACCTAACTTGATAACGTTGCAGAAATCTCGTTTCTGTTACAATTTCTTTTAAAAAAGAAAGAAAAAAGTATGTAAAGGTTTTCGTACTCTCATTATTATGAACCGCTTTCCGCTCTCGGCTTTGCCCGCGTGAGCTATACGATGTTTTTCCGTGGGAATAAGATACTTTATCGGGGTAAAAAGAAACATATAGGTATTGAAAAATTTAAAATGAAGTATTTTAGGAAAAATTTACCCGTCTTACAACAAGCGAAAGGTCGTGGGTTCGAGTCCCATCGGAGCTGGTTGTGACTGCGACGGGTCGATTTTTTCTAAAATACTTCATTTTAAATTTTTCAGTGATAAAAGTTGCATTGTACCTAAATGCAAAAAAGTAAAAATTTTAATAACATAAAGGTATGCCATTTTAGACCATAACCTATCTATATGCTAAATTTCATTCAGATCCGTTCAGCCATTTCGTAACTAACATCCAAACTTTCACATTTATAATATTATAGTAAAAAAATATGTAGTTTAAAAAACTAATAAAACCCATTTTTATAGGAACACACTAAAAAGTACAAAATAACCGTCTATTCAGTAACTGAAATTAAAAAGCGTGGTGCGCGTTGTCAATATTAAGTACTTGAAGTGTATGCTTAGCAAAGGGCGCACCACGCTTTTTAATTTCAGTTACTGAATAGACGGTTATTTTGTACTTTTTAGTGTGTTCCTATAAAAGTGGGTTTTATTAGTTTTTTAAACTACATATTGATTTTTTACTTTTTAGTTAAATAAATGGCAAGCCATGGATGGATAGTAATGGATTTTACAGTCCATTCATGTGTCTGCCCACCCCTTAAACATTGAACGAAACAAATGAGCCCAAACTCGAGGGGTTTCCTAGTGGTCATTAAGGAGTGCCACTGACTTCCTCCCTGCTCCATCATCAGACTCTCACCACCAACTGTAGCGAATAGGTCTCATCAGAAGGAAACAAATGATCCCAAACTCGAGGGGTTTTCTAGTGGTTATTAAGGAGTGCCACTTACTTCTTTCCTGCTCCATCATCAGACCCTCATCACCAAGTGTAGCGAATAGGTCTTATCAGAAGAAAACAAATAAGCCCCAATCTTAAAAGGTTTCCTAGTGGTCATTAAGGAGTCTCACTGGCTTCCTCCCTGCTCCATCATCAGACCCTCACCACCAAGTGTAGCGAATAGGTCTCATCAGAACGAAACAAATGAGCCAGAACTCGAAGTGTTTCCTATTGGTCATTAAGGAGTGCCACTAGCTTCCTCCCTGCTCCATCATCAGACCCTCACCACTAAGTGTAGCGAATAAGTCTTATCAGAACGAAACAACGGCCCCCGAACTCGAGGGGTTTCCCTCTAGCAGCCATTAAGGAGTTCTTTTGCCCACCTCTTGACTCCATCATCAGATCAGCTCGATGGTAGCAAATTATTGTATTGTCATCGGATTCATTATAGACTTGCAAAGTTTCAAATCAGTACGACAGTTAGAAGTAGGTTAAAATTGAATTCCAAGGTTTTCTTACATTGTGACTTAGTTACAGGTGAAGCTAATAAAAGTGTGGTAATAAGAAACTGAAAAGCATCAAATATAATATCGAGCACTTCACAAAATTACGTAGGTATACTAATTGCATGCGACTTCATTTATAAGACCATTCTAAGGACGCTAGAAAAAAGAGGTATATACCTACTCATAGGTAGGCAGTTGGTTTTTGTAGCTGTTTATAAATATTTTGTATTTTTATACTTATACTTATACCAAGTGGTTGACAAAAAACATTTTATTTATTTATGACACATGAGTTTGATATCTTTATTATTTGCAAATTTAATATCGATATTCCATTTTAAATTAGCGTATGTATATAAGCTTTTCTTTTAACTATATAAATAAGAGAACTATCTTCTCTAAGGTTAGTAATGAACAGTTTCCTTTTTCTGTTTCGAAGAATTATAAATTAATGGTAATTTCGTATAACAAGCACAAACATAATAATTAGATCATTAATTAGCCGGAACTAGGTTGTTATGTGGCTTCTCATCTTTACTAATAATAGGTTCAAGCTCAATTAATTTCGATTTATCTAATATTTTCGATACTCTGTCTGTGTTATGATAGTAATTTTATATAATATTATGATAGTATCTTGCACGAAATATCAGTAAGGAATAGTTGGAATTTACACACTGTAAGTAAAGACGCATAATAAAACGACGATTTCAAGTATTAATAATAATAGTAATAATAATTTATTAATCAGACAACAAAGATCCAATGATTTGAATCTAAACACCTAATACACCTATGTCCTTATATATATAATTCTTCTGTATGGGTATTTGTCACTTAACTCCACCTACACGGCTTGACCGATTTTGTTGAAATTTTTTATGTATCCTAGCTTTTCGATCGCGGCGTCGCCCGCGTGAGAGAGACGATGTTTTCCCGTGAGAATTAAATACTTACCCTTTTGACCACCTTTGGGCATCAAAAAACCTCTCTTAGTGCTTCCCTTTACTCTCCTAGGAACATACACGCCAAATTTCAGCATCTTGCGCCCAGTTTCGGCTGTGCGGTCAGTCAGTCAGGTACGGAAGAGTTTTATATTTAGTTTTATAAGTGGCGCTGCTGTCGGTTTAGATAGACGGTACCAAGTTCGCCGATTCAGCTAGTATATACCTATTATATACTCGTATATAAGGTATATATCTTATTATGGAGTCTTATTTAAAAAATCATACATCAAGATGCCTTCGTGTTGTTATTGCGATGTATATTGCTCGAGGCATAAAAGCTGTTTACACCTCCCCTGTAGTAACTTATTCATAGAATTCACCAGAGAAATTAAAGCAAATAGCTACGTAATATATATTTTCAAGTGTTCGTACCTGGTGTGTATAGAAATTTGAGCCTTATCACAACTTGAGTAGACACAATATGCGACGATTTATCTCGTGAATTATATAAAGAAGTGGGATATGCGGAACCACTGCTGATTTTCCATAAATATAAGAAACTTTACGATTTGAAAACCGAAATTAAAGGAATGTTTATCTGAGGGCCTAGACAAGTAGCTTTCTATTGTCGATAGAAGAATAAAAAGAAAATGCATCGGATTAACATTAGCGGTCGAGTGACTTTTCGATCACTAAGGTCAATCCCATACATTTGTCTTTCTATTCTATTGGCGATATAGCTAGTAGAAAGCCACTTGTCTACAGGGGCTGTTCATAAATTGCGTTTTGGTCCGTAAACGTTTTAACTCATTAATGCCCGAATACTCGAACGCTACTTAACTTTGGGAGCGTCTCAAGCATGGCCCTGTCGCTTTAAATGCAAACGTATGAAAGAGATGCCATGATGTTTGTGACGCTCCCAAATTTGATTTGCGTTCGAGAATTCGGCCTTTATAAGCACATAAGAGGAAAACATAAGCCCGGCCACACACGGGCCATCGATCACAACCACAAAACGCCGCCATGTACTTCTTTCCTAAAGTTTTCATACATTTTATATAAACGCCGACGCCAGTAGACGTCACTTGTTTCTTCTTCTAGCTTCAAGTGGCGGCGTTTGCGGCGACAGTTAGTGTTATGACATCGTGTTGATCGTTTATCTCCATCTCCATAAAAAAATTGTAAGCTACAAAAAAGCTTCAGACAATATACAGTTTACCCGCTAGCCTGATAATAATGTTACCGTGTAAATCCAAAAAAAAGGAAAGCTTTTATAATACGACTGAAAGAATAACCTTACCTTTTTTATCATTAGGACGGACAACGGCTAGACAAACAAGGGTAGGTACCCACCTCAAATATGTTTCTGAAATTTTACCAAAAATTTGAACATCAGCAAATGGAATTTTGTTCGTAAAACAATGCCTCCGGCCTTTCCAGCTTTATCGTAAATATAAAGTAACGTTTCTTTTTTTTTATAAAATGCTGCAAGAATTTTTCGATTGACATAATATTCCTGCTACTTTTACTTAATAAGGTTCGGAACTTGTTATTATATTGAAACATACAGTATGATGTGGTATTATGGAAGTCTATGACAAATATCCGGACATCCAATAAGTACTTTTAAAAAAAGGCATCTATAGTGCCCAAGAGGGTCAAAACTGACAATATCTTTTTGCATGCAAAGTAATGTGTGCTTTATTGGAAAGACATGAGTGTAGCTTTTTAATTAAATCCTTCATAAAGCATGCATTCTGTACCGTGCCGTAGGTTTAACTAAAGCTTCATCAAGAGAATCCATTCAATATTCTATTATGCAGTCCTCCATCTTCTTTGTGGAGCACTGCATCCAAATAATGCAGTTACTAGAATGCGATGAGATTTTGGAAGCTGTAAGAAATTCCTATTATCTGTGAAATAAAGTTTAATATTAAATTGCGGTGTTGATATTTTCGATGCATGAAGAGGCTACTTAGGTATGTTGACTGTGCTTCGCCATATACAGGGCTCCGGAAACCAGGGGGCCTAAAAAGGCCGAGTTGCGCCATATTGCTAAACGCAATTCATTTCTAGAATTACTCGCAGATCCTAAGCAATTCCTATAATTTTCGTAATAAGGCCGTTTAATTTAGCAGAATTGCAGCAATTCAATTCACTACAAGATTCACAATTGGCGGTTATGTTGCCACAGGTTGACTCTCGCGAACAGCAGGTTCGTAAGAAACTCCATCCAAAATACGGTGTATTATATAACTCACGCAACTCCACTTTGTACACGCGGCACATGGTTACTGCATAGGTTATGCACGTTTGCTGCGTAATGTCAAATGTTGACCTCGTTCCCTAGTCTGTTGACAGTTTGACTGGTGACTTCAATTATATTTGTGTACCTACTTTAGTTAAATCTAAACACACTTGTTTGAAACGCGGCCCTCTGTCGTGAATAGCGTGTGTCGCAATGGGCAATCAAGATTCTGAATGCTGTATTTATGCTAACATGATTTTTAAGTGCTGATGTAGCTTGAAAAGTCCAATTTATTTTGTTTTAACTTAGCTTAATCATTTTAAAATTTAAGTAAGAATTTTATAGGCCCCTAACATTTTCATTATTATTAAGAGACGGTAAAATCTTCTGTTTCAATCTCATAAAATACTTGAAAGAATGAAGGCAGATGATTGCTACGTCGTAACTTGCATGTTTACGAGGTTACATAATGAACTACTATAACTTTTGTTATCTATGGTGAATTATAAACTAAGTGTGAAACAGGCTTGTCGGTATACAGATCCGCTGTTTGTAGACATTATGCCTCTGCTGATTTGCTATTATTTTTCGATTTCAATAATTTAAGGTCTAATAGGTATTACCGAATCATTCATCATCACTTTTAGAAATCTCATTTAGTTTTATAACAATCAATTATAGTTTTTGTTCGCTGTTGTAGGTCAAAAGTAGAGTGCGGATGAATAGCTAAATTGGGAATTGATGAAATTATCTTAGTTTTATTTAATTTTTCTTTTGGATGCTGTATGATGATGTTATCTTAGAAACGAGAACTAATTCCCAAAAACTGCTAAGCAAATTACATTTCTGTTATTTCATAACTGTAGTTACAATTAAAAAAAACATAAAAATAAACATTACTGTATCGAAGTCCGGAGGAACAATCGCCACGAATCAAAGATCAAATTCCAAAATGTAATACAAACAAAGAAAAGAAATAGCTATTGAAATCTTCTGACAAAAGAAATATCTTAGATTAAAAACATTTTGGAGTAACCTAGTGGGTCGTTGTCCCAGTTTTAAACACGAACTTAAACAAGAGCCTGTGCGAGATACTCTTCGCTACAGACGCCGGATATTTCAGTTTCACGCACAGCTGCTTCAGGATCCGCTGAAACCAGCGTATGCACGTGACGCGTTGAAACGCTTTTCGAGATTTTATTGTCTACTAGCCTTCCGCCCGCGGCTTCGCCCGCGTGTACTACACGACGTTATCCCGCGGGAAGGTGATATTTTTCAGGAATAAAAAGTAGCCTATGTCCTTTCTCAGGCTCTAGACTATCTCTGTACCAAAATTCATTCAAATCGGTTCAGTAGTTTAGGTGTGATTGTGTAACACACAGACAGACAGAGACGCATTTATAATATACTAGCTATCCGCCCGCGACTTCGCCCGCGTGAACTACACGACGTTATCCCGCGGGAGTGTGATGTTTTTCCGGGATAAAAAGTAGCCTATGTTCCTCTCCAGGCTTCAAAGTATCTGTGTCCCAAATTTCAGCCAAATCCGTTCAGCCGTTTTAGCGTGATTGAGTAACAAACATCCAAACATCCAAACATCCAAACATCCAAACATCTAAACTTTCACATTTATAATATTAGTAGGAAGTAAGGATTAATCAAGAGCTTTCCGAGATTTTATGTCTTACCTTACTTACTTACTTTCTTACTTAACCTGGAACCAATAGGAACGATATTTCTTTTAAACGTAAGTACCTAGTAATCTTACTTCTTATTGATCAACTAGCTTTCCGCCCGCGGCTTCGCCCGCGTGGTCTACATGACGTTATCCCGCGGGAATGTGATATATTTTGAGATAAAAAGTAGCCTATGTTCCTCTCCAGACTACAAAGTATCTGTGTCCCAAATTTCAGGCAAATCCGTTCAGCCGTTTTGGCGTGATTGAGTAACAAACATCCAAACATCTAAACTTTCACATTTATAATATTAGTAGGATTTTAGATTTTTTTTAATATAATAGTAAAAGTTTAAATGGATGGATGGTTGTTACTCAATAACGCCACAACGGACACGTAATTTGGCAGAGGGATATATTATAGTCCAACAACACACAGTCCCTATATCCCGAAATTATAACACGGGAACGCATCTATAACGGGTAAAACTGCGCGTGCAGCTAGTTTTTAATAGCTGTTACTGTCTTCGGATTATTGACAAAGTAAACGGAAGCGAAAATTGTGATTGCGATAGTCTGTTAAGTTTTAGTGTTATAAATAAATACATAGTTTATAAACAAATTAAAAACATATTTAACAATAGGTAATTATTAACATAAATTAGCAATACTTCTAAAAACGCTTTATTATTCAAGAGCATTTACTTTTAAAGTACCTACCTACCTAATTGCTTCATGTCAATTATTGTTTACTGTTATAATAGTCAGCCCAACGACGCCCACTGCTGGGCATAGGCCTAATAGTAAGAAGCGACGTTAAAGTTACATATTTTCTTTGTGACTGGAACATATTCAACCCTGGCAACATCTGGAGTGACAAAGGCAGTTTTACGCCCCTTTGAATAAGGCAAGACAAGATCACGTAATATAAGTATTATGTATGTCAAAATTTTGTATAACTATACTGAATGTACTGTGTCAGTTCAATTTCAATTTATTTTTATCTTTGATGAAATATTAAATAATACTTTAGTATACGCTCGCGGTTTTGCCCGGAAGAACTGCACGATATTTTCCCGTAGGAATGAGATGATTTCCTGGGGTAAAAGTAGCCTACATGCTGTTGTAGACTAAATCTATCTATGTCGCAAATTTTATCTAGATTTTTTAAGCCGTTTGGGCGAGGATTCGCCGTGATTTAAGCATCTAGACATTAACTAGATTTAAAATTAAATGACGACATTCAACAATGTTTAGCCTATTTTATATTCAAAATATATGAAAAGACTACGTCAAATTATTTGCACACAAACCTAAATCCATGAAAAACCAAACATTTCTTTTGTTGCCAAGAATGTTTTTCATTATTTTTCGAAATGAAAAATGTTTCCTTTTTTCCGTGATCTACTGAGGATATCTTTCCAACCTTTAACATCAACGCTCATTATGGAGCTTGTTTTTACACGACTGCCCAAGGAGTGTATTGTTATTCTATTGTTTTTCCGTAGCAACCACAAACAAGTCTTAATTAAGACAAATATAAACAAAACCCTAATCACTTGTTAAGGAAGATTGTAAAGGTCCTGTTTTTTATCCAAAAATTGTACCGAAAATTAATGGATTAATTGCCTTCCTTTATTATTTCACCTGCCCGAGGCGAGTCCTTTTAAAAATTACAAGGAAAGATTCCAACTGCTATGTCTAACATTTTGCGTCGTTCAAAGACAATTACTTTGAATTTTAGTCTTTCAGTCTCTAATCTTCAGTACAATAAAATACTATTTGAAAATTGCTTATGAAAAAATGATCTCATTGCTAGATATTATTATCTCTTTTGTAACCGTTTGCGTAATGTTCCAATTAGTTAAGTGTAAAGCAAGAGTGCTTTTAAAAAATATTCTTTTCATCCCATCGATTCGAAAAGCGATGATTGTTTATCTAATAACAGGGCCCAAAACGATTCATTGTTTACCTGTTATGACAAGAGGGTAACAATGAGATTTGAACTTTGAACAGCTTCATAACAGGGTCCAAAACGATATGAGATTTGAATTTAGATTATAATTAAAGAAGCATTGGTTGGAGTGTAGCAAAGGGTGTGCAGTACTTTAAAAAAAACAACTGATTTTGTGTGGGGCCGGCACGTTTTTTTTGGAACCGGGAAATTTTCAAAAAAATACTTTTATATAATTGAGAATCCCTAGTAAACTGTGCATCGTAACTAAAATCTAAAAAAAAATTCAACCCCGCTACGGTACCTCCGGAGATACTTATAAGGAATCCGATGAACATATATATTTTTT
Source organism: Crambus lathoniellus (assembly GCA_949710035.1). Lineage (NCBI taxonomy): Eukaryota > Metazoa > Arthropoda > Insecta > Lepidoptera > Crambidae > Crambus > Crambus lathoniellus. The sequence continues at coordinate 10,314,692 of OX453309.1, read as the reverse complement.
TTCAAAACTTCAAATTTTTTTCTTGCCCGACTAGCGCTATGATGTATCCGAACGCCAAAGAAAGGTAGGTAGTTTGAGTTGTCTTTATTGCTTTTCTTATAGAGGGGGATGAAAAGCAGAGTGTATTACTCGGCCGCAAAATTATTTTCACCTCGGGCGGCGTATTTTGAATCCCTCGCTGCGTTCAGGATTCAAAATAGCGCCCTCGCCGTAAATATATTATTTTGCTCCCTTGTAAATACAATCTACTATTGCATTTCGCTATTTGTTTAGGTAGTCTAAATTATGCAAATGTAGTTGATATCTGCAAGAAACTTTGACTCGAGTTTAGTACAGCGTGAAAAATAACGATGACTTATTAAAGAAATCATGCATGTTTGCTTGTTTTTGCATTTATATAAAAAAGCTGTCTAATTTTTTACGCGTGCGCCTCTTTTATTTTCTTACATTAATCTTTAATTTATAAATCAGGTTTTTATATTTTAATTATTGCAAAAGTAGCATTCAAATATTTAATTTATCTTGGAGCCCACCATCTTTGTGTGCCGGCAGTTAAATATGATTAAATTCCTCTTCAGTTCTTCAGTAATTGAGGATACCGGTAGTAGTGCGCTTCCACCTTCAGCCTTATATCATTTAACATCAGTTGTGATAAAGGAGAAGTGCTTCCCTGTTGTGAATTAAAAAAAAATACAACGTGTTAATACTTTTAGTGTGACTGAGAAAATAGTGAGTTTAGAATCAATAGTAAAATCGATTCTACACATTTTTGATACGGGTTAAATTTTTATATTTTTTTATTTTTTGCCGCTTCTTAAATATTTGTGTCTACTGCCTACTCATTCAATACGCACGCGACCATGAAGCTCGACTTAATACTGAGGTAACTGGAGTTCTCACCCTGAATAAAAAAGTGTACCCAGCAAATTTGACATTTATGTATGTAGTGGCTGTCAGTTGTCTCATATGACCATACGTATTTTTTTAAAGTGTAGGTGAGACGGAAGACAGTCACTGTGTTATTTGTGGTCACAAAAAATTTTTCGTACTGCACTCTCCAGTTACCTCAGTATTAAGTCGAGCTTCATGCACGCGACCCGTCACGTGCTCTCTTACGTCGTCGTAAAGCTTAAAATCTGTCAGAAAGTCACGGAGACCAATGAGGACGAATATCTTGGAAGTTTCTTTATATATTTTTTAATGGAATTCTATTTATTATACTATAAATACGTTAGGGTATATGGGCTTTTCTGTTATTGCATTAACACGTTGTATACAGTACCAAACAAATCGATACACAACAAGATCATTTGAATACAGACTTACGAGATAAAAGGCCGACCACCTCGCTAACAATATTATTGTATTATTCCTCTTACAGCTCGTGGTAAGACCGCTAGAAGCTAACCGCCGAAAAAATATTAACAAATCGATACACAGCGAGATCATTTGAATACAGACTTACGAGATAAAATACGTTGTTTAAGCCGACGCTGTGCCTCCTAATGGCCCACTTAATCGCCGGCCACAGCCTCGGCTACGACTGAGAAATAGCCTATTTACATTCCTATAATAAAGTTCGTTCTGTTGGTATTGATCTCAAATAATATTTTTAATACTGTAATGTGATTGAGAGGAGCACGTTGCCCAGTGGCTCCGCGCTTGGCTTGTGATTTTTAAACGGCAAGGATTCCCGAAAATAGATTATTTTAAATATGGATTACTAGCAAATCACAAGTACTCAACATTTGGAAAAAATAGATGTTATTTTACAGTCTTTTATCTAGTTAATCCACTCATTCAATACTCAACTAGTAATATGTTACTGCATCAAATAAAATTTAAAACATCTGTCTAATCGGAATTCTAATATCCTATTTTGCATTATACTTACTTGGTTTTAGTTAATGAAAAATATACGAAAATAATTGTCTTTGAATAGGCGAGGGATTCCGGCCGTCATAAGTTTAAATTATTAAAAGGGCATTCTTCAGTTTTAAAATTACTTCATTTTCAGAATTATTTTTTATGAGATTAAGCTTTTTTGAGATTATCCGTTCAAACTACTGTGTTAACACAGCTCTTTGTAATTGCTACCGCGGTAATGCTGGAATGTACAGAAAGGGGTGCGCAATGCAACGACTCGCAGTCGCGTAGAATTCTACTTCGTTGTCGGAGGAAGAGCATTATCTTCTAAGATTTTGTTCTTTGACTACAATGTACATTATTCAGTCATACGTTGTGTTTTACACAGCTTTTTGTAATTGCATCCGTCTTAAAAATTCAAGGCGTAGTGATAAACGCGCTCGGCCTGCTATCGTTGAAGTTAAGCAACTTTAGCAATGGTCAGTCACGGGTGGGCAAAAATGTATTATCTCGAGCTCCTCCGAGCTTCAGAAGGCACGTTAAACCCATGGTCCCGGCTGCCCATTTGCAGTCGTTAATACCCACCAATGGCATCAATTTGCATTGGGCCCGCGTGGTGGGTCATGGCCCATTCTTCTTATCCATCCATAAGGATGGCTTGTGCCCCAGCAGTGGGTTGTTGACTTGTAATGGCTGGTGATGATAACGCTTGAATGTACAGATATATGAGCGCAATGCATAAGACGACACGTAATCACGTAGAATTTAACTTCAATTCGGAATAAGCTCATAAACTTTTAGAAGCTTTCAAGCGTTCACGCTATTGTGTAAACACACCTTTTTGTAATTGCATCCTCAGTATTACTGGAATATACCGAAATGCATAAAACGAAACAGAGTCACGTAAAATTGTAAGTAGTTCGTTTTTGGAGTAATAGCATTACCTTCCACAAGATTTTTCTCTTTGATTAAAGCGTACTTATTTAAGAAATTGTGTTAACACAGCGCATTGTAATTGCATCCGCAGTAAAGCTGAAACATATAATGACATCACGTAGAATGAAACTTCGTTTTCGGAGTAAGTGTTTTCGATGAGATTTCCTTCTATGATTACAGCGTACCGTTTCATTCAATTGTGTTTAAACAGCTCTTTACAACTGCACCTTAGCTTAAATGCACTCTACCTCAAGCACGAGAAACTCTCGTTCTCGTAATAGTTATCATTATTGTATTATTTTGTATGAAAACTATAGCAGCGCCGCCTATGTCAAGGAACTAAAAATCAATAAGCACTTTGGTTGGTGATAGGCCTTGTTCTTAGTCTGTCTGGCTAGCTACCATCATCTTATCTAACTGACGCCATAAAATGATGTTTTCAGCATTATTGTGTTTCGACACATAAGTGTCGGATAAGAAGGAGGAAGTGAAGGAGTAAGAGACAAGATTGCCAGTACCTCAGTGATTGAGAATTCCTGGAGTAGTGTGCTTTATCATTATCAGCACATAATATCAGGTGTAATGAAGGCTAAGTGCCACCCCACTGTGGATAAAAAAATTACAAGTGTTTTTCATCACAAGTGAGATTACACCAAACGACAGTGTCACTTGGAACCCAAATTTGGAGTTAGCAGATTTCCTTCTGAAATATTTTCCTTTTTCTCCCGTCAAGCGCAGAGTATCGATTCAACCGCAATTGTGTAAAGACAGCTCGTTGTAATTGCATCCACAGTGTGCTGGAATGCACTTTTATTGTGTCGCAGAATGTAGGTCAGGGATTGCACACTATCCTTCCGGATTATAAACTCTATGGACAAACTGTTTAGAGATGCTTAACGCGCATGTTTGTACTTCGCTCCCCGTGTAAGGAACTATGATCCGTCTTGGTAGTATGATATTTCTGTTGGGAACTTTTGTTAGTGATAAAATAATAACAAAAGAGCATCTTTTGTAATTCGTAGATTATCATATTTTAAAAGGAAGTGAGTTATTCTGACTGGCAATCGTATATCTGTGTTTATTTTTACTTTGAATGGCTAAACAGGATCTACGATGGAGCGAGCTAACCCAGAAGGTGCCTATTTACCCTTGCTTTGAAGGTGGTCGGGTTATAATTAATTACTTTTAATTAATGTAATTGGTGTTTTGTATAATACCGTTTTAATTGAAGTAAATAAATAAATAAATAAAATAAATAAATAAATAAATAAGTACTCGGGAAAACAGACTCAGGGAGGGAGTTCCACTCCTTTGTTGTACGCAATAAAAAAAATGTTGAGTAGCGCTTGGTGCGATATTTAGGAATATCAACCAAGAAAATGGTGATAGCACGCTGTGCCATGTTCACGTAATTTAATTGTTTGCGTGGATATAATAGGAGTGTTAGTTAGTTCTTAATGCTTGTAAAACTAGACCCGATTGACGAGTCCAATGTACCAGATGTACTAACCGTACCTACTGCAGTTCAACTGTTAAAGCTACTGAACTAGAAATCAGATCAATAAATCATCCTAATTTTGTTTATTGATTTTAACATTTTGAACAGCACGGGTAGCATGATGAACTCGAGAAAGGTTTTGTCTATATCGAAACATAAAAATGACATTTCATCGGAGACAATTTTATTGTTCGGCTGTCAATTACTTATAGACTTTCGAGGTAGACAAAACTCTTCTCGAGTTTGTCATGCTACGCGTGCAGGTTGCTCGGTCATTCGTCGAAATACTTAATTGAGCAATTAATAAATGAATTAGTATCTATGTATCTATTCATTAGTTTATCAACACTGTGTTGGACAATAAATAAATAAACCCTTATTATCTGACCTATCTGTGTTAGCTAACCCGCCTTAGCCAAGCGTTGTCACAAGTACCCTTTGGCACTTAGCGGCTTTGTTGTTTTAGGACCCTTTAAAGCAAAACACGCCTCTATTTATGATATGATATGTTGGTTTTTTTGTACATGGATTTATTAATGTTGGAGCTTGGACGGATGTTTGCTTTTTAAATTGTTTTTTTAACCTTTTTCATTTAGTAACCTAATTGAGAAGTAATGGATGATAAATAAAACATATACTCCTACTGTGTCTATTAAGTGGGTAGTGAAACTGTTGTATTATTTTATGTGAATGAAACATAACAACATGATTGTGTTAGGAACGTGGTTAAATCATTTCTAAGAATCCCACCGAGTCTTTCATTAATAAATTTAATCATGCAACTATTTCTGATTTTAAAAATGTAACCCTCTATCCGCAGCTGAGTTAACTGAAATATGACTTTTATTTTTCTATGGGCAACTGTGTAAAGAGTTCACATTTGAGCCTTTGTATATTCGCGGCCCGTTGAGAATATTACAACAGAATTTAATTACACACGACCTTTGCGGGTTGACTTTCATTTTGCAAACGGGCATATCCCTAAGTGAAAAGTAAAGCTAGATTTAATAATAGATAATTGTTTTGTGTAACGACATTATACATAAGGGTAATCTCTTAATTGACAAATAATATAGCAATGCGATTGTGTACTGAAAATGAGCTGAAATTAGACTAGATTTTTGCTTAGCCTTTTTAAACAGAGTACCTACTCAAAGAAATGGTAATATTATAATTTTATAGTAATATAGTAGTAATAAGCGGGATTTTTACCATGATTTGATTTGTTGTCGAGTCCTCGATATTTCCGTGCAGTTGCACAAGCCACACTCTCAGTTACAGTGTGATAATGGCGTGTATGTGTATGTTATTGACCATGAAAGTTTAAAAAGCTATTATTATAATTTTTGTTTACGGGACAAAACATCGTTGGCAAAAAAAGGTAAGAAGGCATTGTAAGCTGCTGAAAATTGTCGTCGTTCGTTTGGAGCTTAAGGGCACGTACTTCCAAATTATCGAAATCAACCTATTTTTGATTCATAAGTAAACAATCAAATATTCTTTATTATGAGCAGATTAAAATATAATAATAAAGTTTCATAAACGATCTTGATTATTTTGTGGCTGTAAACACGATATTCGTATCGTGACTCGACAATAAAAAAATTCAAAGAAAAATGATTTTTTTTATATTTTCTTGGTTTTATACTTAGATTATTAATCTCTAATTCACGAAAAATATATAGAAAAATAGGTAATGACATATTGTAGACTATTCTCAGGCTACTTTTTCAAAAAGTGAATTTATGCTCAAAATAACAACAAAAACATTGAAAAAATGAAAAAGTGAGGTTATTTTCATTACTCTTCACACGTAAGGAAAAAGATAAATACAGAGTTTTTGGAAGATCCTGCCCTTAAGTTACGCTTTACCGTTATAAGCAACAAGTATCTCGAGAATACTATAATTCATACTTATGCTATGCAATGCTTACCAAAACTCAAAGCCGCAAAATTATTTTTTCAACAAGTTAAACGGTAAATCATCCGTAAACCTGACAATTGAACATCTAATGCACTTAGAAATATCTGTTTTCTACCTCCGATTTAAAATAAATAATATAGTTAGTGTAATTTCATTCATAAATTAAGCGCAATAAAGTAGCAATTCAAAGGGCTTCAAACACTCGTTGAACTTTGTTAATTATCCATTCTCGGCATTGAAGGCGGAACTTTTACGCTCAACCCCGCCGTAGGTAAGCGGAGTGTGGGAATCTTTCCGGATAGTTTTAGTTAGGTGAGAGCTAAATGTTGCCATTTGAAAATTACTTCTAAAGTTCTTCTAACGGAAAAAAAACAAAAGGTTTTCTTTCCGTTTATTAATAATCGAGACTGAGTAAAAACTCCTTAGTTCAATCCTGCTTCCGAAAATGGGAGTGTGGAATCTTTCCGGACAGTTTTAGTTGAGAGCTAAGTTTTGTAATTGGCAATGTAATTTCTTACTTACCGTCCTCGGCTGTAATGTACTATTATAAATCCAAATCTTTGAATAAAGGAGTGTTGCTTTAAAGATATCAAAATAAAACGTTCTATTTGAAAAATGGAAAATGAAGAATTTTTAGAAAAATCCGACCCGCCTCACAACTAGCTCCGATGGGACTCGAATCCACGACGTTGTGAGATGGTTCGATTTTTTCTAATAATACTTCATTTTCCATTTTTCAATAATAAAAATTGCATTGTGAATGCAGAAAAGCAAAAATTTTAATAACGTTCTATTTGTTTTTATTCTGCCTAAACTATATAACTTTTTGAATCTTTTGTTAATAAGGAATTAATACAAAGCATGCTTACCATTTGTTTACGTAAACTCGGTGATCGTCATTTGTTTTGCATTTCGTAATCAACTGAACGAAATGAACAGAATGAACCAATCCGATTATACCAGGATCATACGTATTAATATTTCAAGTGAAAACCTTGATCAATTAGTAAATAATAAGAATTCGTATTATTAATATTATTGATGACCTTTTGAACTTTCCGGAGATTAAGCACATTCAATTTAATTTATATCATTTCACTTTCACAGTAATTAAGTAGGTATATTTAATTTCACTAATTTTACTGTTATTAGTGTTCATAATAAGGTCAGCTGGATTCTGTACTGATTGAGAAATAACTTTGATAGCTAAAAGTCAAAGTGCATGCATACCTATGTAGCAGCTTTAGTGCTAATTGAATTTACTGCCTAGTGTGTTAAGTACAAATTTTGTATCTAACTTATTAATTATTTGATACTTAAATAAACCTTAACAACAGTTTTATATTTTCTACTTCTCTGTTTTACTAAATAGGTAAATAATACATTCTTAGTGTTACTAACATAGTTTGTACGCTCGGATAAACTTTAATGAATTTAACTGCTGCATAACAATTTGCTTGGAGATAGTGGCTCCTGTATTTCGCTATGAATTCTAAGGATAAGTTAAGCTTAGTTGGTTGCTGTGAACGCGAAGTATCAAATTATTAACATTGTACACATAGTAATGTGGGAAGCCTGAAATTGTTAATGTACTTAGTATACGAACGAGAAAGATTCTTACTCCAAAATATGTTACTCCAAAAGAAAGTGAGTACGTTTTCAAATAGAACAGTAGCCATTAGCCATAGCACGAAAAACTGTTGTTATGGTAACCGTTATCGTGATCGTTTTATCTTGTACTAGCTTTCCGCCCGCGGCTTCGCCCACGTGGCCTACACGACGTTATCCCGCAGGAATATGATATTTTTCCGGGATAAAAAGTAGCCTATGATCCTCTCTAGGCTACATAGTATCTATGACCCAAATTTCAGCCAAATCCGTTCAGCCGTTTTGGCGAGATTGAGTAACAAACATTCAAACATCCAAACATCTAAACTTTCACATTTATAATATTAGTAAGAGTAGGATGTAAATTAGAGAAGTGCCTCTTTCGGTTTCTGAAATTCAATACATGTTAGACAGCAGCACATTGACAGCCTTTGAAGGACGGAATAGTTTACTATTCGATTACGATTACTTACGATAGTTTTTCATGCTAGGGGTACTGATTCAGAAACATAAATTTATTCTTGTATATATTAGTTTTCTTATTAGTAATCATTAATCATAATATGAATGAGATAGTGTGTCGATTAAACTATTTGATTTCTTGTTTAGTTTAAAATTGTTTATTGTAACTACAAATGTAACTACTTAAATTAAGTATTCTCTATTGTGATGGAAAATGATCTTACTAATGTGTGAAGGTCATTTTTCAATCTGACGACTCTGTATGAAATAAAACAGGGAGAAAAAGATTGCCCTTGACGAGTTTCTTGCCGGTTCTTCTCGCAAGGTAGGATTTAGCCGTAGGATTTGCGAAGCGATGGCGTAGCTTCTTTGACGTTCATAAGTGTTGTTTGTTACCTCAACCTAAATTGAATAAAAAAGATTGAATTTTGAATACTTCTTTTAGGTACATTTGATGTTTTTTCTTAATAAATTGATTTGTGTATGATTCTCCAATCAATATTTTTCAGAGTGTCATGGCTATTGCTTAGTCTCCGTACTACCTTACCACAGAATAAATAGTACCAGTGTCCTATCATATATCATATCTATAAAAAATAAGAAGTACGGTGTGGGGCAAACTTCTTGAACCATCGCGGTGGGACGGCGACCAACCACAACTCGCTAAAACCCGTTTTACGAGTTGTTATTGGTTGCTTGCCCTGCCCGCCATGGTGGTTCAAGAAGTTTGCCTCGAGGTTGCCTACTTAAGGCGCTACTCGGAAAAATATGGACTTTTTGATTTAAAACTACAGGACGGTTACAGTTGTTACAAATCTGGTAATAAGATATATATTTCTTCATACCTTTATCTAGAATCGTATAGTTTCAAAAACACGATTTTATGATTTTGCCTCGACACTTTTTCTTTTCGAAAAGACCTCTAAAAAATACGAAAAGTGAAGATTATCCTTAAATGGGGTTACTTACACTATTAGAAATTGGTTTAATTAGTGGACACCAATAATATTGAGGATCGTATAGAAGCATTTTTTTTTAAATCGCTGTAGTTTTTTAATACGAAGTGATTTTGTGTTTTTTTTGCCTAATCTGCAAAATCGGTCTCGCTCCCGCGCGCGTCGTTTTCTCATTGCTATCTCGCTTCAGCACATTTTTTCCAAGTATCGCCTTAACCGTAAAAATAATATTGTTTCATAATAAATAAACATTTTCAATATATTCCATATAAAATTTAGGGAAGAATATAAACGAGCTACAGTTTTGTCTGTCGATTGCTATTCTCGAAAAGACGAGCAAATTAAATTAAATTTTTTGACTTACAGAAAGATCCAATTACAAACATATGTAAATAGCATTCATTTGTTTGTGTTGCTTTTTTTTATATTCAGGTATATTATTTATATTATAATTGCTTCTTACTCATATAAAAGTTTGGGTGTTTGTGTACTCAATCACGGTGAAACGGCTAACGGATCTGAATAAAGTCGGCACAGAGATAGATTAAGGTACAGAATAGCCAGATTATAACCAGATATTTCTAGAACTTATTGACTCCTTCCTCTATGCAAAAGTTTCCAATCGTAAATCCTATCTACTCTACATCTGATTAAAACATTATTCTTTTAAAAGTTCCCATCTGCTCTCTTACTAACGTAGGTAATAATACCATGCTAGAGCGGGAACGTCAAAGTAAATTAAACTTTATTCAAATATTGCAAGAGGTCGCATATCGTCTGGCCAAATAATCGAATCGGACCGATAGCGAGTCATTCAGTTGAGTTATTATAGGTTAGGGCCGGCGCTTCCTCCAAAATAAAACTGGCCTGCATACAAATGGTAGTTTTCACACAATTTTGGTACCATTCCACATCAATTTATTGGTTTATTTTTGCTAGGTTTGTGTATAGGCAATTTTTGTCAATAGCCATCACTCTCTATTATAGCCTTTAGGTACAATTTATAAGTCGCAAACCTTTTTTGTTTTATATTTTCATTACTAAAATAAATATTTACCAACTAAGGCGATACTATATGCTAAAGCGAGATAGCAATGAGAAAACGATGCGCGCGGGAGCGAGACCGATTTTGCAGATTGGGCATAAAAACACAAAATTAAAACTACACCGATTTTTAAAAAAATGCTTCTATACGATTCTAAATATTATTGTTGTCCACTAATTAAACCAATTTCCAATATTGTAAGTAACCCCATTTATAAATAATCCTGAATTTTTGTATTTTTAGAGGTCTTTTCGAAAAGAAAAAGTGTCGAGGCAAAATCATAAAACCGTGTTTTTGAAACTATACGAATTTAGATAAAGCTATGAATATATATCTTAATAAAATTTAATATATATCTTATTATCACATTTGTAACAACTGTAACCGTATCAAAAAGTCCATACTTATTCCGAGTAGCGCCTTCAAGACAACTCGCCTTTCTATTGACTAACGAGAAATAAGTTGGTTTTTTTCAAATTAAAATATAAGATAATCTTCATATTATGCTATTTATGTAAATGAGGTGCAAATCAGATATACTATTGTACATTAGCATACAGAATGTTATTAAATTTAAGTACCTACTTAACCCAGCCAGATGCCGCTAACAATGTCCAATAAGATTGTGTTACTCAGAACCTTTTTCAATAGGCACGGTGCGAGTTCGTAGTTTTTCCTCGCCTAGGGAATAGGAATATAAAATAACTTCAAGTTATTTGTCTTTAAGTTTTCAGTAGAATTCTTTCTTAGTAATAAAATTCATTGAAACCCGGAATACGCACTTTATTTTTCAAGGTCATTACCGAATAGTGTTGTAGCAAATTTTTATTTTAAACTTGTTGATGCCGAAGACTTCACCCGCTTGGAATTTGTTCAAGGTTTAATACGAGCTGTATTTTTTTTATTTCACACCCTTTAAACAGACGAATCCATGTTATTTAAGTAAAATGTTAGCATTTTTCATAGAAGCTGAGATTTTTCCGCAAATTCTATACCTAAGTAGGTATTTAATAAATTCTGCAAAATAAAAGAATATTTAAACACTTTGTTCAAAGACCGCTTAGCTAGCTATCTTATCTAAGTCTGACGCCGAAACAACGATGTTTTCAGCATTTAAAAAAAAAACTTTTACAGAGTAATGTAATACGACGCTACGTTGAAAACGGTAACACGAAACAGATCTCACCCGGCGGCAAAGAGTAAAATAATTATACCCGGCGGAGCTCACAGCTTCGTTAGAAATCCGCATAGCAGCGAAAAGAAGCATTTACGGTTATAACTGCAGTGCCACTATAATTATGTAAGTTTACCCTAATACTTTGAGGTTTATATGCGGTGCTGTACTGTGCATATGAAACCTAACATAACAAACAGAATAGCTAAGTGACTAATGTGATCTTTATCAACTGGGAGGTTCTAGGCGTAGGTTAAGACTGACAACTTATCTGTATTAGATTTACTTAATAAATTAATTTGAACTCAAACATTTACAGATGTAATTTTGTGGTTTTGGCTTAAATGTTGATAGTTAATAACTCCTACGGTCGGTGGAGTGATTATTTGTTAGCCATTTGTAGAAAGGCTAAGTTATTTGTTGAAGAAACTTGTCAGTCAAACTTTGGTCTAGCGATCTAGATTATGGTTTTAACCTTAGAACGTTGGATTTATTTATACACGGTAATTTTTTAATCACCTCGGATAAATTTTAGGGATTAGGTATTCTACTCATGAAAACAAACAACTTTTATTACGGGACCAACACTGAAATCGCGAAAAACATCACAGATTTTATCGAGTTGTTGGTATTTATGATTTTACTCAAATCACATTTTTAAGTAGAAGTTTTTGAACGGAAACACATTGTCATGTTGGGTACGCGGTGCGATGCCGCACGCGGAAATCACTGCAACGTCCAACGCTGACTTCAGCGATGCGGCGCCGCAGTGCTTGTATGTATTTTCGCCCTTACCTACTCAGCTTAATGTTAAAATGACTAGTTCGAATATCCCAGCATTTTTCATATATTATAACTTACATAATATATTTTTTAATTGCTATGAAACTGAAATGAAAATAAACGATAAAAAAAAACAACGGGTTGCACTCCGGGAGAGACGAAAGAATTGAAAAGAGCTCCATAGACTTTTTCACAAAATGCCGTTTCCGCCCGTTTTCTTACCTGTGCTATTACTTTGGAAACGGTGGCGAAATTTACCTTCGTAATCCAATGACATTGTCACAGTTTTTCGATCACGTCACGATCGAAATCTTCGAAATCACAGATCGAAAATTCGTAAGACGCGATCACAAAAAGTGCACAACGCCGCTAAAGAAGTTTTCACTTCAAAAATAATTTAAATCAACGCAAATCACAATCGCACACCGTGTAATTCCCATAAACATAATATACCTTCCGATAGGTATATTAACTTTATGGTAATTCCACAATACGTCCTGTCAAGTGTAACATATCACTGCTACAATTTGCATTCACCCAAAGAGCTCCATATTTTCCAATTTAAAACGCAATCCCCGCGCACCACGTGACACACACCGACAGTGCCTATGTGACGGTCACACACAAAACAAGTCACAGTGTCAAGTCGGACACAACTTACAGTGTCAAGTTGGACACAATAGGCCAGACTGCACCTCCACAGTCCGCATTCACGCAATTGCTCTTTTGCCTTGATTTTCATTTCAAAGCGCCCAGTCAGTCCACCGGATGAACGTGTATTTTTGAGTGCATGTTTTTAATGTGCTACTGAAAGTTTATTCCAGTGGTTTTCACCATTACCTTTTATGCTTTCATTTGCATTCTTTATTCACGTAAGTGGTTATAATAACTATGGACTACGTTTCTACTAGTTTAATTAAAGGGTAATTGTGCTACGCGTGAATAATTTGGTGTATTTAAATATTAAAACGGTTTCTCACCTTTGCATTTAAAATGTAATAATGTCAAATAAACTAAGCATAATGCTTTCCGAGTTGCTGAAAATTGTTGTCAACTGATCGGATAAATTTACATGGGATACAATTAAAATAAAACACTTTCACGGATTTTGCACGCATTTATTGAACAACTTGGTTAAATTTTTTGTTGTTTTTAAAGGATTTTATGTTTTTATCCGACGTTTCGGTTTATGGGATAGGTACAATTATTATTTCCCCAATAAAATAACAAATGGCAAGAGAAGTACCTAGACAAATAATTTATCTGTGCCCTGGATATGAATATATATCTACAAACAACCCCGGCATTTTCTCATGCCCATTTGAGGAGCTGCAGCCCCATTGCAATAACAAATGGCAGTCGTTGCGATGGTTACTGCAAATCCGTCTTATCAGTCGCCCCGGGTGCTTCGTATTTTTAAAGCCCTATAGCTTTCTAGCGGCAGCTGCTAGAAAATACTCCAACACATTTCTGGAATTCCTCTTAGTCCGTTATTAAGAAAGTTAAGAGAAAATTGTACTACGCCTTTAATTATAATGAGTTGAAACTATTGTCATTAGTCTCCTTGGTTTTAATTTTCTACTGGAGTTTAGAGTTATAAAATAAGGAAAGGCTTTTCCATCAGAGCACAATTCGTAATCATCAGTTTGTAGAACTTCAAATTTTCTACATGGATTTTAAAGTAAATAATATTACTATAATTTTTTAACCAATTAGAACGAATATTAAAAATAAAACAGTTTTTATTTTAACCGATGTCGTATATCCTGGAAAAAAGATGAAAGTGATTCGGTTTTTGTTCTTTAATATTCCTTATGTTTGTTTTGTTTTGCAGATAAATTTTGCTGAGTATTTGTATCAAGTCACCTAAGTACAAATAATTGTGATATCATTAGATTACCTACATGCGTAACATAACAGTAACATCTGAATAAGTTAAGTATACTTCCAGAAGTTTCAACATGAGATGAGACGTACTGGCAATAAACAATTCGACAAGAATTTCGTATTAATATTATGAATAAACGTGCCACGCGTAACAAAAGCTGAAGATATTCTAATAATATGAGAAAAATGCGAATGCTCCATATATCTGGGACAACTATCTAGTCATATCGAGATCATAATATTAATGCGTTGAAAATGAAAGCGTTTTGTCTTACAGAACACGTTTCATACTGATGACATGACACATCGTAATTTTATATTGCTGACCCATTTTGTGAAACATAAATTCACGATCAAAATGTTGTCCAAATCCTTCAACGCCCCAGAAATGAGACACAATAGATTTTCCATTGTTCTCCGGCCCTATAGTCCATGGAAATCGTACATTTTGCCTTGCGTTAAATGAGGTAGTTCTGATTTTTTTGTATGTTAGTAGTGATGAGATAGTAATGACAAATCCAAGTTTTCCACCTCGAAAGCCCTCCGGATCATTGTTAAATATTTAAAAATCCAATAAATTTTCAGATTTTTTTCAGTTTTTATCAATTTTTACCACCAAGGAGGTCCTTGGTGGTAAAAATTGATAAAAACTGTGCATAGTAACTTTTGCCGTAACACTGCCCGCATCCAGCGGCTTCCCGCGTCCTTGAGTAGATCGACGGTCAACCTTGTAGGGGGTCTTTCCACGGAACGTCGTCCGGTATGCGGTCGCTATTCGAGAACCTTTGTGCCCCAACGGCCATCGGTTCTTCGCGCTATGTGTCCCGCCCACTGCCATTCAACGATTCGAGTGATGTCGGTTGTTTTAGTTCTTCTGCGGATCTCATCATTTCACGCAATAAATACCTACCTACTAAGTACTAATAGTAGTACTTCCTTTTTTGAATTTTTGCAAACTTTTAAATTGCCCCATCTTAAAAACTATTTGACTTACATGAACCAAATTATTCTCTTTTTATTGCAAATTTAGTTTACTTTAAAGCGTGCATAGTAACTTTTGCCGTAACACAGGTGTGTTGTTGCAAACTTTTAAATTGCCCCATCTTAAAAACTATTTGACTTACATGAACCAAATTATTCTCTTTTTATTGCAAATTTAGTTTACTTTAAAGCGTGCATAGTAACTTTTGCCGTAACACACCTGTGTTACGGTTCAAAAAAGGAAGTATTACAGTTTTTTTAGTTTTCGACATTTTGACCCATAGTAGTGGGTTTATGGCAAAAGTTAAATTATTAGTTATAAAAGTCCATTAAATTTCCAACAAAATGAGACCAATTAGTAATATCAACTTACACTTGATAGTTCCTGAGACACCTGTTCAAAGTTATTGAGGCAAGTAAACAATTATGTAATAGATTGGTTTGCAAAATGAAGTACGCCATAAAGGAAGGAGGATCTGGGAGGTGGTGGGATCAATTATGTACATTGTATGTATAATTTTGATAGACCAGGCACGTCCTCTGAATCCACAGCACACTTTTTGGGGGCAGCTTGCTGAGGTATAATTTCTTCATCGAACTGCTCAGGAAGGTCAAAATCGTCCTTTGATGGTGGGTTATCAATCAATGGTTCATCAATGTCATCACACATCAGGTCTGGTATGTTCTCGCATGATTGGCCAATGCAGTAGCTGCAAACAGCCGAACATTTGAGTTCTGCTTTCCTGCAACCACATCTGCTGGTACAACCTTACATCTTTGGTATGCTTTCAAGGTGATTAAGGTTTGCGTGTCATTAACAGGGTAGAACAGGAACGTCTCCCAGATCCTTCTTCCTTTAGGGCTTACTACCTTTTGCAAAGCCTTCTATTACATAATTGTTTACTTACCTACCTCTATAACTTTGAACAGCTGTGTCTAAGGAACTATCTGGTGTAAATCAACATAATTAATCTCATTTTGTTGGAAATTTAATGGACTTTAATAACTAATTAAAAACTTTTGCCATAAACCCTATACTAGGGGGTCAAAGTTGACGAAAAATAAAAAAACTGTAATACTTCCTTTCTTGTGATTTTGCAAATTTTTTAAATAGCCGTATCTTAAAAACTATTTGGCTTACAAAAACCCAATTACTCTTTTTTAATTGCAAATTTAGTCTACTTTAAAGAGTGCATAGTAACATTTGCCGTGACTCAGATCCTTGGTGGTAAAAATTTACAAAAACTGAAAAAAATCTGAAAATTTATTGGATTTTTAAATATTTAACAATGATCCGGAGGGCTTTCGAGGTGGAAAACTTGGATTTGTCATTACTATCTCATCACTACTAACATATAAAAAAATCAGAACTACCTCATTTAATGCAAGGCAACACCACTTATTTGGTACGATTTCCATGTACTACTATTCGGCCGGTCCAATGGGTTAATGGGTTAATAATGGGGTGGGGCGTCAATGGGTTAATAATAATTACCAAAACCAGAAACATCTTTGGTTGATGCATTACATATTTGCGATTGGTTTAAATTACCACCTTTATAATGATTAAGAACAACACCATTTTAACTTCAATACGAAACGGACAAAATTAAATCGACTTTGACCTGATGGTCAAAGTCGATTTAATTTTGTCGCGTGTTGTACTCGTACCTATATAGAATTAAAACCGACCAAAGAAATTGTATATGTTGGAGTAGCACGCAAGTGTCTGCTTTTGTAGAACTAAGCATGTTGTACTACTATTAGTACTTAGTAGGTAGGTATTTATTGCGTGAAATGATGAGATCCGCAGAAGAACTAAAACAACCGACATCACTCGAATCGTTGAATGGCAGTGGGCGGGACACATAGCGCGAAGAACCGATGGCCGTTGGGGCACAAAGGTTCTCGAATAGCGACCGCATACCGGACGACGTTCCGTGGAAAGACCCCCTACAAGGTTGACCGTCGATCTACTCAAGGACGCGGGAAGCCGCTGGATGCGGGCAGCGCATGACCGATCGTTGTGGAGATCCTTGGGCGTCGTTCGGCTGACATGATGATGATGGTGATTTATTGTGTTGGCAATAAGAACGTCGTTTGATGTGTTGTCCACTGTACTTTAGCATTGCACTTCACAATAAAATAGAGAATAAAATGTTCTGCTTTACTGGGGCGACCCAATCGGGCGCGTGATATATTGTCGAATCATCGGCTCTAATTGAACGAAAAACGAAACTTCGTTATCCCCGCCGCTATCACTCGATGCTGTCATGTCCGGTGAGTGAGAGAGACGGCCTGCAGGTCACTTTTCCCGCCCTTGATGAACGACAACGTCATGCTGGGAAACAAGTCAAAATCAATTAGAAAATTACAGTTTTGTAAGTCTTTATCAGTCAGTAGGTCATGAAAGTTTACCTTGAGCGCGCCCTTGCTGCGTCCGCAGCAAAAACGATTTTCATATCCCAACTAAAAGCTTTAAGTGCTGTAGACTATACAGGAGTGCAGTCCACAATTAAATAGAAAATAAAATGTCCTGCATTCCTGGCGACCCAAACGGGCGTGACATACTGTCGCGTCATCGGCAGCCAGGTCACGTTTGCCGCTGTTGACGCGCGACAACGTCACGCTGGCGGCATTAATTTTGTTTAATTAAACCGCGAAGATAAACTTGTGTACGTCTTTAGCTATAAAATATGCTAGGTTTCATTAGAGACTTTCACTACGCGTGTAACGTCGAAATTTGGTATAAGCTGAAGGCTTTTATAGTCGAGCCTATGAAGACAAAATTTCTGTGTAAGTAGGTAGGTTATAAAAAATACAGTCAGATACATAAAAAAAATTAAACATATTTAGGAGTTTAGGACATTGTAGGTACCTTTTTTTCTATATACTTAGTGAGGGCAAATTCAGTCTTTTCGTATACCACTAATGGTATGTTGGACTCAGTCAGATGCAGGCCTGTCTCTTGCCGTGCCCAGCCCTCCCGCCAAGCCTAATAGGCTTCGCGAGAGAATTAGGTGGTTCTAACCCCTGCCCCGCCCCCTGACGAGCTCAAAAGCTCGAGAGGAGGCCAGACAGACGGAGAGAGCCTCCTCTTAATCTCCATATAAGTAAGGGTACCCACTCACGGTGGGCTGACCAGATGGGGCGGTTGAGAGTAGGCACCACTACCAACTAAACCCCTCACAGCCTCACTACTTGCTTTCCGCTGCCAGTTTTAGGCACACCGACTGTGGGGGGGCTGTGGTGGTATACAAAACTACTGGACTCCGAAACTAGCGGATCTTCGCGGTTTCACCCGCGTGGTAACCGATCCCGTGGGAATATCGGAATAAATATAGCCTATGTCACTTGGGAAGAATGTAGCTTTCTAATGGTGAAAGAATTTTCTAAATCGGTCCAGTAGTTTCGGAGCCTATTCGATGGAAATAAACAAACAAACAATCAAATCTTTCCTCTTTATAATATTAGTATAGACTACAATACTAACTTTCCAATATTTAGTGCTATGTATTTGATTTTGTTTGGCACATTTGCTAGATTTAGACTCCAGATGACAACGTTTTACGTAAGCTGGAAAAAGCTTTTTGCGCCAAAAACCTTCCTTCAAAGTCCATATTATTTAGGGTACGTGGTTACTACTTTTCTCGTGATCGAATTTGCAAACAGCATTATGTATCATGGAATAGGATTTAGGGATAGCAGCCCTACTGCCGGAAATCGAAGACATTTCATCAGAAAATACAAGTTGCCGAAAACAGTGACGTCATCCGAACATAAATTACTTGCCGAAATTCCGCCTGAGATAGACCTAGTATAGACTGTAAATTTGGGTATATCGGTTTAAATATAAAAATGCTCGTAATTATAAACTTATAGTAGGTAGGTATATGTATATTATTTAGTAGTCATGTTTTTACAAATATAAGAAAAAAAATCACAAATAAAAAAAAAAATTAAAATAAAAAATTGCTTTATCACTCAAAATCAATTTTACAAAGAATTGAGAGACACCTGAGAGATATAAAAAAATGGTTTTAAACTTTAATGTAGGTATCAGGTGACTTAAGACAATGTCTTCACCTTCCTTATGGGTGGAAAAGGAGAATGAGATAAAGAACTGCTGAATTTAATGCTGATTACGATGTGGGTATAAATATACGTCTGCAAATGCAGCCGGGACGAACGGCTTGACGTGTCTTCTGAAGCGCGGAGGAAATCGTGATAATAGCACTACACACTAGTAGGTATTGTTTTCGTATATTTTTTTAATATTTTTTTATGTATGCCGTGTGTAATTATATTTTTTTTGTGTGTCGCTAATAAATGTCTTTTCTTTCTTTCTATAATCAACTTTTGTTCAAATATCGCGTAAACGCTGAGCATCAATTTTTTTTAATCTCAACGCCCGCATATCTTGTGCGCTAACCTCTGCGCCACGCGTTCCTCTATTACATTAATACATTAAATTAATCCCTAGTCATGCGACCTTCACTTAATTCAGTGGCTGGTGTAAATCGAGTCAGGCTGGATTAACCACAGGTCAAGCCAGACGTATTATGTTGTTCAGGTCTGGTCGCGGTTACAAGCACGATTTCCTGTCTCGTGTTATCATACACCCGCTATAATTGTATAAATTAAGCTGCTCTCCCAATGGGGTTATGACAATGTGATAGGTTCTGATTAAGGTACACATATAGTAATCTTTTTATAAGTATTATTAGTGTAAGAGCGATCGTGTTGTATCAGCTTGTGTCGTGATTTTTAGACCTAAAATGTAGAAAGGTCATAATGAGTACACGCAAAATTTAGAGATTTGATCAAATGCGGACGAAGTCACTGGTTACGCTAGACTAGTGACTTTTAGACTGACCTTCCGGGGGTGCACTTTATCGAGGGACATACTTTATATATAACTTAACTGCCTTTTTGTCACAATGTTTCAAGATTTTTACGAATTTTCTCGATAATACAACTCCACTGAATTGCATCAACATAAACTTGATATTCTACATTATTTCATTTTACCTAGTTTTAAAAGAAACATTATTTTCCCATCTACCCAAGCACTAAATTCGAGAACCTTTCCTTCCAAACTAGGTGGAGCGAGTTTTCATTACACCTACTTTAAAGAAGAACGGGCGCTCAAACTTCCACTCGGGCTTACAAAATAAGTCCGTACAAAAATTATTGCATACAATTCGAGGAGCGTAGCTTGTCGCCCGGTCCGGTTATATAACAGGGGACCAATAAGGAAACCGCTACACCCCACTGTATTCACTGCCGGGCGGAATCGTGGGGCGGTGGTCCGGAAACTGTGACATGTTGGTGTCGCACCGACACCGACACTAAATTACTCTACGGTCATTGTAATAAGCAGCTTGCAGTTGCTCTTTGTCACTTCACGGACGGTGCGCACGCTTCGCTCGCTGTTTTCATTTGTCAACTGTTTTATAAGCACTGGTTAATGTAAAGGTGTGTTGGTTGTGTTAATATGCATTATTTTACAGTTTTATTTAGCAACACCCCTAGTAGAAATATAACTCTATGCATAAAAATTTAGTAATGCAATGTGAAAAGCGTTGTGTGTCTACGGTAATTTGTAATAAGGAGCTTGCAGTTGCTCTTTGTCACTTCACGGACGGTGCGCACGCTTCGCTCGCTGTTTTCATTTGCCAACTGTTTTATAAGCCCTGGTTAATGTAAAGATGTGTTCTTTGTGTTTATGCAGTTTTAACGACGCGCTTTATTTGGCGAAAACACGTATTTTGAACACTAAGTCATGAAGCAGTAGTCCTAGAGTGACTATTCGCAATTACTGTTTGATTTACGTGTTTGTTCATAGGCCCAATAATGGGGACATTAAAAGTTGCTAATGATTTTAAGCGATAGTTTAACTTTACGTTGTTTTTGTAAGTATTTGTCAACTTTACAGTTGACAAAAACTTTATGCAAAGGATATCTTAGTAAGATCAGTATCTGCTCATTAAGGTGTCTCGCTATTTTTTTAAAATAAGTACATTGCGCCATACAAAATGTCATCGAACTTTTCTTCTCTCAGCACAAAAATTTTAAGAATAAATCTGTAAAGAATGACGTCATCTTAACGCCAACGTCAGTTATCTTGATATAGGTCACCTAATTGTGCCTTGAACTCCAATAAAAGTGAGAGGCTCTTTGAAATCAAATAATGAACAGTCTTTGTTGGGTTGCTTACTAAAAAGTTCGGAGTACCTAACGGCTTGGAAAGCATTTATAAATGAACTAAATGAAAGTCGCTACTTCTTGGTAGTTCCAAGGTTTTGCTTTAAGTATATTATTATTAAAGGTATAGCTGAGAATAAGTAAAAAATAAACAAGTTTCACGTAGAGATGCAAAGTTCTTTTTATACGGATTGGGCTTTTAGTTAATACTGTAGATAGAGCATTCGCCGACAATGAAAGGTCATGTGTTAGAGTCCCATCAGAGCTAGTTATAAGACAGGCCGATTTTTTTATTTAAAAGTAAACATAATATTTCTGTAGAGCTGCTCAGATGTGTAAGCAAAGCCTTTATCTTAGAATAATAACGCATAGAAAGTAAGTCCACGCGCCTATTTTGAAGCAACCTGTCTCCAAACGCCGAGTTTTTAATGTACATTACGGAGTTAAAAGTGTACGTGTGTGTGTCGCCGATCGCAAGCAAGTAATCGTCACGAAAGCGTGAATCGGTTTAGTGCTTCACTTTTGACAGAGCGCTTGTATGATGACTATCTTTATATACGTAATTATTCTAAGGCCTTTATATTTCCTTACATTGGCTTTGCAATATTGAATTTTATTAAGCAATGTACATCCTGGATTTCATAACAATTGACTGCTTTAAAATATCAAAAGATGTGCTAATGAAGGCCACGTGTTCACAAACAACACAAAAGATACTTTGTACTTTAAACAATTAAAAGTTTTGATATCATTTTGAGGATTAACCCGAAATATCGTAAAACTGGTTTGACGACTCCGTCGTAATACGTTTATCTTCTCCGTAATGCCTTAAAAAGGTTTACAACCCCATTCGTTTGTTGACTTTGTACAATTTTTTGTCACGTACTTTTTTAAAGTGTGACTTTGTATAAAAAATTATTTTTTCAGGCGCGATTTGTACGTGTCATTTTAATATTTAATTATAAAAATTATACCTCTGCCATTCTTCTACCTAAAAGTATGTAGTAGGTAATGTTTACAAACATTTCCTTATACTAATGTGGGAGCACCATATCTCACATAAAATGAAATAAAATTACTTAAAAAAATTTTTCTTAATTAAATTTATTAACTAGATATCTTTCACGTGCTCCTAAAGCGTTAACTGTACGTTTAAGTACTTTTAATTTCAACAAAGGATCCACAATTACCCACTACACCCATAAAATGCGATGACGGTCAAACAGGCAGAGAATTCCTAACAACGCGCGAGGTCCTTAAAATTTTAATTACTCCTTTGGCGACCATTCTTATCCCGCCTTCTTACTTCGCAGGGCGTTTTGACTGATATTATTTTTTACTAGCAAGCCTTGCCGTTTCGCCCGCGATTTCATTTTAATGTTTTATGTGACAGTGTTCCAAGACCTTTTAGCTTTTGCTTTTTTCCCGTCACGCCACCCACTGATTTGTGACAAGTGACACGGGAGAGAACGTTTTTCATTTCACTGAAAAGTAAAAGGAAATGGAGTAACTGAGAGCGTCTTTTGTTTTTTTTAATACTAATATTATAAATGTGAAAATGTGTATGTGTTTGTCCGTCTGCATCCGTCCGTGAAAGTTTAGATGTTTGGTTGTTTATTATGTTTGTTCAGACTCAATCACGCCAAAACGGCAGAACGGATTTGGCTGAAATTTGGGACACAGATACTTTATAACCTGGAAAAGAACATAGGCTACTTTTTATCCCGGAATAATATACATTCCCGCGGGATAATGTCGTGTAGTTCACGCGGGCGAAGCCGCGGGCAAGCTAGTAATATTATAAATGCGACAGTTTGCGAGAATTGATGTACGAATGTTTGTTACTCTTTCACGTAAAAACTACTAAACAGCTTTGGTTGAAATTTGTCACACAGATGGTAGATAGCCTGAAATAAAATAAAGGACACTTTTTAGGGTTCCGTAGCCAAATGGCAAAAAACGGAACCCTTATAGTTTCGTCATGTCTGTCTGTCTGTCTGTCTGTCTGTCCGTCCGTATGTCACAGCCACTTTATTCCAAAACTATTACGACTACAGACTTGAAACTTGGTGGGTAGATATATTCTGTAAACCGCTTTAGGATTTTTATAGAAAAATAATAAAAATAAAAAAATTAAGGGGGGCTCCCCATACATGGAACTAAAACTGAAAAAAAATATTTTCAATAAACATATTAGTGTGAGGTGTCTTTAGATAGGTATTTAAAAATGATATTTAGGTTTCTTTAATCATTTTTTATCAAAGTCAATATTTTAAAAGATATACACTTCCAAAGTGGTAAAGCGTCTTCCTTCCTTAGCGACTTTCAAAACTAAGTTAAAAGATCACTTCCTTACAATGTTAACGTCATGATCATTAATATTTATATATATTATGTGTATGTAGGTATATATATTATTATTGCATATATATGTACGTATATATTATTTTTGAATTAATTTTTTTGTATAGTTTAATCAAAATTTAGATTTTGTTGCACTTTGTGTTTGTGTCACCCACTTTACTTTTTTACTTATTAATTGATCAGGGTTGACTGGAAGAGATCCCTTTCAGGGATAAGTCCACCTTTGCCATATAGACTTTAAGACTGTAAATGTTATTATGTTATTTGTGCAATAAAGAATATAATAAAATGTGTGTCCCCCCCCCCCCCCCCCCCCTCTAACTTTTAAAGTAAGAGAGTGAAAAATCTAGAAAAAATATATGTTGTAGATCTTAATAGAAAATTTCAACGAAAATTGGTTTGAACAATATATAAAAAGCAGTTTTTGAGATATAACACATTTTCAAAAACCGCAAATGTAAGTTTGTCGTTCATACAAACACTATGGAAAACACAGTTAATTTTTGCTGACGAAAAATGATAGTGGTATTTTGGCTAGGTATAAATTATATTCTAATTATTTTAGGCAATGGTACCGTAATGTGTGTACGGAACCCTTCATGGGCGAGTCCAACTCGCACTTGGCCGATTTTATCCCTATATTCCCACGGGAACGGGAACCACGCAGGTGAATACTAATTGAAAATAAACAAATATACAAACAAAAAATCAAATCTTTGCTCTTTATTATATTAGTAAAGATACTAGAACAATCATATACGAATTCAATCTTAGAGCTGTAAGTATTAATCAATGATCATTATTGTAGGTGTTCACATAGCTAACATTATTGATATTGGAACTAGCAACTGAAGCCCTACTCTACATAATTCAACGAAAAATGAAACTTCGTTAGCCACGCCGCTTTCACCTGATTCTGCCATGTCCGAAGAGTGAGAGGGATGGGTGTAACGAAGTTTCGTTTTTCGGTGAATTAGAGTATTAGGCCTGCTGTTTTAAACTTGGAATAAAATAATAATACCTACCAACAAACAAATGCAATGTCCTTCACTAAATTATTCACGTTTAAAGTAACACGCCATCCAGTACTCAGCCTGATAATTAAAACAAGTTGGTAATTTTAAAAAGTGTTTCTTCGCTGCATAGGTACTTAGTTTTATTTAAATTATAACGAGAAAAATAACTTGTTCATTTTAAAAAACAGCTACTACAGGCAGGAAGCCTTGCTTGTTCATATTTTTACATGTTTTTTCGACCTTCTTTTGCTAACTTGCATTAAAAAGGAATCAAATGCTAAAAATGTTTTGAGTAGGGCAAAATAATTGTTGGCACCCTTGAGTTAAGCTTAAATGGCAAAACTATGGGCCAGTTTTGTACAATATAATAATACTATTTCACATATAAATGCATAGGTAGGTACTGGACTTGAGTTATCTATTTTTCCTTGTTTTTGAACTAAACTTTAGGGTACCAATTATAGGTCAGCCAACAATTAGGGCAGTTTACCCTACCTACCTTGTATTTCAGTCATACGAAATATTTACCTTACAGAATAAGCTATGACCCGTCTATAATAATTGGTACCTATTGCCTTATTTCAGTCAAAACTACACAAATTGGTTAAGTATAAAATAAATGTACGTTACAGTAACGTTATATTATATTATTAACGGAAAACGAAAACAGAGCATTAAAAACATACTTACAACAACGTTATCTCTAATTCCTTTAATGTACACAAATTGTTTGTTCTTTATCGCTTCGTTCTGAAATTAACGTACGTTTGTGTCATTTGGAAAAACAAACGAGTAATGGTCTTGAAATTACAAGAGTATTAAGTCCGTAGCAACTTCCATTTAAATAATTGGCTATTCTTTAAAAGTCGATTTGTGATTTCTCTTTTCAAGTTTATACGGCTAGGGCTGCCAGCTACTAGATAGAAAGTATTTCTAGAGTTTCTTAGCTCTCGCCACAGAATAGATATAAGTACTACCGTCTCTCGCTGCTCCCGCTGACAGAGCTGTCACAATATCTACAATAAAGGGGTAAATTTTAAGGTTTTTTAATTTTAAAATCGCTTATAAAATAATAATCATCCTTTTTTATAGTAAGGGCAAATACAGTATTTTCGTATACCCCTAACGGCATGTTGGACTCAGACACAGGCTAGTCTCTCGCCGCGCCCAACCTTCCCGCCAAGCCTAATAGGCTTCGCGTCAGAGCTGGGTGGTTCTAACCCCTGTCCTGTCCTGCCTCCTGACGAGCTCGAAAGCTCGAGAGAATGCCGGACAGAAAGAGAGAGCCTCTTCTCACTCTCCCCATACGGTTAATGGGGAGGTTGAGAGTAGGCACCACTACCAACTAAACCCCTCACTACTTGCTCTCTGCCGTCAGTTTTAAACACACCGGCTGTGGGGGGCCCTGGTGGTATCTACCCCCAGCGGCCTGACGGTTGACCGGGCCCCTGCGCGGCGGGAGATGGAATAACCATTCTACAATAAATGTATATGTCGCAGGGATATGATAAAAACAGGGATTTGGTCAATTCCGTAAGTGATTTGATCAAGTCACGGAGGATGTTAAAATAACAACAGGATTTTATCGTTTCCCTAAACAAATCTAGTGATTTCAACAAATCTCTAAATTGGTTCAGTGAAATGACAAAATAACATACACACTGTCTGTAAATTTCCTAAAAAAATAACCACGAAATTTAAACCTATCACAGGACTTCCGGTGACATATATATGTCACTGGAAAATAATAAGAACTGCAAATTTATAAATTTCCTAGGAAATTTATAAAAATGCAGAAGTCCTGTAGAACACGTGATAGGTTAAAAATTCGATAGGTGTGAAATTAAATTTCGTGGTTATTTTTTTTTAGGAAATTTACAGACTGTGTGTTTGTTATTTTGTCATTTCACTGAACCAATTTAGGGATTTGTTCAAATCACTAGATTTGTTTAAAGGAAATGATAAAATCGTGTTGTAATTTTAACATCCTTCGTGTCTTGATCAAATCACTTAGGAAATTGACCAAATCCCTGTTTTTATCATATCCCTGCAACATATACATTTAAATGGATTGTTTTACCATGATGACCAAGCTATAAATTAATATACCTGTAGAAAAAAAGATTACAATTTTGTCACCGTAACCCTTATGGAAAGTGGAATTCGCACATCTAGCTTCATCAGTATGTACCTACACCATAAATCTTTGTTGCTATTGTTAGGTATGTTATGCTATCTATGGTGCATAATATGCAGCCTTGGCTTGTGTCAGTACACTTAAGGCGAGTCCCACATTTCGAATCAAATTTCAATATCGTTTATTCAATTTAGGTTTGTTTAACAACACTTATGAACGTCAATGAAGCTACGCCATCGGTTCGCTAATCCTACGGCAGGAGACCTTGTAGCGAGAAAAACCGGCAAGAAACTCGCCAAGGGCTATTTTTTTTCTCCCTGTTTTAACTTATACAGAATCGTCAAATTTGAAAAATGACCTTCACATAATAGTAAGGTTACTTTCCATCACAATACAGAATACCGCTTAAATTAAGTACAATTTTGCTTATTACCTAAAACAGTAAACAATTTTCAACTAAACAAGGAATCGAATAGTTTAATGGACACACTAATCTTAATCTTATTCACATTATATTATAGGATTAATAAAAAGGAAACGGCGAGCTGCGCCGTATATTAAAATCTATAAGTATTAACAAATAAAAGGAATTTTTGAATAAATAATACAATTATTAGAAAAATTGCTGTTACTGTAAGACGTATCGTAATCGTATTACTCCTGCACCCGGGAGCGAGATAACGCATTTATGTAATAATAAAAAAAGGTCTGCACCTCTGAATTATTTTTTTAATACAGTTGCTCAAAAAGTGGCGTATTGCAGGGACGTATAGCGTTCGGGATGTGGGCTATTACAAACTCGAACTTTTTCTTTACCTTTCCCGAACTCGTGCGTTTTCTTTCCCAACTGTCAAAATATTGTCTATTAAAAAGAAAAAACCAACCACGAAGTTTTTACTAAAAAAAAAAATCATAGAAGTTTTTATGATTCATGCATATATTTCTAAAAAGAAGCTACTAATTTGTTTCAATATCAGATTTAAAAGTAATTTTAATTATACATTAAATTAATATTAGTATCGGCCAAATTAAATTTATGAATATAAAAAATACATAAAATTGGCTGTATGAGTATGACCACAGATTACTAAATATGGTGTGACGTGCACTATTTACCATAGTATCTGCTTATAGGAGTTTGCGCAAGTAAGTGAAAAGAAAATGACGGACCTTAGTTCTTAATTTTCTAAATTAGTTTTTTCTGGTTTTTATTGTGGTAGGTACTTAGTATGGTGGAATTAGTGCTTTAATGGAATACGATGTGGTAAAAGAGAGAAATAAGGAAAGGCGCTCCTGTAGGATTCGGATTGCTTTTGTTAGGTTTCATTTCATTTCATCTCATTTAATTTTATTTTCATTTCATATCAATAAAAAAATTCTACTGAAGCCTTGGCTGTATGATCATAGTTTCCTTTGCCAACCCAGAATGGGTGAAGCAAACAAAAAAAAAGTATCTGCTTATATTCTTTTACGATTAGTTAGTTGAATTTATTGTGTTTTATTATTTTATTAAATTGCTTAATTTTTTCGCAACTGTATTAAAAATAGTTGTTCAGTACACGTGCGGAACCGTCATTGCAACTTGTTCCGACTGTCAACCCTCACCTTCGGCTGCGCCTCGGCTCGGGTAGACATTTGTCGAAACTCTTTGCAATGACAGGCTTTCCGCACTTGTAATGAAATAGTAGATTTCATTACAAGTGCATTACAACTATTTTTAATACAGTTGCGAAAAAATTAAGCAATTTAATAAAATAATAAAACACAATTAACTCAACTAACTAATCGTAATTTATGAATATAAGCAGAGACTTTTTTTTTGTTTTCTTCACCCATTCTGGGTTGGCAAAGGAAACTATGATCATACAGCCAAGGCTTCAGTAGATTTTTTTTATTGATATGAAATGAAAATTAAATTAAATGAGATGAAATGAAATGAAACCTAACAAAAGCAATCCGAATCCTACAGGAGCGCCTTTCCTTATTTCTCTCTTTTACCACATCGTTTTCCATTAAAGCCACATTATTGCACTAATTCCACCATACTAAGTACCTACCACAATAAAAACCAGAAAAAACTAATTTAGAAAATTAAGAAATAAGGTCCCTCATTTTCTTTTCACTTACTTACGCAAACTCCTTTATGCAGATACTATGGTAAATAGTGCACTCATACCATATTTAGTAATCTGTGGTCATACAGCCAATTTTATGTATTTTTTATATTCATAAATTTAATTTGGCCGATACTAATATTAATTTAATGTATAATTAAAATTACTTTTAAATCTGATATTGAAACAAATTAGTAGCTTCTTTTTAGAAATATTTGCACGAATCATAAAAACTTCTATGTTTTTTTTTTAGTAAAAACTTCGTGGTTGGTTTTTTCTTTTTAATAGACAATATTTTGACAGTTGGGAAAGAAAACGCACGAGTTCGGGAAAGGTAAAGAAAAAGTTCGAGTGTGTAATAGCCCACATCCCGAACGCTATACGTCCCTGCAATACGCCACTTTTTGAGCAACTGTATTAAAATATACTATTTCCGACGATAATTTAATATTTTTTTCAGCACACTTGCTCATAAAGTGAGCCTTATTACATCGATCTTAGGGCCATAAACCGAACTATAACCCACGCGTGCATAATAATATTACAGTACTAGTTGCGTAATAGAATTATTCTTACAAAGTTAAGTAAGTACCTAACTGCAAATTATATGCGAGTAAACAGAGACTTTTCAATTTAACCGGGTAATACAGTATCCCTACAAAGTTAAGTTAGTACCTAACTGCAAGTTATATGCGAGTCAACAGAGCATTCTCAATTTCAGCGGGTAATAGATACAGTTCTTTTTTGTAACAACAAAGAGGTTTTATACGGCTGAAAATCCATTTACGTTTTTAGAATAAATAAATGTGTCCTTAATTAAGACAAAAAACATAATTAAGTATATTATTATCTCATTATTTATAATTCACAATAATTTGTTATAAAACATTTGTATTTTGTCACTATTATTATACTTAATTATTTTGAAGTAGGCTGTATGGCTGTATGTAATCAATCACCTCACATTGGCGCGTGCAAAAAAAAAAACTTGCGCGCTTTTTCCCTTCTTTAATATTAGGTTAATACAATACAATATTTGTATGCAATAAATGTTTGTTTTTCCTCGCAAGTGTGTTGAAAAAGTGCGTATGAAACTCGTGAGCAACTTACTCACTAGACACTCGGCTGATTTACGCCCTCGCCTGCGGCTCGGGCTGCAACCCACAGCCTCGTGTATAATGAGCAACCTAAGCTCACTTGTATCATAATATACTATTCAGTCAGCTTTCCCAGTCATAGCTGTCAGGCGACCAACGGACTTCCGCTTCTGTTCTGTCTTTGCCGTGCAAATTGGTTAATTAATTCGTTTGCACATTATATTAAACGCAGGTGCAGTTCTATTGAAACGTAAGTAGTATAGTTTAGTAGATTGTACAACAAGTGCATAAAACGTACCATTTTACCCGAGACGTCTATATCGTAGATAGTCACTTCGAGGGTAAAATGGGTTTTGTGTACGAGTTATACACTCTGCTTTTCACTTCGAGTGTGAGGAAAATAAATAACAATATTGCAAAAAGAAACAATAAAGACTTCGCCATATTGGCGGGAACACTTTCTTTTTATTTTTTTTATACATGGCAGTGGCAGCACAGTGACTTTAGCATAGATCGTAGTCCATAATGCTCTTGAAATACTTATTTCTTACAAAACTCATCAATTTTGTCTAGTTTTATTAATTTAGTAATTTAACATGGATTGTGTAAAAAATTAAAGAAACAGAATGAAATAACAAGTTTACTTAACGAAGTTTGATTGCGTGTGTGACTGTTTACCTGACGACCTTTGTCTTAGAGTCTAGACTTAGACGAAGATTTTACTTTATGCACTAGAGCATAAAAAGCGATTTTATGCAGCCTATACCCAACATAAACACGAACTTTACGAGCATGAGAAGTGAAATAGTAGATAGTACAACAAGTGCATAAAACGTACCATTTTACCCGAGACGTATATATCCACCCGAGCCGTAGGCGAGGGTTGATAGTCAATTCGAGGGTAAAATGGGTTTTATGTACAAGTTATACACTCTGCTTTTCACTTAGAGTGTGAGGAGAATAAATAACAATATTGCAAAAAAGAAAAAATAAAGACTTCGCCATATTGGCGGGAACACTTTCTTTTTCTTTTTTTTATACGTGGCATTGGCTGCACAGTGATTTTAGCATAGATCGTAGTCCATAATGCTCTTGAAATACTTATTTCTTAGAAAACTCATTAATTTTGCCGTTTTATTAATTTAGTAATTTAACATGGATTATGTACAAAATTTAAAAAACAGAATGAAATACCTAATAAGTTTATTTAACGAAGTTTAATTGCGTGTGTGGCTGTTTACCTGACGCCCTTTGTCTTAAAGTCTGAGACTTAGACGAAGATTTTACTTTATGCACTAGAGCATAAAAAGCGATTTTATGCAGCCTATGCCCAACATAAACACGAACTTTACGAGCATGAGAAGTGAAAATATTATTTCATTATATTAAAAGCTCAGATGTATGTTTTCATATCTGTTTTTCAATCACGTCGAAACGGCTGAACGGAACAAAGGTAGAATAGCCTCTAGTCTATTCTACCTTTGTTCCGTTATTTGTCCTACAGCATATAATTAATTATGCTACTTTTCACCCCGGGAAAATGTGCCATTCCCACGGGAAAAGATAGTGTTGATCCCGGAGACAAAGCCGCCGGCTGAAACCTTGTAGGTAAATAAATACATTTCCTAATATCACACCAATTATAAAGCAATATAACAAACATACTTAAGTATATACTTTGTTGTTTAAAAGAAAGTACAAACTGTACCTACATAGAAACTATGACACCACCCAGGCTAAGACAAATATTTTTTTTATGCGCACAAAATAATATAATAGCATCGAACCCGCGACCTCCGCTTAGAAGGCAGATATACATAACTTAGCACCATAATATTACTCTACATTTATACTGAATCGTAGGAACAATTATATAGAAACGAGCATACAGTTATACCTATTCAAGCGGATATATTGTTGTTGCGAAATATGTGGTTGGCGGCGAAATGATAAGTTAATTATCCTTTAATGAAATTTACATTATTGCTTATTTACTTGTTGAGTGATAGCCTCATTTGATGTTTGAGTTTACATAACGATAAATTATCGATACTGAAATGTGATATACTTCAATGTTAATAGATATTTGCACGTGGATATTAAATATCATTCAAAATGATATTTATTTATTTTCAAATTTCACAATGTAGTGTGTCTGCAAATATAGGTATG
The DNA here is from genome assembly GCA_949710035.1 of Crambus lathoniellus. NCBI lineage: Eukaryota > Metazoa > Arthropoda > Insecta > Lepidoptera > Crambidae > Crambus > Crambus lathoniellus. The sequence continues at coordinate 10,282,465 of OX453309.1, read as the reverse complement.
TATTAGCATCTTGGGAAATTAGGTACCTATTTACTAAATGTTACAAGTAAAATAATATCCACCGTTATATCTTTACTAACTATACTTGACTAAAAAGATAAACCTAAACTTATAAAGGAACCATTTATAAAAATAGATAAAATCTTTTCCAGCATGTTCGTAATAGAGAAAAACCTGTTTCCTAATGAGGCTCATGTATAAAAACAAAAAGCTTAAGAACTTAACCCAAGGGCAAAATTAGACTTTCCAAGAATAAGTAGTCTGAGAAGCAATCAAAGCAAAAGTAAAAACATGTTTACTTCTATTATTATTAAATTACAATTTCATTAAAAATTATCTGAGGGCATCACGGAAAAAAACAAATTTATGTATAAAAAATAGATTAAGTTCAATACAGGAAAAAATATATAAAAATCAATACAAACGTCACGTCCAGTGTAGCTTTACAAAATTGGTTCTTTTTTTGTTTTATACACAACGTAGTAGCACTTAGCCTTCTTCGCACCTGATGTTAAGTGAAGATAAGGCTGAAGGTGGAAGCGCACTACTCCCGGAATCCTCAGCCACTGAGGACAAAATATACCCAATCGACTTAATAGTCTCAAGTTACAACCCTATTTCATTCACACCAAACTATTTAAACTTTGTAAAGAGGTCATAAAATCTTCCTTTAAACCTCCACTTTATCATGTCTTCGCCACCTCACCCGTTTCTATCTGACCGGAACTAACGTTTGTCACAATATGGCGTCGTAAAGTGAGCCGCGTTTACAATGTCGTTAATGGACGAATAAAACGTGCCGAAGGGTATACAGCCTTACCTGTCACGTCCCTTCAATCTACAGCCTGTTTAACCCTTATAGTGTGACAAGCATTTCTACTCCGGTGGTAAGCTTTGGAATTAAAACATTTTTCATACAACAGTCCATTTTGACAGCAAAAATTGTATTTCAAGTGGCTCCTTTGTCACGGCTGTCACCGGAACAAACAGGATGTGGGACTATAAAGGTGACGCCGCTCTTTCAAAACAAATGACATTCTAGTTCAATCAATAGGTTTTGAAATTTGTTGACCCAGAATTCAGGAAAAATACAAACTTATTTTGTAATCATTGGAAAGAAGTTATAACATAATATTAAAGAATACTTTTAAGGGCCTATGCAGACCGCGAGTGCTTGCGGTGCCGCCCGTGAAAAAACGCACATTGACGGCGGCGGCGGCGGCGGGCCGCGGGGCGTACTTTTTTCCTGCAGAGCAGTTAGTTGGTTGCGTATGTATCGATACACACGCCTTGTAGACTCGCGTGTGCATCGCTACAAACGTGCGTCGGCGACACGGCGCTATTTTTAAGGCGCCTTTATTTATGGCGCATTCATATCGATACAAACGCGCGTCGATGCCGCGATGGCGCGTCTTTTTACGACGCGTTTGAGTAATTCAGGTGTGCAAAGGTTTGTAGGGTGCGTGTGATTTGCGTGCGTATCGCGTCTGTATCTATACAAACACATGTCGTAGGCAATGTAGTAAGTAGTGATCTGCATGGGCTCTAAATGAAGAATACCTACCTACCTTCTTGGTTATTGCTACGCAAGAACGCAAGAACTTACAAACTATACCTATACTAACAATTTTAACCTCCTGAAAGATTTGCTTTAAATATTAATGCTTAACTTTATTCACACCTGTGTTCTTCACTATAGAAGCACCATGTTACGAACTTAATACTCTTTTGGCAGTGAACTGCTAACGCACCGTCTGCAGTAGGTACTTTTACAGCCAACCTTTTGAAGCAATTATCAAGCTGGTCTGGAATTGGAATTTGGCAGCGAGTACGGCGCAACAAGTGACAGCTGGCTTGTACCGCGTGCCAACTGTCTTGACGAGTTAAGTGAATTATTCACTTAAAATAGAGCTCAAACAATGCAAAATGTAAATGATTGCAATAGCCTTAATTGCAAGTAAAAATATTTTATTTACTTAATATTTAATTTCATTTTTTATCAACTCTACTGTATGCACATCACACAGTAAATGTCAAATGTTTACATTGTCAAATTAACCTAAGAAAATTTTGTTTCTTACATAAATACCACTGTTCTCCTCACCATAGAAGTTAAAACTCTTTTGGCAGTGAACTGCTTACACACTGTCTGCAGTAATTTTACTGACAACTTATCTTCTGAAGCAATTATCAAGCTGGTCTGGAATTGGAATTTTGCACCGAGTGCGGCGCAACAAGTGACATCTGGCTTGTACCACGTGCCAACTGTCTTGACGGGTTGTGCCTTATTCACTTATATTCGCAATCATTAGGTACTTACCAGAAAATTAACATTAAACGAAGACAACGTTACTGATCCGAAAAATATTAACTTTTCTGTTTATACCAGCTACCCCTCTTTGAACTTCGTTATGAAAGGAGGCAATGGAAACTTAGACATATACGTTTGCTATAAGTTAAGTCCTACACTATTAAATTCCTAAGAGGAGCTTGAGACATAGTGACTTAAAGTGAAATACTTAACCACCACAGTTCAAGGACCAAGGCTCCACGGGCTCTTGAAGTCCAATAACAACGAAACGCCTAAAACTATTGGTTTTCAACAATGATGTTTTTTCAATAATCAAAACGGACTGTGCTTAGTTTTAGTTTTAGTGCTGTGCTTTGCCAATACACCATTTACATTAACATGTTGTTACAACGTCATAAAAATAGACATTGATCAAATAGCCACTAGTTAAAATGCATAAAGCTAGAAAAACCGTCATAATTAAATATCGGCCATTCCATTACGTGCTTCACAAAATGGCGGCTGGATGTTTTTGGTTCCATTTTCAAATTTAAGAGCCGCGAGCAGCGTCCTGTTATTGTTAAGAGTTGCGGACCAGTTTGCTTTTTTAGGAAATTCAGGATTTTATGTTCGTGTTATTTCTGAAACTGAAATTTAGAGACGGCAGGGAAATTTTTCCTTTCGTTATGTTCGTAATAATAATAAAAACTGACTTCTATAACGTCATAATCGAAGAAGGGGTAACATAGAAATTTAGATCAAGTAGGTATTTTAGGTCAACTACTGGAGACTTACTATGAGGTGGAGGCGAGGTTTAAAACAATGTTAAAGTAATATTGTAAGCGAGATAGCGCTTTCCGCAGTGTATAGCTCCGTCTGATAAATAAAATTATAACAATATTGCGATGACAGAAAGCTGGTAGTAGGTACCCAGGTCAAACAATTTCAAGAATGTATTCTTGTTCTTAACTTCTCTATGTTTTTCGTTTGAAATTCGTCAATATTGTCGCCATTGGGGCGCCAGGAAACTTGGATAAGGAAACTGTATCCTATTTCTTAGGCTATTAGACACCTTGTTCCATGCCTTATTATTAGACTAAGAGGCCTAATGCTTCGATCTAGGGGTCTGACAACGTAAAATTCATAAGCGAAGGCGAAATTAAATAATTAAAGTGCACTTTGTAAGATAATGAAAAGGTCAAGCTCTTTATAATAGTGATATTGAAGTTGGTATGACACCTTTTTTGTGCTGACAGGGTTTGCCAATTTTAATGCAATTAATTACCTATAAATAATTATAAATATACTTTTAATATTGCATGCTGTCTAACAGTTAAATATGTAAGGACCTAACAACTATCATAGCAACATCATAATGTACCATATTTTTTTTGCAATAAATGAATTATGAATTATGAATTATGAATTATGAATTATGAATTGCTTTGCTTTCATGGTAAAAATGGTTAATAACCAAAGAAAGCAAAGAAAATCAAAAAGTTTAAATTAGTGAAACAAATCATTTGATCGATTCATTTTTAATGCTTTTTTTCAACAGCACACAAAAAGTTATATATTATATATTTATTATTAATCTTAACCTAAATAAGATAAATTAGATGAGAAAGTATCAGTTAAGTTTTACTTGTAAATATTTTCATTTATACAATTTGATTGGAATTTGAAGAACAAAAGCAAAATCCCCTAAGTAACTGCCTACTGCGAATATCTACTAGTACCTATTTCAAAATAATTTTCACCAAAAACAGACGGTCATTTAAAAAATACTCTTGTCTGAAATGCTGTCAGCATAATACATTTTCGCAGTCATGTCACATCCACCAAATATTTAACAGCCTTTGTAATAACCATTATTCTACACAAAACCGCTAACGCTTGTAACGCAAACCAAAACAAGGAGTGTCAACTTGCAGATAAGAGCGCTAACGAGCTTACAGAAGTAAAGTGCTATTCACAAATGACGGAAAGCATGGACGAGCAGGTCTCATTTCCGATTTATATATAAATATATTATAAAAACGAAAGGTAACTGACTGATCTATAATAATAAAATCATTTATTTCTCCCTTCACAAAAATTAAAACTTAAGACTAAGATATAATATGCTAAGAGATTTATATCTATCAACGCACAGCTTAAACTATTGGACGGGTGCAGCTGAAATTTGGCACGCAGGCACAGAATATAATAATGGTACTACGCTGATAAGTATTATGACGTGGGCGTTCGCTAAAAAAGGATTTTGTTAAATTCAACTTTTAAGGAGATGAAACGAAGGTAGGCGAATCCAGAGCAAAAGCTAGTATCTCAATATTATCATTTACAAAAACAGTAAAAACCGCACACTTTTTCAGTGTGCTCTTTTTCGTTCGGCCGTTTTTTGCACTCCAACCGGTTCTCTAGAGCTATTGTTGATCGAAGGTAAACCTTTTCTATTCATTCACGTATAATCAAATATTGACAATTTTTTTAAATGAAAATGTCGAAAACTTTAAGCTTATGTGATTAAAATTAAGAGGTAATTTCTTTAAAACTTGAATTTTGTTAAATTTCATTTAGCAAAATTTACCATTTTTTCGAATTGTATGGTCAACCATCCACCCTCATTTTATTCTGCCCATATTCTCTGTTAAACGTTCCGTCGCATGTAAACAACACTTTATCGAAACCTTTGCTGCACAACGAAATTATCGTTATATCGACCTTTTATACGTTTTTACAAACTAGAAACAAGGCTGGTTATTGGCATTATTTTGGCTTATTGGTACCCGGTTCCAGTACAATGTCGGGATAAACTATAGTTTAGCTCACTGACATTCTTTTCGGTAGACAGGTAGAGAATGCGTGCGCCATTTGTTATTTATTAGTTCATAAAATAAATAAATATATCACTCAGGAATAATGTGGCTTTCTACACTGGTTGAATTATTTTCAAAAACGGCACAGTACTTTGCTTAAAATGGGTAAAAGCCAAAACTACTGAAATGATTTTAAAATTTTAAAGCTAATAAAAATTTCCTGAGTGACTTAAGCTATATTACGCGGGGAAAACTGCGGGGAGTACTTACTTTAAGATTATTTTGATTTATACAGTATAAAACCTAAAGCTTATCTTAGCAATTTAGAAATAATTTAATGGAAGAACAGACTAGTAAGGATAGACGCGGAATAGTAATTAACTATCACGGCTTACTAATTTACATGGTTAACTACTTCAGAGGAATAATCTTCAACGGGTTTCTAATGAAATTTAAATTAACGCATTTTTCTATGCTACTTAAGACTGCGGTTCAATTTAGTTCAAGTTTTTTAAGATATTTAATTTTTTCACTTCTCATGATCGTAAAGTTCGTGTTTATGTTGGGTATAGGCTGCATAAAATCGCTTTTTATGCTCTAGTGCATAAAGTAAAATCTTCGTCTAAAGTCTCAGACTCTAAGACAAAGGTCGTCAGGTAAACAGTCAGACACGCAATTAAAAACTTCGTTAAATAAACTTGTTATTTCATTCTTTTTCTTTAATTTTGTAGGTACATACTTAATCCATGTTAAATTATCAAATTAATAAAACTAGGCAAAATAAATAAGTTTTCTAAGAAATAAGTATTTCAAGAGCATTATGGACTACGATCTATGTTAAAGTCACTGTGCTGCCGTGCCTCTGCCACGTATAAAAAAAAGAAAAAGAAAGTCTGCCCGCCAATATGGCGAAGACTTTATTTTTTATTTTTTTTGCAATATTGTTATTTATTTTCCTCACACTCGAAGTGAAAAGCAGAGTGTATAACTCGTACATAAAACCCATTTTACCCTCGAATTGACTATCAACCCTCGCCTACGGCTCGGGTGGATATATACGTCTCGGGTAAAATGGCACGTTTTATGCACTTGTTGTACAATCTACTATTATACCTACTTCAACTTCAAGAATTGATAAAAGAAAATGAGTACCTACCTATATAATTAATATTGTAATGATAAGATTACATTAAAATTTAAAACAATTACATTTTAAGAAGTCAGAAGCACAGTAGAAGTGAAAATTCTTATTCCAATTTTAAAATGACTTTAGTTTTAACAAAAGTTTAATGGACTTTCTCTTTCACTTTCGAATATCTTTTGTTTTAAGAAGTATACACTAGTATACATAATATTCTGCCTATTTAATAAGGTTTTACCTTTATTATACAAATATTGTTGTTGCAGTTTTATACTAAGTTTTAAAGGAAAAGGGTTTATGTAATTTTTTTTTTTGCAAAATCAGCGTAATTTCGCCACCATTTCGAAATTTTGACAGACTCGCCATATTTTCGAAAATCTCTGGAACAAACTAGAGGTTAACCAAAATATCACCATTCACATCACGAGGGATTTTCATGTCAATATGTAAAAACTAGAGAGATAAAAATAAATAAGGTGTCAATTTCATCGTTTTGTTGGTTTGAATATCTAAGTGAAATGCAAATCGGAAATTTTATTCTCATTTCGTAGTAGAAATAGCGAAAAATCTAAAGTTCAAACTAAAAAGCGTTGTCGGCTGAATGTGTGCTGATTCATGAATCGGAAATTCGGATTTTTATTACGGACACGCAGAACGAAATTGGAATGTCCGGACCGGATGCATTTTTTTGAAATCGACGACGTTTCCTGCGTCAGGTTTCAATACACTCTTTTTCTTTTGATTTCACTGACAAATGTTTTTGAAGGCCATACACTTGTTTTGTTGTTATGCTTTTTTATACCGGCTTTGTTTTAACGTAAACCAATTCAAGGGAAATGTTATCAACTAGATTATTCCAAACTACTTTACCTGGGGATACTAGAGAGCTTTTATATGATTTTAGTTTAGCAAAGTACTTATGTATATTGACAAGTAACTGTCTAGTAAATAAAAGATCTAAAAATGGAAACCTTATAAATAAGACTTTAATAAACTCTAGAAAAGATGACAAAGACTGATAATCTATAAACAAAGTTAATTCCCCCTTAAAGGAAACGTACAAAAAGCGTATAACTTAGCTTACACCCGTTTTAATCCTTTGTAATTATACTCGAGTCGTTGAGTGAAAAAAATTAAAATGTTTCAGAGAAAAACTGAACTTGTTTGAAAAACTTAAACTGTATTGATTATTGTTTAGCTTTTTATGGTCTACAAATTACAGTAATTATTTATTTTTAAATTTAGTTATAAGTATATCCTACGAAAGTGTTTACTTTACTCTGAATTACACAGTATGAGTCACCAATATTTAATTACTATAGCCAAGAGTGTGTTTGAACTGTTTAGGCTAATGTAAATTGATGTATTTTGTAACTACATTTGAAAATTAATGCTGTATTCCCAATAAATAAATATAAAAAAATATAAAGAGAACTTAAAGAAAAAACCCCTAATTTTAGAAAATTAGATTACAATGCATTTTAGGTTTAAGTTTGAAAATACTTATCTCCAAAAAACCTTACGAATTCTATCAATGAAAAGAGCGGAAATTTTATTGATATTTTGATAACAGAAATATTTGTCAGGTATGGGAATCTAACTCGCACCCTCTGAGTGGAAGGTATTCATATTACCCCTGCGCTAAGCGAGTCGTCGAAATATCAAAACTACAAAAAATATTTTTCCTACAATTACAAACCGCAGGAATAAAACTAAAATCCCCTTTTCATTGTGCGTGACGATTATGTTAAGATCACGTCACGTCGCCGCCGCGTCGGTGGGAGTTAGAACAGGCTGGTGCCAGGCGTCAAGTTAAAAGGAAATTATAATGAGCACTTTGCTATGGAAATCATGCTCTCTCGACCTCCCTACGGTGAAGAATATTGACGGTTTACGTATTATGTTCTGTTAATGTTGATGTTATAGTTAGTTTATTTTATGCAGAATAAAGAGGTGTTTTTATACCGTCATACACGAGTCTGTAGGTTTTTCAAGGTTGATAAATATAAGACTAGGTTTTAACTAGCTTTTCCCCGCGGCTTCGCTCGCGTGTTATCCCGAGAACGTATATCTTCGCTTCATCCCATTCGAGTTAATTTTTTTTAAATCTTTTCTTATCAAAACATCATAATGAATTAGTGTCCAAATTTCAGGTCGATCCATCCAGTAGTTTGAGCTGTGCCTTGATAGATCAGACAAATACGGTTGCCTTTTAGAAATGTTGTGGTCAGATCATTGAATTGATCATTACATTAAATGGTGGGTCATATCATGATATAGTCGTATTTAATTAATTTATCAAAATCCACTGGTCATATCATTAAACAGCTAAACGCACAGTAATTATTGGTCAATTCACTAGCAATTGACTATATCGTAAAATATACAGAAGACGAATAACATAGGCTGCTTCTCCCTGCATTCCATTCCTCAATTCTGCGATTTCAATTTCTTGGTCATATCTTTTCCCTAACCAAGTTCACCCACTTCTTTAACTAGTTATTTAAAGAATATATATATTTGACGACCGATTTAGCGCAGGGGTAGGATACCTGCCTTCGTCCGAGGTCTTGGGTTCGATTCCCGAGCAAGACAAATATTTGTGTGCATGAACATGTCTATTTGTCTTAGTCTGGGTGCAATGTAGGTATGTATATAAAGTATGTATTTACAAAAAAACCACATCAAAAAAGTAAGAAATAATTCCTCACCAAATAAATAACGTAAGTACTTTGAAGTCGGGCGTGAAACATGTACAATTTTTTGTTGTTTTTGTTAAAACCCGCCCGACTTCAAAGTACTTACGTTATTTATTTGGTGAGGAATTATTTCTTACTTTTTTGATGTGGTTTTTTAGAAGGCGGTTTTATTTTTTTATAACAACAATTTTTATTTCACTCTTTTTAGTGCATCGTGCAGGCAATTTACGTGTTTTCTGGTAAATAGGTATGTGATCAAACTCAAAACCTCCCTTTTTCGAAGTCGGTTAAAATACCTTGAGGTATCCTCTTTTTAACAAAACAAGAATCATCTAAATCGGTTTATAAACAAAGGAGTTATGCCTAAAGATACGTATTAAATTCACATAAAGTGGTAACGAAAACGACAGTATTTTCAAGATTTCCTGAAAACTACTGAACCGATTTCAAAATTTCAAAAAATGGGACCAACTTGGCAACCAACCTGACGTAATAACGTTTGAACCATTTCAATCGGTTTAGCCGTCTTCGAGTAATCGGTGGACATACACAAAAAAAAAAAAAACATACATACAGACGAATAGAGAACCTCCTCCTTTTTGATTTAGAAGTCGGTTAAAAAGAAGTTTATAAGTATATATTTATCCCCTATCTAGTATCATAACACAGTTTCTTAAATAACACTTACGAGCAAGATAATTGGTGTGATTGTATGAAATTTATTTATTGTTACCTATTTATTATTATCCTACTAATATTATAAATGTGAAAGTTTGGATGTTTGGATGTTTGGATGTTTGGATGTTTGTTACTCAATCACGCCAAAACGGCTGAACGGATTTGGCTGAAATTTGGAACACAGATACTTTGTAGCCTGGAGAGGAACATAGGCTACTTTTTATCCCGGAAAAATGTCACATTCCTGCGGGATAACGTCGTGTAGTCCACGCGGGCGAAGCCGCGGGCGGAAAACTAGTTATATAATAAGTACGTTGAGAAAAGGGGTAAATTTAATTTAAATAATGTTGAAAACTAAACCAAGTGGACGAAGTTGCACGTGGCTCCAAGTATTAGGCTAATAAAAGTTTAAGGTTTCATATTCTTTAGTATTTAGAAAGAACTTTTTTTCGTTCTTAGGCCGCATAGTTTTCGACTTTTGATGAAAAATGTAAAAAATACCATTCCCCCAACGTTTTCACGTTTTATTTATTTATATTTATGATTTAACGGAACCCTCGGTGCGCGGGTCCAACTTGCTCTTGACCGGTTTTATTTAATGTTAGTATTGCTGTTGGTATCCCGAACAATAAATAATAAACGATACCATCGTCCATATGATTAATAATTCTTATCAAATATTTAGGATAACAATCTGGAAGGGACGAAAAAGGGCTTAATAAAGCAAAACCTCAAGTATTGAGGGATCACGAACGTTTTATGAGTCTCGACACGCAAACTTGTTAGAATTTGCAGAGAAATTCATAATTAACTTTTTAATAACTTAATATACTCATTATGGTAACTAATCTTTGGGAATACTGGTGCTTTCATTTCAAAAGTACTTTGGATTGGTTGTTCTTTATATTGATTTTGAAATTTAACATCCGAATCTAGCTGTGCCCGTTTTTTGCATCATTTTTCATTAATGCTCCGCTTCTGTTGGTCGTAGCGTGATGTTATATAGCCTATAGCCTTCCTCGATAAATGGACTATCCAACACAAAAATAATTTTTCATTTTGGTCCAGTAGTTTCTGAGATTAGCGCGTTCAAACAAACAAACTCTTCAGCTTTATAATATTTGTATAGATATTTCATTTTCAACCTTGAAACGTTATTAACTTTACGGGTTTATTACCATACTTATATTAAGGAAGCAGCTATGACTGTTGGTTGGTCTTTTGTACTTTAATATACTACAAAGGATAGGCTATCGTGTGTTGCGAAAAACAAATCTTGAATATAGTGAAATATGTACTACTTACGAAGTCATAACTTGTAGCAGTAATGAAACAAAGTTTTAAAACAATTGATTTTAATAATAACCAAGTATGCCTATAATTATTTTAGTTTAGTTTAGTTTGACGACAGATTTGGCGCAGGGGTAAACTACCTGCCTTCTGCGTCAGAGGTCTCGGGTTCGATTCCCGAACAAGACAAATATTTGTGTGCATGAACATGTCTATTTGTCTTGGTCTGGGTGTTTTCTATTTAAATTAAGTATGTATTTACAAACAAAAAGTATATAAGTATATATTTATCCGTTATCAAGTTCACATAGACACAGTTTCTTAAGAAATTTACTATGGGCTTAGATAATTGGTGTGATTGTAAGAAAATATTTATTTATGATTATTTATTAATTATAAGAAATAGACTTCCGCGTAGCCTACACGATATGTTATCCTGCGGGAATGTGATATTTTTCCGGGATTAAGTATATGTCATTCTCCTGCTTCCAAACTACCGGTATATCAAAAATCACTTCGTTCCGTTGCTCCATTTTGACGTGAAAGACGGACAAACAAACAAACATAATATCACATTTATAATGCTAGCCTTCCGCCCGTGGCTTTGCCCGCGTTGTCTATACGGCGTTATTTTTCCGGGATTAAAAGTGTACATCACCAAACTATCCTCATACAAAAGTCACTTCAATCCGTTGCTCCGTTTTGACGTGAAATACGGATAAACAAACAAACAAAAAAACTTTCATATTTATAATATTAGTATGTATAAAGTATGGATAGCTAGCTATACTGTTTCTTGTCAGATAATAACATTATGCTGTAATGACTATCTTGAGTATTCTGTCGAGTAGCAAGAAAAAAGTATATGAATAAAGATAGCACTCGTAGAGATACAAAAACTGCAAAAACAGACAAAGTTTGTCCTCTCGCTTAATGACTGTTTGCAACTTTGGTATATAATAGACGTAACATCAAGCTGAAAATATGCAAGAAAGACCACATTCCACTATCTTCGATTAGTTTTTAATGTATTTTGAATATTCTCGTACCGTATGATGTCAAATATTTTGCTGACTGTTTAAGCACAGTCCAAAAAAAATTCTGAAAAATAAGTATCAGTAAATATTGACCCGTTCACTACTAGCTCCGATGGGACTCGAACCCACGACCTTTCGCTGTCCGGGCGAATGCTCTACCATGAGCTACAGAGTTGTTGAGAGACGCTACTTCTTACACTCTGTTAGCCAGCGTTTATTTCATCTATTTGAAGATTTTACTATCTTCGACACTCGAAAGAAATACCTGTCCAGTTATTTGACAATCGATAAAGATGAAATAGTTGTTATTTCAAATTATTTTTAATATTCACAATGCAATTTTAACAACTCCGTAGCTCAGTTCGTGGGTTTGAGTCTCATAAATTGACAGGTTTACTTTGTTTTAATATTTATTTTTTTAATACATCTAATACGCCATTTTTAACTCAGTAAAATACGATCATGTTTAATAATTGTCACCACTACACGATAATATGTATTAAGCAGTGTATGTTTGCCGCGCACTTCGTGAAACTTACCTCGTTCTTGGCTTTGATACGAAACAGTGGCAGTTAAGATAGCAAAATACGCTTTAAAAGAATATAAAACCTCATGAAAGACCTATACTAGATAGCAAGAAAAAAGGTGTAATTTCCCACTCAGAGAAGTTTATGGTTTTACAACTAATTGCAATATTAGTATCAGAGTTTGTTTTTCAATTATAATTGCCTTTTAAAAAAGTTAACATGATTATATCTTATTCATGATCTCGTATTTTATTTCTGTAAGATTTTAGACTAGCTCTATTATTTTACAGTTACGTTACTATTAGCCGGCCATCTTAGCTGATTAACAAGTTAGTATATTAGTCCATATCGATAGATAAACAAATATATTATACAATGGAACTTGAACTGCAAATCACAGTCACTGCTGAAGTAAACCTCTTTACTTAATGGATTTTATCAACCTGCGATTTTGTGGTTCTGGTGGAGAACCACAAAATCGCTCATGCTCGTGTTACTATAATTATCGTTTCATATAGACTAAGCCTTAATTGTTCCGGAAATAACGATGAAAGCGGAGATATGAATTTTTAAATGGTTCCAAGCGTGATGAGGGTATGCTTTGAAGAGCTAAAATTATTTACAGGTCTTACTCGTGGCAACAAAACATTTTTTTTAACCGACATCCAAAACATAAACAGTTAACAGTTAAACAGTTCGCCCAGTACTTAAAAACGGATTAGTTAATTTGATCAAACGTTCAGTGTACGGCTATGCAATGCAAAGAAATAATTTGGATTAAAAACATTTATTATGTGTTTTTAACTATGCCTAGAATTTTACCAAAAATATGAATAATCCTGTAGCTCATATTTCCGAATTGCTTTTTCTCCGACATCTCCATAATTTAACCCTCCACTCTCTACGTAGTATTTTACCTATCTACTCGTAGCATACCAAAGGGATAACTTTAACCCGTTACTTATTCAAGTAGGTACTGTAAGGTTCGGGACGTCTGTTTTGCGACATCAGACGTGGTTGAGCCGATTACAGCAACCATGATAAGATGAGCTGTAGTTTTAGACATATAGAGCTACAATATATTTTTGTGTCCAAACTTATGAAAAGACATTTGTTTGTTTCTGTAGAGTTTTACCATTATTTATTTTGGAAGCTATTAATGACTCTGTTATGTTAATGTTATTTACAGTTTTATTTGATTTATTATGCGTAAGAAGTATGTATGTACTATTTTATATACATCGTTAATGTTTATTAACTTTGTTCAGATAGCAGCATCTGCAAAGAAAGCTCAGGAAAGCTTTTATTTATTGAAATATTCAAAGAAATGGCAACTTAAGCAAAATAAAATTTCTATAAGTACCTACCTACCTATTCTTATTGAATCTTGAAAGCATTCCAAAAATAATTCGATAATAGCTTTCATTGTTTTTCAAAATATTGTTTGAAAGTATTTGCTTTGATATTACACAGACTTTACACTTAAAAGTTTTGAATGATCAAATGTTTTCAAAGTTTCTATTAAGATAATAATGTTGAGAAAATTTAATTTGACCTACTTTTTCAAGTATTTTTCGACAAGACAAAACAAGCGAAAGTTAATGGCTAATTCTTTTGTTTTCTATGGACCATAGATAAGAAAAAACCTAGAAAGGCTTACAAAGACTAACAGCGTCTTTTTCCTTAAACGTGTGATTTTATTGTCCATCCCAACATGAAATAGGCCTAAATATAAATAGTACTTTTCTAACTCAGCTAAAACTAGCTCGTATGGATAGAAGACCTTAAGACATAGACTTTAAGAGCACGCTAAAAGAAAAATAAACCGAAAAGTTGTCAGACAAAATGGAACTTACGACTCAGTGTTACGTGTCACAGAAAATTCAGTCTCAATGTTTCGATACAGCAGGAAAAGTTTATTTTTGTTTTATCTAGGTCGCTATTTGCTGGTTAAGTCTCAGCTGACATTTCAATCTCAAGGATTACTCTAAGTTAACGATAATCCAGATTTCCCGTTACCGTCTTTTTAGTACACCCTCTTAGTTTCACGGTTTCACTACATTTCTACAAGAAATTTCGGTCATAAGCAAAAACATTCATGTTATCTGGCTTTTATAACAATAGTGGAGGGATTTATTAGGTAGAAATTGTCGCATTAGTGTTACAGAAACAAGAAGCCGGAACCAACGGCCTAACGTGCCTTCCCAAGCTTGGAGGAGCACGAGATAATAAATTTTGGTCACCCATCACGTGACTGACCATTGCGAAAGTTGCTTAACTTCAACGATCGCAGGCCGGCCGTTTACCACTGCGCTACGGGCTCCTCATCATCTCAGATGGGCATTATAGTGTACATATATATGTACACAAAGCGCACATATGTGCGCTAAATAGTTACAGTCAATGTAAAATTACTATCAAGTTAACAAAGGCCTCGTGAAGTTAAGTAAATATGTATCGCCTCAAGAAAGGAATTTCAGTATATAGACCTTTGCGCAAAAGGAAATAAAACAATCCAACTACAAACTATTTTTAAATCATTAACTTACCGCGTCGACTGTTGGCATAAGTTTCAGTCGTAGTGTGCCAAATCGGAAGCATTTATTTGCTCACCCCGTGAAATTTATGGTGTTTTGATGGGGCTCGAACATCTGGTTCTCGTCGCCATGTGTTCACGTGCTTACGCTATGAATTCCAATATTATTTCTATTTTATTACCATAGTTGAACTGTTAAGTTTTCAATTATTCATACCCGCTGTTTCAGCTGCGTGGTTCCCGTTCCCGTGGGAACATCGGGATAAAAAATATTCTAGGTTTTATATCAGGCTATCTTCTATCTGTGTGCCAAATTTCAACCAAATCCGTTAAGTAGTTTTTGCGTGAAAGAGTAACAAACATCCATACATCCACACTCCAAACTTTCGCATTTATAATATTAGTAGGATCTTATTTTTCCAACGGATTCTTGGTATGGTACAACGGAATACCTAGTCTATTCACAGCAGTAAAAACTAAAAGCGTTATCCCTTTGACTTGGTAGTAATACGACGTGTTAATTTGAAATGCATGAATTTCGCTCGCGAGCTCGCGACAAAGAATTAAACAGTGTCGTATTAATGTAAGACTATTTTAAGTGTTGCTGTTTGCTAGGGCTGCACACTTCCAATTTTGGAATTGGGGTTGGTGGTCAGTATTCAAAAGTGAGAAGTTGCGTCAAAAACAATATTTCCTTCGTCGCCGTTTTCGTGTTACCTCCCCAGAATAGTGTTTACGGCCAACGAAAACCATGGAGTCTTTTGGTACAGCTTTTGTTGCGATCTACATTGGAAATACGTTTCTTTGCGGTACTCAAAGTGAGATTCAAAAAAAGAATCTGCTTTGCTGCGTTTTTCCTTCTTCCTCTCAATAATAG
This sequence comes from Crambus lathoniellus, assembly GCA_949710035.1. Lineage (NCBI taxonomy): Eukaryota > Metazoa > Arthropoda > Insecta > Lepidoptera > Crambidae > Crambus > Crambus lathoniellus. Next base: position 10,266,571 of record OX453309.1, on the reverse strand, counting down.
TGTTAACGGCCAGCAAAAACCATGGAGTGTTTTGGTACAGCATACAGGTGGTATACTTTTTCATCGACATTCAAAGTGAGATTAGCTGCGTCAAAAGAAGTATCTGCTCTGTCGAGTTTCTTGTGTTACCTCCCCACAATAGTGTTTAAACACTAGCCAGCAAAACCCTGGAGTCTTTATGTACAGCATGCAAGTTTTAAGTGTTGCAATCTATATTGGAAAAACGCTTCTTTGCGGTATTCAATGTCAGATTAGCTGCGTCAAAAAAATAATATACTCTGTCGTGTTTCACGTTCTACCTTCCTACAAAAGTTTTTACGGACAACAAAAACCATGGAGTGTTTTGGTACAGCATACATTGTCATGTGATAATGTTATTTTCATCAGCTTTCAAAGTGAGATTAGCTGCCCCAAAAAAAGTTTCTGTTCGGTCGCGTTTCTCATTTTACCTCCTCACAATAGTCTTTACGGCCAGCGAAAACCATAGAGTCTTTTGGTGAAGCATACAGGTGGTATGTTATGTTCATCGGCCCTCAAAGTGAGAGTAGCTGTGGCAAAAAGTATCTGCTCTGTCGCGTTTGTCGCTCTTCCTCTCCACATTAGTGTTTACGTCCAGCAAAAACCATGGAGTGTTTTGGTACAGCATACAGGTGGTATGTTATTTTCATCGGCCCTCAAAGTGAGAGTAGCTGTGGCAAAAAAGTATCTGCTCTGTCGCGTTTGTCGTTCACCCTCTTCACAGTAGTGTTTACGGCCAGCAAAAACCTTGGTATTTTGGTACAGCATACAGTTGCAAAATTATTTTCATCGGCATCAAAAGGGAAAATATCTACGGCAAAAAAAGTATCTGCTCTGTCGCGTTTGTCGTTTTAACTCGCCACAATACTGTTTACGGCCAGCAAAAACCATGGAGTGTTTTGGTACAGCATACAGGTGGTATGGACGGGTGAGGGCGCGGCGTTTATCGAGCGGGTGGGCCGGCGCGCGCACCGCGCCCCGCGAGCTCAGCGCCAGACGCTCGACTGACAGCCGGACAGTCGACTGTCGAAGCGAGTCGGCCGCGTGTCGGCCGGACGCCGCTCGCACCATATCCCCTGTACATATTAGGTGGTAAACAAAAAAACAAGTGACAGTGCTGTGAAGTGTGCAGTGCCAATCGTTTAGCAACAGTGTCTCAGAAAGCTGGTGGACAAGACCGCTGTCTCGCGACACGTAAACGCGCGTGTCGTAATTAGCACCGACGACAAATTAACGTGGAATTTCCATTTACAATTTTTACAGCTTCTATCTGAGAAAACTATCTATATATTTAACCTGTATATTTCCGATAAATATTTATAAATAAAAATGACTCAGTTACCAACTATCTAGTAAATCGATTACCGTTACGAAGTTTCATTCAAACTTACAAACGTAGTTTCCGTAGCACCTGCTCCAGTAGGTGCTACGATGTAATTATGGAGTATAGACTCTGAGTATAACACATAAATCACTTACCGCTGACTTGATAACGAGCTCACGTTGCACTGAGCAGGTTAAGGGTTAATTATACTGCCTCAGGAAATAAGGATGTGTTTTTTAATACATATCCTTATATATGTGTTTCCGCGTGCTAATTTTCTTTTATTATCATCCATATTTCACTGTTTTAGGCATTTCTAATCTTAGATATATTTGTAAGTATGGTTTCCGCGTGTTAAGTTTTAGAACTATCATCTGTTCCACACTAATTCTTTTATGTATATCAAATCAAAAGATCAAACGCTACCGGTCTGTGATGTTAAGGCTACTTTTCCCTGTATAATTTATTCCATCAGTCCCTTAATATCATCCGGGATTAGACTTACATCAGCCTTTTGAAATTATATATCAAAGCATAACAGAGCTCTTTGAATTGCGAATGTTGAGAAGTTACTTCTATCTTCACAGGGTATTATTTTAGAACAATTTAGTCAAAAGAACACAATACAAAGACTTTTAGAACTTGTGTAACAAGTAGGTACTAAGGTTCTGGTTCTAAACATATTTGACAAAAAAATACTTGAGTCCACATATTTTTCATATATATGTATTTACTTATTACTTACTAGTCTTACGCCCGCTACACGACGACGTTACCCCCAGGAATGTGATATTTTTCCAGGATAAAAAGTAGCCAATGACACTCTCCAGCTCCCAATCTACACCCATAGCAAAAATCACGTCGATCCGTTGCTCCGTTTTGACGTGAAAGACGGACAAACACACGAACACACTTTCAGATTTATAATATTAGCACATATTAGCATGGATCTAAATATTTACAAAAGACTTGTAAACTTCATTTATCTCTCTTCTCTTTGGTATAATTGAAAAGATCAGGACACCAATTCTGCTAAGTCAAAATCGTGTCTCAATCGTGTTTCAATAGTAGTTCAGTTGTAGTGTTTTTTTACACACTAGTTACAAGAAATGTGTACTTTTTTCACAATACTACTGATGGTCACACTACACACTACATTCACATCACATCATACTGTCATAATTCTTGTAACTAGTGTGTAAAAAAGCACTACAACTGAACTACTATTGAAACACGATTGAGACACGATTATGAATTAACGTTAGCAGGCTTGGCCCCCAGATTTAAAATTGTAGATCATTTTCTAAAAAAATATAACTTTATGCTTACAATTATTACTGAAACACGCGTTAATAATATTCCACTTTAACTACCGTTACAACGTTACTATTCCTCGTTTCAGTTTTATAATTAAAAAAGTAGCGTAATCTGACTCTATGTAACATTTAACTGCAGCTGCTTTTAATAATACCAATGACAATAGTATGTTTTAGGTGTAATAAATCAGGGCTTTGTTATTTTTTTGATACGGTCAAAGATATCAACATTTAGCTTAATGGTAACTTAATAACTACACGTCACATTTATCCTCAAGTTTTTTGACTATTGATAAAAAAAATGTTGCTTATGCCCGAATACTCGTACGCTACTTATCTTTGGGAGCGTCTCACACATCGCCCTGTCACTTTAAATGTCAAACGTATGAAAGAGATGCCATGATGTTTGAGACGCTCCCAAAGATGATTTGCGTTCGAGAATTCGGGCGTTAGAGCCATACACTAAAGCTAGACATGTTAAATAAAATGTTATCTTATTAATTAATGTTTTTAAGTAGCTGAACCAAAATTAGCGGAATTTTTTAAGTTTTATTAGTACAAACATACAATTTCCTTTAAATTTTCCAGAGCAATAGTAAAAATGTATTAATATTCATTTTAATGTTCTCAATTCATAGCGAAACCACCTAAAAGCAATCAATCATTCCAAGTAAATATAAAAAGGGTGATTTTATAAAAGGGTGTTTAAAGAAAATAGGTATGCTTTGAGTATCAATTTCCTTTTGAACCTAGAGACGAAATTATTCAGTTAACTAGCTGTTAAACTAATTAGATATTTTACTTTAATAAAGATAATTGAGAAGCATTTGATAATTTTAAGGCGTCAGAAAATTAAATAGGGAAAAAACGATTTAAGTAATTACTCTTGAAAAAAGTTGAAGAAGATATTAAAACGCTTTGAAAAGTATCTTTGAAGTAGTATAAATCTTTTATTAATTAATGATTATTCATTCTAAGAGATGAACAGGATCAAATTAATTAAATTAAAATTTGTGTGTGTGTGTCTTTTAAGCTCATTTCAGACCACTGCACTCGTCAAAAACAGTAACTGTACTGTTTCTGACCAGTGGTCTGAAATAATGTATTTCCTTTCCTAATAGGTCAGTTGTCTTTCACTGGAAAGACTACTGACCAATTAGGGTAATTGGTCAAGCACAGGTACATTCTTTCAGTAAACATAAAATATTCGTTATTTTTATATATTTATCAAATAAGTACTACATCAAACTTTTACAACTTTATTATTCAACAGATCCATCAAGATTATGTAAAGTGAGCGATTTCAGGTGAAAATGTATTTTGAAATACTTTCAGTATAAACAAATTTTTCGTATATGATAAGTTTTGAGAGCATTCTGTATTATCTTTAGCCTAGATGTTAAATTAAACTATTGTTTTAAGTAAATAAGTGCGATCAGCTAAAAATGAAATCAGTATTATTTTAATTGGCTTATGTAAGAAATTTTACCTTGTAGTTTAGTAACACATAAATAAAATATCAGATATTTCTGTCCTGATGACCTTAGCTTACCCTTCACCTATTTACAAACCCATTGAAACGTATGACATACGATATGTTAAGCCTTTTTAGGTTTTCTACGAATCTAAAGAGGCTTTGATTTATTATGTTCATAGATATTTTCTAACAGTTTATCTACGTTGCTGTTGACGTAATCATAATAGCATAGTTCTATGCTGTTACATCATCTGCATGGAATATTATTACGTCTCGTATAATATATATCGTATACTATCCTCTTTTACCTAAAACCTCATCCATTATAATTGGGCTGTTAAGCAGTCGAAACATAAGACGCAGAAATGTTTTTTTTTATATTCACTCCGCTTGATATTGACATTTCTTAATATATTATTTAACAAGACATAAGAATGGTACAAGATCGCTGCATATCCTACATTAGAATATATTCCAGCTGACACGGATAGGAAAGAGCACAGAGAATGACAAAACACCAACACGTTCGAAGTATCTATGACAAACATCTATTTTCATATTAACACGAAGCCTAAAATTGTTCATTGTTTCATTAGTAACTCAATATTTTAGCGTTAGTTACGTGACGGTGAATTGGATCAGTTCTTTAGCTGAGCCAACGTGTTTTCTGCCTAATCCGTAGCCATTAATCTTGGCATAGACAGGCAGGTTTCGACTATCGCCCTTCCATCGATTAGACACGACCTGTGTGAACTATGTGTCAATCTACCTTGCTTGTGTTAACATTATTTTGTATAAACTGTGTAATCGACGGTTTTCGGTCACGTAAAGGATCAAAGAATTCGTATGAAATTACAGCACCTACAGTTACAGTATCACAAAGGCTTTTTCATACATTCGGCTCTATTTTGAAACCATGTATCTCCCGCAGGGGAGATGCTTTGGGAGAGATCTGATTATAGGCAGGTATTTAGAGCATGAATGAAGGAGTTTTCATATAAACTTTAACAAAAAATCGCGTGATATGAAATCCATGAAATGCTGAAATGTGGTTTAAATAAGTTTTTCAAGATCCCAATAATATTTTTCGCTTTAGGAAAGTAATCAGCGATCCAGCTGTGAAACGGCAGGATCGGCGAAAGGGAATTTTTAATCTGATTGGACGTGCTCTTGGGGTGAATGTATCAAATTCTGCACGTTCTGTTTCGATGGAATTGCAACAAGTATTAAAGAGTATATAATTAAATTATCGGCATTCAGTCAAAAAGGATGCCGTGTTACATAGACTTTATGATAAAATGTGAATGATATTTGAAAGTAACATTTACTTTATTCACTACGGGAGAGAACTTACAGTTTTTTCACAAAATATGTTTTTGTAATTAGTATAGCTCACCAACAGTACTTTGATTGTAATAGGGGAACGGACTGATTTTTTTTTATTTGTTTAAAATGTTTTTATTATTATCAGAAACGTGTCGTGTTTCTGATATTAATAAAAAGGTATTTATTTTCAAATATTTTTCATATTTTCGGAGATATAGCTCATCAAACTTCCTTATTAGAAAAGGACAGCGCTAGCCACAGATGACGTCAAATGTGCTTAGCGCCATATAAAATTTCGTTTTAGAAAGTGATAGCTAGAGACACAGTTTTTCACAATTCAGCAGCTCATTACTTGCTTATTAATCAACATTCTGATTTTTCTTTTTCACTTTTGTTTTCTTCAATGTTATATTTTTGAATGTTACTATTAAATATTTACATATCAATAACAGTCCGATCCCCTATTAAGTGACAGTTATATTGCAGTGTCTTATAAATATGACCAGATTAATGTCCTTTTATTAACAAGCTAACATTTTTCTTTAATCTTGATTTTCATCGAGTACCTACATACAATTACGGACGGTAATCTTACCTATATAAAAGAAAAAGATGTGTTCTCATCCGCAACTTAAAGTGAATAAACTTGTTTTCAACTTTATCCTAATTTTTCCTTCTTCATAGCGAAGTCGTTGGCATATTTTATGTATGAGTATATAAGTGTGATTTCAACTTTATCCTCTGAGCCAGATTTTCTCTGCGAGTTTCACATAAATTAGAGACGTATACATTTTGAACAAAGAAAAGTTTTGTGGTTTTGAACTTTCTTACTACCTAACTAACTTTCCGCCCGCGGCTTCGACTGCGTGGACTACACAACGTTATCCCGCGGGAATGTGATATTTTTCCGGGATTAAAAGTAGCCAATGTTCCTCTCCAGGCTACAAAGTATCTGTGTCCTTTTCAGCCAAATCCGTTCAGCCGTTTTGGCATGATTGAGTAACAAACATCCAAACATCTAAACTTTCATATTTATCATATTAGTAGGAAGTAGGATTTGTATTGTGTTATTAAAATGTGTTTCCCTTTTTTAATTTCCCGTAACTATTGGGTTGCTACTGTTTAACAAATAGTGGAACATGAAGGTAAAACTGAGTAAACTATTTTAAAAATAATGGCACAAACGCCACGAAATTATGTTCAAATAATACCACTCTACAGGCATGTTTCCACGAAGTGTGAAAAGCAGGGTTGACACCATGCATAATTAATAACTGGCTAGTAGAGTAGTTTCTTGCATTAGCGTTAATATTTGATCAAGTTGAAAACCATTATTTTTTAGGTTATAGACTCGTTAATACCCATAAAAGAAATTGTACGAGTAATAGCAAAGAAACCGCCAGCCCCACAAGTAGGTTCCGGATGGGATTCGAACCCGTACACTTGAAAATCCGGTCGATAATACCTGTAGACATTCCGCATTTAATTTCCTAAGAGATAACTTTTACTTAAGGCGATACTCGGAAAAAATGTGCTGAAGCAAGATAGCAATGAGAAAACGACGCGCGCGGGAGCGAGACCAATTTTGCAGATTAGGCAAAAAAAACACAAAATCACTTCGTATTAAAAAACTACAGCGATTTAAAAAAAAATGCTTCTATACGATCCTCAATATAATTGGTGTCCACTAATTAAACCAATTTCCAATAGTAACCCCATTTAAGAATAATCTTCACTTTTCGTATTTTTTGGAGGTCTTTTCGAAAATAAAAAGTGTCGAGGCAAAATCATAAAATCGTGTTTTTGAAACTATACGATTCTAGACAAAGGTATGAAGAAATATATATCTTATTACCAGATTTGTAACAACTGTAACCGTCCTATAGTTTTAAATCAAAAAGTCCATATTTTTCCGAGTAGCGCCTTGAGTATACGTGACGGGAACTTTATAAGATTTTTTTTGAAGTAAATATAATGCAAAGCATTAAACTGCTTAGAACTATACAATAGTTCTATATCTTTTTGATTTATGAGCTATGCTCTTGTCGGTAGAGTATTTTCCATTCTTCTTTTCTTCATTCACAACATTTAACCATTTTCTTCATTTGCTTGGAAATCTTAACCTAATTCTTAATCCACAATAGTTATTGTGATAATTAATTTAAAACTTTTATCAATTTATTTCTTTACGTTTTAACTTGGATAAAGTAGGTCAGAAACCCCGGCTTTGGCCACACTAAGTGGCCAAAACCAGGATATTTGCCACCTCTTACACATTATGTGTTTTACAAAAAACTATCTTACTTTTTCAAATTTAAAAAATTTCCCTTTAGAGGTAGATAAATTCTCTTTATTTAAAGATGTATATTTTAATACCTCAGACCATTTAGTACTTAGTGCTTAAAAGTGAAAAAATCTTTAAAGTGGCCACAAAGGGGTCTCCTGCCCTACTAGATTTTCCTGGGTACATTTTCATCGGAAAAGTATTGAAAACCCTTTTTTACCATTGTGTCCTGCATATCATTAATCGTCTGAATAAAAGCTGGTATTTTTAGTCTGACAAGACGTAGCTTTAGGTTTCTTAAAATACATTTTCAAAAATGTGGGAATAATCACATTATTTAAACTAAGGAAGTTGGTTAGACGTTTTAGAATATGATATAGCTTTCTAAATTATCGTTTTCTGGTTTACTTAAGTGGGTTAGTAAGTTTAAAAACTTAGCTACAACTTATTATAAACATCAGTTGCCCCACAGGCGGTCTGTAGGTAGGTTTGCATCAATAGGTGAATAAAACGTTTCCTCTGATTTTGCCCTAAAATATACTCGTAAGTATTGTGTAAATTCATAAGCATGTATGTATATTGTGAAAAATAAATATATGTAGCTTTCTTCCGCAAATAATCGCAAAACTTGCACCTTCACCGATCACACTACTCTACACGTGTTTCGCCCCAACCCGGGGCATCCTCAGGAGATGTTTGTCCGTATGCAATCCAGCACCGAATGCTGGATTGCATACGGATTTACGGATTTTTCACAATGGTTAGGGACTTCCGCCAAGTGACGCCTGATTCAATCAAATATGTATGTATATCACTAATGATCATGAAAATCTTAAATCAGCACGAACTTAAATGTTTTCTTTACTCATCTTTCAAGATTTCCAAGTACTAAATATCTTTCGACGAAAATATCAGTATCCGTTCAAAATGTTTTAATGATCTTAAAACATTTGATTAATCGTTTTCTTTCTGAGCAAAAACAAATTGCTGAGTAAACAATGCAATGATGAGGAAATTAATCAAAACTTGCCAAATAACGTAAAGTTTTTTATATTATAAAAACGCTATACTTGGGGTACAAGATGAAATTGACACTAATGGGCATTATCCGAGGCTTCGGAAGAGGCTGTGGAGATAGCTTGATTGATGAGCTATTTGTGAAACCAAGTATAATTAATGCTTTGCGGACAACTAGCGTAGCGCCTGTCATGCCCTTGTTAGGAATATCTAGTCACGTTCTGTTTATATTTGTGTATTTGTATTTGTTGAAAAAGAGGTTTATTTTTTTACTTTTTTTTTTTTACTTTTCTGCATTCACAATGCTCGAAGGATTGCATCATTGAAGTGGCAGTGGGCGGGACATATAGCGCGAAGAACCGATGGCCGTTGGGGCGGAAAGGTTCTCGAATGGCGATCGCGTACCGGACGACGTTCAGTGGGCAGGCCCCCTACAAGGTCGACCGACGATGTGGTCAAGGTCGCGGGAAGTCACTAGATGCGGGCAGTGCAGGACCGATCGTTGTGGAGATCCTTGCGGGAGGTCTATGCCCAGCAGTGGGCGTCGTTCGGCTGACATGGTAATGATGATTCACAATGCAAATTTTATTATAGAATATGAAGTTACCTACTTATTACAAAAAATCGACCCGTCTCAAAAGTAGCTCTGAAAGATCCAAGTGCATTCGCCCGGACAGTGACTGGTCGTGGGTTCGATTCCCATCGGAGCTTAGACGGGTTAATTTTTTTCTACTACTTTATTTACTATATTATTTAGCTGTTTATGATTTAAGAACAACGAATCTATGTCTAGCAACAAAATCATATCGAAATCTTAATTTTATTATATAAAAAATATTTTAAGTTTGCCATGGAAAGTGCCTAGGTACTAGTGTACGCGAGTTTGTACACGTGGGATTTGATTATATCACGCTCTTTAGGGAGTAATTAAAGTTTTGAGACAAATCTTGCGAATTGTTAAATAGTTTTAGCTGATGATATTGAAATAAATACGTTAAGTGAAATATCAACACCGACGCAAATATTGGAAATATTAAAAATGAAGCATTAGAAAAAATCGAGCATTCGCCCGGACAGTGAAAGGTCGTGGGTTCGAGTCCCATCGGAGCTAGTTGTGAGACAGGTAGATTATTTCTAAATTGCATATTTTCTGAGCTAAATGAAGTATTAGACAAAATTGACCCGTCTCACAACAACTAGCTCCGATTGGACTCGAACCCACGACCTTTCACTGTCCGGGCAAATGCTCTAACCACTGAGCTACGGAGCTAATAGTGAGACGGGTCGATTTTTTCTGCATTGTGAATGCAAGAAAAGTAAAAAAAAAAAAATTAAAATATCAATGACGTGACGTCGCAATGGATCAAGATATTAAATATAGATTTTTCATTATTTATAGTCGATCCACTCAGTATCCATTAAAGTGGTATTTGTCATTACTTTTGTAATTATGCTAATAGCAACACTTAAAATAAATTAAAGGCTTTCAACTCTTTTTCATTTAGTGTTAATCAGTCGCTAGTATTTTATAAATTGTTCACATTCAAGCAATTTTAATGGCCAAACTAAATTTGGTCGTGACAGGCAATTTTTCTTGCCGCAATCCGTTTTTTTATCACGGTACAATTCAAACACAGATTAAGGACCAAATTAATGGTTTCGTAGTTAAAATTGTACCAATCATTTGAATATTTTTTATTTTACTCGTAATTTTGGAACGGAAACATTAAAATTCATCTCTAAAAAAGTAGCGCATTCTTTTATTTCGTAGCTGAAGTTATTAAATTAAACTAAGAACGCTAAAAGTATCACATTTTAATCTGCGATATTGCCCTTTACCTCCCTCGGCTCCGTGACTTGTGAAATGAAATTCTCTTATAATTTTTATCCCGGTTTTTTTGCCGGGACATTTTATTGGAATCTCAGAACGTGTCTCGACTCAAAGCTGACACGTATCCTGTTTTGTATGTGACAAATTGTCTTGAAAATCTACGCCTGGAAAAAGTGGTATACAACTCAGTATTTTGTACACAGATATGTGTGGTCCACGTAACTAACGAATTTACATTAAATACAGGGTGTTTTTCTATAAGTGCAATTCCTCTTAGGTGGTGATGGTGCTCATGAATATGAACAACTTTTACTATGGGGCAACTCAACAAAAAAAAACAGCTGTTCCATACATTCTGGTCAGGTAGGTATTAACAAATTGTATGAAACAGCTGTTTTTTTTTGTTGAGTTGCAGAGTTGGCCCCATAGTAAATGTTGTTCATATTCATGAGCACAATCACCACCTAAGAGGAATTGCACTTATAGAAAAACACCCTGTATATGGAATCACTTTTACTTATTGCATTCAATTTGCAGTACAATTTTTGGTATTGAAAATGAAATATTAGGAAAAGCGCTGAGTCACAGCGCGTGAGAAGCACAGAAATATTTGACGCTTCCTCTAACGACTCTTAAGCTCAGCTCAGGTCAGAGAATTTGCCCAGACAATGAAGGGTCCCATGTTCAATTCCCAGTGGAGCTACTTGGAGGATATATCGTTTTTCTAATATTTAATTTTCAATATTTTATATATGTTTTATACTTCTAATTACTTCTCTTAGAGAACATCATACGTTATGAACAAAAACCGTTTTCTGAAAGCCTTTCGCGACTGCACCTCATTAGCAGCAAAAACCGGATCCAACCGGTTGCATCACAATGCCTTCCCTCCCGCAAATCCGACTGAGCCTTTCTTCAAACTCCGCACCACATTTAACGAGAAATGAGCTCAAAAGTACTCATTTAAAATTCAAAATTCACTGTCACACTGACACATTTCCAGTTCCATCAATATTACTCATTATTACTGAGGAAGTCGGATCAGAAAATAAACCAATAGAAAAATGTTTGTGTTCTTGCTTTTTCAATGTTCGCGCTAATGGTATAACATGATATGTAGTAATAATGGCTTGACCTAATAAGTGCTGGTGACCTGGTTGTAATAAAACGTCATCGTGACAAATTGCGTTCAGAGCTCGAGTGAAAAGTATAACTATATTTATTTTTGTTCGGAAATAGCTGACTTAATACGCAACTGTGTAATTTAAAAGGCAGGGCCTCAACAAAAGCTATACGCATACGCCTACTTTCACGTAAGTCTTGTTAGTGTAATATAAGAACCAATCAAGTGGCGCAAATTGTGTATAAAAAAATGCCTTTGAACTTTGCCTTTTGCTATTAGAACTCTTGTGGGTCGATGTGTATATGAGTTTTAATTTGTTAATAGTGGCGCCTACCTGTAAGGCAATCATTTTAGTATAAATTATGCCTAAATGTGAATGCTAAGGTCATGTATTGTCAAAAAAAGATTCAAAGTAACTTAAAATTTTCGGGGCCACGAAATTATCTAGGATTATTCCTAAGCATTAATATTGCTTCCGGGACCAAAATAATCCACTTACAGCCGTCGGTTTCTTCCGGTGCATCAAGTTAAAGTCGACAGCCAAAAGAGAGGAAAAACAAAGCTGTGTTTATTTAACGTTGACTATAACGCCAGAATACTCGAACGCTACTACTGGTAACAAATAAATAAATAAATAACTTTTTCAGAAACTGTGTCATGGAAAACTTGATAACGGACTTTAACATTTTTTTGTTTGTAAATACATAGGTACTTACTACTTGATATACATAGCAAACAACTAATCTAAGACAAATAGACATGTTCATGCACACAAATATTTGTCTTGTTTGGGGATCTAACCCGAGACCTCTGGCGCAGAAGGCAGGTACCCCTGCGCCAAACCGTTCGTCGTAACTGTTTATTTATCCGGCTCGAAGGACTATGTGTAACTTTTTTTTGTATGGAAAGTAATTATTTTGAGAATTACTGGAAGGTGATACAGGGACCTACTATTTTAAACTTTAAATTGTTTAAATATTTCTAGGTAACTTTGGTAGCGTCTCAAACGTCTCGCCCTGTCGATCTAAATGTCAAACGTAGGAAAGAGACGGTATGAGTTTTGAGACGCTCCCAAAGCTGAGTAGCGTATTCGGCGTAAGTATATTGTAGACGCGTAAATTTTTTGGTCTACTTAAAAGAATTTGAAAAAGTTACTTTGCATTAGTCTTTCTGTCTGTATCACACTTTACGATTGCGCTTTTCTTTGTTTTTCTAGAATCTGTTCCAAAATTTCATCAATTCCCATTTTGTTAATTTTTTTACTTGGCAGTTGAAAAACACTGTTAAAATGAAATCCGTAACTACAAAACACAAATAAGTCGTTATTCGCTCGGAAAATATGCAATTCGAGATTCACCTTGTACAGTTAAAAGTGGTCCATTTCCTTTTAAAATATACGGGCACATCTGGTGCACCCGCAGTGCCGCGAAAATGCATTGGGTCGGAATAAAATAAAGAATACCGAATAAAATAGATCGAGGTTCAGGAAAAATGGTGTGGGCCGAAGTCGTGCGTGCTGTTCCACTAATGTCGGTTTGGCATTTTTATTTCACGGCCGATAGAAACGTTTTGTCATTTTAACTGAATCCAGTTTTGAACTGCATAAGTTGTGAAAACGTATTAATAAAACTACGGTTCTGGACTACTAGTTCAATATATTTGATCTAAATAACATTTTTCTGATTTCGCAGATATTGATCTTCATTTTTTCTTTATGCTTTTTGTTTCTTACAATTTTAAACTACACGAGCACAGAACCTCCGTAGCAAAGAATACTTCAATCGTTCCGTAGTTTCAAAGGAGTATCAATAGGGCGTTAACACCGTTAACACACTGTTCCATCCTACTCATATTATAAATGCGAAAATTTGTGTGTTAGGATGTATGGATGTATGTTTGTTACTCTTTCACGTAAAAACTACTGAACGGATCTGGATAAAATTTGCAACAAAATAGATTGTAGGATACTTTTTATCACAATATTCCTACGGGAACAAGAACCACGTGGGTGAACCACGGGCGGTCGCTAGTATAGAAATAATATTGTTTAAATTTAATAGATCCACGAACCTCGATCAACAATACCACTAGATAACCGGTTGGAGTGTCAAAAATGACCAAGCGAATAAGAGCGCACTTAGTACATCAAGTTAAACGATTGAACTGTGATAACAGCTTTTATTACGTAATAAAGGCGGTGTCGAGATCATCATATATAGTCTGATGTGCCGCCGCCGCAGTGTGTAAAAACTTAGCATAATAAATGTTAAAATAGGTGTTTGTAAATTGGTTTGGTATATCTATCATAAAGTTGTCTAGAGTGCACCTTCAACTTAAAACGTAACAACGATCTAAACATTTATACCAATGAAAAATCATTCGAACATCTAAAGGAAATTTTTCATAAATTTGTCACTCTGACCCAAATATGCCAACGTGTAATGGAGCTTACGTACGTAGCTTGGCCTTTGCGTGCTTCTCGCTGCTCTCTACGTGTTAGCAATAACCTTGCCGCCTTCACGATACTATAAAATGGACCTGACTTATCCAGTTGGGGATAGCTGGTTGAAATATAACGTGGTTTTTACTTCAGAAGTCAATGACACTATACAAATCTTTAGGGACATTTTTCATAAATTCGTCATTCAGACCCCAAATATCCAGTTTAATGGAGCCTACGTAGTTTGGTCTTTGCGTACGTCTCGCTTCTCTCTACGTGATAGCAATAACCGCTGGCTTCATGAGTTGGGTAAAGCCAGTTGATGTTATACGTACTTTTCACCTCAGGTGTCAATGACAGTTACACACTCATGAATTTTTTTCATAAATTCGTCACTCTCACCCCAAATATTCCACCGTGTAATGGAGCTAACGTACGTACCTTGGCCTTTGAGTTCGTCTCGCTGCTCTCTACGTGTTTACAATAATCTTGCTGCCTTCATGATACTATAAAATGGACCTGACTTATCCAGTAGAGGACAGTCGGTTGAAAAACATGTAGATTTTACGTTGGGTGTCAATGACCTTCTTGCCTTTAGTTGGGACTTTATCCATGATTACGAAAAGGTATTCGAAAAGAAGAAAGTATAGTTACCGCCAAAGTATGCCAATTAGGTTTAAACTGCAATCGTTTTATATTCTAAAAAAGAAACCAGGCAGCAAGCGATAAGTTTTTCAAAAATTATTCTAAGTATTTTGTATTTTTATATGTTTTTAAATTAAACACCGCGGAGTAGTATTGAAAACTTTTAAACCTATTAACAAACAATAAAGCAACTAAAATTAACAGAGCTTTGGCAATTGTTCAAATGATGATGTGAATTATAGATCAGTTACTTTAACTAATCGCATTTTTTCAAGCACGGAAATTATCGATAATTTAGATTTAGGTTACGATAAATATTTTTTATCGAATGCAGTGCAAAAGTACCTACGTGAAGTATACTAGTCGCGTGTTACTCAACACGTAATATAAGTTAGGCAGAATAAGCAATAAAAAGTTATCCCGTAGTCGCTTGAGAATTTACTTTTATCGGAAATTGTGTCCAGTGCGGTCTATTTTCCCGGGAAGTTTGCTATCAATCAATGGACAACCTCTTTATATATGTTGCTCCCCGATCAACATTGTGATAGGAACATTAACTTTTATCCTGGACAAGATATATAGCCTCTATTTTGCAGATTAGGCTTTTTGGTCAGTCAAGTTAATAGTACCTAAATGGTTTTAAGTGCTTGTTTTACGCTCTTTGATAAGGCTGCCGATTCTATAAATTTTAGATCGATATTATATTTTTTATGTGGAATTTAAGCTCCTAAATATTTCGATGTACCTACTTAAATTATATAGGTACCAATGTGCTTGCGCTTTTACTTAAAAAAATTTAATTATATCTTATTCTAATATTTGTTCCAGTGCAAAATTTAAACTATCTTACGTTATTGTACACGGATGCAGTAAATCGTATAGTAGGACGGTAGAATAAACTGCTAAAACTTCCCCCCTAGATTCCTACCCTAGCCAAAGTGCTGATATGTATTAAATTACAATTCTTTATACGATCACTGAAGAGGCTGACTCGATGACAGTGGTAGTGGAGAAGTCACTTACAATAGAAAATCAGATGTCAAAATAGACTGTCGGCTATCAGCAGTATGAAGATTTGTTTATTTACAAAAATTGCCACCGTTATCGATAAGTCTGTAGAACTTGAATCTACCGTGCTACTCCAACGTTTGCTCTTTCCGAGTGAAATTACTGGAGTTTATTATTTCTTTAGAACGAAGGTTTTATTTACGCCTATTAATTTTTGCAAGGTTGGACAAATTACTGTTTTGAAGTAATCTTCAATTTTTTGTCGCAATAGGTACTTAGTTAAATTAAGAGCTTTTGAAAAGGAAAATAAATTATCTAATATTAAAACTATAGAGTTTTCCAGTATAAAATCAAAACTATAAAGACGCGTTATTCAAATAACATACGAGAAAACTACAGCTTAGAGTTGAATTAGCTAAAATTTATTCCGTTAGGAAATAGTCGCCGTTCTGTTGTAGCAGGAAACACTCAAATACGCTGCGAATTAAAACCGACCGGCGAATACCGTGTTACGACTTGTCAGAATTGGTCGGAACGAAGGTTTCTTTACGCCTATTAATTTTTGTGAGGTTTGAGTAGGGTCAAAGTTGGGTGATTAGAAAACTTCCTAGGCGGCTCGGAAAACTTCTTAATATTGTACGTGAAAGTTGCTTTATTCCAATGTGTTATTGAGTTCTAGTGGTGTACTTGTGTGTAATATTGTTGTTTTAGAGATATCGGATACAAGTGTTTATTAGCTCAATAGGTTGACATAATATAAAAAAACCATTGAAGTGTTATTAGTACGGCTAACAATTATTTTTAGCAATTTAACTCTTAACTAGAGAGTAGAATTGTTACTATTTAAAAAAAAACGTAAATAAAAATAAGTATTGGATTATGCTTATTTTTACTGACGTTATTTTTACTTACTACTGGAAATCAATTTTCCGCTCTCCTTAAAAAGATTTATCATTATGCAATTCTACTCTATGTCATACTCTACGAAATAAATGTATCAATACTTGGAATATACTTTGCCTTTATTTACAAAATTGATGCTATATAAAGCTATCTAGTAAATACAAAGGATAGTGACTAGTGGCCAATAGAAAACAAACCCTTTGATGTTATTCATTAAACGCAAATTGCTTTGCAGGGATTGTGTGGCGAGCCAAAGGAGAGACCAGCTGCCTTCTTGAATAAATTACTTCTCAGTGAATCACGCGTACCGATGAATTAGTGAAAGGGACACAAAAGGTTGATGAAGTAAACAGATTATAAATTGATACTAGCTTTAGGCTTAGCCTGGAAAGCAAGTGCTCCGTATAGCCTAAAATTATAATGAGATTCACGTCATTCAAACTCATATACAACGGGTTAATACTTTTAGCGAAACTAAGAAAGTACTTTGTTCAGAATCAAGAGTAGAATCGATTCGATAGGGGTTAAATTTTTCAAAAAAATAGTAAATTGTTTGTGTCTACTGCCAATTCATTTAATACGCGCGCCACCCATTACATGCTCTCTTTCGTCATAGTAGAGCTTAAAATCTGTCAGACACCCAACAAGACCTATGAGCTCGATATCCAGGAAATTCTTTGAAAAAAGAAATGTATGGAATTTATTTAATATTATAAAAGAATTAGTTGGGGTGTATGGGATTTTCGGTTATTGCATTAACACGTTGTTTAATTGACTATAAAAATTTAAAACGGAGCTATGATTTTATAAAACTTGGAACTCAAAGTTAAGTGACCCTTAAGACGCTTGTGCACTACACGGAATTTTACCGTCCGGCCGTCCAATTTTGTAGGCAGGACCGTGCAAAAACGGACTGCCGGACGGTAAAATTTCGCGTAGTGCACAAGCGCCCTTAGGGCTTTATCTCATGAGAATGCTATATTAAAACAACAGTTACACTACAACTTTAATTTTAAAATAGTTAAACATCATCTGTTAACTTGAAACAAATCATCTAGTTTACAGAATCAATGCTCAGATGTACAATGTTTAACACGTTAAAACCCAGAAATGGACAAACCATTATACTACCGTTAACTAAAATACCTAACGACATCGTTTCATTACAAATTATTGGATATATTGCCTTAATAGTAGCCTAATGGTGCTTAGCTTGCACTACAAGCTATTCTGGCTAGCTATAAATCGACCAAGAGGTGCTAAAGTTGGCTGGGATGTCGGAAGCTGCGCATTTGACCAGATCAATAATGTAAATAACGAGAAGATATTGCCCAAAATAGCACTTAGCGCTTGGTATTTAGGATGCAATTTTCGAACTGCAGAATGGTAATTTTAGATATAAGGTTTTAACGTTGCTTTCTAATTTATGTCGTGTTTACTAGGTAATTTACCTGTGTTATTATATTTCGAAAATACCTTTCCGCTCGGGCCAACAAATACAACAAAACTTTTTAACATTCGTTTAACAAAAACATTAAAAAAGTCTTCAGCTTTGTTCATTTTATTTGAAAGTACTAATTGTATGTTGCCAGTATGTTGCATATAGAGATAGAATTTATAAACTACTAGCTTTCCGCCCGCGGCTTCCCCGCGAGGACTACACGACGTTATCCCGCGGGAATGTGATATTCTTCCGGGATAAAAAGTAGCCTATGTTCTTCTCCAGACTACAAAGTATCTGTGTCCCAAATTTCAGCCAAATCCGTTCAGCCGTGTTGGCGTCATTGAGTAACAAACATCCAAACATCCAAACATCTAAACTTTCACATTTATAATATTAGTAGGATATAATATTAATATAATTTATAATTTACTAGCCTTCCGCCCGCGGCTTCGCCCGCGTGTACTACACGACGTTATCCCGCGGGAAGGTGATATTTTTCAGGAATAAAAAGTAGCCTATGTCCTTTCTCAGGCTCTAGACTATCTCTGTACCAAAATTTATTCAAATCGGTTCAGTAGTTTAGGTGTGATTGTGTAACACACAGACAGACAGAGACGCATTTATAATATAAGTAAGGATAGTAGGATGCTATTTTAAGTAGTGCCAATAGGCATTGACGACCTCTGAGGCTGAGTGGTGTACGCACCAGTTTTCAATGTGCCGGTATCTCTAGAGGTACCGGGTTCAATTTCCGGTCGGGTAAATATTAAAACGATTTTTTTCAACATTTCCTCGGGTCTGGGTGTATGTAATAACTCAACAATCGACAACCCGTCGTTGTTTCAAATTTCAGTAACACTAGTGCTCAAGCTACTACCTATACCACAGATTACTAAATAGTTACTCTATACTTAGTTTGGTATTGGAGTAGTGAATGTGATGGTGTCCCATATTTATTTTATAGTCGCCTTCCACTCGCGGCTTTGCCCGCGTGCACTACACGACGTTATACCGCGGGAAACTAATATTATTCCGGGATAAAAAGTAACTTTTGTCACTCTCCAGCTCCTAAACTATCCCATTACCAAAAATCACGTCGATCCGTTGCTCCGTTTTGATGTGAAACATGGTTAAACGATTTGCGTCAAATGTTTGATAGCTGGTTAGTATGGGAAACGAAAAGTGTGGTTTTTACTATTTTCCACGCAATTTTTATGATTTTTTCTCTTCATAAAACCTTCCGTGGCACTTAAGGAACATATGAAAAAAAAAACAGCCGAATCGGTCCAGCCGTTCTTGAGTTTTGCGCTTAGTAACATTCATTTTTATTTATATAGAAAAGATTTTATTACTGAGGGGAGAATAAAAATTATCTTTGCCGTATTATAATTACTAGGTGCCCGGCGTGTTGTCGGCCCCGATCGCGGTAATTCTATGACGCATTAGTCAAGTGTACGACAACTAATTTCGTATTGCAAGTGGTTCCTCTGTCACGGATGTCATCGGATCAGACAGGATTGTGAGACTATAGGTTTACGTTACGTGACGTGTGCGTCATTATGTCATTACGGCAAAACGAAGTCAAACGTAAAGACGCAAACGTGATCAAGACGTGCTGCATAGAATTACGGCGATCGGCCCGCAGTTTGATCGTCGGCTTTATTTTTGATTTTGGCTTCTTTGTGAAAAGTAAGTATAAAACGATACTAAAACCAGCCTTTTGATTTTATAACTCGAATATCCATAATAGCGAGCCCTTCAGTTTAAAAGACATTGTACAACCGAACCAATTGGATCGTGACCTACCCTTGGTTTATTTTCCAACAAATATTGAAATGGTTCAAATTCAAGCATGTTAGGTGAAGAATGTCAAACTGAAAGCGATCGCGATAATAAAAAAAAGTATCCTTTATTTTAATCCAGGCTATTTACTATCAGTGAGCCAAATTTTAACTAAATCCGTTTAGTAGTTTTTGCGTGAAAGAGTAACGAACATTCATTATTGAATTTCAGTGGTTTCGTCATTGCCATGTTCATTAATCGTCAAATTGATAATAACTTGGCGGATATTTGAAATAATTTGTGCACACGAAGAAAGTAGAATTGTAAATGTTAGAACTTATAATTTGTTGGTCAATATTCTTAAATTAAGAAATTTTTTCCGATATTTCTCAAAACTGCTTCTTAGAAAAACATCCCCATACATCCATACTTACAAACTTTAGCATTTAATAATATTAGTAGGATTGTTCAATCAAAACGCTTCCTCAAATAATATATGGATAATATCAGCTTAGATCGCCCTACTAATGCAGGGCCAAGACCTTCACCTTCCTTCCATATCACGCAGATTTGGGCTATCTTGCGTCATCCATCCATAAAGAGTCCTATTTAACACTAGATCTCCCTCTTGGATATCCTCGACAATCAGTCCAGCTCTACTCGCATTCAGCGGCTTACCGCGACCGCCGTTCCACTTTGTAAGGGGCTTACCAAATTAAAACGTACAGTCAGCGTCAAATAGATATAAGCGTCTAGAGTAGTCAAAAAGATCTGAAAAACATAAACGCAATTTGATGTAAGCAGTTCCAATCATCAAATTGTTGTAAGCACGCAAGGTGTTCAAAATATCTAGGCACTCCTTGTTTCATATTTATATAAGCAGTCAGAGTGTTCAAAATTATCTAAGCACATAAAGCTCTCAAAGTTATCTGTGCAGTATGGTGTTGTACATTATGCACAGATATTTTGACAGCTTTATTTGCTTAGAAAATTTTGACCACTTTAACTGCTTATTTAAATATGAAACAATGAGTGCCTAGATATTTTGAACACCTTGCGCGCTTACAACATTATGATGATTCGAACTGCTTAGGTCGAATTGCGTTTATGTTTTTCAGATCTTTTTGACTACTCTAGACGCTTATATCAATTTGACGCTGACTGTACGTACGTAGATAGCCATAAGACCCGCCTACTGCCACTTCAGCTGAACAATTCTTCATTTGAGTACTAGTCGGTTACTTAAATGCTCCGTCAAATCTCCTGATTTCAGTTTAGGTCACGTAGGGGAAATATATTTAGTTTTGACACCTATTCGTAATCTAACCTATTATATAGTTCTGGGAAAGCACTAATGGCAATCATGTTAAGTCCATCAAGCATAATCTTATTAAAAGCATTAAAGATCCCCTGTTAAGTTTCCTCCTCCATAAGACACCTTAAGATAGATAAAGAAATAATTCGGAAGAAGATTTTATCAAAGCCAGGCGTTACTTTGTAGCGGGAATAGGGGACTAAAAATCAAATGAAATCTCGTTTGCTCGTCTTCATTTATCTTATTGCCTCTTGTATCTTATATCTGGGTGATCTTCGTTGACCTTGTTACATTTGAAGAATTCAGCTCCGTTTTTTTTCACTTATTTTCAAGTGACTTGAAAATTTTGAATATACCGAGAGGTTTTTGTTGATACTTAGGAAAAGAATCCTTTTACTGTAGCACTTTTCTGTTTTCTTTCGTAATAATTGGATTGAGCATAAGTACTAAGATTTTTATAAGGCTCGATGCCAATTATTTATTCTCATAATTATTATTCTCACATGGAATAAAAGATAACTATTGCTAGTGTTTCTATCTTTAGCAACAGCTTTTAAGCTACGATTTTTTAGACAACATCAACATCATTAACCACTTTTTCACTAAATCTACTGAGGTGTAGGGCTTTCCTTATTATGGAGGGTGATTTAGTACGAAACACAGAGTACAAGTCATAAGTAGAGACTAAAGAGCAAACGCGCACTTGTGAATTTTAATCGGGCGATAGTTTGATCGCTCTCGGAGTCAGTATAGAGTTAAATGGCAGTGCGCGCACTGACCATTAAAAATCGACCGATCAAACTATCGGCCGATAGTTGTTCGATCAAACTATTGCACAGCCCAACTATCGGCCGGTCGGTAATGTGCATGAAGGACTATGTGAGCGCGCGCACTGCATATAAACTATCGTCCAACTATCGGCCGACAGTTTGATCACGATCGTCTTACGATTCCGACTAAACTAACGGACGACTAAAAATTACAAGTGCGCGTTGGCTCTAATCATTATTTGCCAACAGTTTTCGATTTAAACTACCAAATTGAAACGTCAAAGTAAAAACCACCCGCGAACATTACATTTTTATCCTATTTCCTAAAAGCTCTTTCATACACTGGAATGTCATTTAGTGTTTCACAACATTAAATTCCTCTTATTCTATTTTTAACTTAAATTGAATAATGAAAGTCATTAAGGCAGCAGGACCTTTTCAAAAGAGTTTATGCGCTAGGGAGGCAGTGTAGACAGACAGTATTGTTTAATGTTATAATGCCGTTTTTAAGCTTGGAAGCTTTTCATGTAAGAACAAGGCTTTAGGGACATAATAGTAATGTTTAAGTCACGCTCCAAAGCCACTGGATATTACATAAGCGGTTCCCTGTAACTTTTGTTCCCGTTATTAACGTAGGAAACAGCGTGTGTTGCGGAATTCTTTTTGACCTCTTTGTTTTATTCAAAATATGGGATAAAGTGGTTTTGCTATTCCAGTTACTGTTACATTAATTCTCTTTAATGTTATTTTATCAACCAGTCTAAAAGGACTATCATGAAGTCCTTCTAATCAGTTATAAACTGAATATTTGATAGTGCTTAGAATTCAGAGCCAAATTTGAAACTAATGTTTATTGGGTCAAAGGGTATGTTTGCGTGTGAACATAATAGTTTCGTGTTTAATATCTAAGTTTGGTTAGCTGTCACCTTTTTTGTTATGAATTGCCATTTACCTTGTGTACTTATTTCTTGTTTTGTTTGATTTACTGATTTAAAATTAAAAGTAAGTAAGTACTTATAAATACTTATAAAATTTACTATTTTTGTAGTAAAAATTGTTATATGCTTTGTCGTGTCACTCCTAGTATGGTAGTTTCAGAGAAAAGTATGATCAAAACAACTCGTATTATAAGAAAACTCTCACACCTGGTATCCAAAAAAATCTGGCGCGTTATATTTGTTGATTCAATGGATACCTTTCGGCCCTAATTTGTCGAATGTGAAGAATTGTCGACATAGCGAGTTGAACCCAGCGGGTTCCAAAAACGTCAGCGAATTGCGGACCGCCTTGTTCCGCCTCGGATGATATTTGACGGCGCAGGAAAGTGGAATGGCCACCGATATAAATAACGTTTTTCGGCAATGTGTCTCTGTAATTTGATTAGTGTGCTGAAATGTTGATGAGGTTTTTTGAGTTCGAACCAAAGGTTTGGGTCAAGCGATAAACAGCTTGATGCGATTTTGTTATGAATAAATTATTCAAATTATTGTGCATACACACCACTTTTTTGCGTATCGACTAATTTTACAATTATTACAAAATAAAGTATATTGGTTAAAAAAAGGTACTTATACTAAAAGTATAAATATTCAAAACATATATTATGTCTTGTAAACAAATACTATTTGATTTGTGTTCCTGAAATTATTGTTCCCTTATTTTATCAGCACGTGTAATCGCCACTTTAAAAACTTTTATTGTTTTTCCCAAATTTCCTAATTTCATGTTTCAAAATATGCCAAAGGCTTTTTTGGAAGCAGCAACTCAATCAGAATGATAGCGCAAATTTTCAGCAGCTTGGCAGAAAGGCGTGTGAAATACGAGGTCGGATGAAATGGACGTGACACGGCGGATTGCGGCCGATCACGGGCCGAGGCTTTTTTAAATCATTTGCGTTTTAGTTCCCAAAAATTGGTGTGAAAATTTCCGCGATAGGAATTGAAAGAACACGAGTTACGTTTTACTGACTAGTTTAGCACTGCTTATTTATCTGTGTTGTGATGTGGCTTTCTGAAGGAGTTCGTAAAAAAAGTTTAAATAATAATGTAAAATAATGTTTTGTTTTTGAACCCATTTTACAAGAAAAGTTTAAATAATAATGTAAAATAATGTTTTGTTTTGGTGCCCATTTTACAAGCTTTTATTAATTAATTAGTTTAGTTAGTTAGTGGGGGACAAATCTTGCAAGCTAAATTTGACCCACTTCCCAGGGTCCGATTGAGCTGAATCTTTGCATACAGGTTTGAATTGGATGACAATACAATATTAAAGTACAGTCAACAAAAAAGCTTGTCAAAAAACGAAGTTTTAAAAAAAAACTTGTTAGTATTGCGTCCGATCAGCAGGTCGAGGTATTTTTAAAACATTTGCATATTAGTTGCCAAAAATTGGTGTGAAATATTCCGCGTCAGCAATGGAAACGGGGATTTCAGGTTAGCGTTATTGCACACTTGTTTCCGATCGCAAGATTATCTGAAATTCTACTTTCCGAAGGAATTCTACAAAGTAAAATGTACTTAAGATCATTTTAAGTTGACAAAAGGATCGACAGGTATAAAAAATATGTATTTTGATGGTGTTTTATTAATACCATTTTGGAGAAAAACCGGCCCTCTAAAAGTGATTTTAAAAGTATATTTTTAGTCTGGTTACTGCAAAGCTCATTCATTCGCAATGTGTGCTGAACTCTCAGTGTTAGTAAATATTTGATGTAGGCATTTTCAAAGGTTAGGCTTTCCTCGTAAGCTGCACAGTATATTTAGAAGTTAAATGATATCAGTACGAGTATACTATGCTAACGTACCTATGTTTTGAATTGTTTGCTATCTACTGTACTAACGTACCCATGTTTTGAACTTGATTGCTAT
Source organism: Crambus lathoniellus (assembly GCA_949710035.1). Taxonomy (NCBI): domain Eukaryota; kingdom Metazoa; phylum Arthropoda; class Insecta; order Lepidoptera; family Crambidae; genus Crambus; species Crambus lathoniellus. The sequence continues at coordinate 10,241,681 of OX453309.1, read as the reverse complement.
CTATTTATCTTCCTTTTTTGACATTTATGCCCGAATACTCGAACGCTACTTAACTTTGGAAGCGTCTCAAGCATGTCCCTGTCGCTTTAAATGTCAAACGTATGAAAGAGATGCCATGATGTTTGAGACGCTCCCAAATTTGATTTGCGTTCGAGAATTCGGGCGTTAGTTACACAATTATAGTCTCGTCTTTTTTCAAGTAAAAGTACCTAATGAATTCTCAGAAAAGCTGATGATGATGATGATGATGATAGTAAAATTTGTAAGTAATAGAAAAAACCCCCAGCCAAAAGGTCTTTTGGTAGCTTTATTGGTTAGTTAGAGCATCGATCGAACCGGATTTATTTAATCCCGTCTGAAATTGGTGGTTTTTTTCTGTTGCGATTTTTTTCTATAGTACTTATTTCAAGTGGCTTAAATACTTGTGTCAAAGAGTTAAGATAAGATGAAGTGCTCATTCATTTATTTTAAACACCCAAACACAATACAAACACAACTGATCACTTTATTTTTACTTATTAGCATTGACAGTCCAATAGTTATTAGGTATTGAAAATTAAATTTACCCGTTTTACAATCATCTTAACTGTTTGTAAGACGGGGTGATTTTTTCTAATATTTCATTTTCAACAAATGATCACTTTAACAACTGTCCGGGTAGGAATCGAACTCAACACTCTCGGCCCAAAAGGCGGAGTCAGTACTAAGGGCGCCTCAGTTTTTTTAATAAGAATATTTTTCTTTATATGTCTTTGACACAACTCGCCTCGTAGTTTCTTTGTCTTTGAACATGTAGGTAGGCTCATGTTAGCATTGTCACAAACAGAAGATCGTTTCCTCGTTTTACTTTTGTTTTTTTTCCCTTCATATTTTTTTGTGTTGATACTAGAAAATAAAACTACTGTTCATTTACTACACATTTATTAGAGTCAATTTATGAACAAAAAACTATTGACTAGGCACCGGAAAAATCATGTTGTAATTTTGCACCCTTAAGGCGCTACTCGGAAAAAGTATGGACTTTTTGATTTCAAACTATAGGACGGTTACAGTTGTTAAAAATCTGGTATACCTTTATCTAGAATCGTATAGTTTCAAAAACACGATTTTATGATTTTGCCTCGACACTTTTTCTTTTCGAAAAGACCTCTAAAAAAAAAGAAAATTCAAGATTATTCTTAAACGGGGTTACATTACATATACTATTGCAAATTGGTTTAATTAGTGAACACCAATAATATTTAGGATCGTGTAGAAGCATTTTTAAAAAATCGCTATAGTTTTTTATTACGAAGTGATTTTGTGTTTTTTGCCTAATCTGCAAAATCGGTCTCGCTCCCGCGCGCGTCGTTTTCTCATTTCTATCTCGCTTCAGCATAATTTTTCCGAGTATCGCCTTAACATGGAAAACCGTAAATCTTAATGGTAATTGAATAGTAAACTATACCATCCATCAAAAGCTGTCAAAGTGCTGCTGTCAAATATTTATTGAATTTCAGTTCCTTATACGACCGACAGAGGCGCTGCTCTGGTTAGCCACCATAACGATAGGTTTTCGTGATAGGGATCGGATATGCTAAAAATAACGTACTTTTTTAATGACATAATAATATGTTTCTGGTTTAATGGCTTTTATTTTTATTGAATAACTAGTAAAGCTAATTTTTATTAAAATATTATTATCTCTTTTTATTTTCTCGCTAGCTTTCCGCTCGCGGATTTGACCGCGTGAACTATACAATGTTTTCCCGCGGGAATGAGTTATTTTGTCGTTGTGAAACTAGATGCTATTCCAGACTATAATCTATCTGTGTGCTAAATCTCATTAGGTCCCGTTCAGCGTTTTCTCCGTAATAGAGTTAAAACATCTAAACTTTCACATTTATAATGCGAGTAGGATCCCTAACCAATTGTTGGCAATCCCCAACAAATTCTTATCACAAGATAATCGTTCCGACAATGGAATGATAAAACCGATCCATAATTTGTGGTTAAACAGCTGCAACTCTCGCTTCATAATAATTACCTGTTCCTTTTTACTGTGTGACTGTACATTTTTTAGGTTTTTTTTTGCAATAAGACCTGAAGTTAGAACTTAAATTAACTACAAAAATTTAATCGATTAAGCCACAACATTTTCAGTCAATTGAGATAAAAAAATATGACCTTATTGTTTAAAAAATAATGGTGTTCTATGTACTTCTAAATTACGCTTTTATAAAAAAAACTTACATGTTATTTCTTTTACTAATTTATTTTATCATCCCTAAATTATTTAATCCTCCAAAAAATTGAATCACAGATAATCCTCCAATACCTCAATGGAAAGAACAAATCGATTCATAATTTGTGACTGCAAAACGAGCGTTTCCGTAACATCTGCGTCGGTTGAATAGCTGCCAACAGCTGCAACTCTCGCTTCATAACAATTTCTTGATCATTTTTCTGTGCGGCTGTACTATTTTAGTTTATTTGCATTATGACATGATATTAGAACTTATATTAACAACAAAATGGAAACGATTATTCAAGAACATTTTCAGGTAATAGAGTACAAAAAACGGCATCGTTGTTTCAATAAAAAATAATGGCGGTCTATATAATAATATAATAATAATAAAGAACATGTTTATGATATTTCTACCTTCTGAAAATTTTTATCATCTTGATTTAATGTCCTCATTTAATCCCCAAAAAATCTTATCACAGATAATCCTCCAATCCCACAATGGAAAGATAAATTCGATTCATAATTTATGTGATTACAAAACGAGCCAATCCCGTAACATCTGCGTTGGTTGAACAGCTGCCAACAGCTGCAACTCTCGCTTCATAATAATGTCTTGTTCATTTTTCTGTGCGACTGTACTATAGGCAGATGACATCCACTCGTATTTTGTCTGCAACTAGATTTTATTTTAACTTGAGTTACTACTTTAGTACTTGTGTTGAAGCTGAAGGAAAAAATATGGTTTACTAAAAGTTGTAAGTAATATTATTTTACAATCATATTGAAAATGAAATATTAGGGAAAATCGACTCGTCTCCCAAATACGACGACGAGATACTTGGATACTTGGGAAGCGGATATATTTTTTTTTAATATTTATTTTTTGATATTATGATTGGAGGTAAAAAATAAATAATAATAAATAAATAACTTTTTACAATCACACCAAAATTATCCAAGGCCATGTAAATTTTATTAAGAAACTGTGTCACGGAAAACTTGTTAACGGATAAATATATACTTAAATACTTTTTGTTTGTAAATACATACTTAATATACCTACTTAATACATAGAAAAACACCGAGACCAAGACAAATAGACATGTTCATACACACAAATATTTTGGGATCGAACCCGAGACCTCTGACGCAGAAGGCAGGTATCCTACCCCTGCGCCAAATCGGTCGTCAAAATAAAAAAGCATTGCAAATGCAAAGAGTAAAAATAATAATAATTAGAAGTTGTATTTTTTATGATGTATGAGTTGTTATGAGTATTCTGTAAAAAGGATTTACATGTGGCCGTCAGCAACTTCTCGGAGAGTTCTTTTTATAATTTTACTACGCAAATTTTTATTATTTTAATTTCTTTTAAGCGGTAGCCTTTTCCTTGGAAGTCACAAAACCTGTAAGAAGTGAATGACAATGAGTGTTAAATTAGATTTTTTTAACTAGGCACAAAAAATTAAACCTCAAGGGGTAAAAGTGGCTGAGTTTCTCTTGCCTAATACATAATTTGGATATAATTACCATTTTAAGCAATTCACTCGATCCTTTTAGACAAATCACTCACTTCATTTCAAATCATATTCAGATGTTGCTATTACCAAAATACATAATTTATCTTAATTAAGACCTGTCATTCTTTATGTTCAAAATAACAGTATCTATGACTTCAATAAATAAGTTTTAATATCAAAGTGCCAAAGTCGAAAGATTTTTTACGAGTACAAGTGGCCTTTATCTCTAAATCATAAGAAGTACAGTTTCAATTCCCTAAGCCATAAATAATGCGACAGGTCACCAATCCACCCAACAAATTAATGGTGTGGTTACCCCATAAATCCTATGTAACGTAAAGGCAAAAAATTTATGTGTTCTGGGCACAGGCCGTTAGAACAGACGGTGTTGCAGTAATAAAATGTTGAAGATTTTGTTTCTTTGTAAAGATTAAAATAAAGTTTAACACTTTTGCACAAAACTTGAGTCTTCCAGCTACTTTAAATCTAATTTTATGAAGTTTATTTTTTTGGGAATCGTTGGTCTAACAACGGTTGAAACAAATCGAAATCTGTGCTAATGATTTTAAAAAGTACGCTATACCTACCTACTATCATCCATACTCTTTATGATGATACTATTTATCAAAAATAAATATACTCTTTTGATAGAATGTCAATACTAATATACAAACATACCTACATTTGTTTTTTTGTTTGTTTGTCTGTCTATTATGTCAAAACGGAGAAACGGATAGACGTGATTTTTGTTATGGGGACAGTTTGGGAGCTAGTGAGTGGCTACTTTGTATCCCGGAAAAACATCACATTCCCGCGGGATAACGTCTTGTAGTACGCGAGTACTCAAATATAGTGCAATTATAATTGCACATTACTACTTCCCGCATAAGGTTGAACAATAGCCTCTTTTTTGCAATAATGTTAAACGTTATACAGAATTCTTGCTCTCTCTTTTTCCCGTTTTACTTAACATCGCTACTTACATCGTCTGGGTTTGTAACTTATTTAAGCGACACAAGTTCGACATTTCTTTACTTCATACTTACTTTACGGTACTAGCTACAAATCCAATTAGAGTCCAGAGAAGTTTCTGTGTGAGTTTTGGCCAGGATCCAACCATTTCAATCGGGTGAGGTTCCAACTTTGGAACCCTAGTACGTTTATTGCCCCTAATTCGGTATAGTGTCGTGACGAGAAAGACAATTGGTCATTTATGACGTTGTATGTCTTTTACATTTCATGCAATGCCTACATTTGATAGAATTAGACATTGCTCTTAGATGTAGTATACACATTGTACTCTATACAGTAAAAATAACTGAGCTTTTAAGAGCACACCAAAACAAACTTTTAGTAGTTAAATTAAAATATTTTTACGAATTAGTAGATATGCTCATCTTAAAATACAGCAATCGTATTCTATTGTTTTTTTGGCACATGTGCGCACGTTCCATCCAAACATATCAATTATTTCCTTTTAATTCCTTCATCTACAATAGGCTAACAATCTCAAACATATATCGGTTTCATTCAATATAATCTGTTAGCGGATTATGTACCCCACCCTTAGGCTTGCTTAAATAAAGGAGGTGGAGAAGGTAATGGGCTGTCACCCCCATTTGGCTGCGAAATGGACTCGCCAAATGTTTACCCGATTTCACGAGTAAATTCTTTTAAAAGAACCAGTGTCATGAGTTCTAATTAATTCACTTGAAAGTTAATTTTATAATTATTCAGTTTTTTAATTTTGGTAATTAACTATGTCTTGCATTATTTTCAAAAGCAATTAAATGCTACGTAACAATAATTTATCGACTAATATAAAGATAAATAAGTGAAAAAGAAGAAGCAAACTAATACGTTCTAATGAACACTAGCAACTGTTAATTTTGAACAGTGTTTGGTTAATCCTGTAAACGAGATTGGCGTTCAAGATATACACATCGTAAAACGAATAGGTAGTTGACGTGTTTCAGTGCTATCACAGTCATTCCTCTTTGATAAACAGGTCACGTACGATCTTATAGGCGTTTCCTATTTACTTAGATGTCTTGGGAACGCGCCTTCAACCGAATTGCACATCCGTAGCGTTTTCTCAGATAGAAGCATTTATCTCTGGCATACATTTCAGAAGTTGCATGTTTAAGGGAATTACTAAAAAGAATGTCGGAATACTTATTAACTTAGGCTTGTTGAAACAGCATTTATTTTGTCCACCACTAGCTGAAATTTTTCCAAAACCCTTTCCAAATATTAAACTAATTTAAGCGAAGCGGTGGTGAAACTCGGCCCTCAGTACCTTTGGATTTTCCTTTTCCCTTCCTTGCCGAGGTACACCTTCCACCTCTGAGATTTACACTTATGTGGAATCATACACGAACCGCTTAGCTGCCTCACTTAGGAATATATTAACATTTCGTTGATAGTATCAAAATTATATGACAATCAAAAATGGTCCCAAGAAATATTTTGAAAATTTCGTGTTCATATGTTCCAATGAGGTATTCCCATTCCAACACTAGTGTGTGTATAACAACTTGTATACTCAGACTAGTGTATTCCTTGTGCATAATACAATTTCTCATTCCAGTAAAGTGATAAGTGTAACTCAAATTATATTTTTGATGTAAAATTACCTATCAATTTCATTCCGTCGAAGTACAAAGTATACATAAAGAGATTATAATAGTTATAAAAAAGTGAACTAAAACAAAGACAATGTGTTGAAAATAAAAGTGAGAGTGATAAAATGACTTTAGTGACAAATGTAAAAACAGGACAGTTTTGTGTAATAAGTGTTATAAGTAAAACGATATGGGATGACTCATAGTGAAAAATGTTATTTGCAACCCACTTTCCGATCCGAAGATGATGCGCGATATACACGACAATGCCGGGGCAGGTGCAGGCGGCGCGATGGAGGAAAGCGAGGCCGTCGGGAGTGGGGCTGCAGAGGTCGATATGGACGAGTGTGGCTCCCTCGCGCTTCCGCCAGACCTGCCCCCATACTCCGGCGACTACATCATCAGCGACTATATGGAACGCCTTGGCACTCGTCTCAACATACTCGAAACAGAACTCAAATACGCTTGGCGAGCACTCGATCTTCTCAGCCAAGAATACGTTCGAATGTGGGAGCGACTCGAAAGACTAGAAGCGCTACTTGCCGATCAACAGGGTGTGATATCAACGTTATTAGACTTTTATGCATGTCGAACTGTCACCTCTAGAGATCCCATGACACGCCTTGAAGTGATCAGAGAGATATTGGGAAATGGTACTGTGGAGGATGGTATTGAAGAAGGCTTGGATATAGGTAGAAGCTCAGTCCTATTAGATCCACAGGAAGAAGTCATGGAGTCAAACGAGGCATTCTATAAAAGTTTGAATCAAGCCTACAGAGATGATTTAGTATGCGATGAAACATCAAGGCCCCCTTCACAGTTAGACATGATATGGGAAGCACCTGAAGAGCCTGAACTAGAAATAATACCGTCTAGTTCCAGACAAATATATAGTGCAACTGATTATAAAGATTATTGTGGACTTCAAGGTGGACCTGGTATTAGCGAAAGAGATTTGGTACATTTATCTACGTTAAGTACAATAGATCAAATCACAGTAGATAAATTACATGAATTAGATAGGTTGACAACTCAATTACACAAAGATTCGAGAGAGTTAAAAGACTTGAAAACTAGACTTCTAAGTCCAGAAAGAAAGAAGACGTCTAAGCATGATAGAGACATAGAGGCTAAAACACTAGTTGAAGATGGTAACATAATAAACGAACAGTTAAAAAGCGTTTATTCTGGTGGTGAAAATTGGGCCATAAATGATATGATGAAAAGTTTCGATGACTTTATGTTAACCATGCCCAAAGATAATATTGTCAGAGAAAAGTCTCCATCTAGACTATCCCTGAACGATAGTAATCTTTCCGACAGGACAACGGAATATTTACCACCGACTCTCTCGCCTCGAAGAAAATTTGTTCCGGAACGAACTACGACGGAACCATATACTACTGTAACTGGACGTTTAGCATATAGTTCGGCAGTGGCAAATGCAGAAATAAATGCTGCGAAAGCTTCCAAGTCGCCAAGTGCACTTTCACGTGAGCGATTTGAATACAGCCCTTCTTATCAGATGATCGACAATTCTCGACCCACTTACTATACAAATAAGGGAATGACACAACAACAAATTAATGAAGTTTATAAAAGCGGAACAGAACCGTACTCGCCAACAGCAGGTCATGAAATATATAACGGAAGTACAGATAATAGACACGAATTGAATTTTGAGGAAAATAGATTACATAAATCACCAAGTCCGCCGCCCCCAGCACCACCAAATGGTGCTGATTTATTTTCTGTAATTGAAAATAACAACGAAAATGTAGGGCCCAGTCACGCTGGGATGCTATCTACTGTGCCTACTGATGGACTTCGCTTAAGTCCACGATCACCTAAATCTCCAAAAACATCTCCTAAGCACGTAAAACGAGATTCATCCAATATAGTAGCCGCAAAATCTGATTCAGGCTTATCGTCTATGAGTGGTTGGTCTAGTTTGGAAAAAAGTCCCGGCTCTCCAAAAACTGGAAGAGTTGTCCACGGCAGTCATGACTCTCACAGAATTAAGATTTCTTCTCCTCAATCAATCCAAAGAATGACATATGAGACGGATCCTAAACCATATTTAGAAACTTTGGTAGATTCTTATATGTTTGAAGGAAGAAGTGGAAAAAGTGACTATGATTTGCGAAATCCCGAACTTCTAACAAAAGAAGTCAGCTCAAGAGATCTAAGTAAAATGCAGGAAAAAATTGATAGTTCTTTTTTATTAAAAAATGATGTTCCGTTTTCAATTGCGGGTCAAACTAGTAGCATAAGTAGTATGAATGAATATTATTACGGAAACGAAGCTCCTTCAATATATTCCGTTGCAGGAAATAGACAACAAATATTTACCACAGTGTATAGTACTCCGCGAGGAATGTTGTCTGAAGATAGGAGTTTTTCCGAATTATTAGATAGAAATGAAATTGTTGAATCTGTTGCACGACCCGCAATAGACTCATATCCACCAGAACCAAACTATCATGCTCAAACAGTAGTCATGTCCTCAGCAAATTCTAAAAGATCTATAACCAGAGCTAATACGGTTGGTTCTAATGATCCTCACTTTTACCAGAATGGTTACAAAAGTAATGGTAGGGGAGGGTACCCACCAAGTAACCTCACTGATGCTTTGTCTTACTATCCGACATCGACTAGATATGAATCACCAAAACGAACTTCCTTGGAAGATCAGCTTTCATGGCAAGGAGGGAGCAGATCTCCTACGAGTTCAATGGAAACTTCAAGCCTAAAATCTCATTCTTTAAGCATTACTGAAAGAAAGCAATTTCAAAACCAATTACAACAAGAATATTTTAAACAACAACAATATGATCAAAGAAATGGAAACATCATGTATGATAATGAAGGATTTGAAAAACAAATAATGCCTGAGAGTTCAAAAATGAGAAAAGAGCAATACGTTGAGTCTAGTGGTATTTTGGTTTCTGAGTCTGGATATTTATCTATATCTAGTAATTTAAAAATGAAAACTCAAGATAAACAAGCAAAGAAACCAAAAAGAACATCCTCCTTGAAGTCTGCAATGTCTTCCATCAGCCACTTTCTACCTGATCTACATTTGCCAAAAAAACATAGATCTCATTCATTACCCTCTGGAGTCGATACAGTAGAGCAGGCTCAACAAGAAAAAACTCTTAAAGAAAGAATCTTATCAGCACAAAGAAGAAAAAAGAAATATCACTTGGTAGCATCAATGTCAGGTCTATTACAAAAAGCTAGGAGAAAACAACAAGCAAGTCATCAGTCACTTTCAGACCCAGAGACATCAGAAACAGAATGGTCTGGTGGCAGATCTAGTGCTCAATCTGAAGATAGTGATAGCGTGTTTTCGGATTCTGCACATGAAGGTAGTTTATTCCCAAAAGTACCTCTAAAGCCTAAGCAAAGAAAAATCAACAATCAGGATATCGTTGAGCAGCAACAACTTATTCAAGAGTTACAACAACAGACAAGAGAGTCACACCGCGAAGACGAAAGTATATTAGAAGAAACAGAAACATATGCATTACCGAGAGACAAAAGTGATGACATTGATTTTCATTTCGCACGAGTTAGTCAGCTGAATAAAGATAATATTTCTGAATTAGAGAAATTGGATATTGATACTGATATATCAAATGTTGATCTATTTGAAGAGGAAGAAAAAGAAGACAATCAATCTCCTGCATCTCTCTTTGCCACTATTGGTGATGTTAAAAAAGCAAGCGTTGTATCTGATGAAGGGCTTAGTGAAAGTAACAAATCTTATAGTGGTAGTTCACAAGAGTTTGCTGTTTCAAGAGCTTTAGGAAAGTATCGATTGCGAAAATCAACCTCTATTTCTGATGAGCATATGGATGAAAATATTTCACCCCCAAAATTGGAGCCAGAACCACCTGAAGACTCACATGATCAATTTTCAAATCAGGTTGAGAAACGAGTCCGAAAACAAAGCACACCTGAGATTGTAAATACAACTGCACCAGATGAAACAGCGACTTATCCCGAGAGAAGTCCTTCTATTCAAAGCACTCGTGCTATTACAAACAAATTCCAGCCAAGACATCAACAAAGCTTAGAAATACCCAATAAACATGATGATGACGATAGTAGAAGTACACATTCATGGAGAAGTGGATCACGAGTCTCTTCTAGAAGACAGAGTACTGAAGATAGTATTGATTCCGAAGATGAGTGGTACTGTTATGAATTACGAAAATTAGAAGAGATGGAACATCAGTCTCAATTAGATGCGGAAAGACATAAAACACTGAGAGAAGAACCAGAAATGGAAGAAGAGTTGCAATTAGAACCTGAAGAAAATTTAAAAGAAAAAATGTCGTTTGTACTTAGAGAATTGAAGCTTAAAACAGCTAATATAAAAACAAAATGTGATGAAACTCCTGTGAAGGAAACTTGGAAAGACATAACAACATTCCCTGTAATTGATGAAATGGCAGGTGAGAAAGAAGATGAGAAAGATTATGAAGATGACGACAAATCGTTTGCTGGGTCGTCTGGGTCAGGTGAAACTTCTGGGCCGGACAGTCCTGTGCAAAGTGGCGATGAGCTTGATGATGAGTATGATATGCCACTCATTCACCAAGAGCCTACTCCTTTTCAACAGCCACCACCGCAACAAGACGCCCCGGTCGGCAGCAAATGGAAGCTTCTAAAAGCTTTGAAGGACAGGAAAGCAGAGGAGAAGACAACCGAGACACCGGCAGCTACAACGCCCTCTACTGAGAAGGACAAAGTTAGCGCAGGTGTAAGTTACCTTATGCAAAAGTTTTATGAAATAAAAGTTAAGAGTTAAATTTAGGAAGTGTGAACTTATCTATTAACTATATTATTATTTACGGTAGCTTTCATAATATTACGAAAGTCGAAATAATAGTTAGACTGATATTAATCAATATACTGCAAAAGATATTTATTCAGCTTTACAGTTCAGTTCGAGAACGTAAAATACTTACAGACCTTAACATAACTATTCGCATAGGATTAGCATTAGTATTGTGTATTAATAAATTGCTGTTATTATAGTCGTCCATTTTAAAACCTTGCAGCGAGATAAGAAGACGTTAGCTGAATTGTATTAGAGAAAAATATTAATTAAGGTTGTTGTTTGTGGTTTATAAATTTCAATCAGTTTGTAAAAAAAACATTTCTTACTTACTGTGACAGACAAGGTAGATTAAACTTTGTACTACGGTTGTGAAAGTCAACATTATAAAAAAGAAAAGAGAGTTTCATATAAAATAAAATTAAATACAGAAAAGATTAAAACTTTATAATACACGCAATTATGCCAAAACAGAAGATGTTTGGTAGAGATAATATATCTACTATTCCAGTTGACAGTTAGACATGAATTAACTTTTTTTTCATTTAGGTAATTACATTCCTTGATTTAGAATAATGTCATAAGGCAGTCAATTTTAAAACAAACATTCCTGATTTAGAGTTTATTAAAATATTAGCGTAGTAGGGTGCTCATATGAACAATATATTTGGATGTTTAATATTTTATACAAAATATGTTTGATTCCTAGTAACAACGCTATTTGTATTTAATTGTGGCAATAATTAGTAGTTATCCGCGCAATAGTTACTAAGAACTTTCTACTATATAAACGGATTTTTATATAAAGCTTGATTATTAAAACGAACTATATTATACAATTTTGAACAAAATTTTACCTGCTTGGTAATGATAATATTTATACTCTTGTATTACTCCTTTATATAACAATGGTAGTTAATCATCAGTATTAGTAAGATATGTTATTGCTTAGGCTGTTGACTATAATATTAAGAAGTAGATACAAAGTCAGTTCATAAAAATATCGTGCTTACATGTGTTTAACAAAATAAGCCTCAAAAACATTAACGTACAAATATCTGTCATTATCATATCATGTCATCCATATCATTAACATTTTACAAATCAACGTATCACTCATTGTACTTACCTTCCATGACAAGATGATTATTTTCAACTACAAAACGTTTGTGAAAATAATATAATACAAAGTGTAAGTAACATTTTACTAGTCTCCGATTTATTTCTTTGATTCACTAAAGATAGCAAAGTCTTTTAAAAGATATAAGTACCACAAGATCGAAATATCATTACATGTACATATTCATCACAAAATATTTTATGTAGAGAACACACGGCTTAGAATACCTTAAAATTATTTACACAAGTAAAAGATAGCTGGCACTTACATAATATAAACTATTATATTTAGCGGAAGATTTTAGATGTCAAATTATGTAGGATAATTAAATTACTATGGATTGACGCGTAATTCTTTACAATCGTGCATATTACGACATTCATCAAGTTAAAAAGAATTGCGATTGCACCTTTTAAACTCTTCCAACACTGAAATGAGATATCATGTCATTTTCAATGTTAATTACATTTATTTGTCCTAATCATAAAAACAGCTAACGCGTGTATACCTTTGTTGTTACGTAGATTTATTGATTCTCCATTGTACTTTAAAAATGTTAGTTCATACGACCATGATTTAATGAGGATTGCTAAATGTGAAAAAGAATTTTTAGAAGTACTTCAATATTGAAAAATATTTTATTATTGCGTCAAGCTCATCAAAACGTGGTCGTTCTACAATTATATTGTTATTATTATTAATGTTGTTATTTTACAAAATAAATGTTAGCTTTTTATTTTATTTTATTTTTCTTTTTTTAATGTTTTTTTATTTTATTTTTTAGAATGGCTCTGGAGGATTCAACGAACAAGGTGGTCGCGGAAATGGGTAAGCCAGTTTCTATCGTTAAAATTGTGCTCATCTCTTGATTCATCATTTACTTTTAATTATTTATGGATATGAATGTTTATTCAGAACAAAAGTAATTAATGAAAGTGCTTTCCCTATTGATAACAATAAGAAAAAACTTTGACAGTATAATCTATGCATGACAAAATGAAACAAAATGCCAGGTGCTGTGAGCTAAGACAATGACGAAAACATTGTCAATATGAGTAATACTAAAATGAAACAATACTTTCACGTTTCTCTTTAGGCACCCTGGAGACAACCCCTTCTACAGCAACATCGACAGCATGCCCGATATTCGGCCTAGGAGGAAATCAATCCCACTCGTGTCAGAACTTGTAAGTAGCACTTCAATACAATTTCCTCATTAATTTTTATCATTGTTAAAATCCAATGGAAGTAAGCTATTTTTGTGGCCGGTTTCACTATCTCATCTCTTTCATTATCACTATGTTCTACGCCTTCTTTTCTACGGGGAAAATGGGGAATTTATGTTTGCATTATATGGAAGGTAGATTTTGAAACTGGTCGTAAATGTTTACAGCTCGCATCGACGTACGCTTCCTGAGGCTTAGTATTAGTAGGCGCGTAATAAATGTTTTCTTCTCCACGGAAAATTTCTACAATATGTACATTGAACGATAAAACAAGGTTAACAAAGTTATATTCAATTTTTTTTATTATTCTGTGTAGAACGCTACATTATTGTTTATTAAAACAATATAAAAAGAACATGAAATGCCATTCCTGACTGTTGGAATAAAAAAGCCTATATTAAAAATTATAACTAACCTTCGTTTATTGTTCAAGTGAAACTGGATTCTTTGAAACGGCCTATTTACAACCCTTCTCTCTTTATTGATGTTTCTATGTTACCTTCAAGTTTGCGTTACCCTTCTTACTGTCATTAGATGGATTAAATGCCTACTCTTAGATAGCGATCCATATCCGAACTGTCCAAAATGTAAGAGATTTATTAGGGGTCACCACAGCAGCTGTAGCGGATCCATGACCACAAGAATGATTCTTATTCCTGACTAAAATTAATGATATCGTTGCATTTCACCCCTCACCACGGACCCGCAGGTTCTCAAGGTATTTCTCTCCCAATAACACTCTTTTCAATGCATGCGGTTTGTTGTTGTCAGTGAACATAATTGATTGAAGTTATCTTGATCTCTTTTCGCTAACTATACGTAGTCTGCTTGCATTATAGTATGTTTATCTACCGATATGAACATACATTTGGCGATTGCATGAAAGCTTAGAAGATATCTCCAACGATATTTGATTGGACCACTTTTCATAGGAGGAAATTGCAAATGGCTTACACAACAGTGTCGCAATGTTCATGAATGATTAAAAGTACAAAAAAGGCTCCATCGTTCTGGGAACGTGCACGTGCTTGCAGATCCAATTTTCATTGCGAAGCTTCGATATCACAGCAAATATTGTTTTAATGTGATTTTCAGTACCATCATGTAACGAATTTTATGTTAACACGAATTTAAATTACACGTGTTTTTATATGGTTTTCATACGCACTTGGAATTTTTCAATTACTGATTTAATCATTCAATTTGTTCTCATAACATAACACATTTTAGTCGCACTCAAGGCAAACAAATTATCATCATTACATTTATTGTTCATAAAGATTAGTAAGGTCTTATTTGTATTATTTTGTTGTTTTCAAGTACATACTTAAAAAGAAAATAGCTTACAAGGCAGCTTTAAAAGCATGCGTAGACTCTTATTAAATCCAATACTATTTTGAAATCATTAATATTTTCAATATACACGTAAGGCACACTTCTACTTTTGGTAGTTAGGTAGGCAAATATGAGCTTTAATTAGAATTCAATAAAAACATTCTAATCGCATCATACTCAGGTATACATGCTGAGCCTCAAAATCATTTTCTTACCTCAACATTAACATGTAATATGAATGTTTAGACTATGGCTGCGACAAAGAGGAATGCCGGATTGACATCTGCCGTTCATCGAGCGACATTAAACGACGAAGAGCTGGTAAGTCTCTAAATTGTTAAAACAGCATCACTTCATATGTATAAATATGCAATCGTAGATGACATTAATGACGACGTAAATCACACGATGCTTACACAAACGTTGCTTGCAGAAAATGCATGTTTACAAGAAGACTCTGCAAGCCCTCATATACCCAATATCGTCAACAACACCACATAACTTCGTGTTGTGGACAGCTACTTCGCCAACTTACTGTTACGAATGTGAAGGTCTCTTGTGGGGTATCGCGAGACAAGGTGTCAGGTGCACCGAATGCGGTGTGAAGTGTCATGAGAAGTGCAAAGATTTGCTCAATGCCGACTGCCTTCAGAGTAAGTGGAGCTTTGAGTTGGTATGGATGTTGAAGACTATGGATATGAGTTGGATTTACAACTTGTAATCAGTTTTTGCTAAAAAAACATACTTATATTAATGAAATGTAAATCCAATCCTTACCAAATGCACAAGTTATTTTAGATTCAGAAAATCATACAATAGAATTTGGTAGCATATTGTTGACTCGTCAATTTGAACGAGATTTAAAAATTAAATAAATTGTATACTTTTTTGACATCTACAATTTATGTAAATATCAAAATCATAAGTCAATAGTATGTTATTGTCGTACAAATGGTCAGTCCATCAATATTGAAAATCATTCATCATCAATTACAAGAGTTAAGGGATCAATTTATTAATATAAGAATTATCAAAAAGGATGACTTACATACTATTGATGAGAACATTAATGTGACTAAAATAATATGTTAAAACTGTTGGGAAGATCTTCACTTTGCAATCATTTTCTGTAAAAAGTTAAAAATCATAAAGTTTTAGACTTGGCTGAAAGCACAGCTTGGCTCTTATTAAACTGAAGGAGAGTCGAGGAGCTCTTGACAGGTCACTCATTGTCGACAAGATCATTGGACTTGTGAAGATCTCTGTGACTGAACCGATAAATTGACCAAAGAATTTTACTTTTCTGTAATTCATAATTCGTTTTTATGATTCTGTAATAAATGACATTTGACTAAATTACCGTTTTCTACAGCTTATGGAAAGAAAGTTAAATGAAACTCAATAATAATACTCCAAAAAAATGACGCATATACCATGAAATACTGAGTTATACAATTTATTAGTAGTTCAAAGCATGTTCCCGACTTTTACAAAATGTTGAAGGAGCTTGAATGACACTTTATTGAACACTGGGGTTCTCAAGAGGTCTGTTCCTTGAACGATATTATGTATCTCGTATTCTTTGACATACATAATCAATCTAAAGTACCGGATTCGGGAAACTATACAATACATATTAAGGTTTGTATTCGATATCTGCTGCCAGCCAGTTTAAATCTTTTCTTAAAATAGCAAATGCTAGAGTCTGTTTTTATTTAGTTGTAAAGGTAAAGTGACGTTCCGACCTTAATAAATATCAAAGTTCAAACCTAATAAGTCTAGCCTCTCACTCTATATTGTGTTAGAGTTTGCTGTCTAGATGATATCAATGTCTGAAGGTAAATGTTCGAAATAAAGTGTCGTTGTAGTGAAATTTAATGTTTAATTGCTCGATCTGTGCATGATTTAAATTTTTTGCATGTGTCCGTCGTTCAAACGTCGAACATTCTCACTTAACTATAGGATCATCAAAATAAATGTACCCACACTAGAAGCATTGAAAGAATCACTAACGACCTTATTTTTGGGAAAGGCATTTTTTTCGAAATTATTTTTTTAATTGATGTCGTTCCTTTTATTATCTTGATGTTATTTTTTTATTTCTTCCTTCAATATAACCTGACCTCATATAATAACCGCATGAAGTTTTTCCTCCCCTGATTGATATTTTGTACTTTGCTTGGGTGTGCATGGCTGTCAATGAACAATTGATACAATCTATACATTATATTTTCCAAAGTTTATTATTCCTAATATTCGGTTTTAGTACATTTGCACGATCATTTAGGTGCGCAGTCGTTAAGTCGTAACAATCGCGAATAATATCATGTTTCAATTTAGTTTACGACTGCACGCCATCCTCATAACTGGTCTACACTCTGAAAACATCATCTCTATTTATAAAATTATTTGTATATTTTACTACTTATATACGTTCTTTCCATACGTCTTTTATTTAATTTTTTCATAAGTCCTTTATTACACTGCACTGTATCATTCACCTACGAGTTTTTTCTTGTCTAAGTTCTTTTTCAAATTCTATTTTAAATATTTTCTTTATATTTTTATCTTGACCATCAATACTATTTTCACCAATACTTTTCATCTAGTTAAGTTATATTTTCATTTATAACTTTCATTATATGGAATTGTGTATCTAATAGTGATGTTTTCGAAGTGTAGACTAACTAGATCACGTAGCTAGGGATTTCGGTCTTGTCATTCGTCCGTTCCTTCCGGGTTGCCCCGCCCAGCGCCGATACTAAAACCCTTGTTATTATACTTAAGTTGAACTTTTCTATACCCTACTTTACATTCTACACTATCTTACATATAGCGAGCTTCGAGATTACAAATTCTTGACAAACTAAACATGATTTCTCACTTGTTTGCAAAGATGTGCCTGTAGCGGTGTGT
This sequence comes from Crambus lathoniellus, assembly GCA_949710035.1. Classification (NCBI taxonomy): domain Eukaryota; kingdom Metazoa; phylum Arthropoda; class Insecta; order Lepidoptera; family Crambidae; genus Crambus; species Crambus lathoniellus. The sequence goes on along the minus strand of OX453309.1, from coordinate 10,223,861 downwards.
GCACGCAATCCAGTGTCTATCCACTTCAATATTATATGTGGTCTTTTTGTTAATATTATTTTACAATTTTTGTTTCATAGATCTTCACTTTCTGTGTTTTTTCACTATCTTTATGTTACAACTGAATACTTTATGTGTGATAAAAGCCTACAATAATAATGGCAGACGTTGAATTGTAAATTACTGTTATACTAAACCAGAAAGTTATACTGTGGTGTAAAATACTAACTAACATAACTAACATACAAATACAAAGGGTATATCTTAAAAGTCTCTGATACAACTCCAACGCTGTTTTGGTAGATTATTATGATGTGAGCATGTCTAATATCCTACCACTGATTTTATCATTATTTTGTGTATAAATTTGTTAGAGCGTTGGTTTGTATCCAGTTTGTTTTATAGGCGTCGTGCTCAGGTCCGCTCCGGCTTGCGCCGCTCGGGGTCATCGACCTGATCAGATGACAGTCGTTATTATTCGGGTCAGATCGGTGTATGTTGGAGTCTCGTCAGGTTGTAGCCTCGGGTAGCCGTAGCGGGCCCGGGCGCGGGGCGGGCGGCCGTCCTGGCGCATCCCGCGTTTGCAAAGAACTAGTTGGCACCGCCTGAGCAGTGTGTTTCGCAGGGGCTGCCGAAAAGTCTTCGAAACATGGCGCGGAAGACAAAGCTAACTCAATCATCACCGCCATGAAGGAAAGGATGAAACAGCGCGAGAGAGATAAGCCGGAAATATTTGAGCTCATCAGGTACGTTTAGATTATTTATTTTTGTTTTTACCTGTACCTTTTTTATTTTGTCTCAATATGTTTCAGGCATTTGCATAATCAGGTATTGGTATTTATTGTTGTTAACTATTTTCATATATCATAAACCAGTAGCGTAAATATTAATTAGATAGTTAAATGACAGACAATGTGTCACTTCTGTACATTAGTTAAGATTTGGTGAGTTTCCTGATTTAACTTTTACATTATCCTGTGTTTCTGAGTACTTTCTTTGTTTATGTTAATTTGCTTTTTAATCGCTGATGTGTGGTTACTGGTAAAGCGTATAAAAAGACCAATGACTTTATGTTCCGTTAACAAATGTTAAAACTGATATCGCTGACACGAGTGTGTATGTAACAGACGCGTGTTTGGCATCGATGGGGATCCCCACGGAGCGCACATGAGCACCGTGAAGCAATCAGTCCTCGATGGTACCTCAAAATGGAGCGCCAAAATCGCCATAACAGGTTCGAAGATGATACGTGACGTTGACCATTTATCCTCCCACAGGGCTCCAGAGGTCACCAGCAACAGCACCGGTAAAAAAACACAACATACACTCAACACTAAATTGAATTCAATCTTTCGTTTCATGTGGCGGCCAGGCGAACATTTAACGTCGACCCAGATACACACATTGACAGTCTCGAACAAGCCGAGCAAATCACTATAGAAGGAACGTCGAAATGGTCTTGCAAGATCGCCATCACAGGTTTGCTGTGGTCTTTTGCGGCTACGAACCGCACGCTCGCAGTTTTGAATCTATTAGAACTGAATCTCTTCGCCTATATTCTGTACTACCTTATTTTTTGACATCTGCTAATAACGTAACTGCTGCTTTTACTGTGCTTAAGGCTTCCGAGTTTAATGCCTTACATTTAGCAGATTTCAAGAAAACCAATCTATTACATAACTTCAGATACTGACTGATTTTATCACGGTCAATAATGCACCGCCTCTAATCACCTCCATTGAAAAGTAGTTTGAGTTTTCATAAACACAGAGGAACTTCCACGAATCCAACACTCCGTACACGGTGAAAAATCACGTTGCCGAAATAAAATTCTCGTCACGCACACGAACTTTGTACTCCCTAAACACCAAATGACACGAATTAACATCACGTTTAATCAATTGTGATTGCAAAACCACGACCCGGCAGCACGTCTGCTAAATTGACACAAATTGCATGAATCTCACAATTTAAACATAAATTTAACGTTATACATTTCAGATTTAGGAACGGCAGCCTGCTGATTGTGATGCAAATTACGATTCAATTGTATTAGTGGTGATTACAATACTGTAAAAACAAATGATTACTTCACAAGGTTTTTAGTCGACTGTTAATTAAAATTTAGATGATCTTAAGCATGGAGAATGAAGACCCCGAACACATCAAATTAGTTTTTATTTCTTCACCTCCTCTTTCCCTCTAAAATTTCTGATTCGTGAAAATTCCGAAACCATTAGACATGATTCCCGCGCCTCTTTACATTTCTTCTTCGAAACTTTCTTCTTGGTTGGAAGTCTGCCTTAGAAACTCGGTACTTTAGGCGCTATGATGAATTTGTTTTAGAATCGAATTGCGGCATAGCTAAAAGGTAGATTTGAAGCTAGTGTCTATAACCCCAACCCGTCTGCTCACACTACACCCCGACTTAGAACAGTATTTTTCATACGATGGTTCATAGAATTGCCGGCTTGGTAAGTAATATCAGGTATGTAGTAGGTAACTCTGCTATGTGCGCAGTACATTATAATTTTACGATGTAAGGGATTGGCCCACGCCTGCCACTGAAGAATCTGCTTATCACCATGATTTGAGAAAATCGTTGTCATACTCGCTAAACAGTTTTTTCGGGGGTTACTTTGTATGGAGACATTTTTTGTGCTGAATTCTGACTATGTACTAAATTATATCAATCATTTTAAGTTCTATCGATTACTCCACCCACTACAAAACTGATTAACGAAAATACGCTTAGTTTTTAGAATGAATAATTCATTCTCATCGTTGCGACAGGTACAGGTTACAAGTAAGATTTTTTACAAAACTAAATATTATGTTGTTGTATAAACCCGAACGCTAATCATCTTTGGGAGCGTCTCAAACATCATGGCATCTCTTTCATACGTTTGACATTTAAAGTGACAGGGCTATGTGTAAGACGCTCCCAAAGATAAGTAGCGTACGAGTATTCGGGCATAAGTTCGACAGTGTTAGGCTTTGGCCAACCAAATTAGTGCTAAAATTATTCTAATTGCAATAACATGATGTGTGTTTGTGAATTGTTTTTTATTTATGTAAGTATACATTGATTCTAAATTTTGCTACAAAATCGTAAATATATCTGTAGAGTGCCGTCTAGCTAGAGAAATGCCAAAATACGTTTGCCTGTTCAGGCGAACCAAGGGGTACCTTTCGAATGGACCGTTAGATAACCTTTTCTATAAACTTGAAGAACCTGCTGAAGGGTACTATTTGCTATACATCTTTTTACGTAAAACCTTTTTTATTGACAGGATAATTTTAGTAATATTACTTCGTGTGTTGGATTTTATTGAATAGTTAACTTGTTGTGAAACTCATCCAGATTCAGATGCCTTTTTGATATTTTTACTAATCGAGTTTTTTTTCATGCAGTAATATGCGCCCAAGGTTTGATCGCCAAAGACAAGAGCGGAACTTCCGATCCTTACGTCACAGTCCAAGTGAGCAAGGTGAAGAAGAGGACGAGAACCATGCCCCAAGAGCTGAACCCTGTGTGGAACGAGAAATTTTACTTGTGAGTTTTTCGAATGATCATCATCAGTCATTTAAATGTCCCCACTGCTGGGAGACCGGTCTTCCTGATAGATGGATATGGAGAGTGGGCTGCAGTCCACCACACAACGCAGGTCCAATATGGAGTGGTGAGTATTGATAAACGATTTCAAAATGCACTCGTATTCAACAGCTTTACGTGCTTTCCATAGCAAGGACCAACTCCCTTTAATGTCCTCACTGCTGGGAGACGAGCCTTTGTTATAGATGGATAAGGAGAGTGGTCTGCAGCCCACCACACAACGCAGGTCCCATATGGAGTGGTGAGTATTAATAAACGATTGCAAAATGCACTCGGAACCAACAGCTTTACGCGCTTTCCAAAGCAAGGACCAGCTCCCTTTAATGTCCTCACTGCTGGGAGACCAGTCTTCGTGATAGATGGACAAGGAGAGTGGCCTGCAGCCCACCACACAACGCAGGTGCAATATGGAGTGGTGAGTATTAACGATTGCAAAATGCACTCGGAACCAACAGCTTTACGCGCTTTCCGAAGCAAAGACCAGCTCCCTTTAATGTCCTCACTGCTGGGAGACCAGTCTTCGTGATAGATGGTTAAGGAGAGTGGCCTGCAGCCCACCACACAACGCAGGTGCAATATGGAGTGGTGAGTATTAACGATTGCAAAATGCACTCGGAACCAACAGCTTTACGCGCTTTCCGAAGCAAAGACCAGGTCCCTTTAATGTCCCCACTGCTAGAAGACCAATCTTCCTGATAGATGTATAAGGAGAGTGGCCTGCAGTGCAGTCCACCACACAACGCAGGTGCAATATGGAGTGGTGAGTATTAACGATTGCAAAATGCACTCGGAACATTGGTTCCATTGGAACGTAAATCTATTGAGATTTACGTTCTTTTCGAAGCAAGGAGGAGCTCGAGTTACAAAATTGGTCTCCCATCCCGTAACTGACCATTGAGAAAGTTGCTTATGCACCAAAATGCAGGCTGAACGCGAAAAATTGCGCCACGGGCTCCTCAAAGTTTTCGAATAACTTCCTTATACTACATCAGTTTTATCTTTGATAAATAGGTGATTCCCTACGAGACCAGATTCTTTTGGGGCGTTATCCAGTTCACTTAGGCCCGAGACAATTTAGAAAAATGGCTGACATTACTGCGTGATAACAGTGCCGGAGGTTTTAGTGTTGTGAGAAATGTCGAGTTAGTTTATCGTGAAGTACTTGCAGGTTACTACGTTTTTGTACATCCTTTTTAAAATAAATTTAAAGTTTTTTTTAAAGAACATTTAAGATTAAGAGCACTTAAGTTCACCTGATTGAAGCTTAAATATCAATTAGAGTACAAAGTTAAGATTACAAACTATCAATATTGACTCACTTTTGTCACATTTATAACTCTGTATAATTGAAAACAAATCGAATCTATACAGAGTCATATACATATGAACAGAAGTTTGTCTTTGAACTCCGATCTATACATGTAATTTTTGTTACATCACTTTCGGGAAAAACCCCATAATGTTTACCGATCGTTGAATTTAATTTGTCGTTAATCCGGATGCGGCCGATCACCGCATGCGGAATTACGGCAAGTGTAAATACGCCTTAATAGCAAGTGTTCAATTATATACAATTTACGTGTAAATTTAACACTGCAGTAAACGCGCGGGATGGATGTTTGCCTCAGATAAGTATTTTCATCCATACTTTTTTAACTACTTGATTACAGATAGTGTCGTTTAGTGTAATCCTTGTTAGGTAAACAAGGTTCAAGATCAATAGGTACGTTACCGGCGCTCTACACTGGCAAAATCGGAAAAATACCGGAAAAGTGTTCGATTATCATTCTACTCCAAAATTCTGCAAAACATACAATTAACAGATTTGTCAATCACCAAGTCCTAGTTTGTTCTTATTGTTACCAAAATTAACAACAACTGGGCAAAATAACGACAACAGGGTAAATTGACAACAACTGGGCAAACGAACGAAAATAAGGAGACATGGCAAAATTCATACTAAAAATAATAAAAAATAATATTACTTACTCCTTTTATTCTTTTTCGTGTAAATTCATTCAAAATATTTATACTAACCACTGAATAACATATTAACACATAAACATATTATGTATAACATATTATAATAACACATGTACATAAAATATTTAAAAAAAATGAACTCCGACAAATTAAAACGATTTAAATATTAAACCCACCCGAGTAAAACATTAGAAAATCGGGGCGCGTGTACTCTAGTGTTAACTAAACGAAAAATATTGAAGCTGTTTTTCGTTATAAGGTGTGAAGAACTATATTCGTCTACTGGATACTGAATAGCATAGATATGTATTTTTGCCTTCTGTACCAAAGGGTGCGGGTTTGCTCCCCGCACAATCCAAATTTGTGTCTACACGAACATATCTATTTGTCTTGGTCAGGGTGTTTTGTATGCATATAGATACAAAAATAACCTGAAAACAAGTTCTTGACGAATGAAATTGACTTTGCGTGTGATTGTAGGTTTATTTGATTTGTCAAAAATAAAAGGAAAAATGTCTTTAATTTTTGATAAACGCCATTTTGCTGTCCCGCAGGCTTATTACCAAAACAAGCAACCAGTTGCTAATTGTACAATTGCAACGCAACCGCTTCTACATAGTTGCGGTTGGTTTGCAATCGGTACAGTACGGTACGAGCGCTTTCATGCAATTTTAGTTCACAAATCGCTCGCTTGTGGCGCTATCGTAGCGATTTACGTTCCGTAATACGAATATGTGTTTTGGGAGCGATTAATAGGGTATTTTACTGTTGTTGAAATGTAGATATTTAATGATGACGTTAAAAAATATTGCAATTAAGAATACCAAATGTGAAAAAATAATTTGAATCTGTTTTATAATTAAAGAATTATAGTCTGTTTGATTTTGACTATAGCTGTCTCTTTCTAAAACGAAATCTTCTATGGCGTGACTATGACGCTACTAACCCACTGACGTCAATAAGATAGCGTCCTGTCCTCGTCTAATTATAAAGTTTGAAGTCCTATATCTTTGAAAATATTCAAGATAATTCAAAATTAAAACTTGTTTTGTGTAGCTAATACTTCGAAAAACATTTAAAAGAAATAAAAAAAAATCAGTAAAATACCGTATTGTCAATTGTCGCGATTGCAACTGTCACTTTAAGATCGGTAATAAGCCTGCGGCATTCAAAATCACCTAAATGAGAACGTCTTCAATTCACTTTTGGAAATTTGACTAATAGGGTACTTCATTATACCCGACGAACATTCATTACTTATTTGACGACCGATTTGGCGCAGGGGTAGACTACCCACCTTCTGCGCCCGAGGTCTCGGATTCGTTTCCCGAACAAGACAAATATTTGTGTGCATGAACATGTCTATTTGTCTTGGTCTGGGTGTTTACTATGTATATTAAGTATGTATTTACAAACAAAAAAGTATTTAAGTATATATTTATCCGTTATCAAGTTTTTCACGACACAGTTTCTTAATGAAATTAACATGGGCTTAGATAATTGGTGTGATTGTAAGAAGTTATTTATTTATTTTTTATTACACAAAAAGCACTCCAGTTATTCTCCGTTTGCCGGAAACTGATCAGTATGAAGAGCAGCGTTTGCTCAATAAATGCGGGTCCATTGTTGATATTAATTGACATAAAATTAATGCGCTGTTTGTTTACAGCGAGTGCCACAATTCTTCGGACCGAATCAAGGTGCGCGTGTGGGACGAAGATAACGATCTCAAATCGAAACTGCGACAGAAATTGACGAGAGAATCGGACGACTTTTTGGGGCAAACGATTATTGAGGTGAGCTGAAACGTAGAAAAAACAATTAGTGTGGTGTTCTGTGATATTTGCTTTGAGTAAAGTAGTAAAACGTTATTGTTTCTTTGTGTAATTTAACGGAAATGTTTTAACGACTTACAACTGTATCGGAAATTATGAAAAAAATTTTTGGTTTTCTGGATAAATATATTTTTTTAAAACAATGTAAGTAATAAGAGAAACAATTTTGAAAAATGTTATAGCAAATCAAATTGAAAGAAAGAAAGAAAGAAAACATTGTGAATGCATAACATTTTTTTTTATGTATATTAGATTAGTTTCATGTGGATTCGGCGTTTCCGTTATGAAAGTCATGAGTTTCTTGTATAAGGTCTTCGTTAATTTCACTATTCTTGAAACTTGATGTGATGTCGAGAGAAACCGGCACACAACAGTGGTAAACCAAAACATTGTGAGTCAAATCATACCTGATGGAAACAAACCTTTACATTTCCTTTTTTACAAGCTTTTATTTTGATGTATGTATGTCCGTTCGGGCCAAATCTTGAAAGCTCAAAAGCTTGACCCACTTCCACTTCGTAGTATCCGATTAAATTTCGCAATACAGTTTTAGTTTGGATGACAAAACAATATCAAAGTACTTACAGTCGGCAAAAGAAAGTTGACATAAAAGATGAAATTTAAATACTTTTTCTTTATGAAGTTCTATTCCAACCCCAGGTCCGAACTCTGTCCGGCGAGATGGACGTATGGTACAACCTTGAGAAGAGGACAGACAAGTCGGCAGTGTCCGGTGCCATCAGGCTGCACATCAACGTGGAGATCAAGGGAGAGGAGAAGGTGGCACCGTACCATGTGCAGGTAAGTGCAGTACCGTGATGATGCACTGTGTTACGAAAGGTTAGGTCAATAAAAAAAATATTTATCCATGATTATGGTATTAAGTTGAATTAAACTCGAAAGCTTAGAAGTATTTAAACGTGACCTAATACCAGAAGCGTATAAAATTCAGCATTAAAAATATTCCGATATTCAGTTCATTAAAAATGCACCTAAAACTGTTCTAAAAGAAACATGTTTATTGTTTGTACTCGTATATAAAAAGTATAATTTTCCTAAACAATCATGAAATACTTAGCCATTCCAAATAAACTAGTCAAAAGGCAATAAGAGTGTTTATTTTAAACAACACCATTTCAAAGCACAATATAAGCACGCTTAGACTACTGAAACTTGCGGTTAGCTCCGGTACGTAAAACTCTCCTCTCATTAAAACTGATTACTGCCAGTCACCGTAAACTCCCGTCAACTTCGCCCAGAAAACAAAACAAATGAGCATCCCAACTTTACTAACTCAATACAGGCAAAGGGACGTAACACAGACGGTGGGTACAATTGAGGAATTGTGTGGTGTACCACTGTTTAGCGCTTTTTGCTTGCACACAATACACGCGTACGCACTTTACGTACGTACTATACGCGAGCTACCGTATCAACCCACGTGTGTAGTACTATCTCATGTATCTCGCGGAAACTTTTATTGAGTAATCGTCTTTTAGAGTTGTATTTCCTTTTTTTTACTTTTTTGGAAAAGTGTGACGATATTGCGGCGTAGCTAATCTGTCTCACGCCTCATATATGTAACTATAGTCAACTGAAACAGAACTTTTTGACGGCTATGTAATTGTCTTGTAAAAATACTCTGTGGTTTATAAGGTCATAAAAATAAGTGTCAGGCCTGTTACGCGTCACTCGTGTATCCTACAATATGCCTGATGCGACAGCACGGTCAGAATGTCGTTAACCCAAATAACGCCTTAAAGTGCTCGAACGGGAATTTCCTCGATTGTACTCATTTGCAAAATCGCCCCCTTTCTCTATCCCCTGATGCGACAGCACGGTCAAAACCTCAGAAGGTCAAAACGTAGTTAACGCAAATAATGCCTTATAGTAGTCGAACGGGAATTTCCTCGATTGTACTCATTTGCAAAATCGCCCCTTTCTCTTTCCCTTTTGCTTTTTCCTCCATTTGTTCATCGTATAAGCAACAGGTCCAACATATTGGCAACGCAATCCTTGGCCGACCGCCAGGCTTTGCACTGTGTTGTTTCACGCAATTACAGAAGTCGACAAATTACAATGGACTGCAATGATGATAACTATGTAGTTACATTGCTGCCAATTTGCGTTTAGATAAATTTATTTTGGTGTATGGCACGGAAATTCAGTGGGTTTATATATTACTAGCCTTGTGCCTGCGGCTTCGCCTGCGTAGACTACACGACGAAATCTCGCGGGAATGTGATATTTTTCCGGCATAAAAAGTAGCCTATGTTACTCTCAAATTCACTTTATTTCTTCGCTCCCAAATTATCCATAGGTATATCAAAAATAACGTCGATCCGTTACTCAATTTTGACGTGAACGACGGACAAACAAACAGAACACACTTTCACATTTATTATATTAGTTAAGATTGAGCTAGCGACCAACTTTGGCATATATGTGTATGCCATACACAAGCCAAAGTTGGCCACTAGCATACACTGTATGGTAGAGTAGAATATTAGTGATTTTGCATATTGTCATATTTTATATTCTGTGATATTGTCACGTATCTTGAGAGTGTACTAAGATTAAGTACAAGTACATATATGATGAAAATAAATTGATGACAGTGTATTGAACATAATCAGTATATTTACTCCCATAATTTTAATAAAAAACATGATTATCAAGATTAATTTAAGTTATTGTGTGTTAACACCTAATAACTTAAATGAATCATGATTTTTATTAAAATTTTGGGAGTAAATATAATGATTATGTTCAATACACTGTCATAAATTTATTCTCATCATATTTAGCAAAAAAAAATCATAGGCCGCTGAGATTATAAAACAAAGATATAAGTTTTTTATCAATACGCTATAATATAATTACGGTATAGATACGAGTAGTATTATATAAAACTGGATACAAAGTTCAAAAACACTTCCAAATGGAAAAGAGATAATTTCCAAGTTTAAAGAAGCAATTAGGAGTTCGGTCCAAATTATTCCAGTTACGACGCCTAATCGCGCTCGGCTTACATAATTCCTATACCATAGACAGAATTCATAAATCGTTACGTTCAAACTGTCAAATTTGCGTTAACGTCAGCCGTAAAACTTTACCGGGCGATTCTCACCCGAATCGTTCTTTTATTACAGAAACCAAATTAAGGTAATCGTTCATAAACGATTCGTTCGAATGATTTCTGGGGGTTACTACGAAAAGCGTCTCGATAATCGATCTAACTGTTTACATGACTTTCGATCATATTCTTGCGCTAACAATGTCACGAAGCGGAACCAACTTCGTTGTTAGAGCACAAATCCATTTTTCGGGAACAATGGGTGTAGACTGTAGATGATCCAAGTTCGTTTTTAACCCCCGACGCAGCGCAAAGAGGGGTGTTATAAGTTTGAGGTCTGTCTGTCTGTCTGTCTGTCTGTACATATATATTCGTAGTGCCTAAACGGATCAGGCGATTTCACTGCGGTTTTTTTTTAATTGAAAGCTATATTAATAGAGATGATTCTTAGCCACGTTTGATGAAAATCCATCCGGCCATATAAGGAGATGGTCAACTGCCTGTCGAAACGGAAAAAGATACAGACGTGGTGCTTTGACTAAAATAATGTGAACCCTGGGCAAAGTTAGGTGGCGATAAAAAGAACAAAATGGCGGCAAAAAAAATTGCCGCCAAAAATTAAGTTGTTTCCGATTTGTTTGGCTGAAATTAGCGTTTTTTTTTATTTTATGTGTAATTTAAAAAGGATGTTATAAAAATAAAATTTTTAAAATATTAAAAATTCTGCCACAAAAAAAACATTAAAAAAATGGGACCACAAAATGAGAAGTAGGTACTAAAAGGGTTATATTATTGTTTGGGTTACGTTAGAGTTCTTTTCTTGTGTCGTGGGCTTTTAAAATTTTAATTTACATTATTTTAGACATTTTATATGTTACTAAGCGGAATGGTTGTCGTCCGATTATCATGGATAGACTTTCGGAGTAGGTCCTCTAAATCGATTCGTTCGGGAACAGTGTCTAGTTTGTTCCAACCGTGTCCGAAGTGAGCGGGATGGGACAACTTCCGGAATAAATGTGGAAAGTTTCCGGGCTAACTAAGCGGGGCTGTTGGCTAATGCAAAAGCTTTATTTCTTCCCCACATCCAACAGGACGACGTTTGGTGCCTTGTTATGTAAATTTACAATGAACTATGCTACCTGCGGTCACAGTTTTGGTGGAAACTTTTCCTATTTGCTTAAAAAAAGTTGGGTACATTAATTATGAACTTTGCAAGCATAACTCGTGTTTTAAAACTTAACGTTTTTCCTGGTTTTTGTGCCTTAGTTAGTGTAGTTTCTTATGTAATTAGCATTGTCATTAAGCGTTGATATACGGGGTGTTTGTTAAAGGATGGGGGAGGATAATTCAGGGGGTGAAAGTAAGTACCCATCATTACATACAACTTTTACTTTGTGACCAAGTGTGATATCACGAAAAAAATCGGCTGTTCCATACAAAAGTGCAATACTGAATGGGCCAAAACGTATGAAAAAGCTGATTTTTTTCGCAATGTTGCACTTGACCCATAGTAAAAGTTGTTTGTATTGATTTGTACTTTCACTCCCTGAAGCATGTCCCATCTTTAAACAAACATTCTGTATAATGAAGCCCTTTTTGTAGAATTCTCTTTTAAAACATGAGCTATTTGTGACAAGTTTTTGTTACAGGTTTTGCTAATGATGAATAAAAAAGGTGTAAGTAATTATTGTTTTGGACAGTTGCAATTGAAAAAATCAAAGTTTAAAATTAACGATATCTTAAAGATCCAAAAACCAGTGCAATCGTGATTTGCTACAACGTTTTCAACTGGCTTTAAATGATTTAATTCCAAATTTGAAATCATTTTAATGTTATTCCGTTTCTCACACTTATTTGACTTTCAAAATTAACACAATAGTTTAAGTGAAATATCCGTACTGCCTAGTATGGACATTTCATTTCCTTGTACAAGAAAACCGCGGAACTGAACGACTGTCAATTCGTCACGAGTATTTTAACCGATTTATACCTGAAGCTTTTTCCGGGGAATTTCCGTTTAAAGTGACCCGTCGGTTTTAATTAGGCTTGGCTAGTCTGTATAATAAAATACTTTTAATTTTCATGAATACACATACTATGTAATAAAAATAAATACAGATTTGGATATTCTGAGAATTGGCTACAACAGTAGACCTTTTGACGTTAGGATGATAAATGAATGGCTTATGTATTCATATTATTGTGACCGACGATTTATTTTTATAATAAGTGGTCATCGATTCGATCTAAGCGCCAAATAACTAATTAAGATCAAGGCAAAGAATGTTGGGTTGATGATATTTTCATAATAAATTACAATCGCAGATCAAGAAAAGGAAGGTAAAATCAATTGTAAATTAATAATGATAATAATAACATAACTTTGTATATATTTAAAATGTGATAAAGATGATAATAATAATAAATTTCTTACAAACACACCAATTATCTAGCACATAAGTACCTATATGTCACTAAGAAACTGTGTTACGCAAACTAGATAACGTATAAATATATAGGTACTACATACTTTATTAATTATTATATTAATTAATTATTATATTACTATATACTTTATTATATATATTATTTAAAGCACGATATCAAATAAAACAATTTTCTAAACATTAAAATTCAGCCCATAAAGTCTATAATTTACGGCGTAAACAAAACACGCTCAGCCATTGTTAAATTAAACAGGACGATTGACCTTTTAGTATCGAAGCGGCTGTTGTAGCTAAAAAGAAAAACCAGACAAATTGGATTAATGCTGATCCCACTGGCTTCACTCCACCTAGTGTGAAAACATTGAGTTTCCCACTAATTGGAAGTGCATTAGGCAGTTGTTTATTATTCGTTTGTTCGTGACCGACTTTCATAATTAGCTTTTTATTTAATAAGTGTTGCATAATGTTTAGAACAACATTTTGAAAAAGGAATAGCTACTTTTTAGAGCTGGCTGTTTATGAATTTCCTTTAAATCCGTAAAAATGTGGTTTTATTTCTACTTCGTTACTACCGGTTTTTATTTAAAAACAGGAACTGTCACCAAAAGCAATAACCAATAACTCTTGATAAGATACGAATTTAAGTTATAGTTTTCAGAATCACTTTGTTAGTACCTATTATAGGTATTTGTTTTATTTAATCTGATTGATAGAGTCATGAGTATTTACTATACCTTCAATCATGCCTCTTGATTGTCTAACTCGAATAGCGATCGCTTTCAGTTTGAAATATATTGTACGTGCAGTTGACGTTTACGCGAAGTGCAAACTAAACGCAAGCAAACGTTGATATTGCCGTAAGTTAAAAACTACGCGAGATCGTTACGTACACTGTGCGGGTTTTTCTAACGGCTGTGATACAGTGATAAATAAATTTTTAATTAATAAATAATAATAACGTCAAAAAATTAGCGCGATACCGTTTTTGATACGGTTTGAGGTTTGCGTGACGTGTGCGTCGTTATGTCATTACGGCAATATGAAGTCAAACATCATGACGCAAACGTGATCAAGACGCGCTGCATAGAAATACGGCGATCGACCCGCTGTACAAGCCCTTATTTAATTTAATATCATGTTTAATCCAATAACTCTATGACATGAAAGCTTTTATAAGAACGAAGATATGCTTTGTTTCATTGTTATTCAATGAACTTGAATGAATGATTCAACTTATAAGATCGAGTAACCAACCAAACAGAAGTATGTCTGAATCCAGACATTCAGTACAAGCCTTAAACAATTCTAAATTCTATGCCAGGCAAATTCTAAATTAATCATAGTTTAGTTTACCTAATATCAAAAATTTAAAAAAAATTGAAAAAAATCGACCCGTCTCACTACCATACATCCCATCGGAGCTTGTAGCTGAGACGGGTCAATTTTTTTCTAAATATTTCATTTTCAATTTTTCAATAATAAAAATTGCATTGTGAATGCAAGAAAGTAAAAATTTAAATAAATATCAAACATTTTCTATTGTCACATATTTTTAGTAAGAAATGCTTGGTTTTATTGTTCACAACCAAAACCGAAATAGTTACCGTCAATAATAATAACAAACGTCTACGTTTGGTAAGCGTTGAAAGAGCTTAGAACTTCGTATGCCAAATATCTAGCACAAAATCTCCATCCCACGGCAGGCTTAATCCATAGTGATGTTAGTATTCGGAATTTACTGCAGCAATCCATTTATGTATGAGAATTCTAACAGAACTATGCCCTCTCTGTCAGCTGCAGGACATGAAGAAATCTTTCAGAATACATTGATAAAGACTAAAATAATAAACTAAAAATTCATTTGGGACGAATCACACCACACCTATTAAAATAGAGTTAGAAAATTTAAAATAATTATAGTGAGATATCGTTATGATTTTTAGAGCTTTATAATTATCATCACACTCTAAATTGTATATAATTATGATGTGTGGAAATAGTCACTAAAGCTTTAATAAATGTGGCTCTTCCACCCAATAGCAAGAAAGTAGTTTTAATAGGTCTAAAATTCTGTCACGTATTTATTCGTAAGATTCAGAGACCAAAGTAATTATAAATAAAATTTGTTTTCACAGATAATTTTAAATTAACTGCAGTAATGCAGTTACACATTTATGCTGCAAAATTCTCACAAACTACCTATCTCAGCTTGCGCCTGCAGGACATGAAGTGAAACTTTCAGAATACATTCTGAAATAACAGAGGCACACTGCTCGCCTTTTCTCCGTATTTCAATGGATATTATTAGCATATTTAAATCGTCACCGAAATATAATATATTCTGCTGAATTTGTGACAGCTTGAGTTTAAAAAGAATGAAGTTAGATGCGCTTTGATTATAGACATCGGGTTCAATGTTGTTATAATAGAATAATAAATTAATAATCTTGCAAGTTTGATATAAATAAAACCACCTGCTCGACTTTTCTCTGTATTTCAATGGATAATATTAGCATATTTAAATCGTCACCAAAATATAATATATTCTGCTGAATCTGTGACAGCTTTAGTTTAAAAAGAATGAAGTTAGTTACGCTTTGATTATAGACCTTTGGGTTAAATGTTGTTGGAATAGAATAGTGAATGCATCTTACAAATATAGAATAATTTACCAAAAATTTCTGAAAGGCCGCCACCTCATTTGTTTTCCCTGTAAAGTGAAACTAAATAACATGTTAAACCTATCATCATTCGGTTGGTAACAGTGTCGTTATTGGGTTGGATTTATATAAAACCACCGATGTTGTCTAACGGCCAGAATTAATAACCTATCCACAGATAGGGATAGGTGCGATCCAGATTAGTTGCTAGGCAACACCTAGCAACACCCTGGCAACTGTCGTTAATTCTATGTTAATATCAAGCGTTGCATAGCAACTAATCTAGATCGCACCTATCCCTATCTGTGGATAGGTTATTAATTCTGGCCGTATGTGATACACACCACCACCGGTATCAGACCCAGATGTCCCGGGTTCGATTCCGTACAGTTCCGAGTACATATTGTATTCGGTTTGGTCAGTGGTAGGGCTTGTTCAAAGTCCGCCTGGCTTAGCTACCACCATCTTATCTAAGTCTTTCGACGATGCCACCAACAACAAAGTTTTCAGCATTGTTATGTTCCGACATTTAGAGATAAGATAGCCAGTTCCTCAGTAATTGAGTATTCCGGGAGTAGTGCGCTTTCGCCTTCAGCCTTATCATCACTTAACATCAGATGTGATGAAGGATAAGAGCTACATCGGTTTGAATAAAAAAAACTAGGTCGCGACTTTACATCGTCGAACTCTTCTTCTATTTTCAGTACTCATAAGTGATATTGAAAGAAAAAAATCACGAATAAAATTTTCATCTGACGCATTTATCCATTAGCCCGTTACACGCTTTTAGACTTATTTTCTATACATATCCTGTGTTGTTTTCCATGGTTTCAATCTAAATATTGACAAACCTGACTTAGTCATTCCTCATTTATAATATTGCACATAAACTAAACGCGAGCAGTGACTTCAAAAATATTGTTATCTTTAGTCAAAAACCGGATTATAATCTTTGCGGAGTTCGAAACGTTTAACCGTCTTTTAACACAGAAAGAGACGGGGGAAATGACTTTGTTCTATACTATGTAGAGATTATAATGGAAAAATAAGCTGAAGTTAAGTTAAGACCTCACGTAAGCTGTTGCATGCCTTATCTATGAAATCATTAAAAAACGATTAGGGCTTGTTCTACAAAAAGCCAATCGCGTACTGACTGCCAATATGTTCAATACAAGCAGCTGCCAATAACGACAGTGTTGCCAACCGAATGATGATAGGTTTAACATGTAGATACTTTAGTTTCACTTTACAGGGAAAACAAATGAGGTGGCGGCCTTTCAGCAATTTTTGGTTTGTATTCATGTATTCATGATGAGTGATGCGCAAGTTAAGGCGATACTCGGAAAAAATATGCTGAAGCGAGATAGCAATGAGAAAACGACGCGCGCGGGAGCGAGACCGATTTTGCAGACTAGGCAAAAAAAGCCAAAATATCACTTCGTATTAAAAAACTGCAGCGATTTTTGAAAAATGCTTCTATACGATCCTAAATATTAGGGGTGTCCACTTATTAAACCAATTTCCAATAGTGTATGTAACCCCATTTAAGAATAATCTTGAATTTTCGTATTTTTTAGAGGTCTTTTCGAAAAGAAAAAGTGTCGAGGCATAATCATAAAATCGTGTTTTTGAAACTATACGATTCTAGATAAAGGTATGAAGAAATATATACCTTATTACCAGATTTGTAACAACTGTAACCGTCCTATAGTTTTAAATCAAAAATTCCATACTTTTTCCGAGTAGCGCCTTAAATAAGCCGTTGGACCTTGCTGCATTTTCAACTTATCAACCTAATGATTGGTTAACCAAACAAAAGTTATTGCTTTATCGATATTTAATTTTTTTTCTAAGAAATTTATTTAGATCTTCAATTATTTAATTCGGAATCTGTGTCTGATGCCCAAAAAAGTAAATTAGAACTATAAGACTTAAGCCAGCAGATTAAACCCATAAACTGTATAGAATCCAATCTATGGCGAATAAACTTCGAAGGCTGTCGGTCTCACTAAAGCAATAAAGCTTTTTATAGTGCATTTAACATTTTGGACGTAATATATTCTGATCGCGTCTGTAGTTTAGTTGTGAACTAGTATTGGTGCTTTGGGACTAGAGTGAAATTTCAGGAAATCCAATACACCAACTGTGCTATAATTGGTCGTGATAGAAAATATCGTCTACTAGCTTTCCGCCCGCGGCTTCGCCCGCGTGGACTACACGACGTTATCCCGCGGGAATGTGATGTTTTTCCGGGATAAAAAGTAGCCTATGTTCCTCTCCAGGCTACAAAGTATCTGTGTCCCAAATTTCAGCCAAATCCGTTCAGCCGTTATGGCGTGATTGAGTAACAAACATCCAAACATCCAAACATCCAAACATCCAAACATCTAAACTTTCGCATTTATAATATTAGTAGGATATTCTTAAGACAATAAACATTATTCGTAGAAAATCATAAATTACCTGAAATTTGGAAATAACACAACAACAGTAGTGTACAAACTATACAAATTTCATTCTTCTACAAGTGAAAAACACGGATTTCACTACTATTTGTCATGAAATTCAAAATTCAATATTTTTTTATTCAATTTAGGTTGAGGTAACAACACTTATGAACGTCAAAGAAGCTACGCCATCGGTTCGCAAATCCTACGGCGTGAGACCTTGCGAGAAGAACCGGCAAGAAACTCGTCAAAGGCAATCTTTTTCTCCCTGTTTTATTTCATACAGAGTCGTCAAATTGAAAAATTACCTTCACACATTACTTAGTAAGGCCACTTTCCATCACAAATAGAGAATACTTAATTAAATTAGTTACATTTGCTCTTACATATTATCACATTATATAAGGTGTTGTACAAATACCCGCCGGAACTTAAGGGGCAGGTCAGGCAAACCGTTTAAACATAAAAGAAGAAAAAAAATTTTTTTTTTGTTAATTCATCATTTACTTTTGCTAACCCCGCATAATTTTGTCTCTTCCGTTTTGATATGGAAATAAATCTGTAAAGGCTTCTGTATTGCCTGGCCACAGATGGTATGAGTGACTATAGTTTTAGTTTGTGATATAAAAATGTACTTACATAAAATTAAATTTAATCAGGTCTTGTTGATTAAAGTGCACCAGCTGTTAATTCTACCTAATAAAGTTAAATTAAACACTTCGTTTTACTACTCAGAGCTATGAAAGTTATTGTTTGTTCTGTTTATTGTTAGCCATTAGCCAAAACAACTTTAGTTCACTAACGCATCTAAAATTTTGTTTTACAACAGGAGCTTAAACTTTCCAGTTAAAATTTGTGCTTAAGTTATATGATTTGCATAATTAATCGTAAATTAGGTATATAACTGTTTTACGTCCGTCCAAAGAAAAGTATATACTTGGGAGCCCCTCATTAAAATGAATAACTTGTGCTAATACAAATGAACCCAGCTTGAAATGTAGGGCAAATTTTGTTTACCGCTCTAAGCCCAAGTGCTTTTGAACTCAAAACTTTGTAAATAAGGAAGCAACTTGATTTTAGGTTCAGTGCGTTATATCTTTTATAGCGTAGGCCATGGAAGAGTGAAACGAAAAGAAACGAGGTTCAATTTGTACATACCGTACAGGCCGTACAGTATGTGATAGGTAATATTTTCGTTTTCACCACAAAACTCAAGATAGCTTTTAAAAGTAGTAAATGGGCGGGGGCCAAAACTTTAAAACTTACCCTTTGCGACAAACTGACCCAGCTCTGTAGGTAGCTCAGCGGTCAGAGTAGTCGCCCGGACAGGTTTCTAGTTTGATTCCTGCCAGAGCTAGTTGGGAGGCAAATCTTTTAGTTTTCTAATGTTTAAAAATAATATTGAAAATAGCATTGCGAATACACCAAAATAAATAAATTATTTGTTCAGTAGTTGTACTTGGTTACCTAAAAGTTCGTAATGGACGTATGGACACTGAGCTAGTATAATAAATAACTTCTTTTTTTATTAATCCGTCAGAAATCTAATCCTTGGCTGCGACAACGGTTAGAGTAGCATTTTGCTTTGCACGTTTCCACTTTTAGCGCTGGGGGTAGTGTCGTGTCTTCAGATTATCAAAATTAAAAAAAAACAATGACATGGAAGTACTGAAGCGCGTCAGGTTATAATATTTTTCATGCTCCAACATGTCTCTGATATGAAATATATATTATCTGACGATTTGCGTGGTGGTCATAGGGGCTGTTCAATGAACCCTACTGCTGCTCAAATTTCTTAATCTGACGATTTGGAAGTGACGCAAACTCGCAGCGAATTTATGAAAATGTAAAAAAATCTCCTTCTTGTAATACTCGAGCGTATCATGATGTCCCAGTCACGCTGACCAAACACCTGACGATTATTTTGAGGGGTATCGTTAAGTTGACGATATGATTTTTTTTTATTACTCATATTAGCACATCCTCATTCATCACTATATCAGCAGCCTCCGTTGTGGAAGTCACAGGTGCATCATCATTTCTTTTTAAATTGGCCTGGAGCTGTTTTTCAGCAACAAGTACACGTTTTTCAGCAGCAACATCACAAATACAGCAACAGGGCAATTTAAAAAGAAATGATGATGTATAAGGCGGCTGAACTGACAACTTTGCTTTCATTCTTCAACTTCAACAACAAAGGTTAAGCTTCAAGTTAAAAAATGTTTGAATTGGGTGAAAAGAAATAACTATCCCTTCCTTATTCAAGAATAATTTGGGTTCCTTTACATGAGTCATTCAGAATTTTTTTTACATACAGAAAGGTAACAACCACACCCAGTATTCTACCCATGGAAATTACTCTTCAGAACGTAATAACTTTGAGGCAACAAAGGTGAAAGGGACACTGATGCACGCTTGCTCGTATAATGTATGCAAACGACCGGGCCTTCACTAACTCTTTACAAGTTGCCGAAATGTTCACGTTTTGGGTAACACTGAAAGCAGGAGATTCTCAAATCTTCAATGCAATTAACAATTACTCACACCTGAGTTTTATGAAAGGCGCTGCTTTAATTCCTGCTTTTAGACGACCTTTTTACGTTAAAGGCGAAATTTTAAGCTTAAATTATACAGCTTAGTGTATTTTGCTTTTGTCTTCAACATTAAACAACGAGCTTAGCCTCAAGTTTAAAATTTTTGAATAGGGTGAAACGAAATAACTATCCTTTCCTTATTCAAGAATAATTTGGGTTCCTTAACATGAGTCATGCAGTTTTTTTTTCTATACAGAAAGGTAACAACCACACCCAGTATTCTACCCATGGAAATTACTCTTCAGAACCTAATAACTTTAAGGCAACAAAGATGAAAGGGACACTGGTGCACGCTTGCTCGTATAATATTACTCATAAACAGTTGCCGAAATGCTTACGTTTTGGGTAACACTGAAAGCAAGAGATTCTCAAATCTTTAATGTAATTAAAAATTACTAACACCTGAGTTTTATGAAAGGCGCTGCTTCTAGACAACCTATTTAGGTTAAAGGCGACTTTTAACCTATTATTATACACCTTAGTTCTCCATGATCAAAGTAAAAGTAATGACATGGCTAAATATACTGTCAGGCTTTTTTGTAACAAACAAAGGCCCTGGGGAACAGCAAATATGATGATGATGATGATTGATGAGATTGAGTAAATGTTTATATGAAACTTAGGGGACCCAATGAACTGGTAGGTATAAACAGACCTTAAAACGGTAGTAATTAAGCGGCCATGGACGCAGTCTTGTTTAGAACGTCAGTAACAAAATTACTACTTTTATTTTACAATATTTTTTTAGCTTTTCTTCTTCTTCTTTTTCTTCTTCTTTTCTTTTTTAAGATTTTCGCCATTATTTTTATATACATCACTCCTGAACTATTGCGAATATAACAAAAAAAGTATGCCAATCGGTCAAGCCGTTTCTGAGTTTAAGCGAGACTAACGAACAGCAATTCATTTTTATGAAATAGAATAAGTGAAAAATTGAAAATGAAGTATTTAGAAAAAATTATGATCCGAGGAAAAAATCGACCCGTCTCACAACCAGCTCCGATGGGACTCGAACCCACGACCTTTCGCTATCCGGGCAACTGCTCTTACCACTGAGCTACGGAGTCGTTTGGGCAGTGGTTAGAGCAGTCGCCCGAATAGCGAAAGGTCGTGGGTTCGAGTCCCATCGGAGCTGGTTGTGAGACGGGTCGATTTCTTCTAAATACTTAATTTAAAATTTTTCAATAATAAAAATTGCATTGTGAATGCTAAAAAGTAAAATTTAAATAAATAGAATAAGTACGTATACAAAAAATTCATTTTGCGTAAAAACATCAAATCTAATAGGTCACTGTCAACCTATTTTCTTGTTTTGCCTTAATTGTTTGTATAAAATGTGTGTGTGCAAGTCAATAAATGTATTTCTTCTTTCTTCTTTCTTTCTAAAAATTATATAGTTAAAGGAGAAACGTATCAAGTAGTAGAAATAAAATCAACTTAGAAGAACTCTTACGAGTGTGGAACTTTCTCTTTGAAAATTTATGTAACTTTCTTTTAATATGAAAAACTATAAACTTCCGTTTTAAGGACTCATAAGTATAACTAAAGTTGCAGTCACTTCAATACAGCAACTTAGGTATTATAAGTTTAGCCTAGTCTGTCTCGAGATTTATTGATAAGGCTAAAGTTGGCCAAATAAGTTTTCGGTAAGTTTACTTGAAAACTATATATTTGCTGAGAATGTTAACCAGTTTATGCAGAGTAAAGAAACACCTTAATTGTACATTGCTGTTACTGAACTACACTAAATAATGTAAAATACTAAGTAATGTGTAATTTGAAATTTTTTAAAACATGTTCTATACTTCTTGTTTTATAGGAACTTCATTAATTTACATTCTTGTAATGTAATTGAAATATTTAAGTTCGAAGAATTTTATAAGCATTATAATACAAAATAATAATCACCTAATTTAAGTGATCGCAGTTAATACAAAACTTAATTTAAAGTTTTCATATTACTTTAATTAAACTTGATTTTTTATTATCATAGTATATAATAAGAAAATTCACAGCATCCAATACAGGTATTAAAAATTCAGCGAATCGCGAGCATATTTAATTTAACATGTGCAACTTTTACCCGAATAAAAAGTGTCGCTGACTGGGATACCACTTTACCGCGGAATTTCATGTAAAAGCTTTAATTAATTAAGGTCGTCTGAAATCCTCCCGACTGACAATAGTGAGCGTAATTATGAGCCCCATTTTACATCGCTTTAGCGATTTAATAACACTTCCTATAATGGCAGACGATTCGTTCAGTTAATTGAGAATATAAACTTAGAGTAATATTTTACCTTTTTTATTTTTTTGGCTCTTAAATGTTTTATCTTCAGCCTTTTAATGTCCCCACTGTTGGGGTACACATGGTTATATTACGACCGATTTTACAAAGGGGTAGGATACCCGCCTTCTGCGCCAGAGGTCTCGGGTTCGATTCCCGAACAAGACAAATATTTGTGTGCATGAACATGTCTATTTGTCTTGGTCTGGGTGTTTTCTATGTAAAGTATGTTTGTATTTACAAACAAAAAGTATTAAGGTATATATTTATCCGTAATCAATTTTTCCATGACAAATTTCATAATGAAATTTTCATGGGCTTGGATAAATTGGTGTGATTGGTGTGGGTTGTAACGACTACAAACGCAGCCGGGACCAACGGCGGAACGTGCCTTCCGAAGCACGGAGGAGCTAAAGATGATCAATTTTTGGTCACCTATCGCGTGACCGTCCGACGCGGAGTTTTCGCGTTGTCGGAGTCGTGGTTGTTTAAGATTTTCAATTTGTGTCAAATAGTGGCGGATTTACCAGTAGGCTGAGTATGTAGACTAAAGTCTATAGTGGCAGATATTTTGGGGGCAAACTTCGCGAATATTTTGTTAATGTCACTTATATGCCTATGATGAGCGCTCAATTCCATAAAGCTCTTTACTGCACCCCCCTGTGTCGAATCAAATTCTTACTAGTCTATTTAGGGTATTTTGAGCTCTGTGTTCAGCTAAATCGGAAGCTTTAATAAAGTGTACGAGCCTTAAGTTGCTTAAACGTCCCAATTAAGAGCAAGCTGGCAAACCATTGCGCTTTGGGCTGCTTGAAATGTATTACAACATTTAATTGTGTATTTCTAGTGTCCTAAGTTAATATTTTTATACGATAAGTAACAAACAATGAAAGTCAAAGACGGAGAGGGATCAAGGACTGTATAAAAACAAAATGTCTTTTCTAAGCGTACAGAAGATAAATCTGTGATACACAAAAAGAGTCACGCCTTATATAAGAACGAGACAAATGCAGTAATTGTCAGTTCTCTAGGGGAAATTCTCATCAAAGTGGATCCCTACTTTATTTTATGTAGCTTTTGGCGAGGTCAGTCAGAGAATAAGATGTCTACGTTAATTTTGATTCAAACTTAAGCTTGTGTTTTTTTTACTCAGTTCAAACTTTGTTGTGATTTTAGACGCAACTCAATTACCTAGTTAGAATGTATAATTTAAAATGACGTATGCTTAGCTTCGACATCTTATTTCAAAACAATTGGGAAGAGCAGCTAACTTAAAACTTTGATTGACAATTAATGCTTCCAAGAGAGGTCTTTGTTGCTCAATGACGACAAACGGCTGAAGGGATCGGTGGATAGTGTGGATTTGCATTTTAGGCTACTTTTTTCCGACATTCCTACTGGAACACAAACTACGAGGGTAAATCCGTAGGACGCATTTAGTTTGTAATGAATATTTTGTCTTCACTTTACATTCACTTCGCATTCAAATAAAAGTATTTTTATGAAATTCAAAACGAACAAGTGAAAGTCAAGGGAAATAGAAGATCGAAGTCTTATGTGAGTTGATGATAAAATAATATTTCATTTACATCGAGTTTTCTATTCGTCTGAATAACTTTGA
This sequence comes from Crambus lathoniellus, assembly GCA_949710035.1. Classification (NCBI taxonomy): domain Eukaryota; kingdom Metazoa; phylum Arthropoda; class Insecta; order Lepidoptera; family Crambidae; genus Crambus; species Crambus lathoniellus. Next base: position 10,199,295 of record OX453309.1, on the reverse strand, counting down.
CACTTTCAAATTAAATTGGAGGCTGAACGAATTGAGGAATTAAATCTCATGACGTAATAACGAAGGAATGAAATCCTCTTGACCCACTTTCTATACTTAGGTACTTCTATTCTAATACATTTGGCGAAACTTGTATTTTGATATCTTTCTTAGTATCTTATATTCTTGCATACATGAGTAAATTTAATTTGACATAATTCTCCATTGAGATTTTAAATTATTTTATGCATTCACAATTTTTCCTCTAAGTAATTCTTAATTTTTTTCCTATCTTTTTCTTTCTCCTACTAGTTGTGCAAAATTGAACTAAAGTGAAAAGAATTTGGTTGTTTAATGCATTAAATTATTAAAACAACAACACACACATACAATCGAGAGAAATGTGTAAGTATCCAGGTGTTGTATAAAATACAATCCATATCCATAATATGTGTTCCTACGTGTTTGTTTGTCTGTGTGTTTATCCGTCTTTTACATCAAAATGGGGCATCGTATTGACGTGACTTTTGGTATGGGGATAGTTTAGTAGCTGAAAAGTGACAAAGGCTACTTTTTATCTCGGAAAATATAACATTCTCGTGGGATAGCGCCGTGTAGTCCACGCGGGTAAAGCCACGGGCGGCAGGCTAGTCTTTTATATATTCCAGACAACTCACGCTAAACAAACCAGTATTTAGTTAATTTGATTCTGAGGGACGTTAATTTCATTCTGTGGAAACATGTCGTATTCGTCATTACACTTTGGGAAAGAGACCATCTTCTGTATGTGATCTTTACAATGTAGGAACAAAACAAGACGACAAATGGAACTTGTAAACGCTTATGTTGTAGGTAAATATTAACTTTTCAGCTCGAGATTTCTTAAAGATTTGTAAGATTTAAACGATACATCTAATACCTTCTTCATCTTCTTTTCGTGGTAACGGTAGATATGTTACATTATGATGTTTTACCTGGAAGTGCGACTCTGTATGAAATATGACAGGGAGAAAAAAAAAGCCCTTGGCGAGTTTCTTGCCGGTTCTTCTCGTTACAAGGCCTCCCGCCGTAGGATTTGCGAACCGATAGCGTAGCTTCATTGACGTTCACAAGTGCTGTATCAGCCTAAAATGAATAAATGATTTTGATTTTGATGATCAACCACTCTCAGACTGGCTTCACAAAGATCTTGTTGGGCGCAAGCAGTGGGGAGGTTTGGGCAGCAGATCATGTGCTCCGTGGTGTCGAAATCTTGCAATTCATTAAAGACATTGTGTTGTTGTCATTTAATTTTGGCCCATTACATGGACGAATTGGACCAGCCCCCAGATTTAAAATGCGTCGGAAACGCTCCCAACAGTGAACTGTATGCACTGTCTCTGTTACTCACCATAGAAAAGACAAAGCATATAATTCGAATCCGATACCGTTTCAGATGGATTGTGAATCAGGGGGCAGAACAAGTATTTTGTTAACCTACAATAATACTTAAATTGCAAACTTTATTACAATGGCATCCTAAATACAGAAACGAAACTATTCCACTGTATTTTTTGTTAATTTGCAACTCGTTATGTTGGTGATACTTAATTAATCTACCTAACTTCAACTTCAAACTACTTCGAAAAATGCTGTAAATAATTTCAAGGACACTCAAAATTATACCAATTAGGTTTAAATGATGTTAATCTTTCCATTACATTCGAATAAATTTTGACACGTGCACGTATATATATAACAATAGGCTGTCACTTTAACTGTTCGGTCCTATTAAAAGTTGGTAAGCTAAAAGGCAACCGGAAGAATGAGGTCATGACCTGGAAATTAGTTGGGAGTATTTCAAAGTCCTGCTCTTCGTTGTAATTAAACTTTCACGTCTGATTAGTTACATTTTAAAACATTTTTATCGAAGTAATGTTGGTAAAGTCATATTTGGACCTACTGAACCTATTTTGTCAATTCTTTCACCGATACACGGCTTCATTATTCTTTATTATTCCCATAAAAAAGAACTATAGTTTAATAAGCTAAGATTCATTAATGGATCTGCCGTTCCATTCGTGTGAAATTCTTTGGTATCTTGCTCGCTGTGATTCAGATTTTCGTTGTTGAAAGTAGCGTTCTAAGTAAGACCTTACTTACTTTACCATATCAAAGCCATATTCAGCAAAATTGGTTTCGTTAGTGGTCAAAATGTGAAAGTTTACAGGCAATCGAGTACTTGTAACTTCAACGAAGCTTTTACATACTTAAAACAAGATTATTGTCCACTTTTCTCTGCAAGTTTCACTCACAACAACCGTCAAAAGCACATTGACCTAATTGATTTTTCCTTTTCACATAAAAATCAAATAAGTATTCATCGTCTTATAGGCTACAAAGTTTACGACCGGCAAAGCGCTGCCGATAAATAAGACGAAAGAAACTGAACGATTCAATAAAATCTCACTCTTTACGTGCTGCAGATTACACAGTAAACGGAAACTCTCTTAATATAATCGACTTCAATTTCATAATTTAATTGAATTCTTTTGGCATAAAACGGACCACGAATGTATTTAACATTTTATGCCGCGGCCGCACTATGCTCCTTGCGTTCGCGTTGCCGTGAATATTTGCCCTATCAGGCACTCATTGCCGCCCCTATGTCTCGCACTATGCTCTTTCCGTTTGCGTTGCCGTGAATATTTGCCCTAGCAGGCACATTTTCGCCTATTCGCTTTGCCGCCCTTTTGTCTAAATCTATGCTCCTTGCGTTTGCGTTTTCGTGAATATCTGCCCCAGCAGGCACACATTCGCTTTGCCGCCCCTTTGCCTCACACTAAAAGCCCGACAGACGTTAGGTACTCGTTACATACCTTGCCACTCTTTATTTTCCTCTCGATTCGACAAGCGTGTGACCGCAGTATTGGCAGTCCAAAAAGTAGGTACTAAAGTACTTTTACCGTTCCTGATTTCTTGAATGAAACGATTTTCTTCACTGGCTTTGTAAGAGTTTAATAAATATCCAATCAGTGAAAAGTTATAACTTTTTAAGAAGCAACTGTCCTCGCAAGATTTTATTTCTCAACGGGCCATAAACCCACCACGCGGGTTCAATGTGGATTGGCAAAACTAATAATCATCTTTATTTATAAGCTTTTAAAAGTACGCAAAATATGTTCACATTAATTCAAAACAGGCAAATTAATAAGATTACAAAAAAGCGAGCAAGCGGCGCTTAATTAAGTAATGTATGTAACCAAAAGTATTCGTTTCACGCAGAAGTTTAGCCCTCTAATCTCCCGTAACGTACGCGTTCGCGTTCAAAACGGATATTAATGTGCTTAATGCGTGTCAAATATTACTTAATACGAACTCAAGGGCTGCTCAAATATTCAAATTGAATTTTGTATCGCGAAAATATTGTTAAGGACACGCGTGGTATTGGAATACACACGTTTGTTTGTAAGCTGATTTTTAGAGGATGTTTTGTTCCAATTTGATAAGGGAATAAAGTTAACACTTTCAGATAGAAATAATAAATTTATTTATTCCAGGATCCAGTTGAGTTATTCTTATTAACTCTGTATAGGAAATGATCAATTCAATGGTGTTTTGTTTCTTTCGTCAAAACCCTTGAAGTTTAAGAGGGGGTTTAAAGGCAAATCGCCAGTCTTAGATATGATTTTTACAATACAAATTAAACCACGAATTATTTGGAAAAAAAGTTTATAGATATTACATTATACTTGAAAGGGACTGGACTAAGTGAAAACATAAATTAACAACATTTTGTCGATAAAAAAAAAACACAAATTTCCTGATCTAATAAACACATCTTAGATTTCTGCGCGAACTGTCCATATAAATAAAACACTTTCACGGATTTTTTCACGCAATTTATTCAACAACTTGGTTAAATTTTAGTTGTTTTTTGAGTTTTTTTTTTTTTTGTTTATCCGACGTTTCGGCACCTTTCCAGGGGCCGTGACCACGGCGAAATCCGTGAAAGTGTTTTATTCTGATCTAATTTTCAGCTTAATAAATTTATTTTCATTATGACGCATATTTGCATATTACTGAGCCAATATTTTAATACATAATATTAAATTATATTATCTAGCGACCCTATTAACGATTTGCAAAAATAATGTTTTTTTACGAGTAATTCAAATAAAACTAATTCGGTGTTTACTTTTTCTGTTTTTTTGTACTTATGTGATTTTTTTCTAGGTTTATACCCCTTCTATTAGATCCATCTGCTGTACATCCTTTGCATAACATTTAGATAACATCGTTCTCCCGTTGTAATGGTTAGAAATTACAATTAGATGTCGGTTGTCAGTACTTTATTTAAATTAAAAGTGCATTAATAAGAGCGTACAAAGGCCTCGCTTTTGCTTGTATCCCTCTTAAAATGAAATGTTTTTCACACTCGTAAATATCTAAAATGAACCCTTTCTCGTGCTTTTATACAAATTAAAAAAACAATTTGAAGCGAAACCCTCGTAATAAAACTCGTACTGCACATTTTAAAATGACCAAATTGTACCGAAAAATGTACCGCCATTTGTTTTCTTAAGCTCATTTTCGTGCCTGAAAATCCTTTAGGGCAGTTTATCAAATCATAAATAAAGTAGCGTGAGCGCGTCGAAGTAAGGTTTTGCTAGCATTTGGAAGTTTTTCTTGTAAATTTCTTTAATAGGCCTTGTTATAAGTTACGACATAACATTCGAGAGTACTAGAAGCAATTCCACGATCGTTTATACCGCTATTGTGCGGAACTCATTCAGGCTTTTGTTGGGCTGACAGTGAGAAATCATAAGGCCGAGACGGCTCTGGTCAGGAGTAGTTTTCAATTTGGCTTTTATGAAATCCCCGGTAAGGTGGAATTTCATTTACTACTAACAATAATCAGTCCACTACATCTGTCAGCGATGGCAATATTTTTTCTACGAAAATTCTCTCGCTGATCAAAAAAGTTTCTATATCTGTCAAATCCAGGTTAACACTATTAATTAACCTCTTTTGTTATTATTTGCAATACAATACGTATCTATTTAATTTTGGTTTTTAGACTCTCGCTTTTAGCTGTTTTAAGCAGTAAACGGTATAAGTAGTAGCAACGTAGAATGAAGTGCTACAAAGATATCACCCGGTGGTAATTTTTTGGAAGTTTTTGGAAGATTTTTTGGAGTCTAGCCGTCTTAGTACTTCTTGTTTTGTTGTGTCACATTGTGTCTATTAACAATTTATCTTCTTTGTATTGTGAGTGGCTCCTTCAGCATTACCGTCAACGGGTCAGACAAGTTTGTGGCAATAGAGTAATACTATTTTACCTTTCAATCAACCGTTTACATCAGGTTTTTTGTTTTCTAAGCTTAAGTACCTACTAACTAAAAATATGCAGGATCTACAATGTGCCCTGTTTCTTAATGCGTATTCAAATAACCCTTTCCTGTACCTACTGCGACAAGGTGAAGGGGACTAAACCAATTTATCTTTCCTTGATTTATTAAGGGACCCTTTAATTAAATGGAGTCCAAAATATTGGCGAAGCCTCTCTTAGCAAATTATGTCGGGCTGGGTGATGTACGCACGCCAAATTTTCACGTGGCGTCTGATAAGTGGCTTTTCACTCACGGTATTTAATGGTTAGAGAAGTGCTGTTTAGTGTTGACATGGGTAATCGGTATACTAAACATAATATAATTGCTTCTTTAGATTCATACACGTACAATTAAAAAGTAAATTATAAATTATAATAATACCTAAATAAAGTTTAAGCAACCTTAACCTTGTATAAAATACTAGCTTTCCGCCCGCGGCTTCGCCCGCGTGGACTTCACGACGCTATCCCGCGGGAATGTGATATTTATTCGGCATAAAAAGTAGCCTTTGTTCCTCTCCAGGCTACAAAGTATCTGTGTCCCAAGTTTTAGTCAAATCCGTTCAGCAGTTTTGGCGTGATTGAGTAAGAAACATCCAAACATCTAAACATTAAAACATCTAACCTTTCACATTTATAATATTAGTAGGATGTAACGTAGTCCAACTAACTTTTGAATAACCTTATTTCGTTAAATGGCAGATTCCGGAAACTGCAGATTCTGTACAGTCAGTAAGCTAAAAACAAAGTTTTTAAACATGAGTTTTATTGTAAACTTTGGTTTTGACCAGAATTTAATTTAATAATTATAACGTCTTGACGCTGCTACAGCTTCTGTAGCTTTTTTACTACCTTTCTAACAAACAAATTATTTTTAAACAAAAAATTATACTTACAATAATAATAGTTAAGACCACGGAACAATTTTTTCTCTTGTACATGTTCTGTGATTTAGTTAGAAATTTTTTCATCACGTAATTACGTTTATAACATTATTGATAGCTTTTGTTCTTGGAAACATAAAAGTACCTATCTTGTCTCTAAAGAACGACTTTTTAAAACTTCCCACTGAGTTATATAATATTCTTTTCATCCCATCGATTCGAAAAGCGATGATTGTTTATCTAATAACAGGGCCCAAAACGATTCATTTATTACCTGTTATGACAAGAGGGTAAAAATGAGATTTGAATTTTGAACAGCTTCATAACAGGGTCCAAAACGATGAGATTTGAATTTAGAACATAATTTAAGACGCATTGGTTGGAGTGTAGCAAAGGGTGTGCAGTACTTAAAAAAAAACTGATTTTGTATGGGGTCGGGACTTTTTTCGGGACCGGGAAATTTTTAAAAAAGGAATTTTATAAAATTGAGAATATCTCGTAAACGGTGAGTCGTAGCTAAAATCTAACAAACGTTTTAACTCCTCTACGGTAACCCCGGAGATACTTATAAGGAATCCGATGGACATATATTTTTTTTTTAATTTTTTTTTAATTTCAAATTTCGATTTTTTTTTCTTGCCCGACTAGGGCTATGCTGTATTCGAACGCCAAAGAAAGGTAGGTAGTTTGAGTTGTCTTTATTGCTTTTCTTATAGAGGGGGATGAAAAGCAGAGTGTATTACTCGGCCGCAAAATTATTTTCACCTCGGGCGGCGTATATTGAATCCCTTGCTGCGTTCAGGATTCTACTTTAGAATCCCTCGCTGCGCTCGAGATTCTACTCTAGAATCCTTCACCGCGCTCTGGATTCAAAATAGCGCCCTCGCCGTAAATATATTATTTTGCTCCCTTGTAATACAATCTACTATTTTCATCCCATCAATTCGAAAAGCGATGATTTTTTATCTAATAACAGGGTCCAAAACGTTTCATTTTTTACCTGTTATGACAAGAGGGAATAAATGAGATTTGAATTTTGAACAGCTTCATAACAGGGTCCAAAACAATGAGATTTGAATTTAGAACATAATTAAAGAAGCATTGGTTGGAGTGTAGCAAAGGGTGTGCAGTACTTAAAAAAAAATTCAACTGATTTTGTATGGGGCCGGGACTTTTTTCGGGACCGAGAAATTTTCAAAAACGGAATTTTATAAAATTGAGAATATCTCGTAAACGGTGAGTCGTAGCTAAAATCTAACAATCCCCGGAGATACTTATAAGAAATCTGATGGACATATTTTTTTTTTTTTTTTTTTCAACACTTAATTTTTTTTTCTCTCCCGACTAGCGCTATGATGTATCCGAACGACAAAGAAAGGTAGGTAGTTTGAGTTGTCTTTACTGCTTTTCTTATAGAGGGGGATGAAAAGCAGAGTGTATTACTCGGCCGCAAAATAATTTTCACCTCGGGTGGCGTATATTGAATCCCTCGCTGCGTTCAGGATTCTACTTTAGAATCCCTCGCTGCGCTCGAGATTCTACTCTAGAATCCTTCACTGCGCTCTGGATTCAAAATAGCGCCCTCGCCGTAAATATATTATTTTGCTCCCTTGTAATACAATCTACTATTGTAATATTTACTGTACACGGTCCAAAGCTTTAAAAATAATTAACACAGAAGTTTGAGAGTAACAGCTGTAACAGTAACAATTCGAACCGAAGGGACGAGGGCTCTTAGTTTTATTTGAGCAGTTGGTGCCCAGAGTGCTTTTGTAACAGAAATTTGAATAATTTTACAGAACAAACAATACGTCAGAGCGTTAACTTACGATAATTTTGAGACCTTTCATATATTATATTACTAGCGGATCCTCGCGGTTTTAACCGCGTGGTACCCGTTCCCGTGGGAATATCGGGATAAAATGTAGCCTTTGCTAATCGGGGATACTGTTAGCATTCTAAAAGTGAAAGAATTTTTGAAATCGGTCCAGTAGTTTTTGAGTTTATCGTTACACACCTACCTGAATACATACAAATCTTTCCTCTTTATAATATTAGTATAGATATATTGAGGAGTCCGAGGAACGCCCGGTCTGCTATTTTTGTCGTTAAGCAACTTTCGCAATGGTCCGTCACGGATAGGTGACCAAACATTACCTCGAGTTCCTCCTTGCTTCGTAAGGCATTTTAAACCTTTGGTCCTGGCAGAAGTTGTAGACAATAATACTCACCAATCCGCATTGGGTCCATTCTTCTTATCCATCCATAAGGAAGGACTGTTTAAAGAAAAACAGCATTAAGACAGTGTTTTAATACAGCTTAATATGCTAAAAAATTTGACCCTATCTATTGTGCAGAAGCAACATTTTTCTTTGTACGAAAATGAGCTGTCATAGGACCAATGCTACAGTGTCCAAAGTATAAAGTACTAGTGCAGGGATGGGGAAATGGCGGCCCGCGGGCCAAGTCCGGCCCGCGACAAGATTTAATCTGGCCCGCGATCAAAACCCGTCATCTATATAAATATTCAAATATTCGCGCTAAACACAAATAATAGTATTTTCATCACCATTTTCTGTTAATTGCGAGGAAATTGCAGCAGATTATCAACTTGTAATAATTGAGCTACAATGTGATGAAACATTAAAGCAGCACTTTAACAATAATTCAAAGCTTGATTTCTACAAAAACCTACCAAAATCGAAATTCCCCAATTTAATTAGACACGCTCAGAAAATTATTTCTATGTTTGGGTCTTCATATATCTGTGAGCAAGTGTTTTCTTCAATGAATCTTCGCAAAAACAAATTAAGGAACAGGATGTCTGACCACCATCTCGAGTGTGTTTTACGAGTTACTTCAAGTAACTTGGAGCCTAATTTCGACGATTTAATTAATGAACAGTCTAAATTTCATGTTTCACACCGACCCAGCACATCAAAACAATAAATTTATTATAGGTACATACCTACATGATTTATTTCTGTTGTTACTAGATCAGAATAAACACTCCTTGGCCCGCGGAAATGTTGTAACTATTGTATATAAATCTAAATCTAAAATAAAAAATAAAATAATAATAATTGATCACGCACAATTGTGATGACCACATCTACTGTGTTCCACAGTTTATTGAATCGAAGGTTTCTCATGCAAAATTAAGTAAATTAAAACTAGTCCTACCTTATGGTAAGGGATACTGTCCGTAATCCAGGGGGCTGGTCGCTGTCTTGCCGGCGCGCGCGCGCCTGGCCAAGTAGGTCTTCACCCAACCCCGAGGGGAAACTCTTATAGCTAACACTCTTAAAACTACACAATGCCCTCATAGGCCGCTAAAACTTTCCCGGCGCTTTTCAAAGCGAACACACACGGGTTACACGTCCGTACCCCGACCGGAGCCCTAGTAGGGGCAAAACGAAATCTCGGTCCCAATATGGGTAGGTAACTTGCGCGGCACGTCGCACACGAACTTGTCTCACGGCTGCTTACGGCCAACTGACCTGCACGCGGCCCGAGCGCATTGCGTGTCGCCCGTGACCTTGACAATGACAACGCACCGCTCGCAGCGCGGCGCGAACATCCCCCCGTCCCGGACAGTAGCAAACTGTCCGCCAACTCAATCTAAGGGCAGGCGAGAGAGGGTAGCGATCGCTCGCTTCAAAACAGAGTCCCCCACCAGGACCTCGGCAAACCTGGGCACACCATCCGACCCCGGATGAAGCTGAACAATGCGTCCTAAACGCCAGCGGAGGGGCGGCAGGTTTGGATCCTTTACCAACACGAGGTCTCCTGTCTTGGGTGGGGTCGTCCTATCCGACCACTTAACGCGTTGCTGCAAAATGTGCAAATACTCCAGATGCCAACGGCGCCAAAAACTCTGCGTAAGCTGCTGGAGCAATTCAAATCGCGAGAGCCGTCCGGAGGCCACTTCGGAATAAGGATATTCCGGCAAGGCGTTAAGCGGTCTGCCAATCAAAAAATGGCCCGGCGTAAGGGCCTCTAAATCATTCGCGTCCGAAGACAACGGACATAACGGACGCGAGTTGAGGACCACCTCAACCTTACAAAATACGGTCGCGAGTTCCTCAAACGTGAGGACCGTCTCCCCAATAACGCGACGAAGGTGAGTTTTAGCGGCCTTTACAGTTGCTTCAAAAATCCCTCCCCAGTGGGGGCAGGATGGCGGGGAGTACTGCCATCGTACCCCTCTGCGAGAGAGTGTGGATCCGATCTCAAAATTATTCCTATCCAAAAATTCACAAACTTCCTTTAAATACCTATCGGTGCCCTTGAAATTGGTTCCACAATCGGACCTGATTAACGACGGCATTCCGCGGCGAGACACAAAACGATTCAACGTGGCTACAAAGGCTTCTGTGGTGAGGGCACTAACCACCTCCAGGTGGACCGCTTTAGTGGCCAAACAAACAAATACACACAAGTAAGCCTTTTCCGTTCTAGCATTACGAAGCCGCGATGTCTTAACGGTAAATGGCCCCGCAAAATCCGTTCCAACTCCTGAGAAGGGCATCGATTCGTTCACTCGATCGGCAGGCAAATCACCCATCTGGGGCTGCATCGTATCGGCGCGCAAACGATAACACGGGAGACAACGAAAAATAACGGATCGGATTATTCTCCGCGCTGACAAAATCCAGAACTCTCGTTGGAGGAGCGCGGTCAAAGCATTACAACCGGCATGAGCATTCTTTACATGGCGGTCTGTAATCAACAGTCTAACTAACGGTCCATCCTTGGGGAGCAACAAAGGGTGGCGTGATCCGTACGGCAGGTTGGCATGTCTGAGCCTACCTCCGACACGCAGCAATCCGGTACTGTCCAAGAAGGGATTCAACCGCACCAAGGGTCCCTTCAACTTGGACTTACTTGAGCGCAGGGCTTTCAGCTCCGGTTCAAACTCTCGCTGTTGCGTCACTCGCAACCAATGCAACAGAGCGTCTTGCCGCTCTTGTGGGGCGAGGACCGGAGACAACGATTTCTCCTGAGGCTGGCGACAATTTCGCACAAAGCGCCTAATCCAAGCAGTCACGCCGAGCAACTTATCAAGAGAACTGTAGCGGTCTAACAAAAACTCCATCTGCGGAGCCGCCACCGTCTCCACGGCGTGAACACGCATGCCTAGGTCTGGGACTCTGGCCACAGCCGGGGTGGCAGGCCATGAGCGCTCAGGCCGTAACAACCATGATGGACTCCACCATAGGTGGTGGTCCACTAACTCAGGCGCCTCGCAGCCGCGGGAGGCACAATCTGCGGGGTTCAATTCGCCCGGTACGTGGCGCCAAATCAACGGGGCCTTTGAAGTCTGAATTTGTGAGACCCGGTTGGCCACAAAAACCTCAAGGGTGTGGACTGAACTCTTCAGCCAACAAAGGACGACCTGGCTGTCAGACCACGCAAATATCGACTCCAAGTCGACACCGTTTCCCAAGGTGTCGGCAACATGATTGAGTAGCCGTACTAAGAGAGTGGCGCCGGACAACTCCAACTTCGGAATGGTTAGCCTAGTCCGAAGGGGGGCGACCTTACTCTTGGCCGTAACTAAGTGTACGGCGACAACGCCTGCTGCATCCACCGTTCGGATGTAAACGGCTGCCGCGTATCCGCTTTCGGACGCGTCACAAAAGCCGTGCAGGGAGGCTTTAAACTTTCCCGAAGGCAGCATTTGCCTCGGTATACAAACCCGATTGACGTCGGGTAGGGATGACACGAACCTCACCCACTCTCGTAGGAGGCTACCAGAGAGGGGCTCATCCCATGACAATTCCGCAGCCCAGAGCTCCTGTAGGAAGCACTTCATCGAAAACACTACAGGGCTGAGCCAACCGTTCGGATCAAAGGTACGGGCTACAGTAGACAGCACCGTGCGTTCAGTCCAGACCTTTGGGTCTGGCAGTTCCAATCTATATGTGAACAAATCCGGGACTGGTCGATACTGGACTCCCAAAACAGACAGCATGTCTGGAGTCTCCGGATTTTCAAAGAGGAGCGGCTCTTGCTGGTGGTCCTTAGGCAAATCTGCCAAGAGGTCCGGTGAGTTAGACAGCCACTTCCGCAACTCATAGCCACCAGCCCTCAAGAGCGCAATCAGCTCATCACGTAAGACGAGAGCCTCATCTAAGCTCGAGGCCCCCGTGCAGATATCGTCGACAAATAAGGCCCCCCCCTCAATAAGAGCAGATGCCCGGGGATAGCGTATCCGTTCGCGCTCTGCGAGCTCCAAAAGCGAACGGATCGCCACAAAGGGGCTCGACCGCAAACCATAAGTGTTGGTGTTCAGCTCGTAAGCCAACATCGGATCCTGGGGATCCTCACGCCAAAGGATGAGCTGGTATCGTCTATCCTCCGGGTGAATCACGGTCTGTCTGAACATCATGCGGATATCGGCCACAAAGACGACAGCGTGCCGGCGGAAGTTGGTCAAAACATCACAGACATCGTGATGCAACTTCGGCCCCGCATGCAGACACTGATTCAACGACACTCCGGTTGACGTGGGCGCTGAACCATCAAAGACCACGCGGATCTTCCCATTGGAAGTCTTCAAAACAGCGTGGTGTGGCAGGAAGTAATGTTCCACATTACGCCAGTCCAACTGCGAGATGGACATGTGCCCAAGGTCCAAATACTCCCGCATGAAGTCTATATACTTCTCCTTGAATGCGGGATCCCTGGCCATCCTACGCTCCATGGACAACAATCTCTTCTCGGCCATCGGTCGGGAGCTCCCTAAAGGAGGGCGAACCGCCAAGAAGGGCAAGCGGGTAATCAAGCGACCCGAGAGGAGGCGCCCAGTGTTGTTCTGGTAGAACAATTCGCACTCCTCGGCTAACGGATCCAACCGCTTGGCAGTGGGGGGTTCCTCCACCTCCCAAAACTTTTGGAGAACGTCGGACAAAGTAGAACCGACAATGGTCTGGCGGTCTACCGACGGGGTCTCTGGTGTCTGTGGTATCTTTCCCATCACCACATGACCCAGCGACGAGGACAAGGCGACAAGATCGGCTGTCTGCAAAACTCGCTTGCTTCCACACAGTACACGACCGAGGACATCCGCACCAATCAACAAGTGTATTGGGCCCGGTCGGTGGAAGGAAGGATCAGCCAAAGCCAGTCCAGACGTCAGCTCAATCGTGGATGGCGGCACTCGCACTTGCGGGAGTGGTCCAACCACCTTATCAAAAACTATCGCCGAAGCACCGATCTTCGGCCTTGGCGTGAAGTGGGGGGAGAAGGAGAACTCAACTCGACCAATCGGATCAGGGATCCGCGAGTCTCCCACCCCCCGTACCGCTTCGTGATGCGGCACAAGCAAAAGACCCAGCTGTCGGACAAGCCACCTGGACATTATGCACCCCTGGGCACCTGAGTCCAAAAGGGCACGCACCGTGACAACATTGCCCTTAGGTCCCCAAACATTCACGGAGGCTGTTGGCAACAGCACAAGCTCCGGAGGGGTGGTTGGGTCCGACAGGGGCGCCATTAAAAATTTTGGGGGGGTACTTGTCCCCCTCGCGCCTGAGTCGGCGCGCCAAATGTGGGACGCTCGTACCGGGCGAGCGGGTCCCAATCGGGTACATACTGGCCCCGACCAACAGCACTCCTAGGTGCAGGGTAATACCCGTGTGGGGCGTGCCTCGGTACATAGTACCCCAATCGAGGCCTCTCCATTAGGGGGGGGGAGTAGCAAATAGGGCCCGTGCCCATCGCCACCGTGGCGTACTCTTGGGGTACCCCCCTACCCCCGCCCGTGGCGGGGGCGTCTCTCCTATAGTTCCCCCTCTCCGGGGGGGACTGAACGGGGGGGCTAAGCCCCGCCGAATCTCTAGGGGACCGGTTCCGGGCTGCCGGGCCCCCGCCCGTGCGCGAGGAATTCGAACCCCGGTCGCTCCCGGCGTCCTTGCGGTCCAAACAAAGGAGGGGGTGATGCCTCCCTCCGCAAAGACGACAATCCTCGGTCTGGGGACACGCCGACTGCATGTGTCCCCCCAAACACCTATAGCACCATTGGCGCTGTTTCGCAACGGCCCTCCGTCCCTCTGGGCGGAGGCCTCTAAATTTGGCACATTCGTGCACCACAGCCTATCTCCCCTGCAATACCTGCACCGCTCACTCGGTGCGGGGGGAGGGGACTGCTGGAAGGCAGCATAGCGATTGGTCGGGCGACGGGGCTGTTCCCTCGCCGCCACCATACGACCAACACCTGGAACCGGGGCGGGCTCCAGGTGGTCCGTCACCCTACATTCGTCCTCCAAAAAACGAAGGAGGTCCGCGAAGGGCGGGAGATACGAGGCGCTGTCGCCTCCGTACCTCTGCTCGAAACGCCCCTTCATTTCAGCGGGCAATTTGGCGAGGACTATGTGCAGCAGTATAAAGGACCACTGATCCACCGGCAGGTCCAATCGCCTTAGGGAGTTGACCGCTGACAGTAGCGGGTTCAGCAACTCCCTCCGTAACAGGTGTACCCGCGTGATTCGCGGGAGGGCCAAAATCGTGGCCACGTGGGTGTCCGCCAGTAACCGGACATTCTGGTACCTGCTAACCAGAAGCTGGCGAGCCACCTGGTAGTTGTCGTCACTGATGAGCAGGTGCTGGATCACCGCGCTGGCCTCTCCTCGCAGGGAGGAGCGCAAATAGGCCAACTTCTCACTAGGGGATAAGTCCCGTCGTGAATCCACTAGGCTGTCAAACAGGTTAATGAAGCCCATCCAGGCTGACAGATCCCCATTAAAAGTGGGAATCTCCAATGTAGGCAATCGGCCTAGCAACGCCGTCGGGGTAGGTTTGACCTCCCCGCTCAAAACCGGCTCCCCCTTCCGGACAGCCAGGGCCCTCTCAGCCGCCTCCGTGAACTGGTCAGCCAGCTCATAGGCCTGGGCTACATCCTGCTCCAGCTGTTCCGACACGGCATCATCAGCTGGGGGGTTCTCTAAAAAATACGCGCGACACTCCATGGCGTGGCGCTCCAGGTCTTGCAGCCGAGCTGCCAGCCCGCCATACCGAGCTAGCAACGCGCCTACCCGGTCGGCTCGGTCTATTAATGTGACCGCACAAGCAAGCCAACGCAAAGCTCCTTGGATGCCAGCCCTTGATACGGAGGTCGGATTCGTAGGAGCCATTTATAATCCGTTTTATAAACAAAGCAAACAAAGAAATATAAAAGTGGTAAACATCAACAAAAAAAACAATAGAAATAGGTCGCGTCACGATAATATAAAACACAAGTAATCTGTGCCGGCCGGCGCCTGGTCAATATTGGCCGCCCCGGGTTTGAGTGAACGTTGACAGCTATATGCGTGGTCAGAATTGGCCCCAACGGGGTTCAAGGGTTAAAATTCGGACGACATACACGGACCCTACTAGTTTCATAAATTATTAGCAACTTACCAATTTCAAGGGCTAACAATATAACGGTATAAACAAAACGTATAGGATTAACGGTATGGCATACCTCGCAAATCAACTACTAAACCGTTATCAACAAACGAAAACAAAACTATTTTTAATAATAATACTCGTAATTTAATACTACTAATAATTAAAACTAGTTCCACTTTTTTAACTAGGCAAGCGGACTCGGAACAAACACTAGTATGTGGTACTAATAAACAACACTTTCGAACGAAACTATTCGTCAAATAAATCCCGACAAACAAAAAAAAATATACACATCTAGGCGAGTAAACTCGTATCAAATCACTAGTATGTGATACTAATAAACACACTTTCGAACGAACTATTCGTCAAATAAATCCGGACACACAAAAAAAAAATATACACATCTAGGCGAGTAAACTCGTATCAAAACACTAGTATGTGACAACAATTATATAAGTGTCTATCTATTATCGGATCCACCAAGTGAGAAACATTCGCTTCGAGAATTTACTAGAACAATTTCTTAGTACTTCAAATCGTCTCGGGATCTTCAAATACCCTCGAGATTTCAACAAAAAAAATAATAATTTTTAGGTACTCTTTTTAGGTACGCTTTTTATTTTTACTATGAAATTTTATGTAGTTAATTTTAATATGAAAATTAATTATATCAACTACGCTCTGCTACCAAAAATATGATCACGCACAATTGTGATGACCACATCTACTGTGTTCCACAGTTTATTGAATCGAAGGTTTCTCATGCAAAATTAAGTAAATTAAAACTAGTCCTACCTTATGGTAAGGGATACTGTCCGTAATCCAGGGGGCTGGTCGCTGTCTTGCCGGCGCGCGCGCGCCTGGCCAAGTAGGTCTTCACCCAACCCCGAGGGGAAACTCTTATAGCTAACACTCTTAAAACTACACAATGCCCTCATAGGCCGCTAAAACTTTCCCGGCGCTTTTCAAAGCGAACACACACGGGTTACACGTCCGTACCCCGACCGGAGCCCTAGTAGGGGCAAAACGAAATCTCGGTCGGTCGGTCGGTCGAACAATAATAATATAATAATCTCTAAATCTATATCGCCATCCCTGTACTAGTGGATCCTAGGGGTTTTACACGCGTAGTACCCGTTCCCGTGGAAATATCGTGATAAAATATAGCCTATGTCACTCGGGAAGAAGAATGTAGCTTTCTAATGGTGAAATAATTTTCTACATCGGTCCAGTAGTTTCGGAGCCTATACAATGCAAACAAACAAACAAACAATCAAATCTTTCCTCTTTATAATGTTACTAGCGCTACCTCCGCGACTTCGTCCCCGTGGAATTGAGTTCACAAAGTTTCATATATACTTTGAACCCCTTTTTTACCCCCTTAGAGGGGGACCTACACACTCCAAGAAACATACATGCCAAATTTCAGCTTCTTGTGCCAAGTAGTTTCGGCTGTGCGTTGTCTGTCACTCAGTAACGCAAGAGTTTTATATATGTCGCAGGGATATGAGGAAATGAGGGATTTCACAAAATCCCTAGGGATATCACGAAATCACGAAAGATGTGGAATAGACTTATTTACGACGTCTTCTTCCTAAACAAGTTCAGTGATATGTCATTTCACTAAACTAAATCTAGTTAAATGAAGAATGACTGAAGTAATAACAGTAAGCTCACGGCTGCAGGTGACAGGTATGAGCGAGTTTGTATCGGAAGTCCTGTAGAACACGTGATAGGTTAGAAATTTAAGGCGATCGCGAAGCGCAGCGAAGCGATCGCCTTAAATTTCGTGGTTATTTTTTTTGTGATTCAACTTATGGATTGTTTGTCACCTGTCACCTGCAGCCGTGAGCTTACTGTTATTACTTCAGTCATTCTTCATTTAACTAGATTTAGTTTAGTTGAACAATATTTTTTTTTACAATGTATGTATTAGTCCGTTCGGTTAGATAGTGTCGGTACACCCGCACGGCATTGTGGTAGAGCGACACTATCTAAGCGAATGGACTATACATGTTATGCTGTTGGTGTACCTTATTAAATAAAATAAGAATAAAATAAAAATAAAATAAAAATATCACTGAACTTGTTTAGGAAGAAGACGTCGTAAATAAGTCTATTCCACATCTTCCGTGATTTCGGGATATCCCTAAGGATTTCGTGAAATCCCTAGGGATATAAGTGGTTACTTTTTTTTGTGATTCAACTTATAGATTGTTTGCACAAAAAAAATAACCACGAAATTTAAGGCGATCGCTTCGCTGCGCTTCGCGATCGCCTTAAATTTCTAACCTATCACGTGCTCTACAGGACTTCCGAGGCAAACTCTCACCTCTGAAATCCACTTTTCTGACCTTTCACTAGATTTAGTCTAGTGAAATGACATATCACTGAACTTGTTTAGGAAGAAGACGTCGTAAATAAGTCTATTCCACAACTTCCGTGATTTCGTGATATCCCTAGGGATTTCGTGAAATCCCTCATTTCCTCATATCCCTGCGACATATACACTGATAGATAGTTAGATAGTACCTATAGATAGTTAGATAGCTAGAAGCGTCAAATGAGTGGGTGGGTAGATTAGATGCACTTCAAGACCACCGCAAAACTCGTTAAAGCGAGAAGGCATGGTTGATACACTGGCTGAATTGTTACGCTCGTTTATTCATGACTCATAAATTCACGAATTACTATGAGTTTAATTTATTCCGTGGGGTGCGAGTTGACTGAAAGCATAGCTGTATAGTATAAGTAGCATAGCATAGCATGGGTAACAATATACACTTTTGTTATAGTACAGTTAGTTAGCAGAACAAAAAATTTTGAATAAATAAAAAAATAACGATAAAATAAAAAAAACGTTAAAAGAATAAAAGAAATTTTGTTATTTTAACACATTTTATTTTGAGATATTTTTTTTCCGTTGTGGAATTGCATTCAATTTATTGAAAGGCAGAGACTCCATTATCATATATAATAACTAGCTTTCCGCCCGCGGCTTCGCCCGCGTGGACTACACGACGTTATCCCGCGGGAAAATGATATTTTTCCGGGATAAAAAGTAGCCTATGTTTCTCTCAAGGCTATAAAGTATCTATGTCCCAAATTTCAGTCAAATCCGTTCAGCCGTTTTGGCGTGATTGAGTAACAAACAACCAAACCTCCAAACTTCTAAACTTTCACATTCATTATATTAGTAGGATGCTATCTCTAAATATTTTGAATAGAAATCTACGTGTAGGTCTCGAATTTAGATTTTTAACTCAGAAATCGTTGTGCATCACCGTTTCCATCTTTTGATTACTATAATTTAAGTTTACTGACGGCTTTAGCTTTTAATTAAAAAGCTTAGTGTAATCTTTAACAGCGAAATAGAGTTGGGAATACAAATAAATAAGTTACATAAGGAATGCAAGAAAGTTTCATAGCGATATTTGTGTTTAAACAGATTTTGTTTCAACCATCCTCGCCAAAATATCATAAACCATTTATAATCAAAATTTTATCGGCAACAAAAATCGTATAATTTTCTCTGTTGGAGTTACAATCTTTAAATATGGAAAAAATAAGCGCGTTAAAAACAATGTCATTTTTTAGCCTTATCATAATACACGTAGAAATCTGCATAGACGTAGTGATGCTCTCAATCCATACTAATATTATAAATATGGAAGTATGTTTGTTTGTTTGTAATGTCCGTCTTTCACTTCACTTCACTTCAAAACGGAGCTACGGATCGACGTGATTTTTGGTATGGGCAATAGTTTGGAAGCTGGAGAGTGATACTACTTTTTATTACGGAAAATATCTTATTCCCGCAGGATAGCGTCATTTAGTACATGCGGGCGAAGCCGCGGGCGGAAGGCTAGTAGTAAATAAATGGGGACCTTACTTCCGAAAGTCTAACAAGCAAAATGTCATTCCAATGCCAGTCCAGATTTCATAACTCATAATAAAAACAAATCTATACCCCGCCACGTAATCTTGATCCTCATGTTCTAATTTTATTCAGTACTGAAACCCTGAAACGACATCTCATCAGCAATAAATTCTTCTCAAACGCAGAAAGACGTACCTTCTATATGTTATGAGCTGCCACGTACTGTGCCTTATTTTCTTGTATCGTGACGTGACAATATTCCTTGTATACAAATTGCAAAATTGTACGACTACTGGTCATGTATATAATAATTTATCGTATTTCGAAAAGGAAATAAGATTCAATTCACGTTTAAAGTTAAAAACTGTTAACTAAGGTTTAAAAAGTAGGATATACATGCGCTAACTAACCTCCTTTCAAGCGTCAGGATATTGGCCGAAACCATGAAACGGTGTGAAATATCGCCGAGAAAAAAGAAACATTATGATCGTCGTCTTTTGTTTGGCGAGAAAACGGGAACAAACGTTGCGCTGTAGTCTACTATTTGCATTGTTAATTATATCATGGTTGTAATTTTTTAACTTAGGTAAGCATGTGAGTGAGCTAAATATTTGTCACAAACTGCATAACTACTTTAGCTGACTAATTTCAGTAAGGAACAAAGAAGTTGTAAAGTTACATAATATTAGCTAATTAGACAGTAACTAGCTTTTATGTAACAAAATATAGAGAGCCTTATTTAGTAGTGAGAATTCTGTACTATTCATAACACGGCTACAAATAGCGTAATGTTGTAGACATTATTTATTCAAGAACAATCGATGAAAGGTCAGATGATTTCAGAACAAAGCAGCGTGCTCATTTCCAAGTAATTGAATACAAACATACATAGACAAAATATATACATACAACTGTCAATTATTAATCAATGTCAGCATATCTACTCTCTCGGGTCGGAAAGTTCACTCGAATGGAATCCAATTTATTTTTGGTTCACGTGCCGAGGTTGTGTATCGTTTGGTAAACGAAATTGAGTTTTATCTAAAATTTGGGACTGATTTTTTTACTTGCGTAGGTATCCGTTACTCATCTTGTTCGGTTACGTAAAGTAAAAAAAATGGAGAGCTCTAAGAATCTTAAAATAGAAGCTATCACTTAACATTTTTGTCGCTTTATTCGAATAGGAGCATTTTCTTAGAGATTTAAAAAGCAAAAAGTCTCGTACTTATAAGATTAGAGTGATTTCGAATTCGAAAGAAAATCGAAGTGGTAGTACCTACCTATAATGACAATATCAACCCACGCACAACTTAACTTTACGATGTAGTACTTAATGTTTTTTTTCACTCCGCCTCCGCAACAGGAAAGCACTCTGTCTTGATATTAAGTGGTGTTATGGCTGAAGGTAGCGCGCACTACTCCCGGAAATCTCAATCACTAAGGAACTGGCTATGTGGCTATCTTACCTGAAACTGCCGGAACACTTATGCTGAAAACATCATTGTTATGGCGTCAAATTTAGATAAGATGGTGGTAGCAAGCTGGCGACAACCAGGCGGACTAAGAAAAAGACCTACCACCAACCAAACCGAATACAATTACCCACTTTGGGAATCGAACCCGGAGCGTCTGAAACCGGTGGTTTATTTGAACCACTAGACCACAGAGGCAGTAAAAAAACCATATACCATGATTTCAACTATTAGATTTTTATTCAGTACAAACAAAATTTACGTAAAAGCAAGCAATAGAAAAATTCTGGGCATTTTCAGAGCACCCCCGTTTTGTCAAAGACGTGAATAGAAATGCCCGTTAGTCTCCTTAAATTGAAATTCGCTTTTGAAATTTATATTTTCCATTTCGAAGGGATGTAACGTAATACCATCGGGTAACACCACCGTGTAAACAGTTAACTTCTCACTTGTCACTAATCAAGACAAACTACTAAATGACAAGTACTAAGTCCGTGTAAACTATGCATAGCGCATTTTTGCTCTCAATGTGAAGTGCGGCCAGAGGCCTAAGTACTGTAATTCAACGAAAAAACGAAACTTCGTTATACCCGTCCCTGTCAATCTCAGGGCATGACAGAATCGAGTGATAAAAGCTCGAGCCTGGCGTATGCTGGCGTGCGCGAGTATATTTGCTTTATGTCTGAACTGACCCTTAGGGCCACCACTACGTTACGCGGACGCCCGCGCAGGGACCTGTCGAGTATTCACGAGCGTGGCCACTATACTACCTTTTTTTATAGCGAGGGCAAATATTTTCTTTACGTATACCACACGGCATGTTGGACTCAGTCAGACACAGGGCCTGTCCCTCGCCACGCCCAGCACTCCCACCAAGCCTAATAGACATTGCGTCAGGGCTGGGCGGTTCTAACCCCTGCTCCGGCCCCGAGCTCGAAAGCTTGAGAGGGGGCCGGACAGAGGGAGGGAGCCTCCTCACAATCTCTCCATAAGGTTACCCACTCAAGGTGGGCTGACCAGATGGGGCGATCGAGAGCAGGCACCACTACCAAATAAACCTCAGAGGACCATTGAAAGAAAGAAAGAAAGAAAAAACATTTATTAACGAACACACCACATAACACATAAGTACAGACAAAATACAGAGAATAACAATAGACAAATAAAACAGTTTACAAAAAAAAAGAAAGATAAAAACAAATAGACAACAAGCACATGGTGTGACGCTAAAAGGCCCTGACTCAGCACAAAAACTCCTGGGCCATCCGTAGGTGGTTAGGATGACCCAGAAGCGCTGTTATTCTGTCAGGGCCATTGAGGATTCCGGGAGTAGTGCGCTTCCACCTTCAGCCCTATCACCACTTAACATCAGGTGTGATGAAGGCTAAGTGCTACACCGTTGTGGATAAAAAAAAACCCCTCACTACTTGCTCTCCGCCGTCAGTGCCACTACACTACCTAACAACGTCACGCGGGCCGCGCTACCTACCCACGCGGGACCACGCAACGGAGCTACCGTTAGAAGTTCCTAAAATAGAATTACCTACATAAATATAACAAATATTGTTTCTTTTACAGTACACCTGTCTTCACGAGAACCTGTTCCACTACCTTTGTGAGGAGAATGGAGGAGCAGTGACGCTGCCAGCGGCCAGAGGAGACGACGCCTGGAAGATCTACTTCAACGAGAACCCTGAGGAAATCGTCGATGAGTTCGCCATGAGATATGGCATCGAAGCCATCTACCAAGCTATGACGTAAGTATTATTCAACGTGTTAATGAATAAACCCAAAACCTCTTAGGTGGTGATTGTGCTCATGAATATGAACAACTTTTAGTAAAGGGCCAACTCTGCAACTCAACACAAAAAATCTGCTGTTTCATACAAATTGTCAATACCTACTTGACCAAAATATATGGAATAGCTGATTTTTTTTGTTGAGTTGCAGAGTTGGCCCCATAGTAAAAGTGGTTCATATTCATGAGTACAATCATCACCTAAAAGATTTTGGGTTTATTCATTAAAACGTTGTATAGCATACTCACCTCACATGAAACCTTCGATTACAGGTTCCTTGATAGACTTATTATCAAACTAGCGGATCCTCGCGGTTTTACCCGCGTGATACCCGTTTCCGTGGGAATATCGGGATAAAATATAGCCTATGTCACTTGGGAAGAATGTAGCTATCCAATGGTCAAAAAATTTCCTAGATCGGTCCAGTAGTTTTGGACCCTATTTAATGCAAACAAACAAACATACAAACAAACAAACAAATCTTTCCTCTTTACAATATTAGTATAGACAAAAATATTACTTCTTTATTTAAAAACTCTTTGATTAAAAGATATGTTGCTTGATTAGATAACATAATTAGGTACTTAAAGCATATCTAAAACGCTAATTTTTTTACTCTTAAATGGGAAAAGAGGTTTTTGTAGGAAGAACTTTATACGAAACTAAAAATTATGTCGACTGATTTATAGTATTTTTTTTTCAATCGGGTGTTTTTTTTGTCCGTTTCGTACATTAAACGCCCATTGTCTAAATAAACTTGTCCCAGATAAAAAGGTGATAAATACATATTAAATTTTACTTAGGTACTAGAATTTCCAATTTTATCCCTCTAACAGCTTTATACTCTTGACCAAACACGATTGAATGGCGAAGGCTGACTGAGGATGTCTTATATTTGGCACAGAAAACTATTTCTCGCTCAAATGGACAACATGACGCGTAAATAAGCTTATAATATGGACAAATCCGTATGAACGGCATTCTTCAGAAACTGGGACGAAATTTCCGTTCTACGAAAAGCTTCAGAATAACTGAAAATCGATTTTATGTCCAAGAAGTTTAGTGTGATTTTGCTTAAAGATTTACGAGAAAATTGGTTCAAGTAAAATTCGGTCGCTCAGAGTATTATGGCTAAAGTCTAATAAGATTTTGTTAAGACACTTTCTGGAATCTCGTAGCTCAAGGACAATTTTCAAACTAAATTGAGTGTTTGTGTTGATAGGTTTCAAATAAGATTAAAGTCAGGCTGATCAGAATTAAAATAACACAATGATCTTGCAGTGTTAAAAAATCTTCAATCAACAGGACATTAGCACCGATTAATACAAGTTAGTTTTTATGAACAACTAGCCTTCCGCCCGCGGCTTCGCCCGCGTGTACTACACGACGTAATCCCGCGGGAAGGTGATATTATTCAGGAATAAAAAGTAGCCTATGTCCTTTGTCAGGCTCTAGAATATCTCTGTACCAAAATTCATTCAAATCGGTTCAGTAGTTTAGGTGTGATTGTGTAACACACAGACAGACAGAGACGCATTTATAATATAAGTAAGGATAGCTTTCAGCCCACGGCTTCGCCCGCGTGGACTACACACGACGTTATCCCGCGGGAATTTGATATTAATATAAGCGCACCTTTTAAGTGCGCTCTTATTCGCTTGGCCGTTTTAGACTCCAACTTGGTATTTAGTTAGTAGTATTTAATTGTTGATCGAAGGTTTGATCCCAAGAGTTCGTAAGCGCTTCGCGGCTTATACGCTACAATTCGCGGCGCTCAAAGTCAGTCGGCGGACAGTTACCCGGTCATATTTATATTTGTTTCATCATCATCATCATGTCAGCCGAACGACGCCCACTGCTGGGCATAGGCCTCCCCCAAGGATCTCCACAACGATCAGTCCTGCGCTGCCCGCATCCAGCGGCTTTCCGCTAATATTTGTTTATCTATACAAATGAATAAAATTAGAGTGTCTGTTTGTAATATTAAAATAACCGCTTTTTACTACATGCATATGATTATATATACGGTACATATACCAATATATAATTCACTGGGATACGGCCATAAAAACAAATGCATACTTCTTTTTTCTTTCCGCAGGCATTTTCACTGCTTATCAACGAAGTACCTTTGTGCGGGTGTGCCTGCCGTCATGTCAACTCTTCTGGCTAACATCAACGCGTACTATGCTCATACCACTGGCGCCTCTGCTGTATCAGCCTCTGACAGATTCTCTGCCTCAAACTTCGGGGTAAGTCGTCTTATGTCATAGCCAAGTTTAGTAAACGTGCCGTCCACAGGGCTGTAGCTAGCGTTGAATTTGAGGTAGGGCAGCAGTGGTAACAGGTAGGGCAAAGTAAAAAAAAAAACTTGTAACCGTATTATTTATAATTGTTCGGAGGGGTGACAAATATGTATGTACGACTGTAAAAACCATTTATTTTTTTATTGTTTCTTTAAACAATGTAGTTATAAAAATATTGTATCGATTTTTGACAAAAATACTCCGTACACTTTACTAACCCAACTAAACCCAACTCAAACTACAAACAATAACCTTATTTTAATACAACAATATCCCGCCTGAAAGCTACATAAAGGCTAGTGGTTTTTTTTACTACCACATTTTTCCTATTCCTAAACCTTATTTTAGTTTAAAAAAGGGATTTCCCGTACCATAGCTTGCAATGCTGGCCAATACAAAATTCTAAGGTAGGGCATAACTCATTTTAAGGTAGGGCATTGCCCTATAATGCCCCCCCTTAGCTACGGCCCTGGCCGTCCACCAATAACAAATATTTACGTGTATGTAGTGACATACACTTATACAATACACTCTTTCGTCTAAATCACGGCCTGGAAATTAGAAAAAGCTACAAAGTTTCGTTAAATATTGTTTGGTTCTATACTTATAACAAAAATTTTGTTCGGATTTAGTAATAAAAAAAAACAGTCCCTGTAAATTTCTCGGACGGGACTGGAACCCGTACCTACCAATTGGAACCCGGCCCAATTCTTTAAACAATTAAGCTTCCGAAAGGCCTTTTTCAAATCATAGCTAGTTTCATTTATATTATATAACGTTGCGGGTACAAAATAATCCAAGAGTCATTTTTATGAGAAGACAGTCATCTAGGAAACAATAAAGTAGTTAGGCGAAGCTTGCTCAGCGCTTGGTCTCTCTAAATAATTTATTTAGGTCTGGCACAAAAAGAGTCAGACGAGAGACAGACAGCAGTGTCGTAAAAAGTAATGGTCTATAAATGCCTTCGCTATCTCGGCCATGAATAGACTAACTAATCAAGAATACAGCCCTAATTGCCATCCCTATTAGAAGAATTATTGATGCCACACAATTGTCAGAGCTATGTAGTTATAATAATGTTTGGAATTAAATGCATAACAGTTATTGGTGACAAAGCCTAGTTCTTTCACATTGAGGTCATCCAAAACATCCAAAAGCCAATATCATCTTCGTAATGTGGTTGGCTTTATGACTTCTGACATTGTATCAACATTAAAACGTTATGGCAGGCTTATACATTGATCCAATGGTACTAATTTTCGGCGCCTAAAAACATTGCCAGTATAAGTAGGCAACCGTTTTACTCCATGCCAGGGCTGGAGCCAACGCTGGATTGGCAGCGACATGGCGCCAGCAACTGGATTCGTGTAAATCTGTCATATCTGTCACCACCAGTGCTTCTATGACGTCACACTAACAAATTCTTTTCAACTTTATCCCACAGAAAGAAAAGTTCGTCAAACTTCTCGATCAGCTGCACAATTCCCTCAGGATTGACCTGTCAATGTACAGGAACAACTTCCCCGCTTCCAGTGCTGAGAAGCTCATGGATCTCAAGTCTACAGTCGACTTGCTTACTAGCATCACGTTCTTTAGGATGAAGGTAAGGAGAGTTCAAAATCATCTTGTTTTATAAAAGCTTACAATACTAATCACTTTTGAAAGAACTTAGTTACATTTATTAACATGCATAACATGCTGCACTTATCTGATAAGATGATGTGCAAAACTACCGAAAGCATTTTGAAAAGCAAAATTAAAGTTGCTCTAGCGAAACGTTGTTAATCTAAGGTTGCTCTATAAAGTACCTATTTACTAAGAATTTAATACATGATGTTCTAAGCACTGACAAAACTTGACACAAGATGTTCGTCAGTCTACAGCATTAGTAACTTTAACTGTGATACATATTATTTCCAGGTCCAAGAGCTTAGCAGCCCACCCCGTGCCAGCACCGTTGTCAAAGACTGCGTGAAGGCTTGCCTTAGATCGACATATCAGTTTCTCTTTGAGAATTGTTACGAGTTGTTCAATAGAGAATTTCAGGTAAGAAGTACCAATATATGTATATTATATTTTCCTAAAAATCTGATTTAGTGAGATATAACTATTTCTAATTATAGTTATAACAAAAAAATATTATTATGTTTTGATTTGCTTTTAAACCCCTGATGTTTCGGCACAGATGTATGCGCCATGTTCACGGAGTAATTGAACTTGCGCGTGAACGGATGTTAGGAGCAGACGAAACGGTCTACCCTCTTTATTATTGGTTTTTCACACCGGTTGGCACACCTTACATTGTAATAATAACTGTATTGATATTAAAGATGATAGGTAGTTTAAAATGTTTGTGAATTATTTTATTTCCTACAGGTGGATCCAAATGAAGCCAAGAGAGATCCATCGGATCATGGTCCACAACTGGACTCCGTAGACTTTTGGCACAAACTCATAGCCCTCATCGTATCTGTGATAGAAGAGGACAGGAACAGCTACGCTCCCGTTCTCAACCAATTTCCTCAGGAATTGAACATTGGACAGGTAAGTGTACAAACACTTTTTCCGAGTAAGGTTAAGCTATAGATAGTATGTATGATGAACAAAAAAAGTGAACGTTATGATATATCATGTGAATGTGAGAAGTAGGATAAGCTGATGACTTATATCATGTGAATGTGAGAAGTAGGATAAGCTGATGACTGACTGGAAAGAATGTTCTTCACTATATTTTTAAAGAAAGTTGGGCAAGACTTTACTTTTAATTATCTGTTGTTGTTTTATTTCATTTTTTGTAATTAAACCTCAACAATAAGAACAGACTCCGTAACAAATATTTCGTTTTAGTTGTCTGCTGCCACAATGTGGTCATTATTTGCCGTGGACATGAAGTACGCTTTAGAAGAACACGAACAGCACCGGCTCTGCAAGTCTTCCGCCTATATGAATTTACACTTTAAGGTATCTATGGCAATTACCTTATTAAGTACCTATAAATGCATAACTTGAGTCGTGAGCAGTCGAACATTGAACGTTCAATTCAATTTCTTAAGGCTCTTACACTAGGACCTGCTAAATTTGAATGGAACTTAGAACTTTAAGAAAGAGGGATCCAGAGCGTTTAAAACAAGTTAAATTGGCTTTTTACATTTTGATTTAACCGAGAATCTAAAAGAACCATTAAGTACATCCGGGTTGTTGTGTTGTATTATTGTTACAGAAAATTACAAGTTTCTAACAAACATTAACAAAGCGAAACCGTTTCAAGTTAAAATATAGAGCTAGGATCAGGATTCATAATCTTTTATTAAATACCTATCAGCAAAAAAGTTAAACGACCACGACACGACTTCTCGTAAAGACTGTTGTACTTTTAATAATGTATTTTATGAACGCCATATCTTGAATAGAATGGGAAAAACTGTTTCGACTGAGGTGAATTACGAGCTATATGCTCCTTAAGTAACAGTTTCATGATGAACATCTGCAAGCATTCCAATTCAGCAGTACATTTACAAACTCTGACTTTCTAATAGCAGAAACGCCAACGACATTCAAATTATTATTTCTTTCAAAGGTTAAATGGTTACATACAAACTACGTGAAAGACGTCCCACCGTACTGTGGAGCGGTTCCCGAGTACCCAGCCTGGTTCGAGCCGTTCGTGATGCAGTGGCTCAACGAGAACGACGACGTCTCCCTGGAGTACCTCAACGGAGCCTTCAACAGAGACAAGAGGGATGGGGTAAGTGTTCATTTAATAACTTATATACTACCTAACTATTCAATAAAGCCTTGAGACTTGACAGTCCTTACTGGCAGACTTACATGAATCAAGTAGGTACTTAAGTAGGCAGTTGTTTTACTCGATACCAGAGTTGGCGCTAGCGCTGTTTGGCGTGACAAAACGTTCATTGCACCTACACCACAGATTCCCTGTATGTAGCAAGACCTACACTAAGCTAGCGTTGGCTTGCCAGCGATTTCGCAGCTACTGGATTTAAGTAAATCTGCCATTATAATGTTACATCTTGTTTTTGCATAAACAACAAGCAAATCAAAAATTGCAATTCAATTCTTATATCTTATTAATGTGTGCAATAGGAGGTAGCCATTCTACAATTTATAAAAGAACCGTTATAAACCAAATTAATCTAAACCTTAATATAAATTATATCTAACTATCTCACACTATATTTCCTACTTCCAGTTCCAAAAGTCCAGCGAGCACGCACTGTTCAGTAATTCAGTGGTGGACGTCTTCACGCAACTCACGCAATGCTTCGATGTGGTCTCCAAACTCGAGTGCCCTGACCCTGAGATCTGGAAGAGGTATGTTTGTAATTAAATAATTAGTAATTCATTACATAATATTATAAACATAATGATGTAGAAAAAGAAAGTTTTTTATTTATAACAATGAAAACAACTTAATCAGCACAACATGAAAATCAGATCAAAACTGTTTTGTATAAAGTACCCAACATCATCGACGAGGCTCCCTGTATGCATCGATTCATACATGCACTAGCAAAGTTTTATTAGACTGCCCAAAATACTGATAAAACCTTATTATTTGGATTGTATTTACACTAGATCGCTTTGCAGGTATATGAAGAGATTTGCCAAGACAATAGTCAAGGTGCTAGTGGCCTATGCAGATATTGTAAAGAAAGAATTTCCGGAGCATCTGAAGGAGGAAAGAGTGGTATGTTTTAATTTATTTAATTATTCTATTTGTCAGTATAAGCTTGAAAATTTAATGTAACTTGTTCATAAATAAATAAATGTAAGACTAAGGTTCGATTCAGACCAAGCGACTTGCATCAGGGCCGCACAGCATTTTAATAAAGTTCAGTAAAAGAAATTGAAATATAAAATATACAGGAATTAAAGTGCCGTGACGGCCGTACGGCTCCGAACGAACGCGATGGGTATTTTACAATGCGGCGAAGGAATATGAAATGTATAAACATTAACAACTGTACCCCGTTAAACTCCGTTCGCATTATGCGACGGCGCCGTATGGCTTACCCTCCCTAAGCGCAGCATGTGTACGCATCTGTTCCGGTCAAGACCGATGCCATTTGGTCTGAATTGTACCTAAAAAGGTGATACTTATTTTTTATTTAAAACACTAGGTCGTATTTCAAATTCAGAAGCTTAAAAATTAATATGTAAAATTAAAAAGGTGATCGACGATCTACAACCAGCCCATAATAGGTACTGTGAATTTTCTGGCGGCGTTTCATTCTTAACGGTTTCCTCTTACAGGCATGCATCCTAATGAACAACATTCAACAACTTCGAGTGCAACTCGAAAAGATGTTCGAAGCGATGGGTGGAACAAAGCTCGAGAGAGATGCTGCTGACATTCTTCATGATCTGCAACAGAGCCTCAATAGCACACTTGACGAGTTGGCTTCTATGTTTGCTATCAGGTGAAAATCCATTTTTTTTTTATTTCGTTATTTAACAATAAGCCAATGCTCCTTACCGATTTCCGGCCTATTTCCATATTACCTTTCCTCTCCAAAGTCCTAGAAAAGCTGATTCACCACCAGTTTACTGGTTATCTCCATTTCAACCATCTCCTTAATCCCTATCAGTCTGGTTTCCGGAAAGGCCATAGCACTTCCACAGCCCTAACTAAGATCTCAGATGACATTCGCCGGGGGATGGAAAATCGACAACTCACTGTATTGACTTTATTGGACTTTAGTAACGCTTTCAACTCCGTCGATTTTGACATTCTTCTTGGTGTTTTACGTTCTCTTAACATATCTCCTACTGCAATTGACTGGTTTCAAAGTTACCTGTTAGGACGAAGGCAGCGCGTCCGCACTGGAGATTCGTTCTCGGAGTGGAGTGACATCAATGCCGGTGTTCCCCAGGGTGGTGTCTTATCTCCACTCCTTTTTTCAATATTTATTAATACCATCACTGATTCTATTTCCAGTTCCTACCACTTATATGCGGATGACTTGCAAATATACAATCAAGCACCTTTATCTGAACTATCACGTGCAATTGCAGTCGTCAACTCAGATTTAGCGCTGATCGGTAGTTGGAGTAAATCCTTTGGTCTTGCTGTAAACCCGGCTAAAAGTCAGTGCATAATTATTGGTAATTCTTATTACGTTTCGAGGATCGACTTTGAACAGCTTCCCTCAGTTTCTTTAGATGGCACTGTTATTCCGTACTCGGAAACTGTAAAAAACCTTGGCGTTACTTTTGACCAGCATTTTTCTTGGAGGCCACAGGTTCATGAACTTAGGAAAAAGATTTTCGCTGCATACGGATCTCTTAACCGCCTCCGTAATTTTTTGCCTATTACCACCAAAACCACTTTGGCGCAATCTCTCCTGCTATCTATTATTGACTACGCTGATGTCTGTTACACTGATCTATCGGAGGAGTTACTTGGTAAACTTGAGCGACTGCAGAATGTCTGTATCAGATTTATTTTTAACCTCCGCAAATATGACCATGTGTCTCACTTCCGGTCCAAACTTAATTGGCTCCCAATTCGCCGGCGCAGGGACTTACACACTCTTACGCTCCTCTACTCTGTTCTTTTTCTACCAACGTCCCCACCTTACCTTAAAAGCTGTTTCTCCTTTCATTCCTCGTCTTCGCAGTGTACTTTGCGTTCTACAACTAATCTCACTCTAGAAATTCCACGGCACTCTACCGACTTCTTTTCCTACTCCTTTTCCGTACACGCTGTTCGTCTGTGGAACTCATTACCTGAAGGTATCAGGAAAGCCCAAACTCTGGGATCCTTTCGCAATGAAGTTCGTCGTTATTTCCTTTCTTCTGGTCCTCAGTGTTAACTATCATTTATATGTTGTATTTATCCCTTTCATTGCTTATAAATTATATTTTACTAAGTAGTTTATCATAATTTATTTATATTTCCTTCTTAAAATTCTTTCCATAGCGCACCGACTCCCCTATACTCCACTTTTATTTATTTCTTTCTTTCCACCTAAGGTTGTCTGGAAGAGATTGCTGTTAAGCAATAAGGCCGCCTTTTGTATACTTTTGTCTGTTGTAACTGTTTTTCTTCTATAGATATTTATTTTTGTGTGCAATAAAGCGTATTTTATTATTATTTTTTTATTAATAAGGCTGGTAAGCAAACGTACCGGCTTGTAAGCCCGTTGAAATTTTGTAGATTGTTGCTACTTATGATTTTGATTAGGCTTACTTTAAAGTAAGAGACTTTTGACGTGAATACCTACATCTTTAAATTTACTTTTGCCATGCAATTGGAGCAATTCTCAAAACCAAATGATAACAAAATCGGAGAACACATTTTGGCATTAAGGTTTCGAATTTACTTATTCTATCGTCTACATCCAAAATTCAATTAGAATACTGGATAGCTAAAGAATCACAGAGTTCATTACGATAAGCGAAGAAATAATATTATTTTTCATATTTGAAAAATATAACCCGTTACGTAAACGTATTCACGTAAAACACACGGCCGTGTCCATGTTACCGCCACACCCCATTTTTTTAAGTTCCACGATCTTACACCGGCCGACCTAATGCGAGCTGCGAAACGATTTTGTCGACACTTACTCTCACGTCATTGCGAGTAAGTCCCGTTCACATATGAGTGAGACTGCCCGTGGCGTCGCGAATAAAATACGACATAATTGTTTCGTGGTCCGCATGCTAGGTCAGCTTGCGTCATTCAAGTTCAAAATAAAATCTATATTTAAACTTATACTACCTATATTTTTTATTTTTTCATTATTATCAACTATCTTACTGATTAGTCACACTATCGATTATTGTTGCAGCCTGGAGACCCGAATAACAGCCAGTGTGAAGGAATTGGGAGAATTGCTGCAGAAGGTTGGTGGAGGCGGCGCGCCTGGTCAGCCACAGCCACCCGCGCACCATGAAGCGGACGAAGTTTTGCGACCGCTCATGGATATCTTGGTACGGGGAATATTATTTGAAAGACAAATTAAAATGAAATACCTTTTCAATAGCACATACGTATGAAAGCCGATTTTAAATTGATCCATCAGATTTTGCTTATGTTAAGTACAATTTCGTTTCTTCAAATAATAATTATTCTTGTTCTCACAGGATGGTTCGCTGACCATGTACGCCGAATCCTGTGAAAAGACTGTTTTGAAGCGACTGCTCAAGGAATTGTGGAAGATTGTGATGAAGATTCTAGAAAAGACTGTTGTGCTTCCGCCTATGACTGATAAAACGGTAAGTATATGTACAAATAACAAAGAAATTTATTGATACAAAAGACTTTATGGTAAAAAATGTTGTATTAATTAAAAATAAATTTCTACAGATGATGTTGAAGAACCTCACAAACAACGCTAAGAACTTGGCAGCGAATGCGAAAATTGAAGACATGACACAGTTGTTCAAGAGTACAGTGGGTAAGCAAGACGTCAAGCACGCCTTGTCTGGTGTCATGGACATCTCGAAAGAAGTAAGTTGACTTTCCAAATGTTATTTGAAATATAATTTTACCATACTAATAAAAGTAGGAATCATCATTACTTATATCATTTTATTAATATTAGTCATAAAGTCCTTTCGAAAAAAGTACCTACTCAAAGGTTGAAAAAAATAAATATGACTTTATTTTTTTACGGACTATTAGGTACTCATCAGTCCCCTGATTCACGAACCGTCAAAAACGCTCCCGACAGCGGTATGCATGCCCTGTCTCTGTCACTCACTATAAAATAGACAAAGGCAAAACACAGCATTCGAATCCAATTCCGTTTCCGACGGTTTGTGAATCAGGGGGCAGATAGGTTGTTATTATTTTTAAGTTACTAATCGCACAAAAAATCTAATTTGGGGTGATTTGTAGTTTTATATTTTAGTTTTCATTGAACACATCATCACGTATGTAAGTACAATAAATTTTTCCTTTCTAGCATCTGTCAGCAGAGAAAAGCTTATCTCCCAAGCAATGCGCAGTGCTCGATGCAGCGTTGGATACCATCAAGCTATACTTCCACGCTGGTGGCAACGGGCTCAAGAAGACCTTCCTGGAGAAGAGTCCAGAGCTGCAGTCACTAAGATATGCCCTGAGTCTGTACACACAGACGACGGACACGCTTATCAGAACCTTCGTTACGAGTCAGCAAAATCAAGGTAACTATTCATATGAATACTTGAACGCTGAACCACTTTAGAAAAGCCTTAAACATCATGGCCTCTTTTTAACCCTTTGATATTTAAGACGTTAAGTGGCGTTCGAGTATTCAGGCATTTGAATTTAGCCGTTGCAGATTCAGAATAGGTCATTGACTAGGGGAGGACACAATATTTACCTTTTTCGGAGCGATTCTTTGACGCCACATACTAAGCGATTTTAATTCGATATCCAAATATGTTCGGAAATGTCTACCTCACTTCACGTGTCGTCTGTTTCATACATATTTCGGACGTGTTTTTTCATTGAATGCCAATTCTAGGCACTTAAAAATTGTCTAATACACTGCAGATATTTAAGTGATATCTTTGAATATAGAAGACAATTTTATACCTTAAATAAAAAAGGTATGGGACAAGAATTCAGACGTTATAATCTATGTGAATAAATACATCTCTGATAACCAGTTGTAAACCATTTCCAGATGCAGCAGTTGCAGAAGAAGGCAGTGTGGGTGAAGTGTCTTTGCAAGTCGATCTGTTCACACATCCTGGCACTGGTGAACATAAGATTACTGTCAAAGGTAAAGTCACAGTAAAGATATTCTATAAAGTTTTACACGTACCTACTCACTTGCCACATGGTGCATACTTAACGACCTTAAAATAGTGTTACTCTTGTAATTAATCTTCTGGCAAAGCTTGAATATTCAGTCCGATACACATGGAATTGATTATTTTGATGATAATTTTTGATGTTTTGATCATCATGTCAGCCGAACGACGCCCACTGCTGGGCATAGGCCTCCCCCAAGGATCTCCACAACGATCGGTCCTGCGCTGCCCGCATCCAGCGGCTTCCCGCGACCTTGACCAGATCGTCGGTCCACCTTGTAGGGGCCTGCCCACGGAACGTCGTCCGGTACGCGGTCGCCATTCGAGAACCTTTCCGCCCCAACGGCCATCGGTTCTCCGCGCTATGTGTCCCGCCCACTGCCACTTCAATGATGCAATCCTTCGAGCTATGTCGGTTGTTTTAGTTCTCCTGCGGATCTCATCATTTCTGATTCGATCGAGCAGGGAAATACCAAGCATCGCTCTCTCCATTGCTCGCTGGGTGACTTTGAGCCTTCTTATGAGACCCATAGTAAAAGACCACGTCTAACTTCCATAGGTCATTACTGGCAACACACACTGGTCAAAGACTTTCGTCTTGAGACATTGAGGTATTTCGGACGCGAATATATGCCGGAGCTTCCCAAACGCTGCCCATGTTTTGATAATACATCGAAATTCAACTGAATACTTTAGATAAATTTCTCGAAATTAGATTTCTGCCGATCTCATCATGCTACAGAATCGGTTCCAAATCATACCAGTAAAGGTTTAAAATACTTACCATAATGATACAGCGACCGAACTGGTTCTTGGAAAATATTGCCCATTGATGTATGCTACCTTGAAGTTTGTATTAGTTTGGCCAAAGTAAAAATATAACACTAATAAGTAATCTTTACTTTTCAGTGGTGGCTGCCAACGATCTGAAGTGGGTTATAGCCAGCGGCATGTTCCGTCCATTCATTGAAGTGAACCTCATAGGACCTCACTTGGCCGATAAGAAGAGGAAGTTTGCAACCAAATCCAAGAGCAACAACTGGAGTCCCAAATTCAACGAGACTTTCCACTTGTAAGTCACATTAAAGACCTTGTTTTTCGTTAATTTTGCTTATTTCGTCTTACTTACCGTTACTTAGTATTATCAGTGTTCGTTCTTGTACAATTTAAAAAAAAACTGATTTATTTAATGATCATTTTGTTGTTCGTACACCAAGTCACTTTAAACAAAAGTTTGTGCTATGCTATATTTTTCCACTTGAACGAAATCAAACCTAATGGATCACTATTGACGCTTAGTTATGTAATTTAGCAAAAGCGGCAGTTGTACTGTATGGAAACGTCCATTATAAAATTATTATTTCTTCAGATTATTCAGCTGTAAGTATAAGTAGAGAATTCAATGACCTACAAAAAAAGCTCTAGTTCATAAATAGTAGCATTAAAGTTGGAACACATCTGGCAGCAAGAAACTGCCATATCCGAGCTGTTGAAAGCGACCGCCTCATCGATTCCACCGCGGGCGGTCGTTTTCCCGCTTTTTTCTAGCTTCTTTTTTATAATCCACAACGGGTTAGCACTTTGCCTTCATCACACCTGATGTTAAGTGGTGATTAGGCTGAAGGTGGAAGCGCACTACTCCCGGAATCCTTATTCACTGAGGGACTGGCTATCGTATATCTAACGGCCGGAACACAATAATGCTGAAAACATCATTGTTATGGCGTCAGACTTAGATAAGATGGTGGTAGCTAGCCAGTCGGACTGAGAACAAGTCCTACCACCAACCAAAGCGAGTACAATAATGTATCTCCACTGGGAATCGAACCCGGGACTAGACCAAAGAGGCCAAAGAGGGAGGAGACAGCTCTAGCAAATGACGGTTCTGAGAGACAGAAAAGGATATCAGCATAGAGGAAAGTGCGATTCTTTGCTGCCAAATGTTTCGTGTTTCTCGATTTCTCTCTGGTTGATTTCCCTATCTCTGCTCAGCATGGTGAGTGCGACGGAGCAGCTGGAGCTGTTTGAGCTGCACGTGTGCGTGCGGGACTACTGCTTCGCGCGGGAGGACCGGCTCGTCGGCGTCGCCGTCATGCGGCTGGCTGACATCGCCGAGCAGGTATGATATGAAGCTGGACATTTGACTTGCATGTGAAGATTTGTCTTTAATGATTGTTTGGTGAAATTTGCAAAAGGGTATGGCGATACTAGTGTAGAGGCAGAATGCTTTGTAATTCCTCCGAGCTAGATGTCTGTGCCTTATGGACCTCGTCCCGACAGTTGATTTTTGGAAATTGTATTTATGCAACGCATCTGAGAAACTTCGATAGCGTGATTCATGTTTCTATACATTTCTTCAGTTCTGTCTTGACTTTATGTGTGCTGCTGTGACGTCAGGCTTGCGCGTCGATGTTTACATTTGTATACCTATTCGATACTCGACGTCTTGCGTAGGGATGTGATTGTATCGCTACGCTAGTGCCCCCACAATATAACTTATTTCATTTTCACATAAATTATAGAGTTGTAAAGACTATCTAAAGACTAGATCGCGAAGAATATTGCTGAACGACAGATGGAATTTTTTACAAAAAGTGAATAAAATTACATCATACCACTGTACTAATAAAATTGACAATTATTCCAGGGTTCGTGCGCGTGTTGGCTGCCACTCGGCACCCGGGTGAAGATGGACGAGACCGGGTGGACCATCCTTCGAATACTGTCACAGAGGCACAGCGACGAGGTGGCCCGAGAGTTCGTCAAGCTCAAGTCGGAGATGAGAGCCGAAGCGCCCGTCGGCGTGCAGGGCCCCTCGTGAGCGTAAAGAGCTCTCAAGCAGTGCCCGAACAGCTACTATAGAGCTACTATAGCACCAACCCGCGAGGACCGCGGCTGGAGTGGTTGTGATGCTCGAGCATGAGCAGTCTTCTCGCTCACCCGAGCGAGACGGGTAACATCCTCTCTTCGCGACAGAAAGAGAGATCGCGTCGGATTTGAAACACGACTCCGGCGCTCGCAGTACCCGGTCAGTGCTCGTTCGTTTAGTTTCGTATCGATCTCGACCGAGATGCGTTTTGTAAATAAATTTTTACAGTGTTAAGTTACGCGGATAGTAGAATATTTTGCACAAATTCGTAAACATTTATCAGAAAAGACTGACCGTAGGCGGCGGCGGGCGCCGCGCGTCCACCATTTTTATGTATTCAGCGCATATTTTAATCGATGTTTCCTCAATTTCTTACACATTTAATAACGAATCAAATATTTTACTGAAACCCTTTACCCAATATGTTTATTAATTAGCATTCATTCCCTATAAAGGTATTCCATGGGCAGAACGATAGATTTACAATGGTGGCAACAGCTTACACTTGCGTGCAATAAATTAGCTTACGTGATAATAATATTAATTTTTACTCGAACCATTTTGTATACGATTTATTGTCGAAGTAAGTGAATTTTAATTGTTAATAATAACTGGTTCCACTCGAATTTGACGATACGCTGAATACCTAAAGATCGGAAACATGATTAATGTATTAATATTATTATATGGACCAAACTGTCGTAAATACGGATGCATTAATCCTTAATCCTTTATAATAATGCAACATTATTTATCTAGTTAATCATCTACTCGTTCGCGTGTACAGTAAATAATATATTATGGCCTTATGTAAATTATTTCCTATGTTTATATTTTTTGCTTCATGTCGAATTAGTCGGAGTACCTATGTACCTAAAATTATTAAGGGTATATTGAGTGTTAAACTGCGAATGAACGTGTCTCTCGTTTTGTTAACTGCGTGGTGTATAGTATATCGTTCGAAGTACATAAAGCATGGTCGTTTAGGAGATGAGTGTTCTAAAATGGAATTAATATAGTTATAGCTATGATTTCTAATGAAATATACGGTCTTGTCATCTTTTATATCTTAAAAAATAACTCGTTTTGTATCCCGTTTTGAGTGATCTGCATTGTAATGACTCGTCTAAACATTTGTATACAGTTAGTTTCAAAAATGTATGAGTATGTTTTGTTAGATTGTGGCATAATGTATGAATTTCGCAATTATACATTTTTGAAACTGATTGCTGTACAACTTGACTGCAGTATTTTACCGACTTGTAAATACCAACTAAAACGTTGTTTGATATATGTATAATCACGATCTTTACTCTTACTTTAAATATGCTTGGCCTGTTTAAAATGTAATCAAAATAAAAAAAATATCTCCTATGTCTTATTGTATATTATTGAAAATTGTGATATTGTTATAAATTGAAGTACATCATTAACTGTCGTGGTTATTTGTGTAAAACTGTTTTAGCTGGTAAATTCATTGAACGGATGTTATGTAACTGTTAAAATAATTATCAAATAAATCTTTTGGTTTAACGAATCAGGGCACTGAATAAAAAGTTGAATATTTTACTATATTTACATTTGCTTTTGATTATATACATAAATTCGTATGACGTTTATATTTTTTTTATTTACTACTGAGATTGTACTTGATCGATCAGTGCTCAAAATTATTGGTTAAGGCTATGACGATAAAATTAAACAATAAAGAGCGTTATCAATATTATTGTTATATAAAAATTATAATTTTAAAATATCACATTCAAAAATCAAAACACAGTTTGAAGAATCACATAAATAATTTAGTGTATATATTTTCATTTCCACTAAGACTTGAGCATGGTTTGTATACGACTTTTAAATGTTTTTAAATGTATTTTGATAAAAAATAGCTAATAAATCAACAATAATAAAAAAACAATAAATATCTTGACACTTGTTAGTAAATTGAGATACTTACACAATATCGAATTTTACTCTTGTTTAATAATTTGTGAATTTTTATTTACCAATTCATACAAAAACAAACATATAAGTGCAAAATAAAGTATACAATAAAATAATCAAAAGTCGACGTGGTCTTGAAAATATATGCGTTGTGTAGCGACGCACATCACTAACAGACACGGGAGTTAGATTTTCTATATATTAGCATTTATCATGGATTACATATCTGTAGATAGATAATGTGGTTTGTCTAGTCCAAATCTCAATAATAATATAAATATATATTTACTCATCTTTACTAATGAAAATTTTGTTTGAAATTTCTGAGTCGACTGAATCTATAATAACTATAGCGTAATAGCAAAATTGAACACAATTATGAAATGTAGGTTTTTTTGTTGTATGCAATTTGGTAGTATTTTATTCAATGTATTAACGTAAAAAACATAATATTGCTGCTTAAATACCATGAAATTGAATTAGATATTACATTCTTTGTCCATTGAGATGTATAAACAAGCAAACTTAATAATATAGCTAAAATCCAATAACATTAATGCATTGAATGGAGTGGTTTTGTAATGCAGCAAATTTTAATATAATCCAGACTGTCTAGTTTTAATTTTTCAATTCAATGTTACGGAGTTTAAAAAATAAAACTTATAAAAAGATCATCCATTTGTAAATACTTACAAATCGTACTTCCATCGTATTGTGAAAGAGGTTTACAGTTTTGATGGGATCGTGTGATATCTGCATAAACTAACAATAAAATCAGTATTAGTTTTGGTGTATATTTGTTTTTGAACGTATGTGTAAATTTAGTCAGTCATTTGTATAATTGGATTTGCCGTTTATGAGGATATTGCGATTCGAGTTAGTTCAAAGAAAAGCGCACAGTCAACATTATCTCATCAAATTTAAAAATAAAATAATCTTTACCATTTGACAATACTTGGTAAATATAATTTTGTAAGTGTAAAATGTGATTATCATTGTACCTACATCAACGTCATCGTGCGTCTGTTACGCTCCAATTTTAGTATTAAAATCACTAAACATTGCATATATCTTTGTATAAATGCATATATGTAAATGTTAAATGTTTAACACATTATTGAATTTAGAATTTTTATGAAAAAATAAATAAATATCCGTATTTCAAATATATTTGTTTCGTTTTATTATAGTTTGTTTTTATTTTTTGATTGAATAATACCTACCTACCTACCGCAGTCAAAACTCACAAGACTTTCATGAAAAAAAAGCATTCAAAATTGTTCAAAAACGACACATTCCTTTTTAAAGCCTTAGCAGGAATGCTAAGGCTATATTTTCTCACTTTTATCATACAGAGTCGGTATCAAATTGAAATATGACCTCAAAGAAACAAATATTTCAGCAATAAAATATTTTAATGACTATTTTCTTCTCTCGACTCAAACAGAAGCCAAAAATTATGAAAAGCTCTATTAGTTGCGTAGGTATTTTTCCATTATATTTTCACTAGACATGTGTCCCTCTGCAGAACAGAAACAAGAATCTCCCTTTCTTATAAAAATAGAAGTAAAATATCCTTTATAGCAACAGCTTCAAGAACAAAGAATGTCAGTGATATACGAGTAGGTACATGACTTTTCAGCTGCAGACTATATTTATACTGGCGGGGCAATTAGAATTCCACTGATAAGGAATGCGAAGAATCCTTGGAATCTGCCAAAACCGGATTTTATAAACGTATTAACTATACCGTTTGTATGAAACTTTTCAGTACGCGCGAGAATAATTCACATATACCAAGTCAACAGATTTGTTGTCCTAATTGTTTCTGTAATCGTTATAAATAAAACATTAGCAATATTTCAGTATAATCCATTTCTCAGTATAATCGTTATTGTTAAAGAAATGTTTTCACGATCGTTTCCAACAGAACTATTTAGGTGACAATCGTATAAAAACGTAGACTCTCCCACTCGCCTTACGATTTTTGCGTCTCACTGGCCAGTAGTGGGGAGGCTATTTAAAAACGTCACCCATTCATGAAATTAAAACATCATTCTGACATTGACCATCGTCGCGTACGCACGCCCGAGAGCGCGGACACGTGCTATTTTTAAAGAATTCCGATCTTCAAGTACACTTTGTGTTTGTGATTTTAAATTGTGAAAATGAGCGGAAACTTCCTCACGATACCAGGCGACGACCCCATACAGAGGCGATCACGGGTAAGGCTTCTTTAGTAGAAATAGAAATAGTACGTAAATTGTATTAAATGCAGATAAACGCTTGTGCAACTTATGTAGGATTTAAGACTGAAATAATTATACTTTTCTACGCGTTGAATTCAAATTCTGAATTCTTCAATGATTCTCACACTTTAAACTTAAAGTTTGAGAGAAAACTATTTCTGAAACTGAAATAAACGAAATGAGTTCAGTTGGAGAATCTTGTGATAAATTTAAAACATTCTTTCTTAGAATTCAGATTAAATTATTTCGTGTTCTACAATGAAACAAATTGTTTCAAGTGCTTTTTTTATTACCGTTAACGTTAGTACGTCCATTACTTTTCAAAGGAAAGATGCTTACAATATTTGTATACACACTAATTTATGAGTTAACATTCAGATGACTAAACTATTTTCTATAGGTTTTTCATTTTGTTCAAACACCAAAATATCTTCATTACGAGCTTGCTAATTACGTATAACACACTGTAAACATTTTAAAGTAGGTATAAAATGTTTTATCTCACGCACGAGCGCGGGTGAGCCACGCTTGTGTGTGTAGACTGCAGCCTCCTTTAGTCATACAAACTGTCTATCAAACCGTGTATATACACGGGTGCACACAACAAAAGGCGGACCGCGCTCGTGAGATAAAAATATGTACATACCAACTGCTATTCCATGAGAACGCTGGCTGATATTATGTATGCATAGATTTAGGACCATTGGCGGGTTGGCGACGCAACCCAGGCACCGCCAAGTGGGTAGGGCTCAGACTGACGTTAGCCTCTGGCGTTGGTCAGCGGTGTCCTAATGGAGAAGATCCCTAAGGCTCTGCATTATTATCATTACGTATTGTTTGGATATTTCGGTGACTAATTTATTAGTTAAAGGCAATGTTTTTTTCAATTCAATTCAATTGAATTTGGCACCTTGAGTTTACTTAAGTAAACATCTTCCCCCTTATCCCAAAACGTTTACTAAAGTTAGCTGGTTAAAATTGATGCTTATTCTGTCTTTCATTTGGGAAATGAAAGTGACAGCACCAGTTTTTAAACCAGGACTATCTTACTTCACGTTTTGGAATAAGGGGGAAGGTGTTTACTGTACTTAAGTACTTATAGGTACTTAAGTACTTATAGGTACTTAAGTACTTATAGGTACTTAAGTAAACTCAAGGTGCCAAATTAAATTCATTGAATTGAAAAACACACACAAAAACTACTTAACGGATTTGGCTGAAATTTGGCAGACAGATAGTAGATAGCCTGGATTAAAACAGAGGATACTTTTATCATTACCACGGGAACGCGAACCACGCGGGTAAAACCGCGGGCGGCTGCAAGTTATAAAAATAAAACTACATACTAAAATAATACCTACCGTTCAAAAATCTTAAAACTTTTTGTTTACTGTTCATCTGAAACTCTGAAACAGATTGCTCGTTGAATAAAAATCGGTATGAAACAAAACAAACAAGAATAAAATAAAACAAACGTAACCTTGATCAATGGTATCTGCGTGTAAACGAAAACGAATAGAAATAGC
This sequence comes from Crambus lathoniellus, assembly GCA_949710035.1. NCBI lineage: Eukaryota > Metazoa > Arthropoda > Insecta > Lepidoptera > Crambidae > Crambus > Crambus lathoniellus. Next base: position 10,155,846 of record OX453309.1, on the reverse strand, counting down.
ATCTCAAACGATCACTTTCATAATATTTAATGAAATTTCATCAATACAGGAACAAGAAAGTGGTTCAATAATATAAGTTTATTTAAATTTTTAGTTTTTTGCATTCACAATGCAATTTTTATTACTGAAAAATGGAAATTAAAGTATTTAGAATTTTGATTGTGAGACGGGTCGATTTTTTCTAAATACTTTATTTTCCATTTTTCAGTAATATAGGTTTATTTTGATTTTGTTTTTTTATGACCTTTTCACATAACTCTGTAGTATAATACTTACTCTTTATTTTAATTTTTAGTTTTTTGCATTCACAATGCAATTTTTATTACTGAAAAATGGAAAATGAAGTATTTAGAAAAATCGACCTGTCTCCCATCGGAGCTGATTGTGAGTCGGGTCGATTTTTTCTAAATACTTCATTTTCCATTTTTCAGTACTTACTCTTTGTTTGGTTACATCAACTTAAAATTTTAACGTATCTTCCTAAAGGTAAATGAGTACCTACCTCATCATCATCATTATCAGCAATTCAATGTCCTCGCTGCTGGGGCACTGGCCTCCTTATGGATGGATAAAGAGATTGGACCATGACCGACCACGCGGGCCCGATGCAGATTGGTGGGTTATTTACGACCGCAAATGCAGTCGGGACCAACGGCTTAGCGTGCCTTCACACGGGGGAGCTCGAGATGAAAGGTTTTTGGTCACCCATCCCGTGACCGACCATTGCGAAAGTTGCTTAACCTCCACAATCGCAGGCCGAGCGCGGTAACCACTTCGCTACAGGCTCCTTACTTAGCTTGCCGCACCAAAAATACTAATAATAGTCTTTAATATCTATATGTCTCTCTATTATAGTCTTTAATATTGGCTTTTCCATCGGTATTCAAAGTATATAAGTAAGACACATATATTAATATCTTTTTTTTTTCAATAATTATAGACGGCCAGTGCCTCTATGCCTAATACAAGTAGAGCAGTTTGTAATTGAGCCATAGGGAATATAAACTGCTCAACTCAGTTGAGCAGTTGAGCAGTCGAGTTGAGCAGTGGGGAAGAAAGGATATAAATGAATTAATTAAACCGAAATTCCAATCATCGAAGAATAGAAAGTAAATGAAACATAATGGATCTTTTTATTTTCACGTTATAATAGTTCCATTCTCTGACGGGTCAAAGATAGCAGCACCTTGAAAACCGGCGCGTATGCCACTCGAACACAAAGGTCACCATATTGCCGAGGTAGACTAGTTCCGACGTCTCGTCTTATATAAATATCAACTTGTCTGGACCTTTTATGGGGAGGGAAGGGTCACTGGCAAAGATTTTCAAGGTGCCGATCTCTAGAGGTCCCGGGTCGATTCCCAGTCGGGTAAATATCGAAAACGAACTTTTCAATATTTCGCCCGGTCTGCGTGTATGTGGTAATACCATTCGTTGTTATCATAATTACTAGTGCGCAAGCTACGCGATAGTGTTCAGTATTTATTTAAAAAAACCGCAAGTTGACTGTTTGAATGCAAAGGGAGACCCAAAATAGTTTAAACGCTTAGACTTTGCACAATAGGTATGCTTAATACAGTATACCTACGTAGAGCACACTGAAAATTCTGCGCTCCTGGCCGCTCATAAATGTTTTATTTTCGAATGTTATATTATTTAAGACTTAGGAAACTCAATGATTGATTAAAAAAAAATTGGCGAGAAATCGCGTATCATTTGTTTTTTAAGACAAGTTGCGAAAAGATTTTAGGGCGATGATTTTGCATGACTTTAAAAGTTCACTGTCTCCGCAAGACTGCACTGCTCGTCTTCAAAATGCTTTTGGGAGGGAAGCACCTCATTTGAGCACTGTAAGGCGTTGGTACGAAGAATTTGACCATGACTGTGTTGAATGAATGACTGTGATGAAATTCGTGAAGGTCGGTCGGTTGATCGGTTCGACCGGAAGAGGCCGTGATAGCTTTCAACCAGCGCGTGAAAAACATGCCCTCAGCCCTCAGGACCATTGGGGTCCTCATGTTTTCAAAAAAAGTGTTTGAAATGTAATGGAGAATACTTCGAAAAGCAGTTAATATATTACTTTACATGTGAATTGTTTTAATAATTAATTAAGTAAAACTTTCAGTGTACCCCTAGTACATAGAAACCTTTCTTTTGAATCAATTTGACTATTTGATGAAACCTTTCAATTTCAATAATTTAAGATCTTTTTCATCAAATCCTTTCCATGTTATGATTATTTCAAGAAGATTTCAATGAAGATTTTACAATGCATGAAAGATCTAAACGTAAAGACGTCAGTTCATTCAGTAGTCAAAGCACGAAAAACTCTCTTTATTGTTATCGCAATCGTAATAATAATATCAAGTGTGAAAACTAGAGCAGCGACTCTTCCTGTCGTATGAGGAACTACCTGAGTAAAATTTAATAGATATTTGACACCATTTTGACACCAACACTTTGGCAGTTTTTGACGGATAGATTTTACAATTACGATTGCCTTAGCGACCGTCTTCGTGCTTCGGCTACAGGAGGCGACATTATTTTACTTATATATTAAGTTTAATATAACATTAAAACGTTATTGGGCTATGCAGTGCAGTATTTAAATTGCATTTGCCCTAAAACTATTTATGGCCAAATAGCTGCACGTAGTAAAAGCTTCACACATCCGCGCGTGTCACAGTCACTATGTTAAGGGCCGGCTGTAAGCCAGCGTGTAGGTATTGACGAAGCTAATCTGTACATGTGTGCCTTCACTCACACAAACTTCTCCGCCCTAGCACGAAAAAATGTAATTCAGAAAATTTAAAAAGTAATAACTCTTTTTTTTGTCAGAAAGTAACTTTACGTATTTGATGCATTTGATTTGCCATGTTTGACATCTGGGGGCTGATACAGCATCTTACAGACAGTCAAAGGAACTCCTCAACATTTCAACGTAACCAGTTGGAAGTTTGGGCTCATTTGAATAGTCTTGCTGAGAACTCTTGTGCCAAGTAGTTTCCTACGTCTGATGCTGGAGTCAGGAGGTGGTTGATGGAACTCTTCAACAATTCAACGTAACCACTTCGAGCTTGGGCTCATTTGAATGGTCTTGATCAAAACTTTGGTGCCAAGAAGTTTTCAAGGTCCAGTTCTGGAGCCAGTAAGTGGCTGATAGAACTCTTCATCAATTCAACGTAAACACTTCTAGTTTGGGCTTGTTTGAATAGTCTTGATGAGAACTCTTCTGCTAAGTAGTTTCGAAAGTCTGATGCTGGAGTCAGGAGGTGGTTGATGGAACTCTTCAACGATCCAACGTAAACACTTCGAGTTTGGGCTTATTATAATCGTCTTGATGAGAACTCTTGTGCCAAGTAGTTTCCAAGGTCAAATTCTGGAGCCAGTAAGTGGCTGATGGAACTCTTTATCAATTCAACGTAAACACTTCGAGTTTGGGCTCGTTTGAATCGTCTTGATGAGAACTCTTGTGCCAAGTAGTTTCGAAAGTCTGATGCTGGAGTCAGGAGGTGGTTGATGGAAGTCTTCAACGATCCAACGTAAACATTTCGAGTTTGGGCTTATTTGAATCGTCTTGATGAGAACTCTTGTGCCAAGTAGTTTCGAAGGTCTGATGCTGGAGTCAGGAAGTGGATGATGGCACTCCTGAACAAATAAACGTAACCACTTTGAGTTTGGGCTCGTTTGAATTGTCTTGATGAGAACTCTTTTGCCAAGTAGTTTCCAAGCTCTATTGCTGGAGCCAGGAAGTGGCTGATGGAACTCTTCAACCGTTTAACGTAACAAGTTCATTTTTGGGCTCGTTTGAATTGTCTTCATGAGAGCTCTTCATGGCGGCCAACTTTTTTGTTTGTGGGCCGATTTAGATGAAACTCGGTTTTTGGTACTATTTTGACAAGAAAACAGCAACGAAATGTTAAAAATATTAAAAAAATTAAGATGGCGGCCAACTCTTTTGTAAGGTCAATTTTGATGAAACTCGGTGTTTGGTACTATTTTGACAAGAAAACAGATACGAAATGTCAAAATTATTAAAAAATCCAAGATGGCGGCCAACTTTTTTGTTGGTTAGCTGATTTTAATGAAACTCAGTTTTTGGTACTATTTTGCCAAAAAAACAGCAACGCAACGCAATATCAAAAATATTAAAAATCCAAGATGGCGGCCAACTTTCTTGTTTGTGGGTCAATTTCGATGAAACTCGGGTTTTGGTACTCTTTTGTCAAGAAAACAGCAACGCAATATTAAAAATATTAAAAAATCCAAGATGGCGGCCAACTTTTTTGTTTGTGGGTCAATTTCGATGAAACTCGGGTTTTGGTACTATTTTGTCAAGAAAACAGCAACGCAATATTAAAAATATAAAAAAATCCAAGATGGCGGCCAACTTTTTTGTTTGTGGGTCAATTTCGATGAAACTCGGGTTTTGGTACTATTTTGTCAAGAAAACAGCAACGCAATATTAAAAATATTAAAAAATCCAAGATGGCGGCCAACTTTTTTGTTTGTGGGTCAATTTCGATGAAACTCGGGTTTTGGTACTATTTTGTCAAGAAAACAGCAACGCAATATTAAAAATATTAAAAATCCAAGATGGCGGCCAACTTTTTTGTTTGTGGGTCAATTTCGATGAAACTCGGGTTTTGGTACTATTTTGTCAAGAAAACAGCAACGCAATATTAAAAATATTAAAAAATCCAAGATGGCGGCCAACTTTTTTGTTTGTGGGTCAATTTCGATGAAACTCGGGTTTTGGTACTATTTTGTCAAGAAAACAGCAACGCAATATTAAAAATATTAAAAATCCAAGATGGCGGCCAACTTTTTTGTTTGTGGGTCAATTTCGATGAAACTCGGGTTTTGGTACTATTTTGTCAAGAAAACAGCAACGCAATATTAAAAATATTAAAAAATCCAAGATGGCGGCCAACTTTTTTGTTTGTGGGTCAATTTCGATGAAACTTGGGTTTTGGTACTATTTTGTCAAGAAAACAGCAACGCAATATTAAAAATATTAAAAAATCTAAGATGGCGGCCAACTTCTTTGTTTGTGGGCCGAATTCGATGAAACTTGGTTTTTGGTACTATTTTGACACGAAAACTAAAACGCAATGTTAAAAATAAAAATAAATCCAGGATAGCGGCCAACTCTTTTTTTTATAAGCCGATTTCGATGAAACTCGGTTTTTGGTACTATTTTGACAATAAAACAAGAACGCAGTGTAAAAAATTACAAAAGGTCAAAAAGGTTGTTAACTTTAGTTTTTTCTCTCTCTTTTGCCGTTATTAAAATGTAACACGCTTTTATTTGAAAGCTTGAAACAGTGACTAGTACACAATTAATATAAATTGAAATATATTACATACTACGTACACAAATGTTTTAAATGCGAAAGTAACTCCGTCTGTCTGTGTGTTACGCAATCACACCTAAACTACTGAACCGATTTCAATAAAATTTGGTACAGAGATAATCTAGAGCCTGAGAAAAAACATAAGCTGCTTTTTAATGCGAAAAAAGGTCTGTAAGGGGTTGAAATAGGAGACGAAAATTTGTATGAAAATTACTATTATATTATTGTATTATTTAGGCTTTTGATTAGATACAAATAAATACGACATTCAAAGTTTGTATTAATTTTACTCTAAAGGTGGTGTCCACTAATTCGATGCGTTCGAATAAATAAAACTAAATTTTTACTGCCACAAAAAATCTCCATTTTTATTCGACCATGTCACAGATTGCATTTACACGGTAGCTTCTAGAAATGGCACAGAGAAGAGCATTAAAAAAGAGGACGGTGCGATTCTAACTTTTAATTTAAAATTGGTGGAGCAAAATTACTGTAAATATTGAAAACTAAGCGCAGGTGGTAAAAATAGAGAATGAAAGTTTTTGTGTAATGACGTCGACAAAAAGCTTACGGCCCACAAAATAAAATGATAATAGAAAAACAAAGATTTACGGAGTCATTACAAAATGTGAAACTGAAATTAACGGAAGTAAGAAACTTTCCAAACGCCGCGCACCATACACAATGAGCGGCGGCGGCGTAGCGCAGCGTATGTGGGGGAACGGGCAATATGCCTAAGTGTATTTGCAAAATAATATGCCAAAAAATAAAAAATGCTGCCGAAAGCCACCATACCACGCGGACGAAGTCGCGGGCACAGTAAGTAAATGATACTTATAAAGTTTCAGGGTTATAAAATATGTAATTGCGATATGGGATTATTTTGATATTGACGAAGGAGCTTTAGTGGCTTAGAAATATAAAACGGCATATTTCCAATCTGAATTAAACATTTTTTTAACTTTTTAGTTTTAACTAATAAAAGCTTGTATATTTTTTTTTGTTTATTTAATTTTTTTAGTTATAATTATTTAATTTTTACTGTTGAACTAAATCGAGACCAACAGAAACTTAACAGGCCATCATAAAGGATTGCTTATAGAAAATTTCATGGCTATTGACCGTTGCAGAGTTCTCGCGTCCGGGGCCAACCTTAGGTGCACCGTGCAGGATCACCCACCATAATTGAATGCATATATAAAGAAAAATGGAAATGGGTTCGAGTCCCATCGGAGCTGGTTGTGAGACGGGTCAATTTTTTCTAAATACTTTATTTTCCATTTTTCTATGATAAAAACTGCATTGTGAATGCAAAAAAGTAAAAATTTAAATAACTTACATAAATAAAATTTCGTGTCAGTGCTGTTGACTGTTGAAGAGCTTTCTCGTCTGGAGTCAATTTTACTGTTTTCATGTTTAAGTAGTTCCAAAAATCAACTTTTATCAAAATCGGCCCATAAATAAACAAAACCGTTGGCCGCCATCTTGGATTTTTTATATTTTATAATTGCGTTCCTGTTTTCTTATCAAAATGATACCATAAACCGTGTTTCATCAAAATCGGCCCATAAACAAAAAAGTTGGCCGCTATCTTGGAATTTTCAATAAATTTAACATTGCGTTCCTGTTTTCTTGTCAAAATAGTACCCAAAACCGAGTTTTATCAAAATCGGCCCACAAACAAAAAAGTTGGCCGCCATCTTGGATTTTTTAATATTTTAAAATTGCGTTCCTGTTTTCCTATCAAAATGATACCATAAACCGTGTTTCATCAAAATCGGCCCATAAACAAAAAAGTTGGCCGCCATCTTGGATTTTATAATATTTTTAACATTGCGTTGCTGTTTTCTTGTCAAAATAGTACCAAAAACCGAGTTTCATTTAAATCGGCCCACAAACAAAAAAGTTGGTCGCCATCTTGGACTTTTCAATAATTTTAACATTGCGTTCCTGTTTTCTTGTCAAAATAGTACCCAAAACCGAGTTTTATCAAAATCAGCCCACAAACAAAAAAGTTGGCCGCCATCTTGGAATTTTTAATATTTTTAACACTGCGTTGCTGTTTTCTTGTCAAAATAGTACCAAAAACCGTGTTTCATTTAAATCTGCCCACAAACAAAAAAGTTGGCCGCCATCTTGGACTTTTCAATAATTTTAACATTGCGTTCCTGTTTTCTTGTCAAAATAATACCCAAAACCGAGTTTTATCAAAATCGGCCCACAAACAACAAAGTTGGCCGCCATCTTGGATTTTTAAATATTTTTAACATTGCGTTGCTGTTTTTTTGACAAAATAGTACCAAAACCCAAGTTTTGCCAAAATTGGCCCCACACACAAAAAAGTGGGCCGCAATCTTGGATTTTTTAAAATTTTTAACATTGCGTTCCTGTTTTCTTGTCAAGAGTCCTCATCAAGACAATTCAAACTGGTTACGTTGAATCATTGAAGAGTTCCATCAACCATTTCCTGGCTCCAGCAATTGACCTTGGAAACAACTTGGCTCAAGAGTTCTTATCAAGACAATTCAAACGAGCCCAAACTCAAAGTAGTTACGTTGAATTTATGAAGAGTTCCATCAGCCACTTACTGGCTCTAGAATTTGACCTTGGAAATTACTTGGCACATGAGTTTTTATCAAGACGATTCAAACGAGCCCAAACTCGAAGTGGTTACGTTGAGTCGTTGAAGAGTTCCATCAACCACCTCCTGACTCCAGCATTACCTTCGAAACTGCTTGGCACTAGAGTTTCCATCAAGACGATTCAAATAAGCCCAAACTCGAAATGTTTACGTTGGATCGTTGAAGAGTTCCATCAACCACTTCCTGACTCCAGCATCAGACTTTCGAAACTACTAGGCACAAGAGTTCTCATCAAGACGATTCAAACGAGCCCAAACTCGAAGTGTTTACGTTGAATTGATAAAGAGTTCCATCAGCCACTTACTGGCTCCAGAATTTGGCCTTGGAAACTACTTGGCACAAGAGTTCTCATCAAGACGATTCAAATGAGCCCAAACTCGAAGTGTTTACGTTGGATCGTTGAAGAGTTCCATCAACCACCTCCTGACTCCAGCATCACACTTTCGAAACTACTTGGCACAAGAGTTCTCATCAAGACTATTCAAACAAGCCCAAACTCGAAGTGTTTACGTTGAATTGATGAAGAGTTCCATCAGCCACTTACTGGCTCCAGAATTTGACCTTGGAAACTACTTGGCACAAGAGTTCTCATCAAGACGATTCAAATAAGCCCAAACTCGAAGTGTTTACGTTGGATCGTTGAAGAGTTCCATCAACCACCTCCTGACTCCAGCATCAGACTTTCGAAACTACTTTGCACAAGAGTTTTCATCTAGACGATTCAAAGTGGTTACGTACGTTGAATTGGTGAGTAGTTCCATCAGCCACTTCCTGGCTCCAGCATTTGACCAGATATCTGATGTGATGACGTATCAAACAAATTGTTGAGTGGAAAACTAATTATGTCCTGATATTTGTATCGCTTTCCGGATTTTTGGAAATTTTACTTTACCTACCTTTTCTTTACCACCGCTCAAAGTGTTTGTGTACAGATAGTCTGATTTCGAGTGTCAGAAGCTGAGAAAAAGCGACGTGCTCTCACCTTGAAATCAGCGGGCTTACTAAATTTTGCTCCTAGGGCGGCTTGTATATAAACAATGTTTTATTTATCTTCGCGTTCTATACGAAAATGTATGAGCGAAGCGCGCTTCAAAATTGTCAATCTTTGACGCCAGATTGTTCTCAATTTATATAAAAAACGGAAAATATGGCGCGGTGAATCAATTCTATGTTTCATTGTCATTTAATTTAACATTAAATATTACTAAAAAGATTATTTTTCTTTAACAATATCTTTAAAACAAAAAACGTTGATTTCACTGTTTTTAGTGAAGTTTGCGTTTTTTTTGCCATTAACGTGAGTAAAATATTTAAAATTTTCCACGGTGTTATTGTAGAGTAACTATTCCTGTTCACTATCATATTTTTTAAAGTAATATTTGTCGTTAATTCTATGTTCAAAGTTTAAAACCCTGAAAGCTGTTTTACGCTTTTCACTTACCGCCGGCCCTTAAACACTGCATTTGCTATTTCTCTTTGTAAATGACAGTCATGAGTTACTCTTTGGCGAATCGCCTGTAGCCTTGCAGCACTCGTTAGGTTTGAATGATGGCCGGTTTGACGTCGCCTCTGAGTCACTCTTCCGACTACGCTCTTGGAAATATGACAGGAATGCTGATATTTATACTTAGTGTAGTCAATGAAGCTAGTTGACCCCCACAGTAATTCCTCAGTCACAAAAAACTTTACAGCATGATAAAGTATCAGTGAATTAAAAGTATGGTATAAATTTCCAAAAAATAATAATAATAGAAGGTTAGGTATTTTTTAATGAAAGTCTTATTTCATTGATATCTTTTTTAGGAAAAATGCCCCGTCTAAACTTTCTTCACCGGACATATTCATGTAAGGTATAAAAACAATAATATGAAATATCCAAAAAAATATCCCAGCAGAAACACCAAATTTTAATAAAACAATTGGGGTGACTTGAACTGAAAAATGTCTCTGTCGAACTTTTTAACGGAATTATACCATTTTGCCGAGCATACTCATGCTTGAAAAAAAGTTTTGGATTTTTATCAAGTATCACATACTAGTATAAATAACTCATTTGGTAAAATAAATTTGGACTGAGAAATTAATCGGTTCAATATATAAACAGATTTGTTTATTTAGGTATAAATACCTAACTTCCGTGTGAGTTTTTTTTTTGATAATCATTTAAAAGTTTATGGCTCATGCTATTTTATAACCCAGCAAAGTTTCATCGACTGAGGAATTAGTGTATGGGTCTCCATACAAAGAATCTGTTCATTGCCTACACTAACTGGTGATTTTGAAGGTAAATACTCGATCACTTAACGTTTACGCTGACCTCAGGATGTGAGTCAGTTCGTTTTCATTGCCTAAAATGGTGTTGCTTTGAGAATGGATGTTCGAACTGGAGCGTTTACTTGTAAGAGAACATGACTGTTGTGCGATTGTCTAACTAAAATTAACTCGACGTTCTTTTTCGCTTGACTCTCAATTGTCTGTTATGAATTTGACATAATTAATCGTGTTTGAATGCAGAGTGGAGGAGAAGTGACGGTGAATTTTTCCTAGAGACATATTACGCAACATAGCATAAAAAACAAAAAAAACGGTCAAGAGCGAGTCGGACTCGCACACCGAGGGTTTCGTACCATCATAAATTTAAATAAATATAACGTGAAAATGTTTTCATCGGCGAGGCTAGATTCGTCGGAGCATTTGCGGTGTAGAAATATTGCAGTTTTAGGTCAACGCCAGCTTTTGACCGATAGTGGAACTAATATAATTTCGGTTGATGATTTCTGAAATAGTTTACTATTTATTTAGAGACATCGTTTTATTTTTCCTGTAATCTTTACATAAACTTCTATCACATAAAATAATTTTAAATTTTTCTCTATGCAAACTTCGGTCGGAGATAAGGGGGAACGGTATTTTTTTTTGCATTTTTCATCAAAAGTCGTAAACTATGCGGCTTAAGAAAAAAAGAAAAAATGTTTAAGAATGTGCAAGCAGCGTTCTTTCATATAACACCTCTTAAGCCTTAGTAGACACACTTCGAATTTTTAAGACCCCCTGTCAGTCTTTGTTGCAAAAAAATATAAATATTTTTATTTCTCTCTTAGCAAAAAAGTTGGGCAAACATCATCTAAAACTATTCCAAATTTCAAGTTTATAGCATTAGTAGTTCTCGAGATGTTCAGTTGTGACAGACAGACTGAGTCTCACCAAGGGTTTCTTTTTAACATTTTGGTACGGAAACCCTAATGAAAGTTAAATTTTACAAGTGCTTTTAAGTGAATTTGACAAAAACTGTCTTTTGCGTATTAATCGAAAATAATAGCCAATTACATGTGAATATGTTAAAATAATTATCCGTTAATGCGTATTCTAATAATATCCATTCATTAAAAACAAAATTTATTTTGTGTTTAATTAAATTAAAGAAAACCCCACGAAACACCAAGTGGGCCCTATTAGCATAATCATTTGTAATTTTTATATGTCTACTTCTGGGACACAAGCGTTTCTTAATGAATGGATAATACGGGCGAGTGATAGCCTACAATACGACCCCAATACGGATTGGTGGGATTAACTTAAGGCGATACTCGGAAAAAATGTGCTGAAGCGAGATAGCAATGAGAAAAAGACGCGCGCGGGAGCGAGACCGATTTTGCAGTTTAGGCAAAAAAACCACTAATTAAACCAATTTCCAATAGTGTAAGTAACCCCATTTAAGAATAATCTTCACTTTTCGTATTTTTAGAGGTCTTTTCGAAAATAAAAAGTGTCGAGGCTAAATCATAAAATCGTGTTTTTGAAACTATATATACGATTCTAGATAAAGGTATGAAGAAATATATATCTTATTACCAGATTTTTAACAACTGTAACCGTCCTATAGTTTTAAATCAAAAAGTCCATATTTTTCCGAGTAGCGCCTTAAATTCTGACGAACACAAATCCAGATGGGGTCAATGACTCATCATGCCTTCCCTTGTACCTATATAGGAGGAAACTATGGATATTATCTTGTGGCTACCCACCATAGTGAAACGCACCGAGGGTAGCCAACCGGACTTTATAATAGAGTATTGTTCTCTATTTCATGTAGGTGTACTCTATAATTTATAACACTAATAGAGTACGCTAAAATACTCTATTTTCATTTTTAGCACATGCCAGTGCATTAAAATGTAAATATACATGTTACTCTTTTTTATAAATCTGTAAGTACTCTTTATTTAACTTCTCTAAAATCAGATTTACTCTACTTCTTCTAGAAATAGTTGGCAACCCTAGCTACAATCGTAGGCTGATTGTGTTGACAAATTGCACTATATGGAAAGCCGCAGTTACGAGTTATGATAAAAAAATACTGTATTAATGTAAAGTAAAGTTAGTATCTAATCCATATCGGTATGTTTGAATTAGGTACCTACATTCAGGGACGAATTCGGGGAACCACCTTATAATAATAAAAGACTTTATTGCACATATGCGAACAAAATACAGAGAAATTACAAAGAACAATAAATACGATTTTATATTATTTTTATGCATTCACAATGCAATTTTGTTAGTATAGGAAAAATGTGATAGTAAAAAACCACGAGCCCTATAAGTAGCTTTCAGGCGGGATTCGAACCCGCGCCTCTGGGAATCCGGCCCGATGCTCTGACCAACTAATAACATAACCAATGCATAAAAATAATATAAAATCTCAATATGGCTGTTTCATCTTAATCGATTGTTAAACATTTGTAAAAATGTTTCTTTCGGATGCGAGGGTTTCCTCACATTGATGAAGCAACGCTGGCCTACAGCGTAACAAGTGATAGCTAAATTCGACGAGTCGTGTAAGCCTTTCGGTAGCTTAGTTGGTCAGAGCATCGGGCCGGATTCCCGGAGGCGCGGGTTCGAATCCCGCCTGAGAGCTACTTATAGGGCTCGTGGTTTTTTTACTATCACATTTTTCCTATAACAATAAATACACAAAAGGCGGCCTTATTAACATTTTATAATTATTTTAGATGATTCATGTTGCAATCACATGAATCTTGAAAGTTATCTTAAGTAGTACCTACATTTTAATAGCAAACGTATGAAAATTACATAAGTAACAGGTGCCGACAGTCCATCAAGCGAGAAACGGCACATTTAACTAGGCCAGAAAAACTCACTGTGCTCACAGAAAACTGATTAATTATCACTTATAATAATCACGAGTTTCGCACTCGTACCAACCGAATGATATATGCGTGTACGGTATTTCTACGTGACGTAGTTATGTCAGAACGTTGTTGCCTATCATACATTGCGTAGAGAGAGAATCATATAGCTCTATGTTTGCCAATACATAGTGGGAGATGGAATGGAACGGAAATGAAAGGTGGTTGTTGTGTTTAAGCAACAACACTTGTTTTTTTTTCATCTGCGTGGAATTTCTTTAACAGTATTATATCCCTTATATCTTTTGAAAAGTTTGAAAATGAATTAGTAGAATAAATCGACCTGTCTCACAGCTAGCTCCGATGGGACTCAAACCCACGACCTTTCACTGTCCGGGTGAGTACTCTAACCATTGAGCTATGCAGTCGTTAGGAGATGCGTGAAATTTTATTCAGCGTTTATTTTATCAACTTGAAGATATTACTACCCTCGACACGTGAATGAAATCACTTTTCAGATATTTTACAATCGATAAAGTTGTTGCATTTACATAGCAATTTTTATTATTGAAAAGATTGAAAATGAAGTCTTTTATCGTCATTCAGTCTATACCGTATACCAATATATTTTATCAAAGTAGGTTCGTTGTAAATGTGGTGACAGTACTTTTACAAACAAGTCTGACGGGGTACTTACCTACCAATCTACACTTATTATAAAGATTTGATTTTGTTGATAATGTATGAACTGTAAAAGTACTGGACAATTTTTTAAAATAATTTAGAGCTATTTATCAGCGAGTAGTATGGGCCACATTTAGTCGCGACTAGCTTTCCGCCCGCGGCTTCGCCCGCGTGGACTTCACGACGTTTTCCGCAGGAATGTGATATTTTTCCGAGATAAAAAGTGGCCTATGTTCTTCTCCAGGCTACAAAGTATCTGTGTCCCAAATTTCAATCCAGTCCGTTCAGCCGTTTTGGCGTGATTGAGTAACAAACATACAAACATCCAAACTTAAACTTTCACATTTATAATAGCGGTAAAACCTCTCGGAGCATTAGGTGAAAATGGGGACCAAACAAAAAAAGTCTTTATAATTTACGCTTAAAGATATGATTTCATACTATTACATCATTGGTTGAAAGCAAACAAGAAAAAGTTTCCGTCGATGAAGGCAATGATAAATGAGGCCAAAGAAAACATGAATAAAAATGTATATAGACTTAACTATAGGTTTTGAACATTTGATAACTTTTTACCGCGGCCCGTTTTACCAAAATTATGAAAATAACTATACATTCTAATATGTTCGTGAGTTTGTTTATTTGTGTCCGTCTTTCACGTCAACACGGAGCAAGGGATCGACGTGATTTTTAGTAGGGAGATACCTAGTTTAGGAGCTCGAGAGTGACATACACCCACTTGCAGGAAGCTCCATTAAAGTTAATGCTTCATTAAGTCTATTGCTGTCACTTTTCGTTGTCAAGAAATAAAAAGTGACAGCAATAGATTTAATGAAGCATTAACTTTAATCGAGCTTCCTGCAATTGGGTGTTTGTCTACTTTTTATCACGGAAAAATATCACACGCGGGCGGAAAGCTAGTCTGTCTATAAAATATTTAGTTCAACACTCTCTATACAGGGTAAATTTTTTATCAGTGCACAAATTTTTAAGATCGACTCAAAATCTGTATGTGAACAACTTTCTCCTAGAAACATAGGTCGAAATATGACAAAAAAAATTCGACTCTTCATACAAATCGGACTGATCACGTGATCGAATTAGTATGGGAAGTCCAAAAATTTTTGTCGTATTTCGACCCATGTTTCTAGGAGAAAGTTGTTCACTTATCGATTCTGAGTCGATCCTAAAAATTTGTGCACTGATAAAAAAAATATCCTGTATACTTATAATTTTATTATAAAGTTTTTTTTTTGTAATGGATAAACTCAAAAGTAAAAAAAAAAACAATCACATATAGAAAGAAAGCTACATTATTCCTGAACAAAACAGGCTTCATAATTTATCTGGGTTTCCCGCCACTCGGTTTAGTAAAAGCGCGGGAAACAGGTATAGTTAATAAAGTTATCTAGGTCAAAATAATGTTAGGAGAATCTTTAAGAAACTAAAAAAAAGGTTTAAATGTAACGGCTTATTTAATGTCTACTGATTAATTGCTTTCATCAAACAGATTTCAGCAGAGTTTCAGCCATTGCGGTTCAAGATTAGCCTCATCAAAATTTACACATTCAAATAACAGCCTCATAAAATTCCAGTTTCAAAGATAAAAGCAAATCAATAAAATTGTACTACATTTATTCGAGCGGAATCTACCTATATATATATAAAATTCAAAGTTCTGACTGACTGACTGACTGACTGACTGACTGAGATATCAACGCACAGCCCAAACCGCTGAACCTAGAGACTTCAAATTTTGCACATAGATACGTTATACAGTGTAGGCATCCACTAAGAAAGGATTTTTGGAAATTCCACCCCTAAGGGGGTGAATGTTTGTATGAAAGTCCGACAGTTAGGATCTTCAAATTTTTTATTTAGGCTGGCAATTGAAAATTTATATTTACCTGTGTCAGCGTTTTTGAAAATGCCACTCCCGAAGGGGTGAAAAGGGGGATGAAATGTTGTATCAGGAAAGTCCTTCATTTAATTTATTATTTAGGATTATGGTCGGAAAGTAAAACAAATAAGCAAACACATATTTCGTATTTTTTCGAAAATCAACCCCTTAGAAGTTAAATGGGAGAAATAAACCTAAAAATCTATATGATGTCGTTATTGAGGTTTTATGGGATGACGATTGCAAAATGGCATTTATTTTGATGTTTAACACGCTGACCATGATTCAACCCCTAAAAGGTTGAAAATAGGGTGAAATTTTGAATGAATAATCAGGGGGTAAAATAGACATTTCAACTTGAAACTTTGTAGGCTTACTTCTTAAAACAAATAGGCAACCCATTTCGTAGTTTTCCGAAAATCATACCCAGGGGGTAAATCTATATATATAAAATCCTTTGTCCTGAATCACTGACGGATAAACGCACAGCCTAAGCCGCTGATCGTAGAGACCTGAAACTTGGAGGGTGTGTTCCTTGTATGATGTAGGCATCCGATAAGAAAGGATTTTTCGAAATTCTACCCCTAAGGGGGTGAAAAACGGGGGTAAAGTTTGTATGGGACAACGTGATTCCTTTGTCCAATCTTCTTCAAATTTTGCATAAACATTCTTTAACAGAATTAATCGAAGATGTGTTTCATATTTCAGTGAAACTCATCGCCTAACAGGGTTAAAAAGGGATAGAAAATTATTTTGGGGGTCATTTGCATCGAAGTTGATATCAATACTCCTTTGTGCTTTTGATTTTTAATTTCATTTTGTTTTGACACATGTTTGAAAATTCAATCCGTTTCTAATACAGTGCGACGTACAGTGCCACAAGCTTTCCTGTTCCGGTGACAGCCGTGACAAAGGAGCCACTTGGAATACCAAATTAGCTGTCAAAATGGACTGTCGTATGAAAACTGTTTTAGTTCCAAAGATAATCACCGGAACAGAAAAGCTTGCTGCACTTACAGTGCCACAAACTTTGCTGTGCCGGTGGCCAAAATGTGATACGAACGTGATTTTTTTTAATGTCAAGTTGATGTCCAACCATAGCGCTGCTGGCAGCTGAAGTTCTTAGAAGTCAGGGCTGGTTAAATTACTACAAAAAAAAGAAAAACGTACGTAGCGCCGCTGTCACCGGCACAGAAAAGGTTGTGGCACTGTATACCTCATTGCCACCAAAGAGTAGTTATGTATCAACTAGCGTATTGCCACTATAGAAAAAAGCTTCGCTTTGCACGCGAGCTGTCATAGAACCCATGTCACATTAAAAAAAACCTTCAAGAGTAGGAGAATGTCCGAATTTTTGAACTTTCATGTTTGGTATAAAGTATAGGTAGCGTGCTCGGGCTGCGATCGCTGGGGTTATGTGACTTTCGCAGTGGTCTTTCACGGGATGGCTGTTCAAAAATATATGGTGCTTCGGAAGACACGATAAGGCGATGGTTCTGGCTGCATTTGGATTGGTTAATACCCCATAACTGCAATGGGCCCGTGTGGAAGGTCATGTCCATTCTCCTTATCCATCAATATGAAGGCCTGTACCCCAGCAGCAGGGACATTAAAATGGATTGATGACGGTGCTGACGAGACCTTAGAGAACGCCTATCTACTTACTTTTTGACATGAAATTTTGCGATGTACCCAATTTTAATTACTCACGGACGGATGTAGTCGCGGCCGGCCAATTATATTCATATTTCTACTATCCCTAATATTATCATAAATGCGAAAATTTATGTTTGTTTGTCTGTCTGTCTGTATGTTCTGTTTTTACGTCAAAACTGCTGAACCGATTCAGATGAAATTTGGAATGGTATTAAAAGTGATGGTTTAAGTTAATGGAAAGGATTATATTTAGAATAGAGACAGTTTAAGGCCCTGGATTAAGCGCGGGTTAATTTGCGGCTTGAAATTGGTACCTATTTAAGTAAATAATTTAATACCCTGGGAAGGATTAAAATAGGCTACTTTTACTTTTTACCACAGGAAAGTAGGTATCATATTCCCACGGGAAAACCAGTAGGTAGGTATTTTTGTAGGTAGGTAGGTAGTTATTTGTTTGTCCGTCTTTCACGTCAAGACGGAGCAACGGATCAATGTGATTTTTGGTATGGGGGTAGATTGGGAGCTGGAAAGTGACGTAGTTTATCCCAGAAAATATCACATTCCCTGAGGATAATGTCGTGTAGTACACGCGGGCGAAGCCGCGGGCGGAAAGCTAGTAGGGTATAGAAACCTAAATCATCTTAAGTACCCTAAAAGTTCTTGGTACCTAAACTACTCTGAACTATTTTTTTGATTGTGAAACAGACACTTATTATTTACTACGTATTTACTAAGTATTTTCTCGAATGTCCACTCGGACGAAGTCGCGGGCGGAAGCTAGTAAATATATAAAATAAAATAAAACCTAGATTTTGCCAACGAATGGCTTTGGCTTAGGATATGCTGCAGCTAGAAATTAATTAAATGACTGTATGTCGAGTCGAATGTTAATGTTTCACAGTTCTTTGGACGTCTTTAGGTACGTAGAGTCTTCGTCGTGAAAACTAAACTTAAACAGTCCAAGCCAAATCGTAAGATATGACCGTCAAGTCCAACTAGGTTTTGGTGAAATTTGTGTCAGTTTGTCCTATCAAGTCAAATTCCTTTCAATAGTAAAGGGTAAACTAAGAGATGTATTTTGATCCACAACGGGTAGCTTTTAGGCTTCATCACAATTTGAAAGTGGTGATAAGGCTGGAGGCGGAAGCGCACTACTCCCAGAATCCTCAATCACTGAGAATTGGAGGAGGGTGAGGATGTCATTTTAATTAAAGACAAAGACATTCAAATCTCTACTATTTTGTAGATAAATATCCTAAGCTCTCTAATAACAAATTGTTTTGCGTAACAGACACATTACACGGGCAGCGCAGAACCGATCGTTGTGAAGAGCCTATGCCCAGCGGTGGGCGTCGTTCGGCTGACATGATGATGATGATGATGATGAACACATTTCCCTAAAAGCCTTTGCGCTGGGAGTCTTCACGTGTAATAAAATTTAGAAGCAACTACAAAATCGGCCGAACATCGGACAATACAAGTCTGTCCTCGTAAACATCTGTCTCGACACATCCTACTAAGATTTCAGCCAAATCAACTATAGTCGTAAAATGGAACAGAATGTTCGTCGTATTTTTTCCAACTATTTTAGTAGCGCGTATATCTTTTTTAAAGTACACCATCGTTACAATAGTGTAACATTGAAACGCGTTGTAAATCATCTGCTATCAAATAAACGACGGGATAATCGGGGCATTAGGAATTTCTTTCATGTTACGAGTTAAATGCTTTTGGCAATAACGTTTAAAATGAATTCCCATTGGTCACAGCTGTTGTCGGCTCGCTTTGTAGTTGAACATTTATGCTAATAGACTTTTGAGGTTTCCGTAGCCGAAGGGCAAAAAGCGGAACTCTTATAGATTCGTTATGTCTGTCTGTCTGTTTCGTATTATGTTTTAGCATTGTGATAAAATTTAGGTCCTCTTGATACTGTCCTAAGACTTACCCAAGCATTCAAGTTTTATATTAACGAATCGGAATTTTTAAAAATCTTTTACTTAATAATAACATGATTTGTATAAAAAAAACATAATTTACTAAATAAATTGTTAAGTAACTGTGTGTTATTTAACACTCTTTTTATTTTACAACTCTACATAATTATTATTATACATAGTAAATTTTAAGCCGTTTATTAAATTGCTGTCAAATTCTAAAAATATATGAAGGGGACTAATAAACTAAAATCTTTTGCTTGAGAAATAAACAATTGAAATGTTTCTGGAATTATTTGCTCTTATAAACGATAACATGTGTGATAAACACAATATTTAATAGATCACTAATTGGCAATTATTTTATTTTCAAGAAAACTTACTTTCTTGTCAAAATATTTTAAATCTTGTGTTTGTTAACAATTATTCAACTTCAACTCATAATAAATATCTTGTAGAGTGTGCAATTAAAATATAAGAAGCTTTGCAATCAGTCGAGATACATATCAACAAATATTTCCATATTATGTCTGAGTATTTCTATCGTATGTTTAAGTAGATACCTAATAAACATTTATGTATCAATGTTAAAATATTTACGAGAAATTATTAAGACGCTCCATTTTTATTACCTAATTATTCCTGTATTCTTAATGTAATTAAATTATGTAATTGGGTATTTGACTGATTTTTTTATTGACTTAAAATGTTCATTTGATTAGTAGCAACACAATATAGGTATTTATTTTCAAATATCTTGCATATTTTCAGCGATATAGAGCATCAAACTTTCTAATTAGACAAGGAGAGCGCTATAGAAACATGGCGTCACATTTCTATAGCGCCATACTCTGGCCATAGTAAATTTCGTTTTAGAAAGAGATAGCTAGAGTCACAATTAGGTAGCTCATAATTCGCTTGTTATAATACAGATTTAATTTCTTTTTTCACATTTGTTATTCAATAATGTTATATTTCTGAAAGTCATAATTAAATATCTACATTTCAACAACAGTCAAATACCCAATTAGGCAAGTTAATCTGGAAGTTTCATGACAAGTATAACAACAAGTTACAAGCCAAAATAAGATTTAGATACCTACGCTTTGTTCCACGGGATCCGTCATGAATCGTCATTTTCCATATGTTGACGAATTGTGAAAAATTACGGATACGTCTTTCCTTTACTTTTGACAATTGTGATTTTTATTTGACTAATCGTTAATGACGAGTCTGTGAACGAGCCGTAGTATTTGAAGTTAGAAGTATTTACACGTTTATGATTTTTATTATTTAAAGTGATGTATGTTAATGCAATTTATTATTTCTCGTTTCAGTTGAAAAGAGAGACGGCAAACGTTTGTATGAATTTGATTAATTCATAATAATAATAACCTTTGCCATACCTACCAACAGATCGTTTAGCGGTCTGTCTATTCTAAAACCAAATTTAAAACTACATTTCTTAATATTATCATTGAAACTATTTAATTAACCTTAAACATTTTCAAGAATCTCCTTCTTAATTAAGTGACACGGATGGAGTTCATCACAATCGCATAAAGTTTGACATACACTGAACATCCATTCACACCTACCTAAGAAACGCTGGCAAGTTTATTGCGCCTGTTCTTCTTGTCAGTTAAAAAGTCTTGAATGTAATGTAGACGATTTCTAAGTACCTACATATTTATTATGTCTAAGTGTTTTTTATTGTTGTGGCAAAACAAATCACTGTGACGAATGACTTTATGGGCAAGTGATAGATATAACACGATTGAAGCACCGATTGAAAGGAATAGCTTATTTATATGAGTATCTTTGTTTCTGACTTCGATCAACAATAAAACCTAGGTCTAGATACATAGTTGGAGTGACAAACACGGCTGAGAAAATATGCGGCCACTGAGACACTCGAGCGTATATTTATAAGTATAGTTCTATTACATAATATCGTACATTATTAACCTTTTTCTCAGCCATAAAAAGTTTTGATTTAGTTCGTGAGCCTTTGTTAATCGAAGGTTTCTGTATCGCCATGCAGGTTCATTTTAATATTTGCTTGTACTTCTTTGTATCTACAGAGCACATTTTGTTTTCAATGTAAAGCCATTGACAACAAAATATGTGCTCTGTAGATACAAAGTAGGAGTACACAGTGTACACAGTGGCCGTACTCTGAAACGCTAAATCCGATTTTTTTTATTTTACAACGGGGTAGCACTTAGCCTTTATCACACCTGCTGTTAAGTGGTGATAAGGCTGAATGTGTAAGCGCGCTACTCCCGGAATCCTCCATCACTGAGGAACTGGCTATCTTATCTCTAACTGTCGGAACACAATAATACTGAAAACATCATTGTTAGACTTAGATAAGATGGTGGTAGCTAGCCAGGCGGACTAAGAACAAGTCCTACCACCAACCAAACCGAATACAATATGTACCCCCACTGGCAATCGAACCCGGGACCTCTTGGTCTGAAATCGGTGGTATGAACCACTAGACCACAGAGGGTTAAATAAAATGTATTCTTACCAGAAACTGAGAGGGAGGGGTATACCGAAAATTCGGATTTTGCGTTTCAGAGTAAGCCCTCAGTCTACAGATAAGGCTTTGACTTTCTAGGTTAACGGTTCCGCCATATAAGTAGTAACCGTAAAAGGGTGGTAAATGACGACACTAGAACGTTGGCAACGTGTTTCTTTGTATCCCCGATATTCTAAGATTATATTATGACATGACATATTATTGATGACATATTATTCTAAGATTAAAAAGAAAAAGCTTAAACATAAAATTTGACTGAAAAAGAAAATTTGAGATCGTAACAAAATCGTATTGATACCTACAACTTGCATGAATTCATATAGCAGTTGACACTATGAAACATAGGCATGTCGACTAGGAGTGCATGTACAGTCGAACTAATGGAGTCTTGACCCACCAGTCGAAATTCCAACTTTTTTACATTGACACTGACCTTTATAGTTTTGACGCCTTCAAACAAATTATTAGCAAACTGGGCCACGATTTGGTTTGATTGGTTTGACCGCACATGCTAAACGGCCAAATGAATTTCATGGCAGACTCAAGGAATAGGTATATTTTTTGCGTTTTATAATAAAATAAATAAATAAACGCTTTGACACGCTTTGAAAAGCGCTGTTTTCGTTTGGTTTTGTTTGAATTATGAGATTTTTATCAAGAGGAGTTAGAAGACCATAGCAGTTTAACAGAGCAGTTAGTTTATCATTCATTAGCTTGAAGATATTAAAATAACATTTTATTAAAACGACAAAATACGTTATACCTTGGTATACCTACATGATGAGATAATAAATTTCCAAGTCTAAGTATAATAGCATAGTTACGAGCTAAAAAATATATCTATAGCATTTACAAACCAATATAATGGCTTGTAGGCGTTTATAAATTGGTGTTCTTATTCATGTTTTGAGTCACTAACTACAAGTAAACTTCTAAGAATCTTGAAAATGCCCTAGGAGTCGTGGATACAAAACCAAATCTCAAATATTTACGTGACAAAGTTTTCGATTTCTTTTTGAAACATAGCCAGATTGCGTCATCCTAATTCTCGATTTTTCATTTGTTTTGTTTAGTTTAGCCGATTCAACCCCCTCGATTCAAATCATCAGATTCTATGCTTTGTCTATTCTAGTGACAGAGACAGTCCATACTTTTCGCCGTCGGGGAGCGTTTCCGACGGTTTTAATAATTGTGTGTCTAGGAATAAAATTAATGCACCTGAAAGTCTATTACTTTTATTTATAAAAGCTGAGCTGAAAGTCCATGTTACTTAAATTTTAACAGCATCATTTGAGTTTTGACACACCGCTTATGGGTTATTTTAATTATGTGAAGCACGATTTCTGCTTGAGATTGCTTAATACGTGTTGATTTAGATTCCGCTCACAAAACGAAAACGCGTGTAAATAAAATGGGTATTTTTTTCACATGACGGCGGAATGTAATAGACCCAAACTGCAGGAATTCAAAGATTATCGAAATAAACGATTCGTCTCACAACTAACTCCGATGGTTTATTTCTAATACTTCATTTTCAGTAATAAAAACTGCATTGTGAAGGCCAAAGAAGTTAAAGTAATTTCTTATTAGATTATTTTGAGTAAGCTTTAATTTATTTTTTTTATGAAAAAAAAACAAATTATTTTGAAGTTCTGTTGTAGTAGAATGTTATGATGAGACGCAGACAGTACTTGAACAGTAATTTACATATTTTTCCCAGTAATAAGACAAGGTGAGCCTAAAGCGGAGGCAGCATTGGAACTGAAAATGATCGAAAATCCGGCTTTGATGTACTCGTAGCATTAGACCCTGTCAGAATAAACAATGCTTCGTTTTTGCTCGCCCACTTGTGTGTGACTTAGAAGCTTTTGGCTAAGACAGGGTCCTTTATTGGCTACACAAACTTCCTAGCACAAACACTTCTCTTATTTCTTCTCTCATTTATAGAACTGTCAACCTGCAGCTGTCAACCTATATTCTTGCCCTGTCTAAATTGTTTGTATGTGTGTTTTTGCAAATAAATAAATGTATTTTCTTTTTTTCTTTCGAAGAGATATCTTTTAGCTCGTTTTCCCTTTGTGCCTTATATTATAATACTTTCAAATCATGTACCTAGGTTTTCAGATTTCCGTAGATTCACTCTACAGAGGTTTATAGCAATCTAAGTAAATGTAGTGTTATGAGAGGTTGGTAATCTCCTCAATGAGGCTTTTCTACACTTCTATTATAAAAGCTTAAATTTTTGTTTGTAATGGATAAACTCAAAAACTAATAGGCCAATTTAAAAACTTTATAGGCATAGAGTGAACGCCGTATTTTATACCGATAGATATTCCCACGGTAAGGGTACTACGCAGGTAAAATTGCGCGGAGGAGTTAGTGAGATATTTTATGGAAAAAAGTTGTACACATCAGACAGAAACGACGCCGGAAGGAACAGAGTAAAATAGTCTTGCATACTGAGAAAGCATACTACATCACTTATTCGTAAATAGGTACCGGAAATAATTCTTAAAAGAAATACTATTTTTCTTTGAAAGGCGGTAAGTAGTTTAAACAAGTTAAATGAAATCCTTTGTGTAGTTTTTCTTGAAAAGCTTCTTAGTTTCCACTGCGGACGGATTAAATAATCTTGCCGGAAGGCAAATCCGTTCCGATGTGCTGCCCACACGAGTAAATAAAAACTACTACGTGTGCTGCCACCGCAGAATGTCGCTTTCAAGTGGAGGGAGAGCGGCCATTTAATAATTTATTGTTCTTAAATATCGTTTATCTAAACAAATTATATTTAATTGACATTAATTTAATGGCCTTAAAGTATCAAGACAAAAATCAGCATACCTATACGAATATAGGTATTATTTGTAGAAGCTCTAGCACAAAAAAAAAATGATCTATAATGTAACCGATATCGTGATCGTTTAATTTTTTTTATGAAAACCGCGAGACCTGCCCCCCTAGACAAAACTGAAATTCAATACATATTTGACAGCAGCACTTTGACAGCTTTTGAACGGTATAGTTTACTAGGTATTCGATTACCGTAAATCGTTTTTCATGCGAATGGTACTGAACCTTACAAACTAAAACGATGTCGTCTAACGGCCAGAATTAATAACCTATCCACAGTTAGGGATAGGTGCGATCCAGATTAGTTGCTATACAACGCTTGATATTAACATAGAATTAACGACAGTTGCTAGGGTGTTGCTAGGTGTTGCCTAGCAACTAATCTGGATCGCACCTATCCCTATCTGTGGATAGGTTATTAATTCTGGCCGTTAGGCGTCTTAAAAAAGGAAGAGAGAACAAAAATTAATTCGACGATCAAAGCGCAATATATAGTCCAACAATCCACTTGCATTGCAATACCAAATTAGCTGTCAAAATGGACTGACGTATGATTAATGTTGCAGTTCCCAAGATTGTCAACGGAACGGAAATGCGTGTCGCATTATAACCGAATTCCACGTGGACGAAGTCGCGGGCATCCACTTGTGTTTGATTCTTCGTTGATAATGGGCAGGTTTCATGTTAAGCTTTTGCTTACTTATAAGAGATGGTGCTAGCAAAATTTGAGAAATAGCTATACAAGAGAGTAATATAGCAATTTTTTTTTAGATATAGGTAATGCTGCTTTGTTGAAACTTTTTTTATAGAAATTTGAGTGGTTTCTGATGCTTGAAGGCATTATTAAAACGTTATTAATAATTAATGACAAAAAATATTAAAAACAAATAAAATAACGCTCATATCAGTCGTATATTGCCGCAATTTTATAAATAAAATCAAACGCGTAGTCCTTAAATAAAGTTATGCAATAATGGAATTTATTTCTTTCTTTCTTTCTTCTTTCTTTCATTATGTCATTCACTCTACCTTTTTAATTTCTGATAACGCTATCTATCGCGCTATATGGAAAATATTTATGTCATCAAAAATGTCACCGTTCATCATTGGAAACTTTTTTATATCACGTGCAAAATAACTGTGTATAACCTTTCGATCAACAATAACAACCCAGAAATATACATGTCAGCTTTCAATTTTAATATTATCACTAGCAAAAAGCAACAGTACAAAACATAAAATATACATGACAAAGTGCTTTAAGCCTATCCGATTTTATTCCACCTAAAATTTAAAACATTTTCCTTCCTTTCACAATAATTTCATCACCCACCCATCGTAACTCCAATACTGACCGCAATACTGTCATTGTTTTTGAGCACAATAACAATACGTGCCAGTCAATGAATGCATCCTGTTAGCCAAACAAGATGGCGGTCAAATGCTTGCCCGGTTTTGAATTAAAAAAAAATTGCTGAAATTTAAGCAACACAACATAGGTTTTTATTTTCGAATATCTTACATATTTCCAGCGATATAGAGCATCAAACTTTCTAATTAGACAAGGAGAGCACTACAACTAAGTGACGTCACATGCTTGTAGCGCCATACTCTCGCCATAAAAATTTTCGTTTTAGAAAGAGATAGCTAGAGTCACAATTAAGTAGCTCATAATTCGCTTGTTTTAATACCAGATTGAACAATCCAGAAATATACATGACAGCAAGCTTTCAATTTTCATATTATCACGTGCAAAAAGCAACAGTACAAAACATAAAAATATACATGACAAAGTGCTTTAAGCCTAACCGATTTTATTCCACCTAAAATTTAAAAGATTTTACTTCCTTTCACAATAATTTCATCACCCACCCATCGTAACTCCAATACTGACCGGTAGTATTCCTACTGTCATTGTTTTTGAGCACAATAACAATACGTGCCATTCAATGAATGCATCCTGTTAGCCAAACAAGATGGCGGTCAAATGCTTGTCCGGTTTTTAATAAAAAAAAATGCTGAAATATTAGCAACACAACATAGGTTTTTATTTTCGAATATCTTACATATTTCCAGCGAAATAGAGCATCAAACTTTCTAATTAGACAAGGAGAGCGCTACAAGTAAGTGACGTCACATGCTTGTAGCGCCATACTCTCGCCATAAAAGTTTTCGTTTTAGGAAGAGATCATAATTCGCTTGTTATAATACCAGATTGAACAACCCAGAAATATACATGTCAGCAAGCTTTCAATTTAATATTATCCTCTGCAAAAAGCAACAGTACAAAACATAAAAATATACATGACAGAGTGCTTTAAACCTATCCGTTCTTATTCCACCTAAAATTTAAAACATTTTCCTTCCTTTCACAATAATTTCATCACCCACCCATCGTAACTCCAATACTGACCGCAATACCACAGATTACTAAATAGTTACTAGGCAATACTGTCATTGTTTTTGAGCACAATACGTGCCGTATTCAATGAACAAGACCCAGTATTTTTAGCCCGGTCGTGTCATACGTACCGTTATCGCACTGTTCTAAGTCTGTGGCTATTTCTGAAGTGTCTGCTAAAACATTGCCAAGTCCATTGATTTGTCATAGTACCGAGTGTTGTTATTCAGTAACAATTTTGCGGCTCGTTTCATTTCGTTTTCGACAAATTCGTGGTCTATTCTCATAATGAATGTTTCCCGTCTGATTCCTGATAAAAATTGAAAGTTCCCATTCATTCATTAGTTGAGGTAAGTGAAGGCAGATTCTATCCTCACATGTCGCCTTTGGTTATCTTGATTTTGTGCAGTTCTTTGGCTCGATTTTCTAATTAGGTTTGATGGAGGTCATCCAATTAAAAGATATAGTCAAATAGTCACTAGATACGGACATGGATAATTAGATTACATTTTCTTATTTATACGGAGTAAGTGGCTAACGATTTGTGTTCATGACTATTATTAGTATATTCTATAAGTATGTCTTTAAGTACCTACAGTTAACGACCTTGTGACTTTATACAATGTTCTATTTTTCTCAATCAATTTGAGCCTAAAGTTGTTAAAGAAGGTTACAGGTTTGACAAAATGTACAAAATTAATTAAAAAAAAACTTTTACTACAATACTTAAGTGTAATATTATCACAAAATACGACCTGCACTCACAATTTTTTTTTATTCCAATAATTGGGTAAGGATGAAGCTAGGATATTTTCGTATTATTTTGTCTGTCATTGCAGATTTAGCGTTTTCATTAAGCTATATCTACTTTTTTATGCATTTGCATTAAACTAAGATTTTATACAAACGATAAAACAGAAATTATTCGGTACAATAATAGGGTTTTACTGAATTTTTATATTGACTTGAAATATTTTTTGAAATATTAGCAACACAACATAGGTTTTTATTTTCAAATATCTTGCATATTTTCGGCGATATTAGAGCATCAAACTTTCTAATTAGACAAGGAGAGCGCTACAAGCAAGTGACGTCACATGCTTGTAGCGCCATACTCTCGCCATAGAAAATTTCGTTTTAGAAAGAGATAGCTAGAGTCACAAATTAAGTAGCTCATAATTCGCT
The DNA here is from genome assembly GCA_949710035.1 of Crambus lathoniellus. Taxonomy (NCBI): domain Eukaryota; kingdom Metazoa; phylum Arthropoda; class Insecta; order Lepidoptera; family Crambidae; genus Crambus; species Crambus lathoniellus. The sequence goes on along the minus strand of OX453309.1, from coordinate 10,127,539 downwards.
TGTTTAAATACCAGGTTGAATTATTTCTTTTTTCAAATTTGTTATTCAATAATGTTATATTTTTTAATGTCATAATTAAATATCTACATTTCAAGAACAACCAAATACCCTATTTTCTATAACAATTATGACTGCAGACATGGTAAACGTTTAAAGCCTGATTTACTTAAAAGTTAAGCAAGAATTCATCAAAAAAAAATGTTGAAAATTGAAAAGCAAAATTTGCTGCCAACACATATAAACAAACACATAACACTGACAAATCTTATACAAACATTAGATTTTCTCTAAAGACTATTTCCTTTACACATAAAACTGAATGCAGCTCAAGTTCTTGCTCGAAACTTAACTTGCCCATTACATACTAACCGAAGAGTATCTTCCACATGTATCATACCGAACTAATAAAAACCTTTATCTTCTCCAGAGTTCGTCATTGACAGACCTCATTTCGGCCTTCGACACAAAGGCGCAGACCCATACAGACCTCCAAAAAGTCACAGCGTTCAGCGGCAGCTTTGACAAAAACCACAAACCTACATTCTCAAAGGATGAATATGGCAAGTAAGTAAACCTCCTTTTGTTTTGCTTTCGCCCGAATTCTCGAACGCAAATCATCTTTGGGAGCGTCTCAAACATCATGGCATCCCTTTCATACGTTTGACATTTAAAGTGACAGGGCGATGTTTGAGACGCTCCCAAAGATAAGTAGCGTACGAGTATTCGGGCATCAACCGTTTTGGAGTGGTTGCAATATGAGTTTTCTTTTGTTGGAGACATGCTACTACTGTTAAAAATATAAGTAGAACCATTTATTTATTAATTGGACCATCATGGAAAATTATATAAAAAGGTACAAAAAAAAAGCATTGAACATACTTAAAAGCAAATTATGCTTATGTAGTGGTATTAAAAAGATATAGACCGGGCGGACACGACAGTTAAGCCCGAATAATCGTACGCTACTTATCTTTGGGAGCGTCTCACACATCGCCCTGTCACTTTAAATGACAAACGTATGAAAGAGATGGCATGATGTTTGAGACGCTCCCAAAGATGATTTGCGTACGAGAATTCGGGCGTTAGAGGCGTACATTTTTTTACAGTATGCAAATTTGCGAGAACGTTTTAGACGACGATATAATGTTAGCACTATCAAAATTAGAATTTCTATCCCTGTGTATCACACTTGTAGTTTAATTTTAAAATGTAACAAAATAAGTACGCGTGTGAAAAGTATGCAACCGCATATTTGTCACTTTTACTAGAAACGTTATCGATACAACAATTTGCATACTGAAAAAAATGATTCGGGCAAGTGCAAATTTCGAGAATAAGTTTTTGAAGTTGTTATATATTCGGCTCTAAAACAATATTTTTTTTCAGTATGCAAATTGATGTACTTATCGATAACGTTTCTAGTATAAGTGACAAATATGCGTTTGCATACTTTACACACGCGTACTTTTTTGTTACATTTTAAAATTAAATTTCAAGTGTGACCGGGTGCGTACATTACTCAATTTTTGTCATTAGTTGGTCAGTGGCTACAAAAACTTGTTTACGTTTACGTAGAAATAAAAGGATTAAGAAATGATTACACTGAAATGTTCAGAGGATTCCAACTTAGATGAGTAAAGTTACAACTTTATAACTATTCTCGCGGTATGCACGAAGCTTTTGACTTAATTCATTAAAATCGTTCGTTAGTATGAAATTTGATTCTGATGAGAAATAAGTTACGATGACAGTATGCTACATAAATCTGGTTTTAATATATTATATCATATTGCAGTGCGATGCGCGCTCGGAAACGGACGCGCACAATAGCATAGGTGTTAAATTACACATTCGTGATTTACGTTTAGCGCGGCAGCCACTGCGCCTAAATTCACTATGGGTTCCCAACAACTCATAGTGAACGAAGTATTAGCATTATAAGAACGCAATCGACACTATGGACGAAGTCAGCATCGTGCAGATCTGCAAGTCGAACTTCAGCGAAGATGAGGTTTGCAGTGGCAAGGCGCTGCTTTTCCATAGCATAGGTAAAGCCGATGCGATGCCATCTCGACGAAGAGATGGCGGTGCGAAGAGTCTCCAGGACATCATTACCCTTCTGAAAGAGACCGAACCGGACGACGTACCAACATTCGTGGCGAAGGAGCTGCACATGCTGCCCCCTGTCACATTCGACCACGTCAACGTCACCAGACTTCTGAAGGACATCATCTCCCTGAAAACTAGTCTGGCTAAAGTCCAGTGTAAATTGGAGGCCTCTGATAACACCATAAGTGAGTTGCGTGCCCAAATTGTGTTGTTGTTAGGCAATACCGCTGCGGTATGTAGGTCACCTGAGGCCACTAATGTGAACACTCGTCGCGGAGCGAAAAATGCTTCCATCAGCAGTTTTGAGTCGGCGCATATGGATACGTCACCGGCCGCTGTCGTTGCGTAGCTAGCGATGCACCGCGCCCCGCCGCCCGCTCCTCCGCCCCGACGACGGAGACGTCACGCGTGAGCACGTCGACCCCTCAACGTGCTTACGTGGCTGTCACCGCTACCAATAAGCCCGCTCATCAACAACTTGACCGGGCTACAAAAGAGGGAAATAAACAACAATCGGTCTCCAAAGCTGTGCAATCAGCGCCGCGGAGACAGGATGCGATGATGACGGCTTCAAGAAAGTAGAAAGGAAGAAGGCCTCTCGTCGTAACCTTTGCGGCACCGCCCCGAACGGACATAACCACCTGCTGTGGCCGGCTATCCCGACGAGACGCTGGTGTACGTGTCCCGCTTGCATTACTCCACAAAATCTAAAGATATAGTGGAGTACTTGAGAGTGAAAACTAAGTTTAAATCAGGGTCGAGCGGTTGGAGTCTCGCTATAATGTGAACTGTGAAGACTTTTGGCCGAAGACATATTGTTCCGCCGGTTTCGGGGTCGGCTCCCGGATACGCAAACGCGTCGCCGCCGATTATACGTGTAAATAAATAGTTTCTAATTATGAATAGAATAATAGAAATACATGTATTGAGACTTTAAATTATTTTAATGCATTCACAATGCAGTTTTGTAAGTATAGGAAAAATGTAAGTATAGGAAAAATAATATATGTATGTGTCTGTAAGTATTATATGGGCCTGCCTGATTTTGTAAAATTTCATTGTGTTGCCTGAAATAAATGATTTATTATTATTATCTTCTTTATTACATTTTAAATACGTACAAAATACGATTACCATACTATTTATTATTATTATTATTTATTAAGCTAACACTAACCCAAAAACACTATCCTTATTTTGGATACTATTATATTATAATTACACATTCTTAGTAAATACAAAATTCATGTTGTCTGAAAGAACTCCCTTAGGGAAAAACCTACTTGCCTTAAACCCTTCAACGTTTATTCCCGGCCTTTGATCCCTAAGGAACAGGCCAAAGGGGTTAAGGTGGGGTAAAGCAGTATAGGTCATTGGCGTGGCGACTAACAATAGGATATTTATCTATTTACCTAGGATCAAGAAACTAGAATCTGCAAATAAATAAACTAAAGAATTTCAACAATTTCTCAATATTCGAAAACCTTCAAGTCAATTCTTCGAATAAATAAAGCTTTATCAACATTAAAATGAAAAACTAAAAATGCTTAATAATCGACATTTTGCTATTTTTCGATAAATGTATGTAGTCGCAAAACTTGATCATGCCAAATAAAAAAAAACCGGTCAAGAGCGCACCGACGGGGGGAACGGTATTTTTTACATTTTTCATCAATATTTTTCAGTTCTCAAAACCACTAAACAATATGTCTTGTTTGTATCTACCTACCTACTTATCACTTTGTTACACAACAACTTTACTAGCCTAAAAAGGCATACACGGATATAATACCTTTTTAATATTGTTCACAGACCTATCCCCGGGTCAATGACCGAGTACCGAGGAGCAGAGGCACAGGCCAGAGTGTGCACAGAAATGAAGGAGCTATGTGAAATCATCAATGAATACGGCAAAACTCCGTGCAAGAGTCTACTACCTCCCGAACTGAAAGATGCCACCAGAGTCATTTTGTTCGGCGAATTGTTTACGGTGAGTTTCATTGATATTACTTTGTTACTGATTTTATATGAACGCCGACGCCCGGTAGTCGTCATTTGTTACTTCTTCTAGCTTCAAGTGGCGGCGTTTGTGGCTCGTGTGCGATGGTAAAGGTCACAGCAGATATATCAACTCGTAAGCGGATCGTAAACGTATCAACTCGAGCGGTTCAGTATTCTTTGTATGAAACCCCCTACTGCAAAGCACACTAATCGGAATCGTAACGTAATCGCCTCGCCTCGGGACCAGCGAGCCGCAAGCGCGGCGTCTCGCCTGGCCGTAGCCGAGTCGACGTACCGACGCTGATCAGTGCCCCTAGTATGAGTTGATTTTAACTTGTCAATGTTTACGAAAACTATCGGATGAACTGCTCATGTCGGTAAAGCAGTCAAAGGACATGAAAGAGATAGAGCGATAGTTTTCGATTACGAATACAGTTTGCCAAACTCATACTAGGGGTACCGGTTTGGTACGTGCTAGTGCTTACGTCTAGTTGACGCCTGGTTGACAGCAGGGCGAAAGGCGATACGGTGTCGATCCCTTTCCGAGTTGATAAGTCTGCTGTGACCTTTAGCCGGAAGAAACAATTTAGGTGTAACGTGTTAGGTGGGGTGGGGTTTTAGGGATTTTTAAAAGGGAAGCTGATAGAAGTTGGCTTGTACGAACCCTTCGCCACTGTCTACCTAAATTTAAAAATAAATCAATTAAAAATTTTTTATTAAATAAAATAAATTAAAGTTACATTGTTTACTCATGGCTCCCAAAGACTGTCTTTTGGGGACATTAAAGTTATAATCAGATTTGCTATTGGCTAACTTACTTACTACAATAATGGTGAGTTGTATTTTTTATCGTTCTAAATTTTCTACATCAAAAAATAATATAACACATAACTGTTTTTGTAAAATATTTTCTTTACCATTTTCCGTTTCCTCTATCCAGACGGTTTGGTTTGGGCATGTTCCCTTGGGAAAGTGTATTTACCGTGTGTCAGAATCAGATATATACTTACGTGAACAGGGTACAATATTTAGTTAGTACCTATGCCCAGCGCTAAATAGTGGCAATCAACATGTCCTTTTGCGTGACTGTATATTGTCATAATAATTACAAAGCCTAATAGTTAAGCAACTTGCTGTATAATCAATGTCGTTATTTGAGCCAACTTATAGACACTTAAATAGTACTCTAGAAATCTTTTACGACTTAGACGAGATAGTTACCACAAAAGGGTAAAAATAAAAATACTAGAGGTTAGGTTTTTAAACGGGGGTAAGTACTAAACCACTTTTCTGGTAATATTGTTTTAATAGAATTGACTGGGTCCTATTATCATCCTAATGATTATGTTTTTAGGCCTACCGTAATGAAATCATTTACAAAACGAGTGCTTATCAATCAGAATTTATTATCTGTTCAGTAGGGCTAGCATAACTTAGCGCGACTCTTTGTCGCGCTCCTTCACGTCTAACGCGCTAAGCACGTCGCCTTAAGTCACGCGCGCTATCAACGAGCGATCTGATTGGTTGAAAGCGCCAGCGACTCTTTCTCACTCAAGTCGCGCTCAAGTTGTGCTAGCCCTACTGATTCAGATATAAGCACCCTTAATTTTAAATCGGTACAGAAGTTTCAATTAATGCAAACAACTTTTACCACGGGGCTAGCTGCGAAAAATCTGTTGCTTAATTTTTGCTATAACCATTATTTTCTATCGAAAAGTATATTTTTCTTTCGCAATTTCGTGACTTGCTCATTAGTAAGACTTGTTTGTGTTGATGGACACATTAATGAACTGAAATATTAGTAGGATAAAATTTTAGTTTGTATAATAGTGCTACTTCCGCTGATAAACATAGATATTATATATTCACAAAAGTCTCCATCCATTGGCTGTTCTAAGAAACTTTTAAGAATATCCAATCTGCTGACAGGGTATAAATAATCTTAATATGAAACAGATTCTCAAACTTTTAAACTTGACGATCTCCGTGAAAATGTTTTTGTACTTAATTAATAAGGTGTAAGTATTTATTTCTACAAAAAAATTATATCCAAGTATATTATGTATTTTATCCTAGTATTTATTAACACAACCTTTACTTTAGAGTGCTTACTTTGAAGCTAAGCTAATTGGTGTGCATTTATTTATTAAATTCTGGACCTGAATTCAGCACACGCATAGCGAACTTAGAAAACCACTTTATAATGTTAATGTCAGTGCAATAAGTAGCTCTCCGATAGTGTTTGATAAATTATTAACGTAGCCATTTAGCTCTCGGCGGCCGGCGGCGTCTCGATTCGAACGATTCCATACAAGTTAGTCATATAACGAGAAAGGGAAACCTTAAGTTGGAAGTTGTATTGAGTTAAGTAAATGTTAGTTTCAGAGCTTTCAATACGGTTTGCAATTTGCATAACTTTGCTTGACCCCGTTAAGAGTACTGTAGCCCTAGCACGAAACACTATTATTATCGTAATCATTATCGTGATCGTAGGTATTATTTTGTATGAAAACCAGAGCAGCAGATTCTCTTAAATTCGTATAACAACTCGCGTATGACTTCGATATTCTTTTCGCTTGACTTTAGTTATATGGTTGGTGAATTCGATGTGAAGTAACGGAGAACATACTTACAAAATCGCTACCCTTATTTGTTAAACTAGCGGCCGCCCGCGGTTTCACCCGCGTGATTCCCGTTCCCGTGGGAATATCGGGATAAAAAGTAGCCTATGTGTTATTACAGACCCAGATCCTTTCAGAAGTTTTTGCGTGAAAAAGTAACAAACATCCATACATCCATACCCACAAACTTTCGCATTGATAATAAACTCCACGACGCTATCCCAAGGGAATGTGATATTTTTCCGGGATAAAAAGTAGCCTAAGTTACTCCTTATTACATTAGCTACCTGCCAGTAAAGGTCCCGTCAAAATCGGTCCAGCCGTTTTAGAGATTAGCCGGAAGAAACAGACAGACAGACAGACAGATAGACAAAAATTAAAAAAAATGACATTTTGGTATGTATACCGTATATATAATCATATGCATGTAGTAAAAAGCGCTTATTTTAATGTTACAAACAGACACTCCAATTTTATTTATTTGTATACTTAGATGTATAGATTATCGAAATTATCACAGAACATCTACGAGAGAAAAAAATCTTTCCGTGTTCTGTGGAAATTATGTTTGTTTGCTCATGACATCCATACTACTTTTACTATTATTTATTCTGTGTCCATACTATAATTTTATAAATGTGAAACTGTGTTTGTTTGTCTGTTTGTCCGTCTTTAACGTCAAAATGGAGCAACAGATCGTAGTGATTTTTGGTACTATGGAAATAGTTTGGGAGTTGGAGAGTGTCATATAGGCTACAGGCTACTTTATATCCCGGAAAAACATTGCCGCGGGATAACGTCGTGTTGTCCACATGGGCGAAGTCGCGGGCGAAAGGCTAGTTATAATTTTAGATAGTTATAGTAGTAAATGCAGATTAGCTTAGTTAAAATAGTAGATGCTGATCAAACAGCTAAAGACACAGAGCGATGCGATATCTTTCCGTCTGCAAATGGAAATTACATGGTTAAAAAATAAATAAATATTATGACAGGAAATAATATAAAATAAATTAAGACTTGTAATTAGACTAACAAGTCGATTACTTTATTATAAGAAACTAGCTTTCCGCCCGCGGCTTCGCCCGCGTGGACTACACGACGTTATCCCGCGGGAGTGTGATATTTTTCCGGGATAAAAAGTAGCCTCTGTTCCTTTCCAGGCTTCAAAGTATCTGTGTTCCAAATTTCAGCCAAATCCGTTCAGCCGTTTTAGCGTGATTGAGTAACAAACATCCAAACATCCAAACATCTAAACTTTCACATCGATTACTTTATTATAAGAAATAATAAATTGAACAACAAAAAATACTAAGTTAGCCCTTACTATACTGAAATGCAAATTTGTGTGATTTTGTACAGTGTCCATTTCTGTATTTTTAGGTGCTAACTTAGTACTTTTGTGGGTTCATTTAAGTTAGTTTGGTGATCAATGTAATACAACCCCTTAAGTAAAAGTGAAATTTCAAGAGGGTATCACAATTCACTCAATAAGTTTTATGCATTTACTTTCTATACAACACTGCAAAAATTTATTAGGTACTGTCTTTTCACCATAAAAAAATAAGTATTAGATTTTTTTGGTAAGTTAAAGGTAACTTGAAAACTTCTAATTAATCTGACAGACTTTTCATAAACTTTTGTTTCTACCATCTAAAACGTTGATTAGCTAACATACTGTCTGATTAGGAGATGCTTTCCAGTTTACTTGACAGTAAACTGGAAAGACACAGATCACCTGTGTAGTAGCAGTGGTTTTATATGCCCTATCTGTCAAGTAACAGCTAATCAGAATTTACTAAGGCTACGTACGCACAGGCAGGCGGCTTGCTTGGCGCCTAGAGCCTAGCGAGTCACCTTAGTAAAACGAACGTTCTAGAATGTTCGCGATCAACCGCATTGCGCGCTTGGCGCCTAGCTAGTTGCGCTCGTAGAATGCCAGCCACTAGGCTCTAGGCGCCAAGCTAGCCGCCTGCCTGTGCATACGTAGACTAAGGCTACGTACGCACAGGCAGGCGGCTTGCTTGTCGCCTAGAGCCTAGCGAGTCACCTTAGTAAAACGAACGTTTTATAATGTTCGCGACCAGCCGCACTGCGCGCTTGGCGCCTAACTAGTTCCGCTAATAGAATGCAAGCCACTAGGCTTTAGGCGCCAAGCCAGCTACCTGCCTATGCGGACGTAGCCTTAGACATTGTGAAACTGGCCCTTACTCGTTCTTACTATAATCACTTAGCAAAGGTTAACATTTATGATAATCCGCTGTTTCATTAATTACTTACATGGAGTGCCTTTAGATATCTAAGTAATACAGTCGTATAGGTTTTATATACCTACCTACTGGAAACTATTTGAATGAGGAATAAGCAGTGCCCTTACGACGATGCGGCTTCGACGTCATGTACAGGAAGCCCTAAACGACAAAAGCTGATCCATTTGCTACGCGATCGAATGGACTAAAGTCAATTTATGTCCCTGAAAATTCTACTGTTATTCCAATCAGATTTCCCTGTGGCTTCACTACGCTATGACCCATTTTTTGCACTATTTATTTTGAATTGGTTTCTGCAATGTTCATACGATTGAGTTCCTGAACGAAACTAATACCTACATATCTACATATTATTATATCGTAGATCGATACTTTTAACTGTTTATTCGACGTGTATTCTGATTTCTCTCAGGCGTGCTTCCACGTGTTTTAAATGTCGGTTGACATTATTCCAGTGCGATTTACTCTCAAACCTAGCGAATCGGAATTGGGAACATATTTGAACGCATATGAAGCCTTATGCTGTGACCAGCAGACGCGACAGTCTGCAAAGCTGTGGCATCAGTCGCGCATCGGACGCACACGCGAAGTTTTCGCGTCGCGATCGCGTTGTATGAGATACAGTGACAGCGCCAGCCGCGCAATTGACGCCCGACCATCTTTTTCACGTCGCTTCAGTTTCGCATGGTCACGTCTGTGCGTTCAAAGTGATATCTCGTTGGATGCCATGGCAACGAACGCAAGCAACGCTTCTGTGGCAACCATGTGGCAACTTGTCCTATCTCCATGAGACGCCAAGCCGTCGCCAAGTGCGGGTAGGCTTAGGAACGTTGTAATACAATTTAACATGATTTGATTGGTTACGCTGCCGGCGTCTCTAGCATGGCAATCAATTGGGATATGGGTCTAACATGCAATAATCTAACAAGCCAATCTGGTGAAGGCTCTGTTTCATTCAAGTGAACCATCATTTTATAGTAGTTGATTCATAGTAGAAACTTCCTATTCTATGTGTGCACATAGTGCTCCGTACGCTGTATCAAAGATCTTCCTGAAAAACGTGAATCATCTCGGCGTGCTTTTCAGCAACTAAAATGGCCCTGAAATTTTAGCATAGGCCATTTCATTGGCTAAAATTATACAAACAAAACGCGTCACCTCTTCCGTAAAATAACACCTGCCTAATTACTTTTACGCAAAACAGTAGTCAGCATTGTTTCTTAGTAATTACGCCCATTCTTATGTCACAGTGGTGCGAGGTCTTTTGCCAGTACACAAAAATAAATTTCTTGGTGATCTTGACGAACCTTCGAGGTGTGGTGTTTGTTACAAGATGTAGCAGTTTCCGTTGGAGAGTTCTTGATGTCGATTACCTACGTATTATAATGACTTCGAACGCGCTTTTTGAGAGCAATTGGTTGGTACCAAAGGAGATGCAAAGCTCGGAAAAATGCGCGGATAGAAGGTAGAGAGGCCTTGCCATGCAATGAAATAATCTAGGCTAATATTAATAAAAAGTGTAAAATTTGATTAAACATCGAAGTATAAACATTTTAAAAATGTTTTTTAGGTGACAAGACAAGGGACCAATCCCTTTGTGACATTCGGAAAATTTTCGTAAACCAATAAAATTATAAAGCTTGCTGCTTTCACGTTATCAACTGGTAAATAACGCAACTCAATTCAACTCTCACTGTAATCGTTACTAGAAAAACATACATGAGATTTAAGTGTCTACAAAGCAAAGGAAAAAATCTACATAAGTACTTGCTTCTTTGAAAAGTAATAGAAACTTTTGAAGAATTATAAAATTCCTATACTTACATATTAAGATTGCAATTTCACGTTAGGATACTAAATTTACATTTTGATCGAGTACTAATAGCCTCAAGATAAATCTTAGCCCATATTTCTTCTTCTTCACAAAGACACACCGGATAGCTTAGAATAGAAATACTCTAGACATTGCTCCATTTATTTCTCTTTGTTTTTATTCAAAGAGTTTAACGTTTTGACCTCCACACTGCCTTGCAATCGTGTGTCTCTAACTATTATTAATATTTTGTATTTGCTCACTGTAGTTGTACGTATCTAGGTACAGTGAGCAAATACAGTACCCCTAGCATGAAAAACCGTTATTAGCATTATATATATTTTACATCATACTGCTCGGTAACTAGGATTTACTAGTATGGTAAGAGGCTGTGTAAGTTGGCATGTGCAACACAGTGTATTGTTTAGATAGAACGTTCCATTTTCAAATTACTTTGCAATTCAAGCAGGTGAATGCTTTAATTGTAAAGTAACTTTACCATTCAAGCTATGCAAAACTCCTTGGTCAAACAACATTTTTTTCATAAAATGATAAGAAAACTATTTACTGTAGAGAACAATGAAAATGGCGGTATTTCATAGAATTAAATGTTTGTTCACTTGCGACGAATGTATTAAAATTTAAAATAAGTACATTTACAAGTTTTTGCAAATTAATTTGAATAAATATTTTCTCTCTTTTATAAAAGAATCATTTTGTCATACCAATATAAATGTTTTATTTACCTCGCATGAATGATGTAAAGTAGAATGCTTACCTCGGTTGCAAGTAGCTATTACACCCTCGAACTATATTCGCCCTCGCTCGTTTCGCTCGCTCGGGCGTCTAAATATCTCGGGTGCACTCGATCCTTTAGCGCCCTTTGCGAGCTGCGCTCGCACGGGCGCCAAATTGGATCTTGTTCTGTAATAGCTCGCTTACGTTCCTTGTGTAACAAACTACTATACTGTGGTTATGGTGATGGAATAGTAAACTATACCGTCCTTCAAAAGCTGTCAAAGTGCTGCTGTCAAACTATGTATTCAATTTCATTTCCCTAGACGACCGAAGAGGTGCTACTCTGGTTTTCATACAAAATTCAAACTATTTCAAACTATACCTACTTACTAGGACAGAACATACCTTAAAAATGCGCAGAAAAAAAATATGATTCGTTAAAATCAATCCAAAATTGAAATGCTAATTTGAATTATAATGAATTTCGTATTGTATTCACTTTTGTGTCGCATTGTATCGATACAAAAAGATCGAATAATGTTTCATATACGAAATCCATAAAATCCTATCGTAATAGGCACCGATCTTGCAAAAAAATGCAAGAATGAATCATTTCTGCATTAGAGGAAAAAATTTGAAAGTGCATAACCTCTTGCGTTGCAAGCTCAGCAGAGCATAAGCATATGTTTGACGACCGAATTGGCGCAGGGGTAGGATAGCTGCCTTCTGCGCCATCGCCAGAGGTCTCGGCAGTCTCGGGTTCGATTCCCGAAAAATACACATATTTGTGTGCATGAACATGTCTATTTGTCTTGGTCTGGGTATTTTATATTTATATTGAGTATGTATTTACAAAAAAGTATATACCTAAGTATGTTGATGAAAACTACTTACGAGCTGGCTTTTATTATAATTGGTGTGATTGTAAGAAATTCATTTGTTATTCATTATGTTGGCACAAAAATATAAAAGTGTCTTACCTAAATTTTTTTCATTACACGGCTTTATACTTTTAAATTTACATTATCAGATAAAGTGCTTTGCATATTTTCTTAATGGGTCAATCATCATTACTCCTTTGAAGATCGAAATTTGCGAACCATTTAAATGTATTTTCTAACAACCATTAATTTTCTAATTCTTAGTTCTAATTTTCTATGAAATCGGCTTCTACTACTCTAATGAATTCTACAGATCGACTATAATAAAATTATCCTTACAGAGAATATAGTCTGGTCATAAAGTACCTAACTGTAATTTAATCAGAAAAGAAACTCGGAGAATACGCGATTCCGATGCAAAAATATGTTCAGCAAACAATAAACAAAGTAACGGTGATCTTTTAATGTAGCTAAAATCTATTGTCGAATTTTCCGCCTCGGTCTTGACACAAATGCCAACGTTAACAATATATATGATGGCTTGGCACACCTCAGACGCATTATATGTCTTTAAACATTACATTTTATGGCCTTCCATAAAACTCCAACTGAAAACGTATTTATCATCAGTATTTGTCTTCATTCTTTTAGGCGAACTATATGCGAGCTTGACCTTTCTGCCGATTGAGAGAAAGTCGATTTTCCGTTTCACAACTAGATTTGACAAATTAAATTTGGAATCGACTGCCAATAACATGATACTTTGTTGTCTATCTACGTGCGAGTACATAAGTGACTTGACATGTTGTCAAAATCGTATTCTAACAATATCATGTAGGTAAATGGGACTGTACATTTTCTCCAATAAATCAATTTCAAATACAAACATTATATTCCGATTATTCACTGATAACTTGCGAAAAACAAAATGCATGGAAAACATCCAGACCAAAACGTGATCATGCACACAAATATTAGTCTGGTGTGGAAATGAACCCACGACCTCTGGTCAGAAATCATCTGTACCCTACACTATGCTGGTAAACTTAATAGCGAATTACAAAGAACACACAGTATGTAACATTGTAGCTAAATAAAATCTACTTTGAATAAAGTTTGTCTAATGCTTTAAGTATACTGGAAAATCCAATTTCCGGGATAAAACATATTACAGTGGCTACCCTTTGTCCTATTAAAGTGGTTCAGGCTGGACGTATATTAACATTCAGTTTAAGGGTTGGACTGCATATGGCAGCACAAAACAGCACTTTCCTATGCTGCTATCCTTTTACACGCTTTTATTAGCTTCACCTGTAACCAAGTCACAATGTAAGAAAATCTTGGAATTCAATTTTAACATAATAATAAATAATATGTCGTATCGATTTGAAACTTTGCAAGTCTATATGAATCCGATGACAATTCAATAATTTACTACCATCGATCTGATGATGAAGTCAAGGGTGAGCAATACAACTCTTCAATGGCTGCTAGGAAACTCCTAGAGTTTGGGCTTATTTGTTTCGTTCTGATGAAACCTATTCGCTACATTTGGTGGTGAGGGTCTGAAAATATAAATGTGTGTGTTTTTTTTTAATTTTTAAACTAGCTATCTCTCAGAATTGTCATTTACTAGAACGAGAAAGAGCGCGGGTATGCGAGCGCCTCGTCGATTCCACCGCTCCCGCTCTCTTTCTCGCTCTAGTTATTGACGGTTTGGTGCGACTGAAAAGGATAGCAGCATAGAAAAGTGATGTTCCGTGCTGCCAGATGTAGTTTAACCCTAATGGCATCAAAGGTTTAGCCACAGAAAGCACTAAAGATGTAAAATAAAGTTTAGATTTTTGACAAGAAATTCCTCAATGCATCAAAATATAGGGTAGTTAGTTAAGTTAGAAATTGCTTTATCCCTTTAGTTTAAAAATTCTTTGTATGCTCTAGGTACATCGATAAGGTCTGATTTCTTTTGCAAGTTCAAAGTGACAATTTCTATTGATGTCCTTGTCACTTATTGCATGAGTTTGCATGACGTTATTGAAATGACATTAAGAACGAAATTTTAAATGTATGGGAACTGTGAAAAACCAACGTTCCTCACCAAAATTCACTCACGTCATCCATCTTTCCCGCTTATAACCTCGTTTAACGAAACTGATAAAGCACTCTGCTACTAGGGCTACTCTACCCTAGGACGAACAATTACTGTCGTTATGGTAAGTCTGTAACCGGTATTATTTTGTATGAAATCCAGAGCAGCGCCTCTTTCGTTCGTATAAGGTACTGAAATTTAATACATTTTTGACAGCAGCACTTTGACAGCTTTTGAAGGACGGTATAGCTTAGAGTGTGTGTCAGATATCTCTGCGCGTGACTGGCGCGTTTTTGGCGCTAGTTACAGTGCATTTTTTTGTTCTAATGATATTATTATTATTAATTATTTATTCAATACACTTCTATATAAATACATTTTTATACATAGCCGCACCACGAAAACCTCACAGGGTTTATCTGGGTGACGGCGAGCCGCTGATTTTATATAAAATTTCGTTTGTTCGGTAGGTAATACTGTATAATTATAGAAAAGATTAGTATTCGATTTTTACCGCGCGCAGACTTATCTGACGAACACTCTACTATTCGATTAACAAAGCGTTAGTTTTTCATGCTAGGCGTACTGATCCAGATTCCGAAAATTAAATAACCGCTTTAAATATTACATCTAGTCTAATTTCATTGTCTTTTGTGTCGGCAAAGTATGAGTTGCTTGGCCCGCATATCGCCACAGAGAATTTAATATGTATTTCCGAGTCGGTCGGATTCGCTAAAGAGTTACGAATTATATTCGGAGCCAGACTTTGTGATTTATTTAATGCGCAAAACGGTATTTCGAACGAACAAGCATGCGTTCATTTACCTTGGCCGGAATTCGGGAGTCGGGAATACAGTTGTATATAAATGATAATTTCCTTTTTAAATTTCTTTTTATTGAAGCTTTCGTACGAGTTACCGCAGCGTTCACTTATTAAAGATATATTTTCATGAATGGGGACTCGTATTATAAAAATTCAAAATTTGTGTGATTAACATTTGTATTTTTGATATGAAAAAGTTCTGGGGGCCGATTCTCAGGCAATCGAGAAAAGTTCGATCGAAAAGCAGTCGAACGCTACGAGTGGTACAGACCAATCGATGTTCGTATACGAACTTAGCTGTCAAAATGAATTTGTTGACATGTGGAACAGTTTAGTTTATTTGAAACGTTCTAACTTTTCAATAGAAACCACAAACAAAATGTTCGACATACGAATTACCACACTGAAAAAGTTCGAATGCCTGAGAATAGGGGCCCTGATATCCTTACGACACGTAAGGACTTGTCGTGAGGATATCAGACATAATATCATGTAAGCAAGACTCGAAACCTAATGTACTTACTTACTTAAAATTCATATTTTTCTCATGGTCTTTCTCTTCTATTCTATTATATTATCAACCAACCTGACCTTTTATGACGGCTGAAAATTGGTGTTTTGACGACTGGCAAATTTACACACTGTGCCTTTACCCTTTTTGCTGCTGCACACTTTTTTTCTATATGTCATATTGCTCCATAAACTTATTATACCCCTAGTATAAATAAGTTTATGTATTGCTCATAGCTTTAAGTTAATCTTTATTTATTTGTTTTTTTTTATTATAATGTCATGTGTGTGTTGTAGTGATTAAAACTGTTTCTATCTTTTATCTATCGACCTCCTAGGGATGGTCTCCTACTCCTTGCCCTTGGATGAGCCACCCTTGTTTGCAGAGAAATCGGAGACTTTCTTTATTTTCATACAAAGATGCTTGCGAAGCGCCAGAACCAACTTTAAACAATAGGCCCCCCATTTCCTAAACTATTTGTCTTGGTATTATGGTGATACAATTTGATTGATAGGTCTACTATTTTAGGAACTAATATTATTTATTTGGTCACTGAAAATGCGTTTATTAGATAATCGATTAAATTATTATAGGTAACCGTTTTGATATTATTTGGCGATTAAATTTAGGAGACACATCTACAAGTGACAGACATTGAAAGTGTATTAAGTGATCGATTAAAATGATACCCGGAAATAAAGCAAGTGCCCGTTTCTTCTGCAAAGGAGTTTTTAATACTCATCGCAAGCCCAAGGACAAATATAATGAGGGATTTTCTGACAAATGAATTTTTGATGATTTAGATTGACGCCTGGTTGACGGCGAGGAGAAAGGCGATCCGAGTTGATGTATCTGCTGTGACCTTAACACGGTTTTATATTTTTAAATATCTTGGTACACAACACACATTTCTCGAAAACAAGGATATGGGTTATTCGTAAATTTCAACATTGACTTTGTTAAACAAATCACATAAATCATTCATCGCATACCAAGTGTACAATTAAACCGATTCCAAATATAATTCTTGGCCGTGACGGACGATCGGAGACGCGGAATGTCCCGTGACGTCACCGCCGCAAGCGCATGTCCGAGATATGATAAATTACCTCCTGTATATACCATAAGTCCGAAAACTCGATCGATTTATGAAAACCACTCGCGTGTGGACACCCCACTTGCCGAAATTTATTATGACAGTGACGACACTTTAATGTTTAGTGTTTGGTGGAAATTGTTATGTCCGTCACTAAAATTTTTCAGATCATAATTGAAGTAGGAAGAGAGCGTAATTTTGTTTTTAGTGATGAAAAATTTTATTTGACGACCTTCTCGCAGTTAGAACTTTGCGTTGCGTCCATAATCATTATATCCGTTCCCCGTTCCGGGTATAAAATATTTAGAATTTTGATTCAAGAAATGTTAAAATTCTTGCCTTGGTCATATCTTATTTAATGTTTGATACTCTATTCTATGCTTTTATTTAATGCAAAAACTATTTGCATGTTTTTATGTAGCTATTTTAAACATATTTAAGTACTTACTTAAGTATTATGCTTAAAATAGCTACATGAAAACCATATTATAATTTAACGGTTTCACCTTTAAATAATACTTCACGACATAAGTTATTGATTTTGTAACGTAGACTTATTTCTTAGAATTATATTTAAATTGTATTCATATTAAATTCTGAAAAAAACAGTAATCTATAAACAAACTACTTGGGCAAAATAAAAATATTTATAAAAAATATTCAAAAGATGTTGTTTTTGATTATTTAAAGTGAATGCAAACAGTTTATTTGAATGAAAGTAAATAGTTAAGGCTTGTTTCAAGATGTCATTAACTTCTCATTAGTTACTTGACAGATAGGTAGTCCATAAAAACAAGTATCTCTTAGGAAAAATGTGATATTAAAAACCACGAGCCCTATGGCTCGTGGTTTTTAATATCACAATGTGATAGTAAAAAACCACGAGCCCTAGGGCTCGTGGTTTTTTACTATCACATTTTTCCTATACTTACAGAATTGCATTGTGAATGCATAAAAATAATTTAAAATCTCGAAGTATCTCTTAATTCATCCATCATCATTGTGAAACAGGCACATCTTTTAAATATATTTTATATTGAAATGAAGAAAAAAAATAACTAGTGGCTTCCTGAGTTTTTACGTAAAAAAGTATTACAGAAAGAATGTAGCTTTCTACTGATAAAAGTTTTTTAGTTTTTGAATTTATCCATTGCAAACAAATAAAAAAGACAAATAATTCCTCGTATTAATTAATTTTGGGTTTCCTAAAATGGGTACTTAATCAATATTATTCCCTTGGTATGATTATTTTTCGTTTTGTTATTCGGTATGCATCCAAATTAATAAAATTTATCGTCAAAACTCGAGAAATGAATTTTTACATAAGTACCTACATATAGACCGTGACATGATGATGGTATGTCATTGAATAATTATGTTGCCCCGATATTCCCACGGGCACAGGAAACTCGTGGGTGAACCCCCGTCGGCCACTAGTATTAAATAAATACTTCTTTATCCTTTGATATACAAAATGAAGTACTCAACTCAAATGCAAAAATATTTTTGCATTTTGCGACTGGTAGTCCCTGAGATTGGCGAGCTTAAGTAAATAAAGAAGCTCTTTGGCTTTCTTGCGTTAGATAGAATAGATTAAAATTGTGCATATTTATTATTTCATAGTTTATGTTGGGATATTAACTTTGTGATTAAGTTATGTTATGTTATTTGTCTGTCTTGTTGTGTACCACCGACGCAAACCAAATGACTTACTTACTATTTTATGATTTTAATTAACTTTTAAGCATTCACAAGTGAATTGTGAATGCTTAAAACTAATTAAAAACGTTAGTGCAAATCCATACTAATATTATAAATTTGAAAGTGTGTTTCTACGTTTGTTTGTTTTTCCGTCTTTCACGTCAAAACGATGCAACGGATCTATGTGATTTTCGGTAAGGGGATAGCTCGGGAGCCGGAATGTGGCATAATATAGGCTACTTTTAATCTCGAAAAATATCACATTCCCGCGGGATAACGTCGTGAGTCCACGCGAGCGAAGCCGCGAGCGTACAGCGAGTATAGTGTAAAACAAAGTCATTTCCCGCCGTCGGGAAATCTAAGGAAATCTTAAAACATCTAAGCGTATTTCAGTGCGCTTAGATGTTTCAAACCACGCCACGGATTTTAATGCAATTTTCATCAACAGAGCAAATTCTAAGGAAGGTCATTATTATTGATTGATTGATTGATTAATTCTTTATTTGCACACAAAAACAGAAACAACAAACATACAAGAAATACAGTAACATAAAAAATTGTGAACAAAGGGGCGGCCTTATCGCTTAACAGCGATTTTTTCCAGGCAACCCGTATTTTACAGAGTTTGAAGAAGATAATAAGGGCAGATTGTGCGCAATAGCTATGGGAAAATAAATTTCTTAAAAAAAAGTAGATACCTAACTACTATGATATATCAATACATACATAATCAATACATATTAATAAATAAATATAAAAATATAATATAATACAATACAATACATAAATATACTTTTGATACAATACATATTATTATACTGTACAGCAAGATCAAAGAAAGTGTAGTAGCAGAAACCGAGAACCAAACAAAGCACGAACTTTCAAGGGAAGGACTCATGGGATAGTTGGGATAGGAAGAACTCCTTAACCTGGGACTTGAAGGAGTTAAGGGTCTGTGCACGTCTAGTTGTGTCAGGCAAGGAGTTCTATAATCGAGTAGCCTGCAGAGTAAACGATTGACTATAAAATTTTGTTGAGTTGAGAGGTGTAACAAGACGGAGATTATCGGAGGAGCGGAGACAGTGATTGTGAGAGGAAGAAAGGAACTTGAAACGTTCTTTTAGGTAAATAGGAGTATTGGGATTGAACAGCACCGAGAAGAGAAGAGAAAGGATGTGCAAATCCCTGCGACGTCGTATCGGAAGCCACTTAAGCTTTTGACGGTATTGGGAGACATGGTCATATTTGCGAAGACCAAATATGAATCGTATTGAGAAATTTTGGATACGCTCTAGCTTATTAAGAAGTTCATACGTAAGGTCTGGATAGCATGTATCTGCATAGTCAAGTAAAGGCAGAAGTAAAGATTGTGCAAGAGTAATTTTAGTGGCAGTAGGTAGAAAATTTCGTAATCGCCGCAACGACCCCGCCGCAGCGAAAGTACGCCTACTGACCTCCGCTATCTGGGGACACCATGATAATGTCTGATCGAAAAGAATTCCCAAATTTTTGACACTATTAGAGAAAGGAACAGGAGTTCCATCAAATAAGATTTTCGGTAAGTGATTGTGGTCAACTCTAGATATAAAATAAGGGCTGCCTATAATAATGGACTGGGTTTTGTTAGGGTTGACTTTTAGACCGTAAATGTTGCTCCATTCTAGAACACGCGCCAAATCTGCATTCATGATGTGAATGGCATCACTCAGGTTTTCAAAGCATTCATGGTAGTAGATTTGGAGATCGTCTGCATACAAATGATAAGAGGAAGAAAGATCACGGGAAATAGAATTAATAAAGATAGCAAACAATAAAGGAGAAAGGACGCCACCTTGAGGCACGCCGGCAGACGTGGGACACCATGGTGAGAAAGTATCGCCAATGTGGACACGTATTATTATATATTGTACCCATGCAAAGACAGAGAGGGTCGCTAGTAATTGATATAATTTATGAAAGTTTACCTGCTATTTACCTTCTGTACGCTTTATGTACAGTCGAACCAATTGAATTATGATCCCTTCCCTTTCCATTATAATTGTTTGAATGTGAATGTGTTTTTTTTTGTTTATTTGTTTGTCCGTCTTTCATGTCAAAACGGAGCAACGGACCAACGTGATTTTTGGTATGGAGGAAGTTTAGAAGTTGGAGAGTGACAAAGGCTACGTTTTATACGTTTTAATTTTGTACAGAAAATCGTTTAACGGTCGTACCACAGCCTTTTCTGACGATAGAGAAGGCTGTGGTTGTACTGTCATTTCTTCCATGGCCGCTTGCAAAGAGTATGATGTAATTTAATCACAGACGTTTTAGCCGCTCTGGATTACCCTCTACCATAGATTAATAACTCTTCGCTTCGCTTACGCTAGATCGATAGTCTTCATACTAAAGCTTTGTCAAAAGTGAAGCAAAAAATCAGATTTATGTGTGTGCGAGCATTACGTGCCTACGTGCGCCGACCAGCTCCGACACGCACACAAACAAAACTTTGATGTTAACAAAACGGGACGTTCGTGTAAAGTCGGGGGCCGACTGAGCCAAATTGGCTCAGTTTGAATTGCTTCATTTTCTTAGGCCTACTCGGTTTCTAGGCGTTATTATTCTAAGCCCTCTACTTATAATAGTAGCTTTTGTAGCAGGCAGTGTATGAAACTTCTTCGCGATAACTTATATTTATCTGTATATCTTTATTACATGTTGGCAATACGCAGTTCATCGGGGTCAGTATAATTTAGATAGCAAAACAACGTTTGCCGGGTCAGCTATAGTATGGCAAAAAAGAACTATTCTATTCTAATCTAAAGCGTGAAAACTATAAACGTCAACAAGCTTAAATTTCGACCTTATTGAACTTTAATATCTGTTGGAAAATAGACTTATTTTGGAGTCACAATTGGCTCGACCGTACTCCCAAAATAATCAGTTCGTCAACACAGCGCGTCGATAGACGTCACAGAAATATAAATATTTACGTCTCTTAGTGCAGCTTATTAATAACGTAGATCCAATAAATTATTATTGGTACAGTAGGTATTTGTTTATCTTCTGGACATAAAAAAAAACCGGCCAAGTGCGAGTCGGACTCGCGCACGTAGGGTTCCATACCATCTAAAAATCACGTTCGTTGTATGGGAGCACCCGTAAATTATTACATTTTTATTATGTGAATATACAGCTGAATACTCTGTGAATATTTCAAGCGACTGCCTGTTGCCGTTATTAATATCGAACAAAAAACGTCAAAAAATCAAGTTTGCTGTATAAGAGACCCCTTAAATATTTATTTTATTCGTTTTTTTGATGTTATAGCGGCAACAGAAATACATCATCTGTGAAAATTTCAATTGTCTAGCTATCACGGTTCATGAGATACAGCCTGCTGACAGTCAGACAGACGGCCAGCGAAATCTTAGTCGGTCATTCTCACGATAAGGTGTTCTTTGTATAATTTCCATCACGACTATTATTTTTCAATAAATTCTCTAAACTGACAATCAAATTTGAAAAAGACGCTAAACTGTAGAAAATTATGTATTTACTTCAAATTAGTGTCTGGTTGGTTTTGGATTTATGGAGTAACAAAGTTTTGGCGTGACGGAAATTAGAAAACTGCTTAATAAAAATTAAATATCTTATTGTTATAAGACTCAAACAGAAAATCAATACTATACAATATAAAATAAACCTTACAAGTAATTTATTCAGTCTACAAAATAAGTGAATGAACAATTTTTGGAGTTATGGAACATTTGTATGTTATAAGGTATTTTATAATTTCCGTCACGTTTAGCGTGATAGAACTGGGTGACATAAATTAGGAACACGACGGTATTTATGAGATAAAATTTGAATGGTAAGGAATACGGTATATTGGTTCAAACATGAGGTCAACAACGAATTTCTGCATATAATAATCTAACTAGCTAAATTTGTATGCATTTCAAAACATTAATTAAAAGAGCGAACGGAAATTAGAATAGTAGTGAACCACGCAAACGAAAATTAGGTATTTACAGTCGTAGCTCGCCAGCGGAACAGGTGACACAGGACCGTGTCGGTTGCCTGCCTCGGCACTAACTGAAGAAAGACGACGTTGCGGTAGGCATGGAAATTGCTTACCCTGGCTAGTGAGATATTCGCTACTTTTTAACTAGTGACGGAAATTATGTATAATGAAAGGGCAGACATATTTGTCTTTCTATCTAAGAAAATATACTATTTAAACAT
Organism: Crambus lathoniellus; assembly: GCA_949710035.1. Taxonomy (NCBI): domain Eukaryota; kingdom Metazoa; phylum Arthropoda; class Insecta; order Lepidoptera; family Crambidae; genus Crambus; species Crambus lathoniellus. The sequence goes on along the minus strand of OX453309.1, from coordinate 10,104,662 downwards.
ATTATTTTTTGTGGATAATAAAATGTATTAGTTAACTTCCTATTTGTATAGACTGAAATTGTTGAAGGTAGAAAGCTTGATTCTGGATTCTGGACAGCGAACGGAGCTAAGGAGAACAACTTAGAAACAATAATTTTGAGTGTTCTTTCACCAAATTATGTGTATATAATACCAGTTCATAGAAGGTAATTGCTAGAGGTAGTCCCAAAAAAAAATTCAGCTCCAAAATATTACAAACTAGTCAGATATTTGTATGGACGCTCAAAAACCAGGCCTGCTGAGAATGACCGTAGTACGGAACCCTAAAAACGAAAGGTGACTGACTGATCTATCAACGCACAGCTAACAAACTACTGGACAGATCGAGCTGACATTTGGCATGCAGAAAGATATTTTAACGTAGGCGTCCGCTATGAATTTTGAAAAAAATTAAAGGTAAAATAAGAAAAAAAAAATAACTTTAAATGATAATAATATGTTTATAGTGTTATTAATTTGTTTTTATTTTATTTGAGTGATTAAGATAAAGATAAGAATGATTATAATTTGAGAACACTGCTAGCCTTCCGCACGCGGCTTTGCCCGTGTGGACTACTCGACGTTTTCCCGTGAGAATGTGCGATGATAAAATTTTTCCCATACAAAAAATAGCATAAGTATATCACTCTCCAGCTCTCAAACTATGCCTTTACAAAAAATTTCGTCGATCCGTTTCTCCGATTTAACGGATTCCGAAATTGCATTTTCATTGGGGTGAATTAATGTCAAACATCAAAAGTAAGAATCCCGCAATCGGGTTAACAACCATTGAAAACGGTTCCCTACATGCGGGCCATATGGCATGCTTTTCAGAAATCTCCCGCACCCTGCATACGGGCCCTATCGACTAATGAAAAAATTAGCCTTAATTTAATGATTCTGGTTAGATCACCGATGTAACTAAAACAACCGTAAAGATGCGTAAAGGCTAAATCGATACTGTACTCACTTTCCGCATTTTCAGACGAAATTTTATTTTGAATGTTATCAGATACTTATTTGTTCGTCTTCATTTCTATTTGTCTTCCTCATTTCTTTTTTATTTTATATGTATTGTATGAAATGACATTTTTGAAGTTGATGCATTTTTTTCTGTAAATAAATACAAAATGGTAACGATTTCAATTTGAGTTTATCTTTTAAAATTTGTACCTATGATTAGTCTCCTGTCAACTGAAGAGAAAACTAATGAAAACTACTTAGGTACTTAATTATTGCTTTCCTTTCAAGTTGATTCGAGCTTAATAATGTGATTGAAATCCTATTTGCAATCTAATTCACCCGTAAAATCTGATCACTGAGCAATTCATTTAAGTTGTTCAGTCGCAACGATAATTAATTGAAATCGGTATATTTCTTCGAATATAAATCAGACGATTAGTTTTTATTTAAAATAAGTAAGAGGAGCTGATGCTTCTCTTACTTATTTTCGGGTAGACGATGTCTACACGTAAAATTTTACACGTGTTGACTTTGAGCCTTATATTGTACACAATGAGTTGAAACGATGTGTAATTTTTCAGCTTGATTTTCTGTCGACTGTAACTTCATTAAACATGCAAATTCGCCAGCAATGTTGTTTTTAATTTTTGTTTGTCGGTTGTTATTTGGGAGCGCGTAGAAATTAATCGGACAAGTTGGCATCATAGGTTAGGTTAAAGAAAAAATGTTATTATAGCTCTCAATTTGATAATAATAGCAAACGCTAATAGGGTTTTATTATCAAAATGTATTTTGCAAAATAAGAAAATATAATATGTCTAAAAATTTATTATCCCTTTTACTGATATCCATTTAGGACAAAATCTTTATTTTAATTGTTTATGTTCTTTATTGTACATTTTAATAATGTTTCTAGTTTATTTGCGATTGCCATGTGTGGTGGGTCATGATGGCCCATTCTGTTTACCTATCTATCCATAAGAATAGTTTGTGCCCCCAGCAGTGCCTTTGAATGCCTAAAGGCTAATGATTTATATTTTATTATGTCTGACTATTCCTTCATAAATTACCGCGCGGGAATGTGATGTTTTTCCGGGGTAAAAAGTAGTCTATGTCACTCTCCAACACCCAAACTATCCGTTGCTCCGTTTTGACGTGAAAGCCGGACAAACAAACAAACGAACTCACTTTCAGATTTATGATATTATGTTATACATTCTGGATTTACTGTCAACAAAGATCACTTTAATATTTTATAAGATTCCTCTTCACTTTTCACCTTACATCATAATCTCGCGTTTCGTGTCAACAAACTTTTAGCATCATCTAAGAAATAATTAGTTTAGTTAAAATTGCGACTGTTCTCTCGAACGTTCTGCGTATTTATTTTTTAAGTTTTTACTGATATTCTTTTTTTCCTTCTTTCAGATATACACGGTGATTTCAGACAAACTCGTGGGTATCCTCCTGCGATCCAGAAAACATCAGCTGACATACTTCGAGGGAGAAGTTTTATTCCAGGTACTTACCGTCTTTTTACAATAATACTTACTTTTGGTAGTGTCTTTTTTCGTGTGGACATAACCATGAAACCATCCGAATACCCGTTATAATCAAAAAGTACATTCTCCCAGATTTATCAGTAGGTACTTATGTATAAAAAGTGTCTAGGATTTGGTCTACCCGTAGCTCAAGCACAAAAAAACTGTCGTTATTTTTACTTTTTTGCATTTATAATGCAATATAATTTAGGTAGGTACTTATTGAAAATGTAGTATTAGAAAAAAACGAGTTGTGAGATAAGTCGATGTTTTCTAATACCTACTTGTGAAAAACGAAATATATGTAGCTTACTTCCGCAAAAAAAAAACAACAGGCAAGATGCACCGCCCGTCCGCCCGCAAAAAAATTGCACATGCACACCACGAAAATACCAGTACACAATACCTGCATTTAGCAACACAGCAAATACACCTTCACCTTCACCGATTAGACTACTCTACACGTGTTTCGCCCCAACCCGGGGCATCTTCAGGAAATAGTTCGTGCGAAAACCAACATCGAAACGGTTCGGTCTTTTTCAATATTTCAAAATTGTCACAACAATAAAGTTGTGGTTCAAATTAAATTTGTCTAGGGCGATGTTTACGTCGTGCTAAATAAACATCGAAATATATTTGAAATCCTTGGATTAGGTATCTCTCTATCATACAAATTTGGTTTGTTACTCTCGAGCAAACGTTGAAAAGGTGTCGGTGACATTTAATTTGGTGCGTGACCAATTTTGCGTAGCTATCTTACGAATATTAATCACATATACATGTTTCTTTTACAAATTAGGTACATCATAGGTTTACGTAAAGAGTGATTTTTGTCAAATTTTCAGATATTTTTGGTAGATTTGCACGCTCAGATCATTTGACGCTGACTTTACCCTTCATTGCAAATGATTTATGTACCTATGAAAATGACATGAAAATGACATCATAATAATCACGTAACATTTTATGGTTTCCTATAGCAATGAAGTTACATGTAAATAAATCAACACTTTTCCACAAAATAGAAAAGTTTGTGTACGCCTAAGATCTTGGTTAATGTGTCATAAGATTACTGCGATCGGGGCGCAGCTCCAATGGGACTCGAACCCACGACCTTTCGCTATCCGGCCGACGACCGCTCTAGCCACTGAGCTACGGAGTCGTTCATTTCGGATATCAAAATATAAAATTAATTTTATTTTTTTTGCATTCACTATACAATTTTTATTACTTATTGAAAATTGAAAATGAAGTATTTAGAAAAAATCGACCCGTCCGGCTGACTCCGTAGGTCAGAGGTAAGAGCATTCGCCCAGACTGTGAAAGGTCGTGGTTTCAAGTCCCATCGGAGCTAGTTGTGAGAAGGGTTGATTTCTTCTAATACTTCTTTCAATAATAAAAACTGCAATGTGCATGCAAAAAAAAATTAAATTAATTTTATATTTTGTAAGTTATTTTAATTTTTAAATAACTTACAAAATATCCGAAATTACCGACTCCGTAGCTCAGTGGTTAGAGCTATTTTGACAGCTAATTTCGTATTGCAAGTGGCTCCTCTATCACGGATGTCACGTCATGACGCAAACGTGGTCAAGACGCGCTGCATAGAATAAATACTTCATTTTCAATTTTTCAATTATATTTTGTAATTTAATTTTTTCCTTAGTAATTCCCGCGCGTTTTTATTACAAGGCATTTCTATTCTAATGAATGTTATTTTGGTTTCAGAAACGTGACGACGATGTGCCTGTTTTCCTGATGCAAACCATTGACGACATCAGAACTTACTGCAACAACAGAGCGCTGCAGGCGAGAAGATCTGTATCGCCGATGCCTAACTAGGCATAGACTGACGACATACAAACGGCTTACATATAACATAGTACCTATAATAATTATAAGAAAATATGTATGACACTTTTCCCTATTTTAGATAACCCATACCGTCTACTTGTTTAAAATATACTTTTAACGCTGTTTTTAATTATATAATCGTTATAAAAGCACTATAGGATTGGTCATATTTACAAGTATACCTAATATTTTTATGGTTTTTGTAAAATATAGGTCTTTGTTGAAGTTGACAACTACTACGAGGCCTTTTAAAAACTTATTTTTTCCGTTATGTTATAATATACTACCTACTATACATTTATGATATTTATGCAAGATTCTTAAACTAGATTTATTCATACACGATTGCATAAGTAAACTAAAAACGTAATTTCAGTTTTCTTAGCATACGGTTCTCAATAGTTTTCTAGTCTAGACAATCCCGCATGCTAATCCGTAATATATGCATTTAGCATATAATGCGATAGATTCAAGTACATAACACATCGAAGCGTAGGTATGCAAGTCAGTCAGTAAGACACATTACATGCGGGAATAAAATAGTCATTATGTTTGTATATTGAGATTAAATGTTGATTTAAACATTTATTGCATAATATTCAGTCCTCTAATATCAAATTACTTTGTCTATGTTCTTTTAATAAAGTGTAAATAACTTATATTAACAATGGCAAAAGTTTAAAAAGATGTATATTAAAAGTTACGAACACTATGTGAGTGTAAATTTTAATATTATGAAAACAAGGGACCCTACCGTAGAATGCGTATTTTATTTGCTTAATAAAGTGTGAATTTTGCTCCCTTTTAAAATTAAAAGTACAAAGTAAACACGATAAATAATATTTTCATTCGAATCTCTTTGTTCTTTTTTTTCTAGTCATTTATTTTGTCCTAACACATTTTAATATTTGTATATATGATTATAGTAATTTAACCATAATTTAGAACTGCATAAGTACCTACTTAAAATAGGTGCCTCGAAATTATTTAACAAATTAAATTTACATACCTATATCTACTATGTAATTTGTTCAAATGTACTAGTAATGTTTTAGAAATGTTTGATTGTACGTAGGGTAAAGAAAGGTATTTTGATGGTATAAGTAATTTGGTGATATTTTATATAAAGATTGTTTACTAAACACAGAAACGTTGAAGCGTAGCGCGTGATATATGTCTATCTTCCTCACACTCGCAGGAACTCGCTAGCGCTGTCTCATGAATGAGCTCGCATAGGGAACTTTGTGGTAATCCGTTTACAAAACTATCACCAAATTACTTATATCACCAATATAAGGTATCTTTACCCTACATCTTAATAAAAAAAAATTGACACAGTTTATTTCGCAATCTTTATTTCTTTTGATCAGTAGCAAGATGGAAGGTCTCCACGATTTTATTTTATTCCTTTTATTTTGTATTGACTTTTCTTCGCTGGTTTGTTATTTTATACTTATTGTTTAAATTTTAACAGTTTTATTTTAGGTAAGTAATCTGAAAAATACATAAAGAAATTAGTACAGCATAAAATGTGGAAGAAAGTCAATGTTATAACTAGTCAATTTACTATTATTTATGAATAAAATGTTTGAAAGTACTAAAGCAATAACAATTTTCATAATATTGCTCTAACTAAAAGTTGTAAATTTTGTATTTTTTTATGAGTTCTTTTTTTTTTTGCTTCCATAATATTTTAGGGGTTAAGTAAGACCAACAGGAGGTAAGAATCCATTTGATTTTCAGCTTTAACTTAATGACAAAAAGTTTAAAATTGATTGGTGAACCGAACGTGCCTGGTGACTATACAATCGTTTGTTCAACCATGTGACTCATTATGTTATAAGAATAAAGTCATTATAATAATTGAATACGAATATTGTTTCATTTATTATTAAGTAGAGTTATTATCATCTCTAGTTCTTTGCCTAATTTGACGTTATTATGTTTATTGGGATATTACTTACATAACTTTCACAAATTATTTTCAGAAAACCTTCTTGTGACAAATCGAGTTAAAAACAAATTGTATAACTACAGCTTATAATATTTTGTAGCCTAGAGGTCTGTACCACGCAATATCATATATTTTTGCATTTTTTCCAAACCTTTCAGATATTTTTCATGCTTATTTACTAAAACCAATTTTAAACGAAGTGAGTTGGTAAAGCTAGTGGTTTTTTTGGTATTATTTTTTCCAGAAAAGCAGGAATAACCTTCACTTATTTTTCTTTTATCCAATTTGTTTTTAGCCATGTTTTTAGCCACGGGACATATATATTTCATTATAATCAAAGTAACTTGCAATAAACTTGTAAACTGCATTGTGAATGCAAAAAACTAAAAATTAAAATAACTTATAATCAAAATGTCAAACTCAAAGACCAGTGCTGAACTTCTAAATCAAATAATACCTAGAAAATTTTCTTTGATAAAAAGCTGAGAATTTTGCGAATTTCATGATAGAACATTCTATTTGATTTTCTGTCACCTTTATATTATATGTAAGTACTTTACACAACTTTTTACGTTATAGTACATGATATTAACTTTAATACTTTTAAAGCAGTGCCTATCATTTAGAAGGTTTCATTAAACACAACTCATTTAAACAAGGAAAAAAAACTAAGACTGTTTTATGCTATGAGTTTAAAATTTGTTTTAATGGCAAAACTTTCAAAGTCATTTCAAATATATCTATCTACCTATTGCCAAATATATATAATTGCCTCGTGTAATTCAGCCTTTACAGTGGTTGTCATCATTTTTGGTAATTATAGAGACGTCGGTTTTGTTAAGACTATGTATGCATATGGAGTGCCGTTTGTCGAAGTTGGAGCCGAATTTGAACATGAACTTAAATCGAACTCAAACTCTGTCTTCGAAATTAAATTAAACCGATACAAATACACTATCAAAAAAAAAGATTATGATGCTATGATGGTATTTTGTTGTAAATAATCTAAATAACCAACTATGTAAAGTCTTGATTTCACAAAGATCTATTTAGCTGATGTCTCTAATAGATAGGCGAAATCTGATTTCAGCGGGTCGGGTAAGCACAATTATATCTTTTCAGGGAAAAAAATCTTCTACTTAGATCCCAAGAGTACAGTTAGGTTAATTGTAGAAAAGGTTTAGTCGGTGAAAATAAGAAACTAATATAGAGGTAAGAATTATCTTTTATTTTGCTGGGTAAGTGCAATTGACCCTTCAAGAGATAACTCGATTTACCCTTCAGACGGGATTTGATCGTTTCTTATTGTCTTTTTATTTGTAGGAACTGAAACTTGATTAGATTGTAGAAATTGCATTGAAAATAGTGCTTTTGTTCACTTGCCTCTACCGTTTTCTCCACTGGTAGAGACAAAGTTAAGTATTTTTATACACTGTGTGGAAAATGAATGAACTGAATGATATTATGCGTAGCGACCGCAGGAAGTCTGTATTTTATACTTTGTAGATCTTTTGACAACCTCCATGGTCCAGTTGCGTACGCACCTGTTTTCAAGGTGCCGCTTTCTTTGAGGGTTCGATTCCTGGTCGGGTAAATGTTGAGAACTAACTTTTATTTTTTCGAGTCTGCGTGTCAGTAAGTAACTAACACTGCCTCCCGTATCGTCATCGTTCGAGTGGCATTATTATATCACAGACGGGCGTTTACTCCTTCCCCCTTTTTACTAGATTTATGTACCTATACCAATTTACTTAAGGCTGTGCAGTCTGCACACTAACGCTGCCATGAAAAAAAACATAGTGCTTAAATAAAGACAAAATTGTAAATTATCTCTCTGTAGTGCACTCCGAAGAAGCTTTGTGGTACTTTTTATCGCTTAAAGGATATTGTTAGCCGGTCGTTTAATTCATTTTTAGCAATAAAACTCCATTAAATTAAACGATAAGCTAGAACATATAGATAAAGCATTAGAAAGTACCACAAAGCTTCTTCGGAGTGCACTACAGAGAGATAATTCGCAATATGATCTTTATTTAAGCACTATGATATTTTTTTCAATAGCAGCGCTAGTGTGCAGACTGCACGCTCTTAATGCTAAATTCTCATTAAAAACACACTATTTTTGGTCTAAACTCACCTGCTTTCTTGCTACGCGAATCACAGAACAAGTAGCCATAATTACTCGTAAGTCTTTCGGCGGGCAGCTGTAAGGACACGAAAGGCAGGATATCAAGTGCCCCATATTTTGGGAGGACGCACCGCACCTGTAGGTACTTCATTGGTTAAGTTAAGTTAAGTTAAGTTGGAATCATCCAAAATCCCCCACCTGGACAGGTTGTCTTAACTACGGAAGACCATCATCCGTGATCTTTAAATATAAAGACTTCTAAGTTGACCATGGCAACTTGTGTCCAGGCGGGAGGCTAAGGAACTATAGGGAGGTTAGTAGTTAGTACTCTCCTGTCACAAACTGCATCTTTCCTTTGACCAATCGTTCTTCTAAAGGGAGGACACACAATTGATGAGATTTTTGCGGCTTTTTTATCTTTAAGTGACAGCGCACAGGTTGTAAAGAGAATGTAAAGTGTCACTCATCAGATTGGTCCTTTCAGAGGATCTTGCCTTGCGAATCTCTCCGCTATTCTGGGTAGTTGGTACAGCAATTTTGCCGTGGTCGGTTTAAGGCAACCAGTAATAATCTGGCATGGGACGCTCAATGCCGTATCCACTAAGCTTGCGTGAGATGAGCGACTCCATACTGGACTTGTTATAAGACGAATCTCCCCGATTAAAGCCAACCCCTCTTTATCCATATTAGTCTCTTATTTCCAAAACTCAAATAACATCTCTCTGAAACCAACCATTTTTTCCCCAACTTGTTATATGTTATATGTCTACGCAGGTAACATCTAAAAGAGGACGATATTTTCAATTTGTTTCAATACTATAAGTAACAAAACATCGAGCCAAACCTAACTTTATGGAATTAGGTCAGTTACTCCCGCTATTAAAAACAGTATTCACTTTCCCAGACCCGAACTGCCACAAACTGAAGTAATTCTGAAAGGGATCAAGCTGATATATTAACAAGCCATGATAAAGCATTATGCTAAGTATTTAACCCACTTGTGCATGATACTATAAAATCGTAACTAGGCTATGGAGGCGTTGTAGTGTTAAGAAGTCAGGTATAATTGTGTTAATTGTTCAGTCTTGCATAATATCAAATTGTGTAATTGTGTAAATTAGAGCTACAAAGTCAATAAATGATGTAATGATAATTTTAAGACCCAAAAAGAATATGTTATCATAATAAATTATTAGAAGCGCCATAATCTCAACTGATACATAAGTATTGTTTATAACGATGTATGAATGACTACGACTAGATACCCCCAGATTCTCAAAATGTATTGATATATATCTAACTCGACATAGGTCAAATTCGAATACTAATCTTTTTCATAAGTTTTTGAACAAAAAAATGTACTGTAACTAGTCGGTACCAAAAACGTCCAAGTCGCGCGCAGAGTTATCTGATACCTACTAAAAATGTCACAAAAATGTCTAAAAATACAAATTTACGCGCGATATTGCACCGGATGACATTTAACCTTCGAGCAACGCGGGTCTTCCGTCCCGGGGAAGGCCCGCGTTGCTCGAAGCATTTAACACTCGATGCAAGTCGAGCGCTGGGCATAGACATCTCTTTAATGTGTCTACGAAAATTCTGTTGTTATTGTTGATCGAAGGTTTCCATCCGCCATTTTATTTAGACAGTACGCGCCATATAACATGACTTGTGTCAATATCTGGAACTAAAATTATGTCATGAGAATAAGCACAGCCTTCTCTATTGTACAAAGGAGGCTGTGGGCTTATATTTTCGACCAACCACGACGATCAGCGCCCTCTGACAAATGCCAAGTTATGTGGCGCGGACTATATGTAATTCGATATCATATCAAAGGCGCGAGAATGAGAGATTTTCTGCCAACAAATAAAAAAAAAGTTTATTTATTAGCTCGATAGATGGCGCTGACCTGACATGTATCTCATCTGATCTGACCTACACTTGTATTTCAAAGTTGTGCAAGAAGGTGCAAGGCCAAAAAAAGTTGACGTTGACGGAAGAAAAGAAATGTCAAATAATTATATTCCTCTTGTTTTACGTTGCAATACCATTCCGACTAGACCGGAGTTGTAGATAAGCCTGTTCAGTCCTGTAAATGTTTTTTTTCCTTCTGCAAGTGCTTTTTTTTAAATTGACCGTCTTAACGTACTTAGACTCCTTGCCAGCAAATAAAAAAAAGCAGACCCATGTCTGATGAACGCCATCTGTTGAGTTTTTTGGAACTCACTTTTTTCTTTTTTAATCATCTGTCAGAAAATCCCTCATTGGCCCCGTGGTGTGATGACCGATGTGGATGAAGCATGTCCTAAAATATATCAAACAAAAAACTGTAAGAAGTCCCTTTGGACTGTTAATAAAAAAAAGTAGACAAATAAAATGTTTTCAAGGGTTTGTAGAGCCAAAAATAACAAGAGAAATATATACGACGAAATTTAATTTCTTTATTTTTATTTACATTTTTAAACAGTTGAAAAAATTTAAAATTACAGTGTCTTTTCATAGTCCCACAACACATTATAAACCTTTCAAATCACTGTTCGAACCGCACTGTAATAACTTCCATAAAACTTTATTATTTATTTAATCACAATCACTCAGTCAATGTTTTTTTTATAATTTTAAAACTTACTTTCTAAGATTGTAGTGTCAATTGTGACATACGATTAGGCGTATGTAAAATAAAAATCTCACAACTTTGCGAAGGTTTTATCGTTCGTTCAATGAACGAATGTTCACTGTAAAAGTGAATGGGATCCGAATTCGCACTCTGACGAATTACAGTTGAAGTTTCTTCAAGGCGAACGGGATACATGCGTAGGCAGCTCGGCCGCACCTTAAAAAAACGTATAATGTTAGGAAAAAAAAATACCGTCAGTAAATTCAAGGAAAATGTAAGATATATAAACTGCTCTCCTAATTAAAATTTCGTTACAATGTCGAGGTCGGACAATAGCACAAGAATTCGACATTAGTATTTTGACCATTTGAACGCCAATCAATCGCCGAAAATACAGGGTAGGTAGGTACGTAGGTACTTAATTTTATTCACTAATATCTTTCAGGCTGGTGGTATTTTCCTATTAATTTTTTCCTATCTTAACAGAATTGCATTGTGGTTGCATAAAGAAAATATCTTACTACACTATTTACGAGATACATTCGCACGTATTTGTGATTCCAAGGACTTTATGAGTGTGTGATAAAATAACATAATACCTAGAACCGATATTCGCCATTAAGGTGCATGTAGTCGTGAAACTATCATTATTGAGGCCCTAAAACTCATAAATTAGCCTACTGATGAATCCAGAATTAATATATATTAAATATTGATATATAAACTTCAATCTGAGCATTTAAAAAAAACATAGTCTTTAAAGACTATGTTTTTTTGAAAAAACATAGTTTAAAAAAAACATTGAAATGAAGCTGTTTTCAACTTGAAATACGCTACTGCTTCTAAACTGCAAATGATATTTTCACGTTTCTTTCAGGAAAAGATTGCTAACTTGTTTAACTTAAAACTGAGCATTTTTCGTTTTAAAATAATACATAGATTTGACGAAACGTGTGTTTAAGCTGTTTTGGTGCGGGTAGCGGGCGGGAAAATTAGGCCACTTGTCTATGCCCAAGGTCGTTGGCGATACCACGGGCCTTAACATACGATGACTGGTGACCGCGTGCCACAAAATCCTTTTATCATTTAATGCAGCTTTAATTTTGTTAAAACCTTTCAACAATGGTAGTCCCGTATGCCTCACACCCCTGTGGATGGAACAACAATATCCGATACATCGAAACGAGATCAAAGCCTTATTTATTTAAGCCGAACTTTTTGGTCAGTCCATCGGCAAACATTATGTCGGGTCTGATTAACGCTTTTATATTATGCTTTTAGAGTAATGAATAATTTATTAGAGCATTTGGTTGGAAGCACTGAGCACATTTTAGGGTTCCGTAGCCAAATGGCAAAAAAAGGAACCCTTATAGATGATTCGTCATTTCTGACTGTCTGTCTGTCCCTCCGTCCGTATGTCACAGCCACTTTGTTGAATCTAAGTAGATAGATTTATTCTGTGAACCGCTTTAAAACGCTTGAAAACTAATTTATGAGCAACTAGCGGATTCTCACGGGTTCACCCGAGTGGTACCCGTTCTCGTGGGAATATCATGATATAATATAGCCTATTGTCAATCGGGAAGAATGTATTTTTCTAATGGTCAAAAGCATTTTCTAAATCTACCGATTTAGAAAATATTTTTGGTCCAGTAGTTTCGGAGCATATTCAATTCAAACAAACAAACAATCAAATCTTTCCTCTTTATAATATTAGTACAGTACAGATAGTGTAGTATTCATCAAGAGAAATAAATTATTTAATCTTAATAATATATTAAATCTATCTTAAAATTCAACAAAATTTACTCAGAGTACTTACTTACTTCTAAGACATAAATATTTTCTGAGTTCAGTGTCAATCCAAAATTTGATAGAAATAAAAAAAATATTTAATATTATGAAAAGATTTAATGATTCAACTATTTTAAAAATAAGATCAATTTCTATCAAATTATGTATTGACACTGAACTCAGAAAATATTTAAGTGTAAGGCTGAGGCTACACGGGCGGTTCTCCCACCGCGGGAAGCCACTCGAGAAAGCTGCCTAATGCCCAAATACTCGTACGTTACTTATCTTTGGGAGCGTCTCAAACATCGCCCTGTCACTTTAAATGTCAAACGTATGAAAGAGATGCCATGATGTTTGAGACGCAAAGATGATTTGCTTTCGAGAATTCGGGCGTGAGACCATCAAACTACACGGATTGCGGTTCACCGCTATCTTTTGTTTATATACAATTATTTCACACGAAACTAACCACGCACGACGAGTGCCCTCTCAACTCCCGCTCAGAATGACGCATAGCGGAAAACTACCCGCGTAGTTTGAAAGAGCGGTTATCCGTGGCGGTTTGACGCCGCATGCGGTGGTCGATATTCTCCCGCCCGACAACCGCGGCGGGAAACCGCGCAGTGTAGTATGCAGCATACAACTTCCATAAATTGTGTTTAGTGCGGTTTTGAAGGGGATTCAAACGGCGAGCGAGATAACCGTCCGTGTAATATGGCACTCAGAAGGTAAAAAAGTACTCTTAGTAAATTTTGTTGCATTTTACTTAGCTCATTCAAAATACAAAAACTTCAATTTGATTTAATATTGAAGAACAATTTAATAACTCTTGATATAATATAATACTACGACTCCATGAAACTTGCAATAAAACATTTATGTAGGTACAGGTTGTACGTACCTACAGTAAATTATTCTAAAGTTTATTTCTCTACCCTTGGGCATGATATTCCTTGAACGTTAAGTGTGAAAGTCATCCTTGAATATGAAAGTCATTAACTTAACAATAACTTAAACACCTCTGAAGCAACACTTGTATCATAAAGTTAAAATGAATTCATAATTATAATAAACTTCAACCTATTTTAGATTAACGCGAGGGTTTTGTGTTCCTGGCATTACTTTAATGACGTAGGGTAAGCCGCGTTATTGTTGTCACCCCCTATTTGGAATCTTAAGTGACCATTAGTCAGTCAGTCGGTTCAACTTCTGATCTTGGATTGATGACGAAAATCTAATTTTTAATACAGTTGCTCAAAAAGTGGCGTATTGCAGGGACGTATAGCGTTCGGGATGCGGGCTATTACACACTCGAACTTTTTCTTTACCTTTACCGAACTCGTGCGTTTTCTTTCCCAACTCTCAAAATATTGTCTATTAAAAAGAAAAAACCAACCACGAAGTTTTTACTAAAAAAAAAAACATAGAAGTTTTTATGATTCATGCAAATATTTCTAAAAAGAAGCTACTAATTTGTTTCAATATCAGATTTAAAAGTAATTTTAATTATACATTAAAATTCGTAGCCCTGGTGGAATTCCCCCGGTTGGGATTTGACAGGTTAATATTAGTATCGGCCAAATTAAATTTATGAATATAAAAAATACATAAAATTGGCTGTATGACCACAGATTACTAAATATGGTATGACGTGCACTATTTACCATAGTATCTGCTTATAGGAGTTTGCGCAAGTAAATGAAAAGAAAATGAGGGACCTTATTTCTTAATTATCTAAATTAGTTTTTTCTGGTTTTTATTGTGGTAGGTACTTAGTATGGTGGAATTAGTGCTTTAATGGAAAACGATGTGGTAAAAGAGAGAAATAAGGAAAGGCGCTCCTGTAGGATTCGGATTGCTTTTGTTAGGTTTCATTTCATTTCATCTCATTTAATTTAATTTTCATTTCATATCAATAAAAAAGTTCTACTGAAGCCTTGGCTGTATGATCATAGTTTCCTTTGCCAACCCAGAATGGGTGAAGAAAACAAAAAAAAAGTCTCTGCTTATATTCTTTTACGATTAGTTAGTTTATTGTGTTTTATTATTTTATTAAATTGCTTAATTTTTTCGCAACTGTATTAAAAATAGTTGTTCAGTACACGTGCGGAACCGTCATTGCAACTTGTTCCGACTGTCAACCCTCACCTTCGGCTGCGCCTCGGCTCGGGCAGACATTTGTCGGAACTCTTTGCAATGACAGACTTTCCGCACTTGTAATGAAATCAACTATTTCTAGATCATCCATTTCAATCTGGCATCAATCATTACCTTACACGATCAATCTGACAGAGTCACGGACTGAGCAGAGGGTGATTAGCACCACAGTCCACAATCAGTGTGCTTAAAACTGACAGCGAAGAACACGTAGGGAGGGGTTTAGTTGGTAGTGGTGCCTGCTCAAAACCGTCCCATTTGGTCAGCCTACCTTGAGTGGGTTACCTTATAGGGAGATTGAAAGGAGGCTCTCTCCCTCTGTCCAGCCCCCTCTCGAGCTTTTGAGCTCGTTAGGTGCCGGGGCAGATATTAGACCCGCCTAGCCCTGATGCGAAGCCTATTAGGTTTGGCGGGAGAGCCAAGCAGGGGAGAGACAGGCCCTGTGTCTGACTGAGTCCAACATGTCACTTTGGGTATACAAAAAGACTGTATTTTGACCTCACTATACACCAAAAAAAAGGTCACGGTCTAAATTGACGCAAGATTCGTCGTCTAATGGGCATGAGATTAAGAACTAAGATTCTAATAGTAGGAGGGTTGTCAATAATAAGGCTGTTTACCCTCCGTCATTTAAATAAGAGTTATGTATTATTTTTGTCTGTGTGGAAAAGCGGATGCCAGTTAGAATTCTGCACTCAAAGAGGAACCTACAGTTAGCCTTAACACGATAAATTGTCGTTATGATCACCGTTCTCGTGATCGTATTATTTTGTATGAAAACCAGAGCAGCGCCTCTTTCGGTCGTGTAAGAAACTGAAATTTAATACTATTTGACAGCAGCACTTTGACAGCTTTTGAAGAACGATATAGTTTATGGACTGGGACTCTGTTTTCCTGAGCCTATGGGCCAAACGGCATGTTAGCATAGCGAAATTTAATGTTTGATTCAATATTATTATTCCAATTATTTGAAATTGTTATTATAAATTACTAACATAGTTTTAAGTTAAATTGTTACTAACACTATGGACATCGTTTCCGAAATAAATGCATTTATTATTATTATTATAGTCCGTTCGGTTAGATAGTGTCGGTACACCCGCACGGCATTGTGGCAGAGCGACACTATCTAAGCGAATGGACTATACTATTCGATTACCATATAGGTGGGTTGCCGAGACGAGCCGAAGACTGCAAACTGCAACCTCAAACTGCAAGTGACACTACTTGTTTCTATGAATCTCTATGAAGTTTACGCGCCGCGACTGCAGGCCGCAGTGCTGCCGCGCTTGGAATCATTTCATAGAGATTTTATTTCAAACTATTGATGTTTGCTTTAAGTAATGAGTAAAATTATTACTTGTCCTAGGTTACATAGGTCTATGGTTATGGTCCAAGCACTCATCTATACCCAATCCTGAAGCGCTAGTTCAATATTTCTTAGCAAAATAAGCATCATTGAAAAAAATTTGGATCCTTGTGTGAGTTTTTTTTTCAATTTTGGCGCAATCGAAGCGATACAGTCTCCACGTCCAAACGCCGCCAATGCCAGGCGGAGACCGAAGAATTATGCTGCGAAACGGTGAACGATGCATTGACTATAAATAACAAAAAAATTTTTTAGTAACTTCCCTATATATGACTAAGAACTACTTACACAAAAAAAATTTGCTTGATTACTCAAATAGTTATTAAGATAATTGAGCTTAAGACGGAAAACAGGGGTCTTGAAAATCATTTTTAGTACATTGTATTTATTTAATTCAAATAAATTTTAGTAACTTCCCTTCATAAAGAAAAGATCTATCACATAATTATAATATTTTGGAAGGCCTAGCAATGATACTTTATCAGGAAATTTAATTAAAAAGACATTGAAAATTCTGAGTTTGATCGCCGCTATAGCCTTAACGATAGTTTTTCATACTAGGAATAAAGGATAAAAATAAAGTTGACGATCGAACTTGATTACACGCGGATGAAGTCGCGGGCATCTTCTAGTAGTTGTAAAGTCGTTGTAGTAAATTATCAAGAAAACTTAACAGTACATTAGAATTCAAAGTTGATAAACCTTTACAAATTGTCATGTTTATTGATAAGATAATTACACAAGTCCTTTAATGTAAATTAATGGTTTGTTTGATTGGATAAATCTACCATGTCGGGTGGGAATTTCGTAATAGCTTTAGTAATAGCAAAGCCATTATATATATTACAGGTATTATGGTATTACGCCGAACGTACTTCCCCCGAATAACTTTTTGAGTTCCATGACCCCTCATACGACATATTATTATAACTTAAGAATAGTATTTTTTTTATACACAACGGGGTAGCACTTAGCCTTCCTCACACGTGATGTTAAGTGGTGATAAGGCTGAAGGACCTTGGGGGAGGCCTATGCCCAGCAGTGGGCGTCGTACGGCTGAAATGATGAAGGCTGAAGGAAAGCGCACTACTCCCGGAATCCTCAATTACTGAGGAACTGGCTATCTTATCTCTAACTGCCGGAACACAATAATGCTGAAAACATCATTGTTATGGCGTCTGACTTAGATAAGACGGTGGTAGTTAGCCAGGCGAACTAAGAACAAGTGCTACCACCAACCAAACCAAATACAATATGTACCCCCACTGGGAATCGAACCCGGGACCTCTGGGTCTGTAATCGGTGTGTGAACCACTAGACCACAGAGGCGGTATATATATAGGCGGTATATTAGATAGTATTTTTTTCTAGGTTCGTAGAAAGGTACGTCCATTTTCATCACTCAACAAGAATGACATGATATCTTTCAGACAGTATTTTTCATATCTTCTCTTTAATAATACCTGCTGGTGCGACGGAGTAACTTAAATCTTTTAATCAAGCATATGTAAGCTTTGATCGTCTGTAACTAAAACACGTATAAATATAGCCACTGACTTTTTATTTAATTATAAAACTTAGATCGTCTTGTACCTACTTTCTGTTTGAGAAACATATTGATGAAAACATTTAATTTTATTATTTTACTAGCTTCCGCCCGCGACTTCGTCCGCGTGGACATTCAAGAAAATACTTAGGGGACCAATAACCAGGATATAAAGTATTCTATGTTTTAATTTCATAAAAATCCAATCAGCCGTTTTTACGTGATTAGGCGGGTCCTCCCTCACCAAGCGAGCAGCCTCGCGCGAGGCAGAAGGTTTGCCACGTGCGGCGGGCCTCGCACGAGGCTGCTCGCTTGGTGAGAGAGGGAGGATTCTATTCCATTAAATAGAATAGATTGATTTTAGATTAAAAAAAACTACATGTTTTTGAAACACACCATCTTCGATCAACAATACTATGTGTTATTGTTGATCGAAGCACACCCTTCATTCAATACAGAACCAGCCTTTACTTCATTTTTACACTGAAGCCCTTTTATGTTTAATTTGAAGCGTTGAATTCCTTTGACGATTCTGTTGTAAACAATTATTTCGAGCCTGGATGAAGCTGGATTGAAACTGAAGTTCAAACATTTAACTACTGCTGGAAATAAAACGCTTTTTCAGAGTTATTGTTTCCTCGTGCGAGTGCAGTTTCAAGCCTTTACAAAGTTCACTTGTTAGGAGTGAGGTAAATAAGTTTTTAGTAAAAATTTCATTTTTATGACAAGCTGTTTTACTGACTGTACTTTAATATTGTATTGTCATCTAAACCAAACCTGTAAACAAAGTTTCAGCTCCATCGGACACTGGGAAGTGGGTCAAATTAAGCTTGCAAGATTTGTCCCCCACTAACTAACTAACATACTAACTAAAAAGCTTGCAAAAATAGTAATCGGTTTTAGATTTTTTTCATGACGCTTTTTCAATAGCTCGGTGAAGCTGTGGTATCTCAATTATTTTATCTGTGGAGCTGTCCAAATCTCTCGGCTTTCGGGATTATTTATTCTGTGGTCGGGCATTGAATTTGTACGGGTGTTTTGAAGGTCCGGGTACTTATTTCCTCAGTTCTCCGCGGCCGCCAGTTAGGTATTAGGTACGATAATGTCATTTGGCATTTCGTGTTGTATGTTTCTCGTAGCAATATTGAATTTTGATTTTTTTATTTTTAAATATGCTCGATTTAAATATAAATTTAAGCACACTCGGCGATTCTTGATTGTGGTGGTTAAGCAATAAGATAAATAAAAATAAAATATTTTATTATTCTTTAACAATAGAGCTTTAACTAAGTTAGTGGATTGGAGCCTCCATTTGAGCAGAAAATGGTCGTGTTAGGAGGCACTGCTCTTCCTTGTTTAAAGCTTATACTTTACAGTGTTAGGTCTCATTGTACTCCTGTGTGTCAGCAGCCTCCGACGTTTTCGCAGACAATTAGGAAGCTATTTAGGATAAATGTTAGTCTTTTTGCTAAAAGCAAAGCCCGCTTTAATTACTCATTGTATTTTTCAATTGTTTTTTGATTATTTTTTTATTGATATTTGTTGTTATAAAATGTTTGAAATTATATTCAAGGAGATGTTTAATTCTGTATGAAGGAAAGGCCAACAGTGAGTACACCCCACCGAAAGCTGATAGTTGATGTTTGAAATAAGCTTTTTCAAAGTTATCTTTTTCAAATAAATGTGTTTTTGTACACATAATACGATAAAGCATTATTGAGGTGTAAACTATTTCAACGAAATACATGTATTTATACGTACTTATATGTATTTTATGCTATTTTTTGCGTATGTGTACAGGGTCTTGGCATAAAATTAAACATCTAATAAAAAAAAATGGAAAATGAAGTATTTTAGAAAAAATCGACTCGTCTCACAACTAGCTCCGATGGGACTCGAATCCACGACCTGTCGCTATCCGGGTGACTGCTTTAACTTCTGAGCTATGGAATCGTTAACGACTACGAGCTACGGAGTCGTTAACGACTACGAGCTACGGAGTCGTTACCCTCTGAGCTACAGAGTCGTTACCCTCTGAGCTACGGAGACGTTAAAGACTACGAGCTACGGAGTCGTTAACCTCTGAGCTGCGGAGTCGTTAACGACTACGAGCTACGGAGTCGTTACCCTCTGAGCTACAGAGTCGTTACCCTCTGAGCTACGGAGACGTTTAAGACTACGAGCTACGGAGTCGTTAACCTCTGAGCTGCGGAGTCGTTAACGACTACGAGCTACGGAGTCGTTACCCTCTGAGCTACAGAGTCGTTACCCTCTGAGCTACGGAGACGTTAACGACTACGAGCTACGGAGTCGTTACCCTCTGAGCTACAGAGTCGTTACCCTCTGAGCTACGGAGACATTAACGACTACGAGCTACGGAGTCGTTAACCTCTGAGCTGCGGAGTCGTTAACGACTACGAGCTACGGAGTCGTTAACCTCTGAGCTGCGGAGTCATTAACGACTACGAGCTACGGAGTCGTTACCCTCTGAGCTACAGAGTCGTTACCCTCTGAGCTACGGAGTCGTTAACGACTACGAGCTACGGAGTCGGTACCCTCTGAGCTACGGAGACGTTAACGACTACGAGCTACGGAGTCGTTAACCTCTGAGCTGCGGAGTCGTTAACGACTACAAGCTACGGAGTCATTAACCTCTGAGATACGGAGTCGTTAACGACTACGAGCTACGGAGTCGTTACCCTCTGAGCTACAGAGTCGTTACCCTCTGAGCTACGGAGACGTTAACGACTACGAGCTACAGAGTCGGTTTACCCTCTGAGCTACGGAGACGTTAACGACTACAAGCTACGGATACGTTAACGACTACAAGCTACGGAGTCGTTAACGACTACGAGCTACGGAGTCGTTACCCTCTGAGCTACAGAGTCGGTTTACCCTCTGAGCTACGGAGACGTTAACGACTACAAGCTACGGATACGTTAACGACTACAAGCTACGGAGTCGTTAACGACTACAAGCTACGGAGTCGTTAACCTCTGAGCTACGGAGTCGTTAATGGCTCAGAGGTTAGAGCAGTCGCCCGGATAGCGAAAGGTCGTGGGTTCGAGTCCCATCGGAGCTAGTTGTGAGACGGGTTGATTTTTTATAAAATACTAAATTTTCCATTATTCATTAATAAAAACTGCATTGTGAATGCAAAAATGTAAAAAGTTTAATAATTTAATATCAATTTAAGTAAGTTATGTAAGTGAGTTGGGTTCGTGTAACTTATTATAATAATAATAAATAAGTGACAGCCTAATATGAAAAAAAATGATTTGATTCTTAAAATCTACTTATGTATATTACGTCAATACTGCAAGCAATTAATTGAAATGAAACCACATCCTAGACATAAAAGCAGAAACTGGTTGCCCTACGTGTTAAAATTAGGAAATTGATATTCTGTACGAGGGCGAGCCATTAGAAAGAATTTCAGTCAAATCATCTCGGGAACAGGACAAATGGAGATTTTGTATAGAAATCGAAGCTCATCGAAGCAAATACGATGTCACGGCCGGTCGCCAGTCGTGAATAAAAGGGAAACCTATGTCTGTCTGTGCTTATCTCCATTTGTCATATCATTTCTTCACGTTCCAGTGAATGGGATAAGGTAGAAGGTGTATTCTGAAAAGAGATTAATGATTGCGACTCACATGAATAATCGTACTAAGTGTGAGAAATGAAAATGTGTGGAAAAATCACAATCATCGACTCGTATATCAAACTAGCAACAAACCTAAATCAACAAAAACTTAATGACTGCTTATTAGTTAAATGGATGGCTACTTCTTTTTGGGAGGATATAAACACCATGACGATTAGTTTTTTATGTTTGTTAGCTTTGCAGACAAGAAATATAGAATAAAGATTCAAGTTACGGGTGATAATAATGACTATATTATTAGCTTTACACTATAGCTTACACTATAGCCCAAGCCAACATTTGGGACAGATTTTATAACAGGTTATTTATATTATTTATTAGATATCTCTCATTACTATAGTAATAGGTATTGTTACTCCAAGTTTATGCAGAACAAGTCGCAGTTGCCACAAGTGGTTCGGAATTTTCTCCCCCACGCTTTTTAATTTCAGTTACTGAACAGACGGTTATTTTGTACTTTTTAGTCTGTTCCTATAAAAGTGTGTTTGTTTAGTTTTTCAAACTACATATTTATTTTTTTACTTTTTAGTTTAATAAATGGCAAGCTATGGGTGGTTGATAATCGATTTCACAGTCCATTCATGTGTCTGCTCACCCCGTAAACATTATAACTCAAAGGCGTGATTGTATGTATTTAGTTTTACAAATTCAAGTGGAGTCTATTAGTTACCAGATGCGCGAGCCGAACCCTTACTTTCTCATTACTCCATCATCAGACCCTCACCACCAAGTGTAGCGAATAGGTCTCATCAGAACGAAACAAATGAGCCCAAACTCAAGGGATTTCCTAGTGGTCATTAAGGAGTGCCACTGACTTCCTCCCTGCTCTATCATCAGACTCTCACCACCAAGTGTAGCGAGTAGGTCTCATCAGAATGAAACAAATGAGCCCACCTCGAGGGGTTTCTCAGTGGTCACTAAGGAGTGCCACTGACTTCCTCCCTGCTCCATCATCAGACCCTTACCACCAAGTGTAGCGGATAGGTCACATCAGAACGAAACAAATGAAGCAGAACTCAAAGGGTTTCCTATTTGCCATTAAGGAGTGCCACTGGCTTTCTCCCTGTTCCATCATCAGTCCCTTGCCACCAAGTGTAGCAAATAGGTCTCATCAGAACGAAACAAATAAGCCCAAACTCGAGGGGTTTCGTAGTGGTCATTAAGGGTGCCACTGGCTTCCTCCCAGCTCTATCTTCACATCATCAGACCCTCGCCACCAAGTGTAGCGAATAGGTCTCGTCTGAACGAAACAAATGAGCCCAAACTCGAGAGGTTTCCTAGTGGTCATTAAAAAGTGCCACTGGCATCCTCCCTGCTCCATCATCAGACTCTCACCACCAAGTGAAGCGAATAGGTCTTATCAGAACGAAACAAATGAGCCCAAACTCGAGGGGTTTTCTTGAGGCCATGAAGGAGTTTCACTGGCTTCTCCCAGCTCCATCATCAGACCCTCACCACCAAGTGTAACGAATAGGTCTTATTAACACGAAGCAAATGAGCCCTAACTCGAGTGGTTTCCTATTGGTCATTAAGGAGTGTCACTGGCTTCCATCCTGCTCCATCATCAGACCCTTACCACCAAGTGTAGCGAATAGGTCTCATCAGAACGAAACAAATGAGCCAGAACTCGAGGTGTTTCCTATTTTTAATTAAGAAGGGCCACTGACTTCCTCCCTGCTCCATCATCAGACCCTAACCACCAAGTGCGACTAAAAAGTCTCATCAGAACGAAACAACGGAGGCCAAACTCGAGGGGTTTCCTAGTGGTCATTAAGAAGTGCCACTGGCTTCATCCCTGCTCCATCATCAGACCCTCACCATCAAGTGTAACGAACAGGTCTTATCAGAACAAAAAAAATGAGCCTAAACTCGAGGGGTTTCCTAGCAGCCATTGAAGAGTTCTATTGCCCACCTCTTGACTCCATCATCAGATCAGCTCGATGGTAGCAAATTATTGTATTGTCATCATATTCATATAGACTTGCAAAGTTTCAAATTAATACGACCATTAGAAGTAGGTTAAAATTGATTTCCAAGATTTTCTTACATTGTGACTTAGTTACAAGTGAAGCTAATAAAAGTGTGGTAAAAAATCAACTCTCCTGTATCACTTGGCAACACTAGCTGGGAAAAGCCATTATGACGTTTCGTGTCAATAAGCGCGCTTTTTCTCCTGCATTACTTTAACTATTTTCGTGTAAAAAACGAATAAATTGCTTAGTTTTCAATAAAATATTGTGTTATGTGAAGTGCCGAATCAACTATGCCCAAGGACAAGGTAAAACTAAAACGAAATTTCATACAACTAATTGTTTTCCTCATCGGAAAGTAAGCTGTCCATTTGGAGGGAGAATTCTTTCTTTTCCAGCCTTTTTATACATATTCACGACTAAATAAGAGTCTATATGAAAACAAAGCCCCTCTAATAGTCATCTCGCGATATTACGAGCGAATATACGAGTGCGTTAACAATATCCTAAGCGATAGGACGAGCGAAGTTCACTTACAGGTAAGTTAGTTTGATCATGCTAAATATAAATAACATGGACCAAGGCCGTCTTCTTATGAATTCTTTCAAAAATGTGCTGAAAACTCATTAGGACTCTTTGACATTAAAATATTAAAAGTTCACGTAGACAAAACATATATATATTGTAAATTATTTAATTTAAAAGTTAGAAGTAATACTTTTTGGTTAAATGACATCAATCACATTTACTAGATCATTTAGGGTGACTTTCACCACTGATATTTAAACGTGTTTAACGCTAAACGTATTTAAAACATAGTTCTGTGTCTGTCATCTGTTTGAAGGTGACAGAGGCAGAAATACGTTTTAAACATATTTAGCGTTAAACGCGTTTAAATATCATTGGTGAAATCGGGCCTAAAACTATTTAAGGTTTTAATTATTTAGCAGAAACTAAAAACCGTATTTTAAGAGCTTTTCATAATATTTTTCTTATATTTACCTAGTTTCTCAGAAGTTAAAAACAACAACTAAAAAATAACCACTGATTTCTTTGAAATAAAAGACTTACGGATTACACGTGTTTCTTTTATTATTGTGAAAGGTTTCAAGCTTTCGTGATACTATGTTTGGCTTCTGTTTATCCGACGTTTCGCACAGATAAATCTTTCCATGTTCTGTGTTTCGCACCTTTACAGAAGTTATTAGTCACGCAATAACTAGCTATAGCTACTAAAATAATATGATTATTCGACGACCTTTGGGTAGCTTAGTTTGGTTAGAGCGTTGGGCCACATTTTCAAGGTTACAGGTTCATTTTCCCGTTAAAAAAACTACTTGAGGGACTGGTGGTTTTTTCTGTAACAATTTTTCTATAATAATCAACTAGTCAAATTAAAGCCGATTTTTTTAATACGTACCTAGATAAAAATGATCCGTCTGATATCTTATTTGAAAACTTATTCTAATAATGATCACACTTTTTAGGTACACAATATTATTTGCTACACAGCTTTCCGCCAGCGGCTTCGCCCGCGTACTACACGACGTAATCAGATATTTTTCCGAGATGTAAAGCCTATGTTCCTCTCCAGGCTACAAAGTATCTATGTCCCAAATTTCAGCCAAATCCATTCAGCCGTTTTGACGTGATTGAGTAACAAACAAACAAACATCCAAACATCTATACATCCAAGCATCTAAACTTTCACATTTATAATATACTAGCTTTCCGCCCGCGGCTTCGCCCGCGTGAACTACATGACGTTATCCCGCGGGAATATGATTTTTTCCGGGATAAAAAGTAGCCTATGTTCCTCTCCAGGCTACAAAGTATCTGTGTTCCAAATTTCAGCCAAATCCGTTCAGCCGTTATGGCGTGATTGAGTAATAAACATCCAAACATCCAAACATCCAAACATCTAAACTTTCGCATTTATAATATTAGTAGGAAGTAGGATTACCTTACATTTGTCCATCAGTTACAACTTTTTCGATTGATAGAAATATTAAAATCATGAATGATAGGTTGATCAGGCTCTCGACAACTATAATAATAATTAAGTAGCTTATTTACAAAAAAAGGGTGGTTACCAAGATGTGTATTAGCACAAAAATTATGGAACGGAAGGGCCCAATATTACACGAGAAAACTCCAAAAAGGGCATGACCTCTGTATATTTCCTATTCCTATTTCCTTTTGCATCGATGCCTACATGTTTTGAAGCTTATATTTGTTTTATTACAGTTTTTTAAGTCACCAAGATACCCGTCAATGCTCTGAGTCACACAACAAAGTAGAAACTAATTATGTAAAGTACTGGAGCCATACCGGCTAACGCTCCTGCCGGGCTTCAAATTGATACAGATATATTTTTTTTATCCACAACGGGGTAGCACTTGGCCTTCATCACACCTGATGAAAGTAGTGATAAGGCTGAAGGTGGAAGCGCACTACTCCCGAAATCTCTCTTTAATTACTGACGAACTGGCTATCTTATCTATAACTGCCGGAACACAATAATGCTGAAAACATCATTGTTATGGCGTCAGACTTAGATAAGATGGTGGTAACTAGCCAGGCGGACTAAGAACTAGTCCTACCACCAACCAAACCGAATACAATATGTACCCCCTCTGGGAATCGAACCCGGGGCCTCTTGGTTTGAAATCGAGCCCCAATCAGGCAAAAATGGCGGAACCCGATTCATGATGTCACAGGAACATCGATAGCATCCTAATAACGTTGGCAAATAGTACAATACGAAATTCCGTTTTAAGTCAAAGCCCGGCAGATTTGCCGAAGTTCGGAAAGTTAGCCGGTAGCCTTGTTTATGTGTAGTTTTACATTTACGTGAATGAAAGAACTTTTTCTAGAAAATACTTAGAAAAACAAGCATTTAATTAATGGGAATAAATCAATGGCCACGCAACAAATTTACTCATTTGGGGTACTTTTTATCCCGATAATATATCACATTCCCACGCGGGGGAAACCGCGGGCAGAAGGCTAGTTTACAATACTTTGCTTGAGACTGTTTGCCAATGCACGATATTTTATTCTGTTTAAGTCATTCACTGATATAACGCAAAATGTGTAACATTGACCATAGCTGTCAAAATCCAATGGATTTTATTTTTTATAACCTTTTTATCACCGACTTCTTGATTTTACGCATCAATTAATCGCTGAAATTTCATTTCTTTTATCTTAACTATCACGCTGAGAAGGCTAGGGTACAATAGAAAGGCTGGCGCTAGATTAAAACGATATAATCAATCTAAATTAAAAGAGTTGCCTATGTTGTTAAATTTATGTAAAAAATATATGACAAAAATAGACTATTGATTGGCGTTCACTAGGTTTACAAAAGTTTTCAAAACGATTAAAAAGTTAATTTATATCTACATACAAAGAAAAAGTAAAAACAGTCTTACGTGATCGTGATTATACGTGTCGTTGCTCTGCAATTTACTCTTCAAATCGGGTCCAGATATTCCTGCAACAAAATATATATATAGGCCTTTACGTCTAATGCAGACAATCTACTCAGTGCCTCAGAGGCGACAAATTTTTTAAATTACGACATATTATTTTATTTCTCCACCTTACCCCTAAGTGGTCAAGTAACGTGCCTAACTAATCATCTTGCGTTACAAGTCCTTTGAATCAGAGGGGGCGTTAAAGTGTCTCGAACTCAAAATAATTAATTCTCTCTAGAGCCTAGACCAGTCTTTCCCAAAGTGGGCGATAACATCCCCTTGTTGGCCCTGCATGCCTAAAGTGGTGCGGTAAGAGACCCAGAAAACAAATGGGGGCGTTGTAGAGGCTACACGCAGGCTTATTACCGATCTTAAAGTGACAGTTGCAATCGCGACAATAGGGTATTTTACTGTTGTTGAAGTGTAGATATTTAATGATGACGTTAAAAAATATTGCAATTAAGAATACCAAATGTGAAAAAATAATTTGAATCTGTTTTATAATAAAAGAATTATAGTCTGTTTGATTTTGACTATAGCTGTCTCTTTCTAAAACGAAATCTTCTATGGCGTGACTATGACGCTACTAACCCACTGACGTCACTAAGATAGCGTCCTGTCCTTGTCTAATTATAAAGTTTGAAGTCCTATATCTTTGAAAATATTCAAGATAATTCAAAATGAAAACTTGTTTTGTGTAGCTAATATTTCGAAAAACATTTTAAAGAAATAAAAAAAAATCAGTAAAATACCGTATTGACAATTAATCGCTCCCAAAACACATATTCGTATTAATACGGAACGTAGATCGCTACGATAGCGCCACAAGCGAGCGATTTGTAAACTAAAATTGCATGAAAGTTACCGTACCGTACTGTACCGATTGCGAACCAACCGCAACTAGTAGCAGTCGATTAACAACTGGTGGCTTGTTTTGGTATTAAGCCTGCGGTGCTGAGCGCCTTTGTGTACTCCCTAACTGCGCTCAGGTCTCAAACTCAAGTTAACTCTTGCTAGTTATAATAGGTAGTTTAATAAGGTCTCGTTTAGAATGAATAACAGCTAAGCTAACAATAATTATTTCATTTGAAGTTATAGTGGTTTTTAAGTTTCTAAAAAAATGGGGGGCGCTATAATCTAATTTATTTTCAAAGTGGGCCGTAGACAAAATAGGTTTAGGAATCTCAGGCCTAGACTGTTACAAATCTTTGTGATCGTCAAAGAAGATAAGCTATCGGTTCACAAAGACCTACAAAGCAAAGAATACTAAATACGGCATGAGACCTTGAAACGAGAAGATCTGGCAAAGAAACTAGTCAGGGACTGTTACTTTTTCTTCATGTTTTTCGTACAGTCTTCAAAAGTTTGCAGTGAAAATAGGTTTATGTAACGAGCGTTATTTCTTCCTTCGTAACTAACGACCAAAAACAAAGGCAATTTAGTATTCACTTTCGTTTATAAAATATCACTGAAGTAACATAAGCCTCACGAGCAAAGATAACGAGTATACAAATTAAACTAAATTCTACCGAATCTGTAAGGTTTTTTTGTTATTAGTTTCAAACGTTCAAAATTAGCGAGATTTTATTGTAGTTATTGGAAATACGGCCAACCTACTACAATCTAAATTTAGAAGACAGTCAATGATAGTTGAAGGAGATAATTGAAATCCCGGCTTTAGCATGGCCTGACTTAATTCTAAATTGATAAATCAGTTTCTTAGCGTCCGTGCTAACATAGTATTTTTAGCCTAGATTAAATTAGAAAAAATATTTGCATTTCTTTAACTTTAACTCTATTTATAAAACCTTGCTTTACCATGTAGGTCTGAAAATGAGTTAAAGCGTTTGTTTTATTCCATTGCGGTTACATATTTAGCTTGTCTGTGGTTTTTCCGGCAGCTTTATAATAAACGTGGCGTACCTATATCCGCTTGCGGCACACTATTAAACTACTT
This sequence comes from Crambus lathoniellus, assembly GCA_949710035.1. NCBI lineage: Eukaryota > Metazoa > Arthropoda > Insecta > Lepidoptera > Crambidae > Crambus > Crambus lathoniellus. Next base: position 10,075,639 of record OX453309.1, on the reverse strand, counting down.
TATGCACTACACGTGTTTTCACCTACGAACCGAGTAAACGCAATTGAAAGCGACAAAACTTGTATGCGCAATCGTGACTAGGTTTTAGATATCGAAGGTTAAAGGCTGAATTACACGAGGCAAGTTATTGCATACGAGGGGCACACTGAAAGTTCTGCGCTCCTGCCCGCTCATAAATATTTAAATTTCGGATGTTAGTTACGCAAAACTTTCAGTGTACCCTACGTACAATTCGTTGTACATACATTGCTATGTGAGTTTGAACATTGCTATGTTACTTTAAACTCACATAGCAATGTTCTGCAATCTGTATATGCAATAAATTGCCTCGTGTAAATCAGCCTTAAGATCCCGCCAAATCTACGCACCAGGAGCCGTACCTCTGAAACGCAAATCCGAAACTTCGGTTAGCCTCGCCCCTTTCACTCGATATTGTCATGACTGGGGAGTGAGAGGGATGGGTATAACGAAGTTTCGGGTTTTGCGTTTCAGAGTAGGCCCTCAGCCCTTAGTACTATTATATATTCTGTGCCTCAGCGACGTGGGACGACGGGCGACCGCTTTGGTGACGCATAGTTCAACATCGACAACATCGACTCGACTGAAATGTATGGAACAGCTGATATTTTTTTCGCGATTCTGTGGGGCCCCATAGTAAAAATTGATCGTACTGATGGACACTATTATCCCCTAAAATCTATGTACTAATTAAAATTGAGAGGTGTATAACTAGCTATAGATAGTATGCCCAATTTTTACTTACGAATGCACTGCAAAGTAGCCCCATTTGTTTTCCTAAAGTAAATCTACGGTACATAATTCTTTGTAAAATTACCAAAAATATCAATGAATGAATTCAGGAAACAGAACCGCTTAATTGTTATAATCATGTAGGTACCTAAATTTAATACCATTGCTTTATGCGTCCACCCAATTATTTAAAATAACCTTTCATTTCCAAACTTTCGAGAAATTGGCATTAGCATGCCGAGTTACTGAATTTTGTGTGTTTTGTGGCTTTTTGGATTTCTCGACATTTCGAAACCTTTTTAGGAGCCGGACTACGGAATGAATAGCTACTTAGGTATAAAATCCATAGATTTTCACATACGCCCGTTATTAACCACTCAAAACCCCAGAAGCGATTTTATTGTGTAAATATTCTAAATAGATACGAGATTGATTTACGAGAATATGGATAAAAATATAACCAAGAAGTATGATAGTACCTGGTATCACCGTAGGCCTGGTGTGTATACAGAAGATCTTCCTAACAGTTCTAGTGAAGGTGCTCGGTTCCAACGTGAAGGACCCATAGACTAAAGGGTCCATACAGGAGTTAGAGACGGCCATGATGAAGAACAGGTCCTGCACCGTGCCCGACACGTGCTCTGCCGATTGCCGGTCCAGCATGTACCTGTAAATAAAATATTATTATTAATATTTAAAATTTCATTTTATTTATTTACCAGTCATGTAAACACTAACTAAAGTATTACCTATACAAAAACAATAATATTTTTCAGGAAAAATTATATAATACATAATACAAAAATATATATGCAAATATATATATACAAAAATAGCTTAAAGAATACTGATATAGAACTAATATTGCAATGGATTCCGGCGCTTAATGGTCTTTCAGGAAACGAAAAGGCGGATCTTGTGTCAAAAGAGGCGGCTAGTAGTGGCGAGGTGTATGATTATAGAGCGGATTATTCAGAATATGTATCTAAATTTAAGAAAATATGTTTTCAAAAATGGAAAAAGCATTTTGATATGGCTTCTGTGGACAAAGGGATATGGTATAAGTCTATACAAGGAGAACCTACTTGTATACCATGGTTCGACGACAACAACTTGAGTAGAAATTATATCAAAATTGCTTTGCGCTTGCGTTCAGGACACTACCAATCGGCAAAGTTCGCATATTTAATGAAAAAAGCTGATTAACCAAATTGTAGCTGTTGTAATAAAATTGAAGATGTCCAACATATGCTGATGGAATGTGTTAGGAACCAAGCTAAAAGGGAATCACTGTTTAAGGAATTTAAATTAAATATCAGAGATAAATTGGCCTAATTCAAAACATTTTATCAAAAACCTAAATCAGAAGTAGCAAAAAAATTATGTATTTTAGTGAAAGTCTTTGAACAGTGATTCCTTTTCTTTCATTAAGATCGTAATAACATAGCCCACTGGCTTAGTTTTAATTTATTTTAGATAAAGTTATTTATTTTGTAACCGGGAAGATACAATGGGGCTGGCATATCCATGTGGATAAAAGCCCCAAACTAAATAAAGAATAATAAAAAAAAAATATATAAAAAGCCACTAAAACCGACCGCAAATCTAATGTGATGATAGGGTTTATACATAGTTTTTATGTTTAGTACTTTTTATTCATTAGGTACTCAGTTTCATAATTCTTAACAGTAAATCACATAAAAATGCCTTGCAGAATTGAATGATGATGAAATAAAAAATAAAAGAGGAGAAAATTATTGAATATTGTTTAATAATTGTGTTACATAAACATTCAAAATATTCGTAGTAATGGTCGCTTATTTCTTTACCATGTTCTTAGCATTTATTTCTACAACGTTGACTTTTATTTAATAATAACAATAATAACACTGAGCCAGATGCTACGCAAGAATACTTATAATTTCAGTGCCAAGTGTGCGCACAAACACAAAGGCACTTACTCGTGCTTGCCCCCTTTCACCCAGTTCTTAGGTGAGTTTATTAAGGCGATACTCGGAAAAATCGTGCTGAAGCGAGATAGCAATGAGAAAACGACGCGCGCGGGAGCGAGACCGATTTTGCAGATTAGGCAAAAAAAGCACAAAATCACTTCGTATTAAAAAACTATAGCGACTTTTAAAAAATGCTTCTATACGATCCTAAATATTATTGGTGTCCACTAATTAAACCAATTTCCAATAGTATTTGTAACCCCAATTAAAAATAATCTTGAAATTTCGTATTTTTAGAGGTCTTTTCGAAAATAAAAAGTGTCGAGGCAAAATCATAAAATCGTGTTTCTGAAACTATACAAATCTAGTTAAAGGTATGAAGAAATATATATCTTATTACCAGATTTGTAACAACTCTAACCGACCTATAGTTTTATATCAAAAAGTCCATATTTTTCCGAGTAGCGCCTTAAGTTTATAACTTAACTTCCATGTCATTGATTACCGTGTAAGTATTTACCGTTTTTATTTATATCAAGTCATACATTAGTTTAATAGAATTAAAACTCCAATACGAGTAACACCTCGTTTTATCGTCGTTGCGCGTGCAAAAGTCGCTCTATGTCATTTAGTGATTTTCGGGTTTTTATGCAGTTTTAATCGTTATTTCAATACACACATTCTGCAAAAACAGCTATGTGATAAATGCAATATTTAAAGAGTTAGTAGAGTAGAGAGAAAGTAGCTATGTGACATTCATACATCGAAAGTTCCATTTTAACTCGCTAATACATAGCTTGCGAAAATTGCGCCCGATATTTGCAGTTTCACTGCACATAGCGAGTTTTTTGGTCAAGTTCAGACTCACTTGATCGCGAAACTCTTAAATAAATAGCTCTTTGTGTCAAATTTGCCTATAGTTTAATTAAGGTATTATTAATAATGTTATATATTCAAAAGTAATCTGAAACTACGTAAATTTGATATGTGTATTAAAGTAAACATAAATTATTTAGATACTCTGATGAATTTTCGGGAAAATCTGTTTTTTGTGTCTCTTGTAAAATATGTAAAAAACACATAGCGACTTCAGCACGCGCAACGACGTTATGAAACTTCAAATGCTTTCAGTAGGTACTTGTACTGGGTGGCGCAAAAGTACTGGCACTATTTGGTTCTGCTACAACTTTTTTTTCTCAATTAGAAAACTAGAATTAGTTTTTTTAATTTATGTATGTTTATGCCATAAAATTTCGTCTCATTAGGATTTGAAGATGATGTCTCTTAAATGGTGACCTCCAGAGTTGACGCACATTTTGACCCCCATTTATGACATATTCCATAACTTGCCGTAACACTTACTACAATATGTTCCTTTTCTTGAAAAATGTTTCCTTTTAGGGCTGCTAGAGTCTGTGGCTTGTTCAGATACACCAGAGATTTCAAATAACCCCGAAGAAGTCTGGTCAGGTCAGATAGTGTGATCTTAAATCGTCGACGAAATTAACGTTGTGTTTTTATCACTGATGAAATATGACGTAAAACATTGATACGATTATTCCACGTTCTTGTAGAGTATATTGGTTCATGTTTATTTTAGTACTTTTTTTATTTACTTTTTTGCATTCACAATTCAATTTTTATTATTGAAAAATTTAAAATGAAGTATCGCTCTATGCTATACAGTTTACAATATCAGAATAACAGGAGATGTCACATAAAAAAATAAGTAAGTTTTATAGTGCCAGTACTTTTGCGCCACCCAGTATAACATTGATTGAAGCAATCTTGATACAGGAACTTTACTTCACTCTGATTAACTCCTGAAAGTCAATTTGTGTTGGAAGGCAGGGAACTCTTCAAGCTTTTGAAATCCCTCCAACTAATTTACAGGACTTATAATGCTCTACCATGTGACATCAAATATATTTTACGACCCACACCGCAGGGGTATGGTTGTAAAGAGGAATTTCGAGTCTCTATATTTATTTTTATGTTTACATGCACAAATTGGATGTGGCCCTACTATGTCGCCTTAGGCTGAGGCTACACGGGCGGTTCACCCGCCGCGGGAAACTTCTCGAGAAAGCTGCCGCAGAACATCAAACTATACGGATTGCGGTTTACCGCTGTCTTATGTTCGTTACTCAACATAGATCCGCCAATAATCACGGCTGTTGCAGCGCATATATTATACAATTGTTAAAAAAATAAGTAAAGCGCAATGTTTGGGTGGAACCAGTGTAACGTGTAACCAGTTAAGCTTGTAACGTGTGCACATGTAGGCACGCGTAACTCTAATTCCTCCCGCTCGGGACGTGTGCATATGTGCGCACGAGAACTACCCACTTTAAATTTAGTATAAAATAAATGAAGAAAAAAAAAATTAAGTACCTATAAAATAAAAATAATAATAAATAAATTATATTAACTACTTATTAATTCATTAAATAAAAATTTTTGAAAATCCGCCATAGCGAGTGGAAGTATAATGAAAATAAATTAAATTTTGCGAAATTTTAAGGGTAGTACCTCTGTAATCGAACATATTTCACACGAAACTACCCACGCTCAACCGCCCGTTTAGTTTGAAAGAGTGGTTATCGGCGGCGGTTTGACGTCGCATGCGGGGCGGTTGATTTTCTCCCGCCCGATAACCGCGGCGGGAAATCGCGCCGTGTAGTATAGGTACAATACGCCATACAACTGGTTTATTGCGGTTTTGAAGCGGTTTCCCGCGGCGGGAGAACCATGTGTCTAGTAATGCACTTACTCTCGAACGAAATTGCATTGGACAATTATCAAACATCAAAAGCAATTTCTAGACGATAAGGTTCACAGTTTTGAATATTCCTATTATTTTACCTTAGTTGACTTAGTTACAGCATGTAAAAATCAAACAAGTAGAAAGTAGTTTACTGAAAGAAAGAAAAAACATTTATTTGGGATAATTAAATAAAAAAAGTACTCGTACGAAAATTTTAAATTAGTAAAATAGCAAAATACCTTTCTGTATAATTAAGAATAATAGACTGCAAATATTTTAATTTTTTTCGTTCCTACAATCTCCTCCTGTCCTCAAATTTTAAGATGTAGTTTTTGAGGTATTAGTAGTTAAGTAGTATACGCTTTTAATTGGGTGCGCTTTGAGGAATAAGTATGGGTACCTACTTATTCCTCAAAGCTCACCCAATTAAAAATGAATTTTATCCGACTCAAGTGGTTTCAGCTAAAACAGACTTACCTAATCTTGCTGGAATAAATAGTTATTAGTCAACTTACCGCTTTAAACGGATAGTTAACTATTTTCATACAATAAAATTCAAAAACGATATCTCGATCGAAAACAGTGCGAAATGGAATCCCTTGCGTGACCTGCATAATAAATACGTAGCTACGTCTTAAAATAGTCAATGGTATTTACACTAATATTATAATTAATGCTGAAGCAATTCTGCCTGTCTGTGACCTTTTCATGCCGAACTAATGAAATTCTGTAATAAAATTTGGTTTTACGATGAAAAGATATACGCACATAATTATAGATAGGTATTTTAACCTTGGTGATGACTTTTTTTGTTCAAAAGTAAAGACGTAGACGAAGAATACGCGGACTACACTACGTTATACGGACCGATTAATAAATTTATATTTTATAGTCTCTCCGTTTTGACTTGAAATACAGACAAACAAATTATTTAATTTGTTTGTTTTGTACAAACAAACAAATTATTTAATTTGTTTGTTTGTTTTATGTTTATTTGTAGGTATCTATTTATCTATATCTATACTTATAATAAAACTGTAAATGAACCAATTCTGTACATTGAAAAAAAAATAGAAAAAATACCTACAGTCCAGTCCAGGGGGTCTTCTTAAACGAAACAGATACCAAAATATGGTTTTTGAATTTTTTGTCTGACTGTCTGCGGACAACAGACAGACAGACAAAAACGCAAAAACTTCTGAACGAATTTTGAATAGCTATTGGTCCTTGCCAACATATGTTAAAAACTGTTACTTGAACATTTGTTTAATACTGCTATTTTTATGCATTTCTATTTTTAATCTATGGTACTTGTTAAAAACATTTATCGTACACGCAAAACGGAACGCATCCTAGACGAAAAAAACTGTCATGTGTGAAAAAAGTTGCCGCGCATGGTCTTTGATTTGTTACCGCGAAGTTTAGCAGCTAGAAATTATCTGGGACGAATAAAATATGTAAAAGTGATCCATGTTAGTTTAAATTGTTTATTTACAGTCAGAAGTGGTAAAGTAAAATCCAAACTCACTCACGTTAACGTTGAGCAACATCATTTTTTATATCGGCAAAAGGTACCGAAATTTATTTGTGTGTTTAGAAGCAGGAAACTGCTTTAAGTTCACGCTCCGATCCTAGCTTTCTACCCACTAATTTGAGTACCTACCTACCAACATGAATCCCAACAATAACCCACCCGCTGATAGTCACTCGCGAGGTCTTACACCAAGTGGCACGCCGCCGCCGCCGCCTTTGTCTCGCCATCGAGGTAGATCCCGAACGCGGAGGACTCCTCCAGAACTATTGTTCAATAATAAAACACCAAAAGGTAATCATTCTAGACGTCAGCAGAGGCGGCGTAGCACTAATAGATCTCCTCAATCTAAGTGTAGTAGACAACGACGACGCTATAGAAGCCGCAGCCGGTCTTCGCGACGGCGTCATAGGCATAGTAGTGATAGCTACTACTCGAATGAAAGTAGCGATTCCAGTACGTCACGATATAGGCGTGCTAAGAAGGCTTCATCATCACGCCACAGCCGATATTCTGATTCTCCACCACCCGGATCTGATTACTATCCGCGTTCAAAATTTCGTCGTTTTCGTGATATAGAGACAGCCGCAGATAAAACTATTTTAGAAAAATTAGTCAACGCCTTGAACGAGCGTAATAGTGCTGGGAGTGCTGGAACCGGATTACAAGGGGCTCATAATGTTATCTCTGATTTTGATCCTCAAGCTAAATCGCAAACGATGGAGAACTGGTTAAGTAAAATAAATGAAACGGCCCAAGTTTACGGTTGGTCAGAGAGACAGATTATATTTTATGCTCTTCCGAAACTAAAAGGACTAGCAAAACGATGGTATGATGGTCTCACAAGTGTGAGTTACACCTGGAAGGAATGGCAAAACAAGCTAATTAATGCTTTTCCCTGCGATCAAAATTATGGCGAACTACTATCAGAAATGTTAAGTAGGAAGACAAGACGAAACGAATCCTTAGAGGAATATTATTATGACAAAGTGATGCTTATTAACCGATGCCAGCTTCGGGGTAAACAAGCTGTAGACTGCTTAACACATGGCATATTTGACTCCAATATTAAGATGAATGTGCAGGGAGCTGACATTCAGGAACCCGAAGACGTTTTAAAATATTTTAGAAATATTACGAACAAAGTATCCGAGTTTCCCAAAAAAGCATTTCCTAGCATTAGAGATGCAAGTTTCAAATCAGATGTAAAATCAGATTTTAGTAATAGAAAAAGCCCAATGACTTGTTTTAATTGTAGAGAGCCAGGGCACGTGGTTACCAAGTGTCCAAAAGATATACTAAAATGTCAAAAATGTCGATTATTTGGACACACCGATAAGGACTGCAGGAAACGTGTCAATGAAAGCACTAACCGCGAACGCGGTGTCGCATCGGATACCGGCAAAATTTTAACGATTAACTTAAGTGGAAAAGGTAATGCAAAATATTATAAGCCAGTCACTGTTTGTGGTCAACCAATGACATCATTTGTAGATTTAGGTAGTCAATGCACGTTGCTTAAAGAAGAGTACGCAACACAATTAAAATTATCAGTAGACACTAACAAATTGCCGACATTGCATGGTTTTGCTAGCGGTTCGGTGGTCCCACTAGGTAGAGTCACAATTGATATAGCATTAGATAGTATAAACGAAAAAGTGGATGCTTATTTAGTAAAAGCTAATATGTTACCTGCCGACGTGCTTATCGGTCAGTCGTTGACTGAATTACCGTTTATCCATGCTCATAAGACAGATGACGCTTTGATGTTTTATAAGGACCTGCCTTCGTACGGAAGTAAACTTGAAGTGACAAATTTAGAAGATGTTATAATTATGGGGTCGAAGGAACTGAATGTGTCTGTGGCACATTCTTTCACGGGCTCTATTTATATATATACTGATGCTTGTATGAAAGAAAAAGGAGAATATATACTCTTGCCGGGTGTCTACTCGGTTGAGAATGGAATGGGAACAGTCATAGTACTTGGGCTTAATACAAGTCCATTTAAATTAACAAAGGATACACTGTTAGCTCGATCAATTCCGATATCATCCGGACAACTACCGACTGTCTCCTCTACGAAAGATTCTAATATCTCTATTAATTCTATAGTAGCTGACGTTACTCCGATAGTGGCTATAACCGATGCTCAAGTAAATGTAGACAGTGACTTAGATATAGAAACAAAGAATCGCTTATGTAATCTGCTAAACTCTCAGCGCGACTGTTTTGCGTTTTCATTGGAGGAACTGGGAAAAACCTCTGATACCGAAATGTGCATAAAGGTTAAAGATAATGAACCGGTAGCCTACAGACCATACAGACTCCCTTGGTCAGAACGTGAAAAATTGAACGGAATCATTAGTAATATGCTTGCTTGTGGAATCATTCGTGAATCTCAATCTGAGTACGCCAGTCCTATATTGCTTGTCGCAAAGAAAAACGGTGATGCTAGATTATGTGTGGATTATAGGGCTTTGAACAGGAAGACTGTCAAGGAAAAGTATCCTATGCCCTTGATCGACGACCAAATTGACAGTCTTTCTGGTCAAGTCTTCTTCACTTCTCTTGACTTAACGTCTGGTTACCATCAGATTCCAGTCTCTGAAGAATCGAAACACCTAACTGCATTTGTTACACCCGATGGGCATTACGAATATAACCGTATGCCCTTCGGGTTGACAAATGCACCAGCTGTCTTCCAGAGACTGATCTTAAGGTTGTTGAAAAAGCATAATATTCCTGGGGTACTAGCTTATATGGATGACATTATTATAGCGTCACAGACGATTGATGAGGGAATGGATAAACTGCAAGCAGTTCTTAACCTACTTAAAGAAGCTAACCTAACGTTAAACCTATCCAAGTGCAATTTCTTCCGGAAAACTATAGACTATCTGGGGTTTGAAATATCCTGCGACGGCGTTAAACCCGGAGAAAAAAAAATTGCTGCTGTAACTGCGTTTAAAACACCCCAAAACGTTCATGAGGTACGACAGTTCGTAGGGCTCTGTAGTTTCTTTAGAAGATTTGTTCATAACTTTGCCTCTTTAGCTAGACCCTTGACTTTTTTAACTAAAGCAAATGTAAAGTGGGCGTGGGGTGAGGAGCAAGTTAAGGCTTTCACAACGCTTAAAGAGATTCTGACAACTCGTCCGGTGCTAGCAATTTACAACCCCAAGTATGAGACAGAGTTGCATACAGACGCAAGCTCACTGGGATTAGCTGGCATTCTGTTGCAACGCTCAGACGTAAAATCTCCTTTGCGGCCTGTAGCATATTTTAGCAGGCAAACAACAACAGACGAACAGCACTATCACTCGTATGAACTAGAAACTCTAGCCGTTGTTGCCTCGCTTAGTAGATTTAGGGTATATTTAATCGGCATCGCATTCAAAGTGGTGACGGACTGTAATGCACTTCGCACTACACTCACTAAAAGAGATTTGATCCCTCGAATTGCCCGTGGCTTTTGGTCCAAGAATTTACATTCACTATTGAATATAAACCAGGTTCTCAGTTAGCACATGCAGACGCATTGAGTCGCAACTCTATTCCAGAAGATAAGACCGTGGAAAACTTCAATAGTAGTATGATAATGCAAGTAGAAGAAGTACATTGGCTGCAATGCGTTCAAATGAGCGACCCTAGACTCTGTCATATAAAAGCCGTTCTTGACACGAAGAGTCAAGAAGCCAAAAACATAAGAGAAAATTATGAACTTAAAGAAGGAAAGATATATAGGAAAGTCAATGGAGTCTTAAGATGGGCAGTCCCTAAAGAGGCACGATGGAAAATTTGTCAACAGTGTCATGACGACGCCGGACACTTTTCTTATATAAAAACTATTGAAAAGATAAGGCGCGATTATTGGTTTCCCCGAATGACGCAATTTGTAAAAAAGTATGTGAGAGCGTGTATTCCATGTGCTCATGCAAAACAACCAGGAGGTAAGGGTCAAGGTTATTTGCACCCTATACCTAAACCCAGTACCCCTTTCAAGTGCTTACACATAGACCATCTAGGACCTTTTATAAAGAGCAAACGTGGAAATACTTACATTCTTGGTATTATCGACAGCTTTTCAAAATTTATAATTCTACGAGTTGTTAAAGATACTAGAAGCAAAACATCGATTACCGTGCTCAGGGAAATCTTCGGATTATTTGGCATACCACAACATTTAATATCAGACAGAGGAACTAGTTTCACGTCGAAGGAATTTAAGAAATTCATGAATTCTGTAGGTACTAAGCACACATTAAATGCTGTCGCTACTCCACGCGCTAACGGACAGATCGAGCGGTATAATCGTTCGATCTTAGCATCTCTTATAGCACTTTGCCATGGTAACGACGATAAGAATTGGGATTTGCAGGTTACCAAAGTTCAGTGGAGCCTTAATAATACTGTGAATCAAAGCACTGGTAAAACCCCAAGTGAAATAGTATTTGGTAAAAATACAGTAAACACTGTTGAAGGTCATCTTTATGAAATTGAACAAACGAAAGAAACTCCTTCAGATAAATTAAAACAAATTCGAGCTGAGGCTAGTCAAAGTCTAATGAAACAGCAGCAAAATATGAAACGCTGTTACGATAAGAAAAGATGTGAGGCAAAAGTATACAAGGTTGGTGATTTGGTTATGGCACTTAAGAGTTCCAGGACTCCCGGCGAAAGCAATAAATTAGTACCTGCTTATAGTGGTCCCTTCAAAGTGACGGCAGTTTTTAATCACAACCGTTACGAAATAAGCAGCATAGAAGGTTATTCAAAGAAAAAGTATAAAAATGTTTTCTCCGCAGATAAATTGAAACCCTGGGTGAGATTTAAAGAGTCGGAATCTGAAAGTGAGTATGAAGCGAGTGATTAGTCGAAAAATACACTTTAGAAACCTCTAAATGTATATAGCCAGATACAGTTTAAACATTTTAAGTTTTGTTATGTTTTTTATCATAAGTTTTTTTTTGTTAGACTAAAATTTTGCTACAGACGAAATCAGTGGCGTCCTTTTACCCCTTTCCTTTCCATTCCCCATCCTAAAGTGAACTCTTCGTGAGGACCGTGCATGGCAGACCTCTGGAAGAGAGTACAGTGATGCCTGGAGTGAGGTCGTAGCAGAGTTGCAAGCGGCGCCCAGACATTAGTGAGTGATGATATCTGGAGTGAGGTTGAAGCACTGAGGGTGCAAGCGGCGCCTAGATCATCACGGTACCATATCTGGAGTGAGGTCGTAGCACCGAGGGTGCAAGCGGCGCCCAGAATGGTTACCATAGCTGGAGTGAGGTCGTACCACCGAAAGGTGCAAGCGGCGCCCAGACTTTTGTGATTATTATCCGGAGCGAGGTCATAACCAATGAGGTAAGCGGCGCCCAAACTAACATATTGCTACCGATACCGACATACGGTTGAAGTTCACAGAGTTTAAAACAGTGACGTCCATTAGCGCAATAATATCGAGATTATTTTTGATATTGAAAGAACAAACACGAGTTTTTTTTTTTTTTTGTTATATGTATGTTGATTTCGTTATAAAATATGTACACACTGTTGGAAGTAATTTCGTCAATCTGAATGAGGACATTCATACTCGTGTAGGATGGCCGAGTCGAGTACTTTACTTTATTGTTTATTTTAGCTTTTGTAGCGACATGCTCACATGACTCACATCGCTACATAAACAACGTCGAGTATGCAGAGAGGATATGCAGGTTCAGCAAAATGTACGAGTGTCAACATTTACGCGCAAGCCTGACGTCACGTACTAAGTCAAGACGGTTAAAATTGTCTAGTATCGTTAACCAGTTATTTAGTTAATGCTAATTGTCGATTGTATTAATATTTTTTTTAGCTAGGGATAAAGGTGCATATAGGACTTTGCGTGTATGATTATAAATAAGCATGTTCGATTTTGGAAATGTTTCGGTCTAATGTTATCATCAGTAGTATAAGAAATTTTATCATATCCGGGACGGATATGGGTTCAGGATGGCCGACTGTTAAAAACTGTTACTTGAACATTTGTTTAATACTGCTATTTTTATGCATTTCTATTTTTAATCTATGGTACTTGTTAAAAACATTTATCGTACACGCAAAACGGAACGCATCCTAGACGAAAAAAACTGTCATGAGTGAAAAAAGTTGCCGCGCATGGTCTTTGATTTGTTACCGCGAAGTTTAGCAGCTAGCAATTATCTGGGACGAATAAAATATGTAAAAGTGATCCATGTAAGTTTAAATTGTTTATTTACACATATAGGCTACAATTTATTTTGAAGATTGAGGAAGCATAGCAATCCAGCCAAACTGAGGGATATAAAAATACTGACTTAAGGAAAATTGGTAAACGTTATGAGCATTTTCTATTGACCTACAACTTTTGAAGGTCTGGTACACACCTAATCTGGAACCCTAGCAGCCAGGATAAAACATAAGAGATACAAACATAGTGCCAGGTTGTAAATTCACTAGAGAGCAACTAATTTCATTAGTGTATGACAATCCATCTAATATCATAACGCAGGCGGATTCTTGGCTTTGTGAGAGCGATTTCGCACTACGTCCGATTCTTATTCTATTCATATTCGATTCTTATCAGTCAAATGACGGTCCGGCGTGGTCATAGAACTATTTGTATGGTAGTTTACGCACTAGATCCGATTCTAGTATACGTATTCTATCCGGAGTTTTTAAGATCCGTCATTTCACTGATAAGAATCGAATAAGAATCGGACGTAGTGCGCAACCGCTCTGAGCGTGCAATTTTGTCACGTCGCAACCAAGAAGTCACTGAAATAAAAAATATCATTATGGAACGTGTTGATGAGTCACAAGTAGAGTACACAGCGATTAACAATGTTGTCAACCAAGATCGAGCAACAAGTTACCCTATCGAGTTTTTAAGTTCATTGTCCGGATACTTATCGTCTTTCGGCACATATTATTAAATTAGAAGTCAGTGTAGCCATCATATTACTCAGAAATATAAGCCCACCAAAAATCTGCATCGGCATACGCATACAAGTTTTATCACTTCAACGGAACACGATAGAGGCGCTAATTTTAATTTAACAGGATGTGGTGCGGGTGAGTATGTTTTCATCCCTCGGATACCACTTATACCGAGCAACTATCCTTTCCACTTCAAACATGTGCAGTTCCCAATGATAGTAACGGAGTAACGTTACTCCGTGATCATGGCGTGTGCAACTGCGCCGAAATATCGGAAACTCGAAAACAAAATAAACATGGTAAAAATCCCGTTTTTCATAATAGTTATGAGTCGTGTTGGTGTTGACCTGCGGAAGCCCTGTTTTTCTCACGGCCATTGGTGAAAATCTCTATAGCTATTGGTTCTCGGCATCATAATTATGCTGTAATTTATTTTGAAGATCGAAATAACTGTTTCTATCTTACAAATTTATTTAATTCCCTAGTAGGTATGACGTTCGTGTAGTCCACGCAAGCGAAGCTGCGGGATTAGTGGATTAATACAGACTGTACCCCTAGTGTAAGTTTTTATGTCAAAAAACGCAAACTATCGTGAGTGCGTATTTATGTCAATTTGTACACTCGGGGTACTGATTATTTTGTTACTGGTATAAATCTGAAAACCCTACAAAAGCAAAAGCAATCTGTGAGCTGTGCCATTTATATGCCAATATAATCAACCAATTATTCAGATATTAAGCTCAAAAAAATTGCACCAGAAAACTGTTTGGTGCTTTTCTCTAACTTTGGATCTATCTTAATTGCCAATTACCAAATCGCAATAAAAGTGAGACCTAATTACGAAACAAATTGTTATATGCACACGGGACTTGCTTGTAGTAAAGTAATCCCTGTAGCGTAATTTTTCCGGGATAATCCGGACAAGAAAGGCAATCTACAAAAGTTGATTACGTCACATCCTTTTTAGTCAACACGATCAAACAAAAAATAAAATTCACAACTTGATGATACTTTTAAAGGTTCCATAGGCAAGTCTTGCATGCAAGTTTGACGTCACATTTGCGTACAAGTTGCTTGCATCGGAAACATATTTACAAGAGTGTGCATGCAGGTTTTGCTTGCCTTACAAGTGGAAATGTTCCCATTAAGTAGATAGTTAACATCATGGGCGGTAGACGTTCAACTAACGTTTGCGCATTTAATTTGCGCGTCACTTGAATAAAAATGTACAAGTTCAGCATCAACAACAACCTACATAGCTAGTTAGTACCTACATAGCTACTACCTAGCAAGCCTTTCGATATTGGAATAGCGCCTGCTTTAAGTTTATAACTCACTTATATCACAAGCTCCTACTATCGGCTTTACTTACCGCGCACTATATTATATTTAAGGTCGTCAGTGTGTAGTGTATCTACAGTGCACGAGTCCTGGTTTTATTAAGATTTGTTATTATTTAGCATACTTAATTTGATATACCTACGACACTTTCATTCATTAAACAGATGAGTAAAGGTCGATCCCTATTCTTTTCTTAGACCATAAGGTGACCTTTTGACTATTTCGATGCAGCATCGCGTTTTCACACAGCCTTCTCTATCGATAGAAGACGATAGAGATGTCTGTGGTTTACATCGATGCTGTATCGCTGCAAAAAGTCTCAATAAATGTTATGACTACAATGTATAAAAATAAATTAGCTTCGTAGATCTTTTAAACTACGCAACTGCTTTTACGGTTTACATCAATAGACATAGTAATTCAAGTTGAAAGTATGTATAAGTAATACATTGCACCCGGAAGCCACTCGCTCCGGCTTCCGCTAGTCTATACTTATAATTAATGTGAAAGTATGTTTGTTTGTTTGTCTGTCTTAATTTCGCGTCAAAACGAAGTCACAACGACATGATTATTGATAAGTATGGGGATAGTTTGGAGGCTGAAGATAGATGGATAAGAAGTTTAATCTGCTGATACACACACATGATAAAAATAGCATACAAAGTAAAAAAAGAGTGAGAATGAGGCGCCGCCCGGACACACTGCCGCGGTCACTGTAACCGCGGCGCTTCTCTGTAATGTATGCGGTGTCTGTCAGACCGCAGCGGTCTGACCGCTTTTGTGTGTGTAGGCTTCTAAGACACCGCATACATTACAGAGAACGCGTAAAGCAGAACGCGACCGCGACCGCCGCACTGTTTCCGGCGCCTTAGAGAAGTTCCCGCCGAATAACGTCGTGTAGTCCATGCGGGCGAAACCGCGGGAGGAAAACTAGTATAAAATAAATACAAAAGTAACGTTTTCATGCCTTAATCGCTGATCTAATTTTGATGAATTTTGCTATAGGTAGAGATAGATTAGACCATAGAGATATAAGCTAAATATTTTTTTTATCCACAACGGGGTAGCACTTAGCTTTCATCACACCTGATGTTAAGTGGTGATAAGGCTGAAGGTGGAAGCGCACTACTCCCGGAATCCTCAATCACTGAGGAACTGGCTATCTTATCTCTAACTGCCGGAACACAATAATGCTGAAAACATCATTGTTATGGCGTCAGACTTAGATAAGATGGTGGTAGCTAGCCAGGCGGACTAAGAATAAGTCCTACCATCAATCAAACCGAATACAATATGTACCCCTACTGGGAATCGAACCCGGGACCTCTGAACCAGTCTGAAATCTGTGGTGTGAACCACTAGACCACAGAGGCGGTTAAAATTATCACATTTGAAGTAATTCAAAAGGAACAGGAATTTAATGCGAAGCCATGGTCGGTCACACTTTTGACGTACAAGCATTGGCAATATTTTGTCGCAATAATATGCTTCAGGTTTTATCTACAATGAAGTGTATTGAAAAGTAGTCCGCAATTTGGCTCCTTGAAAAAAATCCTATTTGCAAAATGTAGTACTTATAAGGAATTTCCCAGCAATACCCAATTTGGTAAATATAATATTTTATACTTGTAACTTTCCACGGTTTTACCCACGCGGTACCCGTTCCCGTGAGAATATGGAAATGAAATACCAATAGCCTAGATACCTCTGTCACTCAGGGATAATGTAGCTTTATATTGAAGAAAGGTTTTATTTCTAAAATCGCTTTTGCCATTTTTGAGTTTATCCATTATAAACAAAACAACAAACAAAAATCACATTTTCCTTCTTTATAATATTAGTATAGACTTAGACATTTATATAACATCCATTCAGCGTCATATAGCTATTCAAAAATTACTTCCTGAAACGCTCAGAAGAGCCTACGTAACATAGATTCTTACATAATATCCAATGTTTTGTCCCAATAAAGCGAACCATAATTTTATTCTAACTACTTACATAGTATGCAATAAAACTATAACCGTAGTCTGAAATTGCGCAGCCACAGCATTTATTCCGACAGGAATGGGGACCAAAATTCCGACAGGAAGTACCATACAAATGGCGAAGCAAAACAAAACTAGCGTTTTCATTTGGCGTCGGTATGTCCAGACGTGAAGTTTCTAAAATGACAAAACTATGGAATAAATCTACATTTTGGTAAACAGTAGACGAGAGCAATCAGAAATTACGATGTTTTTTTTATCTCTATGACGAACATAGTTTGTGTGCCTAAAGTGCCCTTTTACATGACGAGATTTTTTTACACCGGTACAAACGCGCGTTTGTCAGCCGTGCGACTGTATGGGCGTTTGTGCACTACCACTGAATTTTACCGATCCGGAAAAAAACGGATGCTTGTATTTAATTAATTACTATTATAAATGATTTATTATTAAAATACAAGCATCCGTTTTTTTCCGGATCGGTAAAATTCAGTGTAGTGCACAAACGCCCTAACGCGATTGATTGATTGATTCATAGGTACTATCATTGGTATTAAAATGATGCAAGAAAGTCAGGTGGGTGAATTTAAGTATTGCAAAAAAAAACTAATAATATCCTTAATATTATAAATGTGAAAGTGTGTTTGTCCGACTTACACGACAAAATGGAGCAACGAATCGACGTGATTTTTGGTATGTGGATAGTTTGGGAGCTGAACATGGGCATGGAATGGGCTGGAGGGACATATGATACTTTTTATCCCAGAAAAAAAATATATTCGCGCGGGGTAACGTCCTGTAGTCGACTAGAGATTACTATGTTGAAAGTTAAGATCTAAACTATACAAACAGGCTCGTTAAAATATAAATAGCCATAAATATCTCTCGAAGGTACATGTGGCCATTAATCGTCCAATTATCGCTTCAATGCCCGTTTAATTAAGGATCATAAGCGGCAAAACCTTTAATTTGTTGAAGGTGGAGTGGGCGGAACATGAATCGAGGAGAACAATTAGAAAGGTTTTGTTAACAACACATTTTCATTGTAACTTTGTATAACGAGCTTTTTATAACGAGCTTATAGTAACTAGTACTTAATAGACTAAAAATACTTCATACGTATGATAGACAAATCTTGTGTAATTGTAAATAATTTTTAGCATTCACAATGCAATTTTTACTAGGTATTGAAAATGAAGTATTAGAAAAAATCGACCTGTCTCACAACTATCTCCGATAGGACTCGAACCCACGACCTTTCATTGTCCACGTCTTTTCACGAAAAACGAACGAACTACTCTGTAGCTCAGGTGGTTTCTAAACCCATCTTCCCCCTTTTTTGACACGTGTAGGTGCACCTAGTGGACTTGGCATGTCAAGAGTTTCTATCTTGCTGTAATGGTGATTGTGTTCTCTTTTCGACTTGCAATAAGTTTTTAGTAAAAATTTCATTTTTATGACAAGCTTTTTTGCTGATTGTACTTCAATATAGTATTGTCATCTGAACCAAACCTGTATACAAAATTTTAGCTCCATCGGACACTAGAAAGTGGGTCAAATTAAGCTTGCAAGATTTGTCCCCCACTAAATAACTAACATACTACCTAACTAACTATTATGGCAAGTTAATAAAAAGCTTGTAAATAAGTTTTTAGTCAAAATTTCATTTTTGTGACAATATTTTTTGCTGACTACAGTCAGAATCAGTCTTTAATATTGTATTGTCGTCTGAACCAAACCAGAAACTTCAGCTCCATCGGACACTGGGAAGTGAAAGTCAAATTAAGCTTGCAAGATTTGTCCCCTACTAACTAACTAACATGGCAAGTTAATAAAAAGCTTGTAAAATGAGGCGCGGTATAAAATTATGTAGGTAGGTATGTACGAGAAAGGTAGCAAATTTTATACTTAAGGTATCAAATAGTAGTGTATCGGTAGTAGGTACATCTGACAATATGAAAATACTAGCGGACCCGGCAAACGTTGTTTTGCAATATAAATTTTATTGGACATGAACTGCGTATCACCAAAATCTGCCTGCCATAAAATGTCACTTATTAAAAATAGGTAATCCAAAGAGACAAAAACGTCACTGATTACATACTCTTTGACATACCTACTCTTTGGAAGCGACTATGATGTAGGAAATGACAGTTGTGTAAAGTACGACAGTTTAACGATTTTATTTACAAAATTACCATATTTATTTTAAAATTTTCCTGAATAAAAAGTAGCCTATGTTACTCTCCAGCTCTCAAATTATCCCCATACCGAAAATCTCGTCGATCCGCTGCTCCGTTTTGACGTGAAAGACGGACAAACAAACAAACAAACAAACAAATAAAAAAACAAACAAACAAATAAACAAACAAACAAACACACTTTCACATTTATAATATTAGTATGGATTAGTATGGATTAACATTATCACATTGGCGCCGCCATTTTGACGCTAATAATGCAACTTGTAACATTTCTATTTGAAGACGTATTTTAAATAAAGATTATTTTGGGAAACAATCAAGTTCTTCTCGTTCTAATGTTCATACTTATTTATAGTATCAAAAGCGAAATTAATTGACGTAACTATTTTTACAGTCTTTCCCTTCAGTTGGAAAATTGAATCATTTCACTTTGATGTTATTTTGGCTATTTAATTAAATGAACAAACAGTGTGTTTTTTAGTAACGAAATCTGATGTTACGTATGGTTTCTGCTCAATCTCGGTTACTTCTGTTTTTTTTCGTAGAATTTAATTGAGTAAGTGCGCTCGCTATGTTGCCGGAATACTGTTTCAGTTTCCGAACAACTTGGCAATTATCTGTGAAGGCATAATAATTACAGCAGTCTTGATTAATTGTTTTGGAAGTGACGAACCACTTTCGAAAGGGTGACGAGCCAACGTATTTAATAAAGCAGCAACGTAAGATATTTTAGAGGAGAGTATCTGCTTTTTTGTGCTGCTACCTAACCTTTTTTTTTCTCAATGAATGCATACTTTAATTATAATAAAATTAAATGTAAACTATAACATCATCAATTAATGTTATTAGCCAAAGGAAAGGTCTTCCCCCCTCACCCTTCTAGTTGCTGAGCCCGACAGGGTCCATATTTAACTGTGCATATTTTGTTAACACCTTTGTAACTAATATGGTTGAAGCAATAAAGTATTGAACGTGGTGAACAATTGAAATTGTAACGTACAGAACGATACCAATATGTCAGACACGGATGTTATGTCTCGGAGCCGTATGCCACTACTTCTGGTGTCAATCAGGGCTCGATTTTAGGACCCTTGCTCTTTCTTCTCTTCATTAACGATGTCGCCGGGGTCATCAAACATGCAAGATGTCTCTTGTATGCTGATGACCTCAAAATCTATATGAACATTGAGAACGAAACTGACTGTCACCTCATTCAACAAGACATAGAAGCCTTACTCGAATGGAGCAGGTGCAATAGGATGGAGCTGAATGTCTCGAAGTGTTTTGTAATGTCGTTTAGTAGAAAGCAGTCACCGGTCGAGTTCAATTATCAGTTATTTGGCAACGATATAACTCGTACGTTAACCATTAGAGACCTCGGTGTAACTTTTGACCCTGGGTTAACCTTCAACCAACACATTACCGAGATTACGAAGGAGTGTTTTCGTCGTTTGGGTTTTGCACTTCGTAACATGCATGACTTTCGGAATCCTCATGTCATGAAACTTCTTTACATGACATTAATAAGAAGTAAATTAGAGACAAGTTCATGCGTGTGGAATCCACACGAAGCAAAATACAAATTAATGATCGAAAAGGTACAAAAGGCATTTTTGAGATACCTATACAAGAGAGTATATGGCTATTACCCTTATCTGTATCCCACTAAATTTTTGTTGGGAATGCTCGGTATGTGTTCGTTGGAGGTGAGGCGTCACAAAGATTTAATTTTAACAGCGGTGAAGGTCTTACGTGGCAGGGTTCAATGCCCTGAGCTCCTGGAGCAACTTCTGCGCCTGCATGTGCCAAACAACAGTGTTCGTCGTCGTACCTGTCGTCAGCGCCGTCTGTTCGCGCCCTACTCGGGCCGCACTGTCGCGTATGACCACTCACCTGTCTGTCAGATGCACGCCGGTCTCAATGCACTCCTGTGTCAGCAGCCTGACTGCGACGTATTCGCAGACAACTGGGGAGCTATTCAGGCTAAATGTTTGAATTTTTCTCAAAGGGGAAGTCCGTTTAATTGATTTCTTATTATGTCTTTTCAATTGTTTTTCTTGTTATTTTTTTTTTTTTGTTTATTTGATATTTGATATTTGTTTGTATTTGTATTTAGAAATAGTTTATAATTTAATTTAAGTTAGTTATGTAATTGGGCTCACTCAGCTCGTTTAACTAATTATAATAATAAATAAATAAAAAATAAATAAATTGAGTATTGAGTATATACATCGCGAGAGAGTTTTATTTGGTAATTAATTTCGTGTTGAATATTTTAATATTCTACAACAGTAGTTTATGTGGCTGTTACACAATGAGGGCTATTAAAACACGAGTGGGGAGGGCGAGTTTTTAATAGCATCCCACAAGTGTTTTAAAACGAGTTATGTGCAGTCTCATACACTACTTTATCTACACTCATATAATTAGAGAAATAAAACAAAAAGACCACTTAGAATGCGCGCCAGATAACTCTGCGCGCGGTCAAAATCGAAAACTTATCTTTATCATATACTTAGAACAAAAAAAAATACTGGAACTAGCACCAAAAACGCTCCGTCATGCGCAGAGTTATCTGACAAACACTCTATCAATAAAATGTATGTAAATGATCATTTTCGGTCCAACGTATAGAACCTATTTTGATATTTCTCGGCTGAAGAAGGCCTTGAACCCCGGGCCGGTAAATCCTAAGATTGCCATGGGGATTGTAAAATTAAAAAAGGAAGTTTGCTGAATAACAGCGGTGTCATTTAAGGGTTATTACGACACAGGTTGTTATTTTTAATTCTTAAAAAATTCTATCTACGGTTTAAATAAAGTCTGTCATTACCTACATTATGTTCCGGTATGAGTTCATAATTCGAATATTATAACATGAGTGTAGATAAAATATTTTATGTTCGCGTTAGTGTATGTATGGTTAAATCCGGCGGATGGTTAAGTATGGCAGCATGTACCCCTCGGAAGTCCTGTAGAACACGTGATAGGTTAGAAATTTATGGCGATCGCGAAGCGCAGCGAAGCGATCGTCTTAAATTTCGTGGTTTTTTTTTGTGACTCCGTCAACCTAATGGGAAGATAAAATAGCTTATCGGCCTAGGCGTTTAATTGAATGGCGGATTTAACCAGTTGGTTGCGACATAAATATTTATTGGTGTAGGTTAATCTAAAAATTAATTTACACGAATTTTACACGCATTTACACGAAGCCAATACTTGAGACAATTCACTAAGCACTAAGCACTACAATATTGGCATCGTGTATGGAGACAGACCACTACATTGGCTTGTGCTCAAGCCAGTGATCAGATCAAATAGTAATATCTATGGTCTTATTGAACTGGCTTTTCTCAAGTATTGGCTTCTTGAGTGTGCAGTTATTCGGATACCCTGGGCAACGTAGTAGATGTGACATAGGTTGTGGAGTTAAGGACTTAGCCCACTTATACCGCACCGCTCCTACCCAACCAATGTATGAGCAGTCAAATATGGACTCAATGTCGTGCTCTGTAGATGCACTTTAGCTTGCGGCAGGCTCGCTTACTGCGCGCTGTCTGCTATTGTATATTGTTACTGTAAAGTGCATCTACAGTGAATGATATTAAGTCCATATTTGGCTGCTCATACTTTGGTTGGGTGGGAGCGGTGCGGTATAAGTGGGCTATGGCTATGACCTTTACACCGCATTCACACCGATCGTCACTGGAGTAGCCCCAGCGGCACATGTTTTCCTTGCAGCGGCCGACTTGTGTTCTAAAGGTCATAGCCCATTTCGACCGCACCGCTCCCACCCAACCAAAGTATGAACAGCCAAATATGGACTTAATATCGTTTACTGTAGATGCATTTTACAGTAACAGTATAAAATAGCGGACAGGGCGCGGTCCGCGAGCTTACCGCCGTCAGACTGCTCGGTAGTTGACGCCTCGCTGACGCCGCGCTGTCCGCGCGCTGACTGCTAGCGGTCGCCGCGCCGTCGCCGCCGCGCACCTATAGAGGGAATAGCAGTCGACGCGTGGACAGCTGGGAGTCTGCTAGCTGTCGCCGCGTGGACTGCTGGGTGCCTGCTAGCTGTCGCCTTCGTTTAGGGTGGTGTTGGGTAGGAGCTGTGTTGGAGCGGTACGGTATAAGTGGGCTATGACCTTAAGTCCCCCTAGAAGATAAAACCACAAGCACCTTACCACAACGTCATGGTGGCGTACGGAAGCCAGCAGCAGGCGAAGACTGTGACGATGGTGATGGTCATCTTGAGGGTTCTTCTCCTCGCCCGCGCCAAAGGCCGCTGGTCAGACCTCCTCAGCATCACGCGGCTGTGGTCGGAGTGCTGGCATTTTTCTGGCAAACAAGGAACATAATAAGAAATTGTACTATGAGGAATAGATGCTCTGTAGGTTAAAAACCTTGAATACAGTCAGTTTTTCAAAAAGGTGGTTGTTTGTGTAGTTTCAGTTCTTCAATATTGTATAATGTACCTATACAATAGTGTGGTCACAGAACACTGTTTTTTTTTCTTAAGTGTGGTAATGGTTTTGTACTAAAAAGTAATAGTATATTATGATACAAGTGAGCTTAGGTTGCTCATAATATACGAGGCTGTGGGTTGCAGCCCGAGCCGCAGGCGAGGGCGTAAATCAGCCGAGTGTCTAGTGAGTAAGTTGCTCACGAGTTTCATACGCACTTTTTCAACACACTTGCGAGGAAAAACAAACATTTATTGCATACATATTGTATTAACTTAATATTAACTAAGGGAAAAAGCGCGCAAGTTTTTTTTTGCACGCGCCAAATGTGAGGTGATTGATTACATACAGCCATACAGCCTACTTCAAAATAATTAAGTATAATAATAGTGATAAAATGCAAATGTTTTATAACAAATTATTGTGAATTATAAATAATTTAATAATAATATACTTAGTTATGTTTTTTGTCTTAATTAGGGACACATTTATTTATTCTCAAAACGTAAATGGATTTTCAGCCGTATAAAACCTCTTTGTTGTTACAAAAAAAGAACTGTATCTATTACCCGCTGGAATTGAAAATGCTCTGTTAATCGCATATAACTTGCAGTTAGCTACTAACTTAACTTTGTAGGGATACTGTATTACCCGGTTAAATTGAAAAGTCTCTGTTTAATCGCATATAATTTGCAGTTAGGTACTTACTTAACTTTGTAGGGATAATTCTATTACGCAACTAGTACTGTAATATTATTATGCACGCGTGGGTTATAGTCCGGTTTATGGCCCTAAGATCGATGTAATAAGGCTCACTTTATGAGCAAGTGTGTTACGGATGTGGTGAAAACAAAGTTAGTTTACTGAATTGCTACGGATATTCCAAAGCATTGATTTATTACTCTCTGGCTGAAGGAAAACGAAACGCCATCGCCATAACGTTTTGTCTGTTTTAACGAATGTGACATTTAATAATTTGCGATGATTACATGCCTAGTATATTTTCATTTGATTCACTTTAGAAACAAATAGTCACTGGATTATTAAGATTTCAAAGTACAGTCAAACCAATTGAATCATGCATGACCCATATTGCTAATAATTTGTTTGAAAGCATCAAAACTATAAAGGCCAGTTTCAATGTCAGCGAGTTTGAATTTCGATATCTGTTAGAAAATGAACTTATGGCAAGTCGTGATTCCATTGGTTCGACTGTACCTACTAAACATTTTTTCTTCGTATGATATTATTCATGACAAAACCAGTGTTAGGAATTTCGATGCTATTAATATAAATTAATAAAATCGAAAAGCCCTAACACGGGTTTCGCCCACTTTATTTATAGCTTCTAAATAAGCATTATCTTATTATTTTTTAAAGCAGGCATTATCAATTAATTTCGACTTGAGCCTCACATAAAATCTCGTTTGAGGAAAATGTTATCCAATAAATATACTGTTAAATATCGCGCTTCGTATAATATGTTCGCAAAAGTAAATAAAGATTTAGGAAGGCGCTTTGATCTTTGATTTTATGTTGAAACAAGTTTATACAAAATTAATTAAAATCAAATAATCGTATGGACGTAAAGCGTTCTTCTACGTTTACTTTGTAGTAATTAGCAAATTGTTTGCTTTTTTTTTGTAAACCTTACTATTATAATATTTTCTAAAAAAAACACATTCTTACTCGTACCTCATTCACGAAAAAAACAAAAAGAAAAGTGGAACTTTTTTCTTTTATTGTCAGTTAAATCCCAGGAAGGATCCTTCCTGATCAGAAGGTCTAAGTAGCTAAATGTCCAACAGCGCGAAACGTCTGATGAGCAGTAAGTCTTATTAGCAGAATGTCTTTGTAGCAAAACGTCCAACTATCAAATGGTCTGTATAGCAGAACATCTACACTTACTGCTCATCAGACGTTTCGCGCTGTTGGACATTTAGTTACAGACCTTCTGATCAGGAAGGAATCCTTCCATGTCATATAAGTCTTCCATAACCGGAAAGGTACGTATTACTAGTATTACTAGTAGTACCGAATATCACCTGTCCCAGTTCGATGTTAATAAAAAATAAAAAAAAAATTACTGCTATGTGATGTGTACAGGATATAGACCCCAAAACGATAGATATTATTAAAATGTTTGTCTGTTTGTCTGTTTGTCTGTTTGTCTGTTTGTATGTTCGCTTTTCACGCAAAAACTACTGAACGGATTTTTACCAAATTTTGTGAAGTAATAGCTTATAACCCGGGTCAACATATAGGGTACCTTTTATTGCGGGAAAATGTCTTTATATTTAATAAAAAACCCTTATTCCTACGGGAAAATACAAAGACTGATTCTTACTAAAATAGATGGCGCCACATGATTATGAAAATACGTTATATTTAATCGCTGTCTCAATTAATAATGAATCATAATTTTTTTTTACCTGCTTCAAAACATAATATAAATTGAAACCCATCCAGGCCCATATAAAATCATAAAAATAATTTCATGTTATTTACGTCATTATATCTACTAAGCAATAGATGGCGCAGGTAGTCAGTAAGATATACCTCTCACAAAAGTACATTCGAATGATTATTTTAATTAGGGTGAAAGCCCCCTCTGTTGCCACTTTAAGATGTTTTTCACTTCTTTCGCATCATAACTACTAAGCAATAGATGGCGCAGGAAGTCAGTAAGATTACGATATACCTTTCACAAATGTACATTCGAATGATTATATTAAGTAGGATGAAAGCCCCCGCTGTTGCTACTTTAAAATGTTTTTTACTTAAGTAGGTATCTATAAAATACAAAATTTATATCTAAAATTGTCAAGAATGTATCTTATACTTTTCTTTACATTTTAAATTCTTACAATACAAAAAAACTACTTAAAAAAAAATTACAGACTCCAAAAAGTATTTGTCAACTGAAAAGGAAAAATATAATATCTATAATTTAGGTACCTTTTTGAGGTCGGTGCCAGTCAGTTTATTTTTTTTAATAACTTTTTATTTCTTAAGTTTTAGTGTACAATAACAATAAGTTTTAGTGAATTGTACTATAACATACCCACGGAAACTACTAAACTGATTTTGATGAATCTTAGACTGTTCCAAAAGTTAGAATACACCTAATTTAAATCAAATAGAATCATCTCGATATGCCTTAAGATTTCGAGAAATTCGTGGACAAACATAGTAAAAAACATATAACTAAGTATTCATATACTTACGAAATTTAGTTTTATTTTAGTAAATTAAAAACCTATTTTTTAAACTTAAAATGTACGAAGGGTGCCGATTGATATGTTTTTGTTAATCAAATTTTAAAAGATACATCGAGAAATCAATACTTAATAACTAACTTAGATAAAATAAAAGAAACATCTAATTCGATGTAAACTGAATTATTACTATTGTTATTATGACTTAAAAGTCATAGATAAAAAGTATATTATCAAGCAAAAGTTATTAACGAAATGTTTTAAGCTAAGTAAGCACTCGGGGCAGTGGCCAAAACTGAAGTTTCACCCTATTGATGTAATATTTCTATTTCGCATTTCCACTCGACGCTAGATGTCGCTACAGTAAGTATAGTGGTGCCACAAATATATCTGACCCGGTGACAGTGGTCGTGGAGGAGCCACTAGCAATACAAAATTAACTGTCAAAATGGACTGCCGGCAGTCAACAGTATATTTACTACCAAAAACTAACCACTGTGTGAAATAAGTTTGTCGCAATGTAGACAAAATGTCACCAATGTAATTTTGAAAAATTTGCTCATAAACGCTAAGTGGCCAGTACGTAGATACCGACACCTACCTACCATTTTTTATGTCATTTAACCGGCTATATTATTTATTCATTTATTTACTAGGAAAGCTTACATAGAGATGTTAAATTAAATAATAAAATGGTATATTTGGTACATTTTATACCTGTTACTTAAAGAAAGTTAATTAGAAGCTCTCACAAATAGGAAATGTCTCCATATCAAAATACTAGCCTTCCGCCCGCGACTTCGCAAGCTCGGACTAAACGACGACGTTATCCCGCGGGAATGTGATATTTTTCAGGGATAAAAGTAGTCTAAGGCAGCCATTACACAGTCCATCCAGATCTCGATCACTGATCGTGATCTTGATCGCGATCGAGATTTACTATGTAGATATTTTGCGATCAAGATCGCGAGCCGTCAATCACCTTCGTACACAGTCAATCTGGATCGCGATCATTGATTTTGATCGCGGATCGCGATCCAGATTGACTGTCTAATGGCTGCCTAAGTAGTATGTCACTTTTCAGCTGCCAAACTATTCAAATTCCAAAAGTCACGTCGATCCGTTGCATCAATTTTGACGTGAAAGACGGATAAACAAACAAACCCTCTTTCACATTTATAATATTAGTATGGATACACACAATCTCTTTTTCATTTTATAGTAAAAATATGATTGGCCTGATATTATGCATTACTAAGTAAGAACATAAATTTTAGCTTGATACCTCCCACGCATACTTGAGAAAAAGTTTCTTGATAGGTAGACGGACAGATCTATGAATGAGGGCTCAACTATGTTCATGCAGCATTTGATAACAACATACCATGTTCATACCCTAGCCTGCATATTCGATATTCTTTAGACCCTTTTAGTAGAGAATAGGATTTCAAGAAGAGCGTTATGAAATCTGGGCAACAAACACACATAAACTAAACTAACACAAAAGTCACTACACCGCGCGTACGAAGTCGCGGGCAACAGCTAGTTTATAATAAAGAGGCAAGATTTGATGTTTTCTTTGTTTGTTTGTAATTGATAAACTCTCATCCCGTCCCGTCCCATCGGAGCTAGTTGTGAGACAGGTCGATTTTTTCTAATAGGTACTTCATTTGCAATAAGTAATAAAAATTGCAATATGTATGTAAAAAAATAAACATAAACAGAGAGTTGCCAAACAGACGACAGGTACATCGAGGTTCTAAGGTACTTATACCAAAACGCCACCATGTCAGTCCAATTACAGAACCAGAGCTCTAATCCGATCCAACTACAGCAAGGTGTGAGACAGGGAGACGTCATCTCTCCGAAACAGTTCACAGCTGCGTTGGAGGATATTTTTAAGCTTCTGGACTAGAAAGGATACGGTATCAACATCAATGGCGAGTTTCTAGCATACATACGATTGGTCGATGATGTAGTTCTCATGGTTGAGACCTTGGAGGACCTAAACACAATACTCGAAGATCTCAGTAATGCTTCCCAAAGAGTGGGTCTTAAAATGAACATGCATAAGACGAAAATCCTGTGCAATGCCCTGCCCATGTTGCACCCGCTCCTGTTAATATTGAGAACATTACACTCGAAGTTGTTGGAGACAGAGAGTCCAGTTAAGTAAGTCCAACTTATCACCAACGATGATAAAGGAAGAATAATAGGGGAAAAATAGGATCAAAAAAGTTCGAAAAAGTTCCATCGCAGATGAATGGACTTAGATCATCCCTCATTTTTCGTCTCAACCATATAGATGATATTCCCCTCAGATTTCCTTTTATCCTTTTCCCCTAAAGATTATATTCTATTCTGTAAACCCTGTATTTGTTTTTAAAAATTATCATTATAAGAAAACTGATGGAATCTATTTTGCATCTTCAATATTAAAAATAAATTAATATCACTTATTTTCATCTCGAGGAAATTTTGAAAATATTTTGAAATGTTGCAACAAAATGTTAATATTCAATAATCATCGTTGAAACTAGACAACTAGGCACCTACTTGAAACGAGGAACAATTGCTTATAAGTACTTACGACCATTCATCATGTCCTTAAACCTCAAAATCGTTTAACATAAGAAGTCACTCGCAGAACCCGCTGATTAATCGGTACGCATAAAATAATTTATTATGTAATTTGTCACATAACTTATCTTCTAGGCTAGGTTTATGCACAGTCATTTTGTTAAAATATACCAAAGCATTATGAGTTTGATACGAAGGTTGTAATTTGGAAAATATCGATTTTCAAATTGATTTATAAATAACTTCTTACAATAAATAACTTCTTACATTCACACCAATTATCTAAGCCCATTTTAATTACATAAAGAAACTGTATCATGGAAAACTTGATAATGGATAAATATATACTTAAATACTTTTTGTTTGTAAATCATACTTAATATACATAGCAAACACCCACACCAAGACAGTAATAAATGTTGGAACAATATTCCTCCACCTTTGAGATTGGTTTCATGCAAACAAACGTTTAAAAGTTACATCAAGTCGTTTATATTGGAGTCTCAAAAATTAGGTGTTTCCAACAAATAGTGGCCATGGTAGTGGATACTCTGAAAGAGTGAGAGGCAATATTTAAATATCTATTTTTATGAATATTATTATATATTATGTTCCTAGTGTTGCTATTTCAAATAATTGATAAATTTCTATTATTTTATAATGAACTTGATTAATGCACTCACTATCTTAGAATTATGAATGAATATTTATCTTATTTAATAATTTTATAACAATCCCTATTTGATATTTAATATTTCTAGCTAGTAAGTAATTTGACATTTATTTTAAATACAATTCTCAAATTCTTTTATTGCAAGACATAGCTCATATCAATTAGTTTTGCGCGTATACTCGTTATTTTTTTAAGGGTGAAAACTGAAAATCAGTGATTTACTCTATGAGTAAATGTACCACTGAGTTTTCGCCTTTTTGCATCGTTACGGCACACAAAGTGATGTTAAATATGTTTTTTTTTTCTTAAATTATATTTGATTGCTTTTTTTCTTTTTGTAATTATTTTTGTAATGTGTGCATGTTCTTTGCAAATAAATAATTTATCTATCTATCTAATATAGGTACTGCATTTGGGTTTCATGCGTATGCGGCGTGCGGATGATTTCTGTGACGTAGTCGGTAGCCTTTAGTTTTGTTGCACCATTGACCTTCACCATCAATAGTGCAAATGAAACCATTCTTTACATACTTCATACAATATAATATTCATACAATTGATATGGTGTGCCGAACTATTTGACCACTTTGGATGACACCGTAATGTATGACGCTGACTACCATCAGATCGTCCCGACATGTGTGGCGATGGAGATTTTTGAATCGCATTAATTTTATAAGTATTATTTTTATGCATTCACAATGCAATTTTGTAAGTATAGGAAAAATGTGATCGTAAAAAACCACGAGCCCTATAAGTAGCTTTCAGGCGGGATTCGAACCCGCGCCTCCGGGAATCCGGCCCGATGCTCTGAATTTCCAATAATCGCATTAATTTTTCATATCATTGACCGGATTTCATATGCGGAAACATGTAAATGTGCATATTGTAAGTATATTGATCGTGTACAATAATGTCAAATTGTCACTGTATCTTCTTTCTTTATAAATAAAACTCTTGAGTTACTGACTGACTGACAGACGACACACAGCCGAAACACTGGGCGCAAGAAGCTGAAAGAACCCCGCACAAAATGTTAGAAAAAATCCGTTCGGTCAATTTGGCAAAAATTTTCAGAAAACATACTCTGTAACACGCTGATCGAAAGTGTAAAGTTGCAAAGTGAAATAATGACTAGTTTATGAGATATAGCTATTTACTATGCATAGTCTCATAGAATCGTATCTGTCGTCTAGTAGCGGAATCATTTGAAATGACGTGACAAGACAATGGTCAAAACTAGTGTCATTGGAATGAATTTTCAATAGTCGGAACTGACGTCAGATAAAAAATGAGTGAGGAAAATAAGATGAGGAAAAGATATTGTCCGTAAATTGTTTTTTGTTCTTTTTGTCATTTGTAGGGTAGTTGAGTAAAAATAATATAGGTACGTTACTACATTCATCTGTGATTTTCACTTGTCGTTAGTAAGGATTTCTATTTGATTTTAGCTCTAACTGTTTGTAAATGCGAGTGCCTAGTACAGTTTTTACTTTCTGTTTTTAACATTAAACTAGCTATATCTCTAAAACTAGTTATTATTTCACTTTGCAACCTTACACTTTCGGTCAGCGTGTTACAGTGTATGTTTTCTGAAAATTTCAGCAAAATTGACCGAACGGCTTTTTTCTAACATTTTGTGCGGGGTTCTTTGGCTTGTATGTTCTTTGGGGAGTGCAGGGGAGTACTAAGAGAGGATTTTTGGAAATTACTCCTCTAAGGGGGTAAAGAAGGGGGTCCACGCAGACGAAGTCGCAAGGGGAGCGCTAGTGTTTTCTTAACCAAGTAAAATAACATATTACGCCCGCCCCGTGGTAAATCCCTGTAGGCGGCTTACAGACCGCGTTATCGACGTATCGTTAACTACCTACTTATGAGCACAGATAATATTTATGAGGTAGATAATTGGTGTGATTGTAAGAAATTTATTAATTAATTTAGTCGTTTACTGGCGTGCGGGAAGTGCCCGTATGCTGTATATCGAGTCATCGACCAGTGAAAATAAATTTGGTGGTGGTGGAAGCTCGTTAAATTTCGTAAAACGACAATATTAACAATACAAAAGTAAATGTTTATTTAATGTGAGTCACAAAACTTTACGACAGTAAGTTTGTTAGGTGTCTGGCCCAAAACGATGTTTATCACACTGCAAGTCAACTTCTAACTTCTAGGTTTAGACTTTAGATATATGTAGCATGGCATCTTCGAAAACATAACCTTGTTTATTAATAGAGTCTGTCTGTAGGTATCTGTAGAGTAATGTTCAGCTGTTATAAATTATATTATAACTTATTTTATTTTTTTATAGTAGCTAATGAATAGTTAGGTATAAAGCAAGAATACGTTAATAGCAACCATGTACGTAATCTTTATACTATAACGGAAATATTAATAGACGAGCAACATTACTATACTAAAACTGTGCACTGATAGAAAATATCTGCCGAGTATTTGGATAGAGAATGTACGCTTGATATTCCATTGTTATTAGCGAGTTAGGGAACAGAGTATGGCAAAGGCTGATTTTTATTAATCTAAACAACGTTTATGAATGATAAATGTTTTTAAATATTACTTAAGGTGATGCTTAAAAGTTAATTAGCGTTTATGAATAAGGCTGCTAGACCTAACTAAACATTTCATTTGACTAATCTTTATGTTAAACAGACTTAGGCAAATTTCGCCTGACGCCCTTCTTGTATAAGCAAGACACGATATTATATCGCCCTGTCTCTCCTAGTGATAAATGAAATACAATTTCTGAAGTCTCAATAACCTTCCTTAAATTTGAGTTCAAGTTAAATTAGAAAAACACATTAGTAGGTAGGGCATTTCACACAGAACAGAAATCTGTTCTGTGGCATTACAACATAATACCTACGTTTAACAGAAAATCTTAAAAGTCGCACAAATTTCGTAACGAATTCAATACAAACTTTCATCTAGTTTCCAATTCAACAAGTTATAGAGGATACAGTGCCACAAACTTTGCTGTGCCGGTGGCCAAAATGGGAAACTAGCGTGTTTTTTTTAATGTCATTTTGCTGTCAAGTTGATGTCCAACCATAGCGCTGCTGGCGGCTGAAATTCTTAGAACTCAGGGCCGGTTAAATTGCTACAAAAAAAAGAAAAACGTACGTAGCGCCGCTGTCACCGGCACAGCAAAGTTTGTGGCACTGTACTGGCCCAGTCTAAAATCGCTGTATGACGCTTCTGGAAGACAAAGTAGCGTCGAAAACTCAGAGGAAATGACGTAACAATAAGCAGAATTTATTCTTTAGGGGTCGGTTAATTTCATTTCACAGTTATACTCTTCTGATTTATAAATTGAGCCCCTAAGAGAGGCAATTATGGACTTTAATTATTTCGTGAAATTCGTACCTTTCGAATTGTCCCACAGTCTATCTTGGGAACAAAGTCCTATTAACGAACCTCGATTATGGAACTTTCTCATTTTAAACTAAACTTTTACATGATAATAATGCTAATTGTAATAGTTATGAGATATTCACACGAATATATTGCATTTTTATTAAGAGTTAAGCGTTAAATTGCATTGGTTTCATTTTTAAATTGAAATAACAATACCTACTGTGAGCGTGAAAACGCTTTCAGAAAACTTAAAAAAAAATGTAACCGCCTTCAAAAAGAACCTTCAAACAAAATTAACAAACACTAAAAAACAAAAAAATAATTAGAATTTTCAATTTAAAGGATGAAAATGTGCGACTTTTTCTAACTTATCTTGGTACTTATTGAACTGTTTGAAACGGTGCCAAGTCTAATAGGTATTTGAGGTAAATAAATACGTCCTACACGCTTGGGACCGGGTTTTTTTTAATGTTTGTTATTTCATTCAGTATAATTCGTTCTTATTCTTTTTGGCTCGTCAGTTCTCGATGAAATTTGAGACGAAATTTGAACACGAGAAGCGTCACCTTCCAAAAATAAAAAAAGAATTATCCAAATCGGTTCATTAACTAAAAAGTTCTGAGGTAACACGCATAAAAAATAAAATAAAAATATAATAAAAAAAATATACTTACAGTCGAATTGATAACCTCCTCCTTTTTTTGAAGTCGGTTAAAAAGAAATAGCAATTCGAATGTATGAAATTCTTGATGGCTATAAAAGGACTATTCAATTTTATGAATATACAGTTTAGCTGCCTTCAGTAATTTACAATACGACTCTGAATAAAATGACTGCATGTTTAAATACAAATAAATGTATTATTTATTTATTTATAATCGTAATTAACTACTTTATCAAATCATAAAAAATATCGGGCATACGCTGACTTTACTAATCTCTAAATTGTTATTATTTTGGTCTGCTGTTACTGACAAGGAAAACTTGGAATTTTATGTGAGGATATCATCACAATGACTTTAACTTATGTATACAATAAATCATATTCATTTATGCCATCCCTCCCCAATTTGTTCGTCCGCTTTTTTTTCTTTTATTCCCACGGGTTTTACTTTATCATAACGAGCTAAAGAATGATACGAATCTTTGGAAACCATGACATAATTTTAGTTGGTGGGAACCTTTTTTCCATAATATAACACAGTTATAAATAATGAATTTCATTGATCTAATTAGATATAATACCTAAAATCTCGTGTCTGTTATCGAATTCCTCCGAAACGGCTTAACCTATTTTTGTGAGTTTTATGTTAAGTCGAAGAAAAGGTAGTAGGCTATATTCACGGGAGTGAAGCCCTGGAACGCAGCTAGTATTTTAAAAGCTAAACATAAAATTTTAAAGTATTGAACAAAAAAATTCAATTATAATTTCCTAGTTCAAATAAACAACTCCTTATCTCTCAGTCTGGGTTCAATATCAAATATCAATATTTTATTTTATTCTAATTCAATAAGTTTGGAATAATCCTTTTTAATTTATACCTTATAATACCTACAGTAGTAAATTAGAAAAAGCGCGCTTAATTCTCAAGTTATTTTAGAGATCCAGAATTATGGAATTTTCTAGCATTAGCTAAGGACACAAAGCATAACCATAGGAGTAAAAAAAATCACTAAATTATCCATACAAGTACCTATGTAGTTAATAATAATTATGAAACAAGGGATTTTTACCGTGTTGAAAAGGTTTGGGACCGCACACGATTTAGCTGCAGCCGATTTGTAGTTATCGTAGTAAATAAGAAGATCGAGAGTTACTTTAAATTAATATAATTATTTTCCACATAAAACACTATAAAAACAAATGGTAAAAAGTCAGTAGGTAAGTTAATTATTACTATACTGGTTAAACTAATTATTTCTACGAAAATGGTTAAAATGGTTAATAACTACATGGAAAATAAAATAATTTGTTTTCCATGTAGTTATAGTGATAATGACTACGAAAATTTATAATTTATATTTCATACTAGGTATAACTATGGACATTAGAAAAATATTGTAATCTAATTTAATATAAATCATAAATCAATCTAACTTTAATGATAATTGTAAGTAATTATTCTTTTGACTTAAATTTGTTTTCATAACCTATAGTAATTTATGTTATATTCACTCACATGCTTCTGCTAGCAAGACAGACGGACAACATTTTTATTATTATATCAACCCTGTATAATACTGGGCTCTGTATACTCTATTTTCTGTGAATAAATAATTTCATTTCATTTCATTTAACCCTGTTAGGCGATGAGTTTCAATGAATTAATATTAAAAACATCTTCGATTAATTCTGTTAAAGAATGTTTATGCAAAATTTGAAGAAGATTGGACAAAGGAATCACGTTGTCCCATACAAACTTTACCCCCGTTTTTCACCCCCTTAGGGGTAGAATTTCGAATAATCCTTTCTTATGAATGCCTACATCATACAAGGAACACACCCTCCAAATTTCAGGTCTCTACGATCAGCGGCTTAGGCTGTTCGTTTATCCGTCAGTGATTCAGGACAAAGGATTTTATATGTATAGACTAAAATAACTTCTAAAGTATTGACAGTTGTCAAATTTTTGCTATCGGCGCAGTGTATTAGCGGCAGCATACCTACATTAAAAATAACTAGTAGTCATAATCCTACTAATATTATAAATGTGAAAGTTTAGATGTTTGGATGTTTAGATGTTTGGATGTTTAGATGTTTGTTACTCAAACACGCCAAAACGGCTGAACGGATTTGGCTGAAATTTGGGACATAGATACTTTGT
Organism: Crambus lathoniellus; assembly: GCA_949710035.1. Lineage (NCBI taxonomy): Eukaryota > Metazoa > Arthropoda > Insecta > Lepidoptera > Crambidae > Crambus > Crambus lathoniellus. Next base: position 10,039,018 of record OX453309.1, on the reverse strand, counting down.
AGCCTGAAGAGGAACATAGGCTACTTTTTATCCCGAAAAAATAGCAGGTAACGTTGTGTAGTCCACGCGGGCGAAGCCGCGGGCGGAAAGCTAGTACTGAAATAAATAATTGTCGGTCCGGTTTCTTTCCTATGCTTGCACAACTGAACTAATCTATAAACATAATATGAACTGAAAAATCACGCAGGTGAAGGAAGTCGCGAGCAACAGCTAGTCTGGTAAATGCAAAAATTGTAGGGTTTTGTTATTCGCCCAGTTTCATTTCGAGATTCCGTTTCACCATATTGTGATCAAACCATTTCTATTCCGGGTTCGAACATGTCTGACCTTGAATACAAAACTTGGTAAAAAGAATTTCTCGCCAAAGTATGAACACAGTATGAATAAGCATTTGTTGGCAAGTAGGTGTATTGAGGTCAACAGTAATGTAGATATTTCATATTTCGGAGAGAATGATAATTCAATACAATAGCTTAAAAGCTTAGCTTATATATGTTATGGACCAAGTGATAAAATGGGCAGTATACATAGTGCCCGGTCATTATGAAAAATGCGCAATATGAGAGGGCAAAAGCGAGTTTGCCTTGAAAGTCCTGTAGAACACGTGATAGGTTAGAAAAGATCCGGTCACCAACATCTTGTGTGTGTTTATACACCAAAAGTTGCCTACACAAGCTTGATCTCTATTTCCTACATAATATATAAAAAATTACTCTGTGAAGTAGAGTGAGTGTCAGATAACTCTGCGCGACTTTCTAAGCTTATACAAAAGATAAGTATTCGATTTTGACCGCGCAGACGTCAGTGATTACATACTCTTTGGAAACTGCAATGGAAGAAATGACAGTTTTGTATCGAAGGTACGACAGTTATACGATTTTTCATAGAAAACTACAATTTTTACTCAATTTTCCGGAATAATAAGTAGCCTGTGTTACTCTCCAGCTCCCAAACTATCCCCATACCAAATATCACGTCGATCCGTTGCTCCGTTTTGGCGTGAAAGAAGGACAAACAAACAAACTTATCATCAATCATGATTACTTAAATAAAAGTGTGTCCTAATACTACTCCGGACGTTCAGCTGTCAAAAAAAATTATAATAATAATAAGGTGCCAATTGAAAATCAGCGTCAGGTCTCACAAACCTGACATCATGCTGAATTGGTTTCCTAGTTTGACGCAGCCGTGAGATCTGTTTATTATTTTTTTAAGTTAAGTTCTAAAATTGTATTTTCTCATGTGCTTGTGTCAATAAAAATAAATTTTCTTTCTTCTTTCTTTCTTTCAAACAAACAAATAAACAAACAAACAAACACACTTTCACATTTATAATATTATAGTATGGATTTTAAAAACTCTAAAAAGCGAAAAATATATAGAATTGAAAATATTGAATATGAAGTAGGTATTGTAGGGTTCACGTATGTGAATAAATACAAAGAAATGGAATTGATTAGCGATAAATCTTTTACTGCGGCACCATGGCCGATATAAACTATCTAATACAACACGCAAGCGCGGAATCGTTCTGGACTGAAACAAATTACTCGCGTAATGACAATGCATTCGATATTTTGAATACTATAAAAAACATAAATCGACCATAGACAACGCAAGGAGGATTATATTGTCAGGATATAATACCATTATATCCTGACAATATAATACCACATGCCGCCGCCGCAACAAAAAAACCTTTCTTACTAAAGAAATGTTTTTTTTTTACATGGATTACCCTAAAGCGAAGGCTCTGCCTATCTTGGAACGATATCACATCAATGAGACTGGTCCTCACTAACGGACAGCCAGGGCAATGGTCGATATAATTATTTATTTCCTGTCAATCTAAACAAACCAACCATTGCATTGGCTTGACATACTAAAACCAAGGGAAAAGGTCTACCCAGCCTTCAACCTAACCTTATTACAATTACAGTTACAATCAAAGCTAACCCTAGCTCACTCAAGCATTAACTAAGTCGAAATTCCAAGATCAAACATGTCGGAGAAGCACCAATAATATATTGACTATGAGAAAATTACCCAATAATAACTCCTCATCTCAAAAGGTGCCCGACAACAAGCTTGGAACTTCATAAACCTGTTGTGACCTCAAACAGACACCCGTCTGCTAGGGGCCACCACAGTCTATGTAGCGTGGTGTCGACAACATTGCCAGTCAGGGTTAGAGGGATCCTGCAACGAACAGGATATGACCCTGGTCCTTATTGGACCATCAGGGTCCATCGACCATAGACAACGCAAGGAGACAATATAAAACCACAGTATTAACTAGTATAGTTAATACCTACCTGTGGTATACCTACCTATTATCTGTGGTATTAGAAAAAATCGACCAGTCTCACAGCCAGCTCCGATGGAATTCAGACCCACATCTTATCACGGTCCGGGCGAATGCTCTAACCACTGAGCTACGGAGTCGTTTCTAATACTTACTTCATTTTCAATAATAAAAATGCATTGTGAATGCAAAAAATTAAAAATAATTTATATACTACTCAAAACAAAAACAAAATTGGGCTTTTTTCATACAAACTTGCTCACTTTAGCGTCTCATAGGTGAGTAACTTTTTGCATAACTGCAATGATTTTTACGTCGATGGAGACACCAAACGCCCAATTGTCAAATCTCGTTTTCAAAACTGCCAAAAACCACCCAATTTTCTCAAAAAGAAAAAACAATAAGTCAAACTTCATGTGTGATATATGGAGCGTGCATGGAGTTCGGCTTATTGTTTTTCCTTTTTGAGAATTAATTCCCTCATGTGATACCATTCACATGAAGGAATGTAAGCGTTGTTATATAAATGATAAGTTTAAATTTCCTCTAATTCCACAGTCTCATAATTAAGATACAACAAGCCACTAACGACCCATAACGCTCGCGTTACAGTAATATCTGGCCCCTGTGGTCTAACTCGGTCATAGAATGCAAGGTTAATTTCCTTTAAGTCCTTCGACGGGAGCGTGGTTAAAGGGTCCACGAAATATTTAAAGTTTAACTGCCGTTTTACTTTTTATATTAACTAGGGAGTCTCTCGGAATATAATTATGACGTTTTTACTTGTAATATGCACACACTGCCTTATCCATAAAAATGTTTAAGCTATGTTTAACTTAAACATAGTTTTGTCTTTGTTACACATATGTCATTTAATTTGTTGCAAAAGAGTCAAAACAATGTTTAGGTAAAACATAGATTAAATATTTTTTTTCAAATAAGGCAGTAATCTTTTTGCACACCAGCGAACCACAATAGCTTAAAAATAAAATAACAAATAATATTTTAAAACATCAAATATTACTTATTCCCTTTTACATTAAGCAGGTTTTTATAAAAAATAATAAGTAGTGTTCTGTTAAAACAAAAGGGAAAAAACACTGAATAGAAATAAAGAAAGGAAGTCTATGAATTAATTTAAGTAACAAAGAATTCAGTAAGAAACTCTCGCCTGGTTCTACAAAAGCTTTTGTTTTATTTTGTTAACTTTAATTAACTATTGTTTCGCCTTGTAATCATAATTTGTAGCCTTGGTGTACAAATTATTACAATGGTATAAAACATAATTCCGAAATCCTCTTTCTAAGAAGAGTTTCTAAATCCTTATCTGGTAAATGAATAAGTAAGTAAGTACCTACATTTAGAATACCAAAGCTTATAATTAATAAAAAAATAGAAAGTAATATTTACGATTCAAACAGTAAATAATACTATTTTTTAAGATTTTATGTTTATTTGTTTATCTATACTAATATTATAAAAAATTAAACCGCCTTCAGAACAAAAAACTGCAAACAAAAACTCACTTCCCAAAACACGTAAAAATGAAAAATAAACTGAATCAATTAATTCATAGGACGAAAATGCGCGACTTTTCTTACTAATCTTGGAACTTGCTGATCTCCCAAAACACGTAAAAATGAAAAATAAACTGAATCATTTTCATAGGACGAAAATGCGCGACTTTTCTTACTAATCTTGGAACTTGCTGATCTGTTTGAAGTCGGTGTCAAGACTTATACCTAATTGGTTACAACTCACATCACTTGTCTTACACTATTATTGTGTATATTGTTTTACAAAGTATTTTTTCCTTGTTACTTTCGGCTTGAGACCGCCTTAAAACAGATCAGTAAGTTTCTCAATTTCCCCAGGGTTCTACCATCAGCTCCTAACTTGGTCACAATGGAACCACCTCAGGAGTACACTCTTTCAAATAAAAAAAGAATTGTCGAAATTGGTTAATAGTTCCCGAAGATATTCCCGTAAAGCAAGAACTACCAGAAGACAACAATGTGTTCTTTCAGGATTCTGAAGAAACTCCTGAACCGAGTACTTACCTACAGTAAATTTTTCATGGAACCAAAATTATTACCTATATTGCTTTAATTGTGCTACTTACTTTCAAGATATTTTTTTTCTTTTAATGTGACACGTATTCTTTGAAGTCAGTTTAATTTTTAACCGAATTCAAAAGTTTTCGAAACTTCGAGACTTCGAAATCAAAATCAATCGGTTCAGCCCCCTGATTCACGAACCGTCGGACACGGAATCGGATTCGAATTTTGTGCTTTATCTTTGACTATTCGATAGTGAGTGACAGAGACACTGCATACATTCCGCTGTCGGAGCGTTACCGACGGTTTGTGAATTAGGGGGCAGGTTGGTGCCGGTCAGAATGTGACTCAACTCCACTAACCCAGGCCCTGTAAGTGGACATAAATTACAGGTCCTACTAAGGTCGAATATTAAACTCTGAGCAGCCTCCCCCTTGGGGGAGGGGTTACCGCCCCGCCCATTAGAATTCTAGATATTTTCTAGACTTCTAACGCCATCCGCGGTAACCAATGGCACCAACCCATTACAACGTGCCTCTTCTGTCTTATTTAAATTAAAGAAATCCGCGAATGGACAATAGGCATAATGCTCTCTCTGACTGTCATTCCAACTCCAAGAATATGTCTTTGTGAAGTAGGTGTAATGGATGTGTGTAAGTCATATTGTTTAGTAAACCAAGAGCGAGTTGGCCCAACTTCATTCGGAACATGTAGAAGCTTTAGTGCAAAGGGATCAGCTTCGTGATACCCTCCAGGACTATAACCAGCAGCTAAACACATATGAGAGTGCTCTAAGCCGCATCACTGACTTAGAAAAGGAATTAATTGCTGCAAATCAGTGTATTGCAGAACTTGAGGCAACGAGACAAAGTCAAGAAGAGCAACACACAAAGAGCCTTTTTGAGGAACTGATGCTTTCTCCAGGAGTTTGCCTTTCCCCACAACCCTTAGAAAATAATGTAAATTCTATTAACAAACTAAAATGTAAATTAGGGCATAAGAAAATTAAAAAGTATATCCGCATTAGTAAGTTCATTAAAAAGACTGAGAAATTAATTAAAAGAAATAATTGCTATCACAAAAATATTGCTCTAAGGAAAGAACGAATTGATTTGATAGACTCATTAGATATTTACAGTACTAAATTAATTGAGAGTAGACAAATGTATGATCAAGATACCAAAAGTTTACAGTCGAACATAAAAAGACTGCATGAATCCCTTGAGTTCATGAAAAATCAGTACTCAAGTGCTCAAATACAAATAAATGAGCATATTCAATCTGCTACAGAGTTGGTAGAACTCTGTAATTACAATGCCAATCGATATGACTCTTTAGTACAAAATCAATCTAATGCTACTTTCCAACATACAAATTGTTCCTGTACCTGTGTTACACAACATTCAGACTCAAGTAATTTAAAGAATAGTGTTTCAGAGCATACATTGGTCTCTCACAATGAAAAAAACATAAATAAAATTGAATCAAATTATAATACGGTTACTTTTAAGCCAGTTTCAAACAAAAATTGTCATACAATAATGTACTCAGACAAAATAGGCCAAGGTTTTGGATCAATTATTAATGACAAAACTAACAAAAAATGTATTAATATTTGTACTCCTGGTCAGTCTTTGAACAAGATTATAAATAATATTAATGAGTCCCACATAAATGATACCACTAATCTAATAATATTATGTGGTGATAGTTCAAACTTAACTAAACAGGATATACTTAGAAACATAAACATATTATTAACATTGCAATCTAAGACAAGTTGCAGAATAATACTGAGTGCTTTGCCCTATGCAAGTAATTTAAATTGGGATCAGAATAGACGAATTTATGATTTGAATTTGTATATGTATAATTTGATATGTCGTCATAGTGACGTTATTTTATATTTTGACGTTAATAAATTTATTAACAATTTTATTTTGACCCCAGATACTATGTATCTGTCAAAAAAAATTAGAATAGAATTAGCTAATTTATTAGCTTATAACTTACAAGACTCGGTTACAAACTATGTAACTAAGTTAACAATACCTAGTTTAAGTACTTCTACTAATAGTAGACTAATTAATGTAAATAAAACTGTGACAAACTCAGATTTAAACTGAGGCGCAAGACAACAGCCAGACCTATTAGTCTTAATGTAATTCATCAAAACATGCAAGGTCTGTCTGGCAAAGAATTGGAATTAGAATTATTTGCTGAATGTCATGATATTCAGATAATTTGTTTAACTGAACACTGGCTGCAACACCACGATACGTCTTTGAATGTAAATAATTTTCAACTATCTAGTTCATTTGGCAGGAAAACAACAACTCGTGGCGGATCTCTAATTTTAGTAAATAGAAATAGTAATATTCAGATTAAGGAAAGAAAAGATATTGTAAACTTTACTAGAGAACGCCATGTTGAACTGTCTTGCATAGAATTAAATAGTTTGGTGATAGTATGTGTATACCGACCTCCTACGGGTAACTTTGACATCTTTGAATCAGTAATGGAGAATGTACTTAAAAAGTTAAAATTAAAAAATAAGTCTTTATTAGTCTGTGGCGACTTTAATATTGATATTCTGGAAAGTTCTTCGCTAACCACTCGTTTACTGACTTTGTTCAAGTCATTTAATTTAATAAATCAGTTTTTTGAACCCACTAGGGTAACTAGCCACTCTGCCACTTGCTTAGACAATGTTTTTACGGAATGTGACCCGGTGAGCAAGATGGTTTTTAGTAATATCACATCTGACCATTACGGATTGAGAGTGTCATATGAGTTAAACATTGTGGATGAAGCTAAGACTATAGTATGTAGGCCAATAACAAAAAAGCGACTGGACAATTTTGAACATAGTATTGAAGATAACATTTTAGTAATGCCCTATAAGCATGACAATCCTGATGTCTTGTACGGTAACCTCTCTCAATTGATCAATAATGAGTTTCAAAAATGTTTCAAAACTCAAACTATTAAATGTACACAAAAGTTAAAGTTCTGTGATTGGGCTACGCCAGGAATTTATAAAAGTAGAAATAAACTTTATGAACTTTATAAATTGAGAGAAAGTAACCACTGTACAGGTTTCTTAGAACATGTTAAAAAGTATTCCAAGACTTTCAAAAAAGTATGTGCTCTAGCCAAATCTAACTTTATAAAATTAAAAATTAAACAGTCTAATAATAAAATTAAAACCACCTGGGATGTTATAAATCGTGAAACGGGTAAATATAAACCCCGTGAAAATAGTTTGGCGCTTAACATAAACAATACATTAGTTAAGTCGGATAAAGAAATTGCAAATATATTCGATAATTATTTTGTAAATATTCCGTTGAAAACGACATCAGATTTGGATTCTTCACCAGCGGCTGCTGCCTCCATGCTTAGAAACAACGTAACTGAATGCGGGTCTTTGTTTCATTTTAAAAGTATTGAAGCTGTAGATATTATAAAAGCTTTTAAGTCACTTAAAATGAAAAACACAACTGATCTATGGGGTATATCTGTAAATATTATCAAAAGTATTGTTTACTCAATTGCTCCCTATCTTGCTGACATTTTTAATTTGTGTATTGAGCAAGGAGTTTTTCCTGATCTTATGAAATTCAGTAAAGTTATTCCTTTATTCAAATCAGGAGACAAAGAAGACCCAAGTAATTATAGACCAATATCAATACTGCCCGCCTTAAGTAAGATATTTGAGAAAATAATACTGGAACAGTTATTAACGTATTTTAATTTAAATCATCTTTTACATAGTAAACAGTTTGGTTTTTCAAAGGGTCGATCTACAACTGCTGCTGGGGTTGCGCTTTTAAGACATATATTTAAGGCCTGGGAGGGGTCGCGGAATGCTCTTGGCATTTTCTGCGACTTGTCTAAGGCTTTCGATTGCGTGGAGCATCGGACGCTGCTGTTGAAGCTAAATCACTATGGTGTGAAGAATAATGCTCAAAATTTGTTATTGTCGTATCTCAGTTCCAGGACTCAGGCCGTTGACATTAATGGCGAAAAATCATCCGGCTGTCATGTTAAGATGGGCGTACCTCAAGGTTCAATTTTAGGGCCGTTCCTCTTTTTGGTTTATATAAATGATTTACCGTTCTTTGCAGAAAGATTTTGTGAGATTGTCTTGTTTGCGGATGATACCTCCTTGATTTTTAATATCGACAGGAATAAAACTCAGTTTGACGATGTAAATGAAGCACTCTCACAAATTCTTACTTGGTTTAATGTAAATAATCTAAAGCTTAATGCAAAGAAAACAAAGTGTGTCCAGTTTGCTTTGCCAAATGTACGTGATCAACCTATTAATATTAAAATTAATGATGAAAAATTGGATTTAGTAGATTCAACCGTTTTCTTGGGTGTAACTCTTGACGGGAAACTTCAATGGACCAAACATATCACGACGCTTGCTGGCAAACTTAGTTCAGCTGCATATGCTATTAGGAAAGTGAGACAGTTAACAGATGTCGAAACGGCTAGGATTGTGTATTTCAGTTATTTTCATAGTATCATGTCTTATGGTATTCTGTTATGGTGGACAGCAGCTGATATACAGACTATATTTATTTTACAAAAACGAGCTATAAGGGCGATTTATCAGCTAGGCTCCAGGACATCTCTCAGGGACAAATTCAAAGAGATTGGTATATTAACAGCTGCATCCCAATTTATATTTAATTGCATAGTTTTCGTTCGTTGCAATATAAATGAATATATCAAACATAGTGATTTGCACAACCGAAATACTAGAAATAAAAATAAACTTGTAATGCCTCGGTACAGGCTAGAGAAGGTTCATGGATCTTTCCTGGGTCTTGGGATACGCTTTTACAACAAAATTCCAGATGGTCTATTGGACTTGCCTATTGAAAAGTTTAAGATGCACATAAAAAATGGCCTCGTTAAAAAAGGATATTATACTGTTAACGATTACTTAAAGGACAAAACGGCTTGGTCATAATTTAATTTTTTTTTTTTTATTGTATTGTGTTACATTCTAGTATTTAGCATTTGTTTTTTTTTTTTTTTAATTCGGCATTTAACACGGGTAGCTTAAGTATGTCATGCTCTCGTTAAACATTCCTGCGGTGGTGTCGTGTGAGTCGGGTCGTTACGTTCCCTAAAATATGGTTGAGCGAAGCGATGGCTGGCTCATGCGTCATGCTCGTGAACGGGTGCTGCCAGTGGGGTGGGTCTGCTCATGTCTACTTGTGTTAAAGGTGTTCGGGATATGGTTAATAATAGTATTATATTGATTTATGAGCGAGCTGGTGTGTCTCATAGTAATTTTGGTATCCGTGTCTTACAGTAACAGCAATTTTTCTAATAATTGTTTTATTTATTCAAAAATTCCTTTTATTTGTTAATACTTATAAATTTGAATATACAGCGCAGCTTGCAGTTTCCTTTTCATTAATCCTATCGTATAATAATACAATGTGAATAAGATTAAGATTAGTGTGTCCATTAAACTATTTGATTCCTTGTTTAGTTGAAAATTGTTTACTGTTTTAGGTAATAAGCAAAATTGTACTTAATTTAAGCGGCATTCTGTATTGTGATGGAAAGTAACCTTACTATTATGTGAAGGTCACTTTTCAAATTTGACGACTCTGTATAAGTTAAAACAGGGAGAAAAAAATAGCCCTTGGCGAGTTTCTTGCCGGTTCTTCTCGCTACAAGGTCTCCTGCCGTAGGATTTGCGAACCGATGGCGTAGCTTCATTGACGTTCATAAGTGTTGTTAAACAAACCTAAATTGAATAAACGATATTGAATTTTGAATTTTGAATTTTGAAAAACCCCACCCCATGTTTAATAAGAACCGCCAAGCCAACTGGCAAAAGGCGGCGACACACCTTAGAGTCAGCCCTAACATCAGGCAAAGCATTAAAAACCAAATAATAATATTCATGTTGAACTCACCGGTTTGTTAGGGAAAAGATGAAGTTACTAGGCCTGGAGTAGCTTGTGTTGTGCACTAAACTCCTAACCCACTCGTAGCACCTTCCGACCAAATATACTTAACACTAACTTTTAATCCTAACTAATTAATATTCGGCACCCTATTAATTTGTGATCTTACGTCTGTGCGCACGCGCGTCCTCGCTTCGAGTCCCAAACCCCCGCTTGTTTTCTTTAGCGTCACCGCTATCCCTTCCCAAAATCTTATTTCTTTACTATCTTTGCTTCCCCGAATCACAAGCAATTAAGCCCTTTTGAGTTTGCAGTCGTTTTTAGTACAAGGGTCTTGTTACTGGATAAGAGGCATGGCAAAGACATTAGCGTCTTTATTTATTATGTCATTTCTAGTGAGAGTTTGTCCCATAAGTGCCAACACATTTAGTTTCCTATTCAATAGTCACACTTTTTATAATGAAGACCAATTCAATGGATGAAACGTGTCACTGTTTGATAATTTATGGCCCCCTTAACATATTTGCAAATGTACATCTACTATAAAGAATCTTCTGAAGATAAGAGAAGTAGATGCTTTATTAATATTTACCTCATGGCGTTACATTCCCCCCTCTGAAAATAAGACGAGGGCATGCCTGTAGTAGTATTTTCACGATAGGGCGTATGTATCCATTCGCAATTTGAATCATTTTTTTTTTAAATAATGTCTAATCTTTCGTAATTAATTAACCTCTTTATATTTTCTAAATACTTTGGAAGTTGGGATGTCTTAGTCCACTTGAGCCAAATAAATATCTATGTTGTTGTTACATTTGGATACTATTTGTTCTACAGTTAAGTACCAACTAGTCGTGTTATTTCCGGCGCCAAGCTTATTTGCCTTACACCAAATAATAATTAGATCCATATCCTAAAACATCGCCATAAATTTTGGTAACTCGTTGTAATACTACAGTCTTTAAAAGTCTTTATTATTTATCAAATTACTCTTTTGCAGGTAGCGATTTACTATGCATAAAATATAATATGTTTATGTTTCATTTTAATATGATACCATGTAGGTATATTTTGTCCCTAATTAATATCTCCTTGTCATTGTTGTTGTATCACAGAATAAATAATAGTACAAGTACAGGAGCTGCACTCCGCGAAACCATTCAAACAAACAGCAACTCCAACCCCAACACAATAAAGCAGGATTCAGCCTGTACGACGCCTATTACGAACGCTACATTCACCTAAACGCCGCATTTCCCCCATCGCATATATCCTATCTGGTTTGACTACGTTTAGGGTTGGGCTTGCGGCACAGATTACTAAATAGTTATTTAGTTAAAGCGAAAATATCTTCGCTTTAAATGAGGCTAATTTCTTTAATCATAATATGATCATAATATTATCAATACAAAAGCGTGCCGGTTGGCTTATCCTTCCTTCACACTGCAACGAATCACAAGGATTCTCTGAATGGAGATATCCTATGGGCCGGAAAGTGACATAGGCTACACGTTATCCCTTAATCCTAAGAAACTGAATTGTTCGTCTTTCACCAATTAAAAGAACCACACCCATACAGTGCACAATAATTACGTGGTTTTGACATTTTGAGTAGCTAACTATATCATTTAGTAATCTCACTTAGTAATTTTGATGCGCTCAGCGCCATGCGCACGTTGTGAGCGCTATGGTAGGGCTGTCTAGGTTGAACACCACGCGGTCCATCCAACGTTCATATCTGCAATTTCCGTAATTAATTCATCAAAACCAATATTCTCAAATAGAAATAAAGACCATCAGTTTTTAAATTTTATTACTTTTTAATTCCCAGATTAAATGCGTAATGCATTGTGCCCTATTACCTATTCATTAGAAAGGCGTCATAACTACTTCATCACCCTCATCATCACGTCAGCCGAACGACGGCCACTGCTGGTCATAACTACATTCTTATCTATACTAGTACTACAAAGAGGAAAGACGCGACCGCCCGTCCATTTGCATCGAATAGGCTCCGAAATTACCGGACCGACCCAAGAAACTCCCCGACCATCAGAAAGCCACACTCCCCCCCGAGCCACACAGGCCACACTCCATCCCGACACTCCCACGGGAGGATTCGCTAGTGTATAATAATTTAGTGATATCCATTTTTTTTTTTATGAATCTCCCTCGTACTTCCTGATTGCATTTATAGAAATAATTGATTTTCACCTCATATGATATCGACCTTTACTAAAGCTATTTGAGATCTATTTAAAATTCCGTTTCTTATACATAAATGAATCTGTAGTTTAGAAGAATAGTAAGATTGCGGTAAGTGATACACCACCCAGTTAAAACATTATCATTGATAAATAGATAAAAAAAATACCTACTATGTACGTCTCAGCTGTAAGTTCGGGATGTATATGGATAGATAGGTTTTTGTAACCCGTGTTTTTTTTTGTACTTATAAGATTTAAATCTTGTACATAATTATACATTCTTATAAGATAACTTGGGGTATTATGTTTCTTATAAGATCTTACGAGACGTTCTCGATATTTTATACACTCCTTATTATTACTTCAAGTAAGAAAGTTTAGCGAGTTACTTAAAATGGATTGCAAATCAAAGCCTCTTGTGTTTTTCACAATTCATAGATTGGTTTAGTTAACCATAAGACTTATTCTTTAATTCTTAAAATAGTGTTCAATTATGGTATGATTCATACCCAGATTTAGTTAATTGCTTTTTCCCTACCTACGCATTTAGGAGGATGCATCATGGAATCTAACACATGGAACAACAGTCATGAAAACACTTTTATCATGATAAGCCACAGCCTATCTGTACGTATTGGATTCTAAAAAAAATATGTTACGAGTCTTTAACCTTCCTGTTTCAACTGATAATTGTACAACCACTACCAATAGGATCACTCCAAACTAAATTATTAAGTTAAATCATTATTTTGATTTATCCTATTGTAAGAAATAGATTTATACGAAACGAGACATTGTTAAGGATGTGAGAGTTGCTACTATTGTAGTGCAAAGCATGCAACTTATCTGGCCTTTTGGTTCTGTTCTTGATCTACAAGGAACGTTCATACTGCTTTATCAGCGCTGGATAACAACGTTGCGTGTTCAGCTTTAGGCTCGACTGCAGTCAACAGCTACTCTATGGCGCTGCTGGTGGTACGATGATGCTCCAGTGCCACACCGCCGTGCCACACCGCCGTGATATGAAAATTACATACAAACGGATATTTATTTTGAGAACTTTCAACTTAATAACATACACTTAAATACTTTAGTATTGAAGTATAATATATTTATTAGTTATCGAGTCTTCATGACACAGTCTTATTCTTATCTAATTTACATAGGCCTAAAACTTTTGTGTGCATGTAAGAAATCATTTATTTATTTATTTGTGTTAGTTTACGCTGGTAGCCCAATAACGCTAATAACCATAGCTCCTTCTTCGTTCAACCCCACAATTACCTAAATCTTTACAACTAAAAAAGAATATTTTTATATCACTAACCTATTATTAAATATCTTTACGTTTTCCATCTTCAACATTCTCAATCTTTACGTTTATCAATGTTTTGAACCCATTTGTATTTGTATTTGTTTGGACATAACCTGAATTGAAACCATTTTCACACCAACTGTTATTATTTTGTGCAATAGATATTTCTATTTACATTTCTATCACTCCAAGGGTTGCCATAAAGTGTAAACCTAGTTATAATCTATAATTTCCTGGCATTTTGCTTTATGCAGGTTTGTTATCTCTCCAACCTTATCATTATACTGCTGAAACAGCAATATTACTTATTAGCCGTTCTTCGTAGTTTTTCTCTTGTAGCACCCGCTTCCACGTGAATACTGTTACAACAGTATAGTCTATGTGTTATTCAATGTACATAATATATCTATATTACTGTAAGCTTCATCCGTACAACATTCCTTTGCTTGTAAGAGTAACAAACATACCAACACCCTCTCAACCTCTCACACTTATAATATTAGTAGACTTATGCTAGTTCAAGTCTGTAGTTTTAAGTCCCAACACTGTAGAACTTTTACACCTTACATTAAAATAAATAATTTGTAAAACAGATGAATTGAAAAGATAGCTTAATTTCCACTTAATGCCACACAGTCAAACTTTGTCTGACGAGAATCGAACTCGTAATATTATTTTATGTAGCTATTTGTTGCATCAATCCATGCGTAATTATTATAACTCTAATGTGTTCTATACTGTCTTATATTTATATTTCACTGCTTCATATTGATAGCAGGTACCTTTTGTTGCATATAATTTGTAAAATACATAACAACCTTTTATTGAATAATACGTACTAAATTTAATACTTAAATTTACAACTTTCATACAAAACCCCAACCATTGCGACCGATGAGCATTATTCATAGCAACCTAAGTGTAGTGCCTCCCTACTTCAAAGACAAGAAACGTTAAAATAAATTATAACGATACTTAACTTATTTGCCGGCATGTGACCGATGCAGAACCGCAGCTGCCATCAGCAAACCCACGACTTATCCTCACACAGCGTGCAGCGTCCCCGAGTCATATGAAAACAGCGTGGTTGAGACATATTATTTTCCTTATTCGAAAAATATTTTTACTGAGTGTACTACCTTAATTAAACATTAATAATAATCTATTACCTAACTTATATTCTAACCTAAATAGTAATTTACATTCTTAACTAATACTTTAAGTTTATCTTAGAAACGACAGTTGTTTTATCAAAGCGACGACTGAATATATGATTTATTTGAGACAAAATATTTTTTCCGTATCTACAGGAATCGAACCCGGGACCTTCAGAGATAGTAGCATCTTGAAAACCGGTGCGTATCCCACTCGGCCACGGAGGTCATCAAAGTATTATTTAGAAACTCGAAAAACCCAACCTTTTTTTCTTTAAGGCTAAATGATAAATGCATCCCTTTTTTCTATTTGTACCTATTTTTGGAGTAACATCTGGATACCGCACCAGTTTAATGGCCAGCGTGGTGTGGCCCTTTCAATACAAGCTAGGCATTGTTAAAGAATTCCCAAATGAGTGGCAGTAAGAATGCTTTATCTATTTCTATTAAATCCCAACGTTTAATCCACACACCTTCAATCATAACTTGTGTTGCTGGAATAGTACAATTTATGCTAACTTAAAGAAGATAAGTACCTGTCTCATAATGGTAAATCGGAAACCTTTGACCGCATGGTTTTATTTCCAGTAAATGTAGAACTCCTAAACACAACTGACAATGAACATGGTTATTATATAAGACAGATAATTGATGTATAATAGCTTACTTTAAAATAACACAGTTAGCTATTTGCGAGGCTCGAACCCGCATTTTTATTATTATAATTCTGAAAAGCTTTACTATAAATCTATGTGATCTACACATTTTTTTTATTATATTTAATATGCCAAGATCTCTCCCCGTAGCTTCTATATCCAATCCTAGTTATTTAGAATATAGATAATTAAAAATCGTTAACTTGTTTAACTGACCGTTGTGGCTAAACAATACTTATCGCAAGCCTAATAGAATGAAATGTTTTCATATTAAGGACAGGAGTAAGATTAAACCATATTTTAGTATGAATACTTAACTTAAGTATATCCGGCAATTTGTTCTGCCGACCTTCCACTGCTGGCCTTCCACCATTGGGATAGCCTTTACTGGGTGCTGGTTTCTAGCTGGAGTGACAACGGGAAATCACACAGCGGAATCGGGGATTTGTCCCCGCAGCAACTCGGGAGTCCCAGGTTCCGCAATATGGAATTGAAAACATTGAACTTGAGATTTATGAACGGAGAATGTTTTTACGGTGTGTAATCCTATACTGAAGATTAATAATAACATATTAGCTAACTTATATCAAAATTCTTCATAGTACCTTACATTTTAGACTATAGTCTAACTTAATCTTAGAAACACAGCTGCGTATCATCAAAGCTATGTTTTAAAAACCAAGTGTTTTCAACGGTCCTTCTTATCTCGTAAACGTATTTATTGTTAGCCCGAGCTTTTGTGTAAAGTAATCTACATTTTTGTAATACCGGTAACAATAGGTCTTTATGTTCCGCGCTCATTTGTAAAAGCAATAAAGTCTTCGTACGTCAATTCAGCTGGTTTACTACACCCCATTGTCTTATTATAATTCCCCACGCAAACCAAAGTCGCAACTTCCATGTGCACGTTGGGTTCATTAGGTATATCTATTATTTCGATAGTTTAACATTCCTCGCAATCCTTCAGTATCATTACAAGAACCGATTATAGCCTTCGTTATTACTTCTAAGAGTTTAATCTTTAAGTTTATGTCAGGACAACATCTAATCACGCCTTTAACCCTCTCTAACCAATTTAAAACCTAGTATTATAGATCTCGGTAATTTCCACAAAACTAGAACAGGTATTTCTATTCGGACATCGACAACCCCTACGTCAAATAGAATTGATCGTATTAAGCCCTCACTTTTAGGTCCGAACGCACTATACATGACCAGTTTGTATCACCACTTCAGATAACACATCAACCTGAGTTTTGATATACCTGTATTATTCAGTCGTAAAACCCGTTATTTGACTACCGGTGTCAATCAACGCTTATGCTTTCTAAGGATTTGGCCTTTTGGTTATCTGATCTAATTTCCTGACAAAAATCTCTAAACTAAACCTTTGTCTTGATGTATCTGAACCTATTTGTTCTACACACGACCTAGTGTTTTCCCGAACATTATTTCCTTGTTAATTATTATTTTAATTTTGAACATTTTGTTTTGTAATACCGATGCATTTTTAAATTAAAAATATTGAAAATTAAGTACTCAAATCCAGTTGACCTGCTTTACGCTTACGGCCCCGGCGCGTCACTATCTGATCCGACATAGTACTTGTTATCAGTAACTATACTATTTTCTCAGTAGGCGACTAACAAGACAAAAGTTAATTACATTCTGCAAAGTCACACAGTATTTATATAAATTCAAGATGTATATAAGTTCAAGCAACCTGTAAAATTACACAATTAATAAACAGCTACCACCTAACTTCAAAACTAAAATCTTCTGCCAATCCAATAAAAGAAATAAAATTTTATTTTAAAACCAAAATTCTCTCCCAGATATAAAGACTAGACCTATCTCTCTCTCCCAGTTATTAATATTAAATATGTATATTTATTTAATAAAACTTAAAGATATTTAATGTCATTGATGTATAAGAATTGAAATTCGTAGTAATAAATTGCAATATGTGAAATTAATGCAGACTAATTTATTAAGACTTACTATATTTTCTTACTTAGACTAGACTTAATATGACTTAATATATTTAATGTTTCATATGTATTTGCATGCTATTTTATAGCAAAACGCGTTATACCTACTAAACTATGTAACTTAAATACCGTGTTTGGAGTAAATAAAGTATATTCTATTCTATTCAAATGTTTGTACGCCATTTGTGTATGGCTGATATGTAACGCTACATAATTATTTTACCCTCAGGATCTATATTTAAAGCACATGTTTTGAAATAACCGATTTGGTTTTGGGTTTTAATTCTGAACGACTAAATAATGTTTATTTGCCCAACCTTACAAGTTTTAGTGCTTAATTTCAACAATTGGAAAAAATGATATTTCTATAGTTTTGCTTTTCATCATCATAATACCTATATAAAACAATAACAAGTTACCCAGCCACGTGAAACTGGCGCAAAGCTTTTTTTTTTTATGGACAACCATATATAATACAATAATACAATATACGTTGCACGTGTCTTAAACGTTTGACCGCTCATCATTCCTTTTTTTTGTTACCTACTTTCTAAATTACGTTACAAAGAGCAACCTTTTTTTATACCGTATCTTAGGCTAAACGAAACAATGTTAACAATGACTGTTGTTCCAAGCAAATTCCATTTTATTTCATTCGGAATGTTTGAATGTTTAGTTATTCAATACCCTATTTTATTTATTTAGCAGTGATCGCCTTTAATGCCCTTACGTTATGCCATTTTTATACTAAATTCCCGTTGTGCAAATAGTTTTAACACATATATTGACGGGATTCTGGCCACGGTGCACCAAAATGTGACTCAACTCCACTAACCCAGGCCCTGTAAGTGGACATAAATTACAGGTCCTACTAAGGTCGAATATTAAACTCTGAGCAGCCTCCCCCTTGGGGGACGGGTTACCGCCCCGCCCATTAGAATTCTAGATATTTTCTAGACTTCTAACGCCATCCGCGGTAACCAATGGCACCAACCCATTACAACGTGCCTCTTCTGTCTTATTTAAATTAAAGAAATCCGCGAATGGACAATAGGCATAATGCTCTCTCTGACTGTCATTCCAACTCCAAGAATATGTCTTTGTGAAGTAGGTGTAATGGATGTGTGTAAGTCATATTGTTTAGTAAACCCCACCCCATGTTTAATAAGAACCGCCAAGCCAACTGGCAAAAGGCGGCGACACACCTTAGAGTCAGCCCTAACATCAGGCAAAGCATTAAAAACCAAATAATAATATTCATGTTGAACTCACCGGTTTGTTAGGGAAAAGATGAAGTTACTAGGCCTGGAGTAGCTTGTGTTGTGCACTAAACTCCTAACCCACTCGTAGCACCTTCCGACCAAATATACTTAACACTAACTTTTAATCCTAACTAATTAATATTCGGCACCCTATTAATTTGTGATCTTACGTCTGTGCGCACGCGCGTCCTCGCTTCGAATCCCACACCCCCGCTTGTTTTCTTTTGCGTCACCGCTATCCCTTCCCAAAATCTTATTTCTTTACTATCTTTGCTTCCCCGAATCACAAGCAATTAAGCCCTTTTGAGTTTGCAGTCGTTTTTAGTACAAGGGTCTTGTTACTGGATAAGAGGCATGGCAAAGACATTAGCGTCTTTATTTATTATGTCATTTCTAGTGAGAGTTTGTCCCATAAGTGCCAACACATTTAGTTTCCTATTCAATAGTCACACTTTTTATAATGAAGACCAATTCAATGGATGAAACGTGTCACTGTTTGATAATTTATGGCCCCCTTAACATATTTGCAAATGTACATCTACTATAAAGAATCTTCTGAAGATAAGAGAAGTAGATGATTTATTAATATTTACCTCATGGCGTTACAAGAAGCAAGAAAAAGCCAGAAAAAGAGAAACGAAATAAGTGACTGTTCCCTAAGTTGGAATACACCTATTAAAATCAAAAGGAATCATCTCGATTTGACTTTTAGTTTACGAGAAATTCGTGGACAATTATCGTTACGAAATTTAGCACACGTGCTTTTGGCATTCCAACTACATCACATACATACAGGCCAAACTGATAACTTCCTATTATTGAAGTCAGTAAAAATGATAAATTGAATTCCCATCGAATAACAAAAACCTTTTTTACCCAATGATAATAAATTTTCAACAAAATACTTAAAGCTCTCCCACACAGGCGCGTTATTATCGTCGATAATCCCGGATACGTTATTGCGATATCTGTTTAGTACATTATGTATTAAGACGGCTACGAAGTTACAAACTGCTGCGATACTAACGACGCAATAGAAGTAGGACGCTTGCGTTCCTCCGTCCGGCGATATTCCGATATGAGTTCTTAGAACATTTGTATTGGGACGCATGCGATCCCACACACAGCTGCGATATCGTTAGGTACGTCAACAACAAAATTTGGTTTCACCGACGGTTACTAGTGTTCTCAAAATCTATAATCCTACTAATATTATACATTATGTGAAAGTTTAGATGTTTGGATGTTTGTTACTCAATCACACCAAAACGGATGAACGGATTTCGCTGAAATTTTTGACACAGATACTTTGTAGAATGGAGAATAACATAGGCTACTTTTTATCTCGGAAAAGTATCACATTCCCTCGGGATAACGTGATGTAGTCCACGCGAAGCCGTGGGCGGAAAGCTAGTATGGATATATATTTATCAAGGATTTATCATCAGACGAAGAATTTTTATTAGTTTTTTTTAGTAGCTAGCGTAGTAGTAGTAGTAACGCGCGGCGGAGCCGGTGGGCGAATTATTGGACGATAAAAACGCAGTTGTGTGCAAGGAATCGGGACGCATTATCGCAATAAGGGATCCGGTAATAACGACCGATAATAACGCGCCTGTGTGGGAGAGCCTTTAGTTTTCGAGCAAACGTTTTCGTATTCAACTCGGCTTATAGCAATTTATCGCGAACGTCATTTTGTTTATGTTATTTGGTCTTTTGTTTTTCTAACTCATTTCTTCGATAGCCTTATAAATATTGTAAGGCATTTCCAATGACATTTGTTACACGGTTAAGTTTTCATATATTTTAACGCAAAGTAAAAAAAAAGTTTTCATTGCAGTAGGTGTACATGCTGTGGAATGCTTAAATTTAAAAGGTCCCTGACTGCAAAGAGAACTTGATATTTTTTTTATTTACTTTATAGTTCGATTCTGACAGCCGTGTTTCTTTTTATTTTGTACTTAACTTAATTTTTTTATAGATTATGTATACAAATTATATATTTTTTAAATTTACTCGTTGAGGCCTTTCATTTGATACCCATATAACTGAAGAAAAAAAATCATTTTAACTTTTTTGGCGCCGTTTTAGTCCGCCATGTTAAATATCTGTAAAAAACTTATTACTTGGGGTGACATAACGTTTCTAATGATACCACATACTTTAAAATCCGCTAAGGCATTCAAAAGTTATGGTGGAATAAAGAAACTCACTTACCATACCTACCTAAACACAATAAACTCCTTATTTATGCATTCGCTTACAATGTGTACATGTAAAATTAATTTATTTAAAACTAGCTTTCCGCCCGCGGCTTCGCCCGCGTGGTCTACACGAAGTTATCCCGCGGGAATGAGTTTTTTTTCCGGGATAAAAAGTAGCCTATGTTCCTCTCCAGGCTACAAAGTATCTGTGTCCCAAATTTCAGCTAAATCCGTTCAGCCGTTTTGGCGTGATTGAGTAACAAACATCCAAACATCTAAACTTTCACATTTATAATATTACTAGCTTTCTGCCCGCGGCTTCGCCCGCGTGAACTACATGACAATATCCCGCGGGAATGTGATTTTTTCCGGGATAAAAAGTAGCCTATGTTCCTCTCTAGGCTACAAAGTATCTGTGTTCCAAATTTCAGCCAAATCCGTTCAGCCGTTATGGCGTGATTGATGTGACAAACATCCAAACATCTAAACATCCAAACATCTAAACTTTCGCATTTATAATATTAGTAGGATTATATAGTAGGATTATTTACAGTTATTAAAACACAATATCTTTATTTAAATAAATAGGATTAGGATAAAAATAAAGCTGGTTGGAGTTTGTTCGAAAGAGCTCATCTCTGCAAATGCTAATCGGATTTTAAAAATCTTTTTACATTTTTATAAATGATAGCCCTGGGTGCCTACCATCAACTCTTATTGCGGTTTTGTTTAGGAACCTAAACTGATCTGCTTCGCCTATTCGTACCACGACAGCTTAATATCAATGACAGCGATTCAGTGAACATTCAATGACATTTCACAGCCGCTGAGCTGTCATCAACTCTTATTTGACTTATAACTCGGCAAAGTTAACATGACACCTGCAGGTTATACCCGTCCCTTTCACTCTCCGGGCATGACAGAATCGAGTGAAAGAGACGGGTAGAAGAAATAAGGACACAGATCGTTCGGTCATTCACATTTAGCAATTCATTTGCGATCCAGTTTTTAGAAGGTCAGAGTACGAAAGAAAGCAATTCATTTTAGGAACCTATTCTGCATCGCGCTATTTTTGAATCGCTCTCTTAAAGTTGATGGTAGGCACCCAGTTCAGTGTGGCCCTTTCATTACTAGATAAAAATATATAAATCACAAACATTGTTCCAATCCAAACTTACCGCTACCAAATTAAGTAGCTCCATCACCTGTGTTATGGAAATCGGCAATCGATCCTGGGACCTCAAAGATAGAGGCACCTTGAAAACTGGTGCGTACACCACTCGACCACTGTGGTCGTCAAATAATATATACCTACAATTTTATTATTGTATGATCTATCTTTTATATTATTTCTTTATTATGATTATATGAATATACCGATTTGGCGCAGGGGTAGGCTACCCACCTTCTGCGCCAGTGGTCTCGGGTTCGATTCCCGAACATGACAAATATTTGTGTGCATGAACATGTCTATTTGTCTTGGTCTGGGTGTTTACTATGTATATTAAGTATTTATTAACAAAAAAAGTATTTAAGTATATATTTATCCGTTATCAAGTTTTCCATGATACAGTTTCTTAATGAAATTAATATGGGCTTAGATAATTGGTGTGAATGAAAAAAGTTATTTATTTATTTATTTTTAAAGAAACCGTTGAACAATGCCGCGAATCCTGGGCATCTTGTATTACTATACTTACAACTATGAAAGTGGATGTTAACCCTCAAACCCATTTAGGGCAAGATTTGGGTGAATCCTATTATTTGTGCCATCAGAATAATCTACGCATAAGCAAAATATCTATCTGCCGCTCTTACATAAACTACTACTACTTACTATAAAATATGCATATTATAAGCAGCCATCCCTACCAAGCTGCCCTCGCCCCGCCAGTCGGCTATAAAAGCGAGAGCGCTGGCGCGCGCGGCTCACATTTCCTTGGGCGTGCGAGCGAGGCTGTCACTCTGAGTTGCTGTCTATCGGTTGTCTTCACTTGGTGATATTCATTTATTTCGTTATTTTTATGTGTCTTCTTATTTTTATTGAGATTTGTTTCGTTTTCCAAAGTGTAAAATATTTTGTTGAAAATTAAAGATTGTGATTTAGCTAAGTTTTGTTTTTTTTATTAAAATACCACTCCTGGTCTTATATCAGAAGTGGGATAAGGGACTACACGACCCATTGTTAGTGGAAAACGAAACAATTCTACCTTCCTTTGCAATTTTTTCCGTTGGTGGGTACTTCGATTTATTTCTTTGTGAAAATCAATCGTTGTTTTTCTTTTCGAAACGATTGTGTGTTTAAAGTGATTTGTGTTGTGAAATTATTCTCTGTGCTTGGGGTAAGTAAAGTTACCCCGTGAATTCCAGGTTTCTTGTTGTTTTTGTTTCGTTAAGTGATTTTTGTGTTAAACCAATATTAGTTACTTTCGTTTTGAATTATTTTAATCGTATTGAAGTGATTACCAACGTTTTAAATTGATAGTTTGTACGTTTTAGTACCGAAATGAGGTCTAAATCGCGCAGTTACGTAGGTGACCGTCTTAGTAGTCGATCGCGTTATCGAAAACGCCGTGTTACTTCAAGAAAACGTAACTCAAGGCATAGATCGCGGACTCGCAGCAGTGATTATTTATCCGATGAATCGTGTGAAAGGCGACGATCCCCGTCCCGCGGCAGGGCTCGCCGTCACGGACGCGGTAGGAATCGTACTCGTTCTCGTAGCCCTCGCAGTCTTCGTACGCATAACAAGTCACGATCTGTCTCCCGCCCTCGAACCTGGAACGCCTCTATTGCAAGCCAAACACAACGACTCAGTTAGGTCAACTGCTCCGTGCTCTGAGGCGTCCACTCTCGCACAAGCACTAATCCAAGCTATTAAAACAATTCAACCCACGAGGTCCCATACATATTTTGTTTCTAATTTCGATGCTTCGATTAATAATATTGATGCTTGGTGCGAAGAAGTGGATCGCGCCAGAGATACAAATGGTTGGAACGATCACGAATGTCTCTCTCGTGTAGCATCATGCCTAAAGGGTGATGCTAGGGTGTGGCTAGGAGAGTGGGTCACGAATGACCGCACTTGGTCGAATTTTAAATAAGAGTTTAAACCACTTTGTCCTCGTAAGTTAGATTTTGCCAACATTTTGTTCGACGCCATAAAAACTATGTCCGATAGGTACCCTACATACGCGGAATATGCTCGCCGCACTTTGTTACGTTTGAAAATCGTTCAGGGCCTCAGTGATGATTTACGATGCTTGATAGTTATACGAGGAATAGACAACCCCCAAATTCGCGCAGCTGCCGCGAACGCTGACTTAACCCCTGATAACCTTGTTTCCTTCTTATCGATTTATACTAAACCAAAGCTTGATAGTCGTTCTAACCTCGCAACTAAGAAACCAGACGTACATAAACCGAACAGCCGCACAGATATTAAGTGCTTTAAATGTGATCGACGCGGACATTTAAGTCGGGACTGTTTTCAAAGGTCCAAACCAGGCGTGAGCATAGATACAGCGTCTCAACCTAGTACGAGTAACTCCTGCGCGTTCTGCACCGCGAAACCCGCGTAGTGTTAGTTAACCTGTGCTCCTCATGAGCCATACAGTTGCCGAGGGGATTGAGCTTCTTCAAAGGGTTCTGCGCGCTCTCACGCTGGCTTGGTTTTCAATAAACCTTCGTAAATGTTCATTCCTCGTTACAGAAGTCGAATACTTAGGCACGGTAGTTATATAGTCGAGGTCAGGTTAGGCCGAGTCCACGTAAAATCAAGGCCCTTGTCAATACTTCACCACCTAAAAACGTAAAACAGGTGCGCCAACTACTTGGCCTGGCCGGACACTTCTGCCGCTACATAAAAGATTACGCTCTGAAGACGCCACCGATAGCGCACTTAACTCGCAAGAACATCGAGTTCAATTGGACCTCGGAACACCAAGGGATCCGATATGACCTCATCAAATTCCTTACCAGCGAACCGGTGTGGCAATGGTGCTGTCCTACTCCAAACGCACTCCGATGGTAAGATGGTAAACAAGTCGTTGCGTACTTCAGTAAAGTAACCCAAAATAATAATTACGGATAAGGGCCGAATGTTCCAGTCGAACGAATTCTCGTCATGGATAAACGACCCGGGGTGCGACCTACACTACATGACGCCGGAGATGCATCATGCCAATAGGCAGGTAGAAAGGTACGTGAGAACGGTTCTAAACATGCTTCGTATCGAAACCAATCACAACAATGCGTCATGGTCTGATACATTGTGGAAGCTGCAACTTATCCTGAACATAACCACTATTTAACCAAACATAAAACCACACAAAATTCGCCTCTTAACTTGCTCATTGGTACAAGCGCGACGACTCCCATCATCCGTGCACTAGTACGTGATATCGCAGCTGAAAACTCCACACCCAACCGAGAAACTCTGCGAGAAATCACCAGGGAACGGGCTCGCCGGACACTCAGGGAGAATCAAGTGGATCAAGATGAACGAGTGAATCGGCTGCGACAACCACCTCGAAAGTTTTATATTAATGATCTTTTTTTTGTCATCAAATTTTCACAGTCTACGGGGAAACTCGATCCTGGCATGCGTGGTCCATATAAAGTGACCAAAGTGCTGCCAAGTGGGCGCTATGAGCTGAAGCTGCTCAGCGGCAGCTACGGCAAGACCACGCAGGCTGCAGTGCAACACATGGTGCTGTGGCGAGGCGAGTGGTGCCCAGAGACTTGCGCGGCGTTCTTCGAACGTAAGCATTGGTACTAACTCACTATCACAGTCGTACCCCTTCCTTCACGATTTAAATGTTGACCGTTTCTTTTAGTGACTATCAACATTCAATAAACTAAATTGAAGTTGCACAAAACTTAACGTATCTGCTATAATCGAGACGAAAAGGGGTGTTTAGTTAGAGTTAGTGTGTTATGTCCCGTGTCGTCAATCGATTGTCGGGTATGGACACTATGGACGTTGGCGCCTGTCGTCAAGTCGTCCTAGCGTTGACATCAATATGTCAAGTCGCTGTAGCGTTGGCATTCATTTGTCAAGTCGCACTGGCGTTGGCGTTTATAAGCCAAGTCGCCTTAGCGTTGGTACGTTAACCAAGTCGCTTTAGCGTTGATACGTTAACTAAGTCGCAAGCGTTGGTACGTTAACCAAGTCGCAGGCGTTGGTACGTTAACCAAGTCGCAAGCGTTGTTACGTTAACCAAGTCGCATTTTCTGTTTGTATTAACGTGGAGAGACTGCTTAGTCTTTTTGCTTCATGTTTGAGAAAATAATGTTTGTGAGGAATAGATGCGTTTATAAGATGAAGGATGAATTGATTGAACGTTGTTTAAAAGAGAAAAGTGTGAAAGGGAGTGTTAGATGTGCTGTATTAATAACAGATACTGTTGTTCAATTGCACTTTCTAATAGATGAAGAACCTGAAGATGCGGAACCCAGCGAGACGTCTACAAGAACTGAAGTCGGGCTATCCATGCCTTCCTTGGACCCCGAAGCTGGACCATCGACCGTTGATGCTGCTGGACCTAGCGGCACAACAAGAGAGGAGCGCGTCGAGGACGACTCTTCATCAGGAGAGGCCGTATAAGCAGCCATCCCTACCAAGCTGCCCTCGCCCCGCCAGTCGGCTATAAAAGCGAGAGCGCTGGCGCACGCGGCTCACTTTTCCTTGGGCGTGCGAGCGAGGCTGTCACTCTGAGTTGCTGTCTATCGGTTGTCTTCACTTGGTGATATTCATTTATTTCGTTATTTTTATGTGTCTTCTTATTTTTATTGAGATTTGTTTCGTTTTCCAAAGTGTAAAATATTTTGTTGAAAATTAAAGATTGTGAATTAGCTAAGTTTTGTTTTTTTAATTAAAATACCACTCCAGCCGGCCTAGCATGAGCGGCTTATAACGCGCGATATGATATGGTACGGCAAGTTGTCTTGCTTACCCCACTAAGGTGTAAGCAAGACGGTATGCCGTACCATATCATATCGCGCGTTATAAGCCGCTCATGCTAGGCCGGCTGGTCTTAGGTATAATATTGTATTACTTCTCAAACTAATAATCCTACTCATTTCGCAAATGGGATGGGAAAGCTGAGATGGATGTATGAAATAACGCGCATGGATAAAACTACGAGTTGGAACTCGTTGAAAGTCGAACCGCAACTGCAAGCGACATGACGCCGCGCCATATTAGTTTCTAGTTGATGTTTCTTTCTTTGTTTTGTATGAAACCGAGCGTCGACGCTTGCAATTGACGTCCGGCGCCCGGTTCGAACCGATACCTACCCTAAGTTTAAGGCGATGATTCCCGACCGAAATAGGCACGCTAACGCTTGCTTGGCCGCGCGCGATACACTTCACGCGGACGCAG
Organism: Crambus lathoniellus; assembly: GCA_949710035.1. NCBI lineage: Eukaryota > Metazoa > Arthropoda > Insecta > Lepidoptera > Crambidae > Crambus > Crambus lathoniellus. The sequence continues at coordinate 10,011,540 of OX453309.1, read as the reverse complement.
CGGCAGCCGGCAGTGAACTGTGAACTCGCGAGCGCCCCGCGAATCGATAATCACTTAAAATTCAATAAAAAATTAAATAAAAAAAAACAACTTATGACGGCCGGAATCCCTCGGCTATTCAAAGACAATTATTATTTTCGTATAACCAAGCATGTTCTTTTATAATGAAGTCTGTAGAGTGAACTACGTTATCCCGAATTTAACGCGAGCCTAGACGCGGGCAAAAGCTAGTATGTAGTAAGTACTAAACAAAACCTCTGATCAATTTTCGACGTAATTTTACCCGGCCTTATTGCTTTCTTTTTAACCGACTTCAAAAATTGATTACAAGTTATTTAGCCAAAAATGCCTTATTACTTAAATCGAATGGAATATTGAGGATAACGGTACCTACTAAATATTAAATTAGCATCGAGAAATTTGACCTTTAAGAAGTGGACTGTACAAAATATTGAAGAAAAAATGATTATTTTAAGTAGAATCACATACGAGATACGCATATAAAGTATATGTAAACAACTTGACATTATTTCTTTCCAGTAATGAGGTTATTTTAATTTATTTCTTACGCAAAACGTGTTACTTGAAGTAAAGTAAAGTCAAGTAAAGTTAACGAGTCCGTAATTGGCAGTAAAAAGCTTACATTCGTTACTAGTATAACATAATCACTTCAAATGTAATATATATATTGTTAGCGGGAAAGTGATACGCGTAGATGGCGCGCAGGTGCTCGCAGAGGGCGCTCGAGTGCACGCAGATGGCGCGCGGATAACGCGATGGCTCGCGCACTATAAAACCGGCTGCAGAGCTCTTGCGGGGCTTTTTCTCTCTTCTGCATCGGGTCGCCGAGGTGTCGACAATCTACCATCAGCTTCTGTCCATTTGTTCCTTGTAAAAGTGCCTACTCTTTGTTAGTTTCGGAATTCGGTTAAAATCTGATTGTACGTTTTAGTTGAAGTTAGTTTCTAACAAAATTGTTGGTTTTTGTGAATAAATTTGTATGTTACCGTTCATTTTTCTTATCAATCCCTACTGATTCCTAAAATCAGAAGTGGGATAGGACTCGCGTGTTTTGTGCCTTGATGTGCTTTGGTTCCTTTCCTGGCGCAAGTAAATTGAGTGGGCAGTTTTACATTTTTATTTTTTTGCATACATTCGTATGTGGTTCTAACGATTTTCTTTTGAACCGTGTCGTGTGTATTCTTGTGTTCGGATACTAACGTAAGTACGTAGTTGAATAATGTTGGTGAACATTCTGGTAAGTTTTTACAAAACTACCCCCATTTTCTTTTTTTTTCGCAAGAGGAATAGTTTTTCTTTGTTTCAACGTTATGAAGTGCTTTATCTAGCAGCATTTAGCTATTGATTGTGATTTTTTGCTTGATTTTTAATACTGTCATAGCATAAAAATAGTTGCGGTCCATATATTTTTATTTAAATTTTTTGTTTTCTTTCTCGTATCTTTGCTTAAAGTAACGTACGTACCTAAATCCGGCTACTTTTTAAAGTTCTTATTCATGCCAAATCATAGCCAGCAAAGTAGAAGCCGGTCAAGACATAGAGGATCTAGATCGCGATCCAAAAATACGCGAAGGCGTCATGATTCAGCACGAAATGAACTACAACAACAAAATATGCAGCTCATTCTAGATCGTCTCTAATCATTGGAGTATCAGCGCGGCAGCCTTCACCCCAGGCGAACGGTGCGTTCGCCTGTGGGTCCTCTTCAGCGGTGCTCCTGCACCATGAAGGTGTAGACGGTGCGCAGCGGAAACGACACCGCAGATCCCAGTTTGCTACCTGGGATGGCGCGCATATGGCGCTCAGACAGCGCGATTACAGCGAGCGCGTAGGTGGCGCGCAGACGGCGCGTTTATTGCGCACGTCTGTTGTGCAGGCGGCGCGCTGGTGCATGCTATCGGCGTGCTGGTGCACACTATCGGCGCGAACGGCGCACTGGTGCACCCTATCGGCGCGCTGAGGCACGCTGTCGACGCGAGCGGCGCGCGGCGGATGGCGCGCTGGTGCACGCTATCGGCGCACTGGTGCACACTATCGGTGCGGATGGCGCGCTGGTGCACGCTTCGGCGTGGATGGCGCGCTGGTGCACGCTGCGGCGCGCGGCGGATGGCGTGCTGGTGCAGGCTATCGGCGCACTGGTGCACACTATCGGCGCGAACGGCGTGCTGGTGCATGTTATCGGCGCGCTGGTGCACCTATCGGCGCGAGCGCCACGCGGCAGATGGCACGCTGGTGCACGCTGTCGGCGCGAGTGGCGCGCGGCGGATGGCGCGCTGGTGCACGCTGTTGGCGCGAGCGGCGCACAGCAGACAGCGCGTGGTGCACGGTGCGCGGAAGACGGCGCGCAGCAGACAGCGCGCAGCAGGCAGCGCGGGTGCGCGCAGACGGCGCGCTAATGGCGCACAGATGCGAGTGGGTGCGCACAGACGGCGCGCTGATGCCGCACGAGTGCGCGCAGATGGCGCGCGACAACGGACAGTCAGCGCGCAGCAGACGGTGCGCAAGTGTGCGCAGATGGCGCGGGTGCGCTTAGACAGCGTGCTAATGGCGCCCGGGTCTGGCACGCAAGTGACGCGCTGGTGCGCGCTGACGATGCGCTGATGCGCGCTGACGACGCGCGGGTGCGCGCCAGCGGCGTGCAGACGGCACGCTGGTGCGCGCAGACGGCGCACAGCCACACAGACGGCACATGGGCGCGCGCAGGTGACGCGCTGGTGCGCGCAGACGGCGCGCAGCCACACGGACGGCGCATGGGCGCGCGCAGGTGACGCGTTGTGCGCGCAGACGGCGCGTGGGCGCGCGCAGGTGACGCGCTGATGCGCGCTGACGACGCGCTGCTGGTGCGTGCAGACAGCGCGCAGCCACACAGACGGCGCGTGGGGGCGCGCTGGTGCGCGCTGACGACGCGCGGGTGCGCGCTAGCGGCGCGCAGACGGCGCGCTAGCAGCGTGCGGACGGCACGCTATCGGCGCGCTGGTGCAGCTATCGGCGCGAACTGCGAGCGCTAGTGCGCTCGGGTGGCGCGCGGACGGCGCGCATACGTCGCGCGGCGGTCGGCGCGAGCGGCGCGCAGCAGATGGCGCGCTAGTGCGCGCTCACGACGCGCGGGTGCGCGCTAACGGCGTGCAGACGGCACGCAGCAGACGGCGCGCAGCAGATGACGATGCGCTGGTGCGCGCAGACGGCGCGCAGCCACACAGACGGCGCATGGGCGCGCGCAGGTGACGCGCTGGTGCGCGCAGACGGCGCGCAGCCACACGGACGGCGCATGGGCGCGCGCAGGTGACGCGTTGTGCGCGCAGACGGCGCGTGGGCGCGCGCAGGTGACGCGCTGACGACGCGCTGCTGGTGCGTGCAGACAGCGCGCAGCCACACAGACGGCGCGTGGGGGCGCGCTGGTGCACGCTGACGGCGCGCGGGTGCGCGCTAACGGCGTGCAGACGGCACGCAGCAGACGGCGCGCAGCAGATGGCGCGTTGGTGCGCGCTGACAACGGCGCGAGCGATGCGCAGCAGATGGCGCGCTGGTGCACGCTGACGACGCGCGGGTGCGCGCTAACGGCGTGCAGACGGCGCGCAGCAGATGGTGCGCTGGTGCACGCTGACGACGCGCGGGTGCGCGCTAACGGCGCGAGCGGCGCGCAGCAGATGGCGCGCAGCTGATGGCGCGCAGCAGATGGCGCGCTGGTGCGTGCAGACGACGCGCGGGTGCGCGCTTACGGCGCGCACGCAGATGGCGCGCAGGCGGCGTGCTCACAGACAGCGCGCTAACGGCGCACGGGTCTGGCGCACAGACGGCTCGTAGACAGCGCGCTTATGGCGCGCGCACTATGGGAATGGACTCCTGATACGTGCGCTATGTACTTCGATAGTGAGTTTGGTAGTGCGGGCCGCAAAAATAGCTAACGTCGTGCTTCCTTCTTGTCGGTGCTGCTGCCTGTGTAGACCTCAAGAATAGCTAACGTCGTGCTTCCTTCTTGTTGGTGTGTGGGCCTCAAGGATAGCTAACGTCGTGCTTCCTCCTTGCTGGTACCTGTGGGACAGGAAATATGCTAACGTCGTGCCTATGTTTCCTGTCGACCGAGATAGCTAACGTCGTGCTTCCTCTCTGGTCTTTGTAGTTGCAGCCATGCTAACGTATTGCCTAGGGCTCAACATTTATTGTGAACTCTTTAGCACATTGCTAAAATTGTGAACTCTTTAGCACATTGCTAAAGAGGTGGTTACAGGTGTTTTAAGAACTCTTTAGAACATTGCTAAAATTGTGAACTCTTTAGCACATTGCTAAAGAGGTGGTTACAGGTGTTTTAAGTTAGTGCTTTCTGTTAATAGGCGCTGACGAAAATGAGGAGTCTACGCCTGAGCAAACTGCCGAGAGATGCGACGTGTCTACCGAGAACCCGATGCCTGAGCCTCTGCAGTGGTTCAGCTTCAAGTAGAAGAGAACGAGGACGTCCTCAAGTCAGGAGAGGCCGTGTTAGCGGGAAAGTGATACGCGTAGATGGCGCGCAGGTGCTCGCAGAGGGCGCTCGAGTGCACGCAGATGGCGCGCGGATAACGCGATGGCTCGCGCACTATAAAACCGGCTGCAGAGCTCTTGCGGGGCTTTTTCTCTCTTCTGCATCGGGTCGCCGAGGTGTCGACAATCTACCATCAGCTTCTGTCCATTTGTTCCTTGTAAAAGTGCCTACTCTTTGTTAGTTTCGGAATTCGGTTAAAATCTGATTGTACGTTTTAGTTGAAGTTAGTTTCTAACAAAATTGTTGGTTTTTGTGAATAAATTTGTATGTTACCGTTCATTTTTCTTATCAATCCCTACTGATTCCTAAAAATATATATAGTGTCTTATGCATTGGACAGTTACGGTCTAACGTATAAAACACATATTGAAAAAATAGAAGCTTTACAAATAAGGTTCTTAAAACTATTGGTCAATAATAAAACTAAAAACAATTGCAAAACCAACTATTATCAATTGTTCAAAATTTGCAACGTATTACCCGCTAGTGTTAAACATAAGTATCTTTTACTGTTGAACAATTACGAACTTCGTGAGCATTTGACACTGCTGCGTCATGGCCATGGCCAGGTCACTAGAGCTGTGTCTCAAAACAGATACGTTGTACCTAGAATTGCTAATATGTACGGCGACAGAACTTTATCCAAAAGAATACCTTATACTCTTAATACGTTACCTTCTGAAGTCCTGAACAGTAGCAGTAGGAAAATATTTTCTAAAAAACTTAAAAAAAATTTGACCTCAAATCTTCCATGATCAATTGTATTGTAGCATCACTAGATTTCTATTGTATTTAATCAATAATAAATAAGTGTTAAACTAATTATAATTTATTGTAAAACAAATACACTGAGTGTCACTATGTACTCGCAGTCAAACCTTTTAAAAGGTTTTGCGAGACCTTTGTATACCATTGATGTATCTATGTTTGTAAAAATAAATAAATAATAAAAAAAAAGCGTTGTCGGAACAAAAACCGATAAATCACATTTGTGTTTTTTGTGGAAACATGTTAAAAACACGCCAAGTTCATGGTTTTCTAATTAGAGTTAAACGAAATATACCTATCAATTTATTGGTGTTAGCATCACTGTTTGAAAACCTAAATTCTGCATACGTAACTGTAATACTCCTGTTGAGTTATAAAAACAAGAAAATGGATATATCGGTTATTGACCAAACCAACTGGATAAAACACTGTAGGATATATAGGTAGGTATATGTGTATATTTCGGTGTACACTAATATATCCTACAATTGTTTATGGTTTTGTCATGAGAAACTCAAAATATGATAATATATAGATTTTTGACAGAATCAAAAAAGTCAACAATGAAAAATGTTAGGAATTTATCGGTATTCTGTTCCGATCGTCATACGATTGGTGTAATTATCGGTTTATGTTCAGATTCGGGTATTTTGGGGCCAGGGGGGCAATTGCGTAAGGTAAGCAGTTTTCGACCAGGTTAGTTACGTAAACCACAGAGCAAGATATGTACGAGAACATCCAATTGCCATCATAAAAAAAATATTCAAAGTGTGATGATTTATTAGTTCTTGTTCCGACGTTTCCCCAAAATAGGGTATTTTAAATTATGGATTACTCGCAAATCACATGTACTTAAAATTTGGAAAAAATGTATGTTATTTTACTGTTATTTATCTAGTGCTTCCGGCCGTTTTTTTTCGATTGGTGATATTTTACTGTGTCAAATAAAATCCCAAACATCCGTCTAATAATAATTCAAATATCATATTACTTGCAGTATACTTGGTTTTAGTTAATGAAAAACATATGAAAATAATTGTCTTTGAATAGCCGAGGGATTCCGGCCGTCATTTTTTTTTTTATTATTTTAATTTTAATTGAATTTTAAGTGATTTTCGATACGCGGGGCGCTCGCGAGTTCACAGTTCACTGCCGGCTGCCGCTGGGTCCGCGCGAAGTGTATAGAGCGCGGCCGAGCAAGCGTGTGCGTGCGGATCCTCGGGATTCCTCGCCTTAATGCTATAAGCATTTTTTCCTGAAACACAGGGAATCCTAGTTCAGGCTCGTTATTATTATTAACTAGCTTTCCACAGTTTTTTACAATTCAGCAGCTCATTACTTGATTATTAATCAACATTTTGTTTTTTTTTTATATAAGTGACGTCACATGCCTGTAGGGCTCTCCTTGTCTAATTAGAAAGCTTGATGATCTATATCTCTGAAAATATTCAACTTATTTTATTGGTCGCGCTCGCTCAAATAATAACTATTAATTACTTAAATAATAAAATATTCATTTATTCACTTGAACATAATAAATATGTCAACATTTTCCAAACGCCCATTCAACACATTTTACAAGCTTTTATTTAACTTGCAGTGTATGTATGCATGTCCGTTCGTCAAATCTTGCGAGCTAAATTTGACCCACTTACCAATGTCCGATCGAGCTGAAATTTGGAATTCACCTTTAGTTCCGATGACAATGCAATTAAATATATAATCAGTATAGTTATCAATTCAGAATTCTTGCAAATTTTCAAGTACTATATTCTTGTTTTGTTGTGATGGTTACTTGACACTTTGTCAATGTAGGTAGGTACCATAAAGTTATAATCAGCGAGCATTCAGCGAGCGCAATCTTCATAGAGTGCGTGTCAGATAACTCTGCGACTGGGGCGTTTATGGCGCTAGTTACAGTACATTATTTTGTTCTAAGCTTATGGAAAATATTAGTATTCGATTTTGACCCCGCGCAGACTTATCTGGCGCACTCTCTAAATTCAACTAGTAATAGAACACACGTCCCAACCCGACAGCCGATTTGAATTGGTTATTTGAGAAAGAACATGAGTCCATGTCACATAATTTCTATGGAGACAAAAAAACAGTCTGTTTGAAAAGTATGCTATAATATACTATTTACATAAATTTGAGATTATCAATAGAATATTTTATAACGAGGGACTAAACGAAGCCATTATATACCAGAGGTGGTTTGGCTCCCGAGCGTGCGAGGGAGTCAATGAAACCGAGGGTATATTAAGTTGGCGTTTAGTCTCGAGGTGCAAACTGTACTTTTCACTTCGAGTGCGAGAAAACTAGTCAATTTAGTACAAAAACATTTAACAAATTCTGACATTTTCGCGGTCAGTAGTAGTAGTAGTAAAAATATTCGCCCTTTTGTAGGACAGGCCAAGACATTTAGCCATACTGCCAATTATTGAGTATTATTTAATTATTATAGTTTCTTATGTTTTCATAAGAATGTAGGTGTGTTACATTCCAGTGCTCCTTGGAGTTTTTGGCGTCAAGTGTGTCAAGCCAACCTTCTCGATAACTCTTGCTGAGGTTACACCACACCAAGAATTATCGAGAACACCACACCACTATAATAAAACACTCGGCATCACTTTACCGAGATAGCGCCTATTTTAATCATTCTACATATCGTTCAGTTGCGTAGACACTTGGGGCACAAAAACCACACCTATCTTGAGTCACAAAATCCACTATGAAACAAATTGCGATTAATTAAAATATCCACTCAACCTAACCCGCCAAAATGGCGCCAAAAACTCGCAGTAAGTTTTTTCCGCTAAACCAGTCATAAATTGACAATTTAAAACACATGGCGCCACCTTCCTTGCGGAAAAACCATGAAACAAAAAACATCTTAACATTTTCGCAATGAAGATGGTCCACACTTCACAATTAATAGTATATTCACTGGCTGTTTGAGTTTATCTAATGTCACATGAAGGAAATTAAAAAAGTAATTACATTTTACTCCCTAGGGACTAAAGTGGTTATTTAGTCCCGCTTCGTAGGGCTATATTTGCGTACTTTTAGAGCATGAGAAGTGAAAATTATTATTATTTATATTTAAACATTAATTTAAAGTCCCTGGACTTAGGCTTTTTCTCAATTACTTTAAAAAATGACATTTAATTAAAAATGAAGTTTCCCTGTCAGTTACAGGCTACTCAAAATGGTTTTGAAGAATTTTTCGTCATTCTTTTATGACAGGTACCGTTCAATTTTTTTCAAATCCAAGACCTTTTTTTGTTAATAGGTCTTTTTCTTTACGAGCCCGTTGCATTGCATTGGCAAATCCAGGTGATTTCTGTGGGTATTTGATAAGAAAAAGTGATGTGATACAAGGCCTTGTTCAGTGATGTGATACAAAGCCTTGGCCAAGACCAGATTTGGTGTAGCTTTTTGATTTTTTGATTTGATTTAATTTTGATTTGGTACGAACGTGTGTAGCACGGATTATATTTGCTTTACAGCAAAGTTCGTCCGCACCAAATCGGCGGTTAGGTCTGGTCTGGACGTGTGTAGCGGCTATAAGAACGAACGAACTATAAAAAAAGGAAAAAACGCGAAGTTGCTATATTCAGACCCTATGTGTCACTTTGCACATAAATAGTTCACTAAAGTCAACGACAGATGGCTCCAAGTTAATACAACCATAGTCTACCTACAGAAAAGAAAAAACCTTTTTTTCTTTATGTACTATGTTTATCAACTTTGATAGAAACTTAAATGTGTCTTGTTCTTTAGTATTTATTTTTGAAATGCGTACTAAAATTTACAACTGAAAATCAGCGTTTGCTTGCGTTGCAAGACAAGTAATATGACGCTGAGCTGCGACCATTGAGTACTGCTGCGGCACGGCACACACACATTTTTATTTTGAACTTTTTGTCTTATTGGGTCTAATTTGTGTTTTCTATTCTTGTTCGTAATACAGTGCTTCCTTCTCTTATACCTATGTGAATATGCCTTGTATTTAATGAATATGTGTGTCTGTAGTAAGAATCTACAATCTCTATTTGGTGGTAAAATATATTTGTGTGTTTGCAGACTTGATGCAGTTGAAGAGCTAGACTGTAATAAATTAACTGGCAAACGACCATGCAATAATTATGCATCAAATGAAATGAAGCAACTTAGAAACACGTCCAATAATAACTAAAAATACAAAAATAAATTATATTAAAAAAACCTTTTATTTAAAATCAAGCTTTTATTCAAATGTCCTAAAAAGAATAAAATAAACTTTGTATCAAGTCAAATCCAACAAATTATTGTTTTAAAAACTTGTCGCGAGATTTTATTGTTACTAGGCTTGCACTAAACACAAATGCTTTAAATTTGACATATGAAATTAAATAAAGCGACAAGCTTTTAAAACATATAAATTGTTTAATGTAATAAATTTGTTGGATTTGACTTGATACAAAGTTTATTTTATTCTTTTTAGGACATTTGAATAAAAGCTTGATTTTAAATAAAAGGTTTTTTTAATATATTTTTTCTGATAAGAAGAACATGCGCAATAAACTTACCAGCGTTTTCTTAGGAAACGTAACGACATAAGTAAAAAACCTTTATCGTTACTAATTACTACAATCCTACTTCCTACTAATATTATAAATGTGAAAGTTTAGATGTTTGGATGTCTGGATGTTTGTATGTTTGTTACTCAATCACGCCAAAACGGCTAAACGGATTTGGGTGAAATTTGGAACACACATACTTTGTAGCCTGGAGAAGAACATAGGCTACTTTTTATCCCGAAAAAACATCACATTCCCGCGGGATAACGTCGTGTAGTCCACGCGGGCGAAGCCCCGGGCGGATAGCTAGTAATTCAATAAAGCTGAAGAACGTGAAAAGCTGAGGAGCCCGTGGCGCAGTGGTTAGCGCGCTCGGTCTGAGCATCGTTGAGGTTAAGCAATTTTCGTAATGGTCGGTCACGGGATGGGTGACCAACAGGTTTTTTAATCTACAACGGGGTAACACTTAGCCTTCATCACACCTGATGTTAAGTGGTGATAAGGCTGAAGGTGGAAGCGCACTACTCCCGGAGTCCTCAATCACTGAGGAACTGGCTAGGTATTTAGAGCTCCTCCGTGTTTCAAAAAGCGCGTTAAACCGTTGGTCCCGGCTTTTTTGTTGTCGTTAATACCCACCAATCCGCATGGAGCCCGTGTAAAGCGTCGTTCAAGGCCCATTCTCCTTATCCATCCATTTAAGGGAGGCCTGTGCCCCAGCAGTGGATAAGTATATTAAATAATAAATAAATAATAAATATTTTCTTACAATCACACCAATTATCTAAGCCCGTAGTTAATTTCTTAAGAAACTGTGTCTACGTGAACTTGATAACGGATAAATAATTACTTAAATACTTTTTGTTTGTAAATACATACTTAATATACATAGAAAACACCCAGACCAAGACAAATAGACATGTTCATGCACACAAATATTTGTCTTGTTCGGGAATCGAACCCGAGACCTCTGGCGCAGAAGGCAGGTAGGGTAGTTTACCCCTGCGCTAAATCGGTCGTCAAATATTGTATGGCTGATGATGATGATGAAGTGAGAGAGTTTTTTTGCAACTACCACAACCTACTGATATCTGGAACCGAGTAGAAGGCTTTATATAGAACTTTGATTTAAATTGGATGTGATTCTTCGGAAAATAAGTTCGCAGGAGTCGCGGGCAGCTGCTAACCCTGCTAATATTATAAATGTGAAAGTTTAGATGTTTGGATGTTTAGATGTTTGGATGTTTGTATGTTTGTTACTCAATCACGCCAAAACAGCTAAACGGATCTAGCTAGTTCTACATAAACCACATAAGTAAAATAAGAAACGCAGAAAGAATTTTGAATTCTCTCGTCAAACATTTCAGTTTTGCCATAAGACGCTTATGACGTGCGTCATAACGAAATTTCGCATGCTGTCTACGTAGTGGCAGGGCGCCAATAATGTATACGTATACCGTATATACATCCGGTACGTATAAGTACCGGTACTTGCGTTCCGCCCACGATATCCGCTTGTCATTTATATCGCCTGCCATAAGGATCAGAATAGTTGGCGTGAGATAATTATGAATATGGACATAAACTTCAAATGAAAAACCGCCTTCAAAAAATCACATCAAAAAAGTAAGAAATAATTCCTCACCAAATAAATAACGTAAGTACTTTGAAGTTTTATTTTTTTATAAAAATAATTTTTTTTTATAAAAATAATTTTTATATTAAATGGGAATCGAACCCGGGACCTCTTGGTCTGAAATCGGTGGTGTGAACCACTAGACCACAGAGACGGTTACAGCACAACATTGTGAAAATTCAAAACAGTATTAAACTACAAATTAAATACCATAAATTACAACATTACAAAAGAAAAACACAACATTACATTATGAATGAATGATGAATGAATCAATGAATGAATGAATGAATGATGAATGAATGAAAAATTAGAACATCTTTAACAACCGCAAAGATATGAAAAAAAAATGTGGTGCATTCCCACACTGTCTGAAGGTACTCATGGTGATCATGACTTGACATGACATGACATCGTGACTTTAGTGCCTGATAAATATCCGTCGTTGATGCTCAAACTTTTATGATTTCTAGCGAAACCCATTTAGAGTCCGCGCCACATAACTTGGGATTAGTCAGAGAGCTTATTATGTGCCGTGTAGTGCCAGCACATAAATAGAATAGCACTACCCCCTCTCTTCCCGTGGGTGTCGTAAGAGGCGACAAAGGGAAAACTGCCATCAGGAGATGGGCAGCAGCGTCTCCAGGCTTCAACAGGCTATACTGCGATCGCCAACCCGCCTGCCAAGCGTGGCGATTATGGCAAACCCCCCCTGAATGCTTAAATTTTAACTGATGGCCGTTGGGGCGGAAAGGTTCTCGAATGGCGACCGCGTACCGAACGACGTTCCGTGGGCAGGCCCCCTACAAGGTGGACCGACGATCTGGTCAAGGTCGCGGGAAGCCGCTGGATGCGGGCAGCGCAGGACCGATCGTTGTGGAGATCCTTGGGGGAGGCCTATGCCCAGCAGTGGGCGTCGTTCGGCTGACATGTTGATGATGAGTCAGAGAGCGCTGATCGTCATGGTCAGTCGAAAAAATAAGCCTTATTTCCGTGGCATAATTTTAGATCCAGATATTGGCACACGCCAAGTTATATTGCGCGTAGGTACTCTATTACAAAGTCCTAATCAAATATGTCAAAATATCGCAAAATGTCACAATGTTTATTGCCAAACGCCTCCGAAACGGCTTGACCGATTTTTAGGTAAGTTTTTGTGTAAATTTCTGAGAATCGCTTGAAGGCTATTTTTATTCCGAAATTCCACGGAAGCGAAAGCCCCGCGGTGTGCCCGCGGGACGCAGCTAGTTGCTTTTTTAACCGACTTCTAAATCAAAAAGGAGGAGGTTCTCTATTCGTCTGTATGTATGTTTTTTTTTTTTTTTTTTATTTTTTTATGTATGTCCACCGATTACTCGAAAACGGCTGAACCGATTGAAATGGTTCAAACGTTATTACATCAGGTTGGTTTCCAAGTTGGTCCCATTTTTTGAAATTTTGAAATCGGTTCAGTAGTTTTCAGGAAATCTTGAAAATACTGTCGTTTTCGTTACCACGTTATGTGAATTTAATACGTATCTTTAGGCATAACTCCTTTGTTTATAAACCGATTTAGATGATTCTTGTTTTGTTAAAAAGGGGATACCTCAAGGTATTTTAACCGACTTCGAAAAGGGAGGTTTTGAGTTTGATCACATACCTATTTACCAGAAAACACGTAAATTGCCTGCACGATGCACTAAAAAGAGTGAAATAAAAATTATTTTTATAAAAAAATAAAACCGCCTTAAAAAAAACCACATCAAAAAAGCAAGAAATAATTCCTCACCAAATAAATAACGTAAGTACTTTGAAGTCGGGCGGGTTTTAACAAAAACAACAAGAAATTGTACATGTTTCACGCCCGACTTCAAAGTACTTACGTTATTTATTTGGTGAGGAATTATTTCTTACTTTTTTGATGTGGTTTTTTTGAAGGCGGTTTTATTTTTTTATAAAAATAATTCATTAGCATAACGATATCAGCCAATTCAATTTCCTGCGTTCTCATCGTTGGTACTTTATTTTATTAAATAGTAGCGGATCCTCGCGGTTTCGCCCTCGTGGTACTCGTTCCCGTGGGAATATCGGGATAAAATATAGCCTTTGTCACTCGGGAAGAATGTAGCTTTCTAATGGTCAAAGAATTTTCTAAATCGGTCCAGTAGTTTCGGAGCCTATTCGATGCAAACAAATAATATTAGTATAGATAGATAGTAGACTAGTATAGTATTATATTATCTGTGATAGTAGGTATAGAAAATCTGTTTATGAATCTTTCGAGAAATCTAATTTTCGATTAGATTAAATGAAATGTGATATATTTTTGTGGTATTCAATGAAATTGTGGGTAATATAATATTTAATAATAACAGATAGATAATTATATTTAGGCCATAGTAATAATGAGGAAAATGTGGTAGGTAATCATAATCATGGCATCACAATTTCGGAACTGCAGTATTATCATGTTTTTTATGTCATTAATAACTACATAAACTATTTTAATAATAAAATTAATATAACTTCCATAGAATTAATAGATTTTAATAGATTTTTGATTTTTTGATTTTTTTGAATAGATTCCATAGAAAAGGTACCTAGTTATACATAAAAAATATAGGACACCATCATATACATTTCTCTGGAGCCAATGTACAGGAATGATGGAGCAGGTAGCTTATACACCTGTGTTATGGCAATTGGAAACCATAAGGGGTGCTACCATATACACCCAGAAACGAATAACATTGCAAAGTTCGTTCTCAACATTTACCCGACAAGGAGTCGAACCCGGAATGTCAGAGATCGCGGCTCCTTGGAAACCGGTGCGTTCGTCAATTAATCAAAACTGAAGAGGTTGTTTATTTGTCTGAACCCTTTAATCTTTTGAGCTAATGCTAATATTACACGGTTGAAAGGCGCAGAAATACAGGCGCACATGAATGATTCACTTTTATGTTTACATTGTTCAATTTGGTTGCTTCATCCAAATTGAAAGGCAAAAGTGAGCTGTGTATTTCCGCCATTAGTTCCTGTTATTGCTTTATACGATATTTCAAATTAAACTCCAATACATAATCCAAATTTAAATCGACAAATTAAAGTAGCGTGCAGCCGCAAGTAAAGATATTCTGTTAATTTAATGTTTAACTCGTCAAGACATTGCGTAAGAAAAGTGAATTTGAAGAAGTCGTAAGGACCTACCTACACCAAATGATGTAAGTAATGAAAATTTTAGCCCAAATCGAACAAAGAACTGCTTATCTCAAGATTCCAAACTTTTCGACGTAACTTTGCTACTTTATGTAGCCAAGTTTCAAAGACTAATTTCTCAAAGAAGTAACAATTTGAATGAAAAAAGCGACGCTTTTGTATTCATAGATTTAATCAGATAATTTACTTTGTCGTCGTTTGGATGACAGAATACAAGATAGAGGATAGAAAGAGCATGTCACACATTTAGTACCTACTAAATGAAGCGTTAAATCAACAAAAGCTAGATGCCCTGATAACTATACGACTCGGAAACCTGGTTAAAACAAAACGTTCGCAAGAAACGTACATACATTATCAAAAGAGCATTTGCATTTCGCTTTCGCTATTTCCAAAGCGAAATTATTTCGGTTCTAATCAAAGATCAAAACGAAACGGTTCCTGCTCGAAATACCGATAATTTCGCTCGCTGATTTCGGCTAGCCAATCAGATGCAAGTCGTATAACAGTATGATGCTGGGGCTTCACCTGCGTGACGCCTAACGGCGTTAATAATGCCGGCGGCGGCATGCGCGTCTTAGCGCGCTAATTAAATCACATCAGCGCGCTAAGACATGGCTACAACTGCGTACTATATCAAATAGCGCGCTAATTAATGGCATTAGATGCAGGTGACGCTCAAGCATTACAGAGACTGCAGATGTCCGACCCGACGCGCCCCGACGCGCGACGCCCCGCCCATTTCGATTAACCAGGTTAGTGTACGGCCAGCCAGAGTGCCCGCTCTGGTTGAGCGTGGGGCTTGGTGTCCTGAGTAGCGGCCGGAGCGTCGGCAACCAAATGATGAACGCTGCCCGCCCCGCCCCGCCCGACGCTCAAACAGAGCGGGCAATAACGCTCGCGAATCGATTCCGCTCCGAGCGAGCCGTTTTCAAAAACTGGTTAAGATAGCGGTATTTTGCAAACCGTTCGAAGCCCTGATGACAACGCGAAGAAATTCAAAGTCGTACGAAGGTAAAATGTATGGAGGGTTTGCTGTTTTGAGCAAGCGCTTTCCATGCATGTCTCGTCCACTTACTTACTACTCCTAACATATTTCCTGTATTTTATAGGAATAATAATTCATTTAGGAAAAAATCCAATAAAAGGAGGTAAACCTCCTAATGAAAGAAAATTAATAAATAAATTAATTTCAATTAAATAATTAATGTTTATAAAAAAATAATTGATTTAAGCAAAATATATTAATAATATAAAATAAAAAACATATAATTCTAATTATAAATCAAAACGCCAAAGGCATGGGGCAGAAGCGATGTGATGCTGTTTTTCAAGAAGGGTGATAAAACTCTCTTGTAGAACTATAGACCCATCTCGCTTCTGAGCCATATCTATAAGTTGTTTTCGAGAGTCATTACGAATCGTCTCGCTCGCAGGTTCGACGACTTCCAACCTCCCGAACAAGCCGGGTTCCGGAAAGGCTACAGTACCATAGACCACATTCATACGCTGCGGCAAGTTATACAGAAGACCGAAGAGTATAATTTGCCACTTTGCTTGGCGTTCGTGGACTATGAGAAAGCCTTTGATTCGATTGAGACTTGGGCGGTGCTGCAGTCTCTCCAGAGGTGCCAAATAGACTACAGGTACATCGAGGTGCTGAGGTACTTATACCAAAACGCCACCATGTCGGTCCGATTACAGAACCGGAGCTCTAATCCTATCCAACTACAGCGAGGTGTGAGACAGGGAGATGTCATCTCTCCCAAACTGTTCACAGCTGCGTTGGAGGATATTTTTAAGCTGCTGGACTGGAAAGGATGCGGCATCAACATCAATGGCGAGTACCTAACACACCTACGGTTTGCCGATGATGTAGTTCTTATGGCTGAGACCTTGGAAGACCTGAACACAATGCTCAAAGATCTCGGTAATGCTTCGCAAAGAGTGGGTCTTAAGATGAACATGGACAAGACGAAAATCATGTTCAATGTCCATGTTGCACCCGCTCCAGTTAATGTTGGGAACATTACACTCGAAGTTGTTGACCACTATGTTTACCTAGGACAGACGGTCCAGTTAGGTAAGTCCAACTTTGAGAAAGAGATCTCTCGTCGAATCCAACTCGGATGGGCAGCGTTTGGGAAGCTCCGGCATATATTCGCGTCTGAAATTCCTCAATGTCTCAAGACGAAAGTCTTTGACCAGTGTGTGTTGCCAGTAATGACCTATGGAAGTGAGACGTGGTCTTTTACTATGGGTCTCATAAGAAGGCTCAAAGTCACCCAGCGAGCAATGGAGAGAGCGATGCTTGGTATTTCCCTGCTCGATCGAATCAGAAATGATGAGATCCGCAGGAGAACTAAAACGACCGACATCGCTCGAAGGATTGCATCATTGAAGTGGCAGTGGGCGGGACACATAGCGCGGAGAACTGATGGCCGTTGGGGCGGAAAGGTTCTCGAATGGCGACCGCGTACCGGACGACGTTCCGTGGGCAGGCCCCCTACAAGGTGGACCGACGATCTGGTCAAGGTCGCGGGAAGCCGCTGGATGCGGGCAGCGCAGGACCGATCGTTGTGGAGATCCTTGGGGGAGGCCTATGCCCAGCAGTGGGCGTCGTTCGGCTGACATGATGATGATGATAATTCTAATTATAATTGAAAAAATTCATAAATTTTCATTCCTCCTGGACATAGATAGTCTTGGCTGATCTGGACTGGAAGTCTCTAAATAGGCTTCGGACTCAGGTTGGCCGGAGCAAAGACAACATGTTCCAATGGGGACTCTCGGATGGCTCTAATATGGGTTGTATTTGCGGTGAAACTTAAACGATGTCCCATCTTATAACGTGCCCCGCATGCCCTGAAACCTGCACTCGGGAGGATTTGTGCCACGAATAGTGCAGTAAACGTGGCCAAATTCATGGCCGCAACAATATAGTGAGAGTGTTTGCGATTGAAACGCTAAGAAGAAGATCGTCATTCGGTTCAATCGTGTACCCCTACATTTTGCACTATGTTACCACTTTAATACGAAAGATAAAGGGTTACAATTGTTATAGTTAAAATTGTTAAGCGAAGTACATATTTACATATTTTTTCTTGTAATGTAGTAAAACCTCCAAATACTGTCAAAGATACGCAAAGTCAAAATAGCTCCGGTTTACGGTAGTTAAACAGAGTGAGTTACAAAGGTGTAAACCGATCGGCGGGAATCAAGCACTACTCGCCACTGTATGGTACACTAGACCAAGGTCAACGGTTACAAATTCACAGGCCATAAGGTCCACCTAATGGCAAATTTTCATTTTACTGATTTTGTGGCAACCCAGGACTGTTGAAGATGATGATAAAAAAATACTCACCAGAATTTTCCTTAGAATTCTTGGATATTTCGTAGAATATGCAAGCGTAGCATACGGTGATGATCATCAGAGGCAAGAAGTACATTGCGCAGAGGCAGAATACGTTGTAGGCCAGCTCTTGCCGCTGGTTGGCAAAGGCTTCGAAGGAGACGCACTGCTGGAACTCTGGGACCCGAGGGTGGTGCATCACGCGGAATACCAGACTCTGAAACAAATTTTAATCAAAATCATCATCATCATCATTTCAGCCGTACGACGCCCACTGCTGGGCATAGGCCTCCCCCAAGGATCTCCACAACGATCGGTCCTACGCTGCCCGCATCCAGCGGCTTCCCCCGACCTTGATCAGATCGTTGGTCCACCTTGTAGGGGGGACCTGCCCACGAAACGTCGTCCGGTTCACGGTTGCCATTCGAGAGCCTTTCCGCCCCAACGGCCATCGGTTTTCCGCGCTATGTGTCCTAATGACCCCCCCAAAATGACTCTAATCATAATCAGGCAATTATAATTTATCGTCCCCGTCGCTCAGTGGTTAAGCACTCGCCGGTATAGTGTGAAAGATCACAGGTTCAATTCCGCCGAAACCAGTTGGGAGGTGGATCGATTTTGTCTTGTATTTCAATATAATTTTGTGAAATTTTCATTAAGTGATTGTGTCCAATATTGATTTTTTAGTTTTATTCCTAGATAAACGCAAATGTTGTTATCCAACCCAGTGCAATTACAAATTTTGATGGAAGTATTTGGAATTTCATAGCAAATATGCTACAATACCGGGATGATTAATACGATTGCAATTACAACGCATTCCAAATGGAAAGCCAAATGGATACATAATTATTTGAGTCAGTTGAATTAAAATTTTAAAACAAAATGGGGTTACACAATACCTAAGTTATACCTATAAGTTACAAGGCATTTGGAATTAGATCTGTCTGATCTGATTCTAGTTATCCTAATAATAATTTGGTTAATAGGTAGGTACCTATCATCGTCATCATGTCAGCCGAAAGACGTCCACTGCTGGGCATAGGTCTCCCCCAAGGATCACCACAACGATCGGTCCTGCGCTGCCCGCATCCAGTGGCTTCCCGCGACCTTGACCAGATCATCGGTCCACCTTGAAGGGGGCCTGCCCACGGAACGTCGTCCGGTACGCGGGCGCCATTCGAGAACTTTTCCGCCTCAACGGCCTTCGGTTCTTCGCGCTATGTGTCCCGCCCACTGCCACTTCAATGATGCAATCCTTCGAGCGATGTCGGTCGTTTTAGTTCTCCTGTGGATCTCATCATTTCTGATTCGATCGAGCAGGGAAATACCAAGCATCGCTCTCTCCATTGCTAGCTGGGTGACTTTGAGCCTTCTTATGAGACCCATAGTAAAAGACCACGTCTCACTTCCATAGGTCATTACTGGCAACACACACTGGTCAAAGACTTTCGTCTTGAGTCATTGAGGTATTTCGGACGCGAATATATGCCGGAGCTTCATAATATTAAAGCTATTACAAATATAATAAATAACTAGATGCTCCCGTTCCCAAATTCGTACTAATATTAAAAACAGGAAAGAGTTGATTTTTTGTTTGTATATTTGTAATGGAAAAACTCAAAAAGGACTGAACCGATTTTAAAAATTCTTTCAGCTGTAGAAAGCTACATTATTCCCGAGCGACATAGGCTATATTTTATTCCAATTTTCCCACGGGAACGGGTACCATGTGAATAAAACCGCGAGGAACCACTAGTATCAGATAAAATACAGCATAATTATTTCATTTAAGAATAATAATGCAGCTTTCTATTGGTAAAAGAATTTTCAAAATCGGTGATTCCAGCAATCATTTATTCCAGAGAGTTTAGATAATGCCCTGACTCAAATAGCACAACTGCTTATTATATGTTTTTTTTCTAGGTATGGTGACGTTAGAACTCACGACATATATCAAGTTCCTTTACACAAGGTTTCCTATTTTGAGCTAAGTACATAACAGAGCTTCGAACGCATACCTACTGAAAATACGACATTACAGACACGAAATACCAAACCAACTATCTACACATGTACCTATACATAGCTTAAATTACAACAGACAAAACATAAGTACCTATTTATTTTCAAACAAACATTTAATTGTGATGGAGATTGACCACATCTCTTTTGATATGTGTGGACTTTTGGATGATGTACCCATTTAATGTCGGAATGTGCTCAGAATAAAAATGAACGCCCAATACTTATATTGAACCGCTCTTTAAATTTAAATTGTAAATTCCGCCCCTTGAATAAACATATCATTATTTCAGATACATACTTTATACCCACTATTTACCGCAAACATGGGTCTTAACTCTAAAAATACACATGAAATAAAAATTATTCTTTGGAAAAACGCCTGACGAGCGATGTTTCGATTATTGGTAATACACGATGACACCAGACACTATGAACACTCACCCCTTTATCAATAAACGTGGAAATAAGTTACACCCGATGTAAATCTGTTTTTGTCTCCGACTTCTTCTTAGCGAATAAAAGTCAGCATCAGTTTAAAACTAGGTGCAACTTTGCTCCACGTTTATTAATAAGAAGGTCAGTGCATAAAATCGACTGTCTACGTTTTTCTAGTGGCGCGACACAGTTGTAGTTGTTGTAGCGGTCGATGATTCTCTAAACTTCGATCACCAACTCGCATATGACTTCGCTTTTACTTGTTCGTTACGAATAAATAATCTTGTTCAAATGAAAAATGGCTGTAAATTGACGGCGACGACGGCTGTTGGTAAAATTTTGTAAGTAATCAAGGTCAAGACGACCACAAGTGCAATGAACTTATCATCGATAATCTTTTGATATCATCATCATCATCATTATCATCATCAGCCTATTAACGTGGCGTTGGACATAGGCCTCTCCAAGAGTACGCCATCGATCATATCGAAGCATATCGTACGATATGCTTAGGGGTAATTATAAAAAACTAATTTTAGAAGTTTTCTTAAGTTTTATTCTCAAAGATCTTTTTGAAACTTCGCTTACGGACGAAGGGAGTAGCCGTAAAATGTCGTAGTGCAATTATTTAGCGCTTAAGCCGTGACCGAATAAGGTCAAACTGAAATTGCTCTCATCAATCTTATTAGAAGAGCAGTAAAGTTATTTTGGCGAAAACTTAATCTCGCCAAAATGATTTCCTGGTTCAATCAGTCCTGAATTACGTAGCAAAACTTTTGTGGTTGTTTTTCATGAATTGGTATACATTTAAATGTTAACTGGAACACTATATAACACTGGAAGACACTAGTTTCTATTGAAAACAACTAGTTCCGTAGTTTTTGAGGTTATCCATTACAAACATACAAACAAACAAAGCATCAAATCTTTTTTCGTTATAATATTAGTATAGATACGTGTGATCTCGGACGTATGATATTGGCTGACACTGTAGTTTTTTACTACATTGTTACTTGTTAAAGTTTAAAAAAATAAGTAGGTATAAGTAGGTTAACAAACTGGAAAGCCCTATGTGGGTACTTTTTATTTCGTAAAAGGATTTTGAATTCAATGAATAATGAGCGAAAATTGAAGTTATTCATAAATTAAAGATTATAACCAAAGTTTCTGATTAATCTATGTGGGAAAGAAATAAGAAGAAAATTAATACTTCCAAGAGCAAAAAAGTAGTCTCTTAAAAAAGACAGTTACTTACATTTAGATTAATGACGTCATTTACATTATATCATAAATGGATTAAATAAATGTCATAAATGTTTAAGGCTCGGAATGCTGGGATTCCCTAAAATAGGGTATTTTAAATTATTGTGGATTACTCGCAAATCACAATTACCTTAAATTTGGGAAAAATATATGTTATTTTACAGTTATTTATTTAGTAGGTCTAGGTTTTGAACGAAGCCTACAGTGAGTATGACTAAACCTTATTTCGGCTTTTACAAATTTATTGTTACCTATTGTATGAAAACCGTCTGTCAGAGACATTCGCTTTCACTTAACCTTTTTTAAGTTGATACTGTCGATTCATCACTTTCGCTTTCGAGACCGTTGCTTACCTGAAAGATAAAGGGCACATAAAAGCCATACAACTGAGCTCAGATTACGCTTTAACTATATAGACGACATGCAGATAATCGCGTTACTCCCAGCGCCTTGGCCGAGCTTTGCAATGATATTCCTATAAGCTTCGCGCTACAAGATATTGTGTTTGACAATATCTCGTCGAACCAAAGGCGTGGCGTCAGATCATGGTCATGAATGTTTGTTATTCAATCACGGTGAAACGGGTAAACGAATCTGAATGATATTTGGCCATAGATTAATAACTCTTCGCTTCGCTTACGCTAGATCGATAGTCTTCATACTAAAGCTTCGTCAAAAGTGAAGCAAAAAATCAGATTTATGTGTGTGCGAGCATTACGTGCCTACGTGCGCCGACCAGCCCCGACACGCACACAAACAAAACTTTGATGTTAACAAAACGGGACGTTCGTGTAAAGTCGGGCCAACTGAGCCAAATTGGCTCAGTTTGAATTGCTTCATTTTCTTAGGCCTACTCGGTTTCTAGGCGTTATTATTCTAAGTATTTGGCATACAGACGATCAAGAACAGCACAATCGGCCACTTTTTACCTCGGAATATGTCATTACCAAAGCAGAACATCACCAAGCTGACGCGGGCAAAGTCGCGAGAGAAAGCTAGTTGTTGATATAACATTGCGATCGTGATATGATATCATACGCAATATGGCAAAAAAGTATCAGTTCGCGCCTGCATCCACTTCCAAAGCTCATATGAATGCGCCGAAAAAATCACTCATTAAGGCGAGGATTCCCGACCGAAATAGGCACGCTAACGCTTGCTCGGCCGCGCTCGATACACGTCACGCGGACGCAGCGGCAGCTGGCAGTGAACTGTGAACTCGCGAGCGCCCCGCGAGTCGAAAATCACTTAAAATTCAATTAAAAATTATCTAATAAAAAGTTTAAAAATATGACGGCCGGAATCCCTCGGCTGATCAAAGACAATCATTTTTGTATATTTTTCGTTAACTAAAACCAAGTATACTGCAAGTAATACGATATTTGGATTACGATTAGACGGATGTTTGGGATTTTATTTGATACAGTAAAATATCGCCAATCGAAAAAAACGGCCGGAAGCACTAAATAAATTTATAACTTTAAAATAACATATATTTTTTCCAAGTTTTAAGTACCTACTTGTGATTTGCGAGTAATCCATAATTTAAAATACCCTATTTTGGGGAATCGCAGCCTTAATATGAAAAGTAAGTTCGCATCGCTTGCTAAACCATGTACGTCTTTATTATTAAATTAAAGCAATATTTGTTTGGTGGAGAAACTAAATAAGAGCTGGATGAGAGCATCCGCTGATCTTGCTCGATTGCGTACTCTTGGAGGCCTAAGTCCAACAGTAGACGTTAATAGGCTGATACGGTTATAAATCCGTGCCTGCCTGCCTCTGGCTGGTAAATTGAAATTGCAACGAGTAGCATACCGGGAATACACATGATTCTGCCGTAGCACCGCACTGCATCGTTTCAAGGTAGTTAATCACTACATAGTATAAAACAAAGTCGCTTTCTCTGTCCCTATGTCCCTTTGTATGCTTAAATCTTTGAAACTACGCAACGGATTTTGATGCGTTTTTTTAATAGATAGAGTGATTCAAGAGGAAGGTTTATATGTACTTTTTATCCCGATATTCCCACGGGAACGGGAACCACGCGGGTGAAACCGCGGGCGGCTGCTAGTTTAGATATAAGTAGATAATGCTATGACGACCTCTAAGGCCGAGTGTTGGTATTCAAGGTGTCAGGCGCTTTTCCCGAGGGCCTGAATCTGAGCGATAACTCCTAATCGAGTGAATAAGCGGAGCCGGCGGGGCAAACGAAGTTTCGTTATTCGTTAATTAGAGTAGGGCTTCGGTACGGGAAAATGATGAAAACGAACTTTTATTTATATTTTCTCGTCTTTCGATGTAAGTGTAATATGGATATTCGGTAGGTACCTAATATCTGTCGCTTAGTTTCCAAATGGAATAACACAGGTGTTTAAGCTACCGGAAAAATGCTATACCTGACCATGTTTTTCCTGATATTTTCCTCGCTTCGGCCGGTCTGACTCCGAAGCTTATTTAAAGTTTAGTAATACGGTCCGTATTCTAGAACGACACTTAAGTGGAGATCTCTTCTCAAGTAAGAAAGGGATGCATACATTCATCTCTTGCTAACTATACTTGAGAAGAGATCTCCACTTGAGTGTGGTTCTAGAATACGGGCCTTAAAGTACCATGAGAGTAAATTATTAAAGATTTATTATTCTTCAAAGTGCTATTGCTTTGCCTGTTCATTCATAATCTGTACAACAATAATGTTTGAAAAGAAAACTCACTTCATTGTTACGAAGTGATATCCATTATTGAGTATCTATTGTGCTGTTCTTGTACTTTTGTACCGTCAAATAAGTTTTATCTTTTCTATTATCGAAGCATCGGAAATTCATTGTAAAAAAATCCATTTATGATTTGAATTATTGAGAACATTTTCAGTTGTAATGGTAATGGTATTCGTTTAGTCAAAAGGAATGGGAGAAGAATGGGAATTTATTATTTTAAAAATATACTTTTCTTTAATTCCAGTCATTACCTACTGTGAATTTCAATATCATTATTATTTTAATGGTTCTGCCATTTCTATCGTTTATGCACGAAATACAAAGCCTTTTAAGCTGTCTATCTCTCCGTAACTATACGTCCTAGAAACAAAATTTTAAACATTAAAGAGCTACAAATATGGGCCCATTTTGCACCTTGTTCTTTAGAATTTTGACAAATTTCTGGAAAAGCTTTTTTTTTAAGTGCATATATCCGTAACTATCTGTCCTATAAACAAAATTAAAAACGTTAAATATAGAAAATTTAATTCTCTACAACATTGTGATATTTTTTCTAGCTATAATGCACCTAAACGAAGATATAAGCGAAAATCTGAAGAAATTGCCGTTTTTTTTTTCAATATTTAATGTATGTTCTCACTAACCATCCTAGACAACATATCAAAAATTCAGAACTACCGGACTACTTATATGATAGCCCCCCTCTTTTAGTCTTTATTTACTAGGTTAATTATGACGTCGGCATCCACTAAGGAAGCATGTTGTAAAATTCAACCGTTAAGGCGCTACTCGGAAAAATATGGACTTTTTGATTTAAAACTATAGGACGGTTACAGTTGTTACAAATCTGGTAATAAGATATATATTTCTTCATACCTTTATCTAGAATCGTATAGTTTCAGAAACACGATTTTATGATTTTGGCTCGACACTTTTAATTTTCGAAAATACCTCTAAAAAATACGAAAAGTGAAGATTATTCTTAAATGGGGTTACTTACACTATTGGAAATTGGTTTAATTAGTGGACACTAATAATATTGAGGATCGTATAGAAGCATTTTTTTTAAATCGCTGTAGTTTTTTAATACGAAGTGATTTTGTGTTTTTTTGCCTAATCTGCAAAATCGGTCTCGCTCCCGCGCGCGTCGTTTTCTCATTGCTATCCCGCTTCAGCACATTTTTTCCGAGTATCGCCTTAAGAAGACAAAACGCTCCCCGAATGGTACGCGAGCGAGGACGCGTGTAAAAGCTAGTTTTATTATAAAAAAGTGGCCACTTGCCACTTATCTTTAACTGCCGGATACAATAATGCTGAAAACATCATTATTATGGCGTCAGACAGATAAGATGGTGGTAACATGCCAGGCGGTGTATGAAAAAGTCACTGTCAAGTCACTGGGAATCGAACCCGGTACCTCTGGGTCTGAAAGCGGTCGGTGGTGTGAACCACTAGACCACAGAAGCGGTATGCAGAACTAGCTTCTATCTACTAGCCTACAATTGAATATACTTCTGTATAGGTACACGAATCAGAGTTACCAGCTTTCTAACTCATCATCATCATCATGTCAGCCGAACGACGCCCACTGCTGGGCATAGGCCTCCCCCAAGGATCTCCACAACGATCGGTCCTGCGCTGCCCGCATCCAGCGGCTTCCCGCGACCTTGACCAGATCGTCGGTCCACCTTGTAGGGGGCCTGCCCACGGAACGTCGTCCGGCACGCGGTCGCCATTCAAGAACCTTTCCACCCCAACGGCCATCGGTTCTCCGCGCTATGTGTCCCGCCCACTGCCACTTCAATGATGCAATCCTTCGAGCGATGTATGTTGTTTTAGTTCTCCTGCGGATCTCATCATTTCTGATTCGATCGAGCAGGGAAATACCAAGCATCGCTCTCTCCATTGCTCGCTGGGTGACTTTGAGCCTTCTTATGAGACCCATAGTAAAAGACCACGTCTCACTTCCATAGGTCATTACTGGCAACACACACTGGTCAAAGACTTTCGTCTTGAGACATTGAGGTATTTCGGACGCGAATATATGTCGTAGCTTCCCAAACGCTGTCTATCCGAGCTGGATTCGACGAGAGATCTCTTTCTCAAAGTTGGACTTACCTAACTGGACCGTCTGTCCTAGGTAAACATAGTGGTCAACAACTTCGAGTGTAATGTTCCCAACATTAACTGGAGCGGGTGCAACATGGGCATTGAACATGATTTTCGTCTTGTCCATGTTCATCTTAAGACCCACTCTTTGCGAAGCATTACCGAGATCTTCGAGCATTGTGTTCAGGTTCTCGCCATTGATGTTGATGCCGCATCCTTTCCAGTCCAGAAGCTTTAAAACATCCTTCAAAGCAGCAGTGAACAGTTTCGGAGAAATGACGTCTCCCTGTCCTACACCTCGCTGTAGTTGGATAGGATTAGAGCTCTGGTTCTGTAATCGGACCGACATGGTGGCGTTTTGGTATAGGTACCTCAGCACCTCGATGTACCTGTAGTCTATTTGGCACCTCTGGAGAGACTGCAGCACGGCACAGGTCTCGATCGAATCAAAGGCTTTCTCATAGTCCACGAACGCCAAGCAACTAACTACGGCAAATATCGCACATCGATTTCTTAATTATTTAAAAATCGCACGATTGAATTTTTGGGTAAACAAAAAAGTTATTAGTATTCGTTTTGTAGGTTTTGAGAATATTTACTTTATGTAGAGTATAGTAAAATCACAGAACACAGAAAGATTTTTCGAGTAAAACATATTTGGATACAATTTCTGTAGTTTTGAAATTAAATGACATAACAAAAAAGGTATAGTTTTTCAAAATATAAAATGGAAATAACAGGTTTTGGTAAAAAAAACATGTCTTGTTTCGAATAATTATGGAAATAACATGCTTTGAATCGAAGTGATTTTGAAATATTAGCTTATTTTCCGAAATAATACATAAAATACTTTTCCAACCAGCATGATGAACTTATATTTACTAGGCAAATTAAACTTTTATTAAATATTGTTAAATTTATACTAATTTTAGTAATTTTAATCTATCATAATTCTTTGAAGTAAAGCCGCCAACACTAGCGGCTGTATCGACGGCGGATCGCGTGGCTTGGTGTGTATAAGTACACTACTGCTTAGTAACGGACCAAGTGTGCGCAATTGAAAGGCACCCAAATATAATTTATGAGATGGTCAAGCATATTTTTCCATTAGAGTGTCAGCCAGAAGCCAGTCAAACGTGCAGTAATGATATAATCTACTGTTGCATATTCGTTTACAATAGGTCGATTCTCTAAAATTATTCGCAACACTTCTCAACAAAACACTTCGCAGTTCAATCTCTACAAATGTGACATACCTATAGATTAAGTGGCTATTTTTAACAAAACATTTAATTTATTTGACACAAGCTTTCTGCCCGCGACTTCGCCCGCATGGACTACACGACGGGCGTTATCCCGCGGGATAGTAATATACTAGGATTTAATTGAATACTCATTGCAATCAACACTACAATCATATTTGTTCCGGTGATAATCTTAGGAACAACTAAATAGTCTTCTTCATACGACAGTCCATTGACAGCTCTAATTTAATTGTAAAAAACATATGTAGCTTACTTCCTCAAGAAACCCAACATGCAAGATGCACCGCCCGCCCGTCCGAAAAAAATTGCACATGCACACCACGAACTATCAGTGCACAATACCTGCAGCGAGCAAGACAGCGACACACCTTGCACCTTCACCGATTAGACTACCTACTCTGAACCACTCAACTGTCAGCTAGCCTACCAGGGGCGACTGACGTCATCATGGAGCTAGACTTAATACTGACCTCAGTATTAAGTCTACTATGGACGTCATCGTATCAAATGTCACCGCCATCTTGAAATTCGATCCGCCAGTTGTCAGTTACTTCCGATTTACTTCCGGACTACTTCCTATACTCACTAAAATGATAATCTCTTTGAAAATACATATTTCGCCCCAACCCGGGGAATCCGCTGTTCCGGAACAGACAGGAATGTGAATGTGAGACTAAACTGCACGCCAAATAAGTATGCGCGCGGGAAAAATCGAATACTAATCTTTTTAAAACAAAATTTTAGGAAAAAAAAATTGGAATGTTACTGCAAAAACACCCTCTCGCAGAGTGATCAGCCACGGACTCTTTAGTAACAATGTCAACATTTGAAATGCCAATAAAAAAAATGAAAGGCCACTCTATTGATAATATAAAAATCAAGCTATAAAATGGCAAAGCTGAATGGCTAACAACAAGCCTTATCTTTAATCAAATTCCTTTTTTTTTTGCGCTGGCAACACTGGCAGCAACACTTGTCAGCTTGCTTTGTAATTTTAATTAATTAATTTTATTAGTAATTTACGTTATATTCCAAATTATTTGTAATAATTAGCTTAATTACGTGTTATTTAACAAGTGGTAGTGTTATCAGCAAGTTTAATGCGCTAACATTTGAAATATAGCGAGGAAAAATTGACCCAACTGTCAATCCAGAAGAGGATACAAATTCAAATTGAAACGCTAAAAATACTGTGGACGGCTTCTTCTTAAACCTGGGGAGTATTGTTTTCATAATTTACATCACTCACATTGCATTCTCAGACCAATAGAAACTTTTATTACGTACCTACTTACCTATCTATAGATATTGATACCAACTACCTATTTGTAGTTGTTAAATTTTCATTAATTTGTTAGACCAAATACTTGAGTATGCTATTAACAACAACAAGTGTTTTCTGATTAAGAATATCATTTGTTTGCATTGTGTTATAAGTAGTTAAACTTCAGTAACACTCCGACCATTTCAATCTTTTAAATATACCTACTTATTAGTTAGTTATTTTTAACATAAAGACTTTATTAAGTGATTGCAGGTTTTGCCATCCCCTTTACAGCCTGAATAACTAGTTGCAGTGTATAAATTTATTAGTAATAAAGTGAAGTTTTTAATTTTAATTGGGTTCAAAATACCTACCCACATATTTTGTTATTATTTTAGTTAGTGATCATTTCTTTTAAATTTAACTAACACACAGGATTTGAATGCCAAATTAGTTTCACATTTACTGTACATTAATCATTACTAGTACAGAGCTCACTTTGAGTGAGCAACGTCACAATCCATAACGATTTGGCATTGATGATAACCTCTCTTTACTTGACAAACTGTGGAAGTAGAGCTGACGGTGACCACTACTGTCACAGGCATACACCTTACTGCTACACTTTGCATACACTACATCTATACAGAGACATCTAAATCATTTCAATCAAAGATTGTGAAACTGGTTTACAAAAATAGTCTTGTGATAGTTCTTTATTTAAATAGTTAGTGGGTCGTAGAATTAAAAATATTTACTAAAATTTAAGTAAATTGACAAAATACTTCTGAAACGTTTTTATCACTTTGCTTAAACAAAAGTCAATTTGATGGTGACACCTTGCAGCTGTTTATATACAGATTTATTTTTGTATTTTAATATTATTAAAGATACTAAAGTGACTTCTTTTTTACAACAAGGCTTTTAAGAATTTTGTAATTTAATAAAACGCATTTAGCACTAGAATAATCTGTAATTTTAACAAAAGTAAGAGTTAGTTGATATAATATATTAGTTTCTGATTCTGTTTTATCATTTTTAGATTATTAAACCATAATGCTGACCCGCAAGGCTACAAACAACAACACCGAATTGAAGCTGAGGCAGGCACTAAAGGAGTTAAAGGAGTCCAGGGATACATGCAGCCAGCTAATACGTGAGCGTGATGACAGTGAAGAAGAAATCAAAAACATTGTCGGACGTAACTCACTGTTGAAGACCGACTAGCCAGTTTGCATACTCAACATATGGAAGTGGTTCTACAAAAAGATCAACTTGAGAGTACCATCAGCAGCTATGAAGAACAGTTTAGCACATATGAGAGAGCCCTGAACCGGATTGCTGACCTGGAACATGAACTGAATGATGCCAATAAGAAAATATCTGCCTTATTAGAGCAGCAACAACAACATGAGGTGGATAAAACTCAAAGCCTTTTTGAGGAGCTAATGCTCTCGCCTGGTATTCAGTTAGCTAATTCAGCTGTAACGGCTGGTGTTTGCGTTACACCCAGACCTAATATTTTAGGTGCTAATAAATTAAAGAAGTATATAAATATTCGAAAATTTATAAAGAAAACTGGAAGGTTAATTAAGAAAAATAATTGTTTTTATAAAAATATTGCTTTGCGGAAAGAAAGAATTAGTCTTTTGGATTCAATGGAAATTTACAGTAATAAATTAACTGAAAGCAGGCAAATGTATGACCGGGACACTAAACAATTGCAATTAAATATAATAAATTTGCATGAGTCACTTGAGTCAATGCAAAATAAATATTGTACTGCGCAAAAACAAATTGATGAACACATCAAATCTGCCACAGAGTTAGTTGAACTCTGCAAATATAACGCGGAGAGATACGACTCTTTAATAAATAGTCAAATTGATACTTGTAATGATTTCTCTAAAGAGGAAAACATAATTCGGACACCTCAGAGCCCCTGTCATTCATTAACCTGCATAGAGACCTTAAAAAGTAACTATTGCAAACAGTCATTTAAATCAGCTACCTCATGCAAGTCAAAAGACACAAAAACGATTGTTTTCTCAGATAAACTGGGACAAGGTCTAGGAGTAACGATGAAAAATATATATAATAGAAATGTTATAAATGTATGTACACCTGGGAAGTCTTTTGAAGATATTGTGCATAGTTTATCTTTGTATGAAATAGATAGTTTGACCAACATAATTATTTTATGTGGCGACAGCTCCCAAGTTAGGAAACGTGAAATCTTGATGAATATTAACTTTTTATTGAAACTACAGTCTGAAACCGGCTGTAAATTAGTAATTAGCTCATTTCCTTACGCGAAAAACCTAACTAGGGAGCAGAATCAGCATATATATGAGTTAAACTCATATTTGTTCAACTTGATAAATTGTCATAGTGACAAGGTTTTATATTTTGATATTAATAATTTTATTAATAATTTTATTTTGACATCGGATACTATGTATCTTGCAAATAGGTTTAGGACAAAAATAGCTAAATTGTTAGCTTTTAATTTACAAGACACCTTTCAAGGTGGCAAGCCAAAGTCTTTTGACTCTGATTTTAGTAGCTTACCTACTAATAATAATTTAATTAATTTAAATAATATAAACACTTCTTTACAAAGTGAAAACGTCTCTAAATCGGCTTTAAACTAAAACATAAGACAACAGCCAAGCCCTCTTGCCTTAACGTATTATGTCAAAACATTCAGGGCCTGTCTGGCAAAGTTTTAGAGTTAGAATTATTTGCAGAATGTAATGACATTCATGTCATTTGTATAACTGAGCACTGGCTGAATCATTGTGATTTGTCATGTAGTGTGAATAATTTTCAGTTAGCAAATTTATTATCTAGGAAGACAACAACGCGTGGCGGCTCTCTAATTTTCGTAAAAAATAATATAAGCTACAGAGAAAGAAAGGATATTGTAAACCTTTCTATAGAACGTCATGTCGAGCTGTCATGTGTAGAATTAAAAAGCTTAGTCATTGTATGTGTATACCGACCACCTAAAGGTAATTTTGAAACATTTGAATCGGTGATGGAGGATGTGTTGAATAAGTTAAAGTTAAAAAATAAACCAATAGCAGTATGTGGCGATTTTAATGTTGATATTCTCGAAAGCTGTGCATTGACTACACGAATATTAACTTTGTTCAATTCTTTTAATTTAATTAATCAGTTCTTGGAGCCCACAAGGGTAACATCTCATTCAGCCACTTGCATAGATAATGTTTTTTCGGAGTCTGATCCGACTAACAAACTAGTCGTTAAAAATATTACATCCGACCATTACGGATTAAAGGTATCCTATGAATTAGATATTGTTGATGCGCCTAAAAGTGTACAATGCAGGCCCGTTACAAAAACGCGACTACGTAATTTTGAAAATAATGTAGCTGATAAAGTTTCTACGATGCCATATGTGCATGATGATCCTAATGCGCTTTATGGAACCCTTTTTGAATTAGTAACGAATGAGTTCAATAATATCTTTAAGTCTAAAACGATTAAATGCACCCAGAAGTTAAAGTTTTGCGAATGGGCTACGACAGGTATTTATAAAAGTAGAAACAGGCTGTATGAACTATATAAATTAAGAGAAACTAATCACAGCCCTCGTTTCGTAGAACATGTAAAACAATATTCTAAGATTTTCAAAAAAGCATGTTCTAAAGCAAAGTCTATATTTTTAAAGGATAAAATTAAAAAGTCAAATAATAAAATCAAAACAACTTGGGATATTATTAAGCGTGAAACCGGAAAAGGTAAACAACATGACAACAGTCTAGCGCTTAACATTAATAACGCAAGAATAAACTCTGAAACAGAAATTGCTAATATTTTTGATAACTTTTTTGTAAATATACCATTAGTAACCACCTCTAATTTGAATTCTTCACCAGCTTCTGCTGTCTCGGTTCTTGAAAAACATGTGTCTGAGTGTAGTTCATTATTTAATTTTAAAGAAATTAATTCGAGCGATATAATCAAAACATTTAATTTACTTAAAATGAAAACTACCACTGATTTATGGGGCATATCTGTTACTGTACTTAAAAACATTATTCATGCTATTGCCCCTTATCTTGCTATTATATTTAATCAGTGTATCGCTCAAGGAATTTTTCCTGATTTAATGAAATTTAGCAAAGTGATACCTTTATTTAAATCAGGAAACAAAGAAGACCCAAGTAATTATAGACCAATATCAATATTACCCGCCTTAAGCAAAATATTTGAAAAAATAATACTAGAGCAATTATTGTCTCATTTCTCATTAAACAATCTCATGCATAGCAAACAATTCGGATTTATGAAGGGTCAGTCAACCACGGATGCTGGGGTTGCACTTTTAAAGCATGTGTTTGATGCCTGGGAAAAGTCGCAAAATACTCTTGGAATATTTTGCGACTTATCCAAGGCTTTTGATTGTGTTGATCACCGGACGCTGCTGTTGAAGCTAAATCATTACGGTGTAAAAAATAATGCCCAGAAACTAATACTGTCGTATCTCAGTTCCAGAACTCAGACAGTTGACATTAATGGAGTGAAATCAAACGGCTCTCAGATTAAACTAGGCGTACCTCAAGGCTCTATTTTAGGCCCTTTTCTATTTTTGGTTTATATTAATGATTTGCCTTTCTTTGCCAAAAACTTCTGTGATATTGTGTTGTTTGCAGATGATACTTCTTTAATATTTAACATAGACAGAAACAAAACCAATTTTGACGATGTAAACAAAGCACTGTCACAAGTACTCGGTTGGTTTAATTCTAACAATTTGCAGCTTAATGCAAAGAAAACAAAGTGCGTACTTTTTTCTCTGCCAAATGTACAGACGGTACCTGTAGAAATTGTAATCAACAACGAAAAACTGGATTTAGTACAATCAACGATCTTTCTGGGTGTAACTTTAGACTCGAAACTTCAATGGCATGCGCATATCGCAACATTAGCTGGTAAGCTTAGTTCTGCTTCCTACGCTATTAGAAAAGTACGACAGCTAACAGATGTTGATACTGCTAGAACTGTATACTTTAGTTATTTCCATAGCATCATGTCATATGGCATTCTTTTGTGGGGATTAGCGGCTGGCATTAATGCTATATTCATCTTGCAAAAACGAGCAATCAGAGCCATCTATAAACTAGGCTCCAAAACTTCGCTTAGAGACAAGTTCAAGGAAATAGGTATACTGACAGCTGCATCTCAATTTATATTAAATTGCATTCTTTTTGTACGTCGCAATATTAACTTGTATACCAAACATGGTGATTTACACAATCGTAATACTAGAAATAGAAACAAGCTCGTAATGCCTCGGTACCGTTTAGAAAAGGTGCACGGATCTTTCGTTGGTCAAGGTATACACATATATAACAAAATCCCAAGTGATATCTTGGATTTACCATATCTAGAGTTTAAGAATCATATAAAGAGTGGCCTCCTCAAAAAAGGCTATTACACTGTAAATGATTATTTGAACGACAAAACACCTTGGTCGTAACACTCGTAACAAATGTTAATAGTATGATATTGTGAGTCGTGTCCTATATTTTATATTATTACCGTTTATATTAGTTAAGCTTTTAATTCGGTCATTTAAGGTAGGCAGTTTGAGTATGTCATGCTCACTAAAACATTTCTACGGTGGTGGCGTGTGAGGCGGGTCGTTACGTTCCCTAAAATATGGTTGAGCGAAGCGATGGCTGGTTCATGCGTCATGCTCGTGAACGGGTGCTGCCAGTGGGAATGGGTCTGCTCTTATCTGCTTGCCTTAAAATGTGTTTTCTTTTGTTTTTATTCATTTTATTAAGAATTACATTTGAAACATGTATGGCGCAACTTGCAGTATATAGTAGAATTGTCTTTTGTTTTAAACTAATATTAAAGATAAAAGATAAAAAGATAAAAATATTCTTTATTCACTTAGACATAATAAATATGTATATACTATATTAAAGCTTTAAGTAGAGTTCCTAAGTAACTGAAAATTGTTCACCGCTATGATCATTAGTTCGCCTATACTTAACTGTATTTATCATAACCCATTGTGTAATTGTGATGGAAACTGACCTTAGTCATACCATGTTAAGGTCATTTTTCAATTTGACGACTCTGTATGAAATAAGACAGGGAGAAAAAAACAACCCTTGGAGTTTCTTGCCGGTTCTTCTCCAAGGCCTCCCGCTGTAGGGTTTGCGAACCGATGGCGTAGCTTCTATGACGTTCACAAGTATTGTAAATAACAATCTAAATTGAATAAACAAATTTGAATCTTGAATCTTGAATCTTGAATCTTGAATTAAAGTTACCAAAATGCGTAGCCTTTATCCCAGCGGACAGTTTTCAGTCAATAAATTTATACTACCGAATCTTATCTAAACTATTGACAAACTAACAAACCAATACAGATAGTTATAGTTTCTACGTCACACTTTGCTAAGTTAATAGTAAACTCTAATTTGTTTGCTGTTGTGGATTCACTAGTATTGACATTGATAGTTGGCTCTCCAAAATTTGAACCGAGTCACGTACTAGGTACTCACGCATAATTGAGTGAATATTCTGCTTTCTGTACCATTAGTACGAATTAAGCAAATTATAATAGGAAACTATTATGGCTGTACCGTTTACTCAAATCGATTGTCTCATTGATAAAAGGAGTACATCCGACAGTTTATAGCCATCGATTATAAACCTCTTGCCTAAGTTGAGAGTATTGCCGTTCTGTATGAGCTGTTTTAATTCAGTCTCGTCCAACTATCTGGAATGAGGACTCGAACAATGTTCCGTTCTGTCCCTAGTGCTTAATCTAAGTAACTTTTACACTTATATTGAACTAGTCTTCCGCCCGCGTGGACTACACGACGACGTTAACCCGCGGGAATGTGTTATTTTTCCTAGATAAAAAGTCTTAGTCACTCCCTAGTTCCCAAACTATTGCCATACAAAAATCACAATCATCCGTTGCTCCATTTTGACATGAAAGACGGATAAACAAACAAACACATTTTCACAATTATAATATAAGAATGGATTGTCATTTGAACACACACACACTCTTTAACTGTCACATTTTTCCTACGACCCAATGAGACAAACTTTAGTAAAAACAAAGTTTTTATTAACATGGACTGAAATTATAATAAGAAATAAAACAAATATTTTTGGAGCTAAAACAGGAGGAACTTATTTGAATTAAATTCAACTTCCTGCATAATGAATAAAATGTCGTCGGAAATAATACGAGGTGATAAAGAAAAATTTTAATCAAGGACACCGATTTCAGTTGGTTTGCTTAGATGAAGACGGAGAAATTGTAATTAATATTGAGCTGAAGACGACCTCAGATGACAAAGTTTTAGAAAGTTTTAGTTTCAGAAATCCCATTGTACATTAAACATCGATTTTGCTTATTTATTAAGATTTTCCTTAACATAAAAGCCTTTGAGATTTTGTAACAGAGTGCCGTAAACACCTTTCAAAACAAATTTAATGAGAGCAACCTTTGTTTTTTTTTTCAGAATTGTTTCTCATTAACATTAATACGAGTAGAACCGCGCAAAGAATTTTGTGGTGATTTTTATTAGCAAACAGTTTTAAATCAAATCAGACAACATAAAACTATACTTGCCATAATACCATTTTGAAGTTTATTTATATAACTAACTGTGCCATGTGGTTTACCCAAGAAGTACCCGTTTCCGTGGGAATGTCGGGATGAAATAGCCTCTATCACGCAGACTTTATTAAAGTATCTTTCCTACTGGTGATTTTTTAATCAATTTAGTAATACCACAGATTACTGCCTACAAACAAATTTACTACCTTTTCCTTTTTATGATAATCGTATAAGTACAATAGAATACAAAGTAATTAAAGTTCATTTATTTGTAAAAATAGGGGGGAAAATACAAATGGTTATTACAGATAACAAACGTAAAGTATATCTATGTTTAACCATTAGATTACAATAAAATATTGTATCAAACAGTCTTCAATTGAATGTACAATAATACTTGACATAATTTATTTGACATATTAATTTTTTTTAGGGTAGGTATTATAATAATTTAGAAAGAAATTGGGTAATTTCAGCAATTTAACATAATACCTACTTAAAAATGCTATTAGAGAAATTCCATTAGACGTTCCATTCTAAACACGTCCAGATCAAGGGGTCTCCGGATTTAATTAATTTGAAATCTTTCCAAGAATACTTTAAAGGTTTAACAAAATTATTTTTAATAATATGGCCAGCCCTTTTACATTTGCAGAAATGTTGTATGGGCCTTTTAAAGTAATATTTTTGTACACAATAAAGAACAGTAAAGAGTAACCGTCGGAAACGGAATCGAATTCGAAATCTGTGCTTTGTCTTTGTTTATTCTATAGTAAGTGACAGAGACAGTGCATACATTCCACTGACGAGAGCGTTTCCGACGGTTTGTGAATCAGGGGGATGGTAGGCCTACTCTAATTCAGCGAAAAACGAAACTTCTTTAGCCCCGCCGCATTCACTCGATTCTGTCATGCCCGGAGAGTGAGAGGGACGGGTTTAACGTTGAGTTTCGTTTTTCGTTAAATTAAAGTAGGCCTACAGCGTAGGCACTTCGGAGTTGACTTTTGAAGTAACGGTATATTTTCGTCACTTCTAATAATCAATACCTTTGAAATGATAAACAGAACCACATCTGTACTGTCTGTACTCACACCCACCCAGCGGCACAGAGCGGCGGGCAAAAATCAAGCTTCTACAAATAATATATAGATATTTCATTCATTCATTAAATCAAATATTTTGTGTGTAGGTACCTACTATGTTACTTGCCACATAAATGGTTCTTTAAATATTATTAATATTGTCTAAAAATATTGACAGTGAAGTATTAGAAAAAATCGACCCGTCTTACAACTAACTCCGATGGGAGTCGAACCCACGACTTTTCACTGTCCGGTAGAATGCTTTACCCACTGAATTTCGGAATAAACGCTAGCTTACATCGTATAAGAACATCTAATCGGTGAAGGTGCGAGGTATGTCGCTGCCTTGCTAGCTGCAGGTATTGTGCACTGATAGTTTCGTGGTGTGCATGTGCAATTTTTTGCGGGCGGTGCATCTTGCATGTTGTGTTTTTTGCGGAAGTAAGCTACATATATTTCTCTTTCCGCAATGGTTAGGGACTTCCTCCCAGTGACGCCTAATTCAATCAATTAAGGCTTTATGCTATTATAAACATCGTCAAAAATTATAACAGGTAGAGCTAAGTGTACCAGGCGCACATTTTCAATCACTATGAAGTTTTTAAAATTTTTTACTGCGACGTATCGGAATCTGACACTGTACTTCATAAGACATTGAGCTTAAGGCCAAACTCAAGCATAATAATAATATAGTTAATACATTGATAGGGTTCAAGGACAATTATTGAACGGCTATGGAACCTCCGGTATGTGAGTATAATGTTTGAAATTGGTTACATACACTAAGGCCAATAATCCTGGAAATGGTACATTGATATGGCATTCGACATCTTGTTCGGAAATTTTGAATTACCCTATTACTAATATGTGTAAATATTTTGATTGTATTTAATGACGATATCGATATCGTAAATATCGTCATTCTTATTTTGATAAAGCTGATCTCTCGTCAGTTAAAAAGAGTCCAGAATGGGTGGAAGGGCAAACCTATGTGTATTTGAATAAAGAATATTTCTTTTCTATTTCTAATTCTTCACAAGCTTTCCTTATGAACGGGAGCAAATTTCGCATGGGTCGGTCACGGAATGAGTGACTTAAACTTATATTATTCCAAGCTCCACCGTGCTTCGGAAAGCATGTAAAGCTATTGGTCCCGGATGCGTTTGCAGTCGTTAATACACAAGACGGGTCATGGCCTGTTCACCTTATCCATACATAAGGAAGACCGCCCCAGCAGTGGTGACATTAAAATAAAGTAAAAAATATTGAACGGTTCTTGATCCAAAGGTACTAAGGTAAACACCCGCTACTAAAGTTATTTAAAAGTATCTCAGCAGTGGAACTTGGTTGCTAACTTCAATTCTCGTTCCTTCCATTCGACACCACCAGGACTATACCACTGGAAAATCACTATTCCGTTCAACACTACCGACCATTAGTGTTGTTCTCAAATTGTCTTCTTTATTTATGGCAGTAAAACAGACGGGGACTTATTAGTGGTTACTACGTATGCTTGCTATTCAAGACAATAGTGTCGTACGAAATATTGATTCCAAACGACACCACCGGTGGTATAGTTCTGGTGGTGTCGAGTGGAAGGAACATTGGCCTATTGAGTTTAAAATATCGTAATGAAACCACGAACGGAATGCGTCAATAAAGTTTGTCTGTAGACCGGTGCCTACCATCAACTTTAAGACAGCGATTCAAAAATAGCGCGATGCAGAATAGGTTCCTAAAATGAATTGCTTTCTTTCGTACTCTGACCTTCTAAAAACTGGATCGCAAATGAATTGCTAAATGTTAATGACCGAACGATTTGTGTCCTTATTTCTTTTACCCGTCTCTTTCACTCGATTCTGTCATGCCCGGAGAGTGAGAGGGACGGGTATAACCTGCAGGTGACATGTTAAATCGACCGGGTTATAAGTCAAATAAGAGTTCCTGACAGCTAAGCGGCTGTGAAATGTCATTGATCGATCACTGAATCGCTGTCATTGATATTAAGCTGTCGTGGTACGAATAAGCGAAGCAGATCAGTCTAGGTCCTAAACAAAACCGCAATAAGAGTTGATGGTAAGCACCCTGTAGACACCTACGGTGAATAGACTGTCTGTAAGTTGTCTGTAGACAACTAGGTACGGGACGACAGGCTATTCAATTCAGACACGCTGAGTATTTATTAACAAGTTTATTTGATTTACCTAACTGGATTTCAAATTCAATTGAAGAAACTTACTTACTTTAGACATCTTGACCCTTGATTAAATTGAAAAACATTCTCTCATTAATTAAAATTATGTTTAAAAGTGTGATTAAAATTACTAAAAATAAACTTCTTGATTGCTTACATACTAAAAGTAATTAAGTACTTAGTTAATTACAATTTCTGAAATTAAAACTTGAAAAATTTTAAATGTAGTATTTGGAAAAATCGACCCGTCTCACAACCAGCTCCGATGGGACTCGAACCAGCGAACTTTCGCTGTCCGGGCAACTGCTCTAGCCACTGAGCTACGGAATCGTTCCGGATAATAAAAATTGCATTGTGAATGGAAGAGCAAGCCCATAAAACATAAAAAAAAAAACAAATTAAACTTACTTAATAATTATTATACCCTATTTTCAACTAGAAAGTTTAGTATGTGAATGAAATGATTTTTTCCAAATTTTTTGGCTTGGATGCGATGGATGGAACCTTTAAGCCATGTCTGATTCTTTCTTTTTCCTTTAATGTTCAATTACGTCTCCTATAATCTTTCAATTGTAGTTTTGATAAAATTAAATATCGCCACAGCATACCTATATTTCTTGTAATTTTTTTAGTATACTACTAAGAAGGGGGAATTCATCAGTAACGTTTTCACTCAAGTTTTACTCTCACTATTATTTTCGTTATGTTCACTAGCAATGATGAGTCTCGCAACGTTAAACTGACAACATTTGAATAACAAATGTTGAATATCACCAATTTTAGTATTGCAGTAAGGGCACATATTCGATGTTATGTTAAGACTTCAATGAAATGACCTAATTAAAATACACTGATTAAGTAATGAAAATATTTATTTATTTACCTGTGGCAAGCTACACAGAAGGGCGACCATCCAAGCGAAATAGAGCATCATCTTGCTTCTCTTTCTCGCAATCGCCAACCGAAGTGGATAGAGAATCGCGAAAAACCTGAAACATTTTTTTGAATAGAAAAACGAAAGAAAAACAATTAGGTACCTTCAGGGGTTTGATCTCTACCTATATCTCTATTTCTACAGGCTGCGGAGAACAATAAAAGAATAGGTATGGGCTAAGATACGAGAAGGAATTTCTGCCCTCATCTGTTATTTAATTCTAATGAAGTATAGATGCTAGATGATGTCTAAATTGATACAGAACACATGGTTTTCCTGGCAAAGTCCTGTGCATAATATGATGTTAGATTATAAAATTTTGGATCAAAGGAGAATGTTCAA
The DNA here is from genome assembly GCA_949710035.1 of Crambus lathoniellus. Taxonomy (NCBI): domain Eukaryota; kingdom Metazoa; phylum Arthropoda; class Insecta; order Lepidoptera; family Crambidae; genus Crambus; species Crambus lathoniellus. Next base: position 9,970,224 of record OX453309.1, on the reverse strand, counting down.
TAAGATACCCAGGTCCGGCGCAAATAAAATGTTCAATCTATATATATAAAATTCAAAGTCCTGTCTGACTGATTGACTGACTGACTGACTGACTGACTGAGATATCAACGCACAGCCCAAACCGCTGAGCCTACAGACTTCAAATTTTGCACATAGATACGTTATACAGTGTAGGCATCCACTAAGAAAGGGTTTTTGGAAATTCCACCCCTAAGGGGGTGAAATAGGGGATAAATGTTTGTATGAAAGTCCGTCAGTTTCGAAGTTAGGATCTTCAAATTTTGTATTTAGGCTGGCAATTGAAAATTAATATTTACCTGTGTCAGCGTTTTTGACAATTCCAGCCCCGAAGAGGTGAAAAGGGGGATGAAATGTTGTGCCTGGAAAGTCCTTCATTTAATTTATTATTTAGGCTTATGGTCGGAAAGTAAAACAAATAAGCAAACACATATTTCGTAAATTCTCGTAAAATCAACCCCTTAGAGGTTAAATGGGATAAATAAACCTATAAATCGATATGGATGTCGTTTTTGAGGTTTTATGGGATGACAATTGAAAAAATGGCATTTATTTTGATGTTTAACACGCTGAACATGATTCAACCCCTAAAAGGTTGAAATAGGGACGAAATTTTGAATGAAAAATCAGGGGTAAAATAGACTTTTCAATTACTTGAAACTTTGTAGGCTTACTTCTTAAAACAAATAGACAACCCATTTCGTAGTTTTCCGAAAATCAAACCAAGGGGGGTAAATAGGGGATGAATATGTGTATGAAAGTCCGTCAGTTTTGAAGTTAGGATCTTCAAATTTTGTATTTAGGCTGGCAATTAAAAATTAATATTTTCCTGCGTCAGCGTTTTTGACAATTCCACCCCCGTAGGGGTGAAAAGGGGGATGAAATGTTGTATCTGGAAAGTCCTTTATTAAATTTATTATTTAGGCTTATGGTCGGAAAGTAAAACAAATAAGCAAACACATATATCGTATTTTTTCGAAACCAACCCCTTAGAGGTTAAATGGGATAAAAAAGCAAAAAAATCGATATGGATGTCGTTATTGAGGTTTTATGGGATGAAGATTGCAAAAATGGCATTTATTTTGATGTTTAACACGCTAAATATGATTCAACCCCTAAAAGGTTGAAATAGGGGTGAAATTTTGAATGAAAAATCAGGGGGTAAAATAGACATTTCAACTTGAAACTTTGTAGGCTTACTTCTTAAAACAAATAGGCAACCCACTTCGTAGTTTTCCGAAAATCAAACCCAGGGGGTAAATAGGGTATAGAAACCTAAACCATCTTAAGTACCCTAAAAGTTCTTGGTACCTAACAAGTTCTTGGTACCTAAGCTACTCAGAACTAACTTTTTGATTATGAAACAGACACTTATTATTTACTAGCTTCCGCCCGCGACATCGTCCGCGTTGACATTCGAGAAAATACGTAGGGGACCAATAACCAGGATAAAAAGTATTCTGTTTTAATTTTATAAAAATCCGATCAGCCGTTTTTACGTGATTAGGCGGATCCTCCCTCACCAAGTGAGCAGCCTCGTGCGAGGCCCGCCGCACGTGGTAAACGTTCTGCCTCGCGCGAGGCTGCTCGCTTGGTGAGGAAGGACCCGCCTAATCACGTAAAAACGGCTGATAGGATTTTTATGAAATTAAAACATAGAATACTTTTTATCCTGGTAATTGGTCCCCTAAGTATTTTCTCGAATGTCAACGCGGGCGAAGTCGCGGGCGGAAGCTAGTAAGTTTATAAATAAACATGAGTGATTAAACATTGGATACGGGTAATCATCGAAATCGATGGCTAAGAGTGATTTTAGTTAATGTACGGTCGCCAGCACGTCGGGTTACTACAAAATGTCAAAAAATATTAATTAAAACTGAACTCTATCTGTTTGACATAAGGTTGAATTTTATTTAAAGAAAATTGACAGTTTGTAGTAACCTGACGTGCTGGCGACTGTACCTATTAGTTATTTCATTGAGTTATATATCAAAAAATGAAAGCTTATTATATTCCTAATCTAACCGGACGAATTTACTTCAAAACAGACAAAAATAAGAAATATACATTTTAAATTCAGCCAACTATGAATTGATAACACTTTATAATTAGGCAACCATTAGGCAACCAAAGCAATTTATGGTTGAATTGGGAATAAATTAAGCTTCCATTTGAAATTTCGTTCGATTTATTAACCTATAAGAGATATTATAACAACGCCTACTTACCTGTTTATACCTTAACTTGGGCTTAACTCTAAACTTAGCCATCGATTTCGATGATTCCCTCTTTTCAGTGTTTAATCACTTCGATGTTTACATATAATTTAAGGAACGTTTCATTTGCGCCGGGCCTGGGTTTTTAAACAACCTCTTTTATTGAAACATTTTATTTTTTTAAATACTTTACACAGGATTTAATTAGACAACCCATGTGCGATGTATCAATGTAGGCATACTAGCAATTATTCTTTGTTTGAATAAAATAACAGATGAAGGTAGATATTTACCTATACCGGATCTCGTACATGATTTGTCGATAAAACACTACAAATAACACGAATAGTGATAATAAAATGAATTAAAGATTACACATAAATATTACATAGGTATAGGTAATATTATAAATTTAATAAAAAAAATGTGAAAGTATTTTTGTTCTTTCCACGTTGAAACAGAACATCGGACGGATCAAAGTGATATTTGGCATGGGGATATGTTGGGAGCTGGAGGGTGATAAAGGCTACTTTTGATCCCGAATACTTATCAAATTCCCGCGGGATAACGTAATGTAGTTCGGCGGAAGACCTACCGCCGGTTTCTGAAACGCCAATCAAAATTAAAATTACCTAATTCCCAATTAATCTCCAATTAATTGCAGTTTGGGTTTCTGAAAGAAAAATGTGACAGACTGTCAACAGTCTGCTAACAGTCTGTCAGTGCCCATACAAATCTAAGCCTAATTGTGAGATAATTTTCGTTTCAGAAACCCAAGGTGCTTTTAATTGGGAATTAATTGTGACAGGTGCTTTTAATTGGGAATTAATTGTGAAAATCAGCTAACAGTCTGTTAGCTGATTTTAATTTTGATTGGCGTTTCAGAAACCGGCGGTAAGTTTAATATAAGAACACATATTACTTATACATATATACTAGCTTTCACTACTACTACACGACGTTATCTCGCGGGAATGTGATATTTTTCCAGTATAAAAAGTAGCCTATGTTCCTCTCCAGGCTACAAAGTATCTATGTCCCAAATTTCAGCCAAATCCGTCCAGCCGTTTTGGCGCGATTGAGTATCTAACATACAAACATCCAAACATCTAAACTTTCACATTTATAATATTAGTAGGATCACCACAAGATAAGACTTAATAAATATCATAAAAGTGAGTTAATTCCTTGAGTTGAGTTTTAGTTTTAGATATTTATCTAATGCAACAGTCAGTAATTTACTTCACAATGAAACTTAAGAAAGGCTGGGTTAACTAACATTTATTTAAGAAAGAGATATAATTTATAATGAAGTATCAACAAGGAACGTTTTAACTTGAAGTACCTACTAAATCACGTTGTCTTCACCAAATTAAACCAATTAAAATATTATCTTTCAGTGTTTGCGTTTCGTTTCATGAATATTATTTGAATTTTCGTCAAATACTTAATGTTTTCAGAGTAAAAACTTTTAAGTACCTAAGTATGTGAAAAAAACCACCTAGATTGTTTGATGAGGCAAAATACATATGCTTACTGAGAAAATTCTTGAAACAAAAACAAATATAAAAATACTAGCTTTCCGCCCGCAGCTTCGCTCGCGTTGTCTATACGACATTATCCCGTGGGAGTGTGATATTTTTCCGGAATAAAAAATAGCCCATATCGCTCTCCAACCCCGGTACTAAAAATCACGTCGATCCCTTGCCCCGTTTTGACGTAAAAGGGGGACAAAGAAACAAACAAACACATTTTCACTTTTATAATATTAGTATCGGTATCACAATACGATATGATATACAATAGAAAGAAAGAAAGAAAGAAAAGACATTTATTTGTGTGCGGCGTACAATACGTGTGCGGCGAGGCGAGATCATACAAAATGAAAACTACACGAACTAAGTCGGTGGCGGGCGTTTTGTGGTTGTGATCTGTGGCTCGTGTGCGGCCAGGCTTATTCTTATGTAAATAATGGCGCTTCTCTCAATTACATTTAATTTTTCTAGTAAGCTAAATGAAATCTACATAATCTGTGTAGAATTATACAACGTGTTAATACTTTAACCCATGAAGCTCGACTTAATACTGAGGTAACTGGAGAGTGCAGTACGAAAAATTTTATGAATACCACAAATAACACAGTGGCTGTCTTCCGTCTCACCTACACTTTAAAAAAATACGTATGGTCATATGAGACAACTGACAGCCACTACCTGCCACTACATACATAAATGTCAAATTTGCTGGCGACACTTTTTTATTCAGGGTGAGAGCTCCAGTTACCTCAGAGTATTAAGTCAAACTTCATGCTTTAACCGAAACTGAGAAAAAAGTTTATCTAGAATAGAGAGTAGAATCCATTCCACACATTTAAAAAGGGATTAAATAAAAAAAAAGTTTTAATATTTTGCCGCTTCTAAAAATGTTTGTTTCCACTGCCCTTCTAAAAATGTTTTTGTATACACGCGCGACCCGTCACGTGCTCTCTTACGTCATAGTAGAGCTTAAAACCTGTCAGAAAGTCACCGGAGGACTATGAGCACGAATACCTTTGAAGTTTAAAAAAAAAATGGAATACACTATATAAAACAAATTAGTTGGGGTGTATGCGCTATTCGGTTATTGTATTAACACGTTGTATAGGTAAAGCTCACCGGTCAAGTGATATGCAGACCAGAACATTGGATGACAGGTATAGTCCAAAAGCACGAAGGACCAAAAAGAACTTGCACGCCAAGTTGCCCGCAAGCCACGCGTTGGTAGTCCTCCATCCAATCTGTGAAAAGAGGTTTTATTTATTTAAGGCCGTTTGTCCACTGACGATCCGTCCGAATTTTTCTCGGATGACGGAAGCTGGTGTTTAGGCATCGTCCTAATAGAACGCGAATGCGCGATCATCGCAGGTTCGCGCAAATTTTACTCGTACGAACGCGCGATCAAACATATTGAACTCGAATAGGTGTCCTAACTGACAAACGCACGACGCAATCGCGCGACTCAAATGTTTGTAATTCTATTCGCGCGAACTTAGTTCGTACGAACGCGCGATCAAACATATTGAACTCGAATAGGTGTCCTAACAGACAATTGCACGACGCGATCGATCTATTCGCGCGAACTTAGTTCGTACGAATGCGCGATCAAACATGTTGAATTCGAATAGATGTCCTAATTTAAATTCGCGCGATAATTGCGTTGGCTGGGCACCGCGCCCGCGCCCCTCGCGCCTTGCTGGTCCGAGTAGACTTGACAACGACGCAACGCACGCTTCAAATTCAACGCAATCAAATTCACCACGAATTGATCTTCTTTTTAACAAAGCCCTTTGCTTCCCACGTTGTCTTTTTTCATTTCCATCTAAACCCGCACAATAAGTCATCCAAATATTTCCCGACAGCAAAAATTTTGCGTCTCTGACTCTCTCTCCATGGTTGTTGGTTTCGACCGTGCCACTGCCCTAGTCCAGGGTCGCTCGCGTCGTGAATTCGTGCGATGATAGCACTCGCTTACTCGCGCGATGATAGGACTCGCTTATTCGCGCGATGATCGCGTAATCGCGTTCTATTAGGACACCCAGTTTTTGCCATCGCGCGAACACGCGATGGTCGCATCGCTTACTCGCGCGATGATCGCGTAATCGCGTTCTATTAGGACGATGCCTTAGACTTAGACGGATGGAAACCGGAATACGTTTGTCCACTGCGTCCGATCCCGGACGAGACACTTCATGGACCGAGTTCGGAACCGGATCCGATGGTGGCGGTACATCCGATCTAGCCAAATTCCCGGAGCCCGTCTAAAAAACGGATGATGGAACTCGGAGGCCGGGGCTCGAGTGGACAGACGGTCAAAACAAATATATGAACCGCTTCTTCGGTCCCTCTAGACGGATCCGGCGAGACGGACGTCGTGGACAAGCGGCCAGTGCAGTACCCCGAGTGTAAGTTTGTCAATGTGCAAACGTTACTATCGGGTTTTCGCTACGAATTCTATTCTAGATCTTCTATGGAATTGCGTAAAGTCAATCGTATTCATTTGACAGTTCATATTGTATCATAATAAATGTCATTCCATACAAATTGCAGCCGATTGAATACGATATGAACTTTCAAATTAATACGATTACCTTACGCAATTGCCCCCCTGATTTCTTTACAATAAAATACAATCTACCAGTCATAATTTCTCTCAAACGCGATAGTCTTATGAATTTAAACGAAATCAGGACGAATTCGACTCAAAGCTTTTCGTTTTATGATTAGGCGACATTTTGAGCGGAGCAAAAGGAACGCTTTTTCCTTACTTCAGCTACGCGTTACGTAGTAAATTACATCCATGCTAATTAGCTAATGGACTGATGAAATACCAATAAGAAATACGGATTATTTTGTACAAGTGGCTCCGCGCAGTTTTATCCGCATGGTTCCCGTTCCCGGGAAAATAGGGAGATAAAAATATAGAACTCAGGAATAATGTAGCGTTTAATTGGTGAAAGTTTTTTTTTAATCGGTCCAGTAGTTATTAGTTTAAACTATTAAAAACAAACAAAATATCAAATCTTTCCTTTTTATAATATTTATTATGGCTTCCCGTGGTAGGTACCCCTTTCCGTGGAAATATCGGGATAAAAATTATAGCCTACGTCACTTGGGAAGAATGTAGCTTTCATGGTGAAAGAATTTTTGAAATTGGTTTAGAAGTTTTTGAGTTTATCCATTACAAACATACAGACAAACAAAATATTTAAATCTTTCCTCTTTAGGTATAATATTAGTACCTATAGACAGATATAAGATAACTTTTTTGTTCCGGGAGGACTGAAATAGATAGAGTCAATAGATATTTCTATTGACGATTCATAGGTACAGCATAGGTATAGTAGCGTAGTATAGCGATTATGTTTTAGTTTATGTAAATAAATCTTTTTCTATCTTATCTTGACTAAAATCTCAAGAGAAAATCTCTCAAAAGATATCTCTTGTTCTCTGTGTAGCCTTTAAATTGCTTGTGACCTAAATAGTCCGAAGTTTTGGTATGGTGGGGAACGCAGCAGTATATTAACACTTTAGAACAAACTAAGTGTTACGAACTAATTCCTAATTTAGTAAATCGAGAATTTACTGCAGTGACTTTGAGTTTGGTATGAGTGTAGATATGCTATGTGTGTCTATTGTGAATAGTGTCTATTGTGGCGGAAAGACAAATTAATTCGGAGGCAGTCTTTGTAAGCCAGTGATGGATGTGTTGCGTCATATTGAAATTGATCGTGATAGATCGATGTTCAGTTACAGATCGCGGCAAACAACTTGAGTATAAATGGTGGGGCAAACAACCAATCACAACTCGCTAAGACCCGTTTTACGAGTTATGATTGGTCGCCCCGCCCCACTACTTTATGCCCAAGTTGTTTGCCGCGATCTGTACGTTATCTAAAATTTTTTGGTCGGATGCATTTCCATTTATAAGATTTTTTATACATACATTGATTTTAGTCTTTAATGGTGTCAGCTTACTAATTATTTTCAAAGTTACTAACGTACTTATGTTACAAATGCTGGGCGATGCGTATATTGAAGAAAAATCCAGTAGGTACTAAGTATAAATTTATTCTTGCACTATTTTCCTCAATATTTCGTTATAAAGCATTACATCTTACAAAAGCAATAACAATTAGTAACTCTTCTATAAGTGCCAATTAGTTGTAAGCCAAGACTTTAAGGCTTAAAGTTTAGTTCTAATCTGTTGGCTAAAAGTTTAAGCCAACAGCTTACAACTAAACTAACTTTTTGCACGCGGAAAACCTAGATTCAATAAGCTCGGCTTCGATTTATCACTTCTACTTCGTCACCGACTTATATCCTAGCGGATTGATAAGAATTGGATTAATTAGTTTCATGGAAAAGCGATTTCTAGATCGTACTGACCACTAGTTTATCCGTTGCAAGAATTAATCAATCCCTGGGCGACTGATGCCATTAATATTCCCGAAAACTACTTAAGCAAGATTTGAGCGGAACACATAAATCTGTGGGCAATACAACTATAAAAGAAATAAATACTATTTGTAAGTAAGTAAATATAAAGCCGTTGTGACCAACAAACAAATAGGTACCGAAAAACCTTTTTTTTATAATTTCAATAGGAAAGGTTTACATAGGTACTTCATCGTGTCAGCCGAACAACGCCCAGTGCTCTGCATAAGCCTCCCCCAATGATATCCACAACGATCGGTCCTGCGCTGCCCGCATCCAGTGAATTCCCGCGACCTTGACTAGATCGTCGGTCCACCTTGTAGGGGGCCTGCCCACGGAGCGTCCGTCGTCCGGTACGCGGCTGCCATTCGAGCTCCTTTCCGCCCCAACGGCCATCGGTTCTCCGCGCTATGTGTCCCGTCCACTGCCACTGCAACGATGCAATCCTTCAAGCGATGTCGGTTGTTTTAGTTCTCCTGCGGATCTCATCATTTCGGATTCGATCGAGTAGGGAAATACCAGGCATCGCTATCTACATTGCTCGCTAGGTGACTTTGAGCCTTCTTATGAGACCCTTAGCATAGTAAAAGACCACGTCTCACTTCCATAGGTCATTACTGACAACACACACTGGTCAAAGACTTTCGTGTTGAGAGATTGTAGTATTTCGGACGCGAATATATGCCGGAGCTTCCTAAACGCTGCCCATCCGAGTTGGATTCGATGAGAGATCTCTCTCTCTCGAAATTGGACTTACCTAATTGGACCGTCTGTCCAAGGTAAACATTAGTAGATAGATAGTCAACAACTTCGAGTGTAATGTTCAGAACATTAACTAGAGCAGGTGCAACATGGGCATTGGACATGATTTTCGTCATATCCATGTCCATCTTTAAACCTACTCTTTGAAAGCATTACTGAGATCTTCGATCATTGTGTTCAGGTCAAGTGAAATGCTCAGTTCGCGCGCAAGACGTCCTAACATACAGTCCATTGCAGCCATTTGGACGATAAATAAGGTCTCCACTTAAGTGGAAATCTCTTCTCAAGTACAGTTAAAAAGGGATGCAAATACATGTAAAGTTCATCCCTTGCTAACTATACTTGAGAAGAATACGGACCTAAATCACACGTGTGGTTATATTTCTAATAAAGAAACTGAATTCGACTCAAAAAACCATTAAGGTCTGAACAAACCAACGCGTTCAATTTAGCAATAGCCCGTGTAGCGACAAGTTGAAACACGTGCGTCCGGCGGCGGCTCGAAATGCAGCGTTCGCACGCGCGATCACTGGGCGGCCGCGTTCAATCTCATATCTTTCAAACAAGTTATCTCCGCGCTCTGAGAGTGGTGTCATTGGAAAGGGGAGATCAAAATCTACAAATCAAAATCACTAAAGTCAATATGAGTATATGTTAGTATGAGGACGCAGACTGGACTGAACGCGTAGATCGCGTGTTTGGTGTGTACTGGCATGGCCCGCTATTATTTCTCGGCTGCTTGCGCTCCTACTGCAACGAGTGAGATAGAAGAAGGCTTTGCCATGGCCCGCTATTATTTCTCGGCTGCTTGCGACAAGTGCAACGAGTGAGATAGAAGATGGCTTTGGTACTGGCCTTGCACGCACAGTGATCGCCACCGCGGACGCCACCGCGGCCGCGAACGCGAACGCGTTGGTTTGTTCATACCTTAAACATCAAAATACTTATAGGTACTTATCTCAATTTATATGAGAGTAGGTTCAAGTAATAACGATTTATATAAAAGTAATATTATCGTAATAAAACGGCCGGTGAACATAAAGATTGGCGAGATCAGAGAGTTTTATCGCTATCATCGTAAAAAAAAGTTTATCGGATGTCTCTCCAGCTGTGATTTGATTGATGCGGACATGACACGTGTGGCAAACAACCAGCATTAGTATACTATTTTTTTTTATCCACAACGAGGTAGCACTTAGCCTTCATCATACCTGATGTTAAGTGGTGATAAGACTGAATGTGGAAGCGCACTACTCCCGGCATCCTCAATCACTAAGGAACTGGCTAGCTTATATTTAACTGCCGGAACACAATAATGCTGAAAACATTATTTTTATGGCGTCAGATTTAGATAAGATGGTGGTAGCTAGCCAGGCGGACTAAGAACAAGTCCTATCACCAACCAAACCTAATACAATATCTACCCCCACTGGGAATCATAAGGTCGAAATTCAAACTTACTAACAATAACACCTTGTTCTAGATACATAGTTAGAGTGACAGACATGGCCGAGCGTTATACGCCCACTAGAGAGTATAATTATAAGTAGAATATTCTGACAGTGTCAATAATACTAAGGTATTTCAAACTTGGAACGCTTCCTGTTATTTATAATGGAAGATCGTAACATTCGTAACCTTTTTTCTCCGTTTTAAAAAAAAGTCAGTCTATGCCGTATAAAGTTTTCATTTAGTTTCGTGAGCCTTCATCTAGTATTGTAGAGTGTTTGTCAGATAAATGAACGCCAAAAACGCGCCTGACTGGCGCGTTTTTGGCGCTAGTTACAGTGCATTTTTTTGTTCTTATGTTATAGAAAATATTAGTATTCTATTTTTACCGCGCTCAGACTTATCTGACGAGCACTCTACTACTGTTGATCGAAGCATTGACACTAACAGCCGGTTGCACCAAAATATTCATTTTACGAATTCGTAAAAAGTACAGTGCCACAACCTTTTCTGTTCCGATGACAGCGGCGCTACGTACGTTTTTCTTTTTTTTTGTAGCAAATTTAACCGGCCCTGACTTCTAAGAACTTCAGCCGCCAGCAGCGCTATGGTTGGACATCAACTTGACAGCAGAATGACATTTAAAAAAAAACACGCTAGTTTCACATTTTGGCCACCGGAACAGCAAAGTTTGTGGCACTGTAACTGAATTTTGCTGTCAAAACTGTCAAATCCCATACATTTTTAAACCATAAACCCTGTAAAAGTAAAAGTATAATGTGAAAAAAACTTGGTGCAACCGGTGGTTACATTTATAGCTTTCAAACAAAATATTAGCAAAAATGCAATTGATTCGACTGCACAATGTAGCATGGATCCACTGACATGTTATTTTCGTGCAATACAAAATGTTGCTTCTGTACTAGGAATATGGTCTAATTTTTAGCATAAGCTGCATTAATTAAAAAAATGAGTAATGCTGTTTTTCCTGAGTTTTATCCACTGACCTCTATTATACCTACCACTGGACTGGCTGACGTAAAATATTTTTGTGATCATTTGAGTATCGCCATTTTGGCGCTGTAGGCAGATCCGATATAATAATGTTCATGGTCACTTATTTGGGTTGAAGTTAAAGAAAAGACATGTTGTTAGTTCCATGGTTGGTTGTATATTGTCAAAATTCAATACAATTACATTTAACTTATTCTAATACTATTTTAAGCTAAGTTTAACATTTCTTATGTTGTAGTCATAATACAAATAATTATGTTGCGGTGCAACCATAAAATCAGTATACTTCACCTCCCCTGAAAGTTTACAGTACACCCCAACGGTTACAAAGAAAAAAAAATGGAATAACTAATACATTTTTTTTATTTACTAAAACTAAAGAAATAAAAATGTCTTAACTTAGGTAGGTAGGTATTACATAAAAGTTGTTTAACTTCTAAACAATTTTGTATTATTTTTATGCGTTATATATTCTCTGTTATTATTTAATATTTTTACATTTGGTGATAAATCTTCAATTACTATAAATGGACCCAAATAAATTTTTTCAAGTTTATCACCGGTTTGATTTTTTAACAATACATAATCACCTGGTTTATATGTCACAGGTTTAACATTCTTATCATAACACTGTTTTCTATTTTCCTTACTAGTTAAAATATTTTTCCTTGCATCTGATTGTGCTTTCTGTAATCTATATTTCAGTTGCAAAGGGTAACTATCATAGTTATATAAAGGTTCAATAGGTACATTCTGGAGATTACTTGGTAAATTGCAAGGTTTTCCGAAAACAAGTTCATAAGGCGTATACTTAGTTTCAGTGTGTACACTTGTGTTAAACGCAAAACACCAGTACGGTAACCATGAACTCCAATCTTGTCTATTTGTTGCACATTGAATTCTAAGGAAAGCGCCTAGGTTTTTATGTGTATTTTCCAGAGCACCTATTGTTTCATGGTGATATGATGTAGAGTGTAGTTTTTTAATGTTTAATAATTTGCAAATTTCTGAAAAAATTGAGGATAAAAATTCGGTACCTTGATCGGTTAGAATGGTTTTAGGCACACCGTATCTTAAAATATAATTTTCGACTAAAGTTTGAGCTACCGTTTCTGAATCTTTTCTTTCCAAAGGGTAGGCCTCTACGTACTTTGTCAAATTACATTGTAGGGTTAAGGCATATTTATAGTTAAAACTATCTATCTCTAAAGGTCCTATCAAATCTAAACTTATAATTTCAAAAGATGAATTTGCCGTAGACGTAATTACCATCGGCTCCTTAACATATTTATTAGTAAACTTATTTATCTGACAGTGCTTACATTTACCTACATAATTTTTTACGTCATTATCTAATCCTTTCCAATAATAATATTTTTTTATATTATTTGTCATTCTGTTTATATCCGCGTGGCCACTCGTGGGTAACAGATGAAAGTCATTCAAAATTAAGATTTTATCATCTTGATTAGTAATACGTATTACGTCTCTAATTACAAGAATCCGCGGTGACTCTAACGGTCGTATTTCTCTCAATAACATATTAACATCATACTTGTTATCTTTATTTTTTATAATAATGAGCTCGTTTATTCCTATCTTTCTGCATAATGACTCTATTTCTCTCATCAGCACTTCGTAGGTAGATGACGATCTAGTAAATAGGTACATAGAACATTGCAAAGGCACGTAAATACAATTGCCTGACTTACTTCTAATTACGTCGACGCTATTAATATAATTATAGTTCGTATACTTTGAGCATAATATCAACTCTATACCGTTTATCGGTTTCTTCAGAATCTCTACGACTTTAGGTTGATCAGGCCTATCGCTCGGAGAATTCTGGTTACATGATTCCGTGTTAGTAATATTAGTATTCGTGTTTAATTTTTGTCGTTGTGCCCGTGTTAAGACGGATACAATGTTTTGTTTTAATTCTTTTAATTCAGTGCAAGTAATAGGTAAACGACTTAATGCGTCAGCGGGAGCGTTCTGTTTACCTGGGACGTGCTCGATAATAAAATCGTACTCTTCTAGGTGCAGTCTAAATTTTGTTAATCTACTTGAAGGGTCGGACATACTAAACAAATATATGAGAGGTTTATGATCGGTAATAATTTTAAATCTTTTCCCATACAAGTAGGGTCTAAAATGACGCACAACCCATACGATAGCTAATAATTCCAATTCAATTATTGGATACCTCGTTTCCGCAGGGTTCAAGGAACGACTAGCATATGCTACGACTCCTCCTGTGCCATTAGATAGTACGGCTCCTAGTCCGATTTTTGAGGCGTCTGTTTGAAGGACAAAAGTATTATTTTCAGAAAAATCGGGATATTGTAAAATTGGTGGCGTGATTAACGCATTCTTTAATGTTTGGAATGCTGATTCACATTGTGGTGACCATTGGAAAGTTACATTTTTCTTACAAAGCTGATTTAGTGGATGTGCAATACTAGCAAATCGCGGTATAAATCTTCTATAATAATTTGTGAATGCCACGAATCTTTTCACATCGTCTGTATTTAACGGTTTCGGATAATTTTGTAAAACTTGGATTTTAGAAGGGTCGGGTATAATTCCTTCTGATGTGATTTTGTGACCTAGATACATTATTTCTCTTTGCAAAAACTCACATTTTGTTGGATTTAATTTAAGATTAACTTTGCGAAATCTGTCTAAAACAGTTATTAGATTTTTATTGTGATTTTCCATGGAATTACCTATTATAATACAATCATCTAAATAAATAAAAGCTTTTTTATAGTTAAGACCTGACATTACTACTGTCATTAACCTTGAAAATGCATTGGGACTGGTCTTGAGACCCATAGGGCATCTTTTCATCTGATATGTTTTGTCTGTAGTAAATGCTGTGTACTTTCGCGAATCATTGCTTAAAGAAAGTTAGTAATACGATTGAGATAAATCTAGTTTAGAGAAGTAAACACTGCCTGATAGGGAATCTAAAATTTCAGTGATATTGGGTAACGGAAACTTATCATCCTGAATAATATTGTTTAATTGTCTGTAGTCGACTACCAAACGCCACTTTTTATTACCAAACTTGTCACATTTTTTGGGTACTAATAACACTGGACTAGACCACTCTGACGTCGATTCCTCAATAATATCGTTAACTAACATATCTTGGATTTGTCGCTGAACCTCCGATTTAAGTGCATGAGGCAATTTATAGGGTTTTTTATATACTGGTGTGACATTGTCATGCAATTTAATCGAATGTTCCATTACATTGGTTACGGATAACTTGTCCCCCGGAATATGAAAAACATCGGCATATTTTGCACAAATATTTTCAATACTTATTTGTTCCTCTTTGTTTAAATATGAGCTCAAATCCAGTAAGTCAAATAATTTTTTGACTCGGTCTACTGATATAGAACTGTCATCAAAACTACACATCTCAAAACGATGTAAACTTTGTATATCTAAAAATGAAAAGTCTATAGCCTTTTCCTCGTCGGTAGTATTTAAAATTTTAATTGCAATTTTTCCATTTTGGGGTCTTGCAATCATACTCGCAATGAAAATTCCAGTATGCGAAGGAATTTCTCCGCCTAAAACTACACAATCACTAAATAAATGTATAGGGATGTGTTTAATTACCTCACAGCGTGGTGGTATTGTATGTAAATACCCATTATAAAGAGAACTTGTCACAATTGACTGATTTGTATTCGTCAATGTAAGACTGCAGTTTTCATAATTTATTACTGCTTTGTATTTCGACAAAAAATCTTGGCCTAAAATACCATTAGATGTGCAAGAAATATTTGTAAATATGTAAAACTTTTGTGTAAATAATACACCATTAAAATATAAGTTTAAATGAATATATCCTACTGAATCAAGATTACCACTAATCCCCTTAATAGTTACTTTACTTCTTATCATATTATTAACTAAATCCGGATATTTACTTAACCAATCATACTTAATAACACAAAGACTGGCGCCAGAGTCTACTAATAAGCTAATATCTAATTTATTTTCTATAAGGCACGAAACTACACTACAGTTATTATCAAAATTTAATATTAAGTTATCTTTAAAATATTCATTAGGTACGAAAAAACTCTGAATTATTATAATGCGAGTTATTTTCATTAAGTTCAGCTGAATGCTGAGAGTGCTGAACACGCGGCGCGCTGCGCGCTCGAGTTTCCGTCGTGTTCCGGTAAATACGACGCGGCGCGGCAAAACCCCTTTGATTAGAATTACCTGTATTATAATTCCGCCTGTAATTATTGTTTGTAACAATACCGGATCGGGTAAAATTACCATCGTTCGGCGTGTTTTTCTGGAAATTGGAATTATAATAATTCTGTGTACCTTTATAACGTGTCGGGTAATTCGACCTGAAGCCCCTTTGTCGGTGACTTATTTGTCGGTTTCCGACATATTGAGCCTGGGAATGAAAATTAACATGCCTTACCTTCATGACCTCGGGTTCAGTTGTCGTTGACATCGACTTTTCGTCCATGGCTGTTTTGATAGCCTCGGGCAGCGATGAAAACGTACGAGACGCAATAATTGTGCTAAGTCGAGGGTCTGACAGTCCGTCCGAAAATCTTTTAACTGCAATTTTTTCATTAAGAGGACGTAATATCTGAAATGCACTGTCATCACCGTCGGCTTGCGCTATAGTTAAATTAACAAATAAGCTCTCAAGCTCACTTCCAAATGACTCTATAGATCTGTGACCTTGTTTTGAACGCTGTAATTGCGATTGAATAGCGACTGAAGATAATTTTTGTAATAATTTTGCTCTCATGTCTTTGATCAAAAGTGTTGTATTGGCATAAGTCGAATCCAAACGTAATTTCGCACTTGGAGATAAGCGTGTTTTCAAAACAAAATTTATTAGTTGTTGTTGAGACTCGTTTTTAATCATTGAGCTATAAAGTTCAATACTTTCTATTAACTGCTTAGTGACCTCCTCTTTGCCAGTCATTGTAGGCAAAAGAGCGATCGCAGTTTTAAGGTCAAAATTTTCCGCAGCCATTTCGGTTACCTTTTCGACACTTATAGGTTCAACTACTTCGATAATCTTATTATATAATATATGAATATCTTCAACTAATTTATTAACGAAAACCGTGCCCTCGGAACTTAATTCAGAACTATCTATTTGCGAACTTACTTGAGACAAAATATACGCCAACTTATTAAACTCTAATTTAGCTTGTTCAACTTTTTTACATGCTAAATCTGACTTTCGCTTTTCCGGACCTAGCTTTACCAAGTATTCCTTTATGTACTTTAAGAAATCATGCAGTTTAATCAAATCATCTGACATAATAAACACTAGTAACTTAACATGAATTTTGAACGATACATACTATATTTACTTAAGAATTCTAAGAATTAATTAATTAGGAACAAGACAAGAAGAGAGATTAAAATATATATATATATATATATATATATATAAGAATGTACCTCTGAACTGGTTATAAAAACACATTACTGGGAGCAAGGACGGGCAGGTACGCGCTGGCTGTAGTCCAAGTCATTACGAAGAAGGTGTCTTCCTGATAGTACCGGGATCAGGGTTGAAGGACAGGAACTGCTCCTTGGATGTCTCGTGCTGCAGCGATGAATGGGCCGGGCTATACCCTGGACTCGGTGGGCCGGGATTTCCCTGGACTCCGCTCGTTCGTGGGCCGGGCTATACCCTGGACTCCGTGGGCCGGGTTTTCCCTGGACTCCGCTCGTTCTTATGATGATGTTGTAGGCAGTTCGTAGGATGAGGCATTGTTGTTTGCCAAATTATGTCTGGTTAGTTCACGGCGTAATGTTCTAATTGTTTGATGTCGGCACTTCTTGTAAAGGTAGTAACTGATTGAAGCCAGGAGCAGGACAACCACCAGAATAATAAGGATTTCACTCAAAGGCATAGAGTTCTGCGATGCTTCTGCATTGGAAGTTCCACTGGCAGTCTGGGCGATGACCACCTCCTCTTTACTTTGCTGCTTCCCTATAATAATGTCGTAGACTGGAGACTTTCTTAAGTTGCTTCTAATTATATATCTTTTTATCTTCATAAAAAAAATATTTCTTCATAAATCTTCTAAAATAAAATTTTCTTTCTTCCAAAATCTTCTTTATTTATTTCACAATGTTCCTTGTTCTTTGGCAGGGTCGCCATCCGATATAATAATGTTCATGGTCACTTATTTGGGTTGAAGTTAAAGAAAAGACATGTTGTTAGTTCCATGGTTGGTTGTATATTGTCAAAATTCAATACAATTACATTTAACTTATTCTAATACTATTTTAAGCTAAGTTTAACATTTCTTATGTTGTAGTCATAATACAAATAATTATGTTGCGGTGCAACCATAAAATCAGTATACTTCACAGATACGAAAGTACTTGGAACTAACATTAGTGATATTCTTAGGTCGACTGTGGTAATGATATTATATCGATGATAATAAACATAATTACTAACATAATTGTTAACATAATTAACTGTTAGACAACTTACAACATAATTGTTAACATAATTAACTGTTAGACAACTTTACATTGAAGCCGCTATACTAAAACAGCACTCGTTAACCCGTGATTATTACTCAAGCCGAAGACAACATACTATTTATAAAGTCCCGACTTGAAAAACATCTTTTGCTCATGGCTTTGCCCATTTTTTGTGTCCATTTTTATATAATCGCATTAGCAAACACTTAAGCTTATATGATAAAACACGATACCTATGCAAAAAGACACTTCAAGTTTATCTATTGGACTATGACTATGATAAGACTGAACTTTTATTTATAAAAAATATTTAACTATACACATACTTTAAATATTTTATATGTTACATATCAAAAGAGATATATTACCGATGTAGTTATTATATAAGTATATAGTGTAAATATATATATATATATCATGTATAATGGCTCAAGTTAATTTGATTTACGTAATGCATTTATAATGCATAATGACATGCCACTGTTAAATTAATAAAAAATAATAAACTTAATCATAAATAGTTACATCAAAACGGCATGCTGCAATATAAAAAAAAACAATTAAGTATTTTAATAAAATAACAATTCAAATTATTTAAGTATATATATTTTTTTAGTAAGACTACATAAATATTATACTTATCTCCTAATAATAATATTTATGTGTATTTATATATTAGTATTATTACATCATAATAATTACAGATAATGACCCAATTAAATTAATTTTTATTTTATAAGTTTTCATATTTTCCTTTTTATATTGTTTGTCACTAGTCGAGATAACATGATGAAAAAAAAGAAAAAAAAAAACAACACTAATTCACAAATTCTATTTAGGTACTGTTTAGGTACAAAAAATGGTTTTTTTTTTCTTATCTTTAACAATTTAACTGGGTACTTATTATTTATCTGGTTGCGTTGCATATACTAGTTGTTTACGCTTGAGACACCAGTCGCCTTATCGCATCATTCGTATTGGTGCATATCATAATTCGATGCTTTCATTAGGTGTATGAAATAACTTGACCCTTATGCCGAATTATAAAAGTTCATTTTTCTTAGGATGAGAATCTTACTTTGCCGTAACACAGCCTCGGCTACTACGGGAAGTAAAATACTTAGCTTAATTCACCAACAATCACCATTATTGTAACTTAATTATTCCGTTAACACTGTCATAGGAATAAAGTAACATTCTAGGATCTATTGCCATTTTTGTACCAAAAATGTGGTTAATAATGAAGTGTACCTAAAGCATTAAAGCATTTGTTATGTTAGTAAGTAAGTATCAATTAATGAGGTAAATAAACGCAGGTAGTGGAAGAAAAAAAAAAGGCTTTGTTAAGTGATGGAATGTTCGAGTTGTGATGGTATTGGAAATAAATAACACGCAACCTGTTTTTTTTTTTTTCTTTTACTATCTTGTAGAATTTACTTGTAAGGAAGTAGGTACTTATGTCATTTAAGCAGTATTGATTGGCCGCTTAACGTGTTTCGGTAGTTTTTGCATAGTATTATCACAGAATAATATGTGTATGTATCTTTAATATTAAGGGTGAATTGTAACTTTGTTTATAAAAATAAATTCTTTAATTCTTTAAATTCTTTAAATTTTTTAACAATCTAAGCCCATAGTAAATTTCTTAAGAAACTGTCTACATGAACTTGATAACGGATAATATATACTTAAAAACTTTTTTGTTTGTAAATACGTGTGTTACGTTCTGGCCCGGCCACGGCGCCGGCAGCGGCGTCAATTAAGGCTGTAAACGGTACGGATACGTACCTCGTAGTACCTCGATGGACAAAAAGAGTACCACAGCATTTCATCAGTGAAACACATTTTTGGTGCTTCAACACGCTTCTATCGAAATAAGTGCTAAGTTTATGATGCAAATTTGGTACAGGCTGATGGTACCTATTCTGTACCAACGGAAATGTGTCCGTTTTTCCTTTAAAATCGTAATGGGAGAGATGGGAGTGCAGTAATTTTTCGATGCACTAGATGGCGCTGTAACCGTAACACAACCTACTTTTTTCAGCATATTAAGGTAAAGGATTAGTTCATTCAGCCTAAAAAAGACTTGAGTGTCGGTCGGTTGTACTGTCAAATTAATCTGGCTGTAGTTAAGTTTTTCTTCTGTGAGGTCTGCGGATTGCTTTGCTTCCATGCGTTGGTGTTGGTGGTGTTTTGTGAGCGTATTCGTTTTTCTTGATAATTTGATTGAAACCTGGCTTGGCCTGGCACTGAATACTTGACACCGATATTGCTTAACGTTGTGGACTTGCCTAATCACCGCACTGGAGAACGAACTTAAATCATATCGAAAGACTATGGATCGTGTCGTCTTGATCAGCCCCAGGGGGGCTACCGCGTAACTTTATGGGTATGAACTTCATACGTTTTTGGGAACTTTAAGTCGATTTTATAAAGAAAATAGCCGCTATCAGTTCCTTGCTTTGTGATGTCGGGTACATCGATAACTAGCTAGCAACGTTCAACAGAACAAAGCAGCAAAAATCTATCAGATTAAGAAATTCAAATGACAGTTGAAGCCCATACCCATATCCAGATTTTTTAGCCGGTAGCCCCCCTGTACAGCCTAAAAAATATGGATATGGACATGGGCTTTATTTGACATTTGAAGCCCATATTTTGTCCTTGTATGGGCATAATATCTTCAAATGTCAAATGAAGCCCATGTCCATACCCAGATTTTTTTGCCGGTATAGAGGCTGGTTAATAACCCAGACACATCGTTTAAGATTGCTGAAGAAGATCTAATGAGGTATTCTGTATTGGCTGAAAGAGAAAATGTTGACACTTCTGCCAATATGTATCGAGAGGGGTTTTTAATTACTAGCCGATTAACCTATGATAATACTGAAGGTGTTTATCTTGTGGCTGGTATAATGTGCATCAGAAATGCGAAAAAACATGAATTATAATGTCATTCGAAAAGTTGTCAATCACATAATATTAGAAGCTCAATGTGAGTGTGCGGCAGGGATGGGCCCCCATCCATGTTCAGTGCAAACATATTTTGGTTGAAATAAATGGACTAATCGATTTCACCAAGCATAAAAAAATAACAATACCCATCTGCACAGACACACTCCAAACCTTTCATAAGCCAACACAATGCATAGAGTAAGGTAAATAAACACCATGACTTTTCGTATTACTCAGACAGACTATTTTCTTTGCTATTTTATATAAGGTAAATACTTTTTCGTTTACTTCTTCAGAAAAAGTTAGGAAAGTTATGAAACGTCAAAAGAAACTCTCATTAAATAAATGTTTTGGGCATCGAAATTTCTGACAAAAAACGCCTGACATTCATGATTGAGCAATATACGTAACTTGACGTCTTGTGTCGATCAATCAATAATGTCAGGCGTTTTTAGTCAGAAATTTCGATGCCCTAAAAATTTATTTTATTGCAAATTTAACGGGAAAACGGACACATTATCGTTGGTACAGGATAGGTACCATCATAAACTTACTATTTATTTCGATAGAAGCGTGGCCGGGTTGGGTCCTATGCGTTGCAGCTCGGCCACCAAAAATGTGATAAAACTGTTGAAATACTGTGGTACTCTTTTTTCCATCGAGGTACTACAAGGTACGTATCTGTACCGTTTACTGACACACACAACTACAGCCTTAATTGACGTTATATTACTTAATTCATGTTATAAAGGGGTAGCTTATACAAAATAAAAAACAGAAATAAGTACTGCTCAAGTAACAAGTTTATTTAAAAAAAGGTGTTATGTGTGAAGAAACACTAGGTGTCAAAATGTTTTGAAGAAAGTGAATCTGTTTCCTTCGGGGTCCAGTTTAGGGCTTTCATATTTTCTAACCACCTGTTTCTTAGACTCAATTCGGAAGGAAATCTGCAAAAATAATTGATCAAATTTTTATTAAGATCTACAAGTGTAATTTAAAACAAAAAAAGATTTATTACTAAAACCACGACTATTTTCTGCATACGTATTATAAGACTCGAATTTCAATTGTCGAATAAATCGACCTCGTATAGCATGTGGGGTCGACCCAGGTTTTATTTTTTTATGCTACCCATATTTTTTTAAAAGAAGTAGTTTAGTTTTAGGATTAGTTTTAATCCTAAAACTAAACTTATTAATTATTAATCCTAAAACTAAACTACTTCTTTAAAAAAATATGGGTAGCATAAAAAAAATAAAACCTGGGTCGACCCCACATGCTATGCGAGGTCGATTTATTATAAAAGTAGGAAGTATGTGTTACTCAATCACGCCATAACGGCTGAACAGATTTGGCTGAAATTTAAGACAGATATTTTGTTGCCTGGAGAGGAACATAGGCTACTTATTACTTTTTATTCCGCAAAAATATCACATTCCCACGGGATAACGTCGTGTAGTTCACACGGGCGAAGCCGCGTGCGGAGAGCTAGGTACTACCATAATGTCGAAAGACGGGTGTACAACAGCTACTGAATTCAGCCTGAGCTCTAACAACTTTTGGTATTGAATATCGACATTTTATCGATAAGAATTTGTCAATCACTAGTGAATTATAAACAAAACATTTTTTTCATAATTCTCTCAAAACTCATCATTATAATGCCTAGAAATTGATAAGATATCATTGCAAACAATTTTCAGATAGTAATCAAATGCTTTACTCACAGTTTTAGGTCAATTTTGACTAAAAACAACAATTTAATACACTCACCTGTGAAATGACCTTTTTCTCCCTTTTTTCGTACCGAGTTTTACAAATACACATTTCCTCATGTTTATGAGCTTAACTTTCACAATAACTTTCAGAATTAAATATGAAATCACACCAAAATAACACAAAATAAAATAAATACTTTTAAAAATCTCGCGGCTGTCACAATCTCACGTCAAAATTAGTTCTCAGCACCCTCGTAAGTGACACTAGTAGCGCTTCAAATTGTTACACAAAATTAGCTGTCATTTGTATGGAGACAGCCTATCCAGTGGTATAATAGAGATCAGTGGTTTTATCCAATAGCATAAAGAACTTTTGCTTTGCACGAATGAGCTGTCAAGGACCCATGTTACATTGTGCAGTCGAACTGACCGATTCGTAACCCACCCACCATAAGGTCATTTCCTTACAGATATTAAAATAAAATAAGGACAAAATTCTAAATTGTTGACACTGACATTGACCTTTATAGTTATGACGCTTTCAAACAAATTGTTAGCAAATTGAGTCACGATTCAATTGGCTTGACCGTTCACAGTATATTACACTAGCGGTCGCCCGCGGTTTCACCCGCGTGGTTCCCGTTATTATTACTTATTTATTATTATTTCTAACGGTGAAAGAATTTTCGAAATCGGTCCAGTACTTTTTGAGTTTATTCGTTACATACACAAATACAAATCTTTCCTCTTTATAATATTATTATTAATATTATTATTATATTAAGTATAGATATAGATTAGTATAGATATGCATTACACACTACCTTGGTACATATTCTGCAATGGTTTGTAAAAATGCGTTGTTTTATCATTTGTGGTAACAATGAACGGTAAAACTGAATAAGATCTTATAAATGATCTACTATCGAACAACTTACCTGAAACTGTTCTCAAATATACCGAAACGTAGGTACAATTTTCGTAAACAAGTGCTCACATAGCGTCTGATTTATGCAAAACTTTTTGCATTATTGCAATGATTTTTACGTCAACGGGGAAGGATGTGGATAAAGCGGATAGTTTGGGAGTTGGAGAGTGATATAGGCAACTTATTATCCCGGAAAAAAATCACATTCCCTCGGAACTCGGGATATCGTCGTGTAGTTTACCCTAGGCGGAAGGCTCTAGTTATTCATACTGTTACTTAAAACCATTGAGAGCTAACGTGTAATATGCATAAGATCCTTTAAAATTACCAAGAAAAAAAACTGAAATACTATAGAAAGCAAACATTGGGTTTTTTTTATACGAACCATAACATGCTTGACTGTAGGTATCTTATGTAGGTCACTTTTAATAACAAAGAATCCCTGACCCAATAAAGTTGACACAGCAAGAAAGCAATCAGCATCAAACTGAAATCCTTTAAGTCAAGTGACAAATAACAAGGAACAGCTTTTACAGAGCAGGATGGCGCTATACTCCGGGTATAGCACTATTCCGCTTCCACAACACTTTACAATCGAAGTACTTACTCAAGTAAGAAGTCCGTTTCTGTTTAAAAATAAAGTAAGTGTGTAGTTGTAAAGATGGAAATACACTTTCTTTTTATCTTGCGTACCTACACATAAAAAAAATTTTGGGAAAGTGTTAAAAAAACCATGCATAGATACCTGATGTAGTTCAAAATATTTAATATATTTTTTTATTACTTATATTAAATCATTTATTTTATATTCCGTTCCAGGGACCGTACTCTGAAACGCAAATCCGGAATTTTGGTCAGCCCCGCCCCTTTCACTCGATTCGGTCATGACTGGAAAGTGAGAGGGACGGCAGGCTTATTACCGATCTTAAAGTGACAGTTGCAATCGCGACAATTAACAATTAATCGCTCGCAAAACACATATTTCTATTACGGAACGTAAATCGTTAAGATAACGCCACAAGCGAGCGATTTGTTAACTAAAATTGCATGAAAGGGACCGTACCGTACTGTACCGATTGCAAACCAACCGCAACTAGTAGCAGTCGCGTTGCAATTGTACAATCAGCAACTGGTTGCTTGTTTTGGTAATAAGCCTGCGGGTACCCTCTACTGCATAAATAATGAAAAGGACGGAAATAAAAATAGGTATTGACCATCATAAATATTATGTATTTGAACACACTAAAAATAGAAGTAAAGAGAAAAAAAATTAACACGTAATTTTGAAAATATGACTAGTAGCACAGCCTTCTCTATCGTCTTCTACAAGCCTACGTTACAAGCCTAAGTAATGAAGCATAACAGCAACATCGCTGTGAACCGGTTTACTCCTCTGAGTACGAATCCTATGGATATGGCATACCTACGAAAAAGTGAGGCATACCTACACATACCGAGAAACAAAAATGGCGACCGGCCTCAATCATGCATTACTATGACGTCACGATTTAATGTTGCCAAAAATAGGTCGAATAAATATATTGCTGTCTCATTTTACATGGAGTATTGGAGGTAAGATAGAACAAGATGGCTACAGGTTTATGAGTACAATGTCGATTTAGCTTATATTTGTATTCATATATAACAAATAGCTTTCCGCCTGCGGGTTCTCCCGCGTTGACTACATGACAATATCCCGAGGGAATGTGATATTTTTCCGGGATAAAAAGTAGCCTAAGTTACTCCTTTTTACATCAGGTACCTGCCAATAAAAGTCCCGTCAAAATCGGTCCAGCCGTTTCAGAGATTAGCCGGAACAAACAGACAGACAGACAAAAATTGTAAAACATGTCATTTTGGTATATGTACCGTATATTTAATCATATGCACGTAGTAAAAAGCGGTTATTTAATGTTACAAACAGACACTCCAATTTTATTTATTTGTATAGATGTATAAAAGATATGCCATCTCCATAGGATTCAGTACTCGAGGTTTACTCGCTGTTTACCTGTCAAACGGCTTGTAGAAGACGATAGAGATGGCTGTGGTAGTAGTCATAAATGGCTCTATATGCAATGGCACAGCCATCTCTATCGTCTTCTACAAGCCATGCGCATAAAGTTGGCAACGTAGTTTTAAGTGAACCGATTTGACACCGTTTGCACCGTTTTGCAAAATCTCGGTATGTGTAGGTATGCCTCACTTTTTCGTAGGTATGCCATATCTATAGGATTCGTACTCAGAGGAGTAAACCGGTTCACAGCAATGTTGCCGTTCCGCTTCATAGCATGGCTTGTAGAAGGCACAGACAGACAAAAATTGAAAAAAAGGTTATTTTGGTATATGTACCGTATACATAATCATATTATGCATGTAGTAAAAAGCTGTTATTTTAATATTACAAACAGACACTCCAATTTTATTTATTTGTATATATAGACGATATATGCAGTTATTTTGACATCTTAGGCGCTGTTTTTTTGTGAATCGGGAAGTGGCCAATTTGGTCAGAACGCACGGAGTTCAAAGGAAGTTTTAGAATCCTTGCTGGTCGTTTTCTGGTTTTGGGGAAGTGGACCGGAGAAGCAATTAGGCTTGTAATTGGCATACCTACACAGCTCTACGTGTCCCTTGATTGGTGTGCCAGCTTTGCTTGGATGACCACGTTTCCTGGATACATTTTTTCCAGACTTTAGGTAGTGTTCTGACACAGCAAGCTTGAAACCGTACAATGTCATGCAATCGTCATTGTTACATCGCCTTCTCAACCAAGCATTAACTACAGACATATCAATCATGTGAAAAAAAATGCTTTTATCATTGAAGAGATCTTACTTATAGATTTTTTTATAGACCCAGCAAGGATCCATTTCTGAAAAGATAATAAAGTAAAAATAAGTACTTGTGAATGCATACGAAGCCATTTCTGGATTTAAACAATTTTACTGTAAATGCATAGGAAGCCATTTCTGGCTTCCTCAGAAAACGGTATCAAAAGTAAAGAAAACCACTAAAGTGAGGAAAAATAAAATTTAGTACGCAAAGAGTGGGCTTTGAATAAAACAAAAAATATTTTTATGCTGTATTTTCTCACCTATTTTCACCTTTGATAGTCTGTTGAAACCTAATTTTCTTCTATCTCAATAATTCTCGGCGCACGCTTATATTAAAGTAAAATATAATCACAGATGACGTCCAATACACAGTAAAAAAAATTACCAATTCACCGACAATTATACGATTTAAATAAACGTAAGTTTTAGGTTTTGTGAATTATTGGAAGGAGAAATAAAATATTTAAATTCGTACGCCATTTATGGTTTCTCATGCAGTAAAGGGTTAACGAAGTTTCGGGTTTTGCGTTTCAGAGTAGGCCCTCAGGTTTCACGCCGAAACGCTAATTGGTCACTTGACCGCAGCTGTGACGTTGACTTTGACAGCAAAAATGTTTGGAAACAGATGACGCTCTTGCCATTGATGTTTTATGTCTTGCAGCATTTGCTATATCTCGGCTTAGATTTAAAGGCTACTACACACAATGCCGACGGCAATACCGGCGGCCGAGCCGCCGCCGGCACTGCCGTTGCCGTTTGTATGCCGGCGGGTATTCGAGCCGCCCGCCCGCCGGGCTCGCCGCCGCACAAACGAGAGCCGCTCGGCAAAAAGCGGCGCTGCCGCCGGCACTGTGTGTAGCCTTAACTCATACAGGAATGCCAAATTTTTATAGGTACGGTGCGGTAGTATTCAAACTTTTTTAAACCAATCAAGGTGGTGTTACTTATGATTTTTTTTATTGAATCAGGCGTCACTTGGCGGCAGTCCCTAACCATTGTGAGAAACGAAATATATGTAGCTTACTTCCGCAAAAAACACATGATGCACCGCCCGCCCGCACGCAAAAAATTGCACATGCACACCACGAAAACACCAGTGCACAATACCTGCATCTAGCAAGACAGCAATACACCTTGCACCGTCACCGATTAGACTACTCTACACGTGTTTCGCCCCAACCCGGGGCATCCTCAGGAGATAGTTCGTGCTAGTTCGTGCGAAAAACCAACACCAAAATTATTATATTTTGGTTATTAAAAATAAAGTCTCCTTTCAGCAAAATTTTATATCTTCAGTATTTAAGGTACTTTCCCTCCATGTGGCAAAGTTTTGGGACGCCCTGTATATTTATAATAGCTAACCTATGTAGTTCCATGTGTAGGGGTAGGTCTCCCGAGCAAATTCCTCTCGATAACACGCGCCGCAGGGGGGTGGTAGAGGGGGGTTAAAGGTCCCATTTTTCAGTTTCTCGCTCGAAACTCGTAAACGGTGCGTTAGCGACATTACTTCTAAGAAGGATTGAAAGCTTATTAAATTTCCCACAACTTTGATTATACAACTTAATTACGGGAAAATGCATGGTTTTTAAATTATACCTAAATATACAAAATTTATTATTAGGTACTTTTATTTATTTTTTAATTTTGTTACTTTTGTCTTCTGACTTACTTATCCTAAGGACCTATAGTCCTTAGGTACTCGTTTGTTTTACAGAAACATCATCAAAAAAAAGTTGTAGATTACTAAATTTCCTTTAACAATATACATACACCTCTAAATTTTAATTAGTACAAAGATTTTAGGTAATGGTAGTGTCCAGCAATACGAACAATTTAGTTGTTTATACATTTTTCCTTAGTAACATGGCTTGTTCACCCGATAATCCCACAAAATCGGATTTTAAACTAATGAATATCGTAATATTCATCGTTTCTCGAACAAAACACCTAGGTCCTTCAATAAAGTTAATAAACTAAAAGTACCAGTGAATATTATGATATAGTATTAATTAAAGTTTGGTACCTACTATAAGAATAAGCTTAGATATTAGTTCCTAAATCCCATCCATCAACTATTTAATATTCAATTGTAACCATACAAAATTTCTATGAGCGTTCTAAAGGGTATTCTGATATAATATTAAAATCTAGGAAAGCCAATAAATATCTGTCTACAGCCCAGAGAGTCTCCTAGTAAAAGCCAATAAATATTCGACTCCCGAGAGAGAAACGTAATAGGGTATTTTACTGTTGTTGAAATGTAGATATTTAATGATGACGTTAAAAAATATTGCAATTAAGAATACCAAATGTAAAAAAATAATTTGAATCTGTTTTATAATAAAAGAATTATAGTCTGTTTGATTTTGACTATAGCTGTCTCTTTCTAAAACGAAATCTTCTATGGCGTGACTATGACGCTACTAACCCACTGACGTCACTAAGATAGCGTCCTGTCCTTGTCTAATTATAAAGTTTGAAGTCCTATATCTTTGAAAATATTCAAGATAATTCAAAATGAAAACTTGTTTTGTGTAGCTAATATTTCGAAAAACATTTTAAAGAAATAAAAAAAAATCAGTAAAATACCGTATTTTGTACAATATGTCCAATAAAATCCGAACCTTAATACCAATGTGCTTAGTTAAATGTCCATTGGATAATTTGAAAGTTGGAAGCCTGTCCTGCCGGTTGAGTGTACAACACACAATAAATTAATCTATACTAATATTATAAAAAGGAAAAATTTGATTGTTTGTTTGTTTGCATCGAATAGGCTCCGAAACTACTGGACCGATTTAGAAAATTCTTTCACCATTAGAAAGCTACATTCTTCCCGAGTGACATAGGCTATATTTTATTGCGATATTCTCACGGGAACGGGTACTACGCGGGTGAAACCACGAGGATCCGCGAGTCTTCTATACATACAAATAAAGAAAATTGGAGTGTCTGTTTGTAATATTAAAATAACCGCTTTTTCATACATGCATATGATTATATACACGGTACATATAACAAACTAACATTTTTTTCAATTTTTGTCTGTCTGTCTGTCTGTTTGTTCCGGCTAATCTCTGAAACGGCTGGACCGATTTTGACGGGACTTTTACTGGCAGGTAGCTGATGTAATAAGGAGTAACTTAGGCAACTTTTTATCCCGGAAAAATATCACATTCCCGCGGGATAACGTCGTGTAGTTCACGCGGGCGAAGCCGCGGGCGGAAAGCTAGTCATTAATAAATGTAATAAATAGATTTGGACCAGTTAACTTAGAAGCGGTAGCCCTAGCACGAAAAACTGTCGCTATGGTAACCGTAATCGTGATCGTATTACTTATTTTGTTTGAAAACCAGAGCATCGCCTCTTTAAGAACTGAAATTCAATACATGTTTGACAGCAGCACTTTGACAGCTTTTGAAAAACGGTATAGTTTACTATTCGATTACCATACCTAACGATACATTTAAGGCTTGAGCACACCAAACGCAGGTCAGAAGCAGCGCTGTTTGAATGCGGGCCCGCGCAAGTTGTAATACAAGAAACTCTATGAACTACGTCACACTAAATTTGAACGCGTGCCCGCGCTCAAACTGCTCTGCGCCGCGCCGAGCCGCACTGCTACTGCCGGACTACAAACGGCGCGGGAGCGGGGCAGAAGCAGCGCAGGCGCGGCGCAGAGCAGTTTGAGCGCGGGCCCGCGCTGTTGTATAGCTATGGCAGCCATGTTAGCATGACACACCGAGGCAGGGCGTTCGCAGTGCAGCGCAGCGCGTTGACGAGAGTTGTATGCCTACTGCCTGCCTAACCCGTCACACTGAACGCGGTTTGAACGCGGGCCCGCGTTGCAACTGCTTTGAAACTGTTGCTGCGTTCAGTGTACCGACTCCCGCCAACTCCCGCGCTGCTACTGACCTGCTCTGCTCCTGACCCGCGTTTGGTGTGCTCAAGCCTTTACATACTAGTATAGTATTATATTATCTGTGCTTTACATGCAAGACTAGTATAGTATTATATTATCTGTGATGCAAGGGATACAGTCATGAAGTTCGACTTAATACTGAGGTAACTGGAGCGTGCAGTACGAAAAACTTTTTGAATACCACAAATAACACAGTGGCTGTCTTCCGTCTCACCTACACTTTAAAAAAATACGTATGGTCATATGAGACAACTGACAGCCACTACCTGCCACTACATACATAAATGTCAAATTTGCTGGCGACACTTTTTTATTCATGGTGAGAGCTCCAGTTACCTCAGAGTATTAAGTCAAACTTCATGGATACAGTCATGAAGTTTGACTTAATACTATGAGGTAACTGGAGCTCTCACCCTGAATAAAAAAGTGTCGCCAGCAAATTTGACATTTATGTATGTAGTGGCTGTCAGCTGTCTCATATGACCATACGTATTTTTTTAAAGTGTAGGTGAGACGGAAGACAGCCACTGTGTTATTTGTGGTATTCAAAAAATTGTTCGTACTGCACTCTCCAGTTACCTCAGTATTAAGTCGAGCTTCATGGATACAGTGCACATCATGGAGTTAGACTTAATACTGAGGTAACTGGAGTTTTCACCCTGAATAAAAAAGTGTGCCCAGCAAATTTGACATTTAATATGCAGTGGCTGTCAGTTGTCTCATATGAGCATACGTATTTTTTCAAAGTGTAAGTGAGACGGAAGACAGCCACCGTGTAATTTGTGGTTACCCTCCAGTTACCTCAGTATGTAGTCTAGCTCCATGGTGCACATATTTTGTATCTACTTATATTTATTAAAAGCTTATTATTCGCAGGATAAAAAAATATAATGCGCTCATAATTATTAATTGAAAAATTAAAAATGAAGTAAGAATATAGAAAATACCGACCCGTCTCACAACCAGGTACGACTGGTTGTGAGACGGGTCGATTTTTTCTAAATACTTACTTCATTTTAAATTTTTAATAGTGAAAATTGTATTGTGAATGTAAAAAAGTAAAACTTTTAATAACGCTCATAATTTTTCGCTTTAAAAATGCGCGAAGATATAAAAACAAATATAATAACGCCTTAGATACTGCGTAGAAATTCTAAATAACATAAGCGAGCATGGAAAATTTTAATAAAGTCAGTATTTGAGAACAGGAAAGGCGGCATAACAGCTGTAATTTTATATTCAGTCGAACAATATGACTCTTTATTAAGTACTAGCTTTCCGCCCGCGGCTTCACCCGCGTGGACTTCACGACGTTATCCCGCGGGAATTTGATATTTTTCCAGGATAAAAAGTAGCCTATGTTCCTCTCCAGGCTACAAAGTACTTATCTGTATCCCAAATTTCAGCCAAATCCGTTCTGCCGTTTTTGCGTGATCGAGCAACAAAAAATCAAACATCTAGACTAGACTTTCACGTTTATAATATTAGTTAGTAGGATGGTGATTTTTTCTTTCCTTTCCTTTCTTTCTTTCTTTTTTACTTTCCTTCTAGTATTACTTAAATAGAATAATAACGCATTGCTAATGTCTTTAGTTTTTAACGAAATTTGTAGGAAATTAAATTACTTGATTGTACCTACCTAGCTCAAAAGCCTGTTAGGTACCATCTCATATGTAGGATCGCAATAGACTCTGAACTTAACGAGAAGCTCTCTTAAAGGAAATTGGACTGATTCACAAGAGACACAAAACAATTCGTGTTCGCATCTCTGTACCTACCTAAATAGGGAGCGAAACTCAAATCGCAAAAATTAAAATTATTACTTATTTATTATATCTTTAAAATACTGAAAAATGGAAAATGAAGTATTTAGAAAAAATCGACCCGTCTCACAACTCCCATCGGAGCTAGTTGTGAGACGGGTCGATTTTTTTTAAGTAATAAAAATTGCATTGTGAATGCAATAAACTAAAAATTTAAATAAATCTTTAAAATATTTTACAAGCTTCTCCCTCATCTCCACCATAAACCATAATCATTTCTGTTGTGTGAGAAAATAATAAATAAATAATTATCATTACATTATCGGCCGACGAACTTGAAAAGTTGCATTGTGAATGCAAAAAAGTAAAAATTTAAATAACTTTAAGAAACCATATTAGTTTCAATTCAATACCTCATCAAGTCATCACGTAGCAATTAACTTGCCTCCCCAAGCCTTAGCGGATATCCTTTTGTTCACACCGGTATAAGATCTTGATCTCCCTGGCTTATAACCGAAAAGTTATAACCTGAGGTTATAGCCCACCTTTGACAGCCACGGCTTTCATTATTCAACGATACTATACCCGTGTTATTAACAGGTTTACTTATTACGTAGTAATATTATAGTATTCTTTGCTTATGATCTACTCAAGGTTTTAATTTAAATAATTAAACATTTTTACGTGTTATATCAAGTTCAAAGTCTTGTTACCAAGAAGGGTAGCATTAAATAAATATGAGAAAATACTTGGAATTTCAGATTTTAATAATTATTTTTATGCATTATCAATGCTATTCTGTAAGTAAAGGAAATTGTGATAGTAAAAAACCAATAGCCCTGCAACAAACATTCAGGCGGGATTCGAACCCGCGCCCCTCGGGAATCCGGCCCGATGCTATGACCGACTAAGATACCGAAAGGCTTACGAGACTCATCGAATTTTGCTATCACTTTTCAACGCAGTATACCTATTCGTTGCTTCATCAATCTAAGGAAACCCTCGCATTCAAAAAAAACATATTTACAATTTTTTTACAACCGATTAAGATTAACCAGCCATTAAATTAAGATTTAAAATTATTTTTATGTTTCCTCAATGCTATTCTGTAAGTAAAGGAAAAATTCTGATATTTAAACACCACCAGCCCTGCAAGTAACTTTCAGGCGGGATTCGAACCCGCGCCCCCAGGAATCCGGCCCGATGCTCTGACCAACTAAGCTACGAAAGGCTTACGAGCTAATTTTGATATTACTTTTCAACGCTGTAGGATGCTGTAGGCCAGCGTTGCTTCATCAATGTTACTGGCTGTTTCATCTCGATTGTTAAACATTTGTAAAAATGTATTGTTAAAAATGTATTCTTTACATTGATTACATCCCGTCATCTCTTCATTGACTTCTTTGAATTAAAATAGAATACAGGGTAAGCTTTGTTGTTATTCTAATATAAGTTTAGATTAAGGTCATAAGGGCAGTTATATTTATACTTCTATACTATATGTAGGTACTATCTATACTAATACAATTTATAAAAGGAAAAATTTGTTTGTTTGTTTGCATCGAATAGGCTCCGAAACTACTGAACCGATTTAGAATATTCTTTCATCATTAGAAAGCTACATTCTTCCCTAGTGACGTGGGCTATATTTTATCCCGATATTCCCACGAGAACGGGTACCACGTGGGTGAAACCGCGAGGATCAGCTAGTAGTTGATAAAACTCAAAAAATAATTCACTGATTTCAAAAAATATTTCACTAGAGTAGACATCTACATTATTCCCGAGTAACATAGGCTTTATTTTATACAGCTATTCATACGGGAACGGGTACCACGCGAGTAAAACAACGGGAAGTTATTAACACAACTATAAATTCTGTTGACTGATCGAAAATGCCTCATAGCATTAAGTCCGCCATTTGCCAGCAATAAAGACTAATTAAAAAATAAAAAAGTCGAGTGTACTTAATTAGTGTAAGCACGAGCTCGTATTTTTCGAACCATTCCTAGTGTGTCGGGTCGGGTTTATGCAAATATTAGAATGTAATCTTGTAAGCTACACTACAAACATAGATTATTTACTATCAAGGAATTATTTCGTCAGCTTGAATGTGTAAAGGGTGACTCACGCTAGACCCGTGCCAAGTCCGAGCCGAGCGTCTCGGCCTTAAGGCCCGTGGTATCGCCAACGACCTTGGGCATAGAAAAGTGGCCTAATTTTCCCGCCCGCTACCCGCACCAAAACAGCTTTAACACACGTTTCGTCAAAACTATGTATTATTTTAAAACGAAAAATGCTCAGTTTTAAGTTAAACAAGTTATCAATCTTTTCCTGAAAGAAACGTGAAAATATCACTTGTAGCTTAGAAGCAGTAGCGTATTTATTATGTTACTATGTTTTTTTTAAATGCTCAGATTAAAGTTTATATATCAATTATAATATATATTAATTCTGGATTCATCAGTAGGCTAATTTATGAGTTTTAGGGCCTTAAAAATGACCGTTTCACGACTACATGCACCTTAAATATTGCATACTAGCTTTCCGCCCGCGGCTTCGCCAGCGTGTACTGCACGACGCTATTCTGAGTGAATGTGATATTTTCCGGGATAGACCGTAGCCTAAGGGCGCTTGTGCACTACACTGAATTTTACCGTCCCGGAAAAAAAGGATGCTTGTATTTTAATAGTAATAAAATAATTTATTTATTTCGTTAGGGTTTGAAACATTGAAAATACATGAATTAAATAAATTCTTACTATTATAAATGAATATTATTAAAATACAAGCATCCGTTTTTTTCCGGGACGGTAAAATTCAGTGTAGTGCACAAGCGCCCTATGTTATGTCACTCTCCAGCTCCCAATCTACCCCCGTAGCTACCAAAAATCACATTGATCCGTTGCTCCGTTTTGAAGCAAACAAGCTCCGGGTCTCAAACTATTTACATAAATATCAATTTCTGCCCGCAAATTTGCCCGCGCTTAAAGTGATTTACTTAGCTACCCATGCTGTAGCTAAGTAAATCACAAAAAAACTCCAAGAAGCTGAATTACTGGAAAACTAGCCTTCCGCCCATGGCTTCGCCCGCGTGGGCTTTACGGCGTTATCCCGCGGGAATATGTTATTTTTCCAAAATAAAAAGTTGCCAAAAACCACGTCGATCCGATGCTCCACTTTGAAGTGAAAGACGGACAAACAAACAAACAGCCTTTCACATTTATAATAGTAGTTAGCATGGAGTCATTTAGTCAATAAAATTCGACATTTTATAATTTTTAGGTCTAAGTAGTTAATAATAGAATATTTAAAAAAATAACTGATTTACCTAATATGAATATATTTGCATGCTAATATAAGATAGATTTTAACGAACTATGTTATTTAAGAACTATCATAATACTCAAAATTGTTGCAAATAAACTTTATCATTCATTCATTCACTCCTTCATTCATTCATGGCTTTTACCGGGTTCCGAAATAATACTAATAATACTAGCTAAGTCTCGAGCGCTCGTTAATGCCTTTCATATGTATGCACTGCAATTTAGACTGTCCTTTAAAACAATACTACAATGCTAAGACATAGCTAAGATACGCAATAAGTATAACTAAAGATAATAATACTACCCGTCATCACCCACAGAGAACAAAGCTTTTGCATCTAGTTTATGGCTCATGGTTGAGCTCCGAAGGTCATGACGTCACTAACAGCTCCCGCAGGAGTATCAGGTCTTTTTCCACGATTTTAGAGTAAGTATGTAGTTTTATTGAAACAAAGAAAGTAAAATATTTATTTATTGACACGCGTTCAGCTGTATAAACATAAAATAACAATTTGGCACTAAAAAGCTTTCCACTCAGCATGTGTCGGATAATCGGATGTCATAGACATTCCGACGCTTATCATCAGTGGCTACCTGGGGGATTACCGGATAAAAAATATGGATTTGAGCATGGGCTTCATTTGACATTCGAAGTCCATAGGACATTACTTTAAAGTGTAAAGTTAAAATTATAGTGATGATGACGTTTCGTTTAGGTACAACAAAGAAGCAGTATGACAACGAGAATAAAAGATTGTTTCAGAAAAAATATATTTTATTTTAGGTCAATTCCTAAAGCGTCATTATATAAACTTAAAGAAAAACCTTTCAATTTGAATAATTTTACAAAAGATAAATAACCTCATACGTAACTTTGTATCGGTAGTTTACATATCGGCGGTAAGTCACGTTCTCTGTTTTTCCTACAGAATATATAAGCCAAGCTCGACATGCAGGATTATAGATCAATGTTATTAACGTGAATTTGTTTGGCATTTCTCCAATATTGCCCACTTCTCGATGTTTACAGGACGAATCCACTGAATACACTGACGAGTAAAAATAACAAGACACTCGAACCAGCGTTATTAAATTGAATTAGAGTAGGCTTAGAAAATTTAAACGTCAAAGCATTTTCGTTTCGACGAAGTTTCGAAACGAAGAATTCGGTGGTAGGAAATGTGCGAAGTTTCGAAAGAAATTTCGTTTTTTGTTGAATTAGAGTAGACCTGCAGGAGTCGGACGACAACTGCAAGCGTCGAAACTCGATTTCATACAAAACAAAGAAACATCAACTAGTATGGCGCGGCGTCATGTCGCTTGCAGTTGTTGTCCGACGCCCAGTTCGAACCGATACCTTTGGGTATATAAAAGACGGTATTGAGTGTATTTGAACCCACTACCTTTGGATTTTTTTCGTATTATTTATCTTTAGGAATACCATTTTGATTGCAATATTTATATAAATCGCAATAGAAAGAATAGCTTTATAAATCAAAAGTGATTAAAAACAAAACTAACCTCAAAATTAGGACGTTCAGGAGCTACGATACCCCAGACCGACTCTCAGATACACAGACACTTCAAAATTATAACCCCTCTCTATGAAGTACATACATACTTAAACTCACGCCAGTTTCCCATGGGGGTAGGCAGAGACTATGGATCGCAACCTGCTACGATCCATGCACACTTCTTTCGCTTCATTCACATCCATCAATCTTTTCATTAATTTTTGTCACTACGTACACGCTCATTTGTTTGACTCGTATTTTGAAATCGGTCGTTAAAAATATGTAGTTTAAAAAACTATAAAACCCACTTTTATAGGAACAGACTAAAAAGTACAAAACAACCGTCTATTCAGTAACTGAAATTAAAAAGCGTGGTGCGCGTTGGTACTTGAATGCATGCTTTGCAAAGGGCGCATTTTTGGTTGTTGGTACTTGAATGCCCTTTGCAAAGCATGCATTCAAGTACCAACGCGCACCACGCTTTTTAATTTCAGTTACTGAATAGACGGTTGTTTTGTACTTTTTAGTCTGTGCCTATAAAAGTGGGTTTTATAGTTTTTTAAACTACATATTTATTTTTTACTTTTTAGTTTAACAAATGGCAAGCTATGGATGGGGATGGTAATCGATTTCACAGTCCATTCATGTGTTTGCCCACCCCGTAAACATTATAACTCAAAGGCGTGATTGTATGTATTTAGTTTTACAAATTCAAGCGGAGTCTATTTGTTACCAGATGCGCGAGCCGAACCCTTACTTCCTCCCTGCTCCATCATCAGACCCTCACCACCAAGTGTAGCGAATAGGTCTCATCAGAACGAAACTAATGAGCCCAAACTCGAGGGGTTTCCTAGTGGTCTTAAGGAGTGCCACTGACTTCCTCCCTGCTCCATCATCAGACTCTCACCACCAAGTGTAGCGAATAGGTCTCATCAGAACGAAACAAATGAGCCCATCTCGAGGGGTTTCCTATTGGCCATTAAGGAGTGCCACTGGCTTCCTCCCAGCTTCATCATCAGACCCTCGCCACCAAGTGTAGCGAATAGAATAGGTCTCATCAGAACAAAACAAATGAGCCTAAACTCGAGGGGTTTCCTAGCAGCCATTGAAGAGTTCTATTGCCCACCTCTTGACTCCATCATCTTATCAGCTCGATGGTAGCAAATTATTGTATTGTCATCGGATTCATATAGACTTGCAAAGTTTCAAATCAATACGACAATTAGAAGTAGGTTAAAATTGAATTCCAAGATTTTCTTACATTGTGACTTAGTTACAAGTGAAGCTAATAAAAGTGTGGTAAAAAGGATAATATGAGTACATACAAGTGACCTGTGGATATTATTCACATATACCTTTTCACATGCTACGCAATCGCTTGTTTGAACTTTCTAGGCTGAAAATTAATAAAAAGTTGTTAATTGTTGTAATATTGTCGTTTGAGTAAGTGCCTGGTTTCTGTTCTCGCTAGTGCATTAAGGCCCTGGTGTAGTTGAGAATATTATTCTAGTTCAAGTGAACGTGGTAAGTCAAAACACAGCTTTTGTTCTCAACAACGTCGCCGAAACTATATTTTTCAGTAATTGACATGTCAGAAACTCGGACTGACGGCAAAGTCCGGCTGCTAATACGTATGGATTAAAATTGGACCTGTAGGTCGATTTATTTACTAACTCGCATTTCACTTAGTGAAGTGAACAGAGGTTCACTTTCACATCGCTAATTTCACATAAAGTTTCATGTTCGATGTTAACACTTGGCACATTTTACGTCACTTCATTCTATAGTGCCACAAACTTAACTGACTAACTAACTGACTGGCTAACTAACTAAGTGATTTTGACAGCTAATTTTGTTTTGCAAGTGACTCCTCTATCACCGGGTCCGCAAGGATGTAATACTTAATCATAATTATTTAAATCTCACGGTGAATTTTCTCTCTGCAACGCTCGCAACTTCGCTGGTGCTTTTACAAAAAAGTAGATAAGTAGGTAATCTGTAAAGGCAGTTTTGTTTATTGTCAAAATGAAGGGATAGTTCCTTTTAGTTCTATCTACAATATTTAAGTTACTTTCCCTCCAGGTGGCATAGTCGTGGGATGCCCTGTATACATTCAAAATTGCTGTATACATAACCTAAGCTAAACTAAACGTTACATGTTAACATCATTTGTCAGCCCTTGAACTCCCATCAATCTTTTTTGCGCGTGACGATATCGCAGCGACTGTGCACGTGGAATAAAAAGCGGGAATATATTTTGAGATATAAGGGAGTAATCCCTCTCATCCATGTCAAGGGTTACCATATCATGGTGAATTACCACGTAAGCTCCTGTGAAGGGACTTTACCCGATGTCTGGATTTAGAGTACGGAAATAAGATAATAAAAGTAGGTACCTGTCTTCAATCGTAGAGCATGTTTAGGGAATGCATGGCTGGTAACTGTAACCCTTTTATGGGATGGGTGTTATAAGAGTTAATGTGAAAAAACTCACTAAACAAAAACAGGTAAAAAGAAAAATAAATTTAATCATTCAATTCAAAGGACGAAAGCGCGGGACTTTTTCTAATTAATCTTGTAACTTATACTGATCAGATTGAACTCAACTGATCAGGTTTTTTTTTTTTTTATTTGTTTATTTTTCCATTTTAGTGTAAGAAATCTACCTTAAAAAACCGCATAATAAGCAAGCGTAGCACAATGTGCAACGACTAAACTGTAGCCTGTAACCCATAAACAGGGTGGAATCTTTTCATGCCACCTGCCTCCTGATTCACCAACCGTCGGAACCGCTTCCGATAGCAGAATGTATGTGTGCAATATCTCTGTCGCTCGCTATAGAATAGACAAAGACAAAGCACAGAATTCGAATCGGATTCGTTGCCGACACGCTTTATGAATCAGGGAACAGGAGGGAACGCAACAACTCTTAGCAATAGAGATACTAATTTTCATTCATAGAATATTCCTTTATTATTTATTCTGATGCATAGGTATATTATTATGATTATGCTCGATGGCGTGCACTTGGGGAAGGTCTATATCCAGCACAGAACGTTGATAGGTTGATGATGATGATGATACTCAAATATTTATCGATTGTCAAATATCTGAAAAGGTATTTCTGTCGAGTGTATGTGTAGATATTACTACACATTGATAAAATGAACGCTGGATAAATTCGTCGCTTCTCCCAGCAACTCCGTAGCTCAGTGTTTAGAGCATTCGACCGGACAGTGAAAGGTCGTGCGTTCGAGTCCCATCGGAGCTAGTTGTGAGACGGGTCGACTTTTTCTAATACTTCATTTTCAATTTTTCAATACTGAACCGATTTTGAAAATTCTTTCACCAATATAAAGCTACACTTTCCCGCGGGAAAGGGTACCACGTAAAACCGCAGGAAGCAGCTAGTCTTAGATAAATAAATAGAAAATAAAACCAATTCACCTTTTAGTAGTAGTTATCTAGATGTTTTACCTAACACATACTTAATTAGGTAAGTAAGACCATTTCCTCAGCAACGCTGTTAAATAACTTGAATAACTTAGTTAAGAACAATTTACTTTTAATGATACCACGCACATCTGTACCCCGAGTGTAAGTTTTTATGTCAAGCAAACGCAAACTATTTCGAGTACGTATTTATGTCAATTTGTATGAAAACTGCATAAGCGCGCTACTCGCCGCTAGAGGCGCTGATACAGTTTTCATACAAATTGACATAAATACGCACTCACGATAGTTTGCGTTTTTTGACATAAAAACTTACACTAGGGGTACTGTACCCCGAGTGTAAGTTTTTATGTCAAGCAAACGCAAACTATTTCGAGTACGTATTTATGTCAATTTGTATGAAAACTGCATAAGCGCGCTACTCGCCGCTAGAGGCGCTGATACAGTTTTCATACAAATTGACATAAATACGCACTCACGATAGTTTGCGTTTTTTGACATAAAAACTTACACTAGGGGTACTGAAGCTTATCTTCATGCTACGTATTTTCATCAGTTTAAAGATCACGTGTGAGTTTATTATATTTAAATATGATATGTCTAAAAGGTCACCTTCGTGACCTACAAAGAAGGCGATGGATAGTATAGACGTCCCTCCAAATAAAGGCATAGTTGCCAGACAAAACTGAGAAATACAAATTACGGACAAAACAAATATTGAACTAACTCTTAGTTTAAAAGCTTGAACCCTTTGTGATAGATAGATGGGGTATGTTTAGGGTAGAAGGTCACTGAATAGAATCAGCTATCAGCCGATAGAAGCCTTCTGAATTTCTGCTAGCTTAAACCTGGGCCGTTCCCGTCTGAATATTGGAATATCCTTTGTGCTATTCAGTCTATAATCTATCTCAATGCCTAATTTTAATTGGTGATGGAAAGAGACTTTTCTAATGTGTGAAGGTCATTTTCTAATTTGACGACACTGTATGAAATATTACAGGGAGAAAAAAAATTGCCTTGCCAGTTCTCGCTATGTCTCCCACCGTAGGATTTGCGAACCGATGGTGTAGCTTCTTTGGCGTTCTTAAGTATTGTAATCACATAATAATATAATCTGAATAAAAAAAATACTTTTGATAACATCATCCGTTTATTCGTAGCTAGTGTGCTTGAGAACCAAACCGAATACAATATTTACAACCCACTGGGAATCGAACCCGGGACCTCTGGGTCTGATACCGGTGGTGTGTACCACTAAACCACAGAGGCGGTATAGCAATAGTACATTACAGCATTTACAGCTGAGTACGGGGAGCTAGCAATTAGCATTGTCGAGAATGGTTTTGAATTCGAGGCAATGCAAATAGCTCCCAGAACAGTGTGCGTTACCGCCGCAAAAACTTATGTTTTAGAGAGATGAGACCTTATCAGATAATTAGTGTGTCGTGAGGAGAAATTTGTTTACTAATAGCAAAATTTGTGTGAATTGTAGTTTTTGAGATATTTGACAAAAACAGTTTTTGCCAGGGTCACGTTTTAAACGTTACCCTGGCAAAAAAAGTTGTTTTAGCTCGGAACTAAATACATGAATAGATAGCTTTTGTTGCGTTGTAAATGTTAGCAAACAGCAAAAATTGTGTGTGTTATGGTTCTTGAGTTATTTGAGTTTTTGCTGGGGTAACGTTTTGAGATTTCCCATATCTCAGAAACGGTTCAACGCAGAAGTTTGAAAAAAATACCAGTAAGAGACCTGAATTTGTTTAAATTTGTTTAAACATTAGTTTTTGATTTGGTTGTCGTAAACCAACGTAATTAAATGTTTTCGAAAATCAGAAAAAACTGATTTGTAAGTAAACTATTACATTTACAACCAAACAAACAGCTGCAAAAAGTACCCGTGGTAGACACTTATTATGTCTAGAATTTTAGATCTTGTAACTTTACACGATTTAAAGATAAAGATAAATTTGATAAATTTTAGACTGGTCGTACTTTAGAGATCGAATACACAGTTTCCATAACATTAAGGCACATGGCATACATTAAACAAATTTAAGTAATTCATGAACATTCGTTCCTGTTAATTTTAGCTTTCAATTACAGCTATCATGAAAGATATATAAAAAAAAAGAACATGACAACAATTCTCTAGTAACCCGCCCAAATTGTAGAGGTCACGTAAAAGCGACCGCGCCATACATAAGCGTAACCATCTTAAATGAACGGGATGTTATGGATATTTTGTTAGTACAGTTGCGTACAAAAGTTCGCTGGTCAGATTATCTTTAAATATAAAATGTACGTTAGTCTCGCAAAAGCTAAAGAATGGCTGGGCCGATTTTAGTTTTAAAATGTCTGTCGTATTCCAGCGGAAGTTTAATTTAACGGTAAGAAATATATATGGAAAAATTGCGTGGAAAATTGTTAAAAAACATTTTTCCGTAAAAACTGTTCTTAGAGTGCTCGTCAGATAAGTGGAATGGACAGTAGGTGACAGTTTTAGAGTGCGGCTGCGCGCGGTCGAAATCGAATACTAATCATTTACCATAACCTTAGAACGAAGAAAATGTACTGTAACTAGCGCCAAAAACGCACCAGTTGCGCGAAAATTGCGCACGGACGGACTCTATGTAGGTACAGTTGGACGGAAATCACCCGCAGCAGCCGCAATCGGAGATGTCACTGCGACATGACGTCATCGCAATAGCGCGCATGGAAAGCAAATTTACAAAAGCTGGTGAAACTTTACAACGCTGTAACTTTGGAAATCCTGGACAGATTTCGATGAAACCAAAACTGTTATTACTTGCACGAGTACGCGCATTAAACGCAGTAATTTTTATAGTCATATTTTGATGTGTTGGTGTGACTCATTGTTTACGACACAGACTAATTCGTTGGCTGGGTCGGAAGAGCGAGCGTTCCCATCTCGTCTCGCGTCAAGACAATATTACGCACGGCAGCGTTGACATTTCAGAGAGCGAGTTTACTTCGGAAGTCCTGCAGAACACGTGATAGGTTACAAATTGGTGACTAGTCTATATAATTTGTGATTTGGTGCCACTTCCACGACAAGGTTGGTTAAGCAATAGTCACCTTCCAGTCCACGTGTCAAAATATGACTATGGCTTGGCTTGACATGTTGTGTAAAGTTAGCACGGCATTGTGGCTCTTGCTATAAAATGCAGATATAAAATAATACACTCAAGTTGGGTACCAAAGTCAATCTTAATGAAAATTTGTATATCCTACTTCCTACTAATATTATAAATGTGAAAGTTTAGATGTTTAGATGTTTGTATGTTTGTTACTGAATCACGCAAAAACGGCTTAATGGATTTGGCTGAAATTTGGGACACAGATACGTTGTGGCTGGAGAGAAACTAAGGCTACTTTTTATCCCGGAAAAATATCACATTCCCGCGGGATAACTCGGGTACACCACGCGGGCGACGCCGCGGGCGGAAAGCTAGTTTTTATATAAAAAGAAGTTAAATAAGT
Organism: Crambus lathoniellus; assembly: GCA_949710035.1. Taxonomy (NCBI): domain Eukaryota; kingdom Metazoa; phylum Arthropoda; class Insecta; order Lepidoptera; family Crambidae; genus Crambus; species Crambus lathoniellus. Next base: position 9,926,357 of record OX453309.1, on the reverse strand, counting down.
GATTTACAAATAATAATAATAATAATAGTTTTTATATGATTATTATGATTACTCATCATCGCCTGAATTGTCACAAGTCACAACCGTCGTTACCACCTGTATTTATAATAAACATAGATTATTTAAGAAAATATAATTTAATAAATGCCGAATCCCAAAATCCAATTCAATTGCGGGTGTACGCCGCACGCGACTTCTTTTGTTTATGCGGCGGCAACCTTTGACAAAAAGCGGCACGTGCCAATGCGGTGCGATAAAAGGGCGACATTATCTAAGCGAATGGGCGTTTTCACATTGGACGATAACGACACCGACACGCACGATACTACACCGATATCGGCACGACAGACAATATCGTTGACGGTAGCGAACGACACAGTGTGAAAGCATTTAGTAGTGATTGTATCAAACTGCCAGTCCGACGATATCGTGCCGATATCGTTTCGTTACCGTTATCGTCCAATCCAATGTGAAAACGCTCAATGGACTTTAAAACGGTAAATATTTGCGATAGGCTAACGAGGCGAGAACCGACTTGCATCGCGAAAGTAAAAAAAAGTTTAGCGTGGCGTTTTCGTTGCGTTGTGGTATAAAAATAAAACAATTGGTTTAGACTTAGTTTTACTAAAGAGAAACAACAAATTACTATAAATGTATTTATTTGTACATGATTGGTACTGACAAATAAATCACACTATAAATTGCTTACTGAGATTATTACCTACTTAGGTAGATATAGATTACTACTGACAAACCTTTATTTATTTGCTTTTAAACTAATAACTATCGTAAATCATTAAATTATTTAAAACTACTATTAATAAACATGATTTTTACTTATAAAATAGAAAACTAGTAGAATCAATACTTTACCAATAACGTTTTTCTGCGTAACTGTACAAAACATCGGATACTAAGCTGCTAATTTACGAAGATAGCCCGTACGTATGGTGCGGTCGCTTATAAGTGACCTTTACAATTTGGTCGGCTTATTAAAGAATTGATGTCTCAATCTTGTTTTTGATATATCTTTCATGATAGCTGTAATTGAAAGCTAAAATTAACAGTAACGAATGTTCATGAATTACTTAAATTTGTTTAATGTATCCCATGTGCCATAATGTTATGGAAACTGTGTATTCGATCTCTAAAGTACGACCAGTCTAAAATTTATCAAATTTATCTTTATCTTTAAATCGTGTAAAGTTACAAGATCTAAAATTCTAGACATAATAAGTGTCTACCAGGGGTACTTTTTGCAGCTGTTTGTTTGGTTGTAAATGTAATAGTTTACTTACAAATCAGTTATTTCTGATTTTCGAAAACATTTAATTACGTTGGTTTACGACAACCAAATCAAAAACTAATGTTTAAACAAATTTTAACAAATTCAGGTCTCTTACTGGTATTTTTTTCAAACTTCTGCGTTGAACCGTTTCTGAGATATGGGAAATCTCAAAACGTTACCCCAGCAAAAACTCAAATAACTCAAGAACCATAACACACACAATTTTTGCTGTTTGCTAACATTTACAACGCAACAAAAGCTATCTATTCATGTATTTAGTTCCGAGCTAAAACAACTTTTTTTGCCAGGGTAACGTTTAAAACGTGACCCTGGCAAAAACTGTTTTTGTCAAATATCTCAAAAACTACAATTCACACAAATTTTGCTATTAGTAAACAAATTTCTCCTCACGACACACTAATTATCTGATAAGGTCTCATCTCTCTAAAGCACAAGTTTTTGCGGCGGTAACGCACACCCCAGAACAAGGCTTATATAAAACTTTTCTCACGAAATGCGAGGAAATAATTTTTTTTGTTAACATGGAATGTTTACATTTCAGAGTATGAGTGAGAAAACATCCTTTATCCAAACCTTCGCCTTTTCGACTGCTGCGACGTCTTGAGTTAACAATAAACTGGTTTATAGTTAAATCAAGTTAAGAGGAAACAAACCAAACCAACGACATTACTCTGTTGGCTTTATCAATTTTAAACTTTAATAGGGTATTGTTAAAGTTACAAATTTATGCACAAAATTAACCATTGTACTTATACTGCATTCAAAATGTGCTGATATTAAATTTATTGGTTACTAAACTTCCTCCCTCGACCCACGTAGACTATACGACGATATTCCACGGGAAAATGATATTTTTTCGGGACAAAAGCTAGCCTATGTCACTCTCTAGTTCCCAAACTATCCCAATACCAAAAATTACGTCGATCCGTTGGTTCATTTTGACGTGAAAGGCGGACAAAGAAACAAACAAACACATTTTTAAATTTAAATATTAATATGGATGGATTAAAAAAATCGACTATTTGTTTTTCAGTTTCAATTAAACTTATTCACAAAAACTTTCTGAGTGTTCGTACTTTTCGAGTTGTCACGTGGATTAGTAAGAGAATACAACAAAGTAGGAATTGAATTTCGCCAAAGCAAGTGCAGTAAAGTAGCATGGATCTAATTCCGAGTTAAGAAGCTTAGAAAGCAATCGCGCTTCAGATATCTCGACGTTAGTATTATCAATCGAAACTGAAATGGGTAGGTACGTATTTTATTTCAAAACTTAGTACTGTTAAAGGCATCTAACGTAACAGGTTACCGGACCGTACGTTGGGACTTTTGTGGCCGTTTTCACCAAAACTTATGAATCGCCTAAGTCTTTGCTTAAATACTACCCGAACTTTGAGTTAACTTAACTCGGCACCTGCGTGTAAGCGACGTTTTCGGTAGTTTTTGATCGGAACAATATTCTATCTGGTTTCTTTTACTTCTTAAGGTCATAGTTGATGTTGAGTTGATATATATGCATATATCAACTCGTAAACGGAACGTAAACGTATCAACTCGAGCGGTTCAGTATTCTTTGTATGAAACTCCCTACTGCAAAGCACACTAATCGGAATCGTAACGTAATCGCTTCGCCTCGGGACCAGCGAGCGGTAAGCGCGGCGTCGCCTAGCCGCAGCCGAGTCGACGTACCGACGACGCTGATCTGTCTGATTTTAACTGTCAACGTTTACGAAAACTGTCGGATGAACTGCTCATGTCGGTAAAGCAGTCAAAGGACATGAAAGAGATATAGCGATAATTATCGATAACGAATACAGTTTGCCAAACTCATACTAGGGGTACCGGTTTGGTTACGTCATGCGTGCTTAGTGCTTACGTTAGGTTGACGCCTGGTTGACCGCGAGGCGAAAGGCGATACGGTGTCGATCCCTTTCCGAGTTGATGTAATGTGCTGTGTCCTTTATTCTGATCTTTCATTGCACATCAATTATATTAAGTGTTAACTCAATAAATAAATTGTTGTTATGTACATTTTTAATCCTGATGCCTATATTTTTGTATCTAATATTGTTGTTTTTTTGTATTCAATGTACCAGAAATCTAACTTAATGAATGAATTAGATAACACATACATAACATTACAGGTCCCGGGTCCGATTCCCTTTATTAACCTACTTTAGAGTTGCAATACCTAGATCTTATAGGTCGCAGTCAATACAGCTCCTACGGAGTAGCTAAGCCCCTAAAGAACCAAATAATGACACCTAAACGTCTTCGTCATGGTTATGAATCGAACCTACTAACATAGCATATTATACACCACTAAATTTTAATTAGCATAAATACTTTAGGGGATGTTAGTGCCCATTAATATGAACAACTTTCACTATGGGGCCAACCATGGAATCGCGAAAAAAAAATCAGCTGTTCCATACATTTCAGTCGACTCGATGTTGTACTTTTGTATGGAACAGCTGATTTTTTTTTTCGCGATTCCATGGTTGGCCCCATAGTGAAAGTTGTTCATATTGATGGGCACTAACATCCCCTAAAATATTTATGCTAATTAAAATTTAGCGGTGTATATACTGTGCTACTACGCTGCAGGCCCCTTTTTAATATACTATATCTATGGCTGCAGGGCAGTTACCGAAATTGAACTTAGAATTGTCGGATTCAGTTGTCATTTCCGTTTTTGCTGAATCCAAACCGAACTTTCTGACGTACATATTTGAATAATGAGGGCTAACGCCGAATAGAATTTGCCGCTAGAGGCGCTGGTGTCGCGTGAGGTCTTCGAAACGTCAAAATGTCATACTTTGTGTGTGAGCTACCCGCGTTTATTTCTAAAATAAATAAAATGTTGTGACTATTTTGCAATACGAGATTCAAAAAGGCAAATATGAATTACGGGTCCAATGAGCGCCAGTGCTTTAAAAGCGGAGCTAAGAAAAAAGAGGTTTTTCCAACATTGCGGCATGCTGGATATTATTAATAAATTGGTATTATCTAAGATTTGTTTTCTTTCACACCCGTAGAGCCGTAGGGGCCGTAGTAAACAAACTTTAACAGGACCTCTCGTGACAATGGCGCCAACTGCCGTGAGCAAAAAAACGGTAGCCCTCATTTTAGCCGTTGCGCTGTTCTATGTAGGGTTGCAGTTGTCCGGATTTACGCGGAGGCGTTCAACTTACTACGGTAAATACAAGATGCCCATCTTTAGTCTGTTGTCCAACAAATTGCGAAAATATAAATGTACTGTGGCTACCTGTGGTTTCCTTCGCGTTGTTCCAGTTCCCGTGGAAATAGCGGGATAAAATTTAGCCTAATAATTGACCTTACTACTGAATGTGAATGAATTGAAATGACTACACGGTCCAGTAGTTTTTGAGTTTATCCATTACAAACAAACAAACAAATAACAAAAAATAAAATCTTTTCTTTTTATTATATTAGTAATTTTATATATATATAGATATATAATTAGCCCAGTCAACGAAGAGATATAGAGGGAAATATGTGAAAAACAATTTTTGACTTTGTAACTTTGTTTGGGCTAGTTACGAGGTAAACATATCAAAAGTCCCCGCCGCCGCCGCCCTAAACCGGGGGATGGGATGGGACGCATAGTTTCTGAGAAATAATCCAAAAACCAAAAAAAGACCTTCAAACCCAGTAAGTTTCTTACTGGGTTTGAAGGTCTTTTTTTGGTTTTAAGACTTGTTCTTAAATATATTTCTATAATATCTACAACTATAATTTGGTGATTCCTAAGCAACGCACTATAACCAATTTCTATGCGAAGTCGAGAGCAGAACGTTAGCTAACAAAATAACGGTGCAATGAACTTCTCCATGGCATGACTAATATGACAAATACCAACTAACTGTTGCCAAGTAACACAAATCAAAAATCGACAAATGCCCAACAATTAATATAATACGAAAATAAATATTTCATTCATTTGTTACGGGAAAAAATCAAAAGGAAACGTTTTGAGCTTCAACTGCTTTCCTGATGACTAAAGAACATTAAAATAAGCAATAAAAACAATAATTTCCTGAATAAATCGAATGAGTAATTTGCTTCGATACGATTCAGGATTCGGTATAGCTTGAAAGCTTTTGAATTATCTACGTGGTCGATTCTTCGTTTACTATTTCCTTTTTGAGGATATTGAGGGTTTTTGGCAAGTTTTGACAACGAGATTTGCGTAAAAATCATTGCAGATGCAAAAAGTTACTCATCTATGAGACGCTTAACTCACTTAAGCGTTACGTTTGTATGAAAAAAGCCCAGTAGCCCTATTTTGTTTTGATTAGTATATTTTTAATAGGACAAATACCTGTGCACGGATATTTTGCTACCCCTTTGACTGACTCAGATGCCTTTATGCATTTACTTTTTACAAATATGTGTACAGCAGTTTACAGTTCTCAAAGCGAATATAGAACCACTTTTTAAAGCTTAGTATTGGAAATGACTACGCTTTTCACGGTCTTATATTTTTTCTCAGTTGTTCTTTTGTAAAAGTATTAAATACTAGAAAAGCAACACATCCCTATTCGATAATCTTATGTTCTTTTGGAATTCGTTCTAAGCAAGCAACTAAAATCCCTCTTGATATCCCTGATTAACATTAAAGTAATTTATATTCATCAACTATTGTAAGAGTGTCGAGCAAATAATATTTAAATAGTAAACCCATTCCTTATCACTCCCAATAAACTACGAAATTCATACAATCGTTCACCTGCACCAGTAAAATGGAATTCAAATCTAGTTGGAAACGTGCACTAAATTTGAATTTATGCGAAAGTGGGCGAAATCGAATAACACTTGCCGCCCGCCAGCTCAAATTTCATATTCCGAATTTTGGGTAAACGAAACATAGTGCGTCACAATTGCCGCCGGCGGCATAAGGTACGTATAGACTAAAGCATTTCCTCGAGCATTTTACTGTACTGTATCGTTCTTACATGGTAAAATATAGGACAATGTTTACTTACCTAAAGCATTTCCATACATGTAAATTGTAATGTAACGTTCGTGTGAATGTTCCACGTTACGTTCAACGTAATGCCCTCGGCAAGTGAGCATTCACTTGTGGGTAAAATTTTCTTCTAACTTGCGTATACTCTTTGTTGAAATGTCTCAATACCGCATTCGTGCCTTTGCTTGATAAAATGTTCTGCCAAACGCTAGTTAGTTTTTAAAATGTCGTTAACTAAAAACTATCGTTATGGTAATCGAATAGTAAACTATACTTTCCTTCAATAGCTGTCAAAGTTCTGCTGTCACACATATATTGAATTTCAGCTCTCTCTCTAGGAGCGCTGCTCTGGTTTTCATAAAAAAAATACAATCACGATAACTATAACGATAACGATAGTTTTTCGTACGAAGGGTTGGTACTAAAGGTTGTAACATAACGTCGAAGCGAAAGCGTCATGTTCGAATCGTGGTTCGAGAAATTTAAGAAATGCTCTATTCTATACTCACCCTTAAAATTTCATATGCGTCCGAACTTACAATTGCGCAGGTAACGAAACGTAACTTAGTAAGTTGTACTAGTTCACACTAATTGGCAGCTATAGAGCTATTTAAATTTTTACGTTTTTTCATTCACAATGCAATTTTTATAGTTGAAAAATGGAAAATGAAGTATTTAGAAAAATCGACCCGTCTCACAACTAGCTCCGATGCATCGGAGCTAGAAAATTTATATAACTTTCATAATTGATGAAATTAGCGCCGGCTATAAAGCGCGTAAGAAGTATGGAATAAATTCGACGCTTCTCGTAACGACTCCGTAGCTCAGTGGTTAGAGCAGTCGCCCGGTAAGCGAAAGGTCGTGGGTTCGAGTCCCATCGGAGATAGTTGTGAGACGGGTCGATTTTTCTAAATACTTCATTTTCAATTTTTCGGCTATAGAGCTATTAACTTCCTAGTTTTAAACTGTGTGTTAAGCACATTAAGTATGCCTCAACGGATTTTTTAACAAAAGAAAGCTACTGAAATGTCATGGGTTGGCATGTCAAAAGAATCTTAATTATATTTTTTAATCAACGGGTCATAGTATCTGCTACATGTAATTAGCTTGTTAATTTTTTTACTAAGACTATAAATTTTGCCACACCATATCGACAATTTATTTAAACCAATTTTATGAGGGCATAATCGATATACACTTTTCCATCCATCCATTAAGGTTCACTGATGACACCATACAAAAATACTTAGACTATCTCCCTATGCGACCTTTGTTTTAGAAGAGAAAAACCTTCGGAATAAAAATAGGTAAGTAAGCCACACTGGACCTTCCCAATTTAAAAGTTACTCCGTCTTGCATTAATCCGGAGTTAATCAACACTTTTTTTCTTTGCAGAATAGTGTATCTCAGATCCCTTGGGAGCGGGACTTTTTCAATTCTGTTGCCGACTTTGAGCCAGGAGGCTTTTTTTCTTTAATGAATATCGGAACACTCGACAATCCAGCAATAAAGTTTTTTAATCATGTTCAAAACATACCTACGTAATTGCATAAATCCATACTAATATTATAAAAAATCTGAAAGTGTGTTTGTTGGTTATGTTTGTCCGTCTTTTACGACAAAACGGGGCTACGGATCGGCGTGATTTTTGGTATGGGGATAGTTTGAAAGCTGGAGAGCGACATAAGACTACTACCTACTACTTTTTATCCCGGAAAAATATCACATTCCCGTGGGATAACATCAAGTTGTCCACGCGGGCGATGCCGCGGGCGGAAGGCTAGTTTTTATTTGGAAATTTGAAGTTGGCATTGCGTCAGTGATATAGTGAGTCGAGAAATTTGTTTTGGCTAGCTTTTTGTTACTTTATAGTACCCTATCCTACTTGCTACTATCCATACTAATATTATACATGAGAAAGTGTGTTTGTTTGTTTGTTTGTTTGTTTGTTTGTCCGTCTTTCACGTCAAAACGGAGCAACGGATCGACGAGATTTTCGGTATGGAGATAATTTGAGAGCTGGAGAGTAACATAGGCTACTTTTTATCCAGGCAAATTATAAAATAAAAATGGTAATTTTGTATAGAAAACCATAGATGTATTATTCCTACATTTATGTAGAAAATTGTTAAACTGTCATACTTCACACAACTGTCATTTCTTAGCCGCTTCCAAAGAGAAGGTATGTCAAAGAGTAGGTAATCACTGACATTTTTGCCGCTTAGGATTTCTTTTTTTTTAATAAGTGACATTGTGTCAGGCAGTTAATACGAAGTTCGTGTCCATTAAAATTTATATGGCAAAACAACGTTTGTCGGGTCAGCTAGTAATATTATAAATGTGAAAGTTAAGATATTTGGATGTTTGAATGTTTGTTGCTCAATCACGCCAAAACGGCTAAACGGCCGCCTCTGTGGTCTATTGGTTCACACGATCGATTTCAGACCCAGAGGTCCCGGGTTCGATTCCCAGTGGAGGTACTTATTTTATTCGGTTTGGTTGGTGGTAGGACTTGTTCTTATAGTCCGCCTGGCTAGCTACCACCGTCTTATCTAATTCTGACGCCATAACAATGATGTTTTCAGCATTATTGTGTTCCGGCAGTTAGAGATAAGATAGCCAGTTTCTCAGTAATTGAGGATTGCGGGAGTAGTGCGCTTCCACCTTCAGCCTTATCACCACTTAACATCAGGTGTAATGAAGGCCAAGTGCTACACATTTGTGAATAAAAATAAAAAAAATGATTTGGCTAAAATTTGGGACACAAATACTTTGTAACCTGGAGAGAAACATAGGCTACTTTTTATTTTGGAAAAATATCACATTCCTGCGGGATAACGTCATGTAGTCCATGCGGGCGAAGCCGCGGGCGGAAAGCTAGTATAAAATAGTAGGTACTAAACTATAATAAATCTGCCTGTTTATCCGATACCTCACCATATCTAAATCACTGAACCAAGTTAGATGACTCTTTGCATAAAACTTCTAGTGGATTTCGGAGTACAAGCTATGTAACTTCGACAGCGAGATTAGGAAGATTAGCTTTCGTATTATTTCTTTTTTTATTTTATTAATTATTAATAATGCAAATTTAACACTACTGCCGCACTCAAAGAAGTCAATCAACTTTAATTGTCATTAAAATATCATTCCTACTTTATTTATTTATTTATTTTCTTAAAGGAGGACCAACAGCCAATCTTACAAACTAACATCAATTACAATAGGCACCAGAAGGCCACTTACAGGTCCTCACTGATTGCTACAAAATAACCTAACTACAACTAAAATACATGAATAAGACAATATAGATACCTAGAATATAAATAAAACACCGCAATTACTCTTATAACTAATACTAGCTTCCGCCCGCGACTTCGTTCGCGTGGACATTCGAGAAAATACTTAGGGGACCAATAACCAGGATAAAAAGTATTCTATGTTTTAATTTCATAAAAATCCGATCAGCCGTTTTTACGTGATTAGGCGGGTCCTCCCTCACCAAGCGAGCAGCGTCGCGCGAGGCAGAACGTTTGCCACGTGCGGCGGGCCTCGCACGAGGCTGCTCACTTGGTGAGGGTGGACCCGCCTAATCACGTAAAAACGGCTGATCGGATTTTTATGAAATTAAAACAAAGAATACTTTTTATCCTGGTTATTGCTCCCCTAAGTATTTTCTCGAATGTCCACGCGAACGAAGTCGCGGGCGGAAGCTAGTATATAATAAGTGTCTGTTTCAAAATCAAAAAGTTAGTTCAGAGTAGCTTAGGTACCAAGAACTTTTAGGGTACTAAAGATAATTTAGGTTTCTATACCCTATTTACCCCCTGGGTTTGATTTTGGGAAAATTACGAAATGGGTTGCCTATTTGTTTTAAGAAGTAAGCCTAAAACGTTTCAAGTTGAAATGTCTATTTTACCCCTGATTTTTCATTCAAAATTTCACCCCTATTGCAACCTTTTAGGGGTTGAATCATGTTCAGCGTATTAAACATCAAAATAAATGCCATTTTTGCAATCGTCATCCCATAAAACCTCAATAACGACATCCATATCGATTTTTAGGTTTATTTATCCCATTTAACCTCTAAGGGGTTGATTTTCGAAAAAATACGAAACATGTTTTTGCTTATTTGTTTTACTTTCCGACCATAAGCCTAAATAATAAATTTAATGAAGGACTTTCCAGATACAACATTTCATCCCCCTTTTCACCCCTTCGGGGGTGGAATTGTCAAAAACGCTGACACAGGTAAATTAAATTTTCAATTGCCAGCCTAAATACAAAATTTGAAGATCCTAACTTCAAAACTGACGGACTTTCATACAAACATTCATCCCCTATTTCACCTCCTTAGGGTTGGGATTTCCAAAAATCCTTTCTTAGTGGATGCCTACACTATATATCGTATCTATGTGCAAAATTTGAAGTCTCTAGGTTCAGCGGTTTAGGCTGTGCGTTGATATCTCAGTCAGTCAGTCAGTCAGTCAGGACTTTGAATTTCACCCCTATTTCAACTTTTTAGGGGTTGAATCATGTTCAGCGTGTTAAACATCAAAATAAATGTCATTTTTGCAATCGTCATCCCATAAAACCTCAATAACGACATCCATATTGATTATTTTGTTTATTTATCCCATTTAACTTCTAAGGGGTTGATTTTCGAAAAAATACGAAATATGTGTTTGCTCATTTGTTTTACTTTCCGACCAAGCCTAAATAATAAATTTAATGAAGGACTTTCCAGATACAACATTTCATCCCCCTTTTCACCCCTTCCGGGGTGGAATTGTCAAAAACGCTGACACAGGAAAATATTGATTTTCAATCGCCAGCCTAAATACAAAATTTGAAGATCCTAACTTCAAAACTGACGGACTTTCATACACATATTCATCCCCTATTTTACCCCCTGGGTTTGATTTTGGGAAAATTACGAAATGGGTTGCCTATTTGTTTAAAGAAGTAAGCCTACGAATTTTCAAGTTGAAATGTCTAATTTACCCTTGATTTTTCATTCAAAATTTCACCCCTATTGCAACCTTTTAGGGGTTGAATCATGTTCAGCGTATTAAACATCAAAATAAATGCCATTTTTGCAATCGTCATCCCATAAAACCTCAATAACGACATCTATATCGATTTTTAGGTTTATTTATCCCATTTAACCTCTAAGGGGTTGATTTTCGAAAAAATACGAAACATGTTTTTGCTTATTTGTTTAACTTTCCGACCATAAGCCTAAATAATAAATTAAATGAAGGACTTTCCAGATACAACATTTCATCCCCCTTTTCACCCCTTCTGGGGTTGAATTGTCAAAAACGCTGACACAGGTAAATATTAATTTTTAATTGCCAGCCTAAATACAATGTTTGAAGATCCTAACTTCAAAACTGACGGACTTTCATACAAACATTCATCCTCTATTTCACCCCCTTAGGGGTAGAATTTCCAGAAATCCTTTCTTAGTGGATGCCTACACTGTATAACGTATCTATGTGCAAAATTTGAAGTCTCTAGGTTCAGCGGTTTGGGCTGTGCGTTGATATCTCAGTCAGTCAGTCAGTCAGTCAGTCAGTCAGTCAGTCAGTCAGGACTTTGAATTTTATATATATAGATTAATAAATTAACAGTCAAAAAACTGTTTGCTTAACGCATTCCTTGCCATCGCCACACTAGTGTTGAACAAATCCAAGTTCAATTGATTGCTCATATTATTGAAGTTATCACTCGCACGCCATATGAATTCATTTTGCCTGTAGTTCGTGTGGGCACGGGGAAGAAATAAAAGTGAACTGCTTCTGAGGGACCTAGAGGGCACTCTCAACTGTATCTGTTGCAGGAGCTCCGAGCAGTCCACTAAACCCGATGCAAGCCTTAGCAAAAACGTCAGGTCATTGATCTCGCGTCGCAAAGTAAGCGGTAAGAGGTGATGCTTCCGACAGAGTTCATAGTAGTTCGAGGAACTATAGCAATACAATACTTTATTCAATACTAGACATAAAAAAAGAGACAGATATAGATTTCATCATCATCACCATTTCAGCCGTACGACACCCACCTGCTGGGCATAGATTTAATTGTCATTAAAGTTAATTGACGTCTCTGAGTGCGGCAGATATATTAAGATGATTATACCAAAATGTTTATTAATGAACACTTACTTGAAAAATAAAAGAGCATGAAAACTGACGTTCTCCGTCGGAACCGAAGCAGAGAAGCAAAGACAGCAACGATCCCTATAGCCCCCGGAGTCAGCAGCACATTAATATTACAACTCACCTCAAGAGGAATCACCATGAAAGTCCCCACCATATAATCATTATTAGCTACTACTAGATGCATCATCAGTAAGTTGACCCGCGACTTCCTCCGTCAGGACTGAAGTAGAAAAGCAATGAGAGCAACATTTCCTTCAGCCCCCGGAACTAACAGAACTCTAACCTCATCACAACTAACCTCAACTCACGTTAATATTAGGCACCATCATATCAGCTACCACCAGGATGTCCATTCTGCTAACGTTAAGTCATAATCGTGTCTCAATCGTGTTTCAATTGTAGTGCTTTTTTACACACACTAGTTACAAGAATTATGACAGTATGATGTGAGGTGAATGTAGTGTGTGTTGTGACTATCAGTAGTGCTATGAAAAAAGAACACATTTCTTGTAACTAGTGTATAAAAAAGCTAGTGCTTTTGCGCTTTCAATCGTGTTTTGATTGTAGTTTAGTTGTAGTACAACTGAACTACAATTGAAACACGATTGAGACACGATTATGACTTAACGTTAGCAGAATCGACACCCAGATGAGTTGTCAAATAGTTGTTTCTTGACTCCCTCCGTTGGAAACGATGCAGAGAAGCAAGCAACGTTCTCTATAGCTCCCGCGACCTGATCACTCAAGTATCACAACTCACCTCAAGGGGAATCACGATAAAAGTCACCATCATATCAGCGACCACCAAATGCGTCATCAATAAGTTAACTCTCGACTTCCTCCGTCGGGAGCGAAGCAGAGAAGCAAAGACAGCAACGTTGCCTATAGCCCCAGCGACCAGAAGCACACTGTACACTGCTATAACGAACTGTTCAGGCGCAGGTACGGTTATGTCACTCCTCTCTGTGACGTTTTCTGACACCTCCATGTTGAAGTAATCCCAGAAATCGTGGTCAACGGTAACTTGGTAAGCTTGTGTAAGATTTCTGATCATTTTTATAAGCTTTTTAATTACATTTTTATGCACACTAAGGGTTTGGACAAAGTACACTGCGCACTTTAACAACACGATAATATTTTACACACTTTGTTTTTTTTTTAGTTTTCCTGTCAACACACTAATACACAACTTTTTGATAATATTGCTTTGAAATTAAAATAACAATTACTTTATTTAATTATTAAATAATAACACTTAAATGCACTAAGAAATAATTATTTTACTTAATTTTTTAGGCCCAAGTTGAAGTTTTAAACAAACACATTTGTGTAGAGGCTTCGGTGTCACGAAAATATAATAATTGTTATAATATGATAACTACTAGCTATTCACTTTTATTTTTACGCCCAAGTAAAAGTTTCAAACAAGCACTTTTGCGTAGCGGCTACGGAGCGTCGTAGCGTCGTAGCACGTCTGCCCGTAGCAACCCCGTAGCAGAGACTGCCTGAATAAACTGACTGACGCCACGATCTTATCAATGAAACTCCGCTCTTGAATGGAAGCAAAGATATAATATGCAACCTTTATTCTTGATACTCCGTTATCCCTTCCCTACAATAATGATATTTTTCCAGTAACAGCGCTTTACGCAAAGAATCGAATAGGTAATTTTTCAAGGAGTCCTAATAACATGTTATTTTCAAACATTTTCAACCGCCTTTTGTTTATGACAAACTAATTTTCTTTTCTGTAACATATTTAGCTAAGTTTTATCTTTTGTTTTAGGTAAAGCAATTTGGTTATGTAATATTTTACTATTTGTTTATAATTAGTATCATTGTTTCTTTCTTTACAATATATACTAATCTATACTATAATATACAGGGCATCCCACGACTATGCAACATGTAGTAAAAGTACCTTTTCACTTCTCATGCTCGTAAAGTTCGTGTTTATGTCGGGTATAGGCTGCATAAAATCGCTTTTTATGCTCTAGTGCATAAAGTAAAATCTTCGTCTAAGTCTCCGACTCTAAGACAAAGGTCGTCAGGTAAACAGTCACACACGCAATTAAACTTCGTTAAATAAACTTGTTGTTTCATTCTGTTTCTTAAATGTTGTACATACCTAATCCATGTTAAATTACTAAATTAATAAAACTAGTCAAAATTAATGAGTTTTGTAAGAAATAAGTATTTCAAGAGCATTATGGACTACGATCTATGCTAAGTCACTGTGCTGCCACTTCCACGTATAAAAAAAGAAAAAGAAAGTTTTCCCGCCAATATGGCGAAGTCTTTATTTTTTCTTTTTTGCAATATTGTAATTTATTTTCCTCACACTCGAAGTGAAAAGCAGAGTGTATAACTCGTACATAAAACCCATTTTACCCTCGAATTGACTATCCATCCTCGCCTACGGCTCGGGTGGATATATACGTCTCGGGTAAAATGGTATGTTTTATGCACTTGTTGTACAATCTACTATAATAAGTAATTAGTTATGTTAATGTAGTTATTTTTTTTACCGAAAGAAGACTTCATTTTTGTTTTAAAAAACAATTGCATTCAAATAATTTTACAAATTCGCTTGTCTGAACTGGGAATAGAACCCTCTAAATGTGAAAAAAACCTCTCAAATTTTATTGTACCGTTCGAAATAAACTATTATTGATTAATAGTAGTTTAAGTGACTGTTGCATAATGAGGGGTATTATGTGCAGTCTCATACACTACTTTATCAACACTCATTACATTTATTATATACTTCAAAGATAAAGCAAAACAATATTAATTATTAAATGTAAGTTGGTGCCAAATCCCACTCATAGGAGATACGGTCTATACCTTGTAAATTCTAATTTTAAAAAAGTTTCTTATTGTTGCCGGCTAAAGAAGGGCTTGAAACAGTTGGAAGTCAGGGCCGGTAAATCCTACGGTTGCCATGGAGACTGTAAAATTAAGAAACACAAGTGTGCTATAATCAGTAACAGCTGTATCCGGTGGTATCATAATGACCATTATGATGCAGTTTTAATCTTTAAAGTTGACTATGGCATAAAGTGTATCATTATACGTTCAGGCATGAGTTCATAATTCGAATATTATAACATGAGTGTAGATAAAAGCATTTATTTCTTTTAAGTAACATAACATCTTAAACAAAACAAAAACTACGAAATTAGACTTTTAATTTTGAACACTTTTGTGTGACTGTCGTGCTCACAACAACTAGCTTACGTTTTAATGTATTGCATGAAGGCTTGAGCAATTATAATTTCCCTATTATAAGTGTTTGTACCGCCTTTGACACGGTTTCTATCCCAATCCTCATTGACAAGTTGAAAAGAGTCGGAGTTAGAGTAGTAACACTCAAGTTGTTTTCCAGCTACCTCACAAATCACACACAAGCAGTAAAAGTGGAAAAATGGATTAGTAACGAAATACCAGGCCTGTATGGGGTACCACAGGGCAGTGTCCTCGGGCCGACTCTGTTTTTGCTGTCTATTAACGATCTTTGTCAAAAACATTTAATTAACGGTAAGATCATTGATTTCGCCGACGATACTGCCCTGTTATTTCACGGTGAAAACTGGGGTAACGCTTTTACTCATGCACAATCAGGACTAAATTTCGTTTGCAACTGGCTAACGAAAAACGTACTTAGTCTAAATACTGATAAAACTAAAGCTAGAAACACATTTCGCTGGCGCAGCGCAGCGCAGCGTCGACCCGGCTGTGCACACTTTACTAGCGTGGCGCTGCGTTTCCTGACGAAATTTTTGATCAGTGTCAATCGAGTCGTTGCCGAGCTAACATCTGCATTATGTTTTCTTCTAATTTTGAAAACAATTTCTGTTCTTACTTGAACATATTAAATCCAAAAAAAAATATGTTGATGATTACGATGATAATATGATGATGAATGATTACGAGATGCAATTTATATCTATACTAATACTATAAATACACTTTGTTTGTTTGTAATAGATAAACTCAAAAAATACTGAACCACTTTTAGAAATATTTAGTGTAATTTATTTTCAAATCAGAATTATACATTATTTTTGTTATAAAATTAAAAAGTATAGTGTACTAAAAACAATTTAATACTGTTTTAACAGTATAATTAACAACCCTACATGATAATGAATTGGTGACTCTTCTAAACAAAAAAAATATTTTTTAAATTGGTCCATTATTGGCGGAGAAATCGTAGAACATAAGTAGTAAAAAGCAAAATGCAGAGCTCCGCTGCGCAGTCCGCTACCGAGCCATCTGACGATACAATGCTAGAAAGTGGTGGGGGGCCTGGCACAATCGGAGCCGGGCGGAAACGCTGCGCTGCGCTGCGCTGCGCCAGGGAAATGTGTTTCTAGCCATACTAAATGTATGAAACCGATCGCGCTGCGCTGCGCTGCACCAGCGAAATGTGTTTCTAGCTTTAGTATCTTACCTTCTCCATTAAAAGTCAACGGCTCCCAGAGGGACTGTCGCTTGTGAACCACACGCCTTCTGCTTCATCTATATCTTCTAGTCAAGCCAATGTTCATGCCCTAGTCTGAAATCCTCGGAGACTATAAAATATCTCGGAGTTCACATTGACGACAAATTAAGTTTTCTTCCTAGAACATAGAACTCCTGGCAGGCAGAATCAGGAAATTGATTTATATTTTTAGAACGCTCCGTCATGTTGCAGATTTTAATTTAATGAGATCTGTTTATTTCGCTTTGTGCCAATCGGTTATAGGGTACTGCATTTCGGTTTGGGGAGGGGCTGCTAAAACTCATCTGCTTAAGGCTGAGCGAGCTCAAAGAATGGTGTTAAAAGTTGGTGCTTTTCTTCCCCGTTTGACTCCGTCAAGTGAGGTATACGAGTTCTGGAAAGTTATGACTATGCGACAGCTGTTTATTCCCTCCATAGTACTTCGCAAACATTCTCAGTTTGACTACAACCCACTTTTGAATATTAACAAAGGGACTGTCTGTACTTACAAGCGTTGTAATACACAATTTGCCCAACGTTTCTATTGCTTTCTCGGCAGCTTTATTTATAATAAAATTAACTCGCGTCTCTCAGTTTATCACCTCTCAAAACAATCTTGTAAAAAGCTAATTTCACAGTGGTTACAGCATCAAACCTAAAATGACACAGAAAATCTTCTCGTGCCCTTAAAGTAAAACTCCTAATGTAGAAACTATTTGAAACGTACCAGAAATTAAATTAAGTTATTTTCTCACACTGTCACTATACACACATACGCGCACACACACACACACAACTACACACACACAAATACACACACACTCACACACATACACACTCACTCATACACATACACAAGCAACCACAAACTGTAAATATTGATAAAACTAAAATGCATGTAATCTGTACCTACCTAGATATACTTAATCTATAAGAATTAATTTATTTCTCCACATTTTTGTCTTTTTGATTATACTGATTACCATAACATTTTCATTTGATCTATATCCGAGATGGTGGGAACCTGATGTCCTGCGCTAACGGGTATTTTTTACCTATTTCAGGCATTAGTCTCACACAAATTTAGATAAGATTAGTATTAACAAGGCATACACTAAGAGTTTGTGATGAGAAAATAAAGTTTTTTTTTATATTATTATTATTATCTCTGTCCACCGGAGCGGAAACCGCAGCAGCGTGATAATCGCAACAGAGCATATAATATTATTATCAACATTCCTTATTAGACAAGGACAGATTCACTTGTGACGTCACAAGTGAGTAGCGCCATACTCCCGCCATATAAAATTTTGTTTTAGAAAGAGACAACTAAGAGACCCAGTTTTTCACAATTCAGCTTTCACCTTTTTTACTATCAAATATTTACATATCAATAATATCCGGTCCCCTATTGATGTCAGTGTGGAGTTGTGTCGGCAGATGATAGAACGCCCGATGTCGTTGTCGGATGTAATGATTGTCGTGTACGGATGTCGTATGTATTTTTGATGAACACTGTGAAAGTTTATTTTTTTGACTAATACTGATAAATCTAGTAATGTGTTTTCATTTCGTAGCCTATTATTTTACTGAAATGTACTTATATATTTTTATCTCTTGTTGTTCACATTACGCTTAAGGCTGTGTAAATATGATCTAATAATAATAATAGAGACACTTAAATAAAGGAGTAGGCGTTTTACTGCCAGACATTTATCAGGAATGAAAAGATATGTCATAACTTGGCAAACATTTGACTTGTTCCATGTAGAATTACGTAGGATTTGAATTACGCTGAAAGAATTACAGTAGGTACCTACTGTTAATTTTTAATGTTGATTTTTATTTTATACTAGCTTTCCGCCCGCGGCTTCGCCCGCGTGGTCTACACGACGTTATCCCGCGGGAATGTGATATTTTTTTTCGGGATATAAAGTAGCCTATGTTCCTCTCCAGGCTACAAAGTATCTGTGTTCCAAATTTCAGCCAAATCCGTTGAGCCGTTTTGACGTGATTGAGCAACAAACATACAAACATCTTAACATCCAAACATCTAAACTTTCACATTATTATAATATGTATAAGTAGGATTTGGATGTTTTTGCCCTAGCAGTGGGGGCATTAAAAATGCTGATTATGATGATGACGACACTGTTGTATTTGTATCAGTCTCAATAGTAACTAAGAGCTGCCAGAAACCATAAATGGCGTATAGATATGTATTTCTACGCAGGTATGTAGGTACCTATGTTGTGAAACACCTGCCCACAACACACCCTGCCCACAAACACCAACCCACATAACCCTTCGAGCAACGCGGGTCTTCCGTCGGAAGGCCCGCGTTGTTGTCGTATAACCCTTGCAATATATAACCATTGAAATAAATTGAATTTAATTGAAAATTTTATTTTATGATCGCTTAGCTATACTTACCGGAATTTCATTTCGTAAAAGGTATTAAGAGATATAAATCTTCCAGAATCTCAAATTGAGGTTAGACTTTCTCTGTATGTGATATAATAAAGAAACAAAAACATTTTTTGGCTCATAAAATAAAACTGTGTATTCAGTGGTTATTTGCAGCTTCCCAGTATATGAAAGTAGATAAACATTTCTGTTTTAGCCCCTTAATTTTTCATTTCATTTAATTGTACGTATCCAAATGTCAAAATCGATCGATTCACGACGATCTCAGTCGAACGCTTTTGTGTTCGCATCCATGGTGACCATAGCCTTAGTTATCTCTCACGACACTCATGTCTAGACCGGCATGACACAGCCAATTACTTTTATTACTACCGATTTATATTATATCACATTTACATATCTATACAAATATTATAAAGAGGAAAGATTTGTTTGTTTGTTTGTTTGCATCGAATAGGCTCCGAAACTACTGGACCGATTTAGAAAATTCTTTCACCATTAGAAAGCTACATTCTTCCCGAGTGACATAAGCTATATTTTATCCCGATATTCCCACAGAAACGGGTACCACGCGGGTAAAACCGCGAGGATCCGCTAGTATTTAATAAATCTATATTTATGATAGAAATAGGTGGGTAGGTTTGAAACTAAGGTTGTTAACCGTTTCTCGTCTTTTACATCAAAAGAAAAGTATTAAAATGGATACCTTTACCTCTATTTAATTCAAATTCAAAGCCAGAATGCCTAGGTGATTGACCCCGAAGAAATCTCGCAAATTTATACGCGTGTAAAATTGGTGGTGACAATTTTTGTTCTTTGTGTGGTAAACATACGTCTATCATTTAATATGAATGCTACATGAAAATGTTGTTTTATATATGACTAGCTTCCGCCCGCGACTTCGTCCGCGTGGACATTCGATAAAATACTTAGGGGACCAATAAACAGGATAAAAAGTATTCTATGTTTTAATTTCATAAAAATCCGATCAGCCGTTTTTACGTGATTAGGCGGGTCCTCCCTCACCAAGCGAGCAGCCTCGCGCGAGGCAGAACGTTTGCCACGTGCGGAGGGCCTCGCACGAGGCTGCTATACGTATCTATGTGCAAAATTTGAAGTCTCTAGGTTCAGCGGTTTGGGCTGTGCGTTGATATCTCAGTCAGTCAGTCAGTCAGTCAGTCAGTCGGGACTTTGAATTTTATATATATAGATTTTATATAGATTCAAGATTCAAGATTCAAATTTGTTTATTCAATTTAGATTGTTATTTACAATATTTGTGAACGTTATAGAAGCTACGCCATCGGTTCGCAAACCCTACAGCGGGAGGCCTTGGAGAAGAACCGGCAAGAAACTCCAAGGGTTGTTTTTTTCTCCCTGTCTTATTTCATACAGAGTCGTCAAATTGAAAAATGACCTTAACATGGTATGACTAAGGTCAGTTTCCATCACAATTACACAATGGGTTATGATAAATACAGTTAAGTATAGGCGAACTAATGATCATAGCGGTGAACAATTTTCAGTAACTTAGGAACTCTACTTAAAGCTTTAATATTAGTTTAAAACAAAAGACAATTTTCTACTATATACTGCAAGTTGCGCCATACATGTTTCAAATGTAATTCTTGTTAAAATGAATAAAAACAAAAGAAAACACATTTTATACTTTTTATAATAATGATAATGGTTTTTATTTTTCCATTCATATTGCTTTTCGTTTAAGATAAATCTATATAAATAAAAATAAATGTTGCTAAGCGCAAAACTCTAGAAAGGTTGGACCAATTCGGCATTTTTTTTCCATATGTTCCTTAAGGCCAACGGAAGGTTTTTATGAAGAGAAAAACATAGAAATTGCATGAAAAATAGTAAAAACAACACTTTTCTTTTCCCATACAAACCACAAACAAACCAGCTGTCAAACATTTGAAGTAATCAAAGGTCTTTCACCTCAAACAGGGAGCAGGGGATCGACGAGATTTTTGGTGTATGGGGATAATAGTCCAGTGAATAGAGGGTTTTTATCTTACAAACTGTTTTAAGAAAAACAAAAAAAATGTACATGTTTCACGCCCGACTTCAAAGTACCTACTTACGTTATTTGGTGAGGGATTATTTCTTACTTTTTTTGATGTCATTTTTTTGAAGGCGGTTTAATTGTTTTATAATTACTATTACAACAGTGTTTTTTAATTGAAGCATTATTTTAAGGCGATACTCGGAAAAAATGTGCTGAAGTGAGATAGCAATGAGAAAACGACGCGCGCGGGAGCGAGACCGATTTTGCAGATTAGGCAAAAAAAACACAAAATCACTTCGTATTAAAAAACTACAGCGATCTTAAAAAAATGCTTCTATACGATCCTCAATATTATTGGTGTCCACTAATTAAACCAATTTCCAATAGTGTAAGTAACCCCATTTAAGAATAATCTTCACTTTTCGTATTTTTTTGAGGTCTTTTCGAAAAGAAAAAGTGTCGAGGCAAAATCATAAAATCGTGTTTTTGAAACTATACGATTCTAGATAAAGGTATGAAGAAATATATATCTTATAACGTGAGAGCTGGTAACCCAGTAAATAGTGACTAATTAAGGGGGGGTTATCTTACAAGTGGTCCGGTAGTTCTGAATTTTCGATATGTTGTCTAGGATGGTTAGTAAGTATTTAAAATGCAAAATTCACAATTCCTCGCCCTCCGCTCCGCAGCCATATTTCTTCAGATTTTTGCTTATATCTTCGTTTAAGTGCATTTGAGCCAAAAAAGAGGATTTACAATGTTGTAGAGAATTAAATTTCCTATAAATAACGAGTTAAATCTTGTTTCTAGGACAGATAGTTACGGAGATGTGCACTTTTAAAAAAATAATTTTCCATAAATTTGTTAAGCTTCAAAGAACATCATTGTTGGTGCCAACGAGACAGTGAACCATACGATTTCATAGAAAAATGCGTCACCGATGACATTTTTGATGTCAATTTTTGCAATGAAGAAACGCCCAATGAAGAAGCGACGGTTAAAACTTGAAACTAATTTGAACTTAAACCCCCAGATGTCACGTTAAAATAATGCTTCAACTAAAAAACACTGTTGTACGTTAGTACATTATAACTCAATGGTTGTAATAGTAAAAGGGATTATTCTTTCCCTTGTATAGGCGATGTGGCTACAATGTGGAGGCGACAATGCGACAATAAATTAAAACATTTGTGGCAGTAGTAGGTACTTACATAGAAGTATTTTGTAACTATCAAAACATTCCTAAGATAGAATTCAAAAAATATTTTTTACAAACCAACTTAATAATGAATAAATAAAACCAGTTTTTACGGATTTAATCACGCGTATATCGTCGGTCGGAAACAGTAGTGGAACATTTCAAAATGATGCTGTTCTGAGTAATTGAGGTTTAAAGTTTTTGAAAATATTCAACTGTTATTTTACTTTAACTAAAGATCATTTTGTGTTTTGTATTTATTGAACAGTATGCAGATTATAGCCAAGTTTATTGTGTGTTACTAAGATTTAGGATGTCATTTGTAGTTTTTGAGTTATCAGTATTTTTGTGAAATGTTCCAATAATGAACTGAAAATTTCCTGAAAATCTAAGAACTAATTGGAATATTTCTAAATAAGCCAGTAAGGAAATTAAAAAAACAATCAATTTAGAAATCTTAATGGTTTATCTAATATTTAAAAAATAAAAAGAAAACAGTTTTATCCTAAATTTAGGTCAGGAACTCATTTTTATAATTTTTCTTTATCAAAACCCAATGTCCGTCTGACCACTACACTGACCGTTCAAAGCGCGACTGGCACAAAACACCAATAAACAATAATCATGCAAAGAATTTTAGAGTAATACTGGAATATTTCTAAATATTCTATTATTGAATCACGGTTGCCCTTTAGAATTTAGATTTGCAGCGGGACATTTCAAAATAAACTGATACTGAAAATGAAGACATTACTAAAATGTATTTTTCCTTATCGGAATAAATAGTTTCCTGTCAAGTAGAGCTAAAATTTGAGTTGTACCGTTAGTGATTTGGAAAAAATATTCTATTCCCTACCATTCAACATACTTAACTCAAAACACGTAATTTTGGAAATGTTCCGGTAATGAATCTGACCGACGATATTACACATCAATAAATAAATAAATTTGTTAAAATGCACATATCTTTTCCCATGCACTATTTTATGAATTTAATAAAAGAATATACCCACACTAATTGTCTGTATTTTTTTGGCATTCACAATTTTAACTTTATATTACTTACTTACTCCGATGGCGCGAGGACCCCGAAGTGGATCTTGGCCTCCGACAACAAAAGACGCCACTGCTCCCTGCATAGCGCGATCTCCTCCCAGTCTGGCAGCAGCAGCTCCCGTAGGTCTTTGGCCACATCGTCAGCCCAGCGATACCTAGGTCGACCGACTGGCCTGCGCCCTACTGGCCGGCCCAGGTATGCTCGTTTGACTGCGCGACCGTCCTCCATTCGCACGACGTGGCCTAAACATTGAAGCCTCTGCGCTTTGACCTCACCAAGGATATTTCACCTCCACTTCTGCGTTCTTTCGGATCCTCCAACTGGTGTCATCGGTGTGGACCGGTCCGAAAATCTTACGGAGTACCTTTCGCCCAGTAACGAGAAGTTTTGTTTCTTCCTTCTGGGGAAGAGTCCAGGCTTCGCAAACGTACATTAAGATCGCCCTGATCAGGGTTTTGTTTATGCGGATCTTTGTACGTCTGCTCAGCAATTTGGAGGTCAGGATTTTGTGTAGGGCTGCACTGCAACTGAGTGTTCTGGACTCGGATATCTATCTTGTTCTTTCTATTGTTAGTATCAGTTACAGTGCAATCTATAGGTACCTGAATTTTCGTACGCCTTTATAGCTGGTACTCCCAACAACTAGATCTTCGAGGTTTTGCCTTGTGTTTTTATAACGGCGCATATGGAGGTATTCTGTCTGCTTCTTTTCGAAGGTTTCCAACAGCCTCTATCACCATATATTTAACTATGACAAGAAAATGTCAACGAGACGCGAGACGCAAATAGCTTGTGGCTTAGTACTTCAAAAAGTTACAACATTTTTTACAAATGAAAATTGCGATTTAACTATTGGATATTTTTTTTTCTGTAGACTGGGACGGTTGTTGTCAGCCTACGACATTAAATTTGTATAAATATTAAGTTATACCATGTAATGGCCTAGCGCAAAAAGGCAATAAGAAAACCATGACTAGAAAAATCCACGAACAAAAAACGTGGAATTTGTTTAGTAGAAAAGGAAATACTTACAAAAATTCTTAGCCGCCTTTTCAAATGTAATAAGGAATCTGAAGCAATTGAGTTTACAAAGGTGCGAGTCACCGTTCAGTATCAATCAATCAATTTACCAATTCATTTCACAGGTACTTTGTCAAAGGAGGTGTTCAATTTTGTAAGGAGCAAATGCCAACACCGAGTACACTCCATCGAAAGCTAGTTAATGTCTGAAATAAGCTAGAAATATAATAGACTTAATAGACTTATTTTAATTTTTAGTTTTTTGCATTCACAATGCAATTTTTATTACTGAAAAATGGAAAATGAAGTATTTAGAAAAAATCGACCCATCTCACAATCAGCTCCGCTGGGACTCGAACCCATGACCTTTCGCTTTCCGGGCGACTGCTGCTAAATAGACTTAACTTAATAATTTAATAGACTTAGAACCCAGGTAGGCCGATGCAAATTTAATCTTTGCCGGTGGGGCTATTGTGATGGCATTCGTATTATTAGCAGATGTGCGGGCCGGGCTCGTAAAACAAAACTAGGAATAAAAAAAAAAAAATTCAAAAAAATGTTTCGAATATTTCTTCTAATAGATTAAGAGCGACAAGTTTTATTAGCGCACGGCGGGGACTAAGACAAATGAAGTCTTGGGTAGGCCGTAAATTACGCTCAACTGTCAGACAAACTATTCAAACTGGTGAATGATGGACAATTTTAGTTTAAATGCACAGATTTCTAAGAGTTGGGTAGATATTAAATGTGTTGCAGATGGGTGAAGTAGACGAAGGAAGGAAAAGACTTGAGTTCTCTGAATTGTTAGGGCGGATCGTGAGAAGTTGTGCGTAGGCGTCACCATGGAGATTGCAAGCATCAAGCTGACCAATGAGGGATCGAGATGGGCGTAGAGCGGGAGGAGATAACTTCAGTAGAGATGGAAGATAGGAAACGGGGATGCAACTGGCATTGGGGAGACGCTTTTTGATATTTGAGGAGAGTGATAGATTGGGAGTTTCGTGACTCCATTGTAACTAACTGTGTGAGAAATAAAGATTAAAGAGTTAACTATTAATTAAATACTAACTTTGTTAAGTAAATTGTAGATTTGAATATTAAAACAAGTGTAACTATTTTACAAAGTGAATTTAAACAACGTCGAGAGGGGTATGTAATTGTGTACATTGTGGCTTATTCCGTGTGTCAATAAAGGTACAATCTCTAGAATAACGAGCGGTATATCACATACAACGTAGAAATGTATCAATACGAAGAACAACACCATTCTGGGGGTTTCGCTTTAATAACCGAATGGAACCCGATAGAACATCTCATTTTTGTGTTGGCTTTAATATGCGCAATAGTTGTGTTAGGGTGTTGTGGATATAAGATATTCAGTTATTGCAATCGTCGAATATTAAATAGACGGAGGTATTTGCAAGATGGTCTACCGAATGAGATAGAAATGCAAAGAGCCGGGTTAGACCTCAATCGAGGCTGAATTGGATTGCGTCTTTTCTCGATGCATAGTTAATCTCAGAGATAGGGATGGTTAACGTGAAAGTATTAATTAAAGCTCTAGAGACTGTAACTTTATGTAGCCTGGTGGAATACGAAACACTAATATCTACCATGAATGTTAATAATCAAGTCTAAATTAGACTAATATGTGAAATAGTTTTCCTTTCCATTTTTCAATCAATGGAACAGGTTTGTTCTATAAATGTGTTCGTATCTCACTTTAGACTTAAGTTGTAAAATAACTATTGAAACTTTAGTGTGTGTTTAATTAAATTTAAGTGTGAATCTAGATGACCTTAGAGAGTTTTTTCTTTGGATTTTCGCTTTCTCTCTATGTAGTATGGTCTTAAGATAGGAGCTGAAAATCTAGCTGTCATTATATAGCAACCTATAGGTGACAGCTTAAATAATCAAACCAGTTTCTTTTTGCTATTTCGAAGATAAACAAAACACATTTAAGTTAAATAAATAATATTTTTTTTCCATAATTATATGTTTTACTGCTTAGATATAAGATTCCTAAGAGGAAGCACAGTGTGAGGCATAGTCAAATCCGTGTTAAATACTAAGAAATACTTAGGAGAACCATTGAGCTAGTTTGTTTGACTTCGCTTAACACCTTGCGTTCTCACATGTACACCTTTCAGTTGAATCACGATTTCTATGAGCTAAATTCGTTAGATTTCAGTCTAGGTCTAGGTAGATTTCTAAACATATACCTAAATAAATAAACATGGGATAGTAGGGAGTGATTAAAGACTTTAAGGGAGAGACTACATTCAAACCGTTGAGGTTACCTGTGTATAGGTAGTTTATTTAAACGTGTTAGTAAAGGGGTCTAGCTGCTGAATTTGGACGAGAGAGACAACAGGAGCAGAGCAGAAGGAAGTATAATGTATTAGTGTTGAATAGGTATAATGTGTAAGTTCATTTTGCCTCTACACAGGACATAGACGCTGTTAGGTGCACTTATAGACTTGTATTTAGGATAGGAAATAGAGATAGGTATACTAGGTGATCTGTGATGAAATAGGACTTGCACAGGGTGTTTAAATCCTGGGGTGTTTGACCGCTTGAGGCTGCGAGCTAGTCATTCCACCCACTGACTTTAATCGAATGAGGGCCCTTGACTATAAGAGATTATTCTCTTAGACTACTGAACGGGATGCTCTGGCCGGCACTCGCGAGCTCAGCCTTATTGAGCCTAAAGGCTATCTGCGTGTGGGTTTCAGTGAACGGGTAGCAGCATTTCTGGGTCGTCGTCACACTTGCACTTCCATAGCGTTCAGCCATCGCCCGATTTGGCCAAATCGAACTTTCTCAATTAATACAAATATGAATAAATAAAGTATACCATGGTATTATGGGGAAGGTGTCTAGCGAACACCTTATAAAATAAAGTAAATAAATGTCCACATCCTGGAGATGTCTGACATACGCTTCGCAGCGTAACAAAGATGGCTGACGTTCCCCAAATAATAAACCTCAGAAGGGTTTTTCCTAGAAGGTTTTGTAGGCGCTACTAAACGACCAGAGTGTAATCCACTACGTGAGCAGACATCTATTGGTTATAGCTTAGGAATTAGAGTAGAAGAGAGGCGAAGGTCGCGATCAGATTAAAACAATTTGCATTTTAATATTAACAAGCTTCGCAATGTTATTTAAAACCATAGGCCTGCGGAATGATGGATTTATCTCGATGAGCTTCCGTTCTATTCACACGCAGCTACTAAATAGTACAAACATAAACACGATTCGCAGATCACTTAGATGCCAGTAACATCGACTTTCACCAAGACCACCAAATACATAGAAAAACATTATAACTAGACGATCACATATACAAAGCAGGGTTAGAGCCACTACAGAAAATGGTGTCGTGTCGACCAGGATTCCAAATACGTATTCGAAATAACGATACGATTGGATCAAAAGGACCAAATAATTATAATAAATAAATAAAACAAAAATAAATAAAATAAACACAACGTAGAAATCGTGGTCAGTTGAAAGGAATACTTTTACAGGGATGTTACGAGACATCGTGATGCGAAACAAGGAGGCGAGATAAATTGTGCATGGAATAATTATTTTAATTATGTGCATGGTGTGATTATTTTATTGTGTTAAACTGTTTACATGTCTTTTGAATGTAGGGGAAAGACACAGTTACAGTCAGAATTTGTCATAATGTTATCAACGAGATCGAAAAGAAAAAAAAAAATATACATACCTATTTCGTAAATTATAAAACTAAAAGAATCTATTTTTAGACAACTGTATAGCCAAGTTATTTGTTCACGGAAGACAAAGCCTGTCTGACAAGCTTGTGAATGGGAAGTGAGACAAAGGAGACCTTAGGGTTAATGTTTTATTGGTTTGCAACTTAACTGCTGTTGTCCATTGAAGTAAAATTTGACGGCTGTACATTAAAGACAAAAGGGAAGGACGTGGAGAATTCTTACCGAACAAAATAAACAATAAAAGAGTAAAATAAAAATACTTTCCAATATTATTCAAAGCATAGCGTCGCGTTTGACGATTTTGACTGTACGTAAAAAGGTTAGCATAATAAAGATGTGTGATTTAGGTGGAGACAAAGGCGGGAGCAGATTCTCAAGATATTGTTACATTTCAATGTAAGTCTGTTATCATGAGTATTTTAATCACATGTGGTACTATCTACCTTTCTCATAAAGAACGATCTGTGCATTTAGGAGTAGGGGAAAGTTTAAATCAAAACTAGTTTGTCGGCAGTTGAGTTAAGTGACGTTATAATGCCTAGGCGCAGTAAGAGACGGGTTAGGGGTCAAGATAGGACAGGGGAAAGTCGTGAGGGTAACGGAGGCATAGGGGAACAAACGGGAAATATAGATAACATAACTTTACAACAGATGTCACAAAGAATGGATGAATTTCAAAATACATTACGGCAGTTGAGCGCGGAGCGATTAAACGAGAGGTTAGAGTCGCGCGGGAATGTGCAAAATAGTCATCAGACGATTAGACAAGAGTCGATTAGCACAACAGCTAGTGGTAGTGCCGCGAATTCGGAAACTAGAAACTTATACGTCATACAGCCTTCAGTTGCGAAGCCGAGTTTTGACGGAAAACCATTCGCGAACCCTATTGCGTTTTTGAAACGATTAAAAAAATATATTAGAGAAGTGAATGGACAGGACCGCGAAATTGATATAGCGCTAGGTTGCATCATGGGACATGCACGAAAATTGATGGAGATGTACTCAAGGAGATGGAATACTTTTAGTGATTTTGAGGACGACTTTAGACGGACTTATTGGACTGAACAAATACAAGAATCCGTTAGGTATAGGTTGATTAACGCGGTGTACACAAGTGAATCAGCGATTTCGATGTCCGAACATTTTGCTGAATATGTTGAGTCGATGCAGTCCTTGACTATATCTTTTAGTGAAAGGGATTTAGTAAATTCGATAATGCGTCATTATCCTTTAGATGTTCAACGGTTGTGGTTTACGAGAGCAGAGGAACCCACTATTATGAAAGGCGCGAACTTTCTTAGGAGTATCGAACAAAATGTAGTTGTGGGACAGAGAGAGATAGGTAGATATGCTAGAGAAAGAGGAAATAACCAGAGAGGTCGTTACAGTAGGACACAGACAGATTATCCAGTTGCGGCAACGATTTTAGCGGAAAGATGGCGAGGCAGAGGCGGTTCAACTCGGGGAAGGGCTCACCGACGAGGCAGGATAGGTTACGGATCATATTCTAATAGGAATACATCACGGTCAAACGTGTTGGGTGAAATAAATACTAGGCCAGCTATAACATTCATGAAGGAAGGTGAGGGGTCAACATTATCAACGTCTGTGAGGGAGGATAAAACAAAAAACTAATACCCCCTACACAAGCGGAGTCCGATCGGTTATCAAAGTGTAGGAAGGGGAATGAATGGACTTCAGAAAATAGGAAAGACGATATAGCATATAAGATTTTAGTTAAAAATGGATGGGAGCCAGGTCAGGGTTTAGGAGCAGACGGAAAGGGATTGAAGAGGCCATTGACCGGGGGAGTGTCAGTGAGTAGCAACAGTTTGCGAGCAATAGCGTGTAGCATAGGTGTCTTATTGGAAAATCAATTCAATCATGTGATAGAATGTGACGAAGAAGGGCTTGCGTGTGATCTTTGTACAAGCAGGGGTAGAGAGGTTTTGTCGATATCACATGAGCTAGACGAGTTAGATTACTTAGGTGTTGATTATTCGTTGCCTAGATTACCCGAGATAGGAGTGGATGTGTACGGGATGCGTATAAGTGCATTGATAGACACAGGGAGCCAAATAAGCGCTATAACTAGGGAACTACACGATTCTATTCGGAAAGAGAGAGGTGATTTGCCCGAGATCGCTATCCCGGCTATACAGGTGCAGGGAGCATTTGGATCACGGAGTGAAAGTGCGAATCGTATGGTACTAATAGAGCTAAGTTTGGGTGGCACAATCATTGAAACGTCAATGTTAATTCTGCATAGGCTTCCTAGGTCAATGATATTAGGATACGACTGGTTGGAACATGTCAAGGGGATAGTGGAGTGTGGTAGAGAAAGGACGTTATCAATTGAGCACTTAGGAGTTAGGACTAGTGTCAAAATAAATTCGAGTTGCGAATTAAAACGGTTAGGCGGGAGAGACAATGCAAACATGATAAATACGATGTTAGAGACGGACGCCCAACCGGCGGTGTATAATGAGGCGAGCGAGAAAATAAACAATAGCGGAAAGGTGGCTACCTACTTGGACGAGATGGGTTTAAATGACGAACAAAAGAAACTATTGTTACCCGTTTTAAACAGATATAGTAGAGTGTTTACCGACGAATTAGGATTGACGGACAGATACGAGCATGTTATCGAATTAATCGACGACACGCCTTTTATAAAGCGAAGTTATCCAATACCTTTAGCATATAGGGAGGAGATAAAAAGAGAACTAGATGGGTTAGAGGGCTTAGGAGTTATCCGTCAGGAGGCGACACCGTGTTGTAGTCCGCTTACCTTTACAAAAAAGCGAGACGGAACAATTAGACTCTTATTAGACGCGCGCGAACTCAATAAGAAGATGGTGGGGGACGCGGGGGCGCCACCACTTACATCAGAAATCATACAATCCTTTTATGGGGTTAATTACATCAGTCTTATTGACCTCAATAATGCATATTTTCAGATACCATTACATCCCGATTCTAGAAAGTATACAGGGTTCACTTTTATGGGGAAAACCTATACGTATTGTGTTTTACCTCAAGGACTTAAGACATCGGTGGCAGGTTTCTCGAGGGCTATGGATTCGATACTAGAAGGGGTGCGCGAGTTTTGTATAAATTATATAGATGACATAGTAGTGTTCACTAAGGGGGACCTAAAGTTACACCTAGAACACCTAGATCAAGTACTGAGCAGGTTAGAGGCGGCTAGACTAACGAGTAGGAAGGAAAAGTGTAAATTCTTATGTGTGGAGGTAAAGTTATTAGGGCGCATTGTAAATACCAAAGGGGTACAAATGGATCCGGATAGGGTAAGGGCGATATTGGATTTCCCCGCACCTCGAACCATTAAACAATTAAGAGGATTTCTGGGATTAATAAACTATTTTCGTAGATTTGTATCAAAGTAAGTAAGTGAGGAGGTTAGGCCTCTGTGTGACCTATTGAAACAAAACAAAAGATGGTCATGGACACAGGAAGTAGACGGTTGTTTTAAAAGGGTGAAAACTTTATTTGTAGATACCGTGCTTCTTGCACATCCAAACCCGAAGGATATATATTATTTACAAACGGACAGCTCGAATATAGGTGTCGCAGGATACATCTACCAACTAACAAGTGAGGGGGAAGAGAGAGTTATAGGGTTTTGTAGTAAATCATTATCAGAAACGGAACGCAGATGGACAGTCACTGAACAAGAGCTGTGGGCCATAATTTATAGCCTATCAAAGTTTGAAACGTATTTAAGGGGTGCTCGGTTAGTAATTAGGACCGATCATAAGAGTTTGACGTTTCTACAATCGTGTAAATTACTAAGCGCTCGCATGATACGGTGGGTAAGTTATATAGGACAGTTCAATTATACGATTGAACATGTCAAGGGTAGTCTGAACACTGTAGCTGACGTGTTGTCACGACATATAAGTGGAGTCACCGATATCTTGACTAATAAAACTGTGGGACCGGAAATGAATTTGTTTGAAATACCAACTGGACGACTCATAAAGAATAATTGGGAAGAGATAAGAGAACATCAGGGGCGCGATCGTGTTGTTAGCGAAATAACTAAGCGTATAAAAGTTGGGAGCGAGTCTGAGGCTAGACATTACCATGGCTAGACATTTTAACCGCCTCTGTGGTCTAGTGGTTCACACCACCGATTTCAGACCAAGAGGTCCCGGGTTCGATTCCCAGTGGGGGTACATATTGTATTCGGTTTGGTTAGTGGTAGGACTTGTTCTTAGTCCGCTTGGCTAGCTACCACCATCTTATCTAAGTCTGACGCCATAACAATGATGTTTTCAGCATTATTGTGTTCCGGCAGTTAGAGATAAGATAGCCAGTTCCTCAGTGATTGAGGATTCCGGGAGTAGTGCGCTTCCATCTTCAGCCTTATCACCACTTAACATCAGGTGTGATGAAGGCTAAGTGCTACCCCGTTGTGGATTAAAAAAAAAAAAAAAAAAATTACAGACTAATAGACGGGATTCTCTATAGGATAGAGATAGGTTCGGGTAGGTCGCGATTATATGTTCCCGAGAACTTACAAACGGAATTGATTACTAGTATACACGAGGAAGTAGGACATTTTGGGCGATACAAGGTTCTTGCGTTAATGAAGCGACGTTACTACTTCACTGAGATGGCACGCAAAATAGGACAGGTAGTTAGGGCTTGCGACGTGTGTCAAAAATCGAAACATGCGTTGGAGGCACACTCAGGACCAATTAAGACGGTGATAGCTAGGGAGATAGGGGAACGAGTATTTTGTGACATTTATGGACCCATACCGGCAGGACGCTTTGGTCATAAGTACGTGTTTGTTATGCAGGACGCCTTCAGCAAATTGATTAGATTATACTCATTACGACAGGCGAGTGGCAGGGCCTCATTAACTTGTGTTAGAAAATTTCACGAACAGGTCAAAATAAAGGTTTTATGTTCGGATAGAGGTGCAAATTTCACATCAAGGATTTTTGAGTCAGGTGTTAGACAGTTAGGTATCGTACTAACGCACACCTCAATCAGAAACCCGCGACCTAATTCTACGGAGAGGGTCAATAGAGAGCTAGGAAGAATGTTTAGGACGTATTGTGAAAAATCACATTGTTCTTGGGTTGACGTATTGCCGAAAATAGAGGATTGTTACAATCAAGTTATACACACCACGACGGGTTACACACCTAACGAAATAGTATGGGGTACAGGAACTCGTTTATCTACGGATAACGACAAAATTATTGGAGGGGGGTTAGGCCTACAACAAGAGCCATTAGAATTAGTTCGGGAACGAGCGAGACAGAACATGTTGAAGTCAGCCGAGAGTAGAGAATTTCATTATAACAAAAATCATAAACCATAATCAGAATAAATCATAATCAGATCACTTAGATGCCAGTAACATCGACTTTCACCAAGACCACCAAATACATAGAAAAACATTATAACTAGACGATCACATATACAAAGCAGGGTTAGAGCCACTACACTATTCCTCAGATGAAGGATGTGAATGTGGTGCCCCTTCCCAAACTATGTCACACCTTTTGTCCTGCTCAGCGTGCCCTTCATCTTACACACGCGAGGACCTCTATAACGCCACTGAAAACGCTATACGTGTGGCGCAATTTTGGTCTAACAAGATCTAAAACCGAACAATCGACACCCTAAGAAGAAGAAGCTAGAAATATATAGGTAAAGTTATAAAAACTAATTCTTTTACCATACCATAACCTTAGCACAAAGAAAATATATTGTTACTAGCGGCTAAAAACGCCCGTGTTGCGCACGAACTCCTAGTTTTGACTTTCACAAGTTGTAAAACTGTGTTACTTTATTTAATTTGTACACTTAAAACTATAAAGCATATTGAGGTGTAACCGATCTCAACTTCTTTTACGTATGTTTACAGGGTCTTGGCATAACTCCTTTATTCCGTCTCATAAAAATTATTATTTCATTCCGAGATGAAAAGGTGCTAATTGTTTAAATTGTCAAAATTAATAAAGCTACAATAGTCGTCCGCGCCACATAACTTGGCGTTTGTCAGAGTGCGCTGATCGTCTCGTGGCCGGTCGTAAAAATAACCCTTATTCCCATGTCATAATTTTAGTTCCAGATATTGACACGCGCCAAGTTATGTGGCGCTTACTCTATCGTCGGACTTATTTTAGATGATCAATTAATGAACTTCCAAGTTCAATCACAATTAAATTAATTCGCTACAGTAGTTTTATCACACGGTTTTACACGGTTTGACAGACAGTTTGTATGACAAAAGGAGGCTGCGGTTCACACACAAGCGTGGTTCACCCGCGCTCGTGAGATAAAACAACTGTAACTTTGAAGATAAAAATAAAATGAAGATGAAATATTTTTGAAAAATCTGCTATTTTCTTTAATTCCTTGTTTATTACAAATAACAAATTTTATACAGAAGCTACCGTAAATATTTTGGCTGAACTTTCAAAGATTAACAATAAAGCTTTCTACGCAGGAAATCATATATTTTTGTAACTTTTGTGTACCTACTCATGTATGTTTAGGTGATCGAACGACTCTGAAACTTGTGAACTTCTTTGTTTGTTAACTTAATGTTAAAATTTTTTGTCCATTTAACTTAACATCTGTTGAACTTGTTGCAGTAGGTACTTTCGAGTTTTGTCGGAAAATCCCCGATCAGTTTGAAACTCGAAGAGTTCCAGTTTGTGTTCTTAAATAACAGCTCCACAGATTAAATAACTTACGCTCAAGAACTGAGAGTGCCAACTCCCAAAGATGCTAGTTTGGTTGGTGGTAGGACTTATTCTAAGTCCATCTGGCTAGCTACCACCGTCTTATCTAAGTCTGACGCCATAACAACGATGTGCAGCATTTTTGTGTTCCGGCAGTTAGAGATAAGAATAGCCAAGCCAGTTATTCCTTGGTAATTAAGGATTTCGGAAGAAGTGCGCTTCCACCTTCAGCCTTATCCTCACTTAACATCAAGTGCTGTATTTTGAATAAAAAAACATCCACCTGCCAAAAAAGCAGCAACATCATAACAATGTAGTCGCGCGGCCTTCAAACGCGCATTTGTATTTATATATAAAAAAAATCGCTATGTGAAATGCCCTCAGTAGCACGAATTACGAACGGCTGCAGAGCGGAGGTGTTAAAAAACTTTTATGAATTAATTTTATAAAATAAAATTAAAATAAGTATAAAATTATGTCTAAAAGTTATGACTATGTTTGATGCTAGAAAGGGATCGACACCGTATCGCCTTCGCCTCGCCGCCGTCAACCAGGCGTCAACCTAACGCAAGCACGTAACCAAACTTCGCGTAAGTGTATATATTCTTTGACTAAACCGGATCAGCGTCGGTACGTCGGCTCGGCTACGGCTAGGCGACGCCGCGCTTACGGCTTGCCGCACAGTGGTTCCATATAAAAAAAATGAGAGAAAAAAATTATAGATAAAAAAAAAATTGACAAAAAAATGAAAAAATATGACAAAAAAATGAGAAAAAAACATTAATAAAAAAAATTTATGGTCATTTTCATTTTCAGACCACTGTGCGTAGAGCCGTAAGCTCGGGTACGGAGAGACGTGAGCGTGTACGACTAGCGGTAAGCGCGGGGATAGCAAGTTGAGCGACCCGCAAAGCGGTTCGTGAGATGGTTCCGAGGCGAGGCGATTACGTTACGATTCCGATTAGTGTGCTTTGCAGTAGGGGGTTTCACACAAAGAATACTGAACCGCTCGAGTTGATACGTTTACGATCCCTTTCCGAGTTGATGTATGTGCTGTGACCTTCAACCTACTCAATTAGAAACTTCTCCATACCACTAAAAATCCCTTTTATTTTTACTATGTAGGTACAGTGATCTGTGATTCTATGTGATGTACCTAAGTCTATGTATGGGTCAATCAACCCTAGTAATAGAATATAATATTAAACACTGAGTCACGTGGCTCATGATCAATGCCATTCTGCCCACGCAGCCGAAGCTGCGGGCTTTTGTTAGCAATATAATAACATGCAAATCTACGCACCCACTGAATTTGAATATATTTCTCTGTGATGACGTCAAAACTTTGTTGTATTGTAAGTGACGGCACAAAGAAACACTTTATTATAAGAGTCTTACCAGTTAAATACGGTTAATGATTTAAACAAGCATTTCATTGTCGTATTGTAGGTACAACCACAGAATATATAATAGTACCTACTAACGGTACAACCCTATTTTATAACAGTCTAGGAGCTTAATGAAATATTTTAGTACTAACGCTCCGCTCGCGACTTTGTCTGCGTGGACCCCTTTTTTCCCCCCTTAGAGGAGGAATTTCCAAAAACCCTCTCTTAGTGCTCCCCTACACTCCCCAAGGAACATACATACATGCCAAATTTCAGCTATTTGTTCCCAGTAGTTTCGGCTGTGCGTTGTCTGTCAGTCAGTCAATAACGCAAGAGTTTTATATATAGGTTAGGTATACATTCAGAGTGCTATACATCCTAGGCACGGACATGATTGCTCCTTTTAAATCATTGTCATGTGATCATAAAATATTATAAGTTAAGAGTAAGAATAAGTTAAGTTAAACTACTAGAGTTTAAGAATCATATAAACAGTGGCCTCCTCAAAAAAGGCTATTACACTGTAAATGATTATTTGAACGACAAAAACCGCCTTCTAAAAAACCACATCAAAAAAGTAAGAAATAATTCCTCACCAAATAAATAACGTAAGTACTTTGAAGTCGGGCGTGAAACATGTACAATTTTTTGTTGTTTTTGTTAAAACCCGCCCGACTTCAAAGTACTTACGTTATTTATTTGGTGAGGAATTATTTCTTACTTTTTTGATGTGGTTTTTTAGAAGGCGGTTTTATTTTTTTATAAAAATAATTTTTATTTCACTCTTTTTAGTGCATCGTGCAGGCAATTTACGTGTTTTCTGGTAACGACAAACTACTTAAAACTACTGAACCGATTTCAAAATTTCAAAAAATGGGACCAACTTGGAAACCAACCTGATGTAATAACGTTTGAACCATTTCAATCGGTTCAGCCGTCTTCGAGTAATCGGTGGACATACAAAAACATACAAAAAAAAAAAAAACATACATACAGACGAATAGAGAACCTCCTCCTTTTTACCACACTTTTATTAGCTTCACTTGTAACTAAGTCACAATGTAAGAAAATCTTGGAAATCAATTTTAACCTACTTCTAATTGTCGTATTGATTTGAAACTTTGCAAGTCTATATGAATCCGATGACAATACAATAATTTGCTACCATCGAGCTGATCTGATGATGGAGTCAAGAGGTGGGCAATAGAACTCGTCAATGGCTGCTAGGAAACCCCTCGAGTTTAGGCTCATTTCTGTTGTACTGATAAGACCTGTTCGTTACACTTGATGGTGAGAGTCTGATGATAGAGCAGGGAGGTAGCC
Organism: Crambus lathoniellus; assembly: GCA_949710035.1. Lineage (NCBI taxonomy): Eukaryota > Metazoa > Arthropoda > Insecta > Lepidoptera > Crambidae > Crambus > Crambus lathoniellus. The sequence continues at coordinate 9,888,492 of OX453309.1, read as the reverse complement.
AGTGGCACTTCTTAATGACCACTAGGAAACCCCTCGAGTTTGGCCTCCGTTGTTTCGTTCTGATGAGACTTTTTAGTCGCACTTGGTGGTTAGGGTCTGATGATGGAGCAGGGACGAAGTCAGTGGCACTTCTTAATTACCAATAGGAAACACCTCGAGTTCTGGCTCATTTGTTTCGTTCTGATGAGACCTATTCGCTACACTTGGTGGTAAGGGTCTGATGATGGAGCAGGAAGGAAGCCAGTGACACTCCTTAATGACCAATAGGAAACCACTCGAGTTTGGGCTCATTTGTTTCGTGTTGATAAGACCCATTCGTTACACTTGGTGGTAAGGGTCTGATGATGGAGCTGGGAGAAAGCCAGTAAAACTCCTTAATGGCCTCAAGAAAACCCCTCGAGTTTGGGCTCATTTGTTTCGTTCTGATGAGACCTATTCGCTTCACTTGGTGGTGAGAGTCTGATGATGGAGCAGGGAGGAAGCCAGTGGCACTTCTTAATGACCACTAGGAAACCCCTCGAGGTGGGCTCATTTGTTTCATTCTGATGAGACCTACTCGCTACACTTGGTGGTGAGAGTCTGATGATGGAGCAGGGAGGAAGTCAGTGGCACTCCTTAATGACCACTAGGAAATCCCTTGAGTTTGGGCTCATTTGTTTCGATCTGATGAGACCTATTTGCTACACTTGGTGGTAAGGGCCTGATGATGGAGCAGGGAGGAAGTCAGTGGCACTCCTTAATGACCACTACGAAACCCCTCGATCTTGGGCTCATTTGTTTCGTTCTGATGAGACCTATTCGCTACACTTGGTGGTGAGGGTCTGATGGTGGAGTAAGGAGAAAGTAAGGGTTCGGCTCGCGCATCTGGTAACTAATAGACTCCACTTGAATTTGTAAAACTAAATACATACAATCACGCCTTTGAGTTATAATGTTTACGGGGTGAGCAGACACATGAATGGACTGTGATATCGATTATCAACCACCCATACCTTGCCATTTATTAAACTAAAAAGTAAAAAATAAACATGTAGTTTAAAAAACTAAAAAACACACTTTTATAGGAACTAACCGTCTATTCAGTAACTGAAATTAAAAAGCGTGGTGCGCCCTTTACAAAGCATGCATTCAAGTAGTTAATATTGACAACGCGCACCACGCTTTTTAATTTCAGTTACTGAATAGACGGTTAGTTCCTATAAAAGTGTGTTTTTTAGTTTTTTAAACTACATGTTTATTTTTTTTGATTTAGAAGTCGGTTAAAAACACCTTGGTCGTAACACTCGTAACAAATGTTCCTAGTATGATATTGTGAGTCGTGTCCTATATTTTATATTATTAGCGTTTATATTAGTTAAGCTTTTAATTCGGTCATTTAAGGTAGGCAGTTTGAGTATGTCATGCTCACTAAAACATTTCTACGGTGGTGGCGTATGAGCACGTGTGAGGCGGGTCGTTACGTTCCCTAAAATATGGTTGAGCGAAGCGATGGCTGGTTCATGCGTCATGCTCGTGAACGGGTGCTGCCAGTGGGAATGGGGCTGCTCTTATCTGCTTGCCTTAAAATGTGTTTTCTTTTGTTTTTATTCATTTTGTTAAGAATTACATTTGAAACATGTATGGCGCAACTTGCAGTACCTATATAGTAGAATTGTCTTTTGTTTTTAACTAATATTAAAGCTTAAAGTAGAGTTCCTAAGTACTTAATTGAAAATTGTTCACCGCTATGATCATTAGTTCGCCTATACTTAACTGTATTTATCATAACCCATTGTGTAATTGTGATGGAAACTGACCTTAGTCATACCATGTTAAGGTCATTTTTCAATTTGACGACTCTGTATGAAATAAAACAGGGAGAAAAAAACAACCCTTGGAGTTTCTTGCCGGTTCTTCTCCAAGGCCTCCCGCTGTAGGGTTTGCGAACCGATGGCGTAGCTTCTATGACGTTCACAAGTATTGTAAATAACAATCTAAATTGAATAAACAAATTTGAATCTTGAATCTTGAATCTATGATTCACCAAAATCATACTAGGTATTTCACATGTGATTTATCACAGGCAATAATAAATAAATTTATTTATTTTGGAACAAGATTACAGTACATTTATTGGTACGTTGATGATTTATTTTATCGTGTCATATTTTCGCACTTGCTAGTATTGCTGCTACTGGAAATCATTGTGACTTTTCACAGGTTTTTCATTTTGAATAATTGCTTTTTGTAGCTAAGTATGGAAATATGAATTATGATTATAAGAAAATCAACGCTAGGTAGGTAAGTACTATAAACATAATAAAGTATTCATTTGAATAAAGTTAAATAAATTCAGATAAATTTGAAAAAAATCGATAAATTGAAAATGAAGTAAGTACCGATTTTAGAAAAAATCGACCCGTCTCATAACTCTCACAACTCCAAATAAATCATTTTAAATTTTTCGTTATTAAAAATTGCATTGTGAAACCAAAAAAGTAAAAATTTTAATAAAATTTAGAATAAATTATAAATAAGGAATAATTTCGAAAAATATTTTCTATGAGAATTATATTATTATCTTTAGCAGACTATTGCCCGAATACTCGTAGATACGCTACTTATCTTTGGGCATGCTTTGGGAGCATGAAGCTCGACTTAATACTGAGTTAACTGGAGAGTGCAGTACTAACACTTTTGTGGCTGTCTTCCGTCTCACCTACACTTTAAAAAAATACGTATGGTCATATGAGACAACTGACAGCCACTACATACATAAATGTCAAATTTGCTGGCTACACTTTTTTATTCAGGGTGAGAACTCCAGTTACCTCAGAGTATTAAGTCGAGCTTCATGTTTGTCACCTATCTACTCTTATATTAATTAAGTCAAGATTTTTTTCGCGAAAAACCCCTTTTCACCTAAGAAGGTAAGTAATTAATTAACTTAGTAAAATTAAAGCATTTTTCTTACTGATCTAATAATCCAATATTTAATGGACAAGAAGCCGCTGTGTAGCATAATTTGTACTGCAGATCGATATTATTGTGAACATTTTTGGCCTCATTGTACAACTTAAGTATTAGTTTAGCTTTCTCTTACAGCTTTATAAAACTTTGTTTCGCAAAACAAGTCATCCATTAATTTCTATGGTAGGTACCTATTTAAAATAATTACTTACAATCACACCAAATATATCTAAACCTAGTAAATTTCTTTAAGAAACTGTCTTATGGAAACATGATTACGGATAAATATAAATCATTCTTCCTTAATTAGCAACGTCGACTACTAATGAAATTGGGACGCAAAGTGTCAACCACGAATATTAATAAACGTTTCTTACTTTTAGAAATATTTTGACTAAGTATTAGACTTCAGGTAAGTAATCGTACAGCCCATATCGTATTCAATCGGCTGCATTTTGTATGGAATGATATTTATTATACGATATGGACTGTCTAATGAATAAGATCTGGGGGCACGGCAGTGCCCCCGCCAAGTGGAGCGCGTAGCAAACACTGCCGTACCATCCTTTACTGGAACCATTTCGCCGCATTTTCAGGCCTTAATTACATAATAATTACATACTTAAAATCCAAAATTTCAAGTCTGTAGGTCATTTAGTTCCGAAGTTAAGCGAAAGCAAAGTTTCGCATTTATGACACTCACTCATGATCATCAGAATAGAACTAGTACTTCCCATAAACTCAGAGAACTGAAATTTGGTACAGAGTTAGGGTTTAATGGCCACATAAAGGGAAAACTATAAAAACTAGAATAATTTCTAGTTACACCAACTGCATAAATAACTTTGTAATCCTATATAAATATATAGGATTACAAAGTTACATTTGCAGTAAATAAATCAGTATACCTGTATTTATTACTTATCTGTAAGTAATACCTAGCAAAAAGATATGAAATCTCACCAAAATCATCCTCTAAAAAACTGACCAACTCTCGCTGGAGCTGCTTATTTCTTTACAAAAAGCGTTGAAATCTCTCAGTAAAGTCAAGCCAACTCTAATGTTCCTTTCTGCGATTTCTTTATTGATATAGTTACGTTTTAATTTTATGTGACTTGGTCGTTCACTTGTGCCCACCTAACTAACCAACATGTAGAATGTTCTACGTCCAAAGTCACATAAAATTAAAACGTAACTATATCAATAAAGAAATCGCAGAAAGGAACATTAGAGTTGGCTTGACTTTACTGAGAGATTTCAACGCTTTTTGTAAAGAAATAAGCAGCTCCAACGAGAGTTGGTCAGTTTTTTAATAGGATGATTTTGGTGAGATTGACTTTACACAATAGGCTACTTGACCCTTTTTTTATTCGTGTCCTAAACGATTAATAATTGTCCTATTACACCAAAAAAATGTATTTATTAATATTTTAAAACATAAAAACCTACAAAACTTTATTTTACAATTTCGCTTTTTATTAACCGGTAAAAACGCTCTTCGCCATGTTCTGACGTCATTAAACTTGTAACCAACCACTTGACAGTGTTGACAGTGTCAAGTGGTTGTTTATTTACCTTAGGGTAGTTCCACTTATCAAAATCTTTGTCCAATATGCATTTGATCAAAGAAATTGGACGACTTTGACGTTCAATTTTATACATTCGACATTCAAATTCTTTGATCAAACGTATATTGGACAAAGATCTTTCATCATCATCATCATCATGTCAGCCGAACGACGCCCACTGCTGGGCATAGGCCTCCCCCAAGGATCTCCACAACGATCGGTCCTGCGCTGCCCGCATCCAGCGGCTTCCCGCGACCTTGACCAGATCGTCGGTCCACCTTGTAGGGGGCCTGCCCACGGAACGTCGTCCGGCACGCGGTCGCCATTCAAGAACCTTTCCGCCCCAACGGCCATCGGTTCTCCGCGCTATGTGTCCCGCCCACTGCCACTTCAATGATGCAATCCTTCGAGCGATGTCGGTTGTTTTAGTTCTCCTGCGGATTTCATCATTTCTGATTCGATCGAGCAGGGAAATACCAAGCATCGCTCTCTCCATTGCTCGCTGGGTGACTTTGAGCCTTCTTATGAGACCCATAGTAAAAGACCACGTCTCACTTCCATAGGTCATTACTGGCAACACACACTGGTCAAAGACTTTCGTCTTGAGACATTGAGGTATTTCGGACGCGAATATATGTCGGAGCTTCCCAAACGCTGCCCATCCGAGCTGGATTCGACGAGAGATCTCTTTCTCAAAGTTGGACTTACCTAACTGGACCGTCTGTCCTGGGTAAACATAGTGGTCAACAACTTCGAGTGTAATGTTCCCAATATTAACTGGAGCGGGTGCAACATGGGCATTGGACATGATTTTCGTCTTGTCCATGTTCATCTTAAGACCCACTCTTTGCGAAGCATTACCGAGATCTTCGAGCATTGTGTTCAGGTCTTCCAAGGTCTCAGCCATAAGAACTACATCATCGGCAAACCGTAGATGTGTTAGGTACTCGCCATTGATGTTGATGCCGCATCCTTTCCAGTCCAGCAGCTTAAAAATATCCTCCAACGCAGCTGTGAACAGTTTGGGAGAGATGACATCTCCCTGTCTCACACCTCGCTGTAGTTGGATAGGATTAGAGCTCTGGTTCTGTAATCGGACCGACATGGTGGCGTTTTGGTATAGGTACCTCAGCACCTCGATATACCTGTAGTCTATTTGGCACCTCTGGAGAGACTGCACCACGGCCCAGGTCTCGATCGAATCAAAGGCTTTCTCATAGTCCACGAACGCCAAGCAAAGTGGCAGGTTATACTCTTCGGTCTTCTGTATAACTTGCCGCAGCGTATGAATGTGGTCTATGGTACTGTAGCCTTTCCGGAACCCGGCTTGTTCGGGAGGTTGGAAGTCGTCGAACCTGCGAGCGAGACGATTCGTAATGACTCTCGAAAACAACTTATAGATATGGCTCAGAAGCGAGATGGGTCTATAATTCTTCAAGAGAGTTTTATCACCCTTCTTGAAAAACAGCATCACATCGCTTCTGCCCCATGCCTTTGGCGTTTTGCCCTCGAGGATGACAGAGTTGAAGAGCTTCTGGAGGACCTTAAGTATCGGCTTACCGCCCGCTCTTAGAAGTTCTGTTGTGATTCCGTCATCACCCGCCGCCTTGTTGTTTTTGAGCTGCTTGAGAGCCATTCTAATCTCGTACAGGCTGACGTCCGGGATATCTTCGGTATAGTGTCGGGTAAGCTTGGCTCTAGGGTCTTTAGCCTTGCTTTCAACAGGTGTTTGCGTGGAATATAGCTGTCCATAGAAACTCTCAATCTCCCTCAGGATTTCAGGTGTTGACGAAACGATGCTACCTTCCCCAGTTTTCAGCCTCGTCAATTGACTTTGCCCGATAGACAGATCTCTCGCGAACACTTTGGAGCCTTTGTTCCGCTCAATGGCTTCTTTAATACGCTCGGTATTAAATTGGCGAAGGTCGCGCGTCAAGGACTTAGATATCTGTCTATTGAGCTGCCGATAACGATGGGCATCCGCTGAGTTCTGCAGCTTCATTTCGTGTCTCTGATCCATGAGTAGGAGAGTCTGACTGGAGAGTTTCTTCAATTTGGGACGGTGGGTTTTATAGTACTTAGACCCTACCGTACGGACAGTGTCCACCACCATGTTGTATAGATCGTCCACGTCTATGCTGTTCTCAAGGGCTTCGAAGCGGTTTTGAAGCTCGAGCTGAAAGCACTCGGGGTTTTGAATTTGAGCTGGTATTGGTCGGAGCGTGGATTTTATCAGTCGCGATCTTTCGAGCTTGACATCGATATTCAATGTGCCTCTTACCATACGGTGATCGCTTCCTGTCTTAACAGCGTTGATCACACTGACATCATTGAATATGTGCTTCTTCGTCGACATGATAAAATCGATCTCGTTTTTGACTTTACCGTCCGGACTGATCCAGGTCCATTTGCGGCTTACGGGCTTCCTAAAGAAGGAGTTCATCATATAGAGGTTCTCCCTCTCCATAAAGTCTGCCAGCATCTGGCCTCTATCGTTCCGTTGCCCAAATCCAAATTGCCCCACTCTCAGCTCATCACCGCAACGTTGCCCCAACTTTGCATTGAAATCCCCCATCACAACCGTGTAGTGGGTTTTATAGCTATGCATGGCTTTAGAGATCTCCTCATACATAGCCTCCACTTCGTCATCGTCGTGTGTCGAGGTCGGAGCGTAGACCTGGATAACATTCAGCGAATATCGTTTCGATAATCTGAGTATCAGGTACGCTACCCTGCTCGACACACTTCCGATGGTGATCACGTTGTTGACAAGGGATTTATGGACGATGAACCCGACACCACCAATGGACTGTTGGTCGCCCTCCCGGTGGTAAAGTAAGTTACCGGATTGCAGGGTTATCGAGTCCTCCCCCTCTCTTCGGACTTCAGATAACCCAATGATATCCCAATGTAACTTACTTATTGCCTCTTCCAACTCTACGAGCTTCGCGTCGAGCCTCAATGTGCGCGTGTTGTAGGTTGCCAGGTCGAGTCGTCGGTGTTGGTAGCCGGAGCCTACCCGGAGATTCTTAGCACCCCCTGCCCCGCCGTTACCATAGCCGCTACCGTAGCTAGGAATAGCGGGGCCGCCGGGGACTGGGGGCCGATTTGTTGGTTGTGTTGTCATTGGGGGGGTTGTGCCATAATCGCCACGCTTGGCAGGCGGGTTGGCGATCGCAGTATTGGCCTTTTGTAACTGGAGACGCTGCTGCCCATCTCCTGATGGCAGTTTTCCCTTAGTCGCCTCTTACGACACCCACGGGAAGAGAGGGGGTAGTGCTATTCTATTTATGTGCCGGCACTACACGGCACATAAATCTTTGGTAAGTGGAATACACCCTTACTAAGTAATATGTAGCAAAAGTGAAAGAGACGTTTATTTGTTTACAAATTTAGCAATCCAGTGACGTCGCAACATGGGCGATAGTGTTTTCATCAGTTCAAATAAAAAATAAAAAAAAATATTTTTCAAATTAATTTTACTTATCCATCTTGTACTTTTATTTCATGATATCGCTATATTACGTTTTCCTAAGCCAAGTACTAAAGGAAATATTCATTCGATGTATCAAATTTCATACTTAATTTGATTTGTCAAGTAGCCTATTTGTTCGGAAAAGATCGACGTTTCTGAACGCGTCTCTAATGTCACGTCAAATTGACATTTGGCTGTCACTTGAAGTTGACAGTGAGACTTGATTGAAATTTTTGTAACCAAGATGTCGGATTAATTTTGCTGAATTTGTTAAAAATCGCTCGCGTTGAATATGCCTGGCATATCGAATTTGAATTGAATCTTAAATTATCTATGTGATCCCGTTTTGTACGACCAAGGTTTTGACGCCATCCATCGGGCTGGTCGCGGAGTTTTGAAAGAAAGATAATTGTCCACCACGCGCTTTTTGTCGGGACTGTAAATCGTAATAAAAGAGGCTCCCCCGTGTGTGTCATTGTGTATCTATTGCTGAAGCGCCCAGTGCCTTGGGAACGCTGTTATTTGTGTTGTGAGTAAGGTGACTAATTGGTAAGGTCTGCAGAAGAAAGGACCCCAGGGGCGCGCGCGCTCCCTTACACCACTTCTGCCTTGGAGACGTTCGACACACAGACCCGTATGTAACCTCACCTTACTTAACATTCTCTCCGCTGTGTATCGCAGTCCAATTGTTCAGTTTACATCCCCGCTGAAACCTAGTTTTTTGTCCGGAGTCTATATTAGTAATACCAGCTTCCACTGCGCTAGCTGATTCCGCGGTATAGGCAGGGGTGTACTGAACATTTCTTGGTACCAAGAGCGTAGCTTGAAGGCCTGAGAGGCCCACGCCAAAACTTTGTATTAATCAGTGCCGTTTTGATGACCCAGTCTGGTCCGGACTAGATTAATTTGTACTTGTAAATGGTAATTAACTTGCATTTGAAAAGTAAAGGGCATTCCTTTGTTATTGGTTCCATGTCTTGTAATTAATTGTCATGTATTGAAGTTCCAAAGTGTAAACAGATGCCTTTCTTTGCTCATAATAATTATTATTCAGTTTTGTTAGCAAATTTGAGTTGTGAATATTGACAAGTTTGTTGCTAAAATAATAGCTAATAAAAGGTTAGCTAATAAGTTTGCAATCAATACTTAGTGAAACTTAAATGATTTGGGACATTGTTTACACATTGAAACTCATTGAAACTTGTGCTTTGAAATAATTAAAATTAATTTGTTGTTTTTGTTGATAAATTTGTGACGTTACAATGACGGCCTCCTCTGCTAAAGCCAAAATACGTTCTGAGTTACGGTGGTTAGCTTCTGCGGTCGCATTGTTGGATCGACCGGATAGGACGGAGGCCTTGTTGAACAGATACGTAGATCTGCCCATACGTTTGGCTGTTGTTGATGAACAGTATGCCTTATTTTTGGAAAGGACTGTTGAGGCCGAGGTGGAAATGCGACAAGAAGTCGGTTTGGATGTGGACAAGTGTTATGATTTTGCGGACAGAATTACCCAGGTGGCTCGGCCTTTGCAAGTGGCAAGAGAGAATGAACCGAGCCCGTCCCCGGTCACATCTAAAAGTATGCCCCCTCTATTTGCTAGATTGGCTCCCTTAGATTTAAGGCGTTTTGCTAGTCGTCTAGAGGACTGGGAGGGCTTTATTAATATTTTTGATAGTCTGGTACATGCCCGGGATGATTTGACCCAGGGCCAGAAGTAAGCTTATTTGTTATCCGTGTTGGAAGGGGAGGCCCTTGAATCGGTTCAACATTTGGCCCCCTCGGATGAAAACTACCCTATTGCTAGGGATTTGATTGCCCGTCGGTACCAGAACGTACGACGTCTGGCGGACAACCATGTTGCCGCCATTTTGAATTTACCCCGCGTTGCCAGCGTGATGCACTTGAGAGTGGCTTTGTTGAATCCGCTGTTGGTTGCCTACAACGCATTAAAAAACTTAAAACTCCCAGTGGAGCAGTGGTCGTTTTTGTTACTGCACATTGTCCTGGGAAAGTTGCCGGACTCTGTTAAGGTCCGTTTTGAGCAGCAGTATGGTGGGGATAGTGCGACTTATCTGCCACCCTTCTCGGACCTCTTGACGTTCCTGGAAGGAGAAAGTAGACTGGCAGATAATTCCTCTCTGGCCGGTCCTATGGGACCCGAACGACCTGTGCCACAGAGTAGATCCCCCACCGGACCCCCCCGTAGGGGGCGTATGGCCCCTCGCGCGCCCGGCCGCTATGCCGCCGTCCAGGAGACCGCCCGCTGCTTGTACTGTCGGGAACCGGGTCACAGCACGACCCGTTGTGATAAGTTCCTCGACCAGCGCGTCCAAGGCCGTCGAGCGATCGCGCGACAACGGACATGGTGCTACTCGTGCTTGGGCCTGCACATGCAGCGCGAATGTACCCAAGCGCACCCATGCCGCTTTTGTAAGGGCAACCACCATCCCCTCCTCTGCATGAACAGCCCAGAGGGCGGCGGAGCGCCGCAGCGCGTCGCTGCAGGATCACCTCGTATGGGTGGGGGTCTCGGACCCCCCGCGGTGTTTGCATCCCGCAGCAGTTCTAGTGGCCACCAGAGTGGCCCCAGACGCTCTCCGCCACGTTTGGACCCTCAAACGGGCGGGGGTCCCAGGGACTCCCCCATGGGAAACCGATCCCCAAGGATGGGGATGAGTTATGCGAGCGTTGCCGGAGGTCGTAGAGGCCCCCCGCGACGTTTTGAGCCTCGCACGGGCGGGGGTCCCACGGACCCCCCCATGGGAAATCGGTCCCCAACTAGGGGGTTCGATTTTGCGAGCGTTGCGGGAGGTCGTAGAAGCCCCCCGCAACGTGTTGAGCCTCGCACAGCCGGGGGTCCCCGGGACCCCCCTTCTGAAAATCGGTCACCGTGCCCCCGCGACTATGGGGCGACGTACACGGTGGATGCTAGGCACCGATTCTCGCCGCCGCTCGCCGAATACCCGCGTTTGGAGCGGCGCCCGCCCCGTCTTCAAGGGGCCGGGAGATATAACCCGCCTGATACCGGGCGATTTGGACGTAGGCAGTATGTGGGAGAATGGGACCCACTGGATCGCTATGAGCGACCCCCTTACCATGGGGGGACGTCTGGGGACCCCACATACTAGCAATCAACGTGTTTACGGTCGATTGTAGCCACCCCTCCAGAGACCGTTTTGTTGCCCACGGCCTCTGTGCTTGTCAGGGGATTGAATGGCGACCTTGTGGAAGTTCGCGCCTTGTTGGATTCCGGTGCTCAGGGGTGTGTTGTGTCATCTTGGTTAGTTAGGCGGTTGGGCCTCAAGGTGCACCCCCACACGGAAGGCGTGAGAGGTGTTGGCGATGTGAAAGTCCCCGGGTTGTTAGGGCATGTTGACTTCACATTTACATCACGTAATAAGTCCACGCCAGGCATTAAGACCTCGGCGATTGTGTTGGACACAGTTGTTGGCCGTCAACCTTCAGTTGACTTGGGACCGAGTATGTTGTCTTTGGTGTCTGATTCCCCACTCGCCGATCCAAATTTCTTCCGCCCAGGCCCGATTGATGCTCTCCTTGGAGCCGATGTCCTGGGGCGAGTTTTGTTGACGGGGAAGCGAGTTTTGCAGCCAGATGGCTTGGTAGCTCTGCAGACGACACTCGGTACAGTTGTGATGGGCCCTGCTCGCCGCGTTTTGGATTCCCTTGATGAGGATCGCGGTCTTGTTTTTAATGTGTCTCTCTCCGAAGTGGTGCAGAAGTTTTGGGAGGTTGAGGAACCTCCACCAGCCCCGCGGGTTGACCCAGTAGCGGATGAATGCGAGTTGTATTACCAGAATAACACTGGTCGCCTCCGCTCTGGTCGTTTGATCACCCGTCTCCCCTTTCGTGCCGGCCGACCTCCTCTGGGCGAATCCCGACCGCTAGCGGAACGTAGGCTAGTGGCGATGGAGCGTCGCATGAGCAAGGATCCGGTCTTCCGCCAGAAGTATGTTGAATTCATGCGGGAGTATGAGGAGTTAGGGCACATGTCCGTGAGCGATTTGGATTGGCGCTCCGTTGAGCACTTCTTTTTGCCGCACCACGCCGTTTTGAAATCCGGAAAGATTCGGGTGGTCTTTGACGGTTCGGCTCCCACCTCTACTGGAGCGTCCTTGAACCAGTGTCTGCATGTAGGTCCCAAGCTGCACACGGAGATCTCAGACATTTTGACCAACTTCCGGCGGCACCAAATTGTATTTATGACTGACATCCGGATGATGTTCAGACAAACGGTCATCCATCCAGAGGATAGGAGGTACCAATTGATTTTGTGGAGAGAGAGTCCTAGGGACCCCTTGTTGATTTATGAATTGAATACGAATACGTACGGTTTGGCTTCGAGCCCGTTTGTTGCGATTCGTTCTTTGTTGGAGTTGGCCGAGAAGGAGCGCTTGAGATACCCTCGCGCCTCCGCCATTTTGGCCAGTGACGTCTATGTGGATGACATTTGCACGGGCGCCTCATCTGTCTCAGAGGCGATTGTCCTGAGAGACGAACTCACCGCCCTTTTGAAGTCGGGAGGTTACGAGTTGAGGAAATGGATATCCAACTCGCCTGATGTACTGGTAGGTTTGCCCGAAGAGCACCAGCAGGACCCCCACCTATTCGAAAATGTTGATAATCCCCATGTGGTGACCGTCCTTGGCGTACAGTACAAACCGGTCTCTGACACTTTCACGTATTGTGTGGATTTACGACCACCGAAAGTCTGGACCAAGCGTTTAGTATTGTCTACTGTCGCACGTACCTTTGACCCCAATGGGTGGATTTGCCCCGTGCTGTTTATGGCCAAGTGTTTCTTGCAACGGTTATGGGCTTCGGGTGTGTCGTGGGATGAACCCCTCTCGGACGAGTTACTCCGAGATTGGTCGAGCTTCGTTTCATCCCTCCCCGAGATTAATGAAGTGCATTTGCCGAGGCTATTCCTCCCTTCTGAAAATTGTAAAGTTACTCTTCACGGCTTTTCCGATGCCTCCGAACGTGGATTTGCTGCGGCCGTGTACCTCCGCTCCGTTACTGTTGACGGAGTTGTTGCTGTGCATCTGGTGATAGCGAAAAGCAAAGTCGCTCCCCTTCGGACTCGTCATACGATCCCGAGGTTGGAATTGTGTGGAGCTGCCCTCCTAATGCGTTTGTTGAACCACGTATGGCTCACATTAGGTCGATCTATTAAGATACAAGAGGTTTATGCTTGGACGGACAGTCAGGTCGTCCTTTGTTGGTTGAAGGCTCCGGCGCACACCTTGGACGTGTTTGTGGCCAATCGAGTGTCACAGATTTGTAATTCCGACATCGAGTTGATTTGGAGACACGTGCCGGGAACCATGAATCCCGCGGATTGTGCGTCTCGGGGTTGTGCAGCCCCAACCCTAATTAACCACCCCCTCTGGTGGGGCCCACAGTGGTTGATGCGGCCTGAGTCGGAGTGGCCGCCCTCTCCAGCGTTGTCGAACGTAGCCGTTCCTGATATGCGGGCATGCGTCCTGGAGACTAACCCCGCCGGGGAAAAGGATTTGTTGTTGGATCGGTACAGCTCCTTACAGAAGCTGCTTGGTGTTACCGCTTGGATCAGACGTTTTGCGTACAATTGCAGGAACCCACGCGCGAGGCGTGATTCGTCGGTTCTCACTCCGGACGAGCGTAGGGACGCGCTCTTGTTTTGGGTCCGGAGAGTACAAGCTGATAGTTTTGAGTCCGAGATTGAAATTTTGCGTTTAGGCCGTCGCAAGTTGAAGGGCGCGGTATCGCGATTAAATCCCTTCCTGGACGAGAGTGGGCTTTTGCAAGTCGGCGGAAGACTTCGAAATGCGAACCTGCCGTATGGAGCTCGTCACCCCCTGTTGTTACCTAAAGCCGGACATTTGACTCAACTGATAATAACAGATCGCCATGTGAATGCACAACATGCTGGCTGTAATGCTTTGTTGGCCATTTTGCAGCGTGAATTTTGGATTTTGTCTGCTCGTCGAGCCATTCGCACTGTGGTTTTCCGTTGCCTGCCTTGTTATCGATTGAAGGCCGCGACCATGCAGCCCCAGATGGGTGATTTGCCTGCTGATCGCGTCACGGAATGTAGAGCTTTTGCCGGAGTCGCCACCGACTTCGCCGGTCCCTTTACTGTAAAGGCTTCGAGACTGCGTAATGCTAAAACCTATAAGGCGTACTTGTGCGTGTTTGTGTGTTTGTCCACCAAGGCTGTCCATTTGGAAATTGTCTCGGAATTGTCTACCGAAGCCTTTGTCACCGCCTTGAGCAGATTTGTTTCCCGTAGAGGACTGCCGACATTGATACGTTCCGATTGTGGTACTAATTATAAGGGAACGTGTAATTATCTTAAGGAGGTAGTTAAGTTTTTTGTTGATAATAAAATAGACATTGGAACCACCCTCTCCCGGCGTGGGATAATCTGGAAGTTTAGCCCTCCAGCTTGTCCGACCTGGGGAGGAATTTTTGAAGCTTGTGTAAAGGCTGCCAAGACACACTTGCGTCGCGTGATTGGAGAAACTATTCTCACGTTTGAGGAACTTGATACGGTATTTTGTAAAATTGAGGCCGTCCTCAACTCGCGACCCTTGTGCCCGTTGTCTTCGGACCCGAATGACCTGGAAGCGTTGACCCCAGGTCATTTCTTGATCGGACAGCCCCTTTTGGCGTTGCCTGAATATCCGATTCAGGATGTAGGATCCCATCGTTTGTCGCGATACCAACTTTTGAAACAGATGTCCCAAAACTTCTGGGCACGTTGGTCGATGGAGTATTTGCATATCCTACAACAGCGCGTGAAGTGGACAGATAAAACCACCCCACCCCAGACTGGCGACCTCGTGTTGATTAAGGATGCTAACCTGCCGCCCCTATGTTGGCGAAGGGGGCGCATTGTTAAACTCTACCCCGGAACTGACGGAGTTCCTCGTTTTGCTGAGGTTTTGGTTCGAGATTCGGTTTTGAAGAGAGCAGTTAGTGGGCTCTCCCGATTACCCGTAGATTGACGTACCGTTCTTAACGGTCCGGGGCGGGGGGATGTTCGGAAAAGATCGACGTTTCTGAACGCGTCTCTAATGTCACGTCAAATTGACATTTGGCTGTCACTTGAAGTTGACAGTGAGACTTGATTGAAATTTTTGTAACCAAGATGTCGGATTAATTTTGCTGAATTTGTTAAAAATCGCTCGCGTTGAATATGCCTGGCATATCGAATTTGAATTGAATCTTAAATTATCTATGTGATCCCGTTTTGTACGACCAAGGTTTTGACGCCATCCATCGGGCTGGTCGCGGAGTTTTGAAAGAAAGATAATTGTCCACCACGCGCTTTTTGTCGGGACTGTAAATCGTAATAAAAGAGGCTCCCCCGTGTGTGTCATTGTGTATCTATTGCTGAAGCGCCCAGTGCCTTGGGAACGCTGTTATTTGTGTTGTGAGTAAGGTGACTAATTGGTAAGGTCTGCAGAAGAAAGGACCCCAGGGGCGCGCGCGCTCCCTTACACCACTTCTGCCTTGGAGACGTTCGACACACAGACCCGTATGTAACCTCACCTTACTTAACATTCTCTCCGCTGTGTATCGCAGTCCAATTGTTCAGTTTACATCCCCGCTGAAACCTAGTTTTTTGTCCGGAGTCTATATTAGTAATACCAGCTTCCACTGCGCTAGCTGATTCCGCGGTATAGGCAGGGGTGTACTGAACACTATTCCATAGCTGATTTTTATTCAAAAACTTTCAATTTAGAAACGGATATTTAGTAATAAACTAGTTTTTTTTTAATATAATCTACTAAATCTAATAACAAACCTATTTGCTATTTACCCCAACAGTAATTCTATTATTGATACAGAAGCTTTTACATTTTCATGAAAATTGGTACCGGTTGTTCTCAATTTAAGGTCCCATTTGATGTCATCCAGGATGTTGACATGAAAGCAAGAAAATTTATCGGAAATCACCTTTGGGACCCAAAAATATCTCTCTAAATTAAAGACTGTGATGGATATAAAGACAATGCTCTTTATTCTATGTTTTTCATCTGAATCTGAAGATGCATAGTCCACGAACTATAAAAGAATAAGTTTTTAGTAAAAAAAATATTTTATGACAAGGTTTTTTTGGTGATTGTACTTTAATATTGTATTGTCGTCTAAACCAAACCTGTATACAAAATTTCAGCTCCATCGGACACTGGGAAGTGGGTCAAATTAAGCTTGCAAGATTTGTCCTCCACTAACTAACATACTAACTAACTAACTAAATATGGCAAGTTAATAAAAAGCTTGTAAAAAGAAGCTATGACGAGTTAGAGTTTCAAGATAAACGCACACTTGTCCGCAATGAACGCGCCGAATATTATCAATTATTATCATGCCCGCTGTAGTTATGTTAAGAACTTTGAACCAATGTAACTTTCTTAATACTAATAATTTTTAAACTTTTTTAATAATATACACTCGCCATAATTATAATCAAAGGTCCTAATTATCCAGAAAGTAGTTTAAAGTTCAGCACAGTTTCAAAGTGCTACAACTCTGGGCCTAAGGTCCATATACAAGCTCGCACTTTGTACGAAATTACTCTTTCGCTAGCTTTCCCTTGCCAGTCAAGCAACAACTTGATCACCCATCTGACTGGCAAGGGCAAATTTAACTCGTGATCAATCGTATGATATTAGCAATGCGCCAACAAGTTCTTAAGAAAAAGATAACTAGGCGCCTACCAGTGCTTGTTTACTCAGCTTTCTAACTACAGTTAATCGGATTTACTTTCGGTCATCGCACACGGCGACACAAACACTTCCAGTCGAATAGGCCAGTGTCCAAACATGTTTGAGAAGCTATTTAACACGTTCCCTGTCCCATACAAAAATGCAAAATTCACCGACACGTCCAATAGGGTTTTTTGAATAATTTGTTTTTTTATAGTCATAGGGTAGCCCTAGTAATAATATAATTTAAAAAAATAACTAAAAGTAGGATTTATTTCCCTGAAACACATATGGTTCATGAGCGTAGAGAGACATTTTTGCTCCTACACGTTCATGAACCACATGTGGTTCAGGGAATATTTTTTCATATTTATGAGTTTTTCATAAGTATTTATTTTATTAATTACTTTACTATTATTATTTATGTATTTTCACGATATTTACGAACTTGTGCACAACTTGTTATCTGTGGAATAATTTTTTACATTTTTTATTTTTAAATTTTTTAAATTTTTACATTTTTTCGTACGTCCCGGCGTTTTTCTTTAGTTTATGATCGTACCTGCACGTCCAGTGCAGAAACAGTACAGTCCCTTCACGTCCGGTAGAAATATTCACTGTAGAAATTGTATATATGTGCCCTGACGCACATATGGGTCAGGAACGTATTAGTGCTTTTCAAGCGCACGTTTCCTGAACCATATGTGGCTCAGCGGACAAGGAACGTGTTAATTTTGTTTAGTTATTGGCGATTCCTAAATAAAAATACTTATGAAAAATTTAACTGAGGTTGAGTAACAAGAATTCCTTTCACTCGATTCACTAAAAAGCTTTGGAGCAAAAGTTAAATGACTACGTAACGTGCAGAAATATGCATTTTGAATTTGAACTATATGCTACATGCTTGGCTTGAAAAAGGCCGACATCTTTCCAGTGTCGAGATAGTTCTTGAAACTAAAATTACGGTCTCGCCGGGCCTTGCCACGAGCTGTATACGAATCGTATATAGTTACTGAAACGTATATTGCATCAATATCGTCAAATCCGATATCGATGCATTCTGAAACTATATATTTTAGAAAACACTATATCGCGTTATGATTGCGATGTGCGTTGAGATCCTATATTGTACGGGATCCGATAAATCCAATTCAAGAATATTATTAATAGGTACTCGATGCGTTCTGAAAATACGATATCGGCATCGGCATTCGGCAATATTGTGTTTTGTTTGTGATATTGCATGACATGTGTTCGATGCGCGTCGGCAACACGATATTGTACCCTACTGCAATGGAATACTCCTAAGTTATATATTTACTTACTTACTTACATAATTTTGATTCAGTAAAACTCAACTTAAATAAATCACTCAAAATATACTTAATAAAACTGCATCATCTCAAACAAACAACTACTGATCTGTAAGTAAAGTAGGTAAGTACTTATCGTATTAATATTTGTTACTTGTATCAGGAATATCGGTTCGGTTGTAGGTTTCGATCATATCTATCACTGTATAGGATTCATAAAACTTTGCTTACCTTCGATATCACCGATATTAAAATATATAATTTCAGAATCCGATATCAAATATCGATATATAGTTTCGAATCGATTTACAAAAAAAGATATATTACCCACCACTAAGCTGTAAAACAATCCACACTAATATCAATACTAATATTATAAATGTGAAAGTGTGTTTGTTTGTTAGTTTGTCCAACTTTCACGTCAAAACGGAGCTACGGATCGACGTGATTTTTGGCATTTGGATAGTTTGGACTTTGGAAGCTGGAGAGTGACATAGGCTACTTTATATCCGGCTATAGTGTTAAAATAATTTTGTAAGTGAGATGGCCATTATGTGTGTACGACTTACGCGTAGAAAGTCTTACAAATAGGTGATGAGATGACTGATGAGATTACTAACAAATTGATGTAAGCAAAAGAACCAGTAGTGTAACTACAGAAGAAAGCACTCTAACCTTTAATAGTAGGTACAAGTGTAGTTAATTACTGCTGGTGGACAGCCGGATAACGGCTTTATTTCTGTGTAGGGTTGGGTGCTATTTACTATTCTTAAATGAAATGACATAGGCTATATTTTATCCCGATATTCCAACAAGGACGGGGACTACACGTGCTAACTGCGCGGAGCAGCTAAGTAGGTACCAATTCAATAAAATAAAATCCGTAGGCAAAATTTAATATCAACATACCTAACGAATTCGAATGCAATATCTTATCAAGTATTGTTATCTTTGCTAATCAAATCGGTTGGTTTATAAGATTCATATCGGTAACTAGTATTTCACTGAACGTCATCACTTTAATTAGATAAACAATACTGTAGGACAGGAGTTGGAATTTGTTTTATTTTTTGTTAGATTTTCTTTCTGTAAAAAGTGAGGGCCAACTTAAGGAAAAAGTGTTCTAAAAGTGATAAAAGTTTCATTGTAATTTGTAGTGATTATGAATATGATGTGTTTGCACTGAGTGAGTAAATAAATAATCGTTACATTTTTGTTTCTGATATTTATTTCGATGTAATAATATAATTGCTTCGCTTGTAGTAGGTACACCTTTATTATTATCACAGATAATATAATACTATAGTATTGTTATGAAATTAAGTTCCCGCCTACGCATCTCTTGTTTTTCTTACACCGACACATAAAATACTTCACATAAAACACAACATAATATGGACTATAATATACCTACCTACACCTATGAAGATAAACAAGGTGTTCTTTTTAATATTTCGAGATTATTTTTTGGCTTTCCCAAACTTTGTTCGTATGACGATAGACTGGCCAAATATAATATCACGTCGTTAGAGACTAGAAGAAAGCAGAGCGATTTAAGTCATCTTCACAAAATAATACACTCTTATATGTATGTATAGATTCTCCTACCTTGCTTTCCTCAATTAATTTCAATATTAACTAAGTATAAAACGCGCAATCCAAAGTTATTCTCCCTTCAAGTTTTCCGGAATAACACATCCTTTACCAATCCAATCGTCCGTACCTATGTGTCGCCTTTACAATGAAATCGGTCATAATGTTTTAGAGATAGACATACTAGAAACCAACCCACATGTATTCAGACGCAAAGTCTTGTCAGTTTTTGATGGTTAGGTAGTTGATTTTTTTTTGTTTAAGTTGATATTTATGTTTTCTAATTTATAATAATTTCTTTTATTTTTACTAATTAATACCTTATCTATTAATACCTTATCTATTAAGTACTAGATTAGTTGCTCAACATTTGTCATGCTAGAGATAGGTACCTACATGCTGTAGGTTATAGTTTGTTCCTTGTCTTGTTCTCTTTTGAATTGTTTTGTTTTAACTGCTACCTGTTATGTGTCTGAATGAAATAAATAAATAAATAGATGATCTGTTCACTAAGCAAGGTTTGTATGGAAATACCAAAAAAAAACTCGAATGTCGACCTATGTTCCTTGGATTTTTGATTTATTGGTTTTTGATTTAAATGGTAAGTAAGTTCGTACAACAAAGAATAGAGTTGTCAAAAGTGGTAGGTAATTCTTTATTCGGAAGAATTTAACTGATTGAAATTGAAAGTACAACTCGGGCGAGCTAACTTACCCGTTATACAAATTATACCCGTCTCTTTCACTTTATTCTGTCATGCCCGGAGAGTGACAGAGATGGGTATAACCTGCAGGTGTCAAGTTAGCTCGCCCGAGTTGTAGGAAGAATTTGATCCATACAGTTTGTAAGATAACATAGGTACACCTACCTAATATACTCAAATATTTATTTAAGTATTTTGTTGCTTCGATAAAAGGTATCAGATAAACAGGTTTGGATAATTAGTTTTAGTATACTTAATTAAAATAATAACATTTAACACAAAAGTGAAACGCAAATTAAATAACCACATTTAGAGAGCGAAATTACTTTTTTTTTTTTTACCCAAATATTTCCTAGCATCATCCATCGCAGTCAAAGAACTTTGTTGTTATTTAATTTCGTTCATTAAATTATTAAAACAATATACAAACAACGCACAGCTGAAACTACCTAAGTAGAGCAGGCGTATCGGTTTTGGCCACTTTTTGCTCTAAAAGTTTTCTAAACAACTTTTAGCCATTTCTGATAAACGCAATTAAAATAAGGTATTTAAGGTAATAATAACAACCGTTAGAATTCCATATGTCATAAGATTTTTTTTCAATAAATTCCATTTTCTGTTTGAAAGAATGTTTAAGAAATTTGTTTTGGATGAAATACTTTATAAACCTTTGTTTTTTACAATTAAATTGTTGTTTTACAATTGACTGGTTTCTAGCGCATTAGAATATATTGATTTTACCTGGGTTTGGTTTTGTTTTTTGCAATACTTACAAAAGTTTAACTATCAGTAAGTGGCCAAAACCGGTACATTTGGCATCTCTCACACATTTTGTATTATATACAAAAAACTATTTAACTTTAAAAAAAAAATGTACCTTTAAAGCTAGATAAATTATCTATAATTTAAGATATAATTTGTGTCTTAAATACCTAAGACCATTTAGTACTTAGTGCTTAAAAGTCAAAAATTCCTTAAAGTGGCCACAAAGGGTAGGTACCTTTGCCCTGCCTACTGGGCGCAAGAAGTTGAAATCTTGAATGTATGTTCCTTGAGGAGTGTAGAGGAGCACTAAGAGTAAAGCACTAGCGGCCTTATTAATAAACAAAGAGTAAGTTTACACCTGGTTTAACCAAAAATATTGCTTAGCAATATTACACCTTACGTTTGACGTTTCAGAGAGATTCCTAAGCAAACTTTTTGATTAAACTAGGTCTAAACTTTCTCTTAAATGAAATGATGATGATGATGAAACTTTCTCTTCGTTTATCAATAAGGGAGTAGGAGTAAAAATGGGAGGTCAAAATTTGAATGTAATTTTTGTGAATATCTCAATTCCCCACCACCTAATTTCAAGATACAATCAAAAAAAGGGCGGCTAAGCCAAGGTTGAAACTGTCGAAATGTCAAAACATTAATTAGTGAAACATTTTTTCCCTTGTCGGCTGTGTTTAGTCTGTCTCACGGAAGCGAATAAAATAACTTTACAAAAACATTGTCACAGTGAAATGCTGGCATTGTACCGAACAAAAAAGAGTCACTAGAGAACCCGTTGTAGTTAATTAAAACAAGCTTCCCTCACAAATCAGCAAAAGCAAAAGCGAGGTACAATGGGCAGCACAACCAACCTGACAATAAAATTTAAACTACGAAAACCACTAAAGACTTATCTGGGGGCACGGCAGTGCCCCCGCCAAGTCGAGCGTGAAGCAAACACTGCCGTACCATCCTTTACTGGAACCATTTCGCCGCATTTTCAGGCCCCTATTTGAGAACCTCTGGATAAGACCAGAACTCAGAAATTTTCGTCGTCCAGTAAGCTATAATTACATACTTAAAATCCAAAATTTCAAGTCTGTAGGTCATTTAGTTCCGAAGTTAAGCGAAAGCAAAGTTTCGCATTTATGACACTCACTCATGATCATCAAAATGGAACTAGTACTTCCCATAAACTCAGAGAGCTGAAATTTGGAACAGAGTTAGGGTTTAATGGCCACATAAAGGGAAAACTATAAAAACTAGGATAATTTCTAGTTACACCAACTGCAAAAATAACTTTGTGATTGGCATAAATGACTTGGTCGTTGACTTGTGCCCACCACACTAACCAACATGTAGAATGTTCAACGTCCAAAGTCACATAAAAATAAAACGTAACTATATCAATAAAGAAATCGCAGAAAGGAACATTAGAGTTGGCTTGACTTTACTGAAAGATGTCAACGCCTTTTGTAAAGAAATAAGCAGCTCCAGCGAGAGTTGGTCAGTTTTTTATAGGATGATTTTGGTGAGATTATTCTTTACACATTAAGAGCGCGCTCAATGATAACATGTTGTAGAAAAAAAATGTATGTACTTAACCTTAAAAATATTTGACATTATTATGTATGATGTGTGTAAATTGACTGAAGCCATTTCAATATAAAACAATTTAATAAAAGATTACCACTTATGTAGGTACTCCTTTCGATTTTTTTTCCGAAAACTTAGGTAGGCACTCAAAGACATTAATAAATTATTATAATTACCAAAGCATTTTTAAATATATGTTTTTTGTATTAGCAAACATCAAAGTAGGTATAAGAAAAAATTTAATAGAAAGTTTTCCGTTCGAAATCTATTGTGGTATTTTATTTATATACTAGCTGACCCGGCAAACGTTGTTTTGCCATATATTAGTGGACCCGGTCACCAACATCTTGTGTGTGTGTGTTTATACATCAAAAGTTGCCTACACCAGACAACAGATAGCGTTAGTTACACACTACCAATAAAAGGGCCCAAGCTTGGTCTCTATTTCTTACATATAAAAAATTACTCTGTGAAGTAGAGTGAGTGTCAGATAACTCTGCGCGCATGCGCGACTGAGGCATTTTTAGCGCTATCTAAAGTACATTTTTTTATTCTAAGCTTATAGAAAAGATTAGTATTCGGTTTTGACCGCGCAGACGTCAGTGATTACATACTCTTTGGAAACGGCAATGGAAGAAATGACAGTTTTGTATCGAAGGTACGATAGTTAAGCGTTTTTTTCATAGAAAATTACAATTTTTACTTAATTTTCCGGAATAATAAGTAACCTATGTTACTCTCCAGCTCCCAAACTATCCCCAAACCAAATATCACGTCGATCCGTTGCTCCGTTTTGACGTGAAAGAAGGACAAACAAACAAACAAACAAACAAATAAACAAACAAACAAACACACTTTCGCATTTATAATATTAGTATGGATTAAAATTTATATTCTAAAAGCATATTTAAATACGACAAAAATATTTATCTTATTTTCGCTGCACTGCAACACAACAACTGCAACACGTTGACACACCTTGCACTCTCACCGATAGGCAGGTAACTCAATTTCACGCAATTGCACTTCAACTTTCGTCAAAGAACTCCTGTTTCAAGAAATACTTAAAGCATATTTTTTTCTAGATAAAAATCATAATGTTTAATGCAGACAAGGATTACAAAGAAGAAGAAGAAGATTATGATAAATCACCTTATGAGTATGAAAAAACTAAAAGTAAGTGAATTTCACCAAAATTTATTTAATAACTGTTTCTTACCCAATGATTCGAGCTTATTTTTCTCGTTACTCGTTTTCACATGAACGAAATTATAAATATAGTTTTTATTAAAATGAAATATAAATACGCAACAATAAAAATGGATTCTAGGAATCTAATGTTTAAAGTCAATATTTTTGCATTTTCAGAGGTCAAATGGTACGACAGAGTTCTTCTGAATCGCCATTTGAGGGTTATAATTGTGTTCATTTTGGTAGCGATTGTTGCCCCGATCCTGATCTACAGATACTTATTCTTCTTCAGCACAGACTGGCCTCCATCCGACGGCCATTCCTTTGGCTCTTGTCTCGTCCAAAGAGTAGCCAGGCTACCATGTGGACTTGGCAACATTCCTCAATCAGAATGCCATCCGCAATGCTGCTATGACTTGGACAATGACTTCTGCTTCCATAGATTCCCCTCCAGATTTTCCTACATAATGGACCAACCATGGAACGAAGAAGTGATCTTGCAGCCCAGGATCTCCACAGTCCCCTTCGCATCACAGAACAGCGTCCCAAGCATAAGACTATCGATAGATGAAATATCTCCTACTCATCTCTCTTTAACTTTTTACGATGCTCAAGAAAAATCCTTTCAAGGGAGAAGAATAGAAGAGAAAGAGTATAACTACAGAATATCTTCACCAGAACTGAATGTCATAGTCGACGGTTTTAATGGATCAACTATTTTCAATACAGCAAGAGGCCCGTTGATAGCATCGGAAAACATTTGGGAGCTGTCATTTAGGTTAACAGAAGAATCCATGTTTGGTCTTGGAGAGATACCTCTTAAAGCAGGAGCGGTCAAAACTATCTACAGTCATGGTGGGGGGTTTAGTTCTTTACCTTTGATTTACGCTCAATCCAACGGTTCCTACCATGGTCTTCTGATCGATGTTGTGAATCCAACTGAGGTGACCGTTAATGAAGATAACCAAATCATAGTCAGAAGTATTACCACATTTGGATTGAAGCTTCATTTGTTTTTGGGTCCAGAACCGAAAGATGTGATGAATGATGTATTAGAACTTATGGGTCATAAAAAGGAGTTGGACTATTGGATGCTTGGTGCTCACATATGCAGGTAATAATTTCCAAATTTTGCTTTCGATGGTCTGAATAATATGACAAATATAATTATAACGACGGAAGAAAGATAAAAATATTAAATATGAATTACGATGCTACATTACAGATGTGCGCCTATTCTGAAAATAATTATTTCTGTGCTTGCTTTTGAAAAGTTCAATACCTACATTGAATGTAAATTCGCCACTCCTATTGGGTTTGGGGTTTGTGGGTTTGCTAACTGTATGTATGACTTACCTACATAAATTAACTAAGTACCTACATCAAATACATTTCTCCAATCATAAGCTAAATAGCTTACCCTTCAACGCCTGGGCGGCCGAACGGGGCCAAACTGAAACGCTACCTTATTCTTTTAGAAATAAGGCAGCAGTTACTTTATAATTCGCCTGGTCCATTAGGGCCGCTCAGGCTTCCTAGGGTAGCCCCATGTGTTATGGCAATTGGCAAAAACGACAGGTACCTATTAACCTCATAGTACCTATACAGAGACACGATAAAATATTGAAAAGATCGTCTCGACCGGGAATCGAACCCGAGACTTCAGAGTTAGCGGCATTTAGAACCGGTGCGTACCTCACTCGACCACGGAGGTCGACTAAGTTCAACTTTCCATAATACTTTAAAGTTGAAAATAAAAACAAACACAGAATAAATAGCTACACAGTCCCAGCTTAGTTTTATAATGGCTCTATAAGTAATCATAATTCATTAATGAGGTCCGGTTGCTCGAAGCTTGGTTACGTTAACTATAGGGTTAAATTATGGTTAAAGTAAAATTAACTGGCGGTCAAATTTAAAAAGCGTTGTTGAAGCAGCGGTTACTTTAACGAGCAGTCAAATTACAGATTTAACGGCGGTCAAAATAACCGACAAGGTGGGGGTGGTTTGAATTTTGACATTAGTAATTAAGGGATGTCGCCGGGTGTCAGGCGGCGGTTTAAATAACCTGACTCACACTAGGCAATCACAAGCCTTGAGGAATTAAATCCCCTCTAAAAGAGTGTCTGCAATGCCTTGGGAAAGCATTGTAAGTAAATCCCACCTTTTTATTATGAAAATGAATGAATATGATGCTGTTATGTCATGCGATCCGGCTAACGCCCGGCGCTTGCAGGTACCCGGGCCTGCAAGTGTGAAATCTGTTACCGAAGACTGCACAGGTGTGAGTGACCAGGCCCCTGTGACGGTAAATGCTACTGGAAGCAATACTAAAAAACTTGTACAGCAGGCCTTTCATCCAGGCCTTTTCACCCAGCGACCAAGATCCGCCTCGATGGGGAGTCCTTCGAGCAACAAGCAAAACCAAGCTCCTACATCATCCGAGACAAAACATTCTGAAAACGAGAACACAACTTGTCATCCCACCTGGCAAAGAGAACCTACCCCACGCAATGTGAATAAACGGAGAATAGCAAACAGCCCACCTAACGCAAAAAGACACAATATTAGCTCATCACAGATGGAAGCTAGTACTTCAAACAGATTTAGTGGCCTACCAATAGACTTGACTGATGATTCAACAGAAACCTCAAAAGACCAAACTCAAACTGCCAATCCTAAGAAAGTTAGCAAACCCCCACCAATAATTTTGTATGGAGTAGAGGATCTGTCCAAATTAACTGAGCTGCTAAATAAGGGCATATCTAGTGGCAGCTATACTTACAAAATAATAAACAGGGATCAACTTCGAATTGTAACACAATCAAGTGAAACTTACAAAGAATTGATAGGACACATACGAAGCAATGGTCTTATTGGACGTACTTTCACTCAAAAGGAAAAAAAGTGCTATAGAATTGTTATTAAAAACTTGCATCACAGTACACCAAAATCAGCTATAATAGAGGAAATTGAAAAATCTGGCAATATAGTTAGAGGTGAAGTCATATGTGCAATATCTAAGAAAAACAAGAAACCTTTAAATATGTTTTTTGTGAACCTTGAGCCTAGCCCAAATAACGTAGATGTGAAAAAGATACAATACATTTATCATACAAAAGTCAATATTGAAGACCCAAGGAAATCTAATGAAATACCCCAGTGCACCAGATGCCAGCAATATGGTCATACCAAAAATAACTGTATGCGCCCCTATCGTTGTGTAAAGTGCGCTGAAGGCCATAAAACCACAGACTGCCCTAAAAAAGATAGGAACACACCGGCTACTTGCACTCTTTGCTTTGGTGACCATCCAGCCAATTATAAAGGCTGCCAAGTTTACAAAGAGATACGAGCACGAAAAATGGCACAGACAGTAAACAACAAAACAAAAACAGCCGTGAGAGCAGGAAACCCTTACAAATTGCTTCCCCCGCCACAACTTGAAGAATTTCCGCCGCTTAAGAAAAGCCAATTTACTACACCAAATGATTTCATGGAAAATAAGAACCCTAACAAACCGAAATACTCCAGAGTTGCTGCAAACCTAGAGAGCAGAGGAATAGAGGATATACAACCTCAGCCAACAAATTTGCTAGAGCAAATTATCATCAAACAAACAGAGAAGCTGGACATAGTGATACAACAAATGAGCACATTAATGGGACTGCTTACGACACTCATAGCTCAGAATCAAAAATGAAATTTTTACGCATCGCAACATGGAACATCAACGCCTTGGCTCCTAACAAGCGCGAAGTTGAGCTATTCCTAAACTTCAACAAGATTGACATCCTTTTAGTCTCGGAGACACATTTGACGGACGAAAGAGTAATTAAAATTTACGGGTACAATGTCTATTACACAAACCATCCCGACGGAACATCACATGGAGGAGCTGCAATAATTATCAGAGAAAGTATAAAACAACACGCTCTCCCAAATTTCAAACACGATTTCCTGCAGGCAACAGTGATATCAGTAGACGATTGGCAAGGTACCCTTACCGTTGCGGCTGTGTACTGCCCACCTAAACATAGAATCAGCGAGCAAATGTTTACAGATTTTTTTCGAGTACTTGGAAGTAGATTCATCACTGGAGGTGATTGGAATTCTAAGAACACTTATTGGGGCTCTAGACTCACCACGACACGAGGTCGGGAATTGAAAAAAGCCTTAGACAAAAATCAACTAGGTGCACTCTCAACAGGGGAACCAACTTACTGGCCAACAGACCCAAACAAAACTCCTGACCTTCTGGATTTCTATATAACTAAAGGAATGTCGGAACTCTACTCAAGAATGGAATCATGTCTGGACGGCAACTCTGATCACACACCTGCTATTTGTACGCTTAGCACTACAGTCATAAGTAAGGAACCTTTTGAGATATTATATAATCATAAAACCGACTGGGAATCTTTTCGTGATTATATTGATGAGAATACTAACCTCTCTATACCTCTAAAAACAGAAGACGATATAGAAAACACCGCCTGGTATGTTACAAACCTGATTCAAAAGGCGGCTTGGCTATCCACTCCACAAAGTGAAATTTAAAGGAAAGAGCCAAGATTCTACCCTGGCAATACGAAACATGGTGGCTGAAAAGAGGAGGCTAGGGCGTCAGTGGCACATAAGTAGAAATAGACAAGACAAAAGGGCACTTAACAACGCACAGAAGAAACTAAAGGAGATGCTTAAAGAAAACGAAAGCAATACCCTACAAGACAAGCTCAGGACTCTCTCGTCAAGTAAGGCTGAAGATTACTCACTCTGGAAAATGACAAAAAATATGAAAAGACCAATAAAACATATTCCTCCACTGAGACTAGAGAACGGCAGCTGGTCAAGAAAACCTTCGGCTAAAGCAGAGTTATTTGCTTATTTTCTTAAAGAAACGTTTAAGCCAAACAAACCTGATATAGCTAACTCGGAAACCGAGATTGACAATATACTTAACAGTGCCCAACAAATGTCACTACCGATGAAATTAATAACACCAACAGAAGTGAGGAAAACCATAATAAAACTCAAGAATAAAAAAGCACCGGGGTTTGACTTGATAACGTCGGAAATCTTAAAACAATTACCTAGAAAAGGAATTGTTCTCCTGACGATCCTTTTCAATGCTGTGCTGAGATTGCAGTATTTCCCCCTTCTGTGGAAAGTCTCGATTATAAATATGGTCGCTAAAGCTGGAAAACCACCGACAGAGGTAACCTCATATAGGCCAATAAGTCTTCTACCCATACTATCGAAGCTTTTCGAAAAACTTTTTCTCAAACGCCTTCACCCGTTACTTGAGGAGCAAATGGTAATACCAGACCACCAATTTGGATTTCGCGCGCACCATGGTACTACAGAGCAGGTACACCGAGTTGCTAACACTATTCGCCAAGCACTTGAACGCAAAGAATATTGTTCTGCTGCATTTCTTGACGTCCAACAGGCCTTTGATCGGGTCTGGCATAAGGGGCTTTTATGCAAACTGAAACAGTGCCTTCCGAACACTGCTTACATGCTCCTTAAATCTTATCTACAAGACCGTATGTTTTAGGTGAAAACAGAAGGCTCTATGTCACCTATTTGTAAAATAGAAGCTGGAGTCCCCCAGGGATCAGTTTTGGGCCCAGTTTTGTATACTGTCTACACTGCAGACTTACCCTCTTCCGATGAAGTATCGATAGCTACCTACGCTGATGACACGGCGGTGCTCTCATGTCACAAAGATCCTTGCATAGCATCTATAAATCTCCAAAAACATCTAGATAAGGTTGGATCATGGCTCAAGAAATGGAGAATAAAAGCTAGTGCCGCCAAATCTACTCACGTCACATTCACATTGAAGAGAGGGGACTGCCCACCGGTGATGCTTGATGGAGCTGTCCTGCCTCAGTATGCAACAGTCAAATACCTAGGGATGCATCTGGACAGGAGACTCACTTGGAAAGACCACATAAAAGCCAAAAGAGAACAAGCAAACATAAAACTGCGAGACTTGTACTGGTTGATAGGAGGACAGTCCTCGCTCAGCCTGGAAAATAAACTGTTAGTATATAAAAGCATCATAAAACCGGTATGGTCATATGGCATCGAACTTTGGGGATCGGCTAGCCACTCCAATGTTGAAATACTCCAACGGTTTCAAAATAAAGCCCTAAAAATCTTGAGCAGTGCCCCCTGGTTTACTAGAAACGAAGAAGTACACAAATACTTGGAACTACCTACAGTCAGAGAGCAGATTACTAGCTCCTGTAAAACTTATAAACACAGACTAGACATGCACAAAAACCAACTGGCTAGAACACTTATGAACACTGATGACAGCGTGTTTCGACTAAAGAGGACAAGACTAGCTTCCATTTAAAGCTATAATACCATTGCATGGGATGACACATTACTGGATGTGCTATATCCTTAAAGTTTTACGAATTCATAAGATTTAATTAAAGCTAAGGGGCTGATTGTAAATGGAGAAGAATAATATATATAAAAAAAAAAGTAATTAAGGGAAGGTTAATAAAATAGTACAGACAACACTTTTAACCCTAAGTTCGTATTTACGTACGTATTTACGTATGTAAGTACGTATTTTTCTTTTACCGATGTCAAAATTGACAACAGTTAAATTTTAACTTTTGTCAATTTTGACAAAGTTAAATGTACGAGCAACCGGACCTTAGTGTCCCGAACCAAAATGGTAAAAAGGAACCTTATGGTGCGACTCAGTCTGTATGTCTGTCACAGCTGGATATCTCGAGAACTACTAATGCTATCAACTTGAAATTTGGAATAGTTTTAAATGACGTTTGCCCAACTATTTTGCAAATAAGAGAGAAATAAAAATATTTATACTTTTTTTGCAACAGTAAACTTTTTCAGAAATCGCTAACAAAAATTACATTAGTTCCACTATCGGTCAAGACATGGCGCTGACTTAAAACTGCAATATTCTAAACCGTTGACTAATAGGTATATAGCCTCGCCGATGAAAACATTTTCACGTTTCATTTATTTATATTTATGATTGTACGGTACCCTTTGTGCGCGAGTCGCTCAAGTCAAGTCGCTCTTGACCGGTTTTTTTTATAAAGGACATTAAGTAAATTCAGGCCAGGGGGGTCTAATCGCGAACAAAAAAAATCAGTTCATAATTGTCTCAATAGATGGCGATACGTGTTTCGCTTACGGTTTTGTGATATCAAATTAAACGAAAAAACACAATAAAAGCCACTGGAAAGTGTCATAAATTAACTGTCATATTTAAAAAATAATCGATTTACAAAATTTTCGTATTTACAATACTATTTTGAGCTTTTTAGAAATTCAATAATATCAATACCTTTCTTGCCCGCAAGCATGCCCGAAAGCACTTAGCTTATGCTTTTTGCTCGCTTAGTTGTGTGATACCTGTTATTCAACACTAGATGTCTCTCGTGGCGCTCGTATAAAGTTTAAAGGTCGTAATAAACCCTGGGAATTGTATTTCATAAAGAAGCTTTTGAATAACATTTTTTTAACTATCGCAAATAGGATAGGATAATATATAATCCACAGATTCCGATAGAATGTTATCATATTATTTTATTTGCCTTAAAGCGCTACTCGCCGCTAGGCGTTTTTGTGATGGCAAAGTATTAAGGCCGGTGCACACGTTCAAGCAATGTCTGCTTCACCAAATCTAGTCGGCGCTACAGGCATTCCGATTTGGTCAGGCCACAGAATAACAAGGCCCCAGGCCGCACCAAGCTGTGGTTGCATGTGTTGCCAGCCACTGCTAATCTCCCAATATTAATATTATTTTTGAATACTGAAAACATAGATTTGCCTCCAATAAATAGATTACAAACAAAAATATTTCCGGTTTTTTATTGTTTAAATTATTATAAAAACTCTAAGTATTTCATTTTTTTTTTAATTTTCTGTTATTTTCATTAAGATACCAAAACTTGATAAATAATTACTAGAGAAGCGCCGAGTTCTCAGTTATTACTCGTTACTCGGCGTACTCGGCAATTTTTATAGTACTCGTATTCGGCCGAGTAACTCGTTTTAAAAGCCGAGTACATAATCAAACATTAGAAAAAAATGGTTTTAATTTTGAGAGCGATAATAGTAGTCATCATCATCAGCCATACGACGTCCACTACTAAGCATAGGCCTAATAATAGGATAATAGTAGTATTATGCATATTTATTTAGGGTAATTAGGTACTTAACATTAAAATTTATTAATTTGAATCACATGAAGAAAAAATTCAGAAAAGGACACTGGAAAATATTATTTATGATATAAAATGTAATTTAAAATATAACAAGTATAAGAATTTAGCAATAAAATTGCTTTGGCACCATAAAATAATTTTACAAACCAAACCACCAAACGCATCACCCGTACACAATTTGTAAAGAAATGACTGACTAGGAGTAAAAGTACCTGGACGCAACTGGGTGAAGGAAGGGGATGAGGGCGGCGCGGCGAGGTACCGCTCGCTCGCCGGCTGCACTCCGCGGTCATGTTTGAACGTGTTTTTCGTGTATTTACTCCTATACTTATAAACTGAACCGAGTTACTCGACCGAGTACTCGGTTTGATAAAGACAAAACGCAGTATTACTCGGTACTTGGTTACTCGGTAAACTTTGTACTCGGCACATCTCTAATATTTACTTAAACCAGCACTTATTGATGAGGTGTTATGCCTTTTTTATATTAATTAAGTTTTACAATAAAATGCGAGTTATTAAATTAAATAAACAAAAAAGTTTATATAATAATATTTGCATAAATGGACAGATCAAAACCTTTTGTTCGTTCAGTCCTACGCAAAAGTAATGAAAGAGCAATTAAATTGAATCCTCTGAAAATCCCTCAAACCTTGGACGACCACGCTACACTGGTCCAGGAGGGCATCGGCTAAGAAATATGGATATGGGCATGGGCTTCAACTGTAATTTGAATTCCCTATTTTGATAGATAGGTATTTGCTGCTTTGTTCTTGTTTTGCTAGCAATTATTATACCCGACGTCACTAAAGAGGGAACAGATAGCGGCTATTTTTTTATAAAATTGACCTAAAGTTCGGAAAAACGTATGAAGTTCATATCCATAAAGTTACGCGGTAGCCCCCCAGATTTGGTTCGGAGCAGACCAAATTGGCGGCGCGGGGCGGTCGGATCGGAATGTGTGTACCGGCCTTTAGGCGGCGGCGTTGCCAGCCCAGCACCTCTGTCTCCGCGCGGGTCGTTCGAGTGTGAGCGCATGCCGACAACGCGTGCGACGCGAACTGGCAACGTCGCGGTCGGTCGTCGTCGTCGTTGCCGCACAAGCACAACACAATTTCGATTCTAGCGGGATTTAGTTCAAAATATTGTCCCAAAGATCTAAATTTATTGGTTTGTATTGATTAACCCCCGAAGCAAAAAAGGGGTGTTATACTAGAAGTTTTTAGCCCCCGCCGACGCATAACGAGGGGTGTTATAAGTTTGACGTGTGTTTGTATTTTTTTATTTTTTTTTTTATTTTGTCTGTCTGTCTGTATCTGTCTGTCTGGGGCAACGTAGGTAGCTCCTAAACGATTGGTCCGATTTTGATGCGGTTTTTTTTAATTGAAAGCTAAATTAATCAAGATGAAGAACCATCTTGATTAATTTAGCTTTCAATTTTCAGCCACGTTTGATGAAAGTCTATCCGGCCATTTATGGAGATGGTCAACTGCCTGCCGAAACGGTAAAAGGTATACAGAGGTGATGCTTTCAATCAAATAATGTAGGTACCTACCTCTTCGATTTATATGATCGAAGATGTACCTACCTACACCCTGGGCAAATTTAGGTGCAATAAAAAAATGGTACCTAGCGAAAAAATTCTGTCTGTCTGTATGTACCTATACTAAACTTTTATTACCTATTCGTAGTGCCTAAACGGATCAAGCGATTTTAGTGCAGTGTTTTTTAATTTTGTATGTAGGTAATTTAAAAAGGAAGATACCTACTTATAAAAATAAAATTTAAGAAACTTAAAAACCCCCGACTCAAAAAAAACTTACAAATGTAAAAAGATAAAATTTCTTTCTCGGTCGGGGGACCCTCAACGTATAATTATACCCTTTTAGTACCTAGGTACTTACCTACTTCTATTTTGTGGTCCCCCGATTGATAGAGAATTTTTTTTTTTACTTTTATAAGTTTATTTTATGTCGGGTGTTTTTAAATGTTTTTCTTTATGAACTACTTAATACGACGGCATATTTTTTCTGTTGTTTAACAAAAAAATTCAAATGTTTATATCAGAAGCAAAGAGTCACTCTCATTGTGCTTTTTGCAGCGTTAGTTTATGTGAGTTACGATGATTACAAAGTGATTATAAAATTATTAGCACTCATTAGTGTGAAAAATGGAAAATGAAGTAGGGCAGAGGTACCCTTTGTGGCCACTTTAAGGATTTTTTGACTTTTAAGCACTAAGTACTAAATGGTCTTAGGTATTTAAGACACAAATTATATCTTCAATTATACATAATTTATCTACCTTTAAAGGTACACTTTTCAAATTTATAAAAGTAAAATAACTTTTTTTATATTACACACAATGTGTGAGAGGCGACAAATGTACCGGTATTGGCCACTTACTGATAGTTAAACTATTGTAAGTATTGCGAAAAATAAAAACCAAACCCAGGTAAAATCAATATATTCTAATGCGCTAGAAACCAGTCAATTGCAAAACAACAATTAAATTGTAAAAACAAAGGTTTATAAAGTACTAGCTTTCCGCCCGCGGCTTCGCCCGCGTGTACTACACGACGTTATCCCGCGGGAAGATGATATTTTTCAGGAATAAAAAGTAGCCTATGGGCGTTTGTGCACTACCACTGAATTTTACCGATCCGGAAAAAATCGGATGCTTGTATTTTAATAATTAATCATTTATATTAGTAATTAATGAAATACAAGCATCCGTTTTTTTCCGGATCGGTAAAATTCAGTGGTAGTGCACAAACGCCCTATGTCCTTTCTCAGGCTCTAGACTATCTCTGTACCAAAATTCATTCAAATCGGTTCAGTAGTTTAGGTGTGATTGTGTAACACACAGACAGACAGAGACGCATTTATAATATAAAAAAGTAAGGATTTCATCCAAAACAAATTTCTTAAAATTTTCAAACAAAACATTTTTTCAAACAGAAAATGGAATTTATTGAAAAAAAATCTTATGACATAAGGAATTCTAACGGTTGTTATTATTACCTTAAATACCTTATTTTAATTGCCTTTATCAAAAATGGCTAAAAGTTGTTTAAAAACCTTTTTAGAGCAAAAAGTGGCCAAAACCGGTACAGTGGCCAAAACCGGTACGCCTGCCCTATTTAGAAAAAATCGACCGAATTTTTGGCATCTATTATTAGGTTCCTTTAGGAAGACCCCTGGACGTAATTAATTTGTATTTCTTTTCAATGAGCCCGAAGGCATTTAAATAGATTGTATTAAAATACTAGTTTTGACTAGTAGGTACTTATACTGTTTCCGCCTTCACCACGTAGAGGTAGGTAGGTAGGTATTCGTAATTTATGTTATTTACGAATTTTTATTATTAATGCATTTTCATTTCAATTTATAATCAAGATTTTTTAAAGAATTGATTAAAGTAAGTACTTACATGGATATTTCAATAAATTCTAAAGAAAATCTTTTATTTGAATTCTCAAGATATTAAGTAGGGCAGCGGTACCCTTTGTGGCCACTTTAAGGATTTTTTGACTTTTAAGCACTAAGTACTAAATGGTCTTAGGTATTTAAGACACAAATTATATCTTAAATTATAGATAATTTATCTACCTTTAAAAGTACATTTTTCAAATTTATAAAAGTATAATAGTTTTTTTTATATTACACACAATGTGTGAGAGATGCCAAATGTACCGGTTTTGGCCACTTACTGATAGTTAAACTTTTGTAAATATTGCGAAAAATCAAAACCAAACCCAAGTCAATATATTCTAATGGGCTAGAAACCAGACAATTGCAAAACAACAATGTAATTGTAAAAAACAAAGGTTTATAAAGTATTTCATCCAAAACAAATTTCTTAAAATTTTCATACAAAACATTTTTTCAAACAGAAGATGGAATTTATTGAAAAAAAATCTTATGACATAAGGAATTCTAACGGTTGTTATTATTACCTACCTTAAAATACCTTATTTTAATTGCCTTTATCAAAAATGGCTAAAAGTTCTTCAGAAAACTTTTAGAGCAAAAAGTGGCCAAAACCGGTGCAGTGGCCAAAACCGGTACGCCTGCCCTATAAGAAGTTTGTAAAAAGTATAATATCACGCTGTGTGGTGTTGGTGTGGTTAAGTATGGTTCTAATTCAAATTAGCTTTCTCAATATCTGGAATACTTAAACAAATAGTGCTCACTCGCTAAACAACCTTTCTTAGGCCGCTATATTCGTATATCTTAAACTTTATCAGTTTAAGATAAAGGGCTGGGCTCTTGAGGGACATCAGATGTAGGTACCAGACTTTAGATTATTGTAGGTCAATAAAAAATACTAATCACGCTGAACAACTTTCCT
Organism: Crambus lathoniellus; assembly: GCA_949710035.1. Lineage (NCBI taxonomy): Eukaryota > Metazoa > Arthropoda > Insecta > Lepidoptera > Crambidae > Crambus > Crambus lathoniellus. The sequence goes on along the minus strand of OX453309.1, from coordinate 9,852,047 downwards.
TAAGACGCTATATTTATATATCTTATGGTTTAGCTGTGCTGCTATGGTTCGAAATCAGGTGTACCAGACAGACCTTTGATATAATTAGGTACGTCAATAGAGCGTACCGGAATCGGAAGTGTGTCAAATCAAAATCGGTTCACCCAAATGTGAGATAATTACGCACAATAACATACATGAATGTACACACGACAGCCCATCAAGTTATACAGTTGAACTGCGATAACAGCTTTTATTACGTAGGGCATAAAGGCGGTCTCAAGGTCAACATGTATAGTCTGATTTGCCGCCGTGTGTACTACATGACGAAATCATAATGACGAAATTCTTTTTGAATGACATGCTAATGCAATAGTTATACTGTTGACCTCCTTTTTTGAAGTCGGTTAAAATACCAAAACATTTTACTAAATGTAACAAATAGGTAAGTACTTTTCTGAAAACCGCATCTCGCGGATTAACATACATACTTACATACGAGTCAAACTGAGAACCTCCTTTTTTGAAGTCGGTTAAAATACTAAAACCTTCTCGTAAATGTATTAAATAGGTAGTTTTCTGAAAACCGCATCTCGCGGATAAACATACATACCTACTTACATACGGGTCAAACTGAGAACCTCCTTTTTTGAAGTCGGTTAAAATACTAAAACCTTCTCGTAAATGTATTAAATAGGTAGTTTTCTGAAAACCGCATCTCACGGACAAACATTCATACATGCTGGTCAAACTGAGAACCTCCTTTTTTGAAGTCGGTTAAAATACTAAAACCTTCTCGTAAATGTAACAAATACTTTCCTGAAAACCGCATCAAAATCGGTTCAGCCAAACGCAAGATAATCGCAAACAAACTACCTACCTACTTTATTTACTATACCTTGAAAAAAAGTACCTACCTACTTACTTAGGTAGGTAGGTACCTACTAAAATCGACTCGTCTCTCAACTATCTCCGATGAGACTCGAATCCACGACCTTTCACTGTCCGGGCGAATGCTCTAACCACTGAGCTACGGAGTCATTGTTTTTTCTGATAAGTACTTCATTTTCAATGTTTATTAAAATAGGTATTATTTTCTTCTTATGTACGGTCGAACCAATTGAATCGCAACCCATTTTGCTAATTTGTTTGAAAACGCAAAACTATAAAGGTAAATTAAATGTCAATGTCAATAAGTTTGAGTTTCAATAATTATCTGTTTTAAAAAATGAACTTTCGGTGGGTAAACTAATCGATTAGTTCGACTGTAACTGCGTTACTGTACTTTAATTAAAAACTATAAAAAGCTTGTTCGGGCAAAGTTATATTGGGTAGGTAGGGTACAACAGTCAAACTACTTGAATCGTGAATCGTGATTGGTTCGTGGCGTGACCCACCATAAACCGCTCGCACCCGCCCGCACACGGGAGCCCGGAACGGAGAAACGGGAGGCGCTAGAACATCGTTTCACATCACAGCAACGCGGGTCGGTCCGTACGGCCCGACTAGTGGTACTTAATCTACCGAATCCGGTGTGTGAAAGAGCTGTGTAACCAGCCTAACAGATTTTAAAATTCTGTAAGGTTGCGATTTAAACTTGTTGACATTGACACTGACTTTTATAGCTTTGACGCTTGCAAACAAATCATTAGTAAAATGGGTCATGACATATTCAATTGGTTCGACTGTACCTACCTTATCAACTAATCATCGCATCGGCAAGTTGCATTGCAATGCAACGCGTGCGTGTTCATGTTCATGTACGCTACGCAACCCAGTAAAGTAGCACTCAATAAAAAATAAGTCTTACGTATACTATTTTTAAAGTTTGAATTCGCATATATACGCGGTTACTAGCGCCACCTTTTGTCCAGGGGCTTAAAACAGTTCGTTACATGACTAACGCTATCTGTTGACGGGAAGCGAAAAACGGGCTCGGTTTACAAAGCACAGCTCCCTTCAATAGCGACCTCTAGCGAAATAAAAGAGGAAACTAAACTGCCCGCAAGTTTTTGCCCGCTAGGAACGGTCACATTTCTTGTATGGGATGAGGCATCTGTACTAGTATAGTATTATATTATCTGTGTTCAGGCTCATTGCCGTTAGCACTTCGCTGGAAACATAAGTTTTGACCAAATATTTTAGTAGCAAACTAAACATAACTTGAACAATAAAGCCAAATACAATAACTTCCCAGACACAAGACATACAAAGACAGAATAAGTAGCTACACAGACCTCGCTTTGTTTTATATGCCTCTATATTTATAATCTTGGTAATTAATAGTACATTACAGCCGAGAACGGGAAGCTAGCAAATGCATTGTCGAGGATGGGGCAAGGGCTTTAATCATTCGAGGCAATGCGAATAGCGTCCAGCACAAGGCTTGTATAAAACTTTTCTCACGAAATGCGAGGCTATACCATTTTTTTAATAAAAAAGGTGATTTTTAAATTGGTTCGTGCTTTAAAATGACCAGTGATGCAACCATAAAGTTTATAATAGTACATTACAGCCGAGGACAGGTAAGTAAGAAATTACATTGTCGAGGATGGTTTGAAGCACGAGCCGCAGGCGAGGGCTTTAATCATTCGAGGCAAGGTAATTTGCTTACCGTACAAGGCTTGTATAGTGCTTTTCGCAAGAAATGCGAGGAAATAAAAAAACTGTTTAACTAAATAAAATTTATTAAAACTATGACAACACATGTTCGGGCAATCGGCGGGCTAAATGTTATTGTTTTTCCAGGAATACTTATGTATAAATCGCCCATAATAATATAATTTTAATGATGTATCATTAAAATACGCCAACAACACAGATTCCGAAAACATATGCGCCTTTTTTTCACTTTTCCAAATCAGATCGTAGGTTTTCATATATCTTTCTTTTGATTTTGCTGGCAGTAAGTTTTCTGTTATTAATTTTGCTTCTGCTCTCAAATTTGGTGGAGTAGGTACTTACAATGTCTGTATATGTTTCATTGGCAGAACTCATTTTAATAATTTATTACACAATATAAACTGTATTGATATCAAATCAACCGCTGAAAATCATTCCTGCCATTTTTTTTATATTGGCTTGTGAGACCATGTGGAACGGTCATACAGCCTATTGATACTTACTACTTGCTACTAAAATGCGCAACTTCAATACCCGCTTCTGGGCGGTAGATGGCGCTGTACATATTTCCCATACAAAATTACTCGTAAAGGATATTTTGTCTATGATAAATCTCATTTTGTTTTTTCGATTGATGTTCGTGCTAAGGGTACAAAGCGCTTGCGGTACAATACGAAGTAATATAATCTATGCGCACCGTATTTAAAAAAAAGTTAACCTAATTATGTTATAATAATAATAATGTGGCTGTATGGTGCAAATGTCCCTTTGCTTTTTCTGTTTTTATACACAGGAATAACGAAAGAAAAAATAAAGAAAAAAAGTTGGTAGTACCATTGCAGATCACTGCAGTAATGAATTTCAGTACTTACTTACTGCACTAAAATCAGTGCAGTAAGTAAGTACTGAAATTCATTACTGCAGTGATTTTCAAATTTAGAATGTTTACCTCGGAAAAGTGCCACGTACTGCATTCTTTTCTCAAATATAATATTAACATTTCATAGCATAAGTGTGAAAAAAATAATGCTAGCTGATGCGTTCTGCCGTTTTGAATTTGGAATACTACTTTCCGCACAGAGTATTTCAAAAAGAAAAATCTTTTTCATCCCATCGATTCGAAAAGCGATGATTTTTTATCTAATAACAGGGTCCAAAACGATTCATTTTTTACCTGTTATGACAAGAGGGAATAAATGAGATTTGAATTTTGAACAGCTTCATAACAGGGTCCAAAACAATGAGATTTGAATTTAGAACATAGTTAAAGAAGCATTGGTTTGAGTGTAGCAAAGGGTGTGCAGTACTTAAAAAAAATCAACTGATTTTGTATGGGGCCGGGACTTTTTTCGGGACCGAGAAATTTTCAAAAACGGAATTTTATAAAATTGAGAATATCTCGTAAACGGTGAGTCGTAGCTAAAATCTAACAAAGTTTTCAACCCCCCTACGGCGCCCCCGGAGATACTTATAAGGAATCTGATGGACATATATTTTTTTATTTAAGTATTTTTTTTTATTTCATAACTCAAATTTTTTTTCTTGCCCGACTAGCGCTATGATGTATCCGAACGACAAAGAAAGGTAGGTAGTTTGAGTTGTCTTTACTGCTTTTCTTATAGAGGGGGATGAAAAGCAGAGTGTATTACTCGGCCGCAAAATTATTTTCACCTCGGGCGGCGTATATTGAATCCTTCACTGCGCTCTGGATTCAAAATAGCGCCCTCGCCGTTAATATATTATTTTGCTCCCTTGTAATACAATCTACTATTTCTTACTCATGCCACTAAATATTTACTGTGCTCATGCCATGAAATGCTAACATTCCATTGTAGGTAGAAGTAGAGGCTTCAAACCAACCTCAATGCAATGCAATAATTGCTAGCTTCCTGTTCTCGGCTGTAATTTACTATTTTTCAAAAAGTGCATTTAGTAAATTCAGCCTCATTGCCGTTAGCACTTCGCTAGAAACACAAGTTTTGAACTGAATATTTTAGTAGCAAACTAAACATAGCTTCGAACAATACAAATATTGCTCTGGTGCATAAGCCACGTTGTTTTGTTAGTTGCTCAAATATTGACCTCAAATATTGCTGAAGTTATTGAATGCATATTCGATGCATTTCCATGAACAAACAAACCGCCTCTGTGGTTTGTGGCACTCACCACCGGTATCAGACCCAGAGGTGCCGGGTTCGATTCGTATTTGGTTTGGTTGGTGGTATCTAGGACTTGTGCCTATTTGGCCTGGCTAGCTAGCTACCACCATTTTATCTAAGTTTACCGCCATAACAACAATGTTTCAGCGTTTTTGTGTTTACCCCTAGTGTAAGTTTTTATGTCAAAAAACGCAAACTATCGTGAGTGCGTATTTATGTCAATTTGTATGAAAACTGTATCAGCGCCTCTAGCGGCGAGTAGCGCGCTTTTATAGTTTTCATACAAATTGACATAAATACGGAATCGAAATAGTTTGCGTTTTTTGACATAAAAACTTACACTACGGGCTCTGGTAGGTTGAGATAAGACAGCTAGTAGGTACCTCAGTGGTTTAGGATTCCAGGAGTAGTGCGCTTTCAGCCCTTATCATCACATAACATCAGGCTAAGGTCTACCCCGGTTGTGGATAAAAAAACAGTTTTTTTTTGTAATAACTACTTATTATTTATAGACGTCATCCTAATTTGAAAGTAGATTATTTCCGTATAGACAAAGATTCATTTCTATTATAGGTAAATGGTTTCAATGTTTGTCTTGTCTTTCACTAGGCCCTATGAACATTACATCAAAATTAAAATTTATTTTCAGCCTTGAAAATATAATAAACAGACAGAGACACTGTCTCATAAATATATAGATAGCTCTGAGTAGGCAATTAAAACACTTCATACAGAAAGTTCTTGCATATTGCTTCTAATAATTGTATCGCCTAATATTACGAGAGACGAAAAATTTCCATTAAACAAATTTTTATTTCTAGGTACTTATTTGGAGTATAATAATTTCTTTAAATGTGAGATGATATTTCTTACGAAGAAAATGTTGCCCTTTTAGTACGTTTAACTTTATGAATTATAATTAGGATGAAACTAAAGAGTTTTATTAATCTACTAGCGGCCGCCCGCGGTTTCACCCGCGTGGTTCTCGTTTCCGTGGGAATATCGGGATAAAAAGTAGCCTAAGTTATTCCTTATTACATCAGCTACCTGCCAGTGAAAGTCCAGTTTCAGAGATTAGCCGGAACAGACAGACAGACAAAAATTGAAAAAAATGTTATTTTGGTATATGTACCGTATATATACCTAATCATATGCATGTAGTAAAAAGCGGTTATTTTAATATTACAAACAGACACTCCAATTTTATTTATTTGTATAAGTAGATGGATGAAACATTACTTAAATGATCTAATTCGACGGAAAAAATGTACACAAGAACTGCCGACAAAGGTCAACTTTGTAAATGAATATTGACGGTACAATGTCCATTAATCGAATAGTAAACTATACCTTCCTTCAAAAGCTGTCTAAGTGCTGCTGTAAAATACGTATTGAATTTCAGTTCCTTATACCACAGGGTAAAATACTAAGTACTAGTGCTTTATACGGCCGAAACAGGCGCCATTATTTTGGTTTCCATACAAAATAATACGCTCACAATAGGTAACGGTTACGTCAGTTTTTCGTGCCAGGACTACTGATTTTCATACAAAATATATAGTAACGAGAACGGGAATAGTAGGCTCCTAACCTAACTACAAAGGGCCCTTAAAATTACATAAACAAACAAAACAATCACAAACGAAATTCGTGGCTCAGGGCGGTAGAAACATCCTGAAGATTGATTAAACGTAATTTTCGGTAAAAGGTAATCCCCTCGATTGAAAAGTTTTAATACCCACCCTTTAATCAGGGTTAACCGACATTCTATCGTTCCATTCCTTTAGTTTAGTCAATCGTTGCCAACTTATTTGATATCTTGAAGTTAGTAGAATTGTTGAAAACTCGATAGTTATTACCTTCCTGTTCACGAAAGCTTTTATAATCTAATATCAACACAATATCGCCAGTATCCGCTGTTCCAGTCAATGGAATACATACCTACATACTTTCGGTACGCCTCAATACTATCGATATTATCTATCCTTGAATTCGATGAAACTATAGACTGCTTTGGTTTCCGTACCAAAATGGTAAAAAGGAACCCTTATGGTGAGACTCAGTCTGTCTGTCACAACTGGACATCTCGAGAACTACTAATGCTATAAACTTGAAATTTGGAATAGTTTTAGATGACGTTTGCCCAACTATTTTGCAAATAAGAAAGAAATAAAAATATTTATGTTTTTTTGCAACAATGACTGAAAGGGGGTCTTAAAAATTCGAAGTGGGGCTACTAAGGCATATGGGGTATCATATGAAAGAGCGCTGCTTGAACATTCTTAAAAAAAAATATTTTTGTTAAGGCCGCAAACTTTTCGACTTTTGATGAAAGATTTAAAAAATAATAATAATACCGTTCCCCCCCTTATCTCCGAACTTTGCATAGAGAAAAATCAGAAAATATTTTATGTGATAGAAGTTTATGTATAGATTACAGGAAAAATAAAACGATGTCTCTAAATAGTAAACTTTTTCAGAAATCATCAACAAAAATTATATTAATTCCACTATCGGTCAAAAGCTGGCGTTGACCTATAACTGCAATGCAATAGATTTTATACCGCAAGTGCTCTGACGACATTTATAGCCTCGCCGATAAAAACATTTTCACGTTATATTTATTTAAGTTAATGTGACCGCGTGTAATCTAATTTAAACGTTGACTTTATTTGTGCCTGTGCATTTCTTACCGTTGCATTTCCTATTTGCCGCAAACGGGCCACAAACGCCGCTACAAAGAATAATAAACAAGTGACGACTATGTATGAAAACTACAGGAAAGTGAAAGTGAAGTGAAAGTGAAAAATTATTTATTTTGACGCACACAACGAGTACACAGTATATTACACAAAACAAAAACATAGACACTAACTTAAGCTAACATTTAACACTGTGTACCGCCGCGTGACGCCAAAACTGTGCCCAACTCAGTATACGCAGCAAACAAGCAAGGCTTACTGCACTGGTTTTCAGTTGAGCACATTTAGTGGCATCAGTGACGGACGGATAAAACAATAAAAATAAAGATAAAATAAAAAATACTAACTAACAGCATTATTCTGTGCTAACAGACACAATGATGACATGACATGACACATCCTTGTGAGTAATATTATTCTATGGTGTATAGCACAAGTGTATAGATAGTAGGTAATCTGTGACATCCCTATTAGTCTGTGTCTGTGACTACATTCGGACAGGAATCAGGATTGACAATAATTTGTTTGCATTTCAACAAACAACAGCAAAAACAGACAAATCAATGAAATTATAAATTATACAAGTACTTGCTATAAAAAAGAGAACTGCTTATGTAGCAATGTGAAAATTAGTGAAGAGAAGAGGGTTGTGTCTACCCACATTAGTAAACAGCGCAGCGTTCAGTCAGCCTCAGAGCGCGCGCACATCCTAGTCTCCCCTAGCACAGCATGCATCACAATTTAGGTATGTTGAGTTTTTGGGAATTTAGTAAGTAGGCTTTGTATGCTTTACTAAAGCTGATTTTTGATTTCAGCGTGCGATAAAGAGGAGGCAGATGGTTCCAACACTTCGAGGCTGAATACTTAAAAGAACCACGAAAAGCTGCAGTCCTATGTTTGGGCGTCTGAATCATGTAGGATGACGATCTCTCCTGTATGTATCTATCCTTCGCCCACTTAAGCTTATTATAAAGATACTCAGGAACTTTGGACTGTATAATATCAAAGAGTAAAGTGGCAAAGTGTAGTTCTCTGCGCAAATCCATCTTCAATAGATTTGAGTTATTGAGGAAGGGAGTAACATGAGCTCTGGCAGGAATTGAAAAGCAGAACCGAGCACAGGCGTTTTGAATACGTTGCAGTAATTTCTTTGTTCTCGAAAGAAGACGCATGAGCCAAACACTGTATCTGCATAATTTAGCTTTGAGAGCACCAAGGACTCCCACAACCTCACCCTCAGATCCTCGGAAAGAAATGGTCGAAACCTATAGAGGACCTTGAGTCGATAAAAACAGTTACGAACTTCTAGAGTGTTCTTATTAGTAAGTTAGTAAGTGGTCGGTGGCGGTCACAGATCACCTGTATGTACACAGATCACCTGTATGTAGGTGGCGGTGTTTTTAAGTGACCCGTGTGAGGACGCCTACCGTCCCCGCACACGTGCCACAAACGGTGCCACTTGAAGTGAAGCTAGAAGAAGAAACAAGTAGGTATGACGACTAACCGGCCGGCGGGTGTCGGCGTTCATATAAAATGTACTTAAGTAAACTACAGAAAGAGGTCGGTGTCGGCGTTTTTCAGTGGCCCGTGTGCGGCGATTGTTTATTTATTTATTTGGAAAAGGCTTACCAACTAAATACATACTGGAACATTAACAAAACATCAATTACTCTAGTTTATTAAGTATATATCTAAAAAAAATAAAACCGCCTTCAAAAAAACCACATTAAAAAATTAAGAAATATTTCCTCACCAAATAAATAACGTAAGTACTTTGAAGTCGGGCGTGACATTTACAATTTTTTGTTGTTTTTGTTAAAACCCGCCCGACTTCAAAGTACTTACGTTATTTATTTGGTGAGGAATTATTTCTTACTTTTTTAATGTGGTTTTTTTGAAGGCGGTTTTATTTTTTTATAAAAATAATTTTTATCACTCTTTTTAGTGCATCGTGCAGGCAATTTACGTGTTTTCTGGTAAATAGGTACCTATGTGATCAAACTGAAAATCTCCTTTTTCGAAGTCGGTTAAAATACCTTGAGGTATCCCCCTTTTAACAAAACAAGAATCATCTAAATCGGTTTATAAACAAAGGAGTTATGCCTAAATGCCTAAAGACACGTATTAAATTCACATAAAGTGGTAACGAAAACGACAGTATTTTCAAGATTTCCTGAAAACTACTGAACAAATTTCAAAATTTCAAAAAATGGGACCAACTTGGAAACCAACCTGATGTAATAACGTTTGAACCATTTCAATCGGTTCAGCCGTCTTCGAGTAATCGGTGGACATACACAAAAAAAAAAAAAAACATACAGACGAATAGAGAACCTCCTCCTTTTTGATTTAGAAGTCGGTTAATTAAAGGTATAGCACAACATTAATAAAGTCAACGTAAAGAATAATCACAATAAAAAAGTTAAATATTACGAGTTACTATGTACGATTATGAATTACTATTATTACACGAATTAATATTAACACTACATAGAAAAATAAATTGCTTTCTTAAATTTGACCAGTTTGCTAGAAAATATATCAATGTCGTCCTTATGAAAAATCTCAAAGGGCATATCGGCGATCAAACTCAGAATTTTCAATTTTTTTAAATTAAATTTCCTGACAAAGTATCATTGCTAGGTCTTCCAAAGTAATATATGTGATAGATCTTTTCTTTATGAAGGGAAGTTACTAAATTTAATTTAAATCAAATAAATACAATGTACTAAAAAAAATGATTTTCAAGACCCCTTTTTTCCGTCTTAAACTCAATTATCTCAATAACTATTTGAGTAATCAAGCAAAGTTTTTTTTGTGTAATTAGTTCTTAGTCATATCTAAGGAAGTTACTAAAATTTTTTTTTGTTATATTTATAGTCAATAACTAGTATCCCAAAATGCATCGTGCACCGTTTCTCAGCTAATTCTTTAGTCTCCGCCTGGGATTGGCGGCGTTTGGACGTGGAGACTGTATCGCTCCGATTGCGCCAAAATTGAAAAAAAAACTCACACTAGGATCCTAATTTTTTTCAATGATGCTTATTTTGCTAGAAAATATTGAACTAGCGCTTCAGGATTGGGTATAGATGAGTGCTTTGCCATTTATTGCATAACCATAGACCTATGTAACCTAGGACAAGTTATTTTACTCATTACCTAAAGCAAACATCAATAGTTTGAAATAAAAGTGACGGATAATATTGCCTAAGATACTTAAGGATATAGCACAGGTAAAAAAAATATCGTCGATGGCCGTTGCTTACACAAGCGAGGGGGTGCTGGGATCGGTAAGACTCCGGCCGCGGCACTCTCGTAGACTGAGAAATACGTGTAGACGCGGCATGCAGCGCGCATTCTATTTACATCTAAAATATAACCTATGTGCGCTTTTACTAAGAAAATTATATTATGTAGAATACAAGAAGAATTATTATGAATATTTATTGTAAACGTCGGTTTGTAAGAAGAGTAGATCTTAGATATTATTCGTATGTAGTAAAAAAAGCTTTTTTTTAACAAAGATAGTCACTTCAAACGATTCTTCAAAATGCAGAACACAGCAGCAGCTATTTATATTTATTTTCTATCTCTAGATCATTTCGATAATATATCCATTATTGAAATGATCTTCGCAGGCAAAACTACAACATTTGCTACAAATTACACTGAAAAAAATAAATAATGTATACTGCTCTAACCAGTAGGTACATTTTCAGATTTATTCCAATCAAATTAATAAAACTTATAATTTAATATGAAAAAATATAAATAACTCATACTAGCCCATCATCTAATACTTTTTTACAAAATAAATCTACTTAGTTAATCAATATTTAAATAAGTATACCGTTTATATAAAATCACGCTATCAATCTATAATATAAATCAATATATAAAAAAACACTTAATTAAAAATATTGTTTAAGTACAAAAAATAAAATAAAATACATATTATTCCAATACCAAAAATGATAATATCAAATAATACAATAACTTGTGTCATTGAAAATTGGAAGCAACGATCACATACACCCAGATACAAGAAAATATCTAAAAGTTAGTTTTCGACATTTACCCGTCCAAGAATCGAACCCGGGACCTCAGAGATAGTGGCACCTAGAAAACCGGTGCGTACACCAATCGGCCACGGAGATCGTCGAATTTGTTTAAACAAAATGTAGCGCAACTGAAATAATTGATACTTTGTTTACTAATGTAAACTTGCCACGTAAGGTTATAAATAAGCCACTTTAAAAAATCCTTTTTTCATTACTTATTTTAAAATATCTTTATTTTTCACTGTCATTATTTTTCGCCATGTACGCAACATATCCCTTGTACTCTAAAAATGGGTAAAAAACGTAAAAACTTGCCTAACGTCAGGTTCTTTTTTCTGTTTAAATATTATGCGATATGCTGAAATATTTGTACTAATTAAAAATTAATACCGAAGCGACAGCAACACAACTATATGTTAAAATTTTGTCATATTCATTAACATGAATCTCAAGACGATTTTGTGGTATGTGTGACAGGACAACCAAAGGCGACAGCAAAAGGGACAATAATGGGTGCATCCATTGCATTGTCAAGTGATTGACTGATATTCGGAAAATTCTAAACAGTTAAACAATGTTTATTAAAGTAGTCGCGTGAATTGAGTGAACTCACAAAGGTAGTTTTATAATGTGGTTAGTTATAGTTCTTGAATAAAATTTTGTGTGAATAGATTCACCCAGAAGATGCCTATTCACTTGCGACTTTACGAGGTTTGGGTTGTAGGTACTCGGGCAAACAGAAGCCGGCAGGGTATTCCAGGTATGATGAAGGAGTACTTAATTCTCTGAGCGTGAGTTTAAAGGAGAGGGCCGAATGAGGTTATGCAACTCAGATGCACACTCGTTAAAGCATATCTGACAAGTGACTCAGGGGATGAAACTCATAGCTGAAGTCCCCCATCGACAGTATGGGAGTGCTTATTCGCCAGGCCAGATAAAGAGGTACGCACTGTGTATCAGACTAACACCAGTAACATAGAGATCCTTACTACCGAACTTAGTAACTGTACGGTCACTTCAGTCTACAAACCTCCCAATGCACCGTATTACTTCAGCTGTCCGCCGAACTTTAACGCCCATCCGGTTAGATTCGTCCTTGGTAATTTTAATAGCCATAGCGAGAACTGGGGATACAGAACCAGTGATGACAACGGAGTGAAGGTTGAAAAATGCGTTGATGGACACATACCTACTATCTTTGATCCATGATCCAAAACTTCCGTCATCATTCAACAGCGGTCGCTGGAAAAGGGGTTAAAACCCTGATCTAATCTTTGCCAGTGATCACATAGATCACCAGTGCGTGAAGACAGTAAGTGGTGCAATACGGAGTACCCAATTATGTGCCAGGCCTTACGACCTGAAGGATAAAATAATAAAATAAAATAAAAAAATATCTTTATTCAACTTGACTTAATAAATAAGCTCTTTTGAATCGTCAATATTTTCGTTCAAGACTTTTTTAACTGATAAGAAGAATAGGCGCAATAAACTTATCAGCTTTAATAATTGGAGTAACGATATTTCCAAAGATTTATATCGTTAACTTTTACAACTTTTTCATTATAATATTACTTTAGTTCAGCTAAGGTTATGTGTTACATCAAATCCATGCATTACGTTCTTTGAAATAGTCGTCTACTTTATAATATCCTTTGCCCATGAGCGATTTTTTGCCATGACTTTTGAATTTGTGCAAAGGCAGCTCTACTAAATTCTGTGGAACTTTATTAAAACTAGCTACGCTTTTCCCCAAAAACGAACTTCTTGTTTTTTCAAGTCGAATCCTTGGAACGGCAATCTTATTTTTATTTCTTGTTTTGAATTGATGTATATTGCTACGTTTTATAAATGAATTGAGATACTTCTTCACATATACCATATTCTCATATATGTATTGTCCTGCAACAGTTAATATGTTGATTTCTTTTAAAGAATCTCTTGGTCGAAGTTTGTATATGGCGCGAATAGCTCTTTTCTGAAGCACAAAAATACTTTCGATGTTAGCTGCTGAACCCCAAAGTAATAGGCCGTAGGACAATACACTCTGAAAATTGCTAAAATAGGTTAACCTTGCCGTTTCAATATCGGTTAAGAGCCTTATTTCTTTAACAGCAATTGCCGCAGAACTGAGTCTACCGGCCAAGGCTTCAATATGAGGGTCCCATTGAAGTCGATAATCTAATGTTATATCTAAAAATTTAGTACTGTTAATTAATTCTACTACATTTTCATCCAATTTTATGTGAATATCAACCTGTCTTACATTTGGCAAGGATTTTTTTTTCACATTTTGTTTTTTTCGAGTTTAATGATAGGTTAATTGATGGTACCATGGCAAAAATAAATTGCCACAGTACCATCAATGGTACTGTCTAATAGTACCATGGTAAAGGAATGGATTATTGCTATGAAACCAATGCGCAACTTTCGATAAAGTACTATTTACTTCGTCAGAACAATTATTACCTCTTTCAACTTTAAAGACTAGAGGAAGTGTCATCAGCAAATAGCACTATCTCGCATAAATTCTTTGCTTAAAAAGGAAGGTCATTTATATAAATTAAAAACAGCAAAAGGGACCAGTATTGACCCCTGGGGTACGCTCATGTTGATAGGGGCTCCAGTAGACTCAGTTTTGTTGATAACTACTTTCTGTGTTCTTTCACATAGATATGACTGCATAAGGCTAACCGATTTATCATAGACACCATAATGTTTTAATTTCCTTAAAAGCGTTTGGTGATTAACACAATCGAAAGCTTTGGAGAGGTCACAATAATCTCGCTTGCTCTCCCAAGCATCAAATATATGTTTTTAAATATAATATGATAGTATGACATACCAAGACCAGTATGAATTAGATCCCATCTCACAGGACACCATCGATTTTGGGAATGAATTGCTAGAAGCCATATCCGAAACAACGAGAGAAAAGTGGAACAAGCTAATCGAAGGCGTAGATATGACGCATAAAAGCAAGAAGGCATGGTGTTTTATAAGGAAACTAAATAATGATTCTAAAATAGCTGATCGTCATTCCAATGTGACCACAAACCAGATCGCTCACCACTTACTCCAAAATGGGAAAGCTTCCACGAAAAGTCTCCAGAAGAAGTTTACACGAGACCCTGGTAAAGAGGTTAACCACTTGGACGAGGCTTTTACAGAAACAGAGCTCAAGTTTGCCCTTGATAAGCTCAAAGAAGGTAAAGCCGCTGGCTTTGACAACATCAGGGTCGAGCAGCTGAAACGGTTTGGTTTCGTACTACTTATACAAAACTGTCATTTCTTCCATGGCCGCTTCCAAAGGGTATGTAATCTAATCACTGACGTTTTAGCCACCTACTTTTAATAAATGACATTTGTGGCAGAGAATGTATATAAAACTTCTTCGAGATTATTTATTTTTATGAGTTTACTAGCTTTCCGCCCGCGGTTTCGCCCGCGTGGACTACACGACGTCATCCCGCCGGAATTTGATACTTTTCCGGGATAAAAAGTAGCCTATGTTCCTCTCCAGGCTACAAAGTATCTATGTCTCAAATTTCAGCCAAATCCGTTCAGCCGTTTTGGCGTGATTGAGTAACAAACATCCAAACATCCAAACATCTAAACTTTCACATTTATAATATTATATTATTATAGTAGGATTATCTTTGATATAATATGTTAATCAGTTTAAAGTTAGCCCGCCATTTGTTTATACTTTGTGCAATGAAATTTAAATAATGAAATAAATATTCCTCCTTCGGAAGTACTTGTAGCTATGCAATATTTCATTAGAGTATCAAAAATTTTACTCCGACTATGCAAGTCTCCTTACAGAACTCCGCAAACTTATCTGACGCGGTGGTTAAATTTGAGATTTTAAACTGTCAATACAGCTGACAGACCTTTCATTCTTTTTTATTGCTACTGGCGCCTCAACCATCGGTTTTAGATATTGTTGTGGGGATTTCGAATTTCAAAACCGCGAGAGCATTTCTTGCAAGAAATTGTATGCATGCTCTATTTTGTACTAATAATGGATAAGAGAATCAGTAGGTATAATAAATATGTTTTGAACCCGAAATTTACACAAAATGGTGCGGTTTATGTTCCTCACTCAAAGGAAAGAAGCTGGACTTCACACAGTCTCATAAAATTGGTGTAATGGTGATATTAGATCAACTAGGTATATAAAACTCTTACGTCGGTTTTCTTTCAAGAATTGCTTTTACATTATGTCTCTGTAAAAAACTTTTTCAACAAGCGAATTTCTTATTTTTTGATGCAATTTTTTACACCTACCTATCTTAACTTTCTCACATTTTAAATTTTGAGGAACCTAAAACGAACATAAATTTAATATACAGTAGTAGAAGTTAGAAACTTAGACTAATTATGTACCTACAACACAACAAAATATTGATACTCAAATAGGTACAACTTTTATAGGCTCTTAAGTATCTTAGGCAATATTATCCGTCACTTTTATTTCAAACTATTGATGTTTGCTTTAGGTAATGAGTAAAATAACTTGTCCTAGGTTACATAGGTCTATGGTTATGCAATAAATGGCAAAGCACTCATCTATACCCAATCCTGAAGCGCTATTTCAATATTTCCTAGCAAAATAAGCATCATTGAAAAAAAATAGGATCCTAGTGTGAGTTTTTTTTTAAATTTTGGCGCAAACGGAGCGATACAGTCTCCACGTCCAAACGCCGCCAATGCCAGGCGGAGACTGAATAATTATGCTGCGAAACGGTGCACGATGCATTTTGGGATACTAGTTATTGACTATAAATATAACAAAAACAAATTTTAGTAACTTCCCTAGATATGACTAAGAACTACTTACACAAAAAAATTTAGCTTGATTACTCAAATAGTTATTGAGATAATTGAGTTTAAGACGGAAAAAAGGGGTCTTGAAAATATTTTTTTTAGTACATTGTATTTATTTGATTCAAATAAATTTTAGTAACTTCCCTTCATAAAGAAAAGATCTATCACATATAATATTTTGGAAGGCCTAGCAATGATACTTTGTCAGGAAATTTAATTTAAAAACATTGAAAATTCTGAGTTTGATCGCCGCAATAGCCTTAAGAGCCCATAAAAGTTGTACCTATTTGAGTACCAATATTTTGTTGTGTTGTAGGTACATAATTTGTCTAAGTTTCTAACTTCTACTACTGTATATTAAATTTATGTTCGTTGTAGGTTCCTCAAAATTTAAAATGTGAGAAACTTAAGATAGGTCGGTGTAAAAAATTGCATCAAGAAATAAGAAATTCGCTTGTTGAAAAAGTTTTTTACAGAGACATAATGTAAAAGCAATACGGTATTTTACTGATTTTTTTTTATTTCTTTAAAATGTTTTTCGAAATATTAGCTACACAAAACAAGTTTTCATTTTGAATTATCTTGAATATTTTCAAAGATATAGGTCTTCAAACTTTATAATTAGACAAGGACAGGACGCTATCTTAGTGACGTCAGTGGGTTAGTAGAGTCATAGTCACACCATAGAAGATTTCGTTTTAGAAAGAGACAGCTATAGTCAAAATCAAACAGACTATAATTCTTTTATTATAAAACAGATTCAAATTATTTTTTCACATTTGGTATTCTTAATTGCAATATTTTTTAACGTCATCATTAAATATCTACATTTCAACAACAGTAAAATACCCTATTCTTGAAATAAAACCGACGCCGACGTAAGAATTTTATATACCTAGTTGATCTAATAACACCATTACACCAATTTTATGAGACTGTGAGAAGTCCAGCTTCTTGCCTTTGAATGAGGAACATAAACCGCACCATTTTGTGTAAATTTCAGGTTCAAAACATTTTTATTACTAATTCTCTTATTACCACACTTTTATTAGCTTCACTTGTAACTAAGTCACAATGTAAGAAAATCTTGGAAATCAATTTTAACCTACTTCTAATTGTCGTATTGATTTGAAACTTTGCAAGTCTATATGAATCCGATGACAATGCAATAACTTGCTACCATCGAGCTGATCTGATGATGGAGTCAAGAGGTGGGCAATAGAACTCTTCAATGGCTGCTAGGAAACCCCTGGAGTTTAGGCTCATTTCTTTTGTTCTGATAAGACCTGTTCGTTACACTTGATGGTGAGGGTCTGATGATGGAGCAGGGAGGAAGCCAGTGGCACTTCTTAATGACCACTAGGAAACCCCTCGAGTTTGGTCTCCGTTGTTTCGTTCTGATGAGACTTTTTAGTCGCACTTGGTGGTGAGGGTCTGATGATGGAGCAGGGAGGAAGTCAGTGGCACTCCTTAATGACCATTAGGAAATCCCTTGAGTTTGGGCTCATTTGTTTCGTTCTGATGAGACCTATTTGCTACACTTGGTAGTAAGGGCCTGATGATGGAGCAGGGAGGAAGTCAGTGGCACTCCTTAATGACCACTACGAAACCCCTCGAGTTTGGGCTCATTTGTTTCGTTCTGATGAGACCTATTCGCTACACTTGGTGGTGAGGGTCTGATGATGGAGCTGGGAGAAAGCCAGTGAAACTCCTTAATGGCCTCAAGAAAACCCCTCGAGTTTGGGCTCATTTGTTTCGTTCTGATGAGACCTATTCGCTTCACTTGGTGGTGAGAGTCTGATGATGGAGCAGGGAGGAAGCCAGTGGCACTTCTTAATGACCACTAGGAAACCTCTCGAGTTTGGGCTCATTTGTTTCGTTCAGACGAGACCTATTCGCTACACTTGGTGGCGAGGGTCTGATGATGTGAAGATAGAGCTGGGAGGAAGCCAGTGGCATCCTTAATGACCACAACGAAACCTTTTGAGTTTGGGCTCATTTGTTTCGTTCTGATGAGACCTATTTGCTACACTTGGTGGCAAGGGACTGATGATGGAACAGGGAGAAAGCCAGTGGCACTCCTTAATGGCAAATAGGAAACCCTTTGAGTTTTGCCTCATTTGTTCCGTTCTGATCTAACCTATCCGCTACACTTGGTGTTAAGGGTCTGATGATGGAGCAGGGAGGAAGTCAGTGGCACTCCTTAGTGACCACTAAGAAACTCATCGAGGTGGGCTCATTTGTTTCATTCTGATGAGACCTACTCGCTACACTTGGTGGTGAGAGTCTGATGATGGAGCAGGGAGGAAGTCAGTGGCACTCCTTAATGACCATTAGGAAATCCCTTGAGTTTGGGCTCATTTGTTTCGTTCTGATGAGACCTATTTGCTACACTTGGTGGTAAGGGCCTGATGATGGAGCAGGGAGGAAGTCAGTGGCACTCCTTAATGACCACTACGAAACCCCTCGAGTTTGGGCTCATTTGTTTCGTTCTGATGAGACCTATTCGCTACACTTGGTGGTGAGGGTCTGATGATGGAGTAAGGAGAAAGTAAGGGTTCGGCTAGCGCATCTGGTAACTAATAGACTCCACTTGAATTTGTAAAACTAAATACATACAATCACGCCTTTGAGTTATAATGTTTACGGGGTGAGCAGACACATGGAATGGACTGTGAAATCGATTATCAACCACCCATAGAATGCCATAAAAAAGTAAAAAATAAATATGTAGTTTAAAAAACTAAAAAATCACACTTTTATAGGAACAGACTAAAAAGTACTAAATAACCGTCTATTCAGTAACTGAAATTAAAAAGCGTGGTGCGCCCTTTGCAAAGCATGCATTCAATACTTAATATTGACAACGCGCACCACGCTTTTTAATTTCAGTTACTGAATAGACGGTTATTTAGTACTTTTTAGTCTGTTCCTATAAAAGTGTGTTTTTTTAGTTTTTTAAACTACATATTTATCCATTATTAGTACAAAGTAGAGCATGCATACAATTTCTTGCAAGAAATGCTCTCGCGGTTTTGAAATTCGAAATTCGAAATCCCCACAACAATATCTAAAACCGATGGTTGAGGCGCCAGTAGCAATAAAAAAGAATGAAAGGTCTGTCAGCTGTATTGACAGATTAAACTCTCAAATCTAACCACCGCGTCAGATAAGTTTGCGGAGTTCTGTAAGGAGACTTGCATAGTCGGAGTAAAATTTTTGATACTCTAATGAAATATTGCATAGGTACAAGTAAGTATTTGATGTAACACATAACCTTAGCTGAACTAATGTAATATTCTAATGAAAAAGTTGTAAAAGTTAACGATATAAATCTTTGGAAATATCGTTACTCCAATTATTAAAGCCGATAAGTTTATTGCGCCTGTTCTTCTTATCAGTTAAAAAAGTCTTGAACGGGTGGTACGAAAATATTGACAATTCAAAAGAGCTTATTTATTAAGTCAAGTTGAATAAAGATATGTTTTATTTTATTTTATTATTTTATCCTTCAGGTCGTAAGGCCTGGCACATAATTGGGTCCTCCGTATTGCACCACTTACTGTCTTCACGCACTGCTGATCTATGTGATCACTGGCAAAGATTAGATCAGGGTTTTAACCCCTTTTCCAGCGACCGCTGTTGAATGATGACGGAAGTTTTGGATCATGGATCAAAGATAGTAGGTATGCGTCCATCAACCCATTCTTCAACCTTCACTCCGTTGTCATCACTGGTTCTGTATCCCCAGTTCTCGTTATGGCTATTAAAATTACCAAGGACGAATCTAACCGGACGGGCGTTAAAGTTCGGCGGACAGCTGAAGTAATACGGTGCATTGGGAGGTTTGTAGACTGAAGTGACCGTACAGTTACTAAGTTCGGTAGTAAGGATCTCTATGTTACTGTTGTTAGTCTGATACACAGTGCGTACCTCTTTATCTGGCCTGGCGAATAAGCACTCCCATACTGTCGATGGGGGACTTCAGCTATGAGTTTCATCCCCTGAGTCACTTGTCAGATATGCTTTAACGAGTGTGAAATCATCTGAGTTGCATAACCTCATTCCGCCATCTCCTTTAAACTCACGCTCAGAGAATTAAGTACTCCTTCATCATGCCTGGAATACCCTGCCGGCTTCTGTTTGCCCGAGTACCTACAACCCAAACCTCTTAAAGTCGCAAGTGAATATGCATCTTCTAGGTGAATCTATTCACACAAAATTTTATTCAAGTACTATAACCAACCACATTATAAAACTTCCTTTGTGAGTTTACTCAATTCACGCGACTAATTTAATAAACATTGTTTAACTGTTTAGAATTTTCCGAATATCAGTCAATCACTTTACAATGCAATGGATGCACCCATTATTGTCTTTTTTGCTGTCGCCATTGGTTGTCATGTCACACATACCACAAAATTGTCTTGAGATTCATGTTAATGAATATGACAAAATTTTAACATATAGTTGTGTTGCTGTCGCTTCGGTATTAATTTTTAATTAGTACAAATATTTCAGCATATCGCATAATATTTAAACAGAAAAAAGAACCTGACGTTAGGCAAGTTTTTACGTTTTTTACCCATTTTTAGAGCACAAGGGATATGATGCGTACATGGCGAAAAATAGTGACAGTGAAAAATAAAGATATTTTAAAATGAGTAATGAAAAAAGATTTTTTAATGTGGCTGATTTATAACCTTACGTGGCAAGTTTACATTAGTAAACAAAGTATCAATTATTTCAGTTGCGCTACATTTTGTTTAAACAAATTCGACGATCTCCGTGGCCGATTGGTGTACGCACCGGTTTTCTAGGTACCACTATCTCTGAGGTCCCGGGTTCGATTCTCGGACGGGTAAATGTCGAAAACTAACTTTTAGATATTTTCTTGTATCTGGGTGTATGTGATCGTTGCTTCCAATTTTCAATGACACAAGTTATTGTATTATTTGATATTATCATTTTTGGTAAGTATTGGAATAATAATGTGTATGTATGTACTTAAACAATATTTTTATTTAAGTGTTTTTTTTATATATTGATTTATATTATAGATTGATAGCGTGATTTCAAATAAACAGTATACTTATTTAAATATTGATTAACTAAGTAGATTAATTTTGTAAAAAATTATTAGATGATGGGCTAGTATGAGTTATTTATATTTTTTCATATTAAATTATAAGTTTTATTAATTTGATTGGAATAATTCTGAAAATGTACCTACTGGTTAGAGCAGTAAGTATACATTATTTATTTTTTTCAGTGTAATTTGTAGCAAATGTTGTAGTTTTGCTTGCGACGATCATTTTGATAATGGATACATTATCGAAATGATCTAGAGATAGAAAATAAATATAAATAGCTGCTGCTGTGTTCTGCATTTTGAAGAATCGTTTGAAGTGACTATCTTTGTTAAAAAAAAGCTTTTTTTACTACATTCGAATAATATCAAAGAACTACTCTTCCTACAAACCGACGTTTACAATAAAAATTCATAATAATTCTTCTTGTATTCTACATAATATAATGTTTAGTAAAAGCGCACATATGTGATATTTTAGATGTAAATAGAATGCGCGCTGCATGCCGCGTCTACACGTATTTCTCAGTTAACGAGAGTGCCGCGGCCGGAGTCTTACCGATCCCAGCACCCCCTCGCTTGTGTAAGCAACGGCCATTGACGATATTTTTTTTACCTATGCAATATCCTTAAGCACTTAAGTGGCGTGCAGTCGCCGTACCAATTTCTATTAGAAATATAAGAAAAAGGCTTGTAATTATGTAACCTGGCATTCACTCTAGGCACATTGTTAAGGGCATACCGGCGATCAAACTCAGAATTTTCAATGTTTTTAAATTAAATTTTCTGACAAAGTATCATTGCTAGGTCTCCCACCCTCTCCCCCCAAAATATTATATGTGATAGATCTTTTCTTTATGAAGGGAAGTTACTAAATTTTATTTGAATCAAATAAATACAATGTCCCTACACGAAATTTAAGGCGATCGCGAAGCGCAAAATTTCTAACCTATCACGTGTTCTACATGACTTCCGGCAAACTTGCTCACTTCTAACTTTTAAAATAAAAAAGTAAAAAATCTAGAAATAATAATTGCTTACCGTGAACTGCCGAACTATGTATCTAACTGCCCATTCCATCATTTTACTGGCCATTCATTTATTACACTGCTCGAACAATCTTCATTGTAGGATGATTAACCGCTAAATTTTCTTTTATTACTATTCATGTTTTACTGCTGTAGTAAATTTACAACCACCCGAAAATTAAGTAGGTAACTGCTCAAATAATTTTTTCAACTGATCATAATAACATACCAAATGTTAATAAATAAATAATAAATAAATAAATAACTTCTTACAATCACACCAATCATCTAAGCCCATGTTAATTTCATTAAGAAACTGTATCATGGAAAACTAAATAAATGGAAGCCAAATGTTTAAATAACAGTTGGAAAAATTATTTCCCTTTTTTAATTGACATTTTTTTTCAGTGAAATAGAAGATCAAGATGAAGCAGTGGGGTCCCTCGAGTCATTCATAAGCAACGCTACTGATATCGATTTACCATATGAGAGTCACTGCGGAGCTAGACCGATAGTTTTTAACACCCAGACACAGATTGAAGACTTGGAAGCTGTTTCAGCTGCGGCCGAACTAGTGAGGAAGGCAGGCAAAAGATTTGTACCCCACGTTTCACCTTATGTAAGTAAAAGTACTAATTCTAACCAAAAATAATAAGTTATACTTTGTTCAATCTTCAATGTAGCATGGATTCTTTGACAGCTCATTTTCGCGCAAAACAAAATGTTGCTTCTGCACAAGAATAGAGTCTAATTTTCTAGCATAATATGCTGCAATAAAAAATGTCTAATGCTGTTTTTCTTGAGTTTTATTAAAATAGCATAAAGAACCTGTCATAGGATAGGATAGGACCCAGGCCACATTGAACAAAGTTATAAGGGACTGACTTTTTTTAAGGCGAGGAATCCCGACCGAAATAGGCACGCTAACGCTTGCTCGGCCGCGCTCTATACACTTCGCGCGGACCCAGCGGCAGCCGGCAGTGTACTGTGAACTCGCGAGCGACCCGCGAATCGATAATCACTTAAAATTCAATTAAAAATTAAATCCGGAATCCCTCTGCTATTCAAAGACAATTATTTTCATATGTTTTTCATTAACTAAAACCAATTATACTGCAAGTAATTAATATTTGAATTACTATTAGACGGATGTTTGGGATTTTATTTGACACAGTAAAATATCACCAATCGAAAAAAAACGGCCGGAAGCACTAGATAAATAACTGTAAAATAACATAAATTTTTTCCAAATTTTAAGTACTTGTGATTTGCGAGTAATCCATAATTTAAAATACCCTATTTTGGGGAATGGGCGCCTTAAATATAAAACTGGGCAGGCATTTGACCACGATCTTGTTTATTAACAGGATGTGGTCTAAGATGTTGCATGCTTGCCCAGGAGACATATTATTGAAATTTTTTTGACAACCTCTGTGGTCCTGTGGATAACGCACCGGTTTCCAAGGCGCCGCTATCTCTGAGGTCCCGGATTCGATTCCCAGATAGTAAACATCCCAACTTTCCTATATTTTCTGGTGTCTGGGTGTATGTGGTAATACCGTTGTTTCTGATTCCCATAACACAAGTGGTGCTAGCTTCTTAAAGTTCGTATTATTAAAACGATATTTGTGATGGTGTCCATTTTTAACCGACTTCTAAATCAAAAAGGAGGAGGTTCTCTATTCGTCTGTATGTATGTTTTTTTTTTTTTATTTTTTGTGTATGTCCACCGATTACTCGAAGACGGCTGAACCGATTGAAATGGTTCAAACGTTATTACATCAGGTTGGTTTCCAAGTTGGTCCCATTTTTTGAAATTTTGAAAGCGGTTCAGTAGTTTTCAGGAAATCTTGAAAATACTGTCGTTTTCGTTACCACTTTATGTGAATTTAATACGTATCTTTAGGCATAACTCCTTTGTTTATAAACCGATTTAGATGATTCTTGTTTTGTTAAAAAGGGGATACCTCAAGGTATTTTAACCGACTTCGAAAAAGGAGGTTTTGAGTTTGATCACATACCTATTTACCAGAAAACACGTAAATTGCCTGCACGATGCACTAAAAAGAGTGAAATAAAAATTATTTTTATAAAAAAATAAAACCGCCTTCTAAAAAACCATATCAAAAAAGTAAGAAATAATTCCTCACCAAATAAATAACGTAAGTACTTTGAAGTCGGGCGGGTTTTAACAAAAACAACAAAAAATTGTACATGTTTCACGCCCGACTTCAAAGTACTTACGTTATTTATTTGGTGAGGAATTATTTCTTACTTTTTTGATATGGTTTTTTAGAAGGCGGTTTTATTTTTTTATAAAAATAATTTTTTTAATATAAGTATATTAATATTACTTAGTTAATAAATAGGTTATTTCAATATTTACTTTTTTGCATTCACAATGCAATTATTACTATAAAAAATGGAAAATGAAGTATTTTGAAAAATCGACCCGTCTCACAACCAGCTCCGATCCGTTCCAACCAACGACTCCATAGCTCAGTGGTTAGAGCAGTCGCCCGGAAAGCGAAAGGTCGTGGGTTAGTGTCGCATCGGAGCTGGTTGTGAGACGGGTCGATTTTTTCAAAATACTTCATTTTCCATTTTTCCATAATAAATAGGTACCTAAGTATAAATAATAAAATAAAACTGGGCAGGCATTTGACCACGATCTTCCGATTTGGACACCATCACATACGTTAGAGCTTCACCTGCGGGGTATATTATATTTTTGATATCAATTCAATATGTACAATACCAAACGTTTTAATAAAATTATTTCATTTTACGATGAAAACAAGTAATTTCAGAGCGCACGCGGGCTGGGCGCCGCGGTCATCAACCCCGGCGGTCCAACAGCTGATCGGCCAGCCGCTATAGCGATACTCCTACCGCACTATTGTATGCGCCCAATAGCTTCCGGATTATCCTTTACCTGTCTCGTGGTTAAATAAGTAATTTTGTTTTTACGTTTGGTATTATGTTAAATATTGATTGAATTGATATCCATAGATAATATTAGAATATTTTGTAAAAGTAAATAAAAAAGAAAATTTTAGGCAATTTTTTTCTATTTTATTTACTTTCTAAACACTTAACCTGACCACCACCTGCTCGTTTTGCAGTTTGTTTCAAACCATCTTATATAGCCTATGTTACTCCGGAAGAATGTAGCTTTCTAATACTGAAACAATTTTTAAAATAGTTTCAGTAGTTTTTGAGTTTATTCTTTACAAACAAATAAAATACAAATATTTTCTCTTTAGAATATTAGTATGGATAACTAGATAAATTGCGGTCTAAAAACTTTTTCCTAGCCTTGAGCAAGACCGAAGTTCGCCAAGACAAATAATATCGATAAAAGTTTTGTAAATAAACATTTTTATGACAAGCTTTTTTCCGGCCTTACTTTAATATTGTATTGTCATCCATACCAAACCTGTATGCAAAATTTCAGCTCAATCGGACACTGGCAAGTGGGTCAAATTTAGGTTGCAAGATTTGACCCGAACGGACATACATGCATAAGTACATACATACACTGCAAGTTAAATAAAAGCTTGTGAAAATAGAACTAATCTCGGTGTTATTTATATTTTCTGATTAATTATCGTAATATTGAAAACGAAATTTTCACCTTTTCTTTGTTGATCGATTTAGTCGTTGTATTAGCTATGATTTAGTCTTTTCGTACTGCAGAAAAACTAGCAACCAACATATCTTAATAGACCTGTCTTGGGTAGTTATTATAAATAATAAAAACGAGGATTACAATACGTCAGAGGCGCAACATTAAAGGACCAACCATTTGGCAGTTGGTAACCAAACAAGTATGTAGGTAGTAACTTTCCGCCCGCGGCTTCTCCCGCGTGGACTTTAAGACGTTATCCCGCGGGAATGTGATATTTTTTCCCGAATAAAAAGTAACTTTTTTCCCCTCCAGGCTACAAAGCATCTGTGTCCGAAATTTCAGCCAAATCTGTTCAGTCGTTTTGGCGTGATTGAGTAACAAATATCCAAACATCTAAACATCCAAACATTTTAACTTTCACATTTACAGTTGTTCATGCGTAGGTCGTCGGGAAGCGATAAATAAGAGGAGCAAATAGATAAAAATAGCTTTACTTTGCGTTACAGTGGTATAGATAGAAATATAGAAAAATACAAATGCGATGGGGGAATATATGCGTTAGGATGCGAAATGAGAGAGAGAGTGTTCGTTGTTGCCTTCAAAAGGATGCTTTTATACATCCTTTGAATTTGAAATTTGACCCTTCTTGCCGCCAGCCAATGGGCGTTTGTGCACTACACTGAATTTTACCGATCCGGAAAAAACGGATGCTTGTATTTTAATTATTAATCATTTATATTAGTAATTAATTAAATACACGCATCCGTTTTTTTCCGGATCGGTAAAATTCAGTGGTAGTGCACAAACGCCCAATCCCGTTGCCGCAACCGTCAGCCCAGCCGTCATCCGCCTTGTTTCGTTGCATGCAGTGGTCGCGACAATAGTATAAAAGTACCCAAGCAGCAAAATGTGGTCTAGTAATGGGCGATTTTCTGAAAGCTCAGTCACTAGATGACGCTGTCCCACCTATGCAGTTAGAAGGAACGGAACGTTATAAATTTTACTTTGACGCGACTTTTTTACGTAAAACGGAACGTCAGACAGATGTTATTTATTTACCTAAATCTTTAAATTTACCTTTTTCGTTTCTGTTCCTCACAGTAGTACTTATTTAATATATTATTAGAGATTAAACGAACTTACCTGAAGTGAAGTTCTATCTTAATTATACGAAGGCTTCGTCCGAAGAGATTAGCTTGATTTAACACTTGTAGTACGCCCTAGTAATCGCCAATTTCACACTATATTGAGAATATACCTACTTATAAATTAAAAAAGTAATAAAAGAAAATTATTATTTTTTAAATTTCAAAAGTGGGTAGTCAACACCGATCTGGCTCAAGCGCCCATCATAGCTGTCATTTAGTTTAGAGTATTATATTTTTCGAATCATATAGGGGAGTAGTTAATAACTTTTGGGAGGGAGGGAAGCTAATCTCTTCGGACGAAGCCTTCGTATAATTAAGATAGAACTTCACTTCAGGTAAGTTCGTTTAATCTCTAATTATACTTCATGCTTCGTCCTCAAGATTAGCTTGATTTAACACTTGTAGACGTTTAGAGACTAAGTGTTCGAAAAATATGCAAAAATTGTAATATATAGGCTACTGAATAATATAGATTGAAATTATAACTTAACTCATACTATCTTGCTTCTTTATTTTCTCAACATATAAACAAAAAGCAATAAAAAAGTATTATTTGTTACATAAAAAATCAACATCGCTTATGAAATAAACGAAAAATATTTTGATTAAGCACTCAAAACAGTGGTGCCACATTTTTTATCACAATTGCTGTTTACTGGCCTGTTATAAAATTTGGCAAACGTATGTGATTCTGAAAACCAACCTGCAGTTTTATAATCTGGTCTATGCTAAAACCTAAATTTTGCGCAGCTGACGTAGCAGCATACCGGGTATTATGCGCAGTGAACGTAGAAATATCAATTCCACTTAAATGTAACGTATTTTTTATCCATTTGAATAAGGTTTGTGACGTAACAGGCTTATATGGCTTTCGGTAACTAATAAATAAATTGTCGTAATCAGGATAGAGAAACATTTTCATTTCAAGGTAAGTAATCAAAACTCTTGCAGGACAAATACTTGGCTTTTCGTTATAGAATGGTATAACGAGCAATGTGTTTTTTTTTTTTTTTAATTTTTTTTTTTTTTTTATATATATATATATATATATATATATTCCAGATTCTAACTTTCGTTAGCAAACCACTTTTCAAGACAATTTAAAATCTGTGCTATATTCCAGACTTCATTAAATTTAGGGGATGGAGGTCTGGTACGAAAAACTCCTTTAATAAATCTTTTTATTTCTTGATTTAGTGATATATCAATTTTAGTTATTAAAGCCAAAGCAGAATGATAACAGTTAATTGTGCCATACTGAGCGCCACTGTTTAAAGCAGATGGAAAAAAATTTGTATATCGGGAATTGATACTTTCGTATAAGTTTAGTTTATTTTGTTGACAATAAATAAACCACTTTTAATAGCAAACTTCGTATTGTTTATACGAGTTATCCAAAAAAGGGGTTAAGCATGACGTCCAGAGAAAATTATTTGACGCCTCTTCGTATCATCACCATCACCAGGGCAATGGAGTTGCGCATTTGTTTGCGGCTGGAATTTGTAGACAAAATTAGGTTTGAATCTGCTTTGAAAACGAATTGTTTACTTATTAAAAGACTCTTAAATAGTGGATACCACGTTTATGTGGACCAAAATGGAACAACTATTATATCTGTGGCATTGTCAGAGATAATCTTTCTTAAACATTTAGGCATCATTGTGAAAGGAGGAAAAACATTAAAATTTAATTTCGACCACGACACTGAAAAAAAAAAACATTTACGGCGTATGCATCCGGATCCTTATGCCATGGATATATGTCTTGGACATTTATTATTTTTAACGACTAGCGTATCAATGAAAATATCTATGAAACTTTTCAACAATTTGTTGAAAGGCATAATCAGCTAGCTGCCATTCTTGGTCTGCCTGCATAGTATTATCTGAAGATCGAATATGAGATGCAAAAACGTAAAGATTTTTACGTTTACGCCATTGCCAGAGGTCTTTTGCGATCTCTGTCAGGTGTGGGGAGTGTATATCACCCATACGGTTTACGTAGGAAATTACCGTGGTATTGTCAGTTCGTAGAAGTACTTGACAGTTAGTATCTTAACCAATAAACGCAGCCAGAATTCCTAAATAATTTATTGTCTGCTACTTTCTTTTACACTCCATAAACCACTAGCTCTGTCGTCTCCACATGCAATTCCCCACCCCGTAGTTGAGGCACCTGAAAAACTTCCAGGTCATACTTGTCTATTATTATTTTGGTGCGGCTCCACCAATAGAAATCCTGTTCCAAGTAACAAGGTATATCCATGTACTAATTATACATATTTCAAATAATTTAGTATACAACCAGCTGCATTTCACGGCGGGACAGGCGGATATTAACAGTCCAATAAAACTGACAAATTCTCTAATTTTACACCTTTTTAAGTTAGAAAACTTTTGTATTGCAAATTTAATTTTGGCAAAGTGACCTAGAATTTCTTTTAGTTTATACTATATTCTAAGAACTTACAAGACTGAGCAGGTATAAAATTACTTTTATCGGTATTTATTTAATGACACCTAAGCTTGTAAGCAACTTTACGGTATCTTGTAAGTTTTAAGACCCTTATATTAGACAGAGGTCATCCAAATATATTGTTAACAGGTAACCATGAGTATTTCATGACCGGTTTCAGATTGACTTTAGTGAAAAAAGGAGCTGTGTTTAAACCAAATAATAAGACATTAAATTCATATGCGTTTTGATCAAATTGGTATCTTAGATATTTTCGGTCTTCCTTGTGAATTTTTAACAAAAAGTATGTCTTTCAGGTCTACTGTGCACGGTTACAATCTCTCGGTATCAATTTTATTACTGTTCTTAAATCCTTGAGTTTAAAATGTCTTGAGTCAATAAATTTATTTAGTGATAAGTTTAAGATGAAGCGCATTTTCCCATTTGGCTTGGGTACTAAAAAATTGTTGATAGATATTGATCAGATTCAGAGATCTCTGAAATTGCAGAGACAGCAAATTTTTTATTTCGTGTATGAAAAGAGCCTTTTCCTTTTCACTCCATTTTTGGGTTGATGGTGATACAGGTTGCATCGGCTTTCGATTGAAGGGAATCTTATATCCTTTTTATGAAAAAGAACCAGTAGGTCCTTGGTAATCATTAAAAATTCTTTATAGAATAATGATAAACGACCTGCATGCGTTAACGTATTTAGCGTCGGCTGTTGTTCTGTCTCTGCCACGGATACTGCGACTGCTTCGATAAGTTGATGAGCCGTCTACGCGTCGAAGTCGTTGCAGGCTCCTTCGTCCTGGGAGGGCCCGTCGGCCTGCGACTAGGACCCGGACCCTTCCAGTTTAAATTTCGCGAAGAACTGTATAACTTACTTATTAGGAAACTTTTGTGTCGTTGATTGCTTTGGGTCTGTGCTAGACTTGTTAATAGCTTTAGCAGATTTTTTGTTTTCCCTTAATTTTTCGCCGAATAATTGTTTATCAATTTTGATTTTTTGAAGAGAATCCCTTAGATCCATCTTCACGGCATTCAGAAAAAAAATTGTAAATTGAATTAGAATGTTGACAATAACACATAATTTTTGCCAAATCCATAAGTGTTTTAGCAAGGCTGTATTTTTCTCATTTGCAGACAATATAATAGTATAGATTTTACCAGACAAGTGTTTCCAGCAGTCGATTCCTTCTGTTTCAGTTGAATGGCCTTATTGTGTTTAGCAATAATATCTGAAACAGCTGCTTTAATCTTAGGATCAAGCTCAGGTGGGTCAATCAATTTGCAATTTTCTGGGGTCATGTACTTACGAGTTCTTTACGCAATTCTTTGTTAATACCTGTTGTGACCCAGTGCTGGAAAACTCCAGCACTCCTGACTGAAGTAGGGTCAGTACCTAATATTTCTAATACTTCACTATCTAAGTGTATGTTTTCTGTTTCAAGAGCAGACGTTTGATCTGAAGGTAGATCACGCTTCGGAGCCTCAGTCGACGAATGACCATCCTGTATATTTGTAATGTTTTCAGACTGTGATGTACTGGGGATTGGTTCCAAGTACTTGTTCTAATTGTCCTTCAGGTTAACCCTTAGAACATGGTGCGTCGAGGTCAACTATGACCTCTTGGTCGTATGTAAGGGACAGAGTAAGCCTCATGTTCATACAATTTTAGCATGTCAGTATAATATTGTAAGAGACAGTCCCCAGTTATAACAACACGTACTGTCCGCAAACTACACTTAGTAGTACCTTATAACAGTCCCGTTGTACTGTTTGTAGGACCCAGTGACTGCAGTGTATATAATGATGATTATGTTATCATTATTTGAGATTATGTATTGCTTAACCTTAGGTATGCAATTTAATTTCGTAAGAGACAGTCCCAGTTCGAAAAAAAAGTACTGTCCGCAAACTATTGAAAATCGACACATCATAAAAAGCATAATACTTTAGAGTACATAGCTGTTTTTTAGCTTAGTCACTTATGTAAATTATTTTCAGTAAGAAGCAGTCCCAGTTCAAAGAAAGTACTGCCCGCAAACTGTTTAACAGTACCAGTTCAAAAGAAAAGTACTGTCCGCAAACTATTGAAAATCGACACATCATAATAAGCATAATACTTTAGAGTACAAAGCTCTTTTTTAGCTTAGTCACTTATGTGAATTATTTTCAGTAAGAAGCAGTCCCAGTTCATAGAAAGTACTGCCCGCAAACTGTTTGAAATCTACTTATACGAGAACTTGTAAAAGTCTGTGACGAACTAATGCATTTATGTTCAATTATAACTTTAAAATTAATTAATAATTTTGTTACACTTTATTGAAAGTATTTATTTTACAAACTTAGTAATAAGTAGGTACCTAGTTAAATAGTCAAACCGTTTTATCGTTGAACGTAATTATCGTTTGCATTTTTTGCGAAACGTTAGAAAACCAGGTCACTGAACTTCAATATGCAATATAATATGTCAAGGCCAGTGACTTATAAATGTGTAAAAATACATAACGTACCTTAAGATAAGGATGACGAGCGATAGAATTGTTCCGATAACTCAGAACAAGATAAATCTCACCGGTGGTGGTGCTTCTTTTTTCGCTCCAACTTTCTCTCCAGTCTTATAATTTTTCGTTTAATGTGTTCACAGTTATCTTTTTTGCGTTTGGGCATCCTAAATAATCACTTTTAACAACAACTAACAACTTTTTTAACACAATTTAAAAACTAGATGTGAATCGGCGACGCACTAGAAAGCGAAATGACAGCTATGATGGGCGCTTGAGCCAGATCGGTGTTGACTACCCACTTTTGAAATTTAAAAAATAATAATTTTCTTTTATTACTTTTTTAATTTATAAGTAGGTATATTCTCAATATAGTGTGAAATTGGCGATTACTAGGGCGTACTACAAGTGTTAAATCAAGCTAATCTTGAGGACGAAGCATGAAGTATAATTAGTTTCCTTTGGGTTGTTAAAAAGTAATTAATTTAAATATGTTTCATACCAAAATATACCATAGACATGTACATACTTATTCAACGCCATCTAGTGAAGCAATTGGAAGCTTTTTTTTTAAATAGCCTCTCAGAAAATCGCTCATTGGAAGCTATTTTTTTTAAATGGCCTCTCAGAAAATCGCTTATTGTCCTGGAACCACCATTTCATTGGGACTATAACGGAATAATAAGCAATTATAACCACGGAAAAGGGCCCAATTTATAGGCGTATTTTACCTAATTAAATATCTATAGTCGACTTGGTGAACACCACTTTGACCAATAACGATCCTATACTTGGAGTACCTACGTAAAACTATTTGTTCCCGCGAAGCTAACTACCAGCGTTTAATGGAACCAATCACGTCAATAACAACCTTATAGTTGGATTACGTAGAAGTGTTTGCTCTCGCGAAGCTAACTATCAGCGCTTAAAGGAACCAAACACGACAATAACGGTACATTGTGAATCCTTTACAAGCTCATACAAAGTGTTGTGAGTTGGTCAATGTTGCTGCGCACATTTGTAAAGATTAATATTGATAAAGGTAAGTTAGTCATCCATTTCTTATTATAAATATTATCTTGAATATTAATTATGAGTGTTATAGAACTAATAGAGTGTTAATTAACAATAGGTCAAGATGCATGGCGCACGTATATTTCCGGTGAAGTTTAATGAGCTTTCTTTCAAAATTTTTACACGCCCCTTGAAATAAGAGTTTTCATTAAGTTTAATTTTAAAATAATATTGGATTGAGTAAGACATACAACGAAAATTCGCCATTTTAACGAAGTTGGTTTTCCTAAATACATTAACAAACCCTTATAGGCGTACTTTGTTTAAAAATGGTAATTATCAGAACCATTGCTTGGCCATATTGTTTGGAATTAGAGTTCCGCAAATATTTCTATAACCGGACGGTTATTTTATATTTCTCTTAAGTACCTACCTACCTATATATTTTTTTGATGTCTTTGTTTCTGGACGTCGACCGATTTTTGAGTAAAGATTTTTGAGATTTAAAAACCTAAAGGTGGCCTTGGAACGAAACAGACTTCTTGCCGTCTCACAAATGTCTTGGTTGAAAAAGTTTCGTTTTTGTTTCAAGAAATCTCGCAAGACGGCTACGAGCACGACACTTCGTTCTGAATAAAGATCACATAAGATCATTGTTATAAGAAGATAATTTCTGGTGTGATAAATGCTGCTTCTATTCAGTTTATGACCACTTCACCAGTGATGAATGTGAACTTGGTAACTTACTCAAGACTACCTAGTTTCTGTCAGTTTCATTTAATTTCTCTGATTTTTTCTTTACCTATACATATTTATATTAATAAATTGCTATGAATAAATTCTGTACTTATGTTGGTGATGCGATTCTATGGCGGCTTTTTATCAAACGTTACAGAGCGGCTGGTGGGTAATTTGGTGAGAAACCATTTGTGTTGGGGTTTTCTTGACAAGATGAACGTGTCTATTGTAATCAGTTGTAACCCAGTTTTTTATTAAAAAAAACTGGGTAGGTATTTCTTGTTCTTTTCTGTTAAGTAAGTAAAGTTGTCAAGAAGTGTACCGGCATCCTTAGGCAGGCAGGACCATAAACTTATTTATACTATAAGTTTATGGGCAGGACATTTTTAATGTTCTTATTAAAAAATTCTAACAAAGAATTTAATGCCGCATGTCGTATATTTTATTCTACAACCCATTTTCTAAGATCAGTATGTAGTTGAAAATTGGAATAGCCTTCAATATTGCTTTCATATTCGTTGTTGTTTACCGCTATGTATGATCATTAGTTCGCCTATTAGTTAACTGTATTTATAATAACTCATGTGTAATTGTGATGGAAACTGACCTTAATTATACTATGTTAAGGTCATTTTTCAATTTGACGACTCTGTATGAAATAAAACAGGGATAAAAACACCCCTTGAAGAGTTTCTTGCCGGTTCTTCTCCAAGGTCTCCCGCTGTAGGGTTTGCAAACCGATATGGCGTAGCTTCTATGACGTTCACGAGTAGGTATTGTAAATAACAATCTAAATTGAATAAACAAATTTGAATTTGACTTATTAAACAGGATTCTCACTAATATAATATTCTAAGTCTAAAAAATCGCTTTTTACCGACAAAACGTAATTTTGTGGAGAATTATTAATATAAACATTTTGTGTAAAATTTTCAACTATTTTGTACGGAACCTTCTCCTATTTCTACGATACGTTCTTTGCCAGATACAAAGCTAGAACGCGATACCTTAATTATTTGTTTATAGGTTTTCTGAACTTTTCGTTTGGAATAACCACTTCTTTTTAGCCGTTTCCATTTATTTAGATCCATTTTTGAAAGAAAATTTAATAAAAGACAACTAATTCGACACAACAAAATCAAAATGTCCATACTGAGACTATAACAGCATTTGCAAGCCCATTATAAAACAATGTATTCTTGTACAGGACACCACAAATATAGTTTTGGATACTACCTAAGTATATTATATGAAACCTTTATAATCGTGTTAAGATTATAACAATATTGGTTTAATACCACTATAAAACTGCTCCATTTTACTTATAATTGCTCTGTAAATTGAATTTATAAACCCTTATAAAACCAAATAATAAATGCAAAAAGTTTCCAGTGTGTTTAGCTCTGTTTATCACTCTTATTGGCGTACTTAACTTATAGTAGTTCTATAATTCGTCTTGTTAGTAGTTATAAGTATAGCTTACCAGTTTATCTACTCTTGAGTGCATTTACACCCTCGCGATACTTTTATAAGTCACCCAAGCTTATATTGCACCCTTAATTTAGACCTATAAGGAATTATAAGTTAATCTATAGGATAAGATATACTATTAGGCCCAACTAACTCCATGCTTGCTATTATAGGCGTGGCAGCAAATACTAGAACCGTTAAGAGAACATTATAAGTGCTGGAAGCCTATAACATCTGCACGCTTGGATAATTTTGCTGCTTGGGTAGGAAGTAGGATTTTCTTTCTTACTTTCCCTAATTTTCAAGATTCCAAAATAAAGAGATACAAAACTAGTCCTAGCGGTACACCCCGAAGTTCAGTAAAAAGCTGCAAATGGTGAGCCAAATGCCCGGTACGCGCACGCAGTTCCAGAAATTTTCCGACACAACGGCCACGGTTCTCCACTCTTTAGTTAGGTACCTAACTAATTAAAATGTCCTTTAAATTTCCAGATTTTCTTTGTCGAAGTCGAGATAGAGGAAGATAATAATAGTACAGAAAACGCTACAGAAGAATCAGGAACCACCCATTGCTCAATCGTTTGTGAACATGAGGAGTACTTTCTGCGTCAAAACGCTACTCATATTTACAAAGGTTACATCACTGCCATAGATGATGTAGTTGTGTACCCTGATTATACTAACGTTAGTGACGCGTTTATGGATAAATTGTGGGCATCAAAAATCAATATGGAAGTGGATGGAGTTGTGTTGGAGAACAATTGGCCCTTGGATGAGTCTCTGAAGAATCACGCAGACGCTTACGCTCAGCTACCTTATTTCAGTGAGGTAAGTTTAAATGAATAGAATATGTAATAAGTTTATATGACTAATATAAACGGTGTCTCAAAAGTACGTATAGGATTTGAATTTCGCGCTATTTCCGTAATATTCAAGATGGCGGGTCGAAATTTGACATACTTCATCTTGACACATGTAAAATTAATCGTGGAGCGTTTCACAATAAAACAGCGCATAGAAGTTTTACAAATATTTTACGAAAATTGACGATCAATTACAAACACTCGTCGAAAGGTCGAAAAATCTCGTAATTTCAAGAAATGGTGATTTCAAATGGCCACCGAGATCTTGCCATTTGATGCCACTGGATTCTTTTCTTTGGGGTTACGTTCAAGATAAAGTCTACACCAACGATCCACAAAACATAGACAATATAGACAAAATATTCGCCGAGTTATTGGTGAAATAAGTAGCGAAATGTGTGAAATTAGCAGCGAAATGTGTGAAAGTGTCATGAAAAACTTGCACACAGCAAAAATGCCCGTGACGGCCATTTAGCAGATATTCTATTCAGATAAAATTGTACAAGAATAAAATAAAACTACGAAGAAATTCCAATCCATTCGCGTTTTATTGAGACAAATCATCCTATACCTACTTTTAGGACACCTGTTATAATATGCATTAGTGACTGCCCCACTTTTAGTCTTTGTGAATTTAATATTTATGCATTTAACTTTGGTGGTGATTTATAAATTCGAAAATGTTAGTTGACATTTCAATTTAAAATTCATAATTTGAAAGAAGTGACTGAAATTAGCGTTTATCATAGTTATTTGTGGGAACAAATATATTTGACCTATATTGCTATTAGAAGCATAATTTGAACATTCATTTCTCTCTTGGAGGGGATTTCTATTTATATTCTAGTTACCTAGTTTATTCAGACAGGCATTTTTATCTAGAAAAGTATCAAGAATATTGTATTTTATGAAAACGGCCATGTGGAATGACGTCTATCTGCTTTTATCAATAGTTAAAAATCAAATACTTATACCTACTTAAATCAGAGAAAATCGTTACCAGACGTACTACTCGTAACAAATTAGAAACCTTCGAACATAATTTTTACATATTTTATTATATTCACTATGACAAGAATCTAGATTTATGGACAATCAAAATTACTCATTTGTTGCCTGATAGGCTTACCTGAAATCTTAATAGTTCATGAAATTATTATTTTCCAGAATTTTGAAACCGCATTCAATGGTACGCCTCAGTGGAATGCTATTACACAAGATGGTCAACTATATTTTGAAGAACACAACTTGTACGGCAGTAACTTTATAAAGGCTTTTGAAAAGCTCACTAAGAACACTCCTACATGGTCTAGTAGCCACTGGCTGGAGACAGGGGTAGTGATCAACAGGCAGAACATAGAACCTTCTTGGACCAATCTGCAAATAGAACTGGTAGAAGCAGCCTTAGGAGGGATTTCTGGTCACTGGCTATGGGCCTCTCCAATCTGTGGTGATACGACGAACTTCGACATTGATAATAGCGCAAGCCTTTGCATCAAATGGTACATGGCTGCAACATACTTTCCTATGATCAAGATCCACTCAAAAGAAACGCCCAGAGATCCTTTAGCCTTCGTAGGCACTAACAGAGCTCTGATATTAACAGCCTTGCGAAATCGCCTAGCTCTTTCCCCATATTTCTACACTGTCCTTCAAGAAGGTCCGTTACTAAGGCCGATGTTTTATCAGTTTCCACAAAATGACGAGTTGAAAGAACTTCGCAGCCAGTTCGCCGTTGGAGACAGTCTTCTAATAGCTCCCAATCTTCAACCACGTCAAAGCCACGTGCATATAAGAGTTCCTCCAGGGACTTGGTACGAGTTCTGGAGTGGGTTGAAGATAGATGCTGGAGAAGGAGAGGTGGTTACTATGCTGACTACTGAAGCTGATTTCTTGACTTTCATTCAAGGAGGATCTATTGTTCCTATGCAGATGGTAAGTTTAGAGTACTTTTAAAAACAAAGCAACTTCTTTCTTTGTAGGGCGCTTACATGTTTATTGTCTTGACGACCAATTTGGCGCAGGGGTAGGATACCTGCCTTCTGCGCCAGAGACCTCGGGTTCGATTCCCGAACAAGACAAATATTTGTGTGCATGAACATGTCTTATTGGTCTTGATAGGTATATAAGTATATATATATATTTATCCGTTATCTAGTTTCAAAGTTAAACTTGAATAACTCGCTTAGTTTCTCGCAACAACGGTTTCACAGAATTTCTCTATTACCTACGTAAAATAAAATGATCTCGCTTTAGATGTAAGTATAAAAGTTAATTTAAAATATCCATTCCTGTGTAACCAACAAAATTAGGCAAGTTCTTTGAGCCAATATTGGGGCACATAACGGATATAACATAACTATTTGCATTGTTATTATTTTCACGAATAATAATTACTTACTTTGAAAACAATGGACCGTGCCGTAACCTTGAGTTGAGACGTTCCGAAGCAAGAATTTAATTTGGAAGCCCACATCATAGATCACGAAATTTGTTTTAAGCATCCCACTCATTTTTAACCGACTTCTAAATCAAAAAGGAGGAGGTTCTCTATTCGTCTGTATATGTTTTTTTTTTTTTTTTTTGTGTATGTCCACCGTTTACTCGAAGACGGCTGAACCGATTGAAATGGTTCAAACGTTATTACATCAGGTTGGTTTCCAAGTTGGTCCCATTTTTTGAAATTTTGAAATCGGTTCAGTAGTTTTCAGGAAATTTTGAAAATACTGTTGTTTTCGTTACCACTTTATGTGAATTTAATACGTATCTTTAGGCATAACTCCTTTGTTTATAACCGATTTAGATGATTCTTGTTTTGTTAAAAAGGGGATACCTCAAGGTATTTTAACCGACTTCAAAAAAGGAGGTTTTCAGTTTGATCACATACCTATTTACCAGAAAACACGTAAATTGCCTGCACGATGCACTAAAAAGAGTGAAATAAAAATTATTTTTATAAAAAAATAAAACCGCCTTCAAAAAAACTTCAAAGTACTTACGTTATTTATTTGGTGATGAATTATTTCTTACTTTTTTGATATGGTTTTTTTGAAGGCGGTTTATTTTTTTATAAAAATAATATTTTTACAAGCTTTTTATTAACTTGCCATGGTAGTTAGTTAGTGGGGGAAAAATCTTGCAAGCTTAATTTGACCCACTTCCCAGAGTCCGATGTGTAGGTATACAGGTTTGGTTTATATGACAATACAATATTTAAGTAGGTACAGTCAGCAAAAAAGCTTGTCATGAAAATGAAATCTTTACTAAAAACTTATTTACATTACAGTTACAGGGTATTTTAGTAATCGGGTTTTTTTTATTATACTTATAAATTAAGAAACCAACTGTTTAGAGTAAGAGTCAGCATCGCTGCACCAAGAAGCTCTCAAAATCTTATTTCAACAATTTATTTTGAGCTTTCTAAATCGGTCTATTTGATTTCAGGATGTCCGTCCTACCGCCGAAGCAACACGCAAAAACTCCGCGTTCACACTCATTGTTGCCACTGCGAACATGACTCAAGATACTACATACTCGAGAATAGCGGAAGGCAAGCACTACCTCACTCAGAATTTGACCGTAGCTTTCAGAATGAACGAAACTGAACTGACCATCAGCACTCTTGATAATGAAGATGCTGATTTTAGTGCTTTATGCGGGGAAGACGCTTTCTGGGCCAACGTTGTTAGTTCTATCAAGATCTACGGTCTCGAAGAAGAATACAACAACTACGATAATCATAGACAATTGACGACCGCAATAGATTTATGCGATTTGGAAAATGATAAAATCGTGTATAAGCTATACTGATCAAAGAAACTTCGAACTTTGCTCTTCTAGCATGAATACTACAACTTTTAAATTAGGTACTGATAGTGGGTAAAGTTGTATAAAGACTGCAGCTATATACGTCAGGTTGTATAAATTACATTCCGCAATGAAAACCTTTGATGTGATATGATTAAATGGTATGTAATAATATGCATATTAATCGAACGAAGATGAGAAGATATACATTAGCTTTCCTTCCTTGCCTTGACTAACAAGCTTTAAGGCTCATTTTCATTGGTCGATAGGGCCCGCACGCAGGGTGCTTAAGATTTCTGAATCGCATTAATTTTTCATATCATTGGCTGGATTTTAAATGTGGAAACATATACATACATACCTACTTGATACGTTTATTGTATTTTTAAAAATTGTCAATGTAAGTATATTTTTCTTATGGCCAAATAAAATATTACGCCCGTTGTGGTGATTCCCCGCAGGCGGCTTCCGTCCGCGTCATTGACTTATCAACACTTTCATAAGTTGTTTCCTCGCCTCCGGGGAGTGCCGCCCGTACGCTATAACGACCGAGTTATCGAACAATGAAAATGAGCCATTACTTATGAAGTATCTAACCTTATCGAAAAACATAGTGAAAAATTGTTCATTTGAATGTTGCCAGAATAAAATTCATATTAGTACGTCATTCTAACAGCCGAGTTTTTGTTATGGGAAACCACCCTGAAGAAAAGTCCGGTTTGTATGCATACAATGCAATGCACTCTCCTTGTAATGGATCTTGGTTGACTAATTAAGATTATAATAGTAGATTGTATTACAAAGGAGCAAAATAATATATTTACGGCGAGGGCGCTATTTTGAATCCAGAGCGCAGTGAAGGATTCTAGAGTAGAATCTCGAGCGCAGCGAGGGATTCTAAAGTAGAATCCTGAACGCAGCGAGGGATTCAATATACGCCGCCCGAGGCGAAAACAATTTTGCGGCCGAGTAATACACTCTGCTTTTCATCCCCCTCTATAAGAAAAGCAATAAAGACAACTCAAACTACCTACCTTTCTTTGGCGTTCGGATACAGCATAGCCCTAGTCGGGCAAGAAAAAAAATTCGAAGTTTTGAAATAAAAAAAAAATTGTAAAAAAAAATATATGACCATCGAATTCCTTATAAGTATCTCCGGGGTTACCGTAGAGGAGTTAAAATGTTTGTTAAATTTTAGCTACAGTGCCACAACCTTTTCTGTTCCGGTGACAGCGGCGCTACGTACGGTTTTCTTTTGTTTGTAACAATTTAACCGGCCCTGACTTCCAAGAACTTCAGCCG
Source organism: Crambus lathoniellus (assembly GCA_949710035.1). Classification (NCBI taxonomy): domain Eukaryota; kingdom Metazoa; phylum Arthropoda; class Insecta; order Lepidoptera; family Crambidae; genus Crambus; species Crambus lathoniellus. The sequence continues at coordinate 9,810,637 of OX453309.1, read as the reverse complement.
CTAGCAGCGCTATGGTTGGACATCAACTTGACAGCAAAATGACATAAAAAAACACGCTAGTTTCACATTTTGGCCACCGGCACAGCAAAGTTTGTGGCACTGTACGACTCACCGTTTACGAGATATTCTCAATTTTATAAAATTCCTTTTTTGAAAATTTCCCGTTCCCGAAAAAAGTCCCGGCCCCATACAAAATCAGTTGTTTTTTTTTTAAGTACTGCACACCCTTTGCTACACTCCAACCAATGCGTCTTAAATTATGTTCTAAATTCAAATCTCATCGTTTTGGACCCTGTTATGAAGCTGTTCAAAATTCAAATCTCATTTTTACCCTCTTGTCATAACAGGTAATAAATGAATCGTTTTGGGCCCTGTTATTAGATAAACAATCATCGCTTTTCGAATCGATGGGATGAAAATATGTTAAAAATGAGATTTGAATTTTGAACAGCTTCATAACAGGGTCCAAAACGATGAGATTTGAATTTAGAACATAATTAAAGAAGCATTGGTTGGAGTGTAGCAAATGGTGTGCACTTGCAGTACTTAAAAAAAATTCAACTGATTTTGTATGGTGCTGGGACTTTTTTCGGGACAGCGAAATTTTCAAAAAAGGAATTTTATAAAATTGAGAATATCTCGTAAACGGTGAGTCGTAGCTAAAATCTAACAAAATTTTCAACTCCCGTACGGTACCCCCGGAGATACTTATGAGGAATCCGATGGACATATACGTTTTTGTTTAATTTTTTTTTATTGAAAAATGGAAAATGAAGTACCTATTTAGAAAAAACCGACCTGTCTCACAACCAGCTACGATGGGATGGGTTTTTTTTTTATTTCAAAACTTAAAAAATTTTTTCTTGCCCGACTAGCGCTATAGGTAATGTATCCGAACGCCAAAGAAAGGTAGGTAGTAATTTGAGTGTCTTTATTGCTTTTCTTATAGAGGGGGATGAAAAGCAGAGTGTATAATTACTCGGCCGCAAAATTATTTTTACCTCGGGCGGCGTATATTATTTTGCTCCCTTGTAATACAATCTATTATTTATGCATTAACAATGCAATTTGTAAGTTAGTAGGTACTTATAGGAAAAAATCGGGTACGAATTCGAATCCCGCCTGAAAGCTACTTGCGGGGCTGGTGGTTTTTTACGGTCACAATTTTTTCTATGTTGACTAATTAACTCGCTAAGGCAGGGTGTTTTTGAAGTCATTGGCATCCATTCGGCCTATTAATATACTTACTCATATCATATGAAGCTATGTTTCCACGTGAAAAGCGGCGTCAGCCGGCGTCAGCGCGAGCGCAGGGACGACGCGGGCAAAGCGGGTGTTACATTAGGGAATAAGTCAAGTTATAATATTGACATTTTTGAGTGAATTGCCATATGATAATATTTTATTAGTTATCAAATACAAACTTTGATATTTTCGACAGATTTTTACAGCATTTGGCTGTGATAAAATCAATAAGATGTTAAATGCTTAACTAAACGTTCCTTCTTAAGAACAGGAAGTGGAATTCAAACTGATACTGTTACTAATTATTGTTATTTTTGAAGAATTTATCTTATCATTATTGTTTGTTATTAATAAAATAATATGTAAGCTATTTTCGAGTGGTTTTCAAATCATTTGGCTATGATAAATATTTAAAGGTTGATAAATGTTAAGAATATTTATGTCGGACTGTAACATTACTTGTTTCCAAACTAGATGAGAATTTAGAACTGATATTTCTTACAATTTACGATGTGTTTCTTGATAATAGATAGTGGTGAATCATTCTCATAAGTTTCAAAAGGTTTTAAAAACGGTTTAATAAAAGTATCATCCTTGTTAATGTTTTTTAAGGAATTGTCAATAAAGATATAAAAGCTAGCTTGGCGGTAAAACGAACAGTCTTGTGGTTCGAGTCGTCAGCAGCACTGTTGAGTTAAGTATACCCCCCTGTAATTTTATATTTCTCTGTTACTGTTTTTCTTTGCTATCCAATGCCAATGTATTGTCTGGTAGATGTTGCGGAAGTTATTCTTTTGTTAAAGGGATATACTTGTTTATTACTTGATAATATTAAATTAATGTTGTCCTTAGTGGTTTTGTATAAATGATGTGAGTACGGAAATAATATGAAGTAACAGTTTATAGCAAATGCTTGATGTTATTCCTAAATGTTGTTTAATCTTTTATCATGAAAAGTAATGTGGTTGTAAATGTTAATTACGATAAAATGTGTTGTTTGTCCAAAAACGACATAATTATTTTGTAAATGTCGTTGTTTCTGATAACGCTGGTGAGTTTTTTTCGCCCGTTTTTCTTATCAGCTAAAAGATGTCCTTAACGGGTGGTAGGTAAAAAATTGAGGACGAATCAAAATAATAAAATGCTTTTAATTTTTTATTTGTGTTTTACTTGATTCTGGCCTTATTGAAATATAAGCTTTATGGTTTTATTCCTAGTTAATTGAACAGTTTACAGCTTTTATCAGAATAGTCATATTTCCATACTTTCTCCTTAAAATCTAACATCAGAAGTGCTAACTAAGCCCACGACCAATTTATAATATATTTTTTATGTTCTATGGATGGATGCTGCTGATCTGGCTAATCTACTACGCTTCGAACTACGGGACATCCATCGTGACAAGGTGGCGCTGCAATGCTGCCACCTCAAATTACGGGTCATCCATCGTGTCAAGGTGACGATGTCGTTCTTCTGTCCAACCCGGTGACTGGACTGGTTCCTGGTGCAAGATTATCGAAACTTGGCCAAGGAATTTGGAGCAGCATTTCGTTGGTCAGTAAAGCCAGTAAAGCCCTTTGGGGATCTGTATTTATTTAAAACTTCGGTACGAATTGAGGGTATCATTAGAAAAAAGTGTCATTCTTTGATTAACTACTAGCCTTAGTAGGTACTATAAACCTATAAATACTATGAAAGATTTCCACTGTGAAAGTCTATAAAAGATTTTACCATGATTTAAGTCATTAACAATAATAAAGATAAATACATCTTCATTAATAAAGATTTAACTGTTATTAAGTGACAGTAAGATTTTATTCTGACAAACTTGGCCGATAGAATAGTATGTAATGTACCAATTAAAAATTGATTATTATTATTATTTTTGCGTTTCTCACTTATAAAATACATAGTATGTTCCGCTTTTGTGGGACTGTGCGTTAAAGGGTTTTTTAAATAATCAAAGTTTTTATGGATTTACTTAATTCGTTAGTGGGTGAAAAATTTATTGTTTCTTCGGGGGCATCCATAACCATTCTTACAATTGTGGCGGTTTTTTGCAATTTTATGTACGTGGATGGTGCGAGACCATGTAGGAGGTAGTTTAATATTGACTGAATGTTTTGGTACGTCCGTTGTTGACAGTTTAGTAATTCGTCAGAGTAATTGAAACTATGGATACATTCTCCTGTCTCTGGGTCAGTGTATTTGTGGACTTTTTATGCGATAGCTTTTGTGATATTGTGTACCTATATTTGGTACTGCGATATCGATTAACCATGTGTTTTTGTTTGGATTATCCTATAAAATAATGCCTGGTCTATTGTAATGTGAATGATACATATTATGTAGGTACGTACAGGTATGTAATGACACCTCACCTCAGCCATAGTAAAGTTTAAGTGTGTTGTTGTGTGTGATTGTTTTGATACTCAATCACGGTTAAACAGCTGAACAAATATGGATGACATTGGACAGAGATATAAATTATGCTCTAGAATAGCAAAAGACTTTTTACCTCTAGAAAATATACCTTTGCCACGGGAAAACATCGTCTAGCTCACACGGGCAGAGCTGCGAGCGAAAAGCTTGTACGAGATAGTTTTACCCGCTTTAGATTCAGAAAGGCTAAGTTCGTTTAAGAAATAAAATTATCTTTGCAGTGCCTAGAATGTATTCAGTTTTATAATCATCAATCTGTCGCTTAAAATCGATAAAAAGCTAACTGAGATTTTGTTTTCTCATTCTATTTGTGTCATAAATGTCATAATCATAATTCTTTCTTCAATAAGCTGTTTTTCAGAATCGATATTCTTTATTTACATAATGTATCAATATCTTAAGCTACAAATTAAAGACTTCTTAGTATATCAAACCACGTATTAACGAGAATTATTAGTACCTACAAAAACATGTGTATTGAATTAGATTTTGCTACAATTGAGTATCAAGAATCTATTTTTCATGATATTTATTGGATATATGTATGGATTATATTTAATACAACTGGAGCTGAATTCCAAACCGGTAGCACAAGCTATGGAATATATTGCTATTCTAAAAAAAATATAAAACTGGCTAGGTACTGGCTACCTAATACCTTCCTAACATTTTAGCTATAATCAAGAAGATTTTGGAAAACTTATACAGATTTATCTCTTCGAATAAGTGTGTTGGTATAGTTCTATATAACTTACTTACTTTTAAAATTTCGATTTTAATATTTTTCGATAGTCAATCTGTGTTACTGGGAGTAAATACCATTTTGATTAATTAATCGAAAGACTTTATCTACTCGGACTCCTCGTCCGAATGTTATCCATATTTTAGGTTAAAAAGAACAGTAGTTGAATTAGATTATGTTGCAATGGTTCTTTCAAGTTAGGTAGTAGTAGTAGGACCTAGTAGTCGCCAAAACTATTTTCAGTCTTGTCTTGACCCTTGATTGATAAATCGAGTGATGCGAAATACAATTTTTTTTTACCACTGCAATTTGAGAAACGTTTTGCTTCATTACTCTTTACTACTATCAGTCTAATGTTAGTCATTATCATAAATACTAAGGTCTTTTTATGAAAAAAAAAACAGCCACATGGGAAAGTAATAGGTATATTAGGTTCACAAATCCGGAAAAAATATTTTTCCTACACTTTTTATTTATCTAAGTAATGGCAAATTAGTTCAGTTTTATGAGTTTGAACAGCAGATGATATCGCACATTTCTTTAAGATGCTAAACATCACTTTATTTTAATGGACACTAGAATAAGAGTTATTTAGAATCGGATACATTTACTACCTTTTATATATTGAAATCTCTTACCGTTTTAACGACACAGAAAGTAATTTCAGTTAATGATTAAGATATTTATTCGTTTGGTTCTTCCTTGCTTGCCATTAGAGGAAAATTCGCATTTTTCATCACTACATAGTATAAAACAAAGTCGCTTTCTCTGTCCCTATGCCCCTTTGTATGCTTAAATCTTTGAAACTACGCAACGGATTTTGATGCGTTTTTTTTAATAGATAGAGTATTTCAAGAGGAAGCTTTATATGTACTTTTTATCCCGATATTCCCACGGGAACGGGAACCACGCGGGTGAAACCGCGGGCGGCCGCTAGTTTCAAATAAAATCGGTTTTTTATATTTACAGAAATATTGGTAATATATATGATTACCTCAAATATGTATCAAAATATGTAGGAATCTTATAGTCGAATAGTGATATGTAGTTCCAGTGTCAAATGTAAGATATACAGCAATATCAGTATGGCCAAGCGGATTGTGAAAATATTGAAATTGGTAACCATAACCATACAAAAGTTTACTTGGTTTTTTTTCTCTCATACTAGAATTCGAGAAATTTTTCAGAATTGATAGATTTAATTCAAAACGTCGATTTACAGGCAGACGGGAACTACGAATATTTCAAGTTGACAATTGTATTATTAAGAAAGTTTCGATAAATTTAGAAGTAAATAGAATTCAGGTAAAATAATAAAAAAAAAAAAAAAAACAAATTGTTGCTTACGGCTGAAAGATTTGGACGAAATTTTGCATAAAGAATACCAAAGAGTTATAGAATATAGGGTTTTTATCTCGATATTGGAACCACTTGAGTAATTAATCGTAAGCGCAGTGTAGTTTGACAGAAAACGTTTTATGGTGTTGCTAGCCAAGATCGTTTGTTTAATTGTTATGGAAAATTTAAACTAAAATCTTGTATGAAACTACGTTTTTTTTTCAAATGACCGTTTACCTTAGGGGAGTTTTTGAAAGCACTGCTGCCAAACATATTTGAGTCACACATAAGAAGAGGAAACAACTATGTATATTTGGTATTTGACATTAAATTTAATCGTAATTTTAAAAATGATGCTAGTGGGCCATTTGTCTAATTTGAGACACTTGACCATGACCACTGTCACGATGATTTTATTGAACAAGTGATTATTAAGTTGACTACCCAGGTGTGGCAGTTGACTTGTTGACTATATGTGATTATTGAGACTATTGCCCAGGGGTGGCAGTAGGTATGTTGACTAAGATTGTATTTGATTTGTTGTTTTTGAGTGATGTTGAAATGAAATGAGATGAGAAAAAAAATGAGATAAAATGATGATGAGATAAAACGCTGTTGGCCATGAGCGGTCGCTTACCTGGCTTCACGTGCAGCGGGTGATGGGGTTTGACGCCAACGAAGCTCTTGACCAGTGTAGTGAAAATCTTATTTATGTATTTATTACAACCAAAATATATCGCTGTTATCAAAAAAATACATCAACTATTATGTGTGTATATTTTATTTATTTATTACCTAACGCTTTATTATTACACCACGATAACACAAAACATCACATAGGTACTTAAAAATAAATTTCAAAACTAGTGTTACAAAGGCGGTCTTATCGCTCAGAGCGCTCTCTTCCAGACAACTTACTGTATGAAGAAATTGACAGGAAAAAAAGCGGGGTGTAAAGAGGAATGATCGATACGAAGATAATAAACATAAGTCATACAAAACATACAAGAAATATACTTATAATACATACTTACTTAGTTAAATTTTTACCTTTTTGCTTTCACAATACATACTTACAACATACTTTCTTACCCAAAATACATAAATTATACATACACAATATAAAATGATATCATTGGATTACTAAGAAAAAAATTAATACATATACTTACATATTACATAAATGATACCTACACAATATAAAATTATATACTTAAATGAAAAGTATAGTATAGTAAACTACATGTATTACTTTGTATTTTATCACCAAATGACATGGAAACAAGGCACTCTATGACTTTTTTATCGTTTTGAGGTCTATATCTTGTATACTTACAATGGGTAGCAGTAATTATTTCTTGAAAATATAACATATACAGATTTAGTTTGGTTACTGTTTTATTAGGTACCTATATGTATAGATTACAACCAAATGCAATATATATGTATATATGAAACAGATCACTTATAAAATATCTGGTGTAAAAAGTAAGATAAAATTAATGGTATTGAGTGGGAACTTCGGGGACGAAGTTCGGTCAGTATGGCCGTGTTACATTAGGGAATAAGTCAAGTTATAATATTGACATTTTTGAGTGAATTGCCATATGATAATATTTTATTAGTTATCAAATACAAACTTTGATATTTTCGACAGATTTTTACAGCATTTGGCTGTGATAAAATCAATAAGATGTTAAATGCTTAACTAAACGTTCCTTCTTAAGAACAGGAAGTGGAATTCAAACTGATACTGTTACTAATTATTGTTATTTTTGAAGAATTTATCTTATCATTATTGTTTGTTATTAATAAAATAATATGTAAGCTATTTTCGAGTGGTTTTCAAATCATTTGGCTATGATAAATATTTAAAGGTTGATAAATGTTAAGAATATTTATGTCGGACTGTAACATTACTTGTTTCCAAACTAGATGAGAATTTAGAACTGATATTTCTTACAATTTACGATGTGTTTCTTGATAATAGATAGTGGTGAATCATTCTCATAAGTTTCAAAAGGTTTTAAAAACGGTTTAATAAAAGTATCATCCTTGTTAATGTTTTTTAAGGAATTGTCAATAAAGATATAAAAGCTAGCTTGGCGGTAAAACGAACAGTCTTGTGGTTCGAGTCGTCAGCAGCACTGTTGAGTTAAGTATACCCCCCTGTAATTTTATATTTCTCTGTTACTGTTTTTCTTTGCTATCCAATGCCAATGTATTGTCTGGTAGATGTTGCGGAAGTTATTCTTTTGTTAAAGGGATATACTTGTTTATTACTTGATAATATTAAATTAATGTTGTCCTTAGTGGTTTTGTATAAATGATGTGAGTACGGAAATAATATGAAGTAACAGTTTATAGCAAATGCTTGATGTTATTCCTAAATGTTGTTTAATCTTTTATCATGAAAAGTAATGTGGTTGTAAATGTTAATTACGATAAAATGTGTTGTTTGTCCAAAAACGACATAATTATTTTGTAAATGTCGTTGTTTCTGATAACGCTGGTGAGTTTTTTTCGCCCGTTTTTCTTATCAGCTAAAAGATGTCCTTAACGGGTGGTAGGTAAAAAATTGAGGACGAATCAAAATAATAAAATGCTTTTAATTTTTTATTTGTGTTTTACTTGATTCTGGCCTTATTGAAATATAAGCTTTATGGTTTTATTCCTAGTTAATTGAACAGTTTACAGCTTTTATCAGAATAGTCATATTTCCATACTTTCTCCTTAAAATCTAACACGGGCATGAAGCATGCATGGGTGGGGTGACATTGTTTGTTTTGGTGAATTCCGTTTTTTATTTATTTGAAAGCTGACTTGATCGAGATGGTTCTTTAGCCATAGTTTGTGAAGTTGTTCAAACGTTTCAAGTTCATTAGCTCTTTTAGTTAGCTGAAGTAGGGATTTGAAACGCATAATGGGTATTTAAGTAGGTACTTACAAACATTTGTGTGTAATTTAAAAAGGATGAAATAATAATAAAATTTTAAAAACCCCGAAACAAAAAAAACTCAATAAAGTAAAAAAAAAAATTCTCTCTCGGTCGGGGGACCACAAAAAGAGAAGTAAGTACTAAAAGGGTTTCTAAATTATATGTTGGGGATCCCCCGACCGAGAGATAAATTTTATTTTTTATTATTTTTCTGTTTCGGGGGTTATTTAAATTTTGTATTAATTTATTGTACGTTCAGTTCACGGTGTTTTTTACCTCTAAATACGTTGAAGTCGTATTTGGGTCAAAGCATAATCGATTCACTTTTCCAATAATGCGATTCCAGTTACATTGCGAGATTTTAATTACGTACAGTCGACTACATCAATCTTCGATCATATCGAAGACATCAATACATAATTATGTATACTCATGTACATATACGGTATAACTTTTTCCACATTACGCTATTTAATGATTTTAAGCACATAGACTAAGTTTTCAATAAGACGAGGTTCTATGCCGTAGGGTAAATACGCTAAACGTCGGCCCCCTTACGGATTTTCTCACTTTGGATCGCTCTGGCTCCATCAGTTTGGAACTAAAGATAGATTGTGATGCGTTTTGAGACAGGTTGATAAATCTATTTTATGTTTCTAAGCATAAGGTTGACTTCTCTACTATAAGAAAAAAGTATTAAGGTACTAAAGCGTCGAGAACGAAAAACCCTAAAGTCGGCCGTTTACTGCCTATAGTCGGTCGCGTTTTTCCCAAATGTCGGCCGGGTATAGGGTGTTTCAAATTAAGGCAATGAAAAATATTAACATGATTAATTTTTTTAAGTAAGTATACTTACATATTTTGTTTTTGTTGTTTTTTACACTTTAACAATGTTAGTATAATTAAATTAGGTACCTATAGTTAAATAACAAAGTTAAACATCACAATAAAATTAAATAAAAGTAAATAACTAAGTAAGTACTTATGTCATAAAAATTTGAATTTAAAACAGAATTTAATAATCAAAGAGGTTAAAAAAATACTAAGGTATATCAACAGTGATTGTTAGTTAAACTTTCACGACACCGTTATCGTATTTAAGAATGATAAAATAACTATGACGTCTTCCTAATAGTATTTAAGAATGATAAAATAAGTCAGATAAAATAAAAATAAAGGTTTATAGTTTTTTTATGCTGTGGTAAACACAAAAGTAATCCTCCTGTATAGTGGCGGTCGAATTTGAGGATGGCCGACATTATGACCTTTAATATTTCTAAAGTCGGCCCCAGTTTAGTGTACTTTATATCTCGTGATTAAACTAATATCACCCCGGCCGGTATTTGGCTATTAAACGTAAAATGGATTTATTTACCTTAAGGCTTTGCGAATTCTCCTATTCAGGCAATGTGATTAGTAGAATTTTAATTTATAAAACAGACTGCATTTACTTTAAGTCGGCCCCGGCCGAGTATAGGGTTTTAAGTCAAAACTGATATTCTAATGGCGGCCCCCTATTTTTCTCATAATCCAATTATACAAAACGTTAAAAAACTATCTTAAAATATAGTAAAATTTACTTATTAGTGATATCAAAGCTTAAAGCAAAAAAAAGAAACGCCTTATAGGTGTAATATCAATCCCCGATGCGTGGGTATTCACAGCAAGTTAGCTACTTTCACAATGAACCTAGCGCTTCAACGACGGGATCGCTCCTGACGCTCAGTGTGCGAAGAGCGAGAGACGTAATCGGATAGTAACCGTTTATACGTATAGAGTATGAACTAAGGTTGCAATTCGAGTGGAAAAATTTCCATTTAAGTACCTTTTGAATGAACGCAATTTGAAAATGTGCAGACGGCCGAGGTTTGGGGGGGGGCCGACGTTTGGCGTAATCACTGCCCTTCAATGAGTTGTTAGATAAGGTAAGGCACCTAATAAGTATTATAGGTAACGATTCAAATTACAAATCAATAAAGATACCTACCTAGACACCGATATTAATGAACTGAACCTGCCTAAAAATTTATATAATACTCAAAACAATACAAATAATTTTATTCAGTCTCATAATATGGACATTACAAAAACAATAATTACATAAAAGTTGTACAGTGAAACCAAAACGGTAGGTACCTGAAGGAGTAACTATTTTGTAATCTGTGCCTGAAGTAGGTACCTACCGTACCTACCTAAAATTCATATTTTTCTCATAGTAAGTATTCATCTTGCATTACTATGCAAAATGAATAGGTAAGTAGGTACTTACTATGAGAAAAATATGAATTTAGGTATCAATCAACCTGCCCTCACCTATAACACCCATGCCCATGTTACACCCATGTTCAATGTCCCTTATTTCACTTCCTCGGTGTACCTATTTACGATTAAATATTGCTTATCCCTTTACTTACACCCGAAATTAACCAATCCGATTGATAGTGGATTTATTCGAGAGAACGCCAAAAACTTTTTTGAATATTGGAACAAGTTAGAACTCGTCAGTCATCGAAAGGACGTGGCAAGGAGGGCTGCGGTTATTGGCAACAGTATGTCCCCGCTCGAGTAAGTAAGATAAGTACTCAACTATCATTTTTACAGTAGCCTAGTGCGACAACGGCTTTTAGACTGTTTTCGGCCTATTGTGTAGGTAATAATGTAACGCTTTAGCATGTAACATAACAATGATGTCCTTGAGATTTCGAATTCCAGCTTATTGCCAGGAGTAATCATCTGTTGATTAGTACTACTAATTTAGTAGGTACTTGATTATGTAGTAAATTATATTAATCCTTGTCTAGTTTACTATAGAGTAGAACCATACGTAATAGGTATATGGTTAGGCAATGAAATGAATGATGTAATGCGAATCAGACAACATAAGCTGTTTGTGTCTTGATTAGACTGATAACAAGCTATATATTCTTACGCTATAGGGAATAGTGGTTGCCGATAGTTCAACTCGACCCCCGACTTGAACTTAGATAAATCTGTATTCAAGTAAACAACCGCATTCATACCCGGCATCTGAACTGAGAAGCAAGTAGCCTGGATAAAATAACGAAAATAAACTAATGATAAACGAAAATCAAGAAGAACCTAAAGAAACTACTCAGAAGAAAAGTTTTAACAACCCCGGTGCCAGAATGCCTAACATCAAAGTGTTCACTGGAAGCTCTCATCCAGAAATCGCCAAAAAAATCGTCGCGAGACTAGGAATTGACCTTGGAAGAGCTACGACGAAGACTTTTAGCAATAAAGAAACTAATGTAGAAATCGGTGAGTCTGTTAGAGGTGAAGATGTTTACATCGTCCAAAGCGGCTGCGGGGACATCAACGACAACTTAATGGAACTGTTTATCATGATCAACGCTTGTAAGATTGCTGCAGCATCGCGCGTGACAGCTGTGATACCCTGCTTCCCATACTCCAGGCAAGACAAGAAGGAGAAAAGCCGAGCACCAATCGCAGCTAAACTTTTGGCAAATCTCATATCAGTTGCTGGGGCAGACCACGTCATCACAATTGATTTGCACGCTTCTCAAATTCAAGGTTTCTTCAACATCCCAGTCGACAACCTATATGCAGAACCAGCAATCACAAAGTGGATTATGGAAAACATTCCGGAATGGAAGAGCAGCGTTATGGTTTCGCCTGATGCTGGAGGAGCGAAAAGGATGACTGCTATTGCTGATAGACTAGACATTGACTTTGCAATCATCCATAAAGAAAGGCAAAGAGCCAACGAAGGTGATTCAACTGTACTCGTCGGTGATGTAAGAAACAGAATCGCCATCATGGTTGACGATCTTGCTGACACTTGTGACACTATCGTGAAAGGAGCAGAGAAGTTACGTGAATCTGGTGCCAGTAAAATTTACGCTTTTCTAACACATGGAATATTTGCCGGCAATGCTATTGACAAGATAAATAACTCGTGTTTGGAAGCAATAGTGGTAACGAATACCATACCCCAGGAGAAACATATGAAAATGTGTCCTAAACTACAAACCATTGACGTGTCAGTGATGCTAGCTGAAGCTATTAGGCGCACGCATTACGCAGAATCTGTTTCCTATTTGTTTACCAATGTGCCGTATTAAAAGCCTCTTACATATTGTTTTACTTATTGCAGATCATAATATCTATTACTTAAGTACATAAGTATACCTACATCTGTAACGTTCTATCGATTTCTTTACCTACGCAATACAATAAGCAATCATCTTACTTAAATATACAATTAATACGGTCCAATTAACATACAATTTATTCTTACTTTTTGACCAACCCCGTTATCGTATTTGAACTTTATGAGAAGTTTTTAACCGCCTGTGATCTAGTGGTACCTACACTCCACCGGTATCAGAACCAGAGATCCCGGGTTCGATTCCCAGTGGGGATTCAATATTGTAGGTATTCGATTTGGTTGGTGGTAGAACTTGTTTAAAGTCCGCCTGGTTAGCTACCACCATGTTATCTAACCGTACCCGCACTCGATAGCCGCAAACGCCACTTGAAACTAGAAGAAGAAACAAGTGACGACTACCGGGGCGTCGGCGTTCATACATACATATAAAATGTATGAAAACCTGAAAGCTACTGGGAAGAGGTCGGTGGCGGCGTTTTTCAGTGGCCCGTGTGTGGCCATAACAATAATGTTTTCAGCATTATTGTGTGTTCTAGCAGTTGAGTTGGAGATAAGTAGCCCAGTAGGTAACCTCAGTGATTGAGGATTCCGGGAGTAGAGCGCTTCCACCTTCAGTCTTATCACCACTTAACAAGTGTTTAGTTAAGTAAGTTGTTTAGTCTGATAAAACCTTTTCCTTTCAAGCTGTCTTTGAAACATAAACTCCACTTATTGAAGTAAAAGAATGTACCTACTATTATTTATATTCTGTGCTTTTAGTAAACAATCTTGATATTAATTATGTCTATTTATATTATCTATTATGTCTATTATCTTTACTTTATCTACATAATATACACCACTAAATTTTAATTAGCATAAATATTTTAGGGGGTGTTAGTGCCCATCAATATGAACAACTTTCACTAAGGGGCCAACCATGGAATCGCGAGTAAAAAATCAGCTGTTCCATACATTTCAGTCGACTCGATGTTGTATTTTTGTATGGAACAGCTGATTTTTTTTCGCGATTCCGTGGTTGGCCCCATAGTGAAAGTTGTTCATATTGATGGGCACTAACATCCCCTAAAATATTTATGCTAATTAAAATTTAGTGGTGTATAATACTTCGTACTTTTTCTAAGAAATGCATTAAGCCAACTATTGTTTGAAAAACGAATTTCCAAGATGTTTGACTATTAGTTACTTTTTTAACCATTGGTTGAGTTAAATCTACGGATTAATTATAAAAAAATAAAACCGCCTTCAAAAAAACCACATCAAAAAAGTAAGAAATAATTCCTTACCAAATAAATAACGTAAGTACTTTGAAGTCGGGCGTGAAACATGTACAATTTTTTGTTGTTTTTGTTAAAAACCCGCCCGACTTCAAGGTACTTACGTTATTTATTTGGTAAGGAATTATTTCTTACTTTTTTGATGTGGTTTTTTTGAAGGCGGCTTTATTTTTTTATAAAAATAATTTTTATTTCACTCTTTTTAGTGCATCGTGCAGGCAATTTACGTGTTTTCTGGTAAATAGGTATGTGATCAAACTCAAAACCTCCTTTTTCGAAGTCGGTTAAAATACCTTGAGGTATCCCCTTTTTACCAAAACAAGAATCATCTAAATCAGTTTATAAACAAAGGAGTTATGCCTAAAGATACGTATTAAATTCACATAAAGTGGTAACGAAAACGACAGTATTTTCAAGATTTCCTGAAAACTACTGAACCGATTTCAAAATTTCAAAAAATGGGACCAACTTGGAAACCAACCTGATGTAATAACGTTTGAACCATTTCAATCGGTTCAGCCGTCTTCGAGTAATCGGTGGACATACACAAAAAAAAAAAAAAAAAAAAAGAGAAAAAACATACATACAGACGAATAGAGAACCTCCTCCTTTTTTATTTAGAAGTCGGTTAAAAAACTGGCCCTTAGTGGAATGCCTGAAGTATTCATTCACTCACTTCAATAATTTTAGCAACAAAATTCGAACTAGTCAAAAGTTTGTATCCACACCTCAGAATATATAAAATAGTACTAAACTTATACAAAAACATACAAAATCTCATTATTACTGATCATTGAGTTATAATGTACTGATTGCTAAGATTTTTTAATTAAGATGCGCCATCTACCGTAATGCGTGAACACTAAAATAGAGGAACGCCATAATCCATATCACTACCTACTTGTCTTATCACAAAAGCATCGTTTGTTAATGATGTAAGCAAATATAGCATGATGTCACTACACGCTACATAGACCAATGATAATTCCTATACTACAGGTACCTATCAGAATAAATTAATATTGATAACAATAAGTGCTGCGAGTGAAAGTTAGTGATTTGTAATTGTTTTCGTCAAAGTGAACGTCCCAAATAAATACCTACAGTTCAAATCAAGTCCAATAATAATGTTGTTCAACTACATACACCAATACTTTATTTTATTACAGAAAAAGATATACCTAGGTTAAGTTGTTAAATATTCCGTAACTAGAATAAAGGACCTTCCGAAGACTGAAGTAAGAAACAAAAAATATTTACAGCTGTAAGATCAAAGTTCAAGTTAGTACAATCCTAGTAGCAGTTAGGTATATACGAGTTCAGTGGGCACAAATTCAGTTTAACAAATTGTCAACTTTTGTTTACGGAAAATTAACATGAAAACTATATTGTATCAAACCGAGGCTAGTCCACCCGGGAGGGCAGTCAGAATGATGCTTTATGTACTGGGTTTAGAGGTTGAAATGCGAGATTTTAATCCACTGACAAAAGAGAAAAATTCACCAGAGATGAGAAAGGTAAGCAAGACTTTAAATTCCGAATTTTGATGTTCTTCTGTTTCTTACATATTACGAAAACTTGTAAGAACATAATGCAGTAAGGTTACACACCTAAACGTATTTAATTTTGCTTATGTACCTATATTAAGTAGCTTTAGGTGTTTTCACTTAGATAATAGGTAAGTAACTAAAAGTAGCCAAATTTTTACCTTTTGACACAGATAATATAATACTATACTAGTACAGATGCCTCATCCCATACAAGAAATGTGACCGTTCCTAGCGGGCAAAAACTTGCGGGCAGTTTAGTTTCCTCTTTTATTTCGCTAGAGGTCGCTATTGAAGGGAGCTGTGCTTTGTAAACCGAGCCCGTTTTTCGCTTCCCGTCAACAGATAGCGTTAGTCATGTAACGAACTGTTTTAAGCCCCTGGACAAAAGGTGGCGCTAGTAACCGCGTATATATGCGAATTCAAACTTTAAAAATAGTATACGTAAGACTTATTTTTTATTGAGTGCTACTTTACTGGGTTGCGTAGCGTACATGAACATGAACACGCACGCGTTGCATTGCAATGCAACTTGCCGATGCGATGATTAGTTGATAAGGTAGGTACAGTCGAACCAATTGAATATGTCATGACCCATTTTACTAATGATTTGTTTGCAAGCGTCAAAGCTATAAAAGTCAGTGTCAATGTCAACAAGTTTAAATCGCAACCTTACAGAATTTTAAAATCTGTTAGGCTGGTTACACAGCTCTTTCACACACCGGATTCGGTAGATTAAGTACCACTAGTCGGGCCGTACGGACCGACCCGCGTTGCTGTGATGTGAAACGATGTTCTAGCGCCTCCCGTTTCTCCGTTCCGGGCTCCCGTGTGCGGGCGGGTGCGAGCGGTTTATGGTGGGTCACGCCACGAACCAATCACGATTCACGATTCAAGTAGTTTGACTGTTGTACCCTACCTACCCAATATAACTTTGCCCGAACAAGCTTTTTATAGTTTTTAATTAAAGTACAGTAACGCAGTTACAGTCGAACTAATCGATTAGTTTACCCACCGAAAGTTCATTTTTTAAAACAGATAATTATTGAAACTCAAACTTATTGACATTGACATTTAATTTACCTTTATAGTTTTGCGTTTTCAAACAAATTAGCAAAATGGGTTGCGATTCAATTGGTTCGACCGTACATAAGAAGAAAATAATACCTATTTTAATAAACATTGAAAATGAAGTACTTATCAGAAAAAACAATGACTCCGTAGCTCAGTGGTTAGAGCATTCGCCCGGACAGTGAAAGGTCGTGGATTCGAGTCTCATCGGAGATAGTTGAGAGACGAGTCGATTTTAGTAGGTACCTACCTACCTAAGTAAGTAGGTAGGTACTTTTTTTCAAGGTATAGTAAATAAAGTAGGTAGGTAGTTTGTTTGCGATTATCTTGCGTTTGGCTGAACCGATTTTGATGCGGTTTTCAGGAAAGTATTTGTTACATTTACGAGAAGGTTTTAGTATTTTAACCGACTTCAAAAAAGGAGGTTCTCAGTTTGACCAGCATGTATGAATGTTTGTCCGTGAGATGCGGTTTTCAGAAAACTACCTATTTAATACATTTACGAGAAGGTTTTAGTATTTTAACCGACTTCAAAAAAGGAGGTTCTCAGTTTGACCCGTATGTAAGTAGGTATGTATGTTTATCCGCGAGATGCGGTTTTCAGAAAACTACCTATTTAATACATTTACGAGAAGGTTTTAGTATTTTAACCGACTTCAAAAAAGGAGGTTCTCAGTTTGACTCGTATGTAAGTATGTATGTTAATCCGCGAGATGCGGTTTTCAGAAAAGTACTTACCTATTTGTTACATTTAGTAAAATGTTTTGGTATTTTAACCGACTTCAAAAAAGGAGGTCAACAGTATAACTATTGCATTAGCATGTCATTCAAAAAGAATTTCGTCATTATGATTTCGTCATGTAGTACACACGGCGGCAAATCAGACTATACATGTTGACCTTGAGACCGCCTTTATGCCCTACGTAATAAAAGCTGTTATCGCAGTTCAACTGTATAACTTGATGGGCTGTCGTGTGTACATTCATGTATGTTATTGTGCGTAATTATCTCACATTTGGGTGAACCGATTTTGATTTGACACACTTCCGATTCCGGTACGCTCTATTGACGTACCTAATTATATCAAAGGTCTGTCTGGTACACCTGATTTCGAACCATAGCAGCACAGCTAAACCATAAGATATATAAATATAGCGTCTTAAGGAAAGTTGTTCAGCGTGATTAGTATTTTTTATTGACCTACAATAATCTAAAGTCTGGTACCTACATCTGATGTCCCTCAAGAGCCCAGCCCTTTATCTTAAACTGATAAAGTTTAAGATATACGAATATAGCGGCCTAAGAAAGGTTGTTTAGCGAGTGAGCACTATTTGTTTAAGTATTCCAGATATTGAGAAAGCTAATTTGAATTAGAACCATACTTAACCACACCAACACCACACAGCGTGATATTATACTTTTTACAAACTTCTTATAGGGCAGGCGTACCGGTTTTGGCCACTGCACCGGTTTTGGCCACTTTTTGCTCTAAAAGTTTTCTGAAGAACTTTTAGCCATTTTTGATAAAGGCAATTAAAATAAGGTATTTTAAGGTAGGTAATAATAACAACCGTTAGAATTCCTTATGTCATAAGATTTTTTTTCAATAAATTCCATCTTCTGTTTGAAAAAATGTTTTGTATGAAAATTTTAAGAAATTTGTTTTGGATGAAATACTTTATAAACCTTTGTTTTTTACAATTACATTGTTGTTTTGCAATTGTCTGGTTTCTAGCCCATTAGAATATATTGACTTGGGTTTGGTTTTGATTTTTCGCAATATTTACAAAAGTTTAACTATCAGTAAGTGGCCAAAACCGGTACATTTGGCATCTCTCACACATTGTGTGTAATATAAAAAAAACTATTATACTTTTATAAATTTGAAAAATGTACTTTTAAAGGTAGATAAATTATCTATAATTTAAGATATAATTTGTGTCTTAAATACCTAAGACCATTTAGTACTTAGTGCTTAAAAGTCAAAAAATCCTTAAAGTGGCCACAAAGGGTACCGCTGCCCTACTTAATATCTTGAGAATTCAAATAAAAGATTTTCTTTAGAATTTATTGAAATATCCATGTAAGTACTTACTTTAATCAATTCTTTAAAAAATCTTGATTATAAATTGAAATGAAAATGCATTAATAATAAAAATTCGTAAATAACATAAATTACGAATACCTACCTACCTACCTCTACGTGGTGAAGGCGGAAACAGTATAAGTACCTACTAGTCAAAACTAGTATTTTAATACAATCTATTTAAATGCCTTCGGGCTCATTGAAAAGAAATACAAATTAATTACGTCCAGGGGTCTTCCTAAAGGAACCTAATAATAGATGCCAAAAATTCGGTCGATTTTTTCTAAATAGGGCAGGCGTACCGGTTTTGGCCACTGTACCGGTTTTGGCCACTTTTTGCTCTAAAAAGGTTTTTAAACAACTTTTAGCCATTTTTGATAAAGGCAATTAAAATAAGGTATTTAAGGTAATAATAACAACCGTTAGAATTCCTTATGTCATAAGATTTTTTTTCAATAAATTCCATTTTCTGTTTGAAAAAATGTTTTGTTTGAAAATTTTAAGAAATTTGTTTTGGATGAAATCCTTACTTTTTTATATTATAAATGCGTCTCTGTCTGTCTGTGTGTTACACAATCACACCTAAACTACTGAACCGATTTGAATGAATTTTGGTACAGAGATAGTCTAGAGCCTGAGAAAGGACATAGGGCGTTTGTGCACTACCACTGAATTTTACCGATCCGGAAAAAAACGGATGCTTGTATTTCATTAATTACTAATATAAATGATTAATTATTAAAATACAAGCATCCGATTTTTTCCGGATCGGTAAAATTCAGTGGTAGTGCACAAACGCCCATAGGCTACTTTTTATTCCTGAAAAATATCATCTTCCCGCGGGATAACGTCGTGTAGTACACGCGGGCGAAGCCGCGGGCGGAAAGCTAGTACTTTATAAACCTTTGTTTTTACAATTTAATTGTTGTTTTGCAATTGACTGGTTTCTAGCGCATTAGAATATATTGATTTTACCTGGGTTTGGTTTTTATTTTTCGCAATACTTACAATAGTTTAACTATCAGTAAGTGGCCAATACCGGTACATTTGTCGCCTCTCACACATTGTGTGTAATATAAAAAAAGTTATTTTACTTTTATAAATTTGAAAAGTGTACCTTTAAAGGTAGATAAATTATGTATAATTGAAGATATAATTTGTGTCTTAAATACCTAAGACCATTTAGTACTTAGTGCTTAAAAGTCAAAAAATCCTTAAAGTGGCCACAAAGGGTACCTCTGCCCTACTTCATTTTCCATTTTTCACACTAATGAGTGCTAATAATTTTATAATCACTTTGTAATCATCGTAACTCACATAAACTAACGCTGCAAAAAGCACAATGAGAGTGACTCTTTGCTTCTGATATAAACATTTGAATTTTTTTGTTAAACAACAGAAAAAATATGCCGTCGTATTAAGTAGTTCATAAAGAAAAACATTTAAAAACACCCGACATAAAATAAACTTATAAAAGTAAAAAAAAAAATTCTCTATCAATCGGGGGACCACAAAATAGAAGTAGGTAAGTACCTAGGTACTAAAAGGGTATAATTATACGTTGAGGGTCCCCCGACCGAGAAAGAAATTTTATCTTTTTACATTTGTAAGTTTTTTTTGAGTCGGGGGTTTTTAAGTTTCTTAAATTTTATTTTTATAAGTAGGTATCTTCCTTTTTAAATTACCTACATACAAAATTAAAAAACACTGCACTAAAATCGCTTGATCCGTTTAGGCACTACGAATAGGTAATAAAAGTTTAGTATAGGTACATACAGACAGACAGAATTTTTTCGCTAGGTACCATTTTTTTATTGCACCTAAATTTGCCCAGGGTGTAGGTAGGTACATCTTCGATCATATAAATCGAAGAGGTAGGTACCTACATTATTTGATTGAAAGCATCACCTCTGTATACCTTTTACCGTTTCGGCAGGCAGTTGACCATCTCCATAAATGGCCGGATAGACTTTCATCAAACGTGGCTGAAAATTGAAAGCTAAATTAATCAAGATGGTTCTTCATCTTGATTAATTTAGCTTTCAATTAAAAAAAACCGCATCAAAATCGGACCAATCGTTTAGGAGCTACCTACGTTGCCCCAGACAGACAGATACAGACAGACAGACAAAATAAAAAAAAAAATAAAAAAATACAAACACACGTCAAACTTATAACACCCCTCGTTATGCGTCGGCGGGGGCTAAAAACTTCTAGTATAACACCCCTTTTTTGCTTCGGGGGTTAATCAATACAAACCAATAAATTTAGATCTTTGGGACAATATTTTGAACTAAATCCCGCTAGAATCGAAATTGTGTTGTGCTTGTGCGGCAACGACGACGACGACCGACCGCGACGTTGCCAGTTCGCGTCGCACGCGTTGTCGGCATGCGCTCACACTCGAACGACCCGCGCGGAGACAGAGGTGCTGGGCTGGCAACGCCGCCGCCTAAAGGCCGGTACACACATTCCGATCCGACCGCCCCGCGCCGCCAATTTGGTCTGCTCCGAACCAAATCTGGGGGGCTACCGCGTAACTTTATGGATATGAACTTCATACGTTTTTCCGAACTTTAGGTCAATTTTATAAAAAAATAGCCGCTATCTGTTCCCTCTTTAGTGACGTCGGGTATAATAATTGCTAGCAAAACAAGAACAAAGCAGCAAATACCTATCTATCAAAATAGGGAATTCAAATTACAGTTGAAGCCCATGCCCATATCCATATTTCTTAGCCGATGCCCTCCTGGACCAGTGTAGCGTGGTCGTCCAAGGTTTGAGGGATTTTCAGAGGATTCAATTTAATTGCTCTTTCATTACTTTTGCGTAGGACTGAACGAACAAAAGGTTTTGATCTGTCCATTTATGCAAATATTATTATATAAACTTTTTTGTTTATTTAATTTAATAACTCGCATTTTATTGTAAAACTTAATTAATATAAAAAAGGCATAACACCTCATCAATAAGTGCTGGTTTAAGTAAATATTAGAGATGTGCCGAGTACAAAGTTTACCGAGTAACCAAGTACCGAGTAATACTGCGTTTTGTCTTTATCAAACCGAGTACTCGGTCGAGTAACTCGGTTCAGTTTATAAGTATAGGAGTAAATACACGAAAAACACGTTCAAACATGACCGCGGAGTGCAGCCGGCGAGCGAGCGGTACCTCGCCGCGCCGCCCTCATCCCCTTCCTTCACCCAGTTGCGTCCAGGTACTTTTACTCCTAGTCAGTCATTTCTTTACAAATTGTGTACGGGTGATGCGTTTGGTGGTTTGGTTTGTAAAATTATTTTATGGTGCCAAAGCAATTTTATTGCTAAATTCTTATACTTGTTATATTTTAAATTACATTTTATATCATAAATAATATTTTCCAGTGTCCTTTTCTGAATTTTTTCTTCATGTGATTCAAATTAATAAATTTTAATGTTAAGTACCTAATTACCCTAAATAAATATGCATAATACTACTATTATCCTATTATTAGGCCTATGCTTAGTAGTGGACGTCGTATGGCTGATGATGATGACTACTATTATCGCTCTCAAAATTAAAACCATTTTTTTCTAATGTTTGATTATGTACTCGGCTTTTAAAACGAGTTACTCGGCCGAATACGAGTACTATAAAAATTGCCGAGTACGCCGAGTAACGAGTAATAACTGAGAACTCGGCGCTTCTCTAGTAATTATTTATCAAGTTTTGGTATCTTAATGAAAATAACAGAAAATTAAAAAAAAAATGAAATACTTAGAGTTTTTATAATAATTTAAACAATAAAAAACCGGAAATATTTTTGTTTGTAATCTATTTATTGGAGGCAAATCTATGTTTTCAGTATTCAAAAATAATATTAATATTGGGAGATTAGCAGTGGCTGGCAACACATGCAACCACAGCTTGGTGCGGCCTGGGGCCTTGTTATTCTGTGGCCTGACCAAATCGGAATGCCTGTAGCGCCGACTAGATTTGGTGAAGCAGACATTGCTTGAACGTGTGCACCGGCCTTAATACTTTGCCATCACAAAAACGCCTAGCGGCGAGTAGCGCTTTAAGGCAAATAAAATAATATGATAACATTCTATCGGAATCTGTGGATTATATATTATCCTATCCTATTTGCGATAGTTAAAAAAATGTTATTCAAAAGCTTCTTTATGAAATACAATTCCCAGGGTTTATTACGACCTTTAAACTTTATACGAGCGCCACGAGAGACATCTAGTGTTGAATAACAGGTATCACACAACTAAGCGAGCAAAAAGCATAAGCTAAGTGCTTTCGGGCATGCTTGCGGGCAAGAAAGGTATTGATATTATTGAATTTCTAAAAAGCTCAAAATAGTATTGTAAATACGAAAATTTTGTAAATCGATTATTTTTTAAATATGACAGTTAATTTATGACACTTTCCAGTGGCTTTTATTGTGTTTTTTCGTTTAATTTGATATCACAAAACCGTAAGCGAAACACGTATCGCCATCTATTGAGACAATTATGAACTGATTTTTTTTGTTCGCGATTAGACCCCCCTGCTTTTGATTAAATTTCTAAAATAATTAGTTCTTAGTTAATAAATAAGTAGGTAAGTATTTCTATGTCATTGAATTATGTAGGTACTCTCAGCACACCGGACAAACTCAAGCGATTTTTGGTGCATGTTTCAACAATGTAAGAATTTTTTATGTTAAATAAATAAAAGTAAGTACTTAGGTAAGTACTTAAAAACTATAGCTATTCTAATTCCTAATCATAGCTATATTGGTTGTCCATATCATTTATGCTAAAAAAGGATAAAAGAGATGCAAAGTAAATATACGAACAGGAAATTACGACTAATGATACACGACAATAGGTATCAGAAAAAGTTAGGTACTTAGGTACATACCTCCAAATTCCCTCAGACAGGCTGGACGCGAACCCGTCATGCGTCATGCATGCCACGTCTCTTCCATCTTCCACTGCGGCATTGGTCTTCTCCGACTTGTAAAAAGTTGGTCCTTTATTACCTTGGCTGTAAGGAAGACATTTTCCATCAATGTGATGAATACCCTCTTTATTTTGAAAAACTGATTCCTACAAATACAATTTTCTTTCCGAAAACCTTCACAGTAAACCAATACCAATAGAGGATCAGACTGAATTTTTTTATTTGTTTAAAATGTTTTAGAAATATCAGAAATTCCGATATTTATTTTCAAATATTTTACATATTTTCGGAGATATAGCTCATCAAACTTCCTCATTGTCATTATACAAGGACATCGCTAGACACATGTGACGTCAGTTGTGTCTAGCGCCATACTCCCGACATAAAATTTCGTTTTAGGTTTTAGAAAGAGATATAAGTAGCTAGAGACAGTTTATCACAATTAAATTTTTTCTTCACTTTTCTTATTCTCCACTCCAATGTCATATTTTTGAATGTTGTACTATTATATTTAATAAATAAATATTTAAATATTTTCTTACAATCACACCAATTATCTAAGCCCGTAGTTAATTTCTTAAGAAACTGTGTCTACGGGAACTTGATAACGGATAAATATATACTTAAATACTTTTTGTTTGTAAATACATACTTAATATACATAGAAAACACCCAGACCAAGACAAATAGACATGTTCATGCACACAAATATTTGTCTTGTTCGGGAATCGAACCCGAGACCTCTGGCGCAGAAGGCAGGTAGATTACCCCTGCGCCAAATCGGTCGTCAAAGACTACTATGGTGTTGTAGGTACATTATGCATAGATGTTTTGATAGCTTTGTTTGCTTAGATAAATTTGAACACTGACCGCTCATATAAATATGAAACAATGAATGCCTAGATGATTTGAACACCTTGCGCGCTTACAACAATATGATGATTTGAACTGCCTAGATCAAATTGATTTTATGTTTTTCAGATCTTTTTGACTACTCTAGAGACGCTTATATCAATTTGACGCTGACTGTACCTAGGGCATAAAGGCGGTCTCAAGGTCAATATGTATAGTCTGATGTGCCGCCGTGTGTACATATCAATAACATTATCCCTTATTATATGTTATTAAATAGAATTGGTTTAATTCAAGCATTTCAGTACGTTTCCGATTGAAAAGCTTTTTTAAAGTGATTTTTATTTCTCTTGTTTTCAGAAAAATCCTATGCGTACAGTACCATTTATAGAAGAGGGGGATTTTTCCCTAAGTGATAGGTAATTAAATTGACTATCAAGCTTTGCTGCTCTATGTAAAATATACTAACTATAATGGTAGAAAATATAATATCGTCATTGCTATGCTAGCCATCCTGTTTGCTAGGAATGACACGACTTATCTAGAACCTAAGTAGCAATTTATGTTCGTTGAAATATCTTTCTCACCTAATTTTTAGTTTTATGACAGTTCAATTTTTATATATTATACGTACTTACATAATTTATAGTTTTCTAATTTAATGTTGACTCTGAATGTATGTCGATTTATTCCAATAATGCTTTGAGAGCTTTAATTGGGCCTACATTTAAAATGCATGGCTCTGTAATTTTATTTTTTTAAATGCTTTAAAATTTTTATGTAAGTATGCTGTTAGCTTACCTTTTAAATAAACAATAAAACCTTTCCAGCCATGCCATAGCAATTTACTTACTGGATAAGTACGGTAAACCAGAACATGAACCCTTATATCCTAAGGATCTACGTAAAAGGGCCACTGTTAACCAAAGACTGTTTTTCGACTGTGGTATCCTCTTTCAAAGACTCAGAGCTATTATGGTAAGTATAACAGGTTACTTATATTTTAAGCATAATTACGCATTTTAGCACATACAGCTTGCGAGCAAGAGATGCTCCACTAAAATACCTCTTACTTTTTGTATGAAATAAGGGCCCGCTTAAAGTGATTCTCCAATGAGGCTAAAAAGAACAGAGAGGAATTATGTTCATACGTTTAATACAAGCAGAGTCAGCTCTATCTTATTTAAGTAATGTAAACATTAAGTAACCATTAATTAGGCTCACAGTTAGCGGCTATCCGTTTTGCACTTTTGTCTGCATGGACACACTCTGCTCCCACGTGCTAGATGTGAATACGCCTTATATAGTGGTACAAAAGAATATTATTTTGGCTGTCTCGCTATATGTCCGTCGCATGTCTGTAGATATAAACGAGCCTTTAAACATAGTGTCCATACAGTGCGTACAAGTAGCGGCACGCAAGTCGAGCGCTGACCAAAACCATAGAAAAGTGGAGTGGATGCGCAGAAGTCAAAAATAAGGTATTTTGGGTCTCGCGCCATACCATAAACATGCGCTGCTATCCCCTCCACGTCACGGTCAGCGCTAGACTTACTTGCCGCTACTTATAGATACTAGGTACTGTGCCCAGTTTAGGACGTTTTTCGTTTGCCGGCGGAGTTGCAACAAACCATGCTCGCAGACCGAGCCTCAGTTAGCCCAATACGCCCCTGAAAGTCAGCCGCTCACTGTGAGTCTGATGGGTACACGGCCTTAGTGTCAACAGAATAAAGCTAAAGCAGCTGAAGGTCTGAACGTAATATTAAAAAATACCCTTTTTAGGCACCAACATACTCGGGTAAAATGACAGAAATGACGAAAGAAGTGATCGGGGGAATAAAAAATGCGTACGCCATGCTCGAAGACTATTTGACGGAAACGACCTACTTGGCGGACGACAAAATGACGGTGGCAGACATTTCCGCCGTGTCTACTGTCTCTACGCTTGATGGAATGTATCCAGTCGACGAGAAAAGGTAGGATATATATTTTTCATATTATAATGAAGGCACAGTCACGAGCAAATAATATGTAAGACAACATAGAACTTATGAAAAACGGAATATTTACCATTTCGAGTACTCGATATTTCGGCGCAGTTGCACGCGCCATTATCACACAAACAAAATGAAACATGGTAAATATCCCGTTTTTCATAATAATTATAGTGAATTTGACCATGAAGTTTAAATCTTGTCACATTGAAACGTTCTGAAACAAAACTGTCTGTGCCAAAAAAGTCATTAAATATTGTAATAGGACATAGTTCTATGTTGTTTACATATTAATGCTCGTGACTGTACAATACATACGCTAGGAGAAACAGCGATATGCCAGAATACCGCTCAGTAACGAAAGGCTAAAGGTGCGTTTCCACAGAAGCGGAGCTATGAAGTGCGTTTCCATACATTTGGCTGAGCTTGTTGAGCTGTTGTTGAGCTAACAACATCTCAATAAGCTCAACAGTTGAGCTGACACCGCCAGCCGCGTCTATGGGAACGTACCCTAAGCCATTTTGCTTTTTGTGTGCCTGTTTTCTTTTTGCAGAAGGTTTTGCACAATTTGGTGTAGATATTTTATATAGAAAATGTCAATAGTTCACAAATATAAATAAGTTATAAAAAAATATAGAATTTAAAATGACTGTTATTTTAAAGGGTCCCCAACACAAACAGTTCGCCCGCAGTCCCCGATCGAACAAGCCGTCCGATATTTTGTTTTTGGTTTTTGTATAAATTGTATGTGAAACTGTGTGTGTGGACTGTTGCGGCTAACTCATAGGTCGTAGCTTGCAGGCGAACTTATAATGTATGGGACTCCCAAGACATTTTCGATTGATATTCTTTAAAATATTTTCTCTGCAGGTACCCGAAAACAAGGCAGTGGTTGAACACAATGTATGAGAAAGATTTCTGCAAGGTAGTCAACCAGCCAGGCTGCGAACTACACGTATTTCACCTCAAAATGGTGATGGAGAACAACAAATATAATAACAAACAAGCCAAATTATAAACAAATTACGAATAAAATCTCCTACTTTCTGTTTTGCAGTCACCATTGTCACCATATTATATTCAAAGTGATCAAAATTTTAAGTACTAATAAAAATAATACAAATGGTTGTGGAATAACGAGTTCATTTTTGAGTCGGTCAGTGCCTTTTTAACAGTTACTGCTCGTACAGAAAAATCAAACATAATTTTAAATTGACTGACCTCAATTTAAAGCATTTACGAGATGTGATATAAATGTTCTATCTCACGAGCACGGGTGAGCTACGCTCGTGTGTGTAGACCGCAGCCTCCTTTTGTCATACATACTGTCTGTCAAACCGTGTATATACACGAATGCACACAACAAAAGGCGGACCGCCCGCCGTCGTGAGATAAAACATCTATACATGTAATATCCACTTCCACTCACAGGCCTACAAAATCCAGAATAATAAATCATAATTTTTTCTACCACTGCCAATAAATGTTAAAATAAAACCATAAAATCAGTTACATTCGCTGTTTATTTACATTTTTTTTCCAAATTTTACGCCCCCGA
Source organism: Crambus lathoniellus (assembly GCA_949710035.1). Lineage (NCBI taxonomy): Eukaryota > Metazoa > Arthropoda > Insecta > Lepidoptera > Crambidae > Crambus > Crambus lathoniellus. The sequence continues at coordinate 9,782,462 of OX453309.1, read as the reverse complement.
TTTCTTTTGATAAAGAATACGCCTAAGACAAGTATTCAGTCTTACTTATCGAAAAATACCTATAGCTTTGTTGATTATCGGTTACAACGGTTGAGGATCAATAAATCAGTACCTCAAGCACGATAAACTATTGTTATCGTAATCGTTTATTTTGTATGAAAACCAGAGCAGCGCCTTTTTCGATCGTATAGTGCGACAACGTTTTCTGTTCCGGTGGCCGAAAACTGGAACTAACGTGTTTTTATTTTGTTATTTTGCTATCAATTTGGTGTCCAACCATAGCGATGCTGCCGGCTGAAGGTCAAGCCAGGGCCGGGCCGGCCGGCTACAAAAAAAATAAAAAAAATACATAGCGCCACTGTCACCAGAACAGAAAAGATTGTAGATTTTTAAAAGCAACAAAAATTGAATAGGGATTTGACAGCAGCATGCACTTCGACAACTTTTCACGATTAATGAGTTTATTAGACGATTACCATAACAACAGTTTTCGTGCAAGTGTACAGCGCAGTTAAAGACATTCAAATAAATCATTCAACTACTCCGAAGCCAGGAACGGCTACAATACAACCACACGAGGGTATATTAAAAGACGTTAAAATAAGAATCACAGGTTTTTCTTTTATTTTCCATAACTAAAAAGAAATGCAAAGAATTTTCCGACTTCACACTCCAGTAACTAAGGCTACTATGGATAACTTTTAATGAGAAAATTAATGATTACAAAAAACGTTACACATTTAAACATTTCCTATAAGTCTTATAAAGTCTCTCGTGAACGCCCGCACTTATCAAAACATTTAATAGCACTTAACAATTAAAGTTACAATACTCGAGATATCAACCACGTGAGTCCTTTCAGTCATCTTAACATAAAACGATTACGATTTGTATGGAATCGATTTAAGACCAGGCATCAGGCAATCTGAGCGACCACTAGTCAGATTTAGCGAGCGATACGTTTGGGCGTTGACTGTCAACTGTTGCACGTTAGTCTTAAATGTATGGGCGTGGCCTGCATTAGCCGTCCTCTTTCGGGGGTGTGAACCAACCTGCGGACAACATACAATAGAATTAATACATACCTACACAATAAAATCTGGTTACATCTGGAAAAACCCTAAAAAATACAGTATTTTACTGATTTTTTTTTATTTCTTTAAAATGTTTTTCGAAATATTAGCTACACTAAACAAGTTTTCATTTTGAATTATCTTGAATATTTTCAAAGATATAGGACTTCAAACTTTATAATTAGACAAGACAGGACGCTATCTTAGTGACGTCAGTGGGTTAGTAGCGTCATAGTACATAGATACAGCATTACTATTTAGTGGGGATACTTGGGAAGAAGTTTTTGCACACGCACAAAACGGTTTCAATCAAGTGACAAAATGGTTGAGAGCTAACATTCTGAACCTCAATGTAGAGAAGACTAACTTTTTGACGTTTTCCCTAAGAGGCAATTGTCCTGACAACCTTTATCATAACCTTATCTCCCACAGCTGCAGTAATTACAACGACACATTATGCTCATGCCCAAGATTGCAGAAAGCCAGCAATGTCAAATATTTGGGCATCATAATAGATAACAAGCTTAATTTTCAGACACACATTGATACAGTCTCCTCAAGGGTTAGAAAACTGATGGCCATTTTTAAAAAACTGAGGCATGTAGTTGATGCGAAACTAGTTAAGTCTGTTTATTATGCACTTTGTCAGTCTGTTATTAGTTACTGCATTATGGCATGGGGTGGTGCTGTAAAAACAACCCTCTTAAAACTAGAAAGAGCCCAGCGAGCAGTACTGAAAGTCAGTATGTCGTTGCCGTTTCTTCATCCTACATCAGACCTGTATGAAAAGAGTGGAGTGTTGACGGTTCGACAATTATATATTTTGCAGATTGTGCTTAAACAGCACTCTGTTCTGAAGTACGAACCTCAGATAATTAATAAAAAAAGAAGGAAAGATATAGTATGTGCCCGGAAAAGGTTTAACACCAGTTTTTCTCATCGTTTCTTCTGTTACCAAGGTCCAAACTTATACAACAAGGCTAACAGAATGTTGTCCATCTATGCGTTACCCAAATGTAAATGTAAGACCTTAATCAAAGGATGGTTGCAAAAACTAAACTACAATTTAACTGAAGATTTACTCTAACTTAGTTATTAATCCCATTGATTTATAATGGAATAGGTAAATAAGTAGAATTTTTTTAGTTCGTGAGTTTAGTCTTAAAAATTAGTCTCGGGATAGGTTGTTAATACAAATTATAAATTTCTATTTATGCACGCCGAACACTTACGCACTCGCACACACACACACACAACACACACTATGAACACACATACACTCGCATACACATACACCTTATATTTCACTTTTTGTTTTCTTTTCGTTTTGCTTCTCGTTAATTTTTTGTAAACCAAACATTTAATGCTAAATAAGATTTCAAATTGAATGCTGCGCTTGGGGGTGGGGACCTGGTGATTTGTAATACAGGTTAAATCCATTTCAAACACCAGCTCCTCACAAACATAACAATTTGTAAAGACCTTTATAATCTGTAACCTGTAAGTTTTGTTATATTTGTATTTGTGAGGAGAAATAAATTTATTTTTATTATTTTTATTATTATTATAGTCACGCCATAGAAGATTTCGTTTTAGAAAGAGACAGCTATAGTCAAAATCAAACAGACTATAATTCTTTTATTATAAAACAGATTCAAATTATTTTTTCACATTTGGTATTCTTAATTGCAATATTTTTTAACGTCATCATTAAATATCTACACTTCAACAACAGTAAAATACCCTATTGTTGCTGATATAATGCGATACAAACTTCAAACGACTGTGAAATTAGGTAAAAGTCGTTGCGCAATACATTAAACTTATACCCCCTTATTTATACACGAAGAGTAAGTTTACACCTAGGTTTAACCAAAGAGTTTGCTTAGGAATATGACGCTTTGAAACGTCAAACGTAAGGCGTAATATTGCCAAGCAATATTTTTGGTTAAACCTAGATGTAAACTTACTCTTTGTTTATTAATAAGGCTGTTAAGGTGTAAACAGGTGGAAGAGTTCAAAAAATTTGATTTCCCACCCATCTAAGGTTCAGTATCGTACAGCAAGGCCAGTTAAACCTAGATGTAAACTTACTCTTTGTTTATTAATAAGGCTGTTAAGGTGTAAACAGGTGGAAGAGTTCAAAAAATTTGATTTCCCACCCATCTAAGGTTCAGTATCGTACAGCAAGGCCATTATAAGAGCTAGGTAGAGCACGCCCGACTTTGCTTAGACAATGTCTCATGCATTGTTTTAATTGTCAACCCTAATGCATTGCGAATGTCTAACAACATTTCAACGAAATGTGTAGGGAATCAAATTCTTTAACTGTACCTGCGCATGGTGACTAACTCCACAGGAAACATCTAAGTGGGATCGTATTGACCGCTAAGTAGTGTTCACGCGGTCATGGGCGGTTCAGATTAGCGTTTTATATGTGCGTATAAGCTCGTTTTTGGAAGCGCATGTAGGCGCGTATAGGCGCGCCTTTTGCCACACGCGCGACTCGTACGATCGTTGACGCGCGTATAAGCTCGTTTTTGGAAGCGCATGTATGTAAACGGCGGTATACGCGCAGAAAAATACGCTAATCTGAAAGCGCGAGCCGTGCGAGGTCCGAGCAAACACGCCGAAATACGCCCGTTTACGCGCGTTCAGTTTTTTGAAGCGCGTATTGTAGAGCGCGTGTAAAACGACCGTATAGGCGCAGAAAAAAACGCAAGTCTGAAATCGACCTTACCATGGCCGAATGTCGATATCGTTTTACGTTTTACCGCAAGTAAGCAAACAGTACAGTACTGACCGTTCTTCTCATGTATCTGCACCAGACACTTGAAGCTCTGCTCTGCGCGGCCAGCGAGTACTGCGACTGCGAGACGACCTTGGTGGCGCCGAACTGAATGCGCGCCTTCCCTTTCACCAGGATGACACTTTAATTAGTAGCAATACTGACCGTTCTTCTCATGTAACTGCACCAGACACTTGAAGCTCTGCTGCGCGCGGGCCAGCGAGTACTGCGACTGTGAAACGAACTAAATGCACGTTTTGCCTTTGACCAGGGTTTCTGCGATCTGCATGATGACCGCTTCGACGGTGTAGGCGGACGACTAGCCCTGTTTCCCAGAGTTAGACTTGTGTACTCTCTTTATTTAGTATGTAGCGACTGCATAAAGGCAACGTATTGTAGGACACCCTCATGGAGCGATGGTGTTCGCAGGGTGGCTGACAAGAGCTGCCTATGTCCAGCAGAGGACGTTGATAGGCTGATGATGATGCGTCTGATTAATTAGTGGCAATACTGACCGTTCTTCTCGTGTATCTGCACCAGACACTTGAAGCTCTGCTGCGCGCGGGCCAGCGAGTACTGCGACTGTGAAAACGAACTAAATGCGCGTTTTGCCCTTGCCAGGGTGCTTCGATCAACAATAGTACTAGATGAAGGCTCACGAACTAAATGAACTTTACATGGCACAGACTGACTTTTTTTTAAACGGAGAAAAAAGGTTACGAATGTTACGATCTTACATTATAAATAACAGGAACCGTTCCAAGTTTGAAATACCTTAGTATTATTGACACTGTCAAAATAATCTACTTATAATTATACTCTCAAGTGGGAGTATACGCTCGGCCATATCTGTCACTCCAACTATGTATCTAGAACTAGGGTGTTATTGTTGATCGAAGCCAGGGTGGTTCTTTAATTAGTAGCAATACTGACCGTTCTTCTCATGTATCTGCACCAGACACTTGAAGCTCTGCTGCGCGCGGGCCAGCGAGTACTGCGACTGCGAGACGACCTTGGTGGCGCCGAACTGAATTCGCGCCTTTCCCTTCACCAGGGTAGCGGCGATCTGCATGATGACCGCCTCCACGGTGTAGGCGGACGACCAGCCCTGCTTCGTTAGCAGCTCCATGCAGATCGCGCCGCCTACTAGGACGTAGCCGCCTGTGGATGGATACGGTTGGAAACATTAGATAACATTTCAGTGAGACTCAAATCATGATTTGGAAAAGGACGTTTATTTGTGATACATGGATAACACGGATGACACGGTTAAGGGTTGTATTGCACTCCACTTATCAAAGATCTTTGTCCAATATGCATTTGATCAAAGAATTTTTAAATGAAACCATTCATGAATCAAGGCCTACTTGACCCTTTTTTTATTTATGTCCTAAACGATTAATAATTGAGGGGTATAGAAGCAAAGGCCTACCTACCTACCAACCTTTATTCTAGTTACAAATATTATTCTGTGGTTCTAGTACTGTACCCCCCACAGATCACCTGTAGTAGCAAGCTACTGTACCTCGTCAGGTTTGTTATGGCTGACTTATGAGGCGCAAATGCGACACAGTCCTGCAACTAATTAGCAAAAGTGACATTGTCCACCGTTAAGATGCAAACTCGCCATTGTCCATAATACAAAAATTAAAATATTGGAAGTTACTTTAATTATCATTAGTTTTTAAAGTTACATGAGAACTGGTAACCATACACAAGCTGACTATTATAGTACCTATCTAGAAAAAACAAGAACAAGAGCCCTACAAATTTTTGGGCATTTTCCAAAATTTTGATAACTTGGACTGAGGCGCCTTTGCTTCTATACCCCTCAATTGTTCTATAACACCAAAAAAATATACACAAAATTATTTTAAAACATAAAAACCTTCAAAACTTTATTTTAAAAATCGCTTTTGAAAAACCGGCAAAAACGCTGCCCACCATGTTGGTCGATAGATCATCGGTGCTCTGACGTCACCTATATGTAAACAAACACTTGACAGTTACTCCACAACGTTTTCTGTTCCGGTGGCCAAAACTGGAACTAACGTGTCGCTGTCACCGGAACAGAAAAGATTGTCGATATGTGGATGACAACTATGTCAGTAGAGTCCGCGCCATACATAACTTGACATTTGTCAGAGGGCGCTGATCGTAGTGGTCGGTAAGAAAAATGAGCCTTATTACCATGTTATAATTTTAGTTCCAGATCTTGACACGTGCCAGTTATGTGGCGAGTACATTCAAGTTTATTTGTAAACAAATCATATGACGTCACATCATGGTCGATAGTGTTTTCATCAGTTCAAATTAAAAATAAGAATATACATGTATTTTTCCCCTTATTCCTAGGAAATAACTACGGCCAGATAACTGGTTATCTGTAAAGAATTTTTTTCTTCAGAGATAACTAGTTATCTCCGAAGAATGTTTTTTTCTTCGCAGATAACTATTTAAAAACAGTTATCTGTAAAGGAAAATTTATTCTTCGGAGATAACTAGTTATCTCACAGGATTTTAAATTTCCTCGCAGATAACTGCAAAAAAATAGTTATCTGGAAGGAAAATAATATTCTTCGGAGATAACTGGTTATCTCAGCGAATTTCATTTTATTTTTATCTTTTTTATTTTTATCAACTCTTTATTGCACATAGGTACAGCAAAAGGCGGATTTAATGCCCGTAGATATTCTTTACCAGCCAATCGACAATATACAGGGTGTTTCTTTTAAAATGTCAAGCAGGTGCAAGGTGACAGCTAAGTACCATACCTGTTGATTTTACCCCCATACATGTTCCGCGATTTTTCATAGTTTTTAAGTTTAAAAGTAATTATTTTTTTAATACAATACCTACATATTTATTGTGTTATTAGTAAAATAATCTCATTATTTTGTCTCTCTCGCAGTTTGAGTTGTGCCTAAGGGCACGGACTTAAGTCCGCCGTTTGCTGTATCAGCAATAAATAGTTGATAAAAAAATCCTCTGAGATAACCAGTCATCTCCGAAGAATAAAATTTTCCTTCCAGATAACTATTTTTTTACAGTTATCTGCGAGGAAATTTAAAATCCTGTGAGATAACTAGTTATCTCCGAAGAATAAATTTTTCTTTACAGATAACTGTTTTTAAATAGTTATCTGCGAAGAAAAAAACATTCTTCGGAGATAACTAGTTATCTCTGAAGAAAAAAATTCTTTACAGATAACCAGTTATCTGGCCGTGGTTATCTCCAAGGAATAAGGGTATTTTTCAAATTAATTTTACTTATCCATCTTGTACTTTTATTTCATGATATCGCTATATTACGTTTTCCTAAGCCAAGTACTTCATACTTAATTTGATTTGTCAAGTAGCCCATTCGTCCTCGTCCAATTCCTTTGATCCAATATTTTATAAGTGGAATACCACCCTAAACAATAATTGCTAGAGCTATGACAAGATAGTAAGTTTGTAAGTAAAAGGGTGTAAAGAAATGAAAATAAACAGAACACTAGACGTGACGTGAGAGAAAACGTATCTTAAAGCTGCCACTGTCCTTATTATGAAAGTGGTTTCTACAAACATCAGATGGTTTGTACCGAAGCACGCGCGTAGACGCGGTTATACAACTGTATAGATAGTTAATTCCATAGGCAGCCATGAAACAGTAAATCCAGATCGCGATCGAGATTTTCTTTGTAAAGCTGCCATTACAGTCAATCTGGATCGCGATAATAGAATATCTATGAGTCCATCGTTGATTTTGATCGCGGATCGCGATCGAGATTGACAGTGTAATGGCAGCTAAATACCGCAAACCTAATGACGAAGGAAGTCGCATCTGCGATGTCTAGCGCAACGGCGAAGGCAGTCGCATCTGCGAAGGCGGTGAACGCCACTGAAATCTGCGAGTGCTGGAGCACTCCTGACACGAAAGGATAAAGACGGAGCTATACTTGATCGAGCGGGGTTTGGAAGATGAGGTTTTGGCAGGCGTCTTTAACGATTACGACCAAATAATGACCTTGCACGATGATATCGTGGAGGCGGCTGCCAGAATCAAGGCGAGACAGGCGGGCGGCTCTGCCCCTCGCACTTCCGGTGGATCGGACGGACCAGGTTGATAAAAATCATGTTTTTTTGTTTGTTTCTAAGATTTTTGTTTTTTTTTTTAATCAAATAAACCATTATTTTTAATTTTTTTGATGTATTTCATTTTTGTTGTATATTTGGGCAATTTAATCGAACACGGAGAGGTTGTCCTCCAGCCCCCCCCCACTAGCAGCAGGTGCAGGTCAAAGCAGGTGGCTATGAGTTGCGTAAATGGTTGTCCATTAAGCCTCGAGTTCTAGAAGGGAGGAAGGATGATCCCCGAGGATCACCAACAGGTGATCCTCAGGGATCCTCACCTGTTTGAGGATGTGAATGATCCAAGCAGGATAGCGGTGCTGGGCATGCACTACCAGCCACTAACGGACATTTTTACCTTCCAAGTGGATTTGGAGGTACCAGAGGCCTGGACTACGAAAAAGGTGTTGTATACGATAGCCCACAAGTTTGACCGAAACGGCTGGATAAGCCCAGTGATATTCGCTGCGAAGTGTTTTCTCTAGCTACTTGGGACCTTGGGCGTCTCGTGGGACGAGCCGCTGATCGGGTCTCCACTGGATGATTGGCGCGGGTTGATACCTTACGTCGTCGAAAATTGCCGCCTGTAAAATATCAGGAAAGCCTTCATGGCTCCTGTGACGCGTCGGAGCGGGGCTACGCCGCGCGTCTGTATACATGCGGACAGTTGACGCCGATGGTCGGGTCAATGTCTCGCTATTGTTAGCAAGGAGCGAGGTTGCTCCGATTAGGACTAGGTTGACTATCCCCAAACTTGAATTGAGCGGAGATCATCTCCACTCTAGATTGTTGAGCCACGTTGCGCGCGAGTTGGCGCACACGGTTGAGATACAGGGCATCTTCGCCTGGGGGGCTACCGGCTAAGAAATATGGATATGGGTATGGGCTTCAACTGTCATTTGAATTCCTTATCTTGATAGATTTTTGCTGCTTTGTTCTGTTGAACGTTGAAAGCTGGTTATCGTTATACCCGACGTCACAAAACAAGGAACTGATAGCGGCTATTTTCTTTATAAAATTGACTTATAGTTCCCAAAAACGTATGAAGTTCATACCCATAAAGTTACGCGGTAGCCTCCCTGGTCGGATAGTCAGGTCGCGTTTGCATGGTTGCGCGCGGCCCCACATACCTTGGAGGTTTTGTGGGAAATCGAGTTTCCCAAATACAAAACGTTGAAATTGATATCATATAGGAGACACGTACCGGGAGAACGCAACCAGAAATCCAGACCAGAAATCTCATTGCCTGTTTGTCAGATGGACGAAACAGCCCAGATTTCGCCTAGGTTGCGTGTACATACCGTAGTCGCTGAGACGACTTCAGAGCCGGATTGGCTACTTGCTCGGTATAACTAGTAGTTTGGAGAAGCTGCTGGGTGTTACCAGTTGCATTAAGCGCTTCATTCATAATTTGTCGAAACGAAACCAGCTGGTAAAACGATCGGAACCTATTGCAAGTGCAGATGAGCGCCGGAGCGCATTGCTGCATTTGGTCCCGGGAAAAGGACTTTTTACCAATAAACAGTTTATTTTTAGTACGTAGTGTAGTTATGTTTAGTACGTAGTGTAGTTATGTTTAGTACGTAGTGTAGTTAAATCGGTTGCCGAGGACCGTAATCTTCGAGATTGTAAAATACGCTCATACCGATATATAATCCGTATGAATCTCGCGGAAGGTATGTCCGTATGCAATCGCGTACAGCCCTTGACCTCATCTACAAAGACTTCAAAGGAATACATCACATTTCCATAAATTTTTCTCATTCTCATTTTCATAACATTAAAAACTCTCACCTGATATGATGGGATACACAACTCGGACGAAGGGCGGCTCGAAGGGGTAGGTCTCTTTGAACATGATATTGAGCAGGATGGAGTCCTTTCCCTCTCGCTCTTTCAGCAGCAACAGATCGTTGTGCAGCGGGCTGTCGGGGTCCACCGAGCGAAGCCGGATGTTCCACTCGTATAGGGAGTCATTTATTAGCTCTGTGGATGATACAATACAGATTTAAAAAAAATATTAAAAAAAAAGTCTAACTGCCGCACTCAGACGTCAATTAACTTTAATTGGCATTCCTACAACTTTCCTACTTTATTCAATACTAGCCTCTCTATCCCCAACCGGGGGAATTCCACCGGGGCTACGAATCGCGTCATGGCGGCCAATATTGACCAGGCGCCGGCCGGCACAGATTACATTTTTTTACTCCATAAAGGAGTCTATGCGTGTATGGGACACTTGATTTTATATGGAAGATGAATACATTGTCTATAGGCTGTAAAATTCATATCCCTCTGCATGTTTCGTTCGAATTGATATAGAAAAAAGAAAGTCTCATTTTTTTCGCTCTGCCTCTGCAAATGTTTATAATATTTTATGATATGTGTAATCTTATTATTTCGAAGCAAAAAGCAAGGTAAATTGTGTTTTACTGTTATAAAAAGTGTTATTTTAGTGTTTTACAGAGGAAGTTATAGGAATCAAATCGAAATAATAAATGTCAAAAAATTTCCAAAAAATTCTTCAAAGAATTCAGTCAAATAGCTTATTGCTGCACTTATACCATGTAGAACTAATATATTACTATAGTAATATAGTATAATTTAGTACCTGAAAATAGATAAAACATTCATAAGCCAAACACACTTGACATAATGAAAAAATATAGCCTAATTCCGAAGTTATCAGGTTTTTCGTAAAACACGGCAATTTTTTCCATTTTACCTAGTAGCGCGGGCGGTGCGTTCGTTTATAGTAAGATGGCGAGGGGCCTCAGGGGCTAGACATAAAATAGAGACAGATATAGATTTCATTGTCATTAAAGTTAATTGACGTCTCTGAGTGCGGCACTGAGTGGTCTTAAAAGTCTATGCTACTTTTATTGTAAAACTAGCGGATCCTCACGGTTTTACTCGCGTGGTATCCGTTCAAGTTCACGGGAATATCGGGATAAAAAATAGCCTATGTCACTAGGGAAGAATGTAGCTTTCTAATGGTCAAAAAATTTTCTAAATCGCTCCAGTAGATCCTGAGATTAGCGCGTTCAAACAAACAAACTCTTCAGCTTTATAATATTAGTATAGATATAAAGTTTTAGAATCTTTAGTGCTGCCCTGTGTATTCCACTATTTCCATGGAAATACAAAATGGTAAATTGTGGGACAAATTATATCCCATTACTAGCTTTCCGCCCGCGGCTTCGCCCGCGTGTACTACACGACATTATCCTGATGGAATGTAATATTTTCCGGGATAACTATGTCATTATCCAGCTCCCAATCTACCCCCGTACCAAAAATCACATTGATCCGTTATTCCGTTTGGACGTGAAAGACGGACAAACAAATAATACCTACTTATTGATTTTCCCGTGGAAATATGATATTAAAATCCTTGCCAGGGTCTCAAATTATTTACTTAAATACCAATTACTGCCCCCAAATTACCCCGCGCTTACAGTGATTTTTCCATACAATGAGATTTCCCGCGGTAAAAAGTAAAATATGTCCTTTCCAAGGCCTTAAACTGTCTCTATTCTAAACATCATTCTACCCATGAACTCAAACTATCGCCTTAAATACCAATTATATTCTACAGCTTTGCCCGAGCTAAAACTTATTTTACCATGGAAATGAGCCTTATTCCCGCGGTTACAATTTGCCTAGGTATGTCCTTCCTAGCATGTCTAAGAGGTTAGTAGATTTTTGTAATAAATATAAAATTATAAATGATTGTCAATATGGCTTTCAAAATGGTAAATCCACAACGTTGGCAATATTTGATTTAATTAATACGATCTTGACTAATAATAATAATAATTTTTGGACGACAGGACTATTTTTTGACTTAACTAAAGCTTTTGACCACGTTTCGCACGACTTACTTTTAAAAAAGTTAGAAAATGTAGGCGTGAGAGGTATTGCCCTTCAGTGGATATCGTCATACCTATCTCACCGAAAACAATATGTCATGATCAATAAATTAGTTAATAACGAAATTATATCATACGCTTCCAGTAGTCGTGAAAATAAAACAGGTGTCCCCCAGGGAAGCATTCTAGGGCCTCTTTTATTTTTATTATATATTAATGACATATTTGAAATTACCAAACATAAAATTATTTTATATGCAGATGACATTTCTATAATTGTGACGACTGAAAAAAGAAATAATTCATTGACTAATCATGAGGATGACATCAATAAAAATATTGACATATTAATTAAATGGCTTGAAGCAAATAATTTAAATATTAATCTTGATAAATCAGTATTTATTCAATTCAATCAATCTCAACATAAGCAATATAATTTTAAACTAAACATTGACAAAATTTATGAAGTAACAAATGTGAAATTCCTGGGTGTTATAATAGACCAATTTTTGAATTGGAAAGCTAATATTGAAACCGTTTGTAACAAAATAAACAAATTTGCATATGCTTTAAGTCAACTTACAAAAGTAACAAATAGGAAAACTGCTATCTTATGTTATCATGCTTATGTCGAATCTGTATTAAGGTATAGTTTGATGCTATGGGGTAATAGCACAGATTGGAATAGAGCATTCATAGCACAAAAGAAATGCATAAGGGCCATTTGTGGAATTCTACCTGACGAGTCATGCAAACCTATATTTAAAGACTTAAATCTGATGTCTTTGCCATCGCTGTACTTGTATGAGGTGTGTAACTTTGTCCATCAACACAATTATCTGTTTGCAAAAGCATCGGACACTCAGAATACTAGAGTGTGCAGAAAAAAATACAAACTTGTTTTAAACAATGTACCTAAATCATCTAAATATAATAAAAGTTGTCTAGCTATGTGCGTTAAAATATATAATAAGATTCCCAATGAAATGAAAGAGCTAAATAATAACTTGTTTAAAAAAAAACTATCTACATGGCTGAATGATATAAATATATATAGTGTTAAGGAATTTATGGACTTATAAATAGTTAAATTTACTGACATTCTTTATACATGTTAGTGTGAAATTTCTATTATAGTACAATTATTTTAAATTTTAAATTACTGTATAAATATCTGGACAAAAATTTGAAATTATAATAATAGCTAATTACCTTAAGATTGATGACATTGTAAGTGTTATAATTTGCATACTATTTCAATAGTGATACATGAGCTCTGTTACTGTTTAATGTTACCACCATTTTATACCATGTCTCATGCAAATAAATGATTATGATTATGATTATTATTATGATTAGCATCAGAACATGGGTGTCCCGGTGCTCCTATCAGTAGGAGTAATTAGTAGAAGCACCCGGAAGCACTGTCTCAACTCCAACTATCTCCATTCCAAATTTCATCAAAGGCATGGTTCTGGTTCAGCCGTTATGACGTGAGCATATACAATTTCGCATTTATAATAATAGTAGGGATAGTAGAAATAGGAATATGAATGGCCGGCGGCCGCGACTACGTCCGCGAGTACTACATCGCAAAATTTTGTGTCAAAAAGTAAGTAGATAGGCATTCTCTAAGGTCTCATCAGTACCATCATCAATCTATTTTAATGTCCTCGCTGCTGGGGCATAGGCCTTCATATAGATGCAATGGATAAGGAGAATGGGCCATGACCTTCCACACGGGCCCATTGAAGTTATGGTGTACTAACCAATCCAAATGCAGCCAGAAACATCGGCTTATCGTGTCTTCCGAAGCACGATATATTTTTTAACAGCAATCCCATGATAGACCATTGCAAAAGTAACATAACCTCATAGATCGCAGGCCGAGCACGCTACCCGTGGTTTAGGCATAAGAAGGTAACAAACGATACCTAGACAAACAGGAGCTACTATCGTATGAATAATATTCGGACATTCTCCTACTCTTGAACTACCAAAATGCAAAAAATCAAGTCAATACTTTTTAAAAAATGTGTAAATTTGATTTTCTTGAGTCTTATTCCAATGCATAAAGAATTGTTTGCTTAGCACGGAAATAAGCTGTTATGAGACCCATGCATCATTGAATAAAGTGAACAAAAAAAACTTTACTTTTTCCCGAGTTAAAAAAACCGTATAAAATTTTCCCTTCCCGAGTTCATTTATCCCGATCGATTTAACCGTTTAAGTAGTTGTGATTGAGCCATAAACATCCAAACTCCGTATCTTTAATACCCCCCCCCCCCCCTATATAAACATTAAGCCCCCCTTTCTACCCTATTAGGTGTTTTTATTTTGCCTACGCTGATCATTTTTAATGATGACCTAGTATCCTTCATACCAATTTCCATACTCCTAAGTCAAGAAATGAGGAAGTTTTCATATAAGCCTTAATTCCCCCTTTCTACCCTATTAAGGGTTTTTTTTAACTTCGCATACGCGGATCATTTTCAATCGTGACCAGTATCCAACATACGAATTTTCATACTTCGAAGTTCAGAAATGAAGAAGTTCCATATTAACTTTATCTCCCCATTTTACCCTATTAAGGGGGAGTTTTTTTACTTTGCTTACTCAGATCATTTTCAGTTGTAACCAGTATCCAACGTACCAATTTTCATGCTTATAAATCCATTAATGAGGAAGTTCCATATAACCTTAACCCCCCCATTTTACCCCTTTAGGGGGGGAGTTTCCTGAAATCCGTTCTTAGCGGACGTCTCCTAGGCATAATCTACCTTCCTGCCAAATTACATCTTCGTTGGTCCAGTAGTTTTCGAGATTTCGTGATGAGTGAGTTATGTCCACTCGATTTTATATATATAGATTTCCATGACGCCAAGACATTTGAAAAGGTAAGGGCGTTCTCACAATACATATGGTGCTCTAGTCCTATCCAGTATCCATTACCTTTAGACATAGAAGTGTAACCATTAAAGTGAATTTTATCTAATAAGGAACTAATACATAGTTCCTGTGCACGCCGACCAATCAATAGAAATAGTGGGACAAACGATTCCAGTATTTCCATCAGTAGAAATAGATAGATAATGGAAATAGTGGGATACACCCGTGCTGTCACACTATGCTCCTTTCGTTCGTGTTGCCCCAAATATTTGCCCTAGCGGGCAGTCTCGCCAACTCGCTCACTCGCGCTGGCATTAGAGCTCCTTTTTCTCGCGCCGAAAACCCGACAGACACGCGGCGACGCGAGGAGCATGATGAATATCGCAATTTACATCTCGCAGCCAAATGGTTGAATCCGCCATTCAATTAAACGCCTAGACCGATAATTTTTTCCGTAAGCTATTTTATTTTCCCATAAGTTGACGGAGACACAAAACAAAATAACCACGAAATTTAAGACGATCGCCTTAAATTTCTAACCTATCACGTGTCCTACAGGACTTCCGCTTCACTCGCTATTTGCCTCCGAATTCAACGAGTGTGTGATCGCAACATTATAGGCTAGAGAATTTGATTTGCAAAATCATTATTATTTTCATTCAAATTACTTTATACAAGGTGTTAAGGTAACGGTGCCCCTCCGTTAGGTATAAGTTGCCTGGGTACCCGGACATGAAGGTAATGAAGGCAATGAGGAAGCCGATGAATTAGCCAGGGGAGGAGCTGATGAACCCTTCATTGGCCCTGAACCAAGACTACCAATCGCATATAGAATGACTAAGAACATTATCGCGATCTGAACAATCAAAGAAATCAACCAAAGATGGATGAGAAGAAAGGACTGTAGGACAGTCTAAGATCTTCATCAAATCGGTTGACAAGAAGAAAACTAGAGAACTTCTGAAACAGAGTAGGAGAAATATAAGAACGATTGTAGGTGTACTTACTGGGCACTGCCCACTAAACAGACACCTATCAGTGACGGACAGAAGACCCTATCTGTCCGCAATGCAAAGAAAGAGAAGAAACAAGCTACCACTTCATGGCAGAGTGCTCGATGTACGCATCACTGCGCTGGGAGCTCTTTGGAACGGACAAGCTTAAGGAAGAGGATCTAAAGAAGTTAACGATAAGTCAATCAACAGGTACTGTAAGCGCACAGGTAGGTTCGACTGTCCGACGCCGGTGGGGTAAATGATAACCCGCCTCCCCCGTGATTTTTCAGCTTTTAGGGGACTTGGGGAACTGGGTGAAATGGTCCCGACCTAGGCGACTGATCACCCGTCCGGCTTCGCTGGCGTCCCCCCTATAAATAATAATAATAATAATAGGGGCACCGTTGCAAAAACTTTAACCATGGCTTCAGACCATCATGCTGAACAACGTAAAGCAAGAATTTTTTGTCGGAAATGAAAAAAATCGATTTTTCATACAAATTTAGCAACTAATCGGGACATTTTGAATGGAAAGTCGATTTTTTTTTTCATTTCCGACCTTGTTCAGCATGATGGCCTGAAGCCATGTTTAAAGTTTTTGCAACGGTGCCCCTAACACCCTGTATTGATCATCAACATCATGTCAACCGAACGACGCCCACTTCTGGGCATAGGCCTCTCCCAAGGATCTCCACAACGATCGGTTCTGCGTTGCCCGCATCCAGCGGCTTCCCGCGACCTTGATCAGATCGTCGGTCTACCTTGTAGGCCTGCCCACGGAACGACGTCCGGTACGCGGTCACCATTCGAGAACCTTTCCGCCCCAACGGCCATCGGTTCCCCGCGCTATGTGTACCGCCCGCTGCCACTTCAACGATGCAATCCTACGAGCGATGTCGGTTGTTTTAGTTCTCCTGCGGATCTCATCACTTTATATTACTTAAATAAGCTAAAGCAAAAGTGCTTCACCGGTAAAATACATTGCCTTCCAGGAGCTTCTTAAAAGATCATGACGCTGGTAAAATTTTAATGTGTCGGAACGAAACACATTAAAAAACAAATAAAACTATGCTCACCAATGGAATACATATTGTTTTTGAAGGAGTGAGAGCGGTATATGTCCCGCAACTCCTTCATGAGGCGGTCTGTGGCTTGAAGGCTACCGGACACACTGCCGGATAAGTAATCTTGTCTCTGGTTCTGTCGAAGCCGCTCTAGCGTCGCTAAGTGTTCTGTTTCCATGTCATCCTGAAATTAATGTCAACAATATTTTATTAAAACAGAATCGGGCTTCATTGGAATTTAAGTTCATGTCTAAAGGTATAATTCCGATGTCGGCGACCGCGAATCGCAATCTGACTCATTGCTTGAGGACGGCCAACCCGACTTACTTTTCATACAATACAAACGCTCTTAGGTGATTAAGGGTTGTAACAGATCTCTCTTTGAAACTTTTGAACTAATAAGTATCTTGTGTACTATATCTTGGATTCTTTCGAAATAAAAAATCAAAATTTGAAGAAACAAATTCAGTATAAGCCTCCAAAAATCTGATTTTTTGCACAAATTTTACCTGCACTTTGGGCGTTCATCACTACTCATAAATTTTAAAAGCAAAAAAATATTATGGTAGAAACCTTACAAATGTAATGGAGATTCTAAATGACAAACATTTATTTCACAAACTTGTAAGGCTTACTGAAAAACACGTATTTCCTGGAACAAGTTTCCGCACACTATTTTTCGTTCAAAGTTATCGCGTTCTCACTTGCTCACTCACTGTCATTGCGCTGGATGAAACAACAAGCTTGTCAACTTCTTGTCAACAATGACGGGAAGGGCCCTCTTAATATGAATTTATGTGAAACCCTAAACAATGCAAGCGATCGCGTCGCACGACTTGAGGGCGTACGATTTTTGTAGTTTTGTTCCATTAAAGTATGTATTTACAAACAAAAAGTATTTATGTATATATTTATCCGTTATCAAGCTTTCCATAAGACAGTTTCTAAACGAAATTTACATGGGCTTAGATAATTGGTGTGATTGTAAGAAATTATTTCGTATTATATTTATTATCAAAGAATCAAAGGCGTTATCATTGTCATTTGTATAAACAAACAACTCGTGGTTTCCGCGCGACCGACACGACAAAATAGAGCTGGTTTGAAATTCAAATTCGACGACCAACCAATGCGACGTTGCATGTCCGTGCGTGTTGCCAGTTAGGACAGCTCCATTCATAGAGCTGTGTTTAAATTTTGTTGCGTCAGTTGGACGGTTGGACATCAAAAGTTGTGTCGTATTGCGACAGCTAATTAGGACATAGCGGAAGTTGCTTTTATAATTTCTGACAGCAACCAACCTTATTGCTGCGGCCAGCGTCATCGACCATCTCGAGGGGTAGATCGTCCTCTCCCTCCGACTCGTCTTCCTCCGCTGCCATCTCCTCGTCCTCTTCTGTGCCGGACTCTGCGCCATTTGACGTAACGCTTGGGACTCTGTAAAAAAGTTACAATTAAATTTAAAAAAAAGCAAACACATCACAATGCTGTTTAATGGAACATTAATTAAACTAGAAAGAAAATAAAGTATTGCAAGTGTCTTGCAACATTTCTACAAAGTAATAAACTAGACAACAGATTACATTTTTATAATGCACTGCACTGTTTGTTTTTATTTAGTAACAAAATCATATACTTATAACGTAACTGTGAAATTGATAAGACACAAACCACATTTGATGTTAAAATTGAGATATCCTCAAAGCCCTTAATTATCAGTAGTCTGGCCAGACATACTGGAATAGCTTTTGTACTTCGATAATTTCCTCATTAAGGACCGATACAATCACATGTAAACAACATCTATTGTGCGGGAACATTGGACTATTGGAAATTCTAATGTTCCAATTCTATGATTACTTCCATTCAACTAATTTTAGTTTTGAATGCAACAACAACACGAATGAAACTAGATAACCATGTCCATTTTTTTTTTTTCTATTTAGGTTGAGGTAACAACTGAGCAACACTTATGAACATCAAAGAAGCTACGCCATCGGTTCGCAAATCCTACGGCGGGAGACCTTGCGAGAAGAACCGGCAAGAAACTCGTCAAGGGCAATATTTATCTTTTTCAAAACTTTAATAAGTACAAATACTATGTTAAAACATACTATCACACAAAATTCTGCCAATTACGTCTCTAGCTTATAACACAGGGCTTTGTCCTATATGATAAGTTTATTGACACCCTTATCAAGATTGGCAAATAAACTGTTGGACTTGCAAAACTTTCATGTAAATAAGACTACCATAATAATATAAATAATTGTGTTTCACAACCTTGGCTACCTTAATTCAGACGCAATTACAATTTTATCAAGTGTATTATAAAAATGCAATCAATTATTTTATTATCTTGTTTACACTACTAGGGGCTGATGTTTCAATGTCTGGATAAAAAATATTCATCTGATATCGTTTAATATCTCCAAATTGAAAAGCAATTGCCATTCATATCTCTCTTGTTTTGAGATTGGCATTTACTTTGGTTGGTTATTAATTTAACTGACTGATAAACATTATCTGAGGATTGAAAAATCAGATCTAAGTATAACAATTAGCAAAAATAAACCTAAATATAAAAACATAATAATAAAAAGCTGAAAGTAATAGTCAATAACCGGTAACTGATTTGACTATACTTACCTTTGTTGTGGGGCTGGGTGGACCGGTAATGCCAGAGAATCTAAGTCTGGTGGTTCTGGCACGCCATGTAATTTGCATAGCTCTCGCAACAATATTCCAACCTTTAAAGTTAAATTACGTATTTAATAAAACAAACTGATAAATAATTTAATAAATTTGAAATTATTTTTACTTTTTTGCATTCACAATGCAATTTTTTTTTATTTCAATAACAAAATAAAAAATGAAGTATTGTCTGGGCGATTACTCTAACCACTGAGCTACGGAGTCGTTTAGTCAGAGCTAGTTGCGAGACAGGTTTATTTTTTTTAAATACTTACTTCATTGTTGAATGATTTATAAATTTTATTGCCCAAACAGAACTATTCTTGGCAAATGGCAGCAAAAATCTTCGAAATGAGATATCATATAAAGAGTTATATTTGTTTACTACTCTATCTTTAGTATAGAAACAAATGCTTTGATTGTCAGCTACAAATATAAAGACTTGCCAGATCATAATAGGTTAGTATAAATTGAAATGATATTCTGATTATAACAATATCTATTTATAAGGCTAATAAATTGTATGTTGCTAAGATGGTTGTCACAGTGACTCATATGGCAACAACGACAGTATACAACATAAGTCATTTTGAATGCAATTGCAATAAGTGCCAAGACAGACACAACTAGAGACAACAGTATTTTAGACCTATTAAACTCTTTGACGCCTTTGGCGCCAGTCCGGCGTCCTCAGTTTCAAGTTTATTTAGAACCTATGAGAAGATCTTAAATTAATTTAGAAACGATTTGTCATTAATGTTTATATTTTACTAGCGGCCGCCCGCGGTTTCACCCGCGTGGTTCCCGTTCTCGTGGGAATATCGGGATAAAAAGTACATATAAACCTTCCTCTTGAATCACTCTATCTATTAAAAAAAACGCATCAAAATCCGTTGCGTAGTTTCAAAGATTTAAGCATACAAAGGGACATAGGGACAGAGAAAGCGACTTTGTTTTATACTATGTAGTGAAGGTGCTGATAAACTAGAGCATTCACTTGTAATGAGCATTCTTGCGCATGTTAAATGACAGAAAAATAAACGAGAGCGTTTTGCCGAGCTTCTGTCTTTGTTTTTAATGAAGAATATGAGCATCGACTGGAGCATTTGCTAGAAAGATCATGAAAATGTTTGTTGCGATGTTTGGCTCTATGCTTGGCTTTGTTCATTGTTCAGTTCGTCAAATTTAAAAACCGGTCAAGAGCGAGTCGGACTCGCGCACCGAGGGTTCCGTACCATCATAAATTTCAATAAATATAATGTGAAAAGGTTTTCATCGGTGAGGCTAGATTCGTCAGAGCATTTGCGGTGTAGAATATTGCAGTTTTAGGTCAACGCCAGCTTTTGACCGATAGTGGAACTAATATAATTTTTGTTGATGATTTCTGAAAGAGTTTACTATTTAGAGACATCATTTTATTTTTCCTGTAATCTTTACATAAACTGCTATCACATAAAATCATTTCAAATTTTTTCTCTATGCAAAGTTCGCAGATAAGGGGGAATGGTATTTTTTTTTTATTTTTCATCAAAAGTCAAAAACTACGCGGCTTAAGAAAAAAAGAAAAAGTGTTTGAGAATGTGCAAGCAGCGCTCTTTCATATGATACCCCATATGCCCTAGTAGCCCCACTTCGAGTCCCCCTTTCAGTCTCCTCTGTTGCAAAAAAATATATAAATATTTTATTTCTCTCTAATTTGCAAATAGTTGGATAAACATTATCTAAAACTATTCCAAATTTCAATTTTAATTTATAGCATTAGTAGTTCTCGAGATGTCCAGTTGTGACAGGCAGACTGAGTCTCACCCAGGGTTTCTTTTTACCATTTTGGTATGGAAACCCTAAAACGGCGAATGCTCGAATGTTCTGTTACAAGTGAATTCTCTAGTTTATCAGCACCTTCAAGCGCGGCTACACTATCGTCGAATCGCAAGAAAAGTATTGAGCGAAGTGGCAAGGGACATTGTGTGGCCGCCCTAGCTCCTTGCATTGCATGTCTTGCAAAAGAGTGGCAATGCGAATTCAAGGATTAGAGTGTATCAGTGCTGCAACAGAAAAGTAAGAATTCTTACCTGATTTATGACATGGTTGTCTCTGCCTTGTGTATGACAGAGGATCTGTACAGCGGTTGTCACAATAGGATCGTCACTGTCAGCGAACCACACTGGTGGGGTGTTTGGGTATGTCTCCTAAAACACAAAATCACAAACAAAGGGCTTATAAATTAACACTTCAAATGCAAACTAGAAACAATAAATATTAAATGTGGTTACTAGAGTAGTGTGTGAAGATTGTGCTTAGTTGCATCATTTCATTTGAAAATCATAAAAGTTCTTTATCTACACTAATGTTATAATATTCGAATTATGAACTCATGCCAGAACGTAGAATGATACACTTTATGCCATAGTCAACTTTAAAAAATAAAACTGCTGTATCCAGGTGTTTCATAATGACCATTATCACAGCCATCTCTATCGTCTTCTACAAGCCATGCGCATAAAGTTGGCAACGTAGTTTTAAGTGAACCGATTTGACACCGTTTGCACCGTTTGACAGGTAAACAGCGAGTAAACCTCGAGTACTGAATCCTATGGAGATGGCATATCTTCTATACATCTATACAAATAAATAAAATTTGAGTGTCTGTTTGTAACATTAAATAACCGCTTTTTACTACGTGCATATCATTAAATATACGGTACATATACCAAAATGACAGGTTTTACAATTTTTGTCTGTCTGTCTGTTTGTTCCGGCTAATCTCTGAAACGGCTGGACCGATTAATATGACAATTAGAAGAAGTTTAAAATTGAATTCCAAGATTTTCTTACATTGTGACTTAGTTACACCTCACTTTTTCGTAGGTATGCCACCTCCATAGGATTTAGTACTCAGAGGAGTAAACCGGTTCACAGCAATGTTGCCGTTCCGTATCATAGCATGGCTTGTAGAAGACGATAGAGACGGCTGTGCCATTATGAAACACCTGGATACAGCTGTCACTCATTATAACACACTTATATTTCTTAATTTTACAGTCTCCATGGCAACCGTAGGATTTACCGGCCCTGACTTCCAACTCTTTCAAGCCTTCTTTAGCTGGAAACAATCAGAAACTTTTTTTAAATTAGAATTTTGAATTTAGAAGGAATAGACCGTATAGACTCCTATGAGTAGTGGGGTTTGGCACCAATTCATTTTATAAATTTGTTTTATTTTTGAAATATATAATAAATGTAATGAGTGTAGATAAAGTAGTGTATGAGACTGCACATAACTCGGTATTAAAACACTCGTGGAATTCTATTAAAAAACTCGCCAAGGCTCGTTTTTTAAACTCCCACTAGTGTTTTAATACCCCTCATTATGCGACAGTCACATAAACTACTATTACCTACCTACACCAACTGTGCATAAAGTAAAAGCAAATACTACATTGCCTAAAAATTTAAAACCTTAAATCTAAGCATCTAATCTTCAGGTCTTAATAAGAACCTACATAAGTATTTTATCGCAATTGATTATTAGTTTTCCTGTATTTTCTAGAAGGAAGGAAGAAGAAGACAAGTGAGTCTTTGCCTACACTTAAATCAAACAACACAGATGTTTATAGGTTAAAATATTACAATGACATAAAGCACTTTCACGGATTTTTCGCGCATTTATTTAACAACTTGGTTAAAATCCGTGAAAGTGTTTTATTTATATGAACAGTTCGCGCAGAAATCTAAGATGTGTTTATTACAATGACAGTCAAGAATAACACATTCACCATTCAGGGGGGCTAATTGTGTAACTCTACATCAGTCACAATCTCTATTGGTTTGAAATGATAGTGATATGATATACATCACTTATCGTTGGAGGCCGTTAAAAAAAATTTTTGTTTTACAGCAGCAATTGTTGTTCAACATCTTTTAAACTGAAAGCGATTGTGATAGATATTAGCTTAGTTACACAATCAAGAAGCACATTGACTGTTAGTAAGTCACTTGGGATAGCTAAACATGTTAATCAGTGTCATGAAGGTGAAGGATTATGGGTCTACCCACACAAACCACAACCACAACCACACCATAACCACAACATTGGGCATTTTGTATTGGAAATGAATAGTACAATTCACACATACCACATTTTGCCATCATTATCGACCGCATGAGTGATATCAACCACAACACAACCACCAGCAAACTAGCGGCTGGCCACATCACATACAATGTAACCACATCGCAACTACAAGCCACAACGACATTTTGTCGCACAACCATAACGCAACTGCAAAAAACTGCATCAAGACTATTCACATGTAACTTCATTTTATTACTGCAATTTGGTGTGGTGTGGTTGTAGTTCGTGTGGGTCAACACTATCTCCCCTTTCTATGGATCCCACACAACCCTCCATAAAATAATAATGGTCAAGATATACATAAAGTAAAGATATACCTTGGTATTGGAACAATGTATGTGGTGGTGTCCAATATTTATATTTATTTATTTTCTCAATATTAAAAATCTTAGTATCTATAAAGAGACTAACTTATAGCAACTAAATATTTGAAAAGACTTTCATTGCATTTTTAATCTGACTGAAAACAACTATATAATTAAAGGTAGTTGATGGGTTGACAAGATAAGGGCCATAGCGGGATCAGCTTGGACCCGAGAGGCTGTAGAAAGGAAATTGTGACTACAAATGGAGGAGGCTTTTGCCAATGGGCAACAGACTAACAAACAACTACTGCATAATTACAATAACTTTTAATATGATTCAAAAAGTCTGAAGAAGGGTTTATTATTATACTACTTTTAATGAAATGGTCTGACGTTGCAGTTTTTAATTGACCATAAAACTAACCTAACCTAACCCACAAAATTACTGAATAAGCACTTAAAAATACTGAAATGGACACTTTGCATGCTTTTCAGTATTTTAGGTGCTTAGTTAGCATTTTTTGTGGCTCAATTAATTATTTGTCTGATGTAGCAAACCTAAAAAATGAAAAACATTTGAATAAAATAACACAACAATTACTTATTGAGACAAAATAATATATTATATGTAGGTATGTTCAATACAAGAAGTACAATTAATTAAGTGACATTGATTTTCCTGTTTTTGTAAGGGTTATTTTATAACATATTGAATTGAATAACATTGTTTCATTTTATGACATAAAAAGACCTGCAGACATTTTTAGGTAAAACAACGTAATATACTAATTTTTCTACAATAAAACACTTAATTTATAGCTAGTAACTATTAACTATATAAATACAAATATATTCAACTTATATTTTAAAGCTATTGAGACAATAATTTGAAAATACATCATTAGGTACAATTTTAATTAGTTACTATCACTAACTTCAACTCCATTATCAATAGTAAACAATAATAAAAATATTGGTTACATAACTATCACCCTGCCAAGTGAAGAAGCCAAAAGTTATACATTGATCTAAAAAGTATGTTTCAGAGTATCACTTGGGTAACAAAAAGTGAAGTGAGGGGAACCAATAAAATGTCTTCTCTACAAAAAACAGGTAGAGGATGACTAAGTTTCTTTGTCCCAAAAACGCGGTCGTATACCGTTACCCAAACAAAACAGACGTAAATCCTCAGTAGAACATGGCTGTAGTGCAAACGAATTGAAATATACCCAAGATTTATCACTCTGAAAAGGATGATCGATAGAATTCGTCAGCGACCCGTATGCGTAAAAGCATCAACGATAACAGATGGTTATTATTGACATACACTTTCGAAACATTTATCCGTAGGTAGTTAAGTCGGGCCAATCAACGTCTGACGATGATGCAGTCGAACAGATAAGAGAATTTCGTGCAAAATGCAGATTCAAAACAGGAAAGGCAGGATTTACTTTCGTAAACCACTTTATTGACAGCCCTGCCCTCATAAACAACGACCCTTTGTCCCACCATAGGGATAATCAATAAACTTACCCTGGACTGAAACATAACTTTTAACTATTCTAAGCAGATGTTTCAGAGAACTTACCGTGATATTAGCGTGTATTTCATATTTCTTTCCACTTCTGCCAACGAATCTGCAGGTCAGTTCGTCGACACTAGCAGACATTATCTGAAACCTTTCATGATTTTTGGGAAACACTTGTTCTAAAGTCTTAATTTCTAACTTAAGTGTATTTAAGCAAGCCATTAGTGTATTTAAACACTAATTATAAACTAAATTACGAATATATCCACGGTAAAATACATAGGATTAATTTTACGTTCACTGCACGACCAAGCAAAATGGCGGAATGCAATGGCGGAAGATGTAATGATTACTGCTCTATGGCATAGAGGGCACTATTATCGTATTTTTTCTTTTCTTTTTACATTCTGTGAACAAAAGAATAATGTAAGTTTACCAAAAAAAATACAATAGAATAAATGTTAAACAAGTAGACCATTTTTTAAGCCTTGAAGAGAGAGGTGAACCCTACATGGATGCTGGCTGCTGTATTGCTCAGCGTAAATGATGCTTCAATCAATGCCATCACGCCCTTTTAATAATAAGTTAATAATGTGAGTGTATTAATGAAAATCGATTAAATTCGATTATGACAAAAATATTTTTTAACACACCCCTGCCTGTCATCCAATGAGAGATTTTCTGACAGATGATTTAAAAAATAAAAATTTAGTTCCAAAAATCTCGACAGATGGCTTTACTACAGTCGTCACAAAATAAGATGCCCGTTTTGACACATGCCAAAATGACGTGATTAGGCATGTAACCATACGAGTCTGTGATCGATTCTCGCGATTAATTGATTAAGATTCTGAGTAACTAATCGATTATAGTAGGTTTGCAACTTATGTGGAATAAGACTAAAGTTATAATTATAAAATGTTAAACTTACTATGAGTATAGGTACTTAATTATACTTTTAATAAACATATTATTAAAGTATAAATTGACCTTTTATGTTATATAAACTTGAATCGAATCCACTTAAATTGCATAATTTATATAAGAGCGAACGCGCACTTGTGATTTTTAATCGGGTGATAGTTTGGTCGTTCTCGAATTCAGTATAGAGTTATATGGCAGTGGCAATCGTCAGTGCGCTTAAACTATCAACCGATCAAACTATCGAAAATTACTGGCCGATAGTTGTACGATCAAACTATCGCACAACTATCGGCCGGGCGGTAATGTGCATGAAGGACTATGTGAGCGCGCGCACTGCATTCAACTAAACTATCGCACAACTATCGGTAGACTGCGCATTCAGTATCGGTCTATCGAAAATGACTGGACAATAATAGAAACTACAACTATAGTTATAGTTACAGTTAAACAACTATCGGCCTGTGCATGAAGGACTATGTGAGCGCGCGCCCGGATTCAACTAAACTATCGACCAACTATCGGTCGACTAAAAATCACAAGTGCTCGCAGGTTCTCAAAACCAAACTATCGGCCGACAATTTGATCACGATCGTCTTACGATTCCGACTAAACTATCGGTCGACTAAAAATCACAAGTGCGTGTTGGCTCTAAAAGTGCAAGTATTTTAACTACAGCTCACAGCATAGACATGGTCATAGAGTAGCTACATTACTTATTATAGCGGCCTGTACACGTTGGCCCACCCAACCATTGGCCAATACGTCGTATATTAATTAACACTTTTGAAAGAACCTTTTTAAACGTCTTGTTCGTTCAAAAGTGTCAATGTACGATGTATTGGCCAGTGGTTGGACCAACGTGTACAGGCCGCTTATGGTGAACGCACGCTTGTCCGATGCGAACGCTTCGAACAAGCCAAACGAAACGTGTTTTAAGAAATCTCTGGAAAGGTGAACGTGACGATTCGACATGGTGGGGTGTGCAAGGTTGTCTAGGTTGTATTTAAAGAATTTTTTTTTATTCGGTTCATTCGAAACGTTCTCGCTTGGATAAGTGTGCGTTTGCCTAGAAACCGTTTTATCGAAATCATTGTTGCCAATTCATAATTTCACTAATGCGCCAATATAGTTTTCACACAAAAAAGACCAATTTTACAAATTAATCTATTAAAGTGGTTATAACGATTATTTCGATAAAAATTGAATGAAGCTGGAGAAATCCTGCACACAACGGTTACAACACTAGTATTTAAAAAAATAAAGACTGAGAACGTAACTGTTTTTCGAGACGTTTCGTAGTTAATCGAATCTGAGTTTACTTTAGAATAAACGCAAAAATAATACGCGTAATACACTTTGCCTTAATTTATGACGCCTTAAAAAATGTAACATATTATTTTCATACGCCTTTGATAAGTAATCAGCATATATTTGAATTTTTGGTTTTCGTAACAAGTTACATTCTAGGGTCATTACCATGTGTCAAAACGGGCATCTTAATTTGTGACGACTGTAGCAAGAAGCCAACGACAAGACGGCCAATGAAAAAATAACACTTACAAAAGGAAAAAAAACATTTAAAGGTCTGAAAAGGCTTAAATACACGATACCTGCTGTTATATTTTTTTTTGAGAAATAGTCATGAAATAATAAGCTGTGTTCTGTCGCTAACCGCCACATGAGGTCGTCACATCAATATCACTGCGCTGTCACCTGGCTGTCTGTCACTCACTTCACTTAGTCTGGAGAAAAATAATCATGCTCGATCCACACGAACAGATTTTTAAAAATACATTTATTTGCCTGGTATCATGTGTTTTGGCCTCGTTTTGGCCATTTGTTTGTAGTGGTTTGTCGCGTCACCGCCATCTTTGTTATTATTCGGAACTGCATTTTTTTAAATTAGCTTAGGAAAAATGTGATAGTAAAAAACCACGAGCCCTATAAGTTTCAGGCGGGATTCGAACCCGCGCCTCCGGGAATCCGGCCCGATGCTCTGACCAACGAAGCTACCGAAAGGCCTACACGACTCGTCGAATTTTACTATCACTTCTTACGCTGTAGGCCAGTGTATACTCTCCATACAAAATGTCCCGATTAGTTGCTACATTTGTATGAAAAGTCGTTTTTTTTTTCATTTCTCTGTTCAAAGACCTGTGTTTAAAATTAAAACATCCAATAGATATTATTATAAAAAGAAGAAATAATACTTACATAATGTTTGTGCCTGCTGTCCATATTTTTGGTACCAACATGATGGGTAATTTAATTATTGTGCTTACATGAAAAGGTTATCTTATAGTTAGTGAGGTTGTTGAATACAAAATGCTGAGTCTCTCACTGGTAATTATTGCTGGCCCGTTATATGACCTTACAAACACCAGGCTTAACAAAAGCAAGGCTGGATTTCAGGGACGGCATCCAGGGTCACTGCATTGGGGCCTCCACAAGAAAAGTGATAGTGATATAAAAATATGTTTTTACGAAAAATTATTAGGGGCCTCTACTCCTTTGTCTGTCACCCCAGGGCTTCCAGCCAGAAATTCCAGATCTGGAAAATAAAAAACTGTCTAATTTTGATTAAAACTGTTACTATTATTTGTTCCATTGCATATAGAAACGTTTTCACATTTTACAGATGTCGTCTGAAAATTTGCCAAAGTATGATGTTATTATACTTGACGAGATTCATGAGAGGCATTTGATGGGAGACTTTCTGCCTCGGGGTCCAAAAATATTTCGACTCTCCATACAAAATGTCCCGATTAGTTGCTACATTTGTATGAAAAGTAGAATTGTTTTTTTTTCATTTCCCACAAAAAATCATGCTGTACGTTGTTCAGCATGATGGTCTGAAGCCATGGTTAATGTTTTTGCAACGGTGCCCCTAACACCCTCTATAGTAACTACAGAGGTAGAGAATAATGATAAATCAACATAAACAAACCTTAAATTAAATAAACAAATACATAATTATCAGACAACATGCTCATAAAACCGAAATACCCCGCGAAAGCAAAATATCACATAATGATCACCCTAAAAATGACCTGTCAAAAAAGCAGTCCACGCCCGCACTTGAGCAAATGGTATAAGCACAAATTATATAGACTAGTAGGTATAAGTAGCCTGTTGATGTCCCGTTCTATTTCGCAAGCACATCACATTTCACCTGTAAAACAATCTCTCTTCCAGCACTTTTGATGACTTTTGGCATGACGATTACCAATGAGAGATTTTCTGCCAGCAAATAAAAAAAAAGTTTATTTATTAGCTCGATAGATGGCGCTGACCAGGGGGGCTACCGCGTAACTTTATGGATATGAACTTCATACGTTTTTGGGAACTTTAAGTCAATTTTATAAAGAAAATAGCCGCTATCAGTTTCTTGTTTTGTGACGTCGGGTATAACGATAACTAGCTAGCAACGTTCAACAGAACAAAGCAGCAAAAATTTATCAGAATAAGGAATTCAAATGTCAGTTGAAGCCCATACCCATATCCAGATTTCTTAGCCGGTAGCCCCCCTGGGGGGCTACCGCGTAACTTTATGGGTATGAACTTCAGACGTTTTTGGGAACTTTAAGTCAATTTTATAAAGAAAGTAGCCGCTATCAGTTCCTTGTTTTGTGACGTCGGGTATAACGACAACTAGCTAGCAACGTTTAACAGAACAAAGCAGCAAAAATCTATCAGAATAAGGAATTCTAATGACAGTTGAAGCCCATACCCATATCCAGATTTTTTAGCCGGTAGCCCCCTAGGGGGCTACCACGTAACTTTATGGGTATGAACTTCATACGTTTTTGGGAACTTAACGTCAATTTTATAAAGAAAATAGTGGCTATCCGTTCTTTGTTTTTTGACGTCGGGTATAACGATAACTAGCTAGCAACGTTCAACAGAACAAAGCAGCAAAAATATATCAAAATAAGGAATTCAAATGACAGTTGAAGCCCATACCCATATCCATATTTCTTAGCCGGTAGCCCCCCTCGTTTGTATGGGGAGAGAAAAGTGTTGTTTTTATTATTTTCTATGCAATTTTAGTTTTTTTTTTCATTTTCACATTTATAATATTAGTATGGATTAAACGAACCTAGATAGGTAGGTAGTTATTTTCAATAAATATTTTATCTTTCGTACCGGTATTTTATTTCGCAGTTATAAATCGCAACGATTAGTTTTCGTAGTACGCGGTGAGCCTTACACAAAATAAAATTAATTCTTTTGGATGACTGATTAAGTGTACGTCAAATGAAAGGGACAAAAACATCATTGACAGGTAGGCACTCTTTTCGGTGATTGTCAAAATTCAAATTTCGAAGCTGTTTTTATAGGTCTTAACGTAGACTCCTTGTCAGGTAATAAAAAAAAGCAGACCCACTTGAGTTTTTGGAACTAACTTTTTTCTTTTTTAATCATCTGTCAGAAAATCTCTCATTATCAAGGAATTTATAAGTACTACGTACAACAGGAAGGTGCACTCCGTATTTTTGTGTATTTAAAAATACACTTTAATATTAAGAGATAAGGTTTATATTTCAATACAAAATGTCAACGGTCCAGCTGAGACCGCAAGAACGAGGTGAGGGTGTCCCTTTCTCTGAAATTGCCAGCACTCTTAAATAACAGGTTTAGTAGATTTATGGTTCACAACTTTCGTTATAAAAATTAAATTTCGTTAAATTTTCGCTTCGTATTACTTTTAGTCAATAGAAAACATCGCATATTAATTTAGGTATTACCATATTAAGCATAAAAATGTATCAGGTCGTTTAAGTTTTTTATGGCTTATCCTAGAAAAGAATTTGAATGATAGATTTCAGAATGTTAAAGTAGCAACATTTCAAGCCGAATGACGTTTTCTGACGTTTCGTCTTCGTTGTGTCAAGTTCGCAATTCGCTCGTCGCTGCCCGCCGCCCGTCGCGCATGTTCGTGGCCGCCGTAATGGGATGGAGTGAGATAAACTGACCTCGTTCTTACTATCTCATTAGGACCGTTTTTTAGCAGCAGTGCACCTTCCTGTTGTATTATAAATTCCTTGCTCATTATAAACCATCGAATAAAACACAATGACACTTGACAGTCTTGACACACACATTTCGCATGTCACAAAAAATAACATGGCGAAAAATTTTAAATTAGTTCCAAGTTCGACCGCGCGCAGACTAATCTGGCGAGCGCTTTACCTGTTATCGCTGTCAGCGCTGAAATGAAATTGATTTTAGTCTAATGAGGGATTTTTTGACAGATGATTAAAAAAGAAAAAGTTAGTTCCAAAAAACTCAACAGATGGCGTTCATCAGACATGACATGGGTTTGCTTTTTTTAAATTTGCTGGCAAGAGCCCTGTTTAACCATTTAAGCTAGTGAAGTACTTGTATTTTTACTATAGTAGAACATCAGAATCACAAGTTGGCGGCCATTTTAGAAGAAATCATTCACTATAATTACGAGTGTAATGTCAGTGACATTGACATTAAGATAATAGTAGATTGTATTACAAGGGAGCAAAATAGCATATTTACGACGAGGGCGCTATTTTTAATCCAGAGCGCAGTGAAGGATTCTAAAGTAGAATCCTGAACGCAGCGAGGGATTCAATATACGTCGCCCGAGGTGAAAATAATTTTGCGGCCGAGTAATACACTCTACTTTCATTTCGAATTTATGGAAAGTAAATACACTTTGCTTTTCATCCCCCTATATAAGAAAAGCAACAAAAACAACTAAAACTACCTAGAAAAATAAAAGAATAATGGCGGGGGGCATCGCCTTCTCTATTTCTTCTATTATATTTAAAAAATTTGAAGTTCAATTAAACAAAAAGTAAAAAAATTATATGTCCATCGGATGCCTCCTATGTATCTCAGGGGTACCAAAGGGGGTTGAAAATTTTGTTAGATTTTAGCTTCGACGCACCGTTTTTGAGATATTCTCATTTTTATAAAATTCATTTCGCCGCCCACGGCACATACAGGCGTATCTCATTAAAAGTTAAAAATAAGTTAAATATACCAAAATGTTCGCCTTTTTCTGCTTTATATCTCCACAAAGAGGCGTATCTCTAGCTACTTTTAATCTCTAAATACTTATGAGGCTTATCTCAATAAGCTGTGAAAAGAGTAGTGACATACCGCTCC
Source organism: Crambus lathoniellus (assembly GCA_949710035.1). Classification (NCBI taxonomy): domain Eukaryota; kingdom Metazoa; phylum Arthropoda; class Insecta; order Lepidoptera; family Crambidae; genus Crambus; species Crambus lathoniellus. The sequence goes on along the minus strand of OX453309.1, from coordinate 9,749,933 downwards.
GCTGTTTGTTTCATTGATTTGAAACATCTATTGATTGAAATTATACCTTGGATTTTTGGAAGATACATAATTCACGCACAAATATCCACAACTCTGAAGAACAAAATTTGTAATGGATGCCACGGGCTCATTAAAACCAAAGAATTTATGAAATGTCCATTGTGTAAGAGGAGTACGACTTGACGTGTTCAAGACTAACACCCAAGAAATTTAACGATATGAGTCCCACTACTAAGTCAAACTGGAGATGTCCCGAATGCCGCACTAAACAGCCAAAGCGGGATAATACGAACACCCTAGTACAAGAGCGCGCGACCAATCTGGCCGGAGGAAAAATTCCCCTTCTGAACTACGAATCTGATAAAGCTAATAACACACTACCCAACACCTCTGAAATTCAGCAATCCTGTGACGCAAATGTAACTTTGCGCTCATCCCAACGCTCTGGAGAAAAACAACTTAAACAATTGAACTGCCCACCTCACACCGGGACCGACTGTCCTGGGGACTCGTCTCGTCTCACCAATGATTTATCGGAAATAATTAAAATGGAAATTCGTACTGCTATGCACACGGAACTGCCGTCTTTAATGAATAGTCTATTTCAGTCTAACTTAGACCCAATTAGAGATCAATTAACCGCACTACAAAGTTCTGTCAACTTCGTAAGTGACCAGTATGATGATCTAAAGAAAAATGTAAACACAATAATCAATGAAAACAAGGATTTGAAAAAAGAGTGTGCACAACTCCGTGAAACCATTAGTAACATCACCGATCGTCTAAACTCCGTAGAACAATACATGAGGGACTCGAACATAGAGGTACAAGGTGTACCGGAACATCGATCTGAAAATCTCCTCAACGTAGTCCAACAACTGGCACAAGTTGTTACACTAAAGGTAACTGACAGCGATATATTGAGTTGCACCATGGTGGCTCCCATGAATAAGAAAGGAAATAGGCCCCGTGCAATTGTGGTAAAACTCAAAAGCAATCGCTGCCGGGACGAGTTTTATTCTGCTGTTACAAGATTCAACAAGGCGCATCAGGATGAAAAACTGAATTCTTCACATCTTGGTATCGCAGGCAACAAGTCTCCAATTTACGTTTGTGAACACTTATCCCCAGCAAACAAAGCTTTACATGCTGCCGCCCGCATCAAATCGCGTGAATTAAATTACAAATTTGTTTGGGTCAGAAATGGTCACATATTTATGCGTAAAGACGAGACCTCCCGTTTCATTCACGTCAAAAATGAGCAAACATTATTATCGTTAGAGTGAGCAACTTTCTTAAATTAATGTAATATAATCATGTCTTTTTTTATCAAGAATTCGATTCTTTAACTGCTTTAACGGTTTACTATCAAAATGTACGTGGCGTAAGAACAAAAACATTGGATCTGTATAATTCTATACTAACTAACAATTATGATGTAATATGTCTCACTGAAACATGGCTAGACGATGATATTAACAGTTCCGAAATTTTTGATGACCGCTATCTAGTTTACCGTAGAGATCGTCCTAAGAACTTCATGGTTAAATATAAAAAAGGCTATGGTGGGGGAGCACTTGTTGCCATTAAGAAATCAATTATATCGGAACATAAGTATGAGTGGCAAACTAATGTGGAAGACCTCTGGGTACGTATTAAGTTAAGAAACTTTTGGTTAAATATTTGCATCGTTTATCTTCTCTCTTACTTAAGTTGTGAAGATTACTCTGAGTTTTTGCATAACTGTGAAAACGTATTATCTTTAACTGAAGACAAAAATCTCATATTAGGAGACTTTAACTTGAGCGACATAGACTGGAGCGGATCTCAAAACGGATTACCTCAACATTACACTGAAGTAAAGTCAGCGGCGTTAAGCGAATTTATGGTTACCACAGATTTGGTACAACGCAATACTGTAGCTAATCACAACAACAGAATCTTAGATCTTATTCTAGTGAGTTCAGGTTTGTCATGCTCTAGCAATGGAACTGTAGGTATGAGTCGAGTGGATGAGCATCATCCACCATTAGATATCATCTTAAAAGCAGACAAAACTCGCTTAATGAGAGAAATCGTCACACCAAGATTTTTATTTCGAAAAACCGATTATGATGCATGTATTTCCGAACTTATGAGTGTTAAATGGGAGCAATATACCGATCTATCTTGTAATGACTTTTTGTTAGCTTTTTACAACATTTTATGGGAAGTAATTGAGAAACATACTCCAAAAGTTCAGTTTAAAAGTAAAGAATACCCGGCCTGGTTCAGTGAATCTTTGATTAAAACTTTTAAGGAGAAAAACCGTTATCATCGTAAATACAAAAAGTTTGGTAACCCACGAGATTTTGATACATTTTCCACCTTAAGAACTAGATGTAAAGATGAGTTGACTATTTGTTTCCGACTTTATATAGATCGTACAGAAGATAACCTCGCTAATGATGTTAAGGCATTCTGGAGATACACTAAGTCCAAAAAAGTGACAAATAGCTATCCTGATAAACTCTTTTATGAAGATCAATCAGCTGAGGGTGGTGTAAATGTTGCTAATCTTTTTGCAAATTATTTTTCTGCGGTCTATAGTAGTCCATGCCAGACGGTATATACTCCTAATTTTGAGCAGAACACTACCACTCTTGCCTCGATTCATATTGCTGAGGATGAAATTCAATCTCGCATAAAGTCAATGGATACAAGCAAGGGTGCAGGTCCTGATGGAATACCGCCTGCGTTTGCTAGCCGATGCTGTCAAGCTCTGGTGCGACTTTTAGGAATAATTTTTAACAAATCCCTAAGCAGCGGTACCTTCCCTGATTTATGGAAAATTGCGAAAATCGTGCCCGTTCACAAATCGTGTGATAGACGGGACATATCCAATTACAGACCAATTAGCATCTTAAGTTGCTTTGCAAAGATCTTTGAGAGCCTAATATGCGACTTTATGTATGCACACTTTAAACTAATAATTAGCCCCAATCAGCATGGGTTTATAAGGTCTCGATCCACTACTACAAACTTATTAAGTTATTCTCATTATTTAAATACTATTTTTGATCAAAGTGGACAAGTAGATGCAGTCTATACCGATTTTGCAAAGGCATTTGATCGTGTTGATCATGCTATACTATGTATTAAAGCCGAGCACCTAGGTATACACGGTACTATATTACAGTGGCTGCATTCATATTTGGAAAATCGTTCTCAAATTGTGACAGTTGGAGGGCATGAATCAGTACCATTTATCGCAGAATCCGGAGTTCCTCAGGGATCGAACCTGGGACCTCTGCTGTTTTTGGTTTTTATCAATGATTTACTTGCTTCGTTTAACTGTGAATGTCTGGCATTTGCTGATGATTTAAAAATATTTAAGCAAATAAAATCTGTTACGGATTGTGTTGAACTTCAATCTGATATTAATACTCTTATAAACTGGTGCGATTCGAATAATATGTCCTAAAACTTAAAAAAATGTTTAGTCATCAAATTCACCAAAAAAAGAAATGTGATAGTCTTTCCATACAAAATTCTTATTACCCCACTCAAACATGTGGATATAGTGCGTGATTTGGGCGTTTGGTTTGACTCCAAACTTTCATTTCGTTCCCATTATGACGCAATTCTCCTAAAAGCGAGGAAAACCTTAGGATTTATAAATCGAGTTACCAAGCCGTTCCGAAGAAGTAAAAGTTTAATAATTCTTTATACTTCTCTTGTGAGAAGTATTCTCGAGTATTGCTGTGTCATATGGTCACCCTGCTATGATAACCATATTAACGGGCTTGAGTCAATACAGAAACGATTTATTCGAAACCTCAGTTTTAAGATGGGTCTTGGTAAGTCCCTTACATCATATGATGACAGACTTAATAAGTTTAATTTGGAACCACTTCACAAACGACGGCATCTATGTGACCTGTTAACATTGCATAAAATAGTAAATTCTACTATTGATTCTGACATCTTACAGCATGTTTCATTGAGATATATACGTAAATCTAACCGCAGACAACATCTTTTTCATGTACCATTAGCTAAAAATAATGTATCTTATAATAGCCCATTGATCCGAATGTGTAGAAAATTTAATTGTTTAAGTAAGGACCTTGATATCTTTCATCAGAGCTTGAAATCATTTCTAAATAGTATAAAGTCTTCAGAAGATTTTGACCTGATTCTTTTTAAAAAGCTCTAACTTTTTTGAATTTGTATTTTTTTTTTGTAAGTACATATTTAAATTTGTTGTATTTCAGTGACAATCTAAGTTAATATAGTAACACAAAAACTGTTGTAATAGACTAAGATATAACCTAATTTGAATGTTGTGCGCGGTTGTTATCGAAATGCGAATTTTATATTTTGCAACAGCTAAGATTATTTAATTGAATGTATTAATTTGTATTTTGTTACCGTGCCAAAGTAAATAAAATAAAATAAAATAAATACTGGCGTATATTATTGAGTAACGCCTATCGGCAACCAAAATGTTTATATTATTGGGCGGCACAAACAGCCCTATATCGAACAATGTATCAGAAGAATGTATGAATAAGCACATGAAAGAAAAGGAAACTGTTAGAAACAGTGCCGGCCCCCACCCTATACAACATCAGTAGAAAACTTTTTCATTGCCGATGAGATAACTCTATGGTTGACTGTAACCAAATTCAGTTCTATTTTTAAAAATACTTTTACACCCTAGGGTGCAAAGCAGAGTTTTGAACCCGCTGCTCAGTTTAAAGGCCTGATCAGACGAGGGACTGTCCGCCGAGTACTTTTTTGTCCATCGATATAGATCTCTTATAAATTGTATCGAATAACGCACACAAGGAACTTGATCACGCACAATTGTGATGACCACATCTACTGTGTTCCACAGTTTATTGAAACGAAGGTTTCCCATGCAAAATTAAGTAAATTAAACTAATCCTACCTTACTAGAAAATAGTTTCCGTAATCCAGGGGGGCTGACGTTGTCTCGCCGGCGCGCGCGCGCCCTGGCAAAACGATCTCCACACAACCCCCGATGGGATACTCTTACAGCTAACACTCTTATACTACACAATGCCCTAATAGGCTGCTAAAACTTTCCCGGCGCTTTTCAAAGCGAACACACACGGGTCTCAAGTCCGTACCCCGACCGGAGCCCTAATAGGTGCAAACGAAATCTCGGTCCCCAATATGGGTAGGTAATTAGCGCGGCACGTCGCTACAGAAACACACGAACTTGTCTCACGGCTGCTTACGGCCAACTGCCTGCACGCGGCCCGAGCGCATTGCGTGTCGCCCGTGACCTTGACAATGACAACGCACCGCTCGCAGCGCGGCGCGAACATCCCCCCGTCCCGGACAGTAGCAAACTGTCCGCCAACTCAATCTAAGGGCAGGCGAGAGAGGGTAGCGATCGCTCGCTTCAAAACAGAGTCCCCCACCAGGACCTCGGCAAACCTGGGCACACCATCCGACCCCGGATGAAGCTGAACAATGCGTCCTAAACGCCAGCGGAGGGGCGGCAGGTTTGGATCCTTTACCAACACGAGGTCTCCTGTCTTGGGTGGGGTCGTCCTATCCGACCACTTAACGCGTTGCTGCAAAATGTGCAAATACTCCAGATGCCAACGGCGCCAAAAACTCTGCGTAAGCTGCTGGAGCAATTCAAATCGCGAGAGCCGTCCGGAGGCCACTTCGGAATAAGGATATTCCGGCAAGGCGTTAAGCGGTCTGCCAATCAAAAAATGGCCCGGCGTAAGGGCCTCTAAATCATTCGCGTCCGAAGACAACGGACACAACGGACGCGAGTTGAGGACCGCCTCAACCTTACAAAATACGGTCGCGAGTTCCTCAAACGTGAGGACCGTCTCCCCAATAACGCGACGAAGGTGAGTTTTAGCGGCCTTTACAGTTGCTTCAAAAATCCCTCCCCAGTGGGGGCAGGATGGCGGGGAGTACTGCCATCGTACCCCTCTGCGAGAGAGTGTGGATCCGATCTCAAAATTATTCCTATCCAAAAATTCACAAACTTCCTTTAAATACCTATCGGTGCCCTTGAAATTGGTTCCACAATCGGACCTGATTAACGACGGCATTCCGCGGCGAGACACAAAACGATTCAACGTGGCTACAAAGGCTTCTGTGGTGAGGGCACTAACCACCTCCAGGTGGACCGCTTTAGTGGCCAAACAAACAAATACACACAAGTAAGCCTTTTCCGTTCTAGCATTACGAAGCCGCGATGTCTTAACGGTAAATGGCCCCGCAAAATCCGTTCCAACTCCTGAGAAGGGCATCGATTCGTTCACTCGATCGGCAGGCAAATCACCCATCTGGGGCTGCATCGTATCGGCGCGCAAACGATAACACGGGAGACAACGAAAAATAACGGATCGGATTATTCTCCGCGCTGACAAAATCCAGAACTCTCGTTGGAGGAGCGCGGTCAAAGCATTACAACCGGCATGAGCATTCTTTACATGTCGGTCTGTAATCAACAGTCTAACTAACGGTCCATCCTTGGGGAGCAACAAAGGGTGGCGTGATCCGTACGGCAGGTTGGCATGTCTGAGCCTACCTCCGACACGCAGCAATCCGGTACTGTCCAAGAAGGGATTCAACCGCACCAAGGGTCCCTTCAGCTTGGGCTTACTTGAGCGCAGGGCTTTCAGCTCCGGTTCAAACTCTCGCTGTTGCGTCACTCGCAACCAATGCAACAGAGCGTCTTGCCGCTCTTGTGGGGCGAGGACCGGAGACAACGATTTCTCCTGAGGCTGGCGACAATTTCGCACAAAGCGCCTCATCCAAGCAGTCACGCCGAGCAACTTATCAAGAGAACTGTAGCGGTCTAACAAAAACTCCATCTGCGGAGCCGCCACCGTCTCCACGGCGTGAACACGCATGCCTAGGTCTGGGACTCTGGCCACAGCCGGGGTGGCAGGCCATGAGCGCTCAGGCCGTAACAACCATGATGGACTCCACCATAGGTGGTGGTCCACTAACTCAGGCGCCTCGCAGCCGCGGGAGGCACAATCTGCGGGGTTCAATTCGCCCGGTACGTGGCGCCAAATCAACGGGGCCTTTGAAGTCTGAATTTGTGAAACCCGGTTGGCCACAAAAACCTCAAGGGTGTGGACTGAACTCTTCAGCCAACAAAGGACGACCTGGCTGTCAGACCACGCAAATATCGACCCCAAGTCGACACCGTTTCCCAAGGTGTCGGCAACATGATTGAGTAGCCGTACTAAGAGAGTGGCGCCGGACAACTCCAACTTCGGAATGGTTAGCCTAGTCCGAAGGGGGGCGACCTTACTCTTGGCCGTAACTAAGTGTACGGCGACAACGCCTGCTGCATCCACCGTTCGGATGTAAACGGCTGCCGCGTATCCGCTTTCGGACGCGTCACAAAAGCCGTGCAGGGAGGCTTTAAACCTTCCCGAAGGCAGCATTTGCCTCGGTATACAAACCCGATTGACGTCGGGTAGGGATGACACGAACCTCACCCACTCTCGTAGGAGGCTACCAGAGAGGGGCTCATCCCATGACAATTCCGCAGCCCAGAGCTCCTGTAGGAAGCACTTCATCGAAAACACTACAGGGCTGAGCCAACCGTTCGGATCAAAGGTACGGGCTACAGTAGACAGCACCGTGCGTTTAGTCCAGACCTTTGGGTCTGGCAGTTCCAATCTATATGTGAACAAATCCGGGACTGGTCGATACTGGACTCCCAAAACAGACAGCATGTCTGGAGTCTCCGGATTTTCAAAGAGGAGCGGCTCTTGCTGGTGGTCCTTAGGCAAATCTGCCAATAGGTCCGGTGAGTTAGACAGCCACTTCCGCAACTCATAGCCACCAGCCCTCAAGAGCGCAATCAGCTCATCACGTAAGACGAGAGCCTCATCTAAGCTCGAGGCCCCCGTGCAGATATCGTCGACAAATAAGGCCCCCCCCTCAATAAGAGCAGATGCCCGGGGATAGCGTAACCGTTCGCGCTCTGCGAGCTCCAAAAGCGAACGGATCGCCACAAAGGGGCTCGACCGCAAACCATAAGTGTTGGTGTTCAGCTCGTAAGCCAACATCGGATCCTGGGGATCCTCACGCCAAAGGATGAGCTGGTATCGTCTATCCTCCGGGTGAATCACGGTCTGTCTGAACATCATGCGGATATCGGCCACAAAGACGACAGCGTGCCGGCGGAAGTTGGTCAAAACATCACAGACATCGTGATGCAACTTCGGCCCCGCATGCAGACACTGATTCAACGACACTCCGGTTGACGTGGGCGCTGAACCATCAAAGACCACGCGGATCTTCCCATTGGAAGTCTTCAAAACAGCGTGGTGTGGCAGGAAGTAATGTTCCACATTACGCCAGTCCAACTGCGAGATGGACATGTGCCCAAGGTCCAAATACTCCCGCATGAAGTCTATATACTTCTCCTTGAATGCGGGATCCCTGGCCATCCTACGCTCCATGGACAACAATCTCTTCTCGGCCATCGGTCGGGAGCTCCCTAAAGGAGGGCGAACCGCCAAGAAGGGCAAGCGGGTAATCAAGCGACCCGAGAGGAGGCGCCCAGTGTTGTTCTGGTAGAACAATTCGCACTCCTCCTAACGGATCCAACCGCTTGGCAGTGGGGGGTTCCTCCACCTCCCAAAACTTTTGGAGAACGTCGGACAAAGTAGAACCGACAATGGTCTGGCGGTCTACCGACGGGGTCTCTGGTGTCTGTGGTACCTTTCCCATCACCACATGACCCAGCGACGAGGACAAGGCGACAAGATCGGCGGTCTGCAAAACTCGCTTGCTTCCACACAGTACACGACCGAGGACATCCGCACCAATCAACAAGTGTATTGGGCCCGGTCGGTGGAAGGAAGGATCAGCCAAAGCCAGTCCAGACGTCAGCTCAATCGTGGATGGCGGCACTCGCACTTGCGGGAGTGGTCCAACCACCTTATCAAAGACTATCGCCGAAGCACCGATCTTCGGCCTTGGCGTGAAGTGGGGGGAGAAGGAGAACTCAACTCGACCAATCGGATCAGGGATCCGCGAGTCTCCCACCCCCCGTACCGCTTCGTGATGCGGCACAAGCAAAAGACCCAGCTGTCGGACAAGCCACTTGGACATTATGCACCCCTGGGCACCTGAGTCCAAAAGGGCACGCACCGTGACAACATTGCCCTTAGGTCCCCAAACATTCACGGAGGCTGTTGGCAACAGCACAAGCTCCGGAGGGGTGGTTGGGTCCGACAGGGGCGCCATTAAAAATTTTGGGGGGGTACTTGTCCCCCTCGCGCCTGAGTCGGCGCGCCAAATGTGGGACGCTCGTACCGGGCGAGCGGGTCCCAATCGGGTACATACTGGCCCCGACCAACAGCACTCCTAGGTGCAGGGTAATACCCGTGTGGGGCGTGCCTCGGTACATAGTACCCCAATCGAGGCCTCTCCATTAGGGGGGGGGAGTAGCAAATAGGGCCCGTGCCCGTCGCCACCGTGGCGTACTCTTGTGGTACCCCCCTACCCCCGCCCGTGGCGGGGGCGTCTCTCCTATAGTTCCCCCTCTCCGGGGGGGACTGAACGGGGGGGCTAAGCCCCGCCGAATCTCTAGGGGGCCGGTTCCGGGCTGCCGGGCCCCCGCCCGTGCGCGAGGAATTCGAACCCCGGTCGCTCCCGGCGTCCTTGCGGTCCAAACAAAGGAGGGGGTGATGCCTCCCTCCGCAAAGACGACAATCCTCTGTCTGGGGACACGCCGACTGCATGTGTCCCCCCAAACACCTATAGCACCATTGGCGCTGTTTCGCAACGGCCCTCCGTCCCTCTGGGCGGAGGCCTCTAAATTTGGCACATTCGTGCACCACGTGCCTATCTCCCCTGCAATACCTGCACCGCTCACTCGGTGCGGGGGGAGGGGACTGCTGGAAGGCAGCATAGCGATTGGTCGGGCGACGGGGCTGTTCCCTCGCCGCCACCATACGACCAACACCTGGAACCGGGGCGGGCTCCAGGTGGTCCGTCACCCTACATTCGTCCTCCAAAAAACGAAGGAGGTCCGCGAAGGGCGGGAGATACGAGGCGCTGTCGCCTCCGTACCTCTGCTCGAAACGCCCCTTCATTTCAGCGGGCAATTTGGCGAGGACTATGTGCAGCAGTATAAAGGACCACTGATCCACCGGCAGGTCCAATCGCCTTAGGGAGTTGACCGCTGACAGTAGCGGGTTCAGCAACTCCCTCCGTAACAGGTGTACCCGCGTGATTCGCGGGAGGGCCAAAATCGTGGCCACGTGGGTGTCCGCCAGTAACCGGACATTCTGGTACCTGCTAACCAGAAGCTGGCGAGCCACCTGGTAGTTGTCGTCACTGATGAGCAGGTGTTGGATTACCGCGCTGGCCTCTCCTCGCAGGGAGGAGCGCAAATAGGCCAACTTCTCGCTAGGGGATAAGTCCCGTCGTGAATCCACCAAACTGTCAAACAAATTAATGAAGCCCATCCAGGCTGACAGATCCCCATTAAAAGTGGGAATCTCCAAGGTAGGCAATCGGCCTAGCAACGCCGTCGGGGTAGGTTTGACCTCCCCGCTCAAAACCGGCTCCCCCTTCCGAACAGCCAGGGCCCTCTCAGCCGCCTCCGTGAACTGGTCAGCCAGCTCATAGGCCTGGGCTACATCCTGCTCCAGCTGTTCCGACACGGCATCATCAGCTGGGGGGTTCTCCATATAATACGCGCGACACTCCATGGCGTGGCGCTCCAGGTCTTGCAGCCGAGCTGCCAGCCCGCCATACCGAGCTAGCAACGCGCCTACCCGGTCGGCTCGGTCTATTAATGTGACCGCACAAGCAAGCCAACGCAAAACTCCTTGGATGCCGGCCCTGGATACGGCGAGCGGATTCGTAGGAGCCATTTATAATCCGTTTTATAAACAAAGCAAACAAAGAAATATAAAAGTGGTAAACATCAACAAAAAAAACAATAGAAATAGGTCGCGTCACGATAATATAAAACACAAGTAATCTGTGCCGGCCGGCGCCTGGTCAATATTGGCCGCCCCGGGTTTGAGTGAACGTTGACAGCTATATGCGTGGTCAGAATTGGCCCCAACGGGGTTCAAGGGTTAAAATTCGGACGACATACACGGACCCTACTAGTTTCATAAATTATTAGCAACTTACCAATTTCAAGGGCTAACAATATAACGGTATAAACAAAACGTATAGGATTAACGGTATGGCATACCTCGCAAATCAACTACTAAACCGTTATCAACAACCGAAAACAAAACTATTTTTAATAATAATACTCGTAATTTAATACTACTAATAATTAAAACTAGTTCCACTTTTTTAACTAGGCAAGCGGACTCGGAACAAACACTAGTATGTGGTACTAATAAACAACACTTTCGAACGAAACTATTCGTCAAATAAATCCGGACACACAAAAAAAAATATACACATCTAGGCGAGTAAACTCGTATCAAATCACTAGTATGTGGTACTAATAAACACACTTTCGAACGAACTATTCGTCAAATAAATCCGGACACACAAAAAAAATATACACATCTAGGCGAGTAAACTCGTATCAAAACACTAGTATGTGACAACAATTATATAAGTGTCTATCTATTATCGGATCCACCAAGTGAGAAACATTCGGTTCGAGAATTTACTAGAACAATTTCTTAGTACTTCAATCGTCTCGGCATACCCTCGAGATTTCAACAAAAAAAAATAATTTTTAGGTACGCTTTTTAGGTACGCTTTTCATTTTTACTATGAAATTTTATGTACCTAGTTAATTTTAATATGAAAATTAACTAATTATATCAACTAGGTACGCTCTGCTACCAAAAATATGATCACGCACAATTGTGATGACCACATCTACTGTGTTCCACAGTTTATTGAAACGAAGGTTTCCCATGCAAAATTAAGTAAATTAAACTAATCCTACCTTACTAGAAAATAGTTTCCGTAATCCAGGGGGGCTGACGTTGTCTCGCCGGCGCGCGCGCGCCCTGGCAAAACGATCTCCACACAACCCCCGATGGGATACTCTTACAGCTAACACTCTTATACTACACAATGCCCTAATAGGCTGCTAAAACTTTCCCGGCGCTTTTCAAAGCGAACACACACGGGTCTCAAGTCCGTACCCCGACCGGAGCCCTAATAGGTGCAAACGAAATCTCGGTCCCCAATATGGGTAGGTAATTAGCGCGGCACGTCGCTACAGAAACACACGAACTTGTCTCACGGCTGCTTACGGCCAACTGCCTGCACGCGGCCCGAGCGCATTGCGTGTCGCCCGTGACCTTGACAATGACAACGCACCGCTCGCAGCGCGGCGCGAACAGAACTAAAAGTACCGCGGACAAAAAGTCCCCGAAAATACGGCGGACACCGAGAGACTGGACTGGACAAAAGTTCGCGGTAGTCCCTGAAAAAAATAGAACAAACGTAAATAGGCGTAACAACGCACACAACGAACTTTAGTCTGCATTGAGCGCCCGATAGTGAAGTACGTCTTCGGGCAACAAATGACCGCACACTATATGCGTTGAGTCCGCGACAAGTACCCGGAGGAAATATTTTGGACGAACAGGGACTTTTTGTCCCAAGGGGACAAAAGTCCTTCGTCTGATTAGGCCTTAAATATACATCACTTTTCGAATATGAGAGATGGAATATAATTATCAGCCAATGCATTTATATGTCATTAGGTATTCCAATGGCACTCTTTTTTGTTTCCGTAAAAAACACTTGTTATTTACTTCGTGAAACAGAATTTACAAGTCCATGTTACATTTCGAAGCTTGTGAACTTGTAAACTTGTATCTTTCGAGAAATAGGCCCATCTCTGTGTGGTAATAAACAATAGAGGTGAGTGGATTCATGTCCGGTCAGCGCCATCTATCGAGCTAATAAATAAACTTTTTTTTTTTATTTGCTGGCAGAAAATCTCTTATTGGAATGCACCTAACCTAACTAATCTGGGGTGCGTTCTGTGGCTTCGCTCGAGTGCACTCGAGCGCACTCCGGCGCGCGCTCTAGCCGTTCCGTGGCTTGGTGAAGTTTTACTCTGACAGCTGTCAGAGTGTAGTTTCACCCGTTCTGTGGCTCAGAGTGCAGGACTGTGTTCCGTCGTTTTGGGCGTGGTTGTTTGGTTAAAATTTCACCCGTTTGAGTTGCAACCGAGCCACAGAACGATCGAGTTGTTTTTATAACCTCAAAATTTTTGACGACGCTTGTGATGCATTTTGCTCGAGTTTTATAGCTATTTCTGCAACATTTTGACTTTAATCCTCCTGGAAGATGAGATAGACGAAGTAATTACGGCGATAAAGTAAAAATTTTTCGAGACATCATTCAAACTTTAACACTTTTCATTGTTCAAACGTCAAATAGCTGTCAGAGTGAAAAACAACCGGTTGTTTAGTTGCTGCACTCTGAGCCACAGAACGGGTGAAACTACACTCTGACAGCTGTCAGAGTAAAATTTCACCAAGCCACGGAACGGCTAGAGCGCGCGCCGGAGTGCGCTCGAGTGCACTCGAGCGAAGCCACAGAACACACCCCAGCCACTAAACAACTGGTTGTTTTTAACTCTGACAGCTATTTGACGTTTGAACAATGAAAAGTGTCAAAGTTTGAATGACGTCTCGAAAATTTTTTACTTTATCGCCGTAATTACTTCGTCTATCTCGTCTTCCAAGAGGATTAAAGTCAAAATGTTGCAGAAATAGCTATAAAACTCGAGCAAAAGTAAACAATTTCCAACACAAGCGTCGTCAAAAATTTTAAGGTTATGAAAACAACTCGATCGTTCCGTGTCGCTCGGATGCAACTCAAACGGGTGAAACTTTAAGCAAACAACCGCACCAAAAACGACGGAACGCATTGTTCATGTGTCAGTGTCACTGTCACTTCACTGTCAGACGCGTGTGTCAGACAGACGAGACCACAAGACATTTGTTTTTGTTGCAATCAAATAAAATTTGGAGAAAAGAAAATAAAACAATGCTTTAATCTTATTTTACATACTTTCTGATTGTAATAGATACAAACTAGCTATGGGAAGAAGTCCCAGTCCCCGTGGAAGCAGCTCACGTAAACGGAAAAGATCACCTCTCCGCGAAGAAGGGAGATCCTCAAGAAAATGTTTGAGCCCTAGTTCTTCGACTGCGAAAGACCTGGACGCGAATTTTAGTTTCTTAGACTATAAGAGAGATTTAAACAAAATCCTGTTGTACAGCAACGATAGCAATACTGTAGTTAATAACCTCGATGATTTTTGGGTGTTCATGGCCAAGTATGAAGCTATGCTGAGGAAAGCTGGCAAGCCACATAATACTGATATTAAACACAAAACAGAATTAAACGATTTAGGCATTTCAGCTGAGTTTTCGAAGAATGCTTGTATAAACTTTGACACTAAAATAAAGTTTGTGGATACTTACTCTGATGAAAGGGGGAAAAAGAAACTTGATAAAACTATGTTTGAAGCTTTCTTAAACATTGTATCTACTTATGTAGACTTTAAGAATAAAGAAAAATTTGAGAAACTGAAAAAGTTAAGGCAAGCCCAAAAGGATTTGCCTGTGGCGAAATATAGGTAAAGTAATTTTTAATTTCTCCCTCCATGTAATGATAGTATTATCTGATGAGATGAATGAACTCAGTATTACATAAATTATCAGTCACGATACTTACTTTTTTTTCTAAAATCTACATTCATCATCATCATAATTTCAGCCGTATGACGCCCACTGCTGGGCATAGGCCTCCCCCAAGGATCTCCACAACAAATCTACATTACTTATTAATAATTACAGATATGAAATAGTATCAGCTGTTCAAGACAAAAGAGTAGTAATTGTAGCAGGTGATACCGGTTGTGGAAAATCTACTCAAGTCCCACAGTATTTACATGAAGCTGGCTTCCAAAACATAGGTAAGAGCCCTAATATTTCTGAATGAACTAGGCATTGTGTAATAACATCATGCAACAACTGAAACTACAGTCAACTCAAGATTATTTCATTCAAGCAGGCTCCTTATTGTGTGACTTACAACCTATCATGATTACTTTCATTAGGACAATGTGTACATTCATCAGTGGGTTAAGAAAGGCAGTTGTCAGAGCATTCACTATTAGTGGAGTAATGTCTATCTCTATGGATGCATGCAGAGAACATTGTCTAGATATATTGATATACAATTAAAGGCAGATTAAAATATTAATGGTACTATACATACAACTGAAAATATTAAAAAATGAAGTATTACAAAAAAAATATCCGTCTCACAACTTGCTTCGATGGGACTCGAACCTATGTCCTTTCAGTGTCCAGGTGAATGCTCTGTGTCATGGGTTCGAGTCCCATCGGAGCTAGTTGTGAGAGAGGTTATTTTTTTCTAATAACTACTTCATTTTCAATAATAAAAATTGTATTGAGAATGCGATAAAGTAAAAATAATTTGAAATACATACAACTTATCATTTAGGTACCTTTTGTCCACAGCTTGTACACAGCCTAGGAGAATAGCATGTGTATCCTTATCAAAGCGAGTTGCATTTGAAATGCTCACACAATTTGAAACCAAAGTAGGATACCAGATAAGGTTTGAAAAGAGTAAGACGGCTGATACAAAAATATGTTTCATAACAGAAGGATTATTATTGAGGCAGGTAGGTAATAAATACATGTTTATTGAGAACTAAACTAAACGTGCTACCCGTTCCTGAGGGAATATCGGGATAAAATATAGCCTATGTCATTCAGGAAGAATGTAGCTTTCTAATAATGATTTTTTTAAATCAGGCTATTAGTTTTTGACTTTATCCATTACGGACTAACAAAAACGCAAATCTTTCCTTTTTATATTATAAAGTACTAGCGGCCGCCCGCGGTTTCACCCGCGTGGTTCCCGTTCCCGTGGGAATATCGGGATAAAAAGTACATATAAACCTTCCTCTTGAATCACTCTATCTATTAAAAAAAATCGCATCAAAATCCTTTGCGTAGTTTCAAAGATTTAAGCATACAAAGGGACATAGGGACAGAGAAAGCGACTTTGTTTTATACTATGTAGTGATGATGAATGTAAGTTTTTAATAAAAGACCTGTGTTTTTAAATTAAACATCCAATAGATATTATTATGAAGAGAAGAAATAATACCTACATAATTTTTGTGCCTGCTGTCCACATTTTTGGTACCAACACGATGGGTAATTTAATTATTGTGCTAACATGAAAAGATCATCTTGTGTTGTAGTGACTTTGTTGAATACAATATGCTGAGTTTGTCACTGGTAATTGCTGGCCCATTATATTACCTTACAAACACCAGGCTTAACAAAATCAAGGCTGGATTTCAGGGACGGCAACGAGGGTCACTGCAAAGGGGCCTCCACAAGAAAGCCGCCACAATATAGATAACAAAAATATTTTATATGAAAAATAATTAGGCACCTCTACTCCTTTGTGGCGCCTAGGCCTCCAGACCTGCAAAATCTGGAAAATTAATAAACTATGTAATGCTTTTAGTCATACACTTATGTAATAACTTGATTCCTTGGTTCCTATTATTCCATTGCATATTGAAACAATTTCACATTTTACAGATGTCGTCTGAAAATTTGCCAAACTATGACGTCATTATACTTGACGAGATTCATGAGAGGCATTTGATGGGAGACTTTCTGCTTGGGGTCCTCAAATGTCTCATACACACTCGGAATGATATAAAGCTGGTCCTTATGTCTGCAACAATTAATATAACACTCTTCGAAAATTATTTCTCTGCTGAATCTGCTGCAGTTATTGAGGTAAATATATACAATTTACTGATGGCCTTATGCAACTTTACCCTCATACACTGATTACCGATTGCCTAGTTATATTACTTAGTTATGTAACATCCTCAAACAAACAGTTGAGTTAAAGAATTGCTATAATATATTTATTTGTACTTAGTTGATTTGAAAATCCTTTTTTACTCAACCCTCATTAATTAAAAACACAATCTGGTTCTTCATAAAAAAGAAGAAATTTAATTTTTGTAGTTGTAAAAGTAAAGATGTTTAATATGAAACAAAATTGTCAAGATTTCAATAAAAAAAGGTACTTAAACATTTAATTTTTGTAGGTTCCTGGAAGATTATTCCCAATAGAATTGCAGTATAAACCTATATTAATAGAAGATAAACCTACACGCGAAGACAGGCTAGATCCACAGCCATATGTCCAGATAATGCAGCTAATCGACATTAAATATCCAAGCAAGTATAAAATAAATTTTAATATATCTTTATGGGCTCTTTCAATTCAGAAACACTCTTTGAAAGCAAGACGCTGTGGTGCCGGAGCGGTGTATTAGCGCGTCCTGTGCGCGGACGATCGTATTATTCCATACAAAGTGTGCGGTGCGGCAACGACTGTAGGCGTATGAAATGTGTATGAAATAATATGAACGCCTACTGCACCGCTCCGTCATCCACCACAGCAGGACGACACAATCAAAACGTCTAAATTGAAAGAGCCCTTTATCCTCTTACCATTGGCTGTTGTTGCAATATTAAAGTAATAAACAAAAGAAAGTGTTATATATAAGAAGGTACTATGTTGAGTTTCCCGGAGGCGCGGGTTCGAATCCCGCCTGAAAGCTACTTATAGGGCACGTGGTTTTTTACTATCACATTTTTCCTATAGGTACCTAAGTACTATGTTTTTTATGTTTGTACTGGGTATGCATTTGACCACCATCCAGCAGACAGGATGCAGTCTAGGGTAATGCATGCTTACCCAGGAGGTGCCCATTTACTCTTGCTTTGAAAAGTCCGAGGTGAACACTTTCGCAGGTAGTAACGCATTCCAATCTTTAGCAGCTCGCATTAAAAATTAACTGGCAAAGCGCTTGGTACGGACAGGTGGTATGTCTACGATGTATGAATAGTAAGCTAACCTGCGTCTGGTACTCCGATGATGGAAAGGGGCTGGACTGAGACTTTGAAGTTCAGCTTTTGCTAAAGTTGTGTTTCCAATGAGCTTCTTCGCGCGGTTTTCAATCGCATTTAAAACTGCTAGTTGGTACTTAGCGGAGCCATCCCAAAGGTGACAGCAGTACTCCATGCATGGACGAATTTGTGCTTTATAAAGAAGAAGCAGTTGCTCTGAGAAGAATTATCGCTTAGCCTTTGAGAAGACGCCCAGTTTTATTGCAGCAGTTTTAGCTATTGAGTCGATATACTCACCAAAGGTCAGCTCAGATGATAGAGTAACGCTAAGAAGTTGTAGGTTCTCGGTTACTGGTAAAGATACAACTTAGAAAGTCGGAGCTAGTTGAAAGGGACTGCGTTAATCTGAGAAAAGACACACCTGCGTTTTGGTGGCGTTGTATGGAACTGACAAGGTTGGCATTTCCCCAATCGGTGAATGCCGAAGTGCCAGATTCGATTGCTCAACTAGGGACTCTACAAGACTGGACTTCATCACTAGTAGCCCTTGCATCTGATAGATATCTGCTAGTCACAGTGGTATCATCGGCATTACCAATTGTACCAGGCATCAACAGGCATCAAATGTGGAGAACAAAATAATGTTGCAGATAATACCGAGCCTTGGGGAACTCCAGCGTTACGCCATTGCGCCATCACGCTCTACAGTATATAGGTGGAAACATACCTCTGTGTTGCAAAATGTGTTGACGCGCGTTCTGGCGCGTATCGGCTTCATTCATACATTTAGATATAAATATTAGGTAGAAACATATATAAATGGAGTGTGTTTTGTTGCAACGCGTGGCTCTGTCTCTTTCGTGTTCATACTTTGTTTTGTTGCAACGCGTGGCTCTGTCTCTTTCGTGTTCATACTTAATACAGGGGGGGGGCAATGGGGGTGGTTGTCCCCCCTCCCCCAGGCACAAAATTTTACCTATAAAAATTTTGCATTCATCATTTACCACGTGAAATAAGCTAAGAGTGCCCCCCCCCCCGAACCACATTTGCCTCCCCCCCTCAACCAAATTCTGGATCCGTGCCTGGATATGCTTGAGGCGCGTCACAACACAATTTTTCCAGCTTTATTTTAATATTGTTCTGATACAGGTACATAACATATGCCTAATGTATAGAGTGTTTCTAGAACACGACGACGTCATACCGTGAGACGTGCATGATTCTGTCAAATATTAACTTGTTTGTCATAGGCGATGAAAGAGGCGATCTTCTAGTTTTCATGTCGGGAGTCCAAGAGATCACAGCTATATGCGACGCAGCACAACAGTACGCTGAGAAGACTAAGAAATGGATAGTGTTGCCTCTGCACAGCGGTCTGTCTCTCACAGAACAAGATAAAGTAAGTTTAGTTACTATATGCAAGCGCGGATCGAGGGGAGGGGCAATGGGGTCAATTCCATCCCCCAAGGCTAAGCCAGCCTAAGTAAAAGAACATTTTAATGTCGAAATAATATCAACAACGATAAAAGGGTTCCTTTTAAAATAATATTATGTTTACAAAGTAAGTCGTCGAGTCTTATGGTTAGGATGATAATTTTCTACTTTGGGCCATTGCCAGGGAGGCTTATATTTTAGTCAGTTGAATGATTAATTCATAATTGCTAACTTATAAATCATGGATACAAAGTCACCTGTTTCTTGGATTATGTTTTATGTACCTTACATAGAGTACATTTTATATGAATGTTTTCAGGTTTTCGATTATCCACCAGAGGGCGTGAGAAAATGTATAGTTTCAACAAACATTGCCGAAACTTCGGTCACAATCGACGGAATACGATTTGTCGTGGATTCCGGTAAAGTAAGCTAAATTTTTTTATTTGAAATTATAAATTTTGGCAATTTTTTTTTGTTGTTACGGAAAACTCACCTGTTTTGTTTTTCTTTTGTACTAAATTAGGTTAAAGAGATGAGTTACGATTCGACGTCTAAAATGCAGAGGTTGAAAGAATTTTGGATATCCAAAGCAAGTGCTGATCAGAGAAAAGGCAGAGCTGGCAGAACAGGTAAGAATTTTACTCATTTAAAATAAACTTTTTTTTATCCACGACGATGTAGCACTTACCCTTCATCACACCTTATGTTAAGTGATGACAATAAGGACGAAGTTTTTTTTTATTTAAAACGGCAGTCATTTGACTACCATCTTGTTTATTAACAGGATGTGCTCTAAGATGTTGCATGCTTGCCCAGGAGATGCCCATTCACTTCGACTTTAAGGTGGAAGCGCACTACTCCCAGAATTCTCCATTACTGAGGAACTGGCTATCTTATCTCTAATTGCCGGAACACAACAATGCTGAAAACATCGTTGATATGGCGTCAGACTTATACCACCTTATTCCAAAACGTGGACTAAAATAGTCCTGGTTTAAAAGTGGTACTAAACTGGTGCTGTCTCTTTCATTTTCCAAATGAAAGACAGAATTAGCATCACTCACTTTTAAACCAGGTCTAACTTTAGTCCACGTTTTGGAATAAGGAGGATATTGTTTATCTCAGTTTTTTTCTTCTTCGTACGTAAACGCTACTTAGATTGGGAAACCTATTGATTTTTCTTATAATTAATTTGCCCAGCATCTAACACACGCCAACCTTTTTTTTCTTCTCGCAAAATCTAAAGGTATGATTCTGATGTTGGGTCGTGCTACCTTCTGCTTAGTATGATCACAGCCTACTTACTACATACAGTCAGTCATCGCGTTTGACATTGGCGAAAATGCCGCCGATGTCCAGACAGTTGTAAAACTGTAAGGGTTGTCTCGCGTATAGTTGTAAGACTTCGCCGAAAAAAAGGAGTTACATTTTATACATCTTGACTAACTTAGTAAAAAGGTATATAGATATGTCGAAGTTCACAGGTTTATATTGTGACTAGCCTTCCGCCTGCGGTTTCGACCACGTGGGCTGCACGAGAACGAGACGTTATCCTATGGGAATAATATGATGGCGGCCAACTTTTTTGTTTGTGGGCCGATTTTGATGAAACTTGGTTTTTAGTACTATTTTGACAAGAAAACTGCAACGCAATGATAAAATTTTTGAAAAATCCAAGATGGCGGCCAACTTTTTTGTTTGTCGGCCGATTTTGATGAAACTCAGTTTTTGGTACTATTTTGACAAGAAAACAGCAACGCAATGATAAAAATATTAGAAATCCAAGATGGCGGCCAACTTTTTTGTTTGTTGGCCGATTTTGATAAAACTCTGTTTCTGGTACTGTTTTGACAAGAAAACAGCAACGCAATGATAAAAATTTTAGAAATCCAAGATGGCAGCCAACTTTTTTGTTTGTTGGCCGATTTTGATGAAACTCAGTTTTTGGTACTATTTTGACAAGAAAACTGCAACGCAATGATAAATTTTTTGAAAAATCCAAGATGGCGGCCAACTTTTTTGTTTGTGGGCTGATTCTGATGAAACTCTGTTTCTGGTACTATTTTGTCAAGAGAACAGCAACGCAATGTTAAAAATATTAAAAATCCAAGATGGCGGCCAACTTTTAAGTCTTTGGACCAATTTTGATGAAACTCGGTTTCTGGTACTATTTTGACAAGAACACAGCAACGCAATGTAAAACATATTAAAAAACCAAGATGGCGGCCAACTTTTAAGTTTTTGGGCCAATTTTGATGAAACTCGGTTTCTGGTACTATTTTGACAAGAAAACAGCAAAGTAATTTTAAAAATGTAAGAAATCTAAGATGGGGGCCAACTTTTTTGTTTGTGGGACGATTTTGATGAAACTCGGTTTTTGGTACTATTTTGACAAGAAATAAGAAACGCAATGTTAAAATTGACGAATTAAATCTAAATAAAAGCATGTAAAATAATAAGTTTTGAGACTTCCTGCCCCTAATATTTTTTTTTTCACAATACCTTCGGGGTCCTAAACATTTTAAGACAACCCTTCCTTACTAACGTTAATACCTATACAAGTGTCGGTATCGCTCAACTTCAAGGGCCTACTGTATGGAAAAGTTGCTGTTTTCTTGTCAAAATACTACCAAATACCTAGATTCATCAAAATCGTGCATATTTATTTCTTTAATCTTTATTGCAAAATATATAACAAATGGCGGACTCAATGCTTATATGCCTTCTCTTCCAGTCAACTGGAAAGGGTGTCAGGAAGAAAATGAGCAGCAGCAATAAAAAAAAGTGACAGTTAAAAGAAAACAGAAGGAACTAATTAAATGCAAGAAAAAAATACTAAAATTAAAAAACAAATGATAATTTGTAAATGCTTATAAATATATGAGTATTAAAAGGTATCCATACTAAAGTAGCAATAACATGATATATAATTTATACATACATATGTTATACATACAACTATAAATAAATAACACATAAAGTCAGAACAGATCTATCATGATAAGTGTAGGCAGCTCGAGTAATGTTCGCGGACCATTTTCTTGAACACGCACTTACTTGGGGCACTGCGGATATTTTAAGGGCAAATCGTTCCAAAGTTGTACAGGCGAAAAAGAGAATGATTGGGAGACGAAGCCAGAAGAGTGGGATGGTGTTTTCATAAGAAAGTTGTCACTAGAGCGAAGGCTACGTTCATTAGAGTCGCCCAGAAACTGAAATCGGGATTTCAAGTAATCTGGGGTAAGTGGATCTAATAGAATATTGAAGAGCATGCAAACAACTCTAACGTTCCCCTACGCTCGCGAATAGGGAGCCAATTGAGCTGCTGACGGTGTTGAGAGATATCGTATTTACGTAATCGATATATGAAACGAATACAGTTTTTAAGGAAACGATCCAACTTACTGAGAAGGTTTTTTTCTTTTGAGGTTGGTACTACAGACATCAGCGTAGACAATTGGGTGTTTGACTGTTGTTGAAATGTAGATATTTAATTATGACATTCAGAAATATAAGAATATTGAATAACAAATGTGAAAAAATAAATTCAATATGTATTATAACAAGCGAATTATGAACTACTTCATTGTGACTCTAGCTATCTCTATCTAAAACGAAATTTTCTATGTCGAGAGTATGGCGCTATAGAAACGTGACGTCACGTTTCTATAGCGCTCTCCTTGTCTAATCAGATAGTTTGATGCTCTATATCGCTTAAAATATGCAAGATATTTTAAAATAAATACCTATGTTGTGTTGCTACTAATTAAATAAACATTTTAAGTCAATAAAAAAAATTCTGTCAAATACCCAATTATAGGTAAGACAACCGTCTGTATTGGAGCAATCTTGATACTGGTAGGAAGAAAGAACTTAAACCTATAGAGAGATCTAAGTGCATTAGTGGCTCTGAGACATGCTTGTTCGATATGATCTTTCCAAGAGAGGCAGGCATCGATATAGGCAAACCCAAGTCCTTCACTTGTTGTGAATAGGATATTATCACGCCGTTAAATACCAAATTGTAGATACTATTCCAGTTTACGCATGACAGCTGTCGAGAACTACCCTACTACCAATAGCAATTAAAGATTGACATTTTGGCGCGTTAACTGATATGCCATAATTAGTCGACCACACAGAAATCTTCATCAAATCACAGTTGATTAGCGCGACAACATTATTTAAACTGTGGATATTATGTTGCGCATAAAGTTGTAGATCGTCGGCATAGAGATGGAAAGAAGAGGAGAAATGAGAGGTCAGAGAGTTGATAAACAAGGAAAAGAGAAGAGGGGAGAGTACACCGCCTTGTGGAACGCCAGACTCCAAGTCGAGCCAGTCAGACAGCGTCCGATCTACTCGCACGGCTTGCTGGCAATCCTCAAGATAAGAAGAGAACTAAGTAGGTGCCATAGAAGAAATACCTAACCAACCGAGCATAGCTAGGAGAATTCCGTGACTAACGGCATTAAATGCGCTGGAAAAATCTATTAAAACTAGGACAGTTTATAATTGCTTAGCAGACCCAAAAACCCATTAATGACACCAATATCACAAAATAGAAAAAAAAACGCAGCCGCCATCTTGGATTCCAAAACACATCAAAATCGAGCTTAGAATCCCTAAAAACCCCTTACATGACACCAATATCATAAAACTGAAAAAAAAACTGAAAAACTCACATCAAATTCGAGCTTAGCATCCCTAAAAACCCTTTACATGACACCAATATCACAAAACTGAAAAAAAAAGCGCGGCTGCCATCTTGGATTCCAAAACTCACATCAAATTCGAGCTTAGCACCCCTAAAAACCCCTTACATGACACCAATATCACAAAACTGAAAAAAGTGCGGCCGCCATCTTGGATTCCAAAACTCACATCAAATTCGAGCTTAGCATCCCTAAAAACCCTTTACATAACACCAATATCACAAAACTGAAAACAAGTGCGGCCGCCATCTTGGATTCCAAAACTCACATCAAAATTGAGCTAAGAACCCCTAAAAACCCCTTACATGACACCAATATCACAAAACTGAAAAAAAGTGCGGCCGCCATCTTGGATTCCAAAACTCACATCAAATTCGAGCTTAGCATCCCTAAAAACCCTTTATATGACACCAATATCACAAAACTGAAAAAAGTGCGGCCGCCATCTTGGATTTCAAAACTCACATCAAAATCGAGCTAAGAACCCCTAAAAACCCCTTACATGACACCAATATCACAAAACTGAAAAAAGTGCGGCCGCCATCTTGGATTCCAAAACTCACATCAAATTCGAGCTAAGAACCCCTAAAAACCCCTTACATGACACCAATATCACAAAACTGAAAAAAGTGCGGCCGCCATCTTGGATTCCAAAACGCACATCAAAATCGAGCTTAGAACCCCTAAAAACCCCTTACATGACACCAATATCCCAAAACTGAAAAAAAGTGCGGCCGCCATCTTGGATTCCAAAACTAACATCAAATTCGAGCTTAGCATCCCTAAAAACCCTTTATATGACACCAATATCACAAAACTGAACAAAAGTGCGGCCGCCATCTTGGATTCCAAAACTCACATCAAAATCGAGCTAAGAACCCCTAAAAACCCCTTACATGACACCAATATCACAAAACTGAAAAAAGTGCGGCCGCCATCTTGGATTCCAAAACTCACATCAAATTCGAGCTTAGCATCCCTAAAAACCCTTTACATGACACCAATATCACAAAATTGAAAAAAAGTGCGGCGGCCATGTTGGATTCCAAAACTCACATCAAAATCGAGCTTAGACCCCTAAAAACCCCTTACATGACACCAATATCACAAAACTGAAAAAAAAGCGCGGCCGCCATCTTGGATTCCAAAACTCACATCAAAATCGAGCTTAGCATCCCTAAAAACACCTTACATAACACCAATATCACAAAATTGAAAAAATAACGCGGCCGCCATCTTGAATTCCAAAAATCTTAATAAACACACTTAAAACCCCCTACATAAAACCAATATAAAAGAAACTAAATATTATTTTTCCAATTCAATATTTGAAATCAAATGCGAAAGCCCTGTCGCAAAGCTCCCATCTACCTAACAAAATTTTGTATGGTAGATGGGAAGGACCCTCTCCCCTCCTGCCCCGCGTACCCCGCACGATTGCTCTGTCTAGACGCCTCCGATGAACGACTGTATGTAGTAAGTAGACTGTGGTATGATGTTATATGCAAGGCCCGCCCCACAAGTCGCGCTCCGTTTGAGTTGTTTTGGTTTTCAAATTATAGTCATACACAGTAGTGCTGCCGCGCGACCCATTTCGGTCGCTCGGATCGCTCGACCCTGATAAAGGGCCTACTCCAATCTGAACGTTAAATCCGAAACTTCGATATACTCGTCCCTGTCACACTCCAGTCATTACAGAATCGAGCGAAAGGAGCGGGGCTACCGAAGTTTCTGATTTTGCGTTTTGGGGTACGGTCCAAGTCGCGCCGCGCCAGTATCGGATTTCTACCATAAGGCCTGTCTAAATTTTAACAAATTATTAACTTTATTTCCAAGGTCCTGGCGTTTGCTACCGCGTATATTCGGAAAAGCAATTCGAAGATATGGAGGCGTTCAGTACTCCAGAAGTATCGCGAGTGCCTCTGGCTTCACTGCTGTTACTGATGAGTGCGTTGGGAGTTAGTGATGTAAGGAGGTTCCCGTTTTTGGATGCTCCGCCTGAAGAAGCCGTGGAAAATGCGCTGTTAGAGCTGAAACAACATGTAAGTTATCATTATGTAAGGATTCCAATGCTCAGATAGAGGAGAGAATGCGCATGCGAAACATTGGACATGATTTTCGTCTTATCCATGTTCATCTTCAGACCCACTCTTTGGGAAGCATTGCTGAGATCTTCGAGCATTGTGTTCAGGTCTTCCAACCGTTTAACTTAGATGATTTAATTTTTTTTGGACTAATATTCGCTGGCAAAACCATGTCTTATGAATAATTAAATATAGGAAATCATCCTTGTTTTTTTAGGGAGCCCTAACCTCCAACGAGAAGCTCACAACCTTAAGAAAAGTCCTAGCAAACCTCCCTGTAGAAGTATCTATAGTGTAGGCAGTACCACTCTGCCGCCGCATAAGAGAGATTTGGCGTTGGCATAGTTTCTAATGAATCCTTCAATTATTATTTTCTAGGGAGCCCTAACATCTAACGAGAAGCTCACAGCCTTAGGGAAGGTCTTAGCAAACTTCCCTGTAGAAGTATCTATAGTGTTAGACAGTGCCACTTTGCCACCGCACAAGAGAGATTCGGCGTTGGCATAGTTCCTAATAAATCCTTCAATTATTGTTTCCTTGGGAGCCCTAACAGCCAACAAGAAGCACACAGCCTTAGGAAATGTCCTAGCAAACTTCCCCGTAGAAGTATCTATAGTGTTAGGCAGTGCCACTCTGCCGCCGCACAGGAGAGATTCGGCATTTGCATAGATGTTAATAAATCCTTCAATTAAGTACTTATTGTTTTCTAGGGAGCCCTAACATCCAACAAGAAGCTCACGCAGCCTTAGGAAAAGTCCTAGCAAACTTCTCTGTAAAAGTATCTATAGTGTCAGGCAGTGCCACTCTGCCGCCGCACAAGAGAGATTCGGCGTTGGCATAGTTGCTAATAAATCCTTCAATAGGCCATAAAACTAATAAAACGCAATATATAAAACCAAGAGGTCCAAAAGCGACAAGCGACTCTAAAAGTTTAATATTTTTTCGTTTTTTATTAGTATTTTGTTATTTTACTTATCAGTCATCACCCCTATTATTGTTTTCTAGGGAGCCCTAACATCCAACGAGAAGCTTACAGCCTTAGGGAAGGTCCTAGCAAATCTTCCTGTGGAAGTATCTTTGGCCAAAGCCATAGTGTTAGGCAGTGCCACTTTGCCACCGCACAAGAGAGACTCGGCGTTGGCACTGGCGGCCGCGCTTGGCATCAGATCTATTTTCACCACGAGAGCTCACAGGGACTTTGAATGTGAGGTAAAATTTAATTCACTTTCTGTATTACTTATATTTAAGGTTTTTTGAATAATTAACTTGTCTTTACTCAATCGTTTGAGTGGGATACAATTTTATCATTTATGATTCCATAAATAAAGAACTTCAAGGCCGATTGTTGACGGAACGGTTTCAGGGCACCAGTCTTCTGGTGCAAATACAGCTGTCTTTGTTATTGAGATGTTGCTAGACTTAGACAAACATTCCGCACCGACCGGAATATTCAATATTTATCATAACTTAAGAATAAAGTCCTCAGTAGTTGAGAATTCAGGGAGTAGTGCGCTGCCACCTTCAGTCTTTATACTTCACTTTCACTTAACATCAGGTGCGATGAAGGCTTGGTGCTACCCCGTTGTGGATAAAAAAGGAGAAAAAACAGTATTTTATTTTTTTTCATTTTCGCCATGTTACAAAAACAGAATTTTAAATCCACTTTCAAATTTTTACAGAACGCAAGAAAACCCGACGAATCCAATCACGGGGACCCCTTAACCCTCCTTTCCTTGTACTGTGCGTGGTTAACGGTCAAAGCGGAGAACAGAGGCGGTCGCTCATGGTGTAAGCGACGCGGTATTGAAGAACAGAGATTGTACGAGCTGACCAAGTTGGCTGCACAACTGAGAGGTCTATTACAGGTATTTGAACCTTAAAACGTAAATGCATAAATCTCGATGTTTGCGACAGCGATCGGGTCGCGTGACAGGCTGCTTAGTTTGAATTTTTAAGCTACCTACGCCCACAGGTCGCGCAACGCGATCGCTTAGGTTGTCTGTGGTTTCATATTAATTTATACTAAGCAGTCGGTCGTCGGACCATATTGGAAGTATACCTTAAAATGGAAGTGATGTAAGCAACACGTTATTGAAGAACAGAGATTGGACGTACCTATGAAATTACCAAACAGGCGGCACAACTGAGAGGGCTGTTACAGGTATTTTAACCATTTTACACTTGTATAGAGTCCATTTCTGTACCGGAGAACTGCGATAAACTTGAGTTAGGTACTATTAAACAAATTGCATGAACAATACTTGCGTTAATGAAAAAAAAAAAACTGTGTCCCTTATTGCCAGGGCTCATAAACCTGATAAAAACTCGCGAACGTTTCGCAAGAAACTCCATACATTATCAAAAGAGCATTTACATTTCGGTCTCGCTATTTCAGAATCTATAATATGTCGGTTCTAATCAAAGCTCAAAACAAAGCGGTTCCTGCTCGAAATACCGGCTAATTTCGCTATCTGATTTCCGTTGGCCAATTAGATGCAAGCGGTAATATGTCAGTGACGGCAGAGTCGCGGTACCCCGAAGCCCCGCCCATTTCGATTGACCAGGTTGATTGCAGCGGCTATAACGCTCGCGAATCGATTCCGCTCTGCGCAAGCAATATTGAAAAACCTGGTTAAGATCTTAATTAAGCGGTATTTTGCGAACCGTTTCCAAGCCCTGGCTTGCAATAATGTGCAAGATTGAATTAACGGTTTGTAGGTTATAGAATCATTCATTAATGAAAATGTTTGTATATTGTGATTGTTGCAGGACAATAATCTAATGGAAACCCAGGAGTCCGAATCTATGTCTTCAGCTGAACGGTCAATGCGACACGGTCAGATGAAATACCTGAAAGATATGAGAAGGTAAATAAGTATTTTTTTATGAAACAAACTTTATATAACCAACTTCTGTGTGCAATAATATGAACTGTGTTGTTGTTCCTAAATATATGTTTGTAGAATGTGTAATTTGTATAATAATAACTATTGGTTTTTTCTTCGTTTTTCTCTTTACTAAAATACTTCTAGCCTTCCGCCCGCGACTTCGCATCAGAACCAATTAACAAACCAAAAACATTTTAAACCAAGTTCAATTTAAAATTTAAAGTGGTTTCATAAAATTGTAGAAAATACAAGCAGAAAGCAGCCGAAGACTCGAAACGCAAAAAGCGTTTGAAAGTGGACTCTTGGGAGATAGTGGACGAGAAGGGAGATGACGACGCCTTAGACATCAAAGACATTGAGTTCCGTATGACGAACGATGCTGGGAGAATCAGAGCGCTAATCAGTGGCGCCAGTGCTTCTAGTGGGAGGGATCTTATCATGTTAAAGGTACGTACAATTTGTTTTTACACGACTGCCCAAAAAAAGGAGTGTATTGTGTTTAGGGTTAATGTAATGTATGTGTGTAAGTATTTGAGTTTCTTTTTTCCACCATAGCCTTTGAATGCCATAACGAATTTTGTATGAGGTATCATTAGAAACGTTATATAACCCCGAGTAACACTCGTTATGGATATTTTTTTGAGGAGACGTAGTTTTTGATAGCCCATCCCGTGATCGACCATTGCGAAAGTTGCTTAACCCCAACGATTGCAGGCCGAGCGCGCTAACCACGGGCTCCTACCGAATTAATTTACTACTAGACTATAAAATATTTTAAATTAAGTACTTATTAGAAAAAGTCGACCCGTCTCACAGCTAGAAAGAAAGAAAAAAGAAAGAAAAATATCCAAGACTTTTTCAGGGTGCAAGCTCAAACTTCAGCAAAGCGTTGTGTGTTTTTCAAGACTGATACTGCTATATTACTTGGCAAGAAGTAAACTTAAGTTAAGAAATGTTGAAAAGAAAAGAATAAACTTAATTTCATTTAATAATTACATTATGTACCTATTCGTTAGTCATATTATTTTTAGCATTTTTTTGCAGATTGTGTTATGCAGAGCTTTATATCCCCAAGTGGCTGTTGTTGACAACTTCAACCATTGTAAGGTACGAAAAGAACCATCCATCTTAGGCTCAACCCAGACGAACCACAACCACAACACGTGGGCGGGGCGCTTTTTGTATTGGAAATGAATAGTACAATAGAGGATCGGTCAGTTTTTTTTATTTGTTAAAAAAGTTTTTATTAATATCAGAAACACTACACAGGTATTTATTTTCAAATATTTTCGGAGATATAGCACATCAAACTTTCTTAATAGACAAGGACAGTGCTTGACACATCTGACGTCAGATGTGCTTAGCGCCATACTCCCGCCATAGAAAAATTCCCTTTAGAAAGAGAGCTCATTACTTGCTTATTAATTAACATTTTGAATATTTTTTTTCACTTTTGTTATTCTTCAATGTTATATTTTTGAATGTTACTATTAAATATTTACATATCATTAACAGTCCGATCCCCTATTCACACGTACCACATTTTGCAGTCATTGTCGACCGCGTGAGTGATACCAACCACAACGCAACTGCAAAAATCTGCATCTACACTATTCACACGTAACCACATTTTGTCGCTGCGATGTGGTGTGGTTGTGGTTTGTGTGGGTAGACACTAACGGCCAGAATTAATAACCTATCCACAGATAGGGATAGGTGCAATCCGGATTAGTTGCTAGGCAACACCTAGCAACACCCTGGCATCTGTCGTTAATTTTATGTTAATATCAAGCGTTGCATAGCAACTAATCTGGATCGCACCTATCCCTATCTGTAGATAGGTTATTAATTCTGGTCGTTAGTGGACATTTTTCTTTAAAAATTGCCTTGTTCTAATAATAAGTAAAACATACTCTCAGTCTATTTCAGAACAACTATACCACACTTACAGTAAGCCTTTCGTCTTCCTTCATCCAAATTCTTACTTCGGCAAGCAACTCCGGGTGCTGCAACTTACTGAGGAGGATATAAAGAAGGACGGACCTACTGCTTACGAGAGTAAACTGCCTCTGTCTGCCAAACATCAGATATTGTGCTATTTGTGAGTTTGTTAAGGTTGATATTAATTCGCACATGATATTCAACATAGTACCAACTCAAAAAAAATGATTTTTGAGTTATTTATATATTCGGAATCAGCATTTTTTTTTTTTCTACAAACTGGTCAAAGAGTCATATTTCTAAGTCGGTTGCCTCCTCAAGAGATGGCGCTTTTGCCTCTTGCCACGCCCTTCCCCGCCTCTGGGTAATGCTAACGAGAGTAAACTGCCTCTGTCTGCCAAACATCAGATATTGTGCTATTTGTGAGTTTGTTAAGGTTGATATTAATAATTGTGTTACCTTAATTCTATGTTCACTTCATCATCAGCCATTATAAGTCCCCACTGCTGGACCACAGCCGTCCTTATGGATGGATAAGGAGATTAGGCCATGACCCACCACGCGGGTCCAATGCGGGTTGGTGGGTATTAACGACTGCAAACCTAGCCGGGACCAACGGCGTTACGGGCCTTCCGAAGAAAAAAGAAAGCCCGGAGCTCGAGATGAAAAGTTTTTGGTCACACTCGCACACCCCGTGACCGGCCATTGCGAAAGTTGCTTGCGAAACCTTAACGATCGCAGGCCGAGCGCGCTAACCACTGCACCACGGGCTCCTCCTAGTACATAGTACGTATACGTACGTCAATTTATACGACCTCGTTCGTACGCTGCCTATTCGCATCCAAAGCGTAGCTTAATACTTTTGCCTGTAATGTTACTACTGTCAACTTTATATGCGACTCGATCTGCCTGAAATGTCACTTACGCCAGAATACTCGAACGGTACTAAGCTTCGGGAGCGTCTTAAACATCATGCCGTCACTTTCATACCTCTGACATTTAATGCGACCTGGCGATGTTTGAGACGCTCCTAAACTTGAGTAGCGTTCGAAATCAGCCTGTCACGTCTTCCTGTCACGTCGAAACGGAGCAACCAACGGATTGACATGATTTTGTTATGGGGATAGTTTGGGGCTGGAGAGCTTAGCTGGAGAGTGAAATAGGCTACTTTTTATCCCGGAAAAATATCAGGTACCCGCGGGATAACGTCATGTGTAGATCACACAGGCGACGCCGCGGGAGGACGGGTAGTAGTTCAATAAAAAAAAAAATAATGGTAGTCTTATTTAGACAACTGGATGCTTTGAGATAACCACTCAGAAAGTTCCAAACACATCAAACTATTGATTGCATATATTTTGTGTTTGTTTCACGAAAGCACGCGAGAGAGAGTCTACTTGAATTACAAAACGTAGCCCAAGCATGAAAAACTGTAGTTTTTCGTGATTGAGTTACTAATACAATTCAATATACATTTTCAGATCACTCCTAGAGACCACGAAGCCGTACATAGTGAACTCCATGCGGATGACAGCCGCGCAGACGCTTCTCTTACTAGCCCACTCTATTGACACCAATATGGGATTCACAAGGTTCGCTTATGATTTTAATAATAAAATACCTATAATGAGTGACTAAAACTTTTTTAGTTAAAGTTTTTTTGTATGTAATTAACGGGTTAATAGAACACCATCTGTAACTATATTAATAAATCATCTTCACTACCATGTTGGGGTCAACAGTATATATAAAAGTTAGCGCTTTTATATGAAAAACAATTATGTAATGCAGCTCTCAACTCATCGTCACGCCTATAGACAAAAACTTAAACTGACGAAGTCAAATATATGCTCTAGGGTATGTGGTATATTGCACTAACGCCAAACATATAAACCAAAACAGAAACTCAGTATAAAAGAGTTACAAAACACTGAAATTCAAGCTTTTTCTACTAGTCAGACTTAAATTTGTGCCGAAAACTCAATGTAATTGTTCACTATGTATTAACAGTGTTTTTCTGGTATGTCATAAATTCATAATATACTTTTTTCAGAATTGTATGTGACTCGTGGCTTCTACTAGAATTCCCGTACCCTGACACGGGACTAAACTTATTGATGAAAGCCACGAAGCTTCGACAGCGGTGGGACGCTCTCATCAATAGGAGATTGGCAGGTAGTTACTTTTGTTACATAACTATGATAATGTCTAATATTAGGTATTAATTATATTTGATATTATTCGGTCAAGATAAAAAAAAAGAAAATAGTAAAACATTGAATGAATTATGAATTTAGGTTAGTAATTTTATTCATTTCCAATGCAATAAAGTTACTAGTAAGTAAGTATAGGAAAAAATGCAATAGAAAAAAAAACTACTTCTGACCGAGGCTGGTGGATTTTTATACAATTTTTTCCTTTAAGTTTAATTATTTTAAAAAATTGGATAATTGGAACTCGAGCTGTCTTTTTCTATCACGAAATTAACTTAAGCGAGCGTATGGCTTGTAACGAGATGAGACAAAAGGCAATAATGATCTCATTGTTTTATTACAAATGTTTAAAGTGAGATTTCTCGGAAACTATGAAAAAGACTTTAAAAAGAAATGTCATTATTACCCCATATGTTCGGAATATTGTTAAATATTTAGATAGACACAGTGCCTTTTATACCCACCTTAGCTAGACACATGTTGTTTAAAATAACTGAACTATCTTCAATTTTTCAGACGCGAACCCCAACAAAAGCGTCGAAAGCGAACTGCAAAAACAAAACACCCCCATATCATATGAAGAGATACAATACGAGTTATCTTGTGACATAAGTTCATACATGGTCTGTGAAGTATACTATACTATTAAAAGATTACTACCTGGTGATTTAAAAGTATTATACTATGGCCCGGACGAAGCTCACCCGATTATAGACCCTAATCCGTTTGAAGAAGGTTTTGAATGCCGCCCCCATGAGAAGAAAGGAGGAATTTATGTTACTGATAATATTGTTTATAATTGGTGAGTAAAGAAACAAATTAGGTACAAATACGAAAAATTTATATTTTACATATTTTAAATAATTAGACATAATTTAGAAACATAAGGACTCTTTCTCTTTTTCTCCCTCTCTTAAACAGCTGTTTGTTGACACAGCTGTTAATTTATTTCAAAGATAAAATGTTTACTTTTAGGTACCTACTTATTCATGGAAATAAAACAATTTAGAATGAATGTTGCATTCCGTTTCGTTAAATTAAATCTCTAATTTGTGTTCCTTTATATTATATTGTGTAAAGTTCTCATGAATCCTAATAAATTACCTCCAAAATAATACTCTAAATACTTACTCTACATACTAATAACTTTTCCCCTTTTTTTCAGCGTGGTAGACACAGAATGGAGTTCCAACTTCTATCATGAAACGTACAACCAGACTTGGCCTTGCCCCGACTGCGGTATGGCCTTATGTCTTTCGCCATTAGAGCGAATTCAGCATAAACAGTTCACTTGCTCAGCCAAAGTAGAAAAGGTCCCAGAACCGCCAAAACCTGTAAAGGATAACAGACCTAATGCTAAAGAGTATAAGTGCGAGAGTTGTGGGAACACGCTTTCTCTTACCCCGGTGGAGATATTAAAACACAAGAAGAGTTGTAAAATGAAATAAATGTAATTTTAATTTATCTATAACAATAGTATTTTATTCACTACCTTTTATCATGATTAATTGAATTGAATGACACTTATTTATGAATACAATCATAAGAACTTAGTTCTAGGTTCGAGTACAACAAATTGTAAAAGTCTCTTTTATTCATTTCATGGCCAGTGGCCTATATTTTGTATAATGTAGCATGGGTTCTTGGCATAATAATTTTCGTGCAAAGCAAAATGTTGCTTCTGCACAAGTAATAGGGTCTAATTTTCTAGCATAAGCTGCATTCAAAAATGTCTAATGCTGTTTTTCTTGAGTTTTTCATTTCCTTATTAAAAATTGTCTATGATAAATAAATAAATATTGTACATACACCATCAATATTTATTTATTTATCATTTATTTATAAGCCTGAGCACTACAACAACGACGAGTAGGTATTACCTACCACACACCCAGACCTGAAGAAATTTAACTTCGTTTTCAATATTTACCCGACCGGGAATGGAATCGAAGGGCTGTCAAAAGCTCGTTAAAGTGCTGCTGTCAAATATCGATTGAATTTAGTTCCTTATACGACCGATAAAGGTGCGGCTCCGGTTTTCATACAAATAATACGCGAAAAGGAAACTAGGATCAAATCATCAATGCGAATAGATAACCACCGCAAATGCAGCCAGGGCCAAGGGCTTAACGCATATTCGCAACGCAATATGATCTCGGTTCCATTTAGTTGGTTTTTAGAACTCCGAGGTAATGATTAGGGATAACTGGGGGCATTTGTATTGCGACGTTAGAGGTGAAATTCTTGGATCGTCGCAAGACGAACAACAGGGAGGAAAAGATTGCCCTTGACGAGTTTCTTGCCGGTTCTTCTCGCAAGGTCTCCCGCCGTAGGATTTGCGAACTGATGATGGCGTAGCTTCTTTGACGTTCAAAGTGTTGTTACCTGAACCTAAATTGAATTAAAAAAAATGATTTGATTTGATTCCGAACGTCTAACGGAGGAGCTCGACATATTATGTACTTAGTTAGATTAGTTGTTTCAGTGGCACCCATCCCAAAACCGATCACAAGAAAGGTTGATTATCCGTCGCAATCGCGGGGCGAATGCGCATAACCACTGCGTCATCTATTACCTAGTTACGAGAAAAATACTCATCTCTACATATCTCTAAATCCATACTAACATTATAAATGCGTAAGTTTGTTCATTTGTTTGTTTGTTTGTCCGTCTTTACGTCAAAAACGGAGCAACGGATCGACGTGATTTTTGGTATGGGGATAGTTTGGGAGCTGGAGATTGACATAGGCTATTTATCCCGAAAGAAAAACCATATTCCAGCGGGATAACGTCGTGTAGTCCACGCGGGCGAAGCCGTGGGCGAAAGGCTAGTTAATTCTATTTCTTTGTTACACTTTAGACGTGTTGCGTCCGTAACCTTGTCGTACGCTTCTCTTTCGATATAACACAGCAATTAAGTGTAATTATGTGTTTGTCCATATGTCGACCTCGCACTCGAACAATCGGCCAATTTGCTTGTCGGCCCAGGAAGCGCTTGATGTGAAAATTACATACGGAATTTGGTGTACACCTGCATGAGAAATTGGACTTTATTGTTGAGTTTGAAAGTTGATTTTGAGGTCTATTTTAGGCTGTAGGTTTTGGTTGATATGGGGTCCCTAACATTATTTATACATACATACGTGTTTACTAACAGAGTCAGTTAAATGTGGCATTATTAAAGTAAAACCTTTTTTTAGAAGCAGAAATACCTACATATTGTGCAGGTTGAAACTAAACCCAAAATGTATAAAATAGGTATTTTTTATCCAGATTTTTTGGATGGTAAACAAATAAA
Source organism: Crambus lathoniellus (assembly GCA_949710035.1). Classification (NCBI taxonomy): domain Eukaryota; kingdom Metazoa; phylum Arthropoda; class Insecta; order Lepidoptera; family Crambidae; genus Crambus; species Crambus lathoniellus. The sequence goes on along the minus strand of OX453309.1, from coordinate 9,713,403 downwards.
AACCCAGGAAAGAATAAGTAGCTTTTGTTCCTTCTTCGACAGAACTTCGTTGTAAGTACTTATCTCTGCTGATAGCTACGATATCTATTAAGCACCTATAGGAAACGGTTAATATGCAAGCAACCATGATCTCGACTGCATCATGAACTCAGCTCCCTTGAAAATAGGTGGTTAACTTTTAACCACTGCAAAATTAATACAAAAACTTTAGACCAACCTTATACCAAGGGCGTAAAGGTAATTTTCCAGTTTCCGGATGGAAAATAGGTTTGTAAAAGTTAAAGGATCGCTGTCATCCCGTCACGGCGTCGGAAGCAAGAGCATCTGTTGTTTTAATGAAATTATAATGTGAAAATAAATCAGTGTGCGATACGATGGTAAGTAAACGAATTCGTGGTTAAGGGAAACGGGTTCAGTTAGTAACTTATAGGTTTATACGAGGTCTGTGTTACGTCGAGTCGTGGTGATTGGGACAGAAAGGTTAACGCATGCTGTTGAAATGATCTGTATCTCGATTATACTCGTACTAATATCATATGTGCAGGTGCTTTTATAATATTTTAAATTTAAAAGTGTGTTTGTCCGTTTTTTCCACCTCAAGAAACGCAACTGATTGTCATTTTTTTGGTATGGGGGTAGTTTGAGAGCTGCTGAGTGTCATAGGCTACTTTTTATCCCCGAAAAATATTACATTTCAGCGGGATATCGTCGTGTAGGTACCTACTCCATGCGGGCGAAGCCGCGATTGGAAGGCTAGTACAGTAGTACAGGTAGGTATATAGTACAGCTAGTTCAAAGGTCACAGCGACCTATATTTTTTTTATTTAAGTAGGTACCTATTTATAACATAAACGTTTGAAATTTTAAGACGGAATACCTACAAGCAATTTTCAAGCAAAATGTCGCTGAATTTAAATTAACTTTTTAATTTTATGAAAGTTTTTATGTAGCTACTTAAGTGATTGCGAACAAGAAAGAAATTCCTTCACTTGTTTGTCACACATTATTTATCTAGTCGTTTTTTTATCTGAATATCCCTGTCTATCGGGCTCCGCACGTAAGTCACGACGCTCGGTGTCGTCGTCCTTACTGTAATCTACACCGAGGGTGCACTCAAATGGTGTGGAGTTCGATTCCTTTGCGATGTATCTCCTCTAGCCATATTGACAAACTTTTACTCATTAAAATGCTTCTGCAGATACCTTACGAGGTATTCCATCGTTCATTGTTTTTGGTTCCCTGAGATACCTAAAACACGGACTCTGATCGCGTTAGGTAATGTTGGTAAAAAAATATCTAAAATTATTAAGATCTATTAAATAAATTGGTTGCAGTTGAAATCTTACACATAATACACGTACCTATTATATACCTAGATGTGTATCGAGCAATGAACTATTTTACTGGAAATATTAACGAAAACTGAAAGTTTTTTTTCGAGCGCGAATGTTTGTGTCTAGCAGAAATTTTATAAGTGGTAGGTAGTCTTCTCAACAGATTTCCATGACCGGGCCAGTGGATCTATCAGGCGGCCGGCTTGAGTCGTGCGATACCCGACGCCAACCAATCGTGTGCCATATCACACCTGGCACTTGGCCCTAACTGGGACTTAGTGTCCGAAATTGCTGTTGGATTCTGTACCTATAAGGTAAACACTACCAGGGGGGTGTCACTCCGCAGTTTAGGTACGTTCGGCCGGCGCGCCTGCCGGGCAGGCGTATGGCAGAAGGATGCCGCTCGGCTCGTACGCTCCACGTTCGCGCGTAAAACAATCGACCATTTCTTTGATTTTTGTGCACCGAACAATGACTACTAAACGTTCTTATAATCTGTATATAAGATACTGTTGTGTTTACGGGTGTATAAATAAAAGAAAGAACAAAATAAACAACATAACCGAACTCGCAAGTTGCTCGCAACCCTAACCAGCGAGCGAGCTGTTTGAGACATTCATAGAAATAGAAACGCTCGCGCGTAGCTATTGGGTACAGTTTTGCTTGCATGCGCGAACTCTAGGTTATTATAACAGTAGGCCAGCGATGCCAAAGCAACCGGAATTGGACTTTATTTCCACGCAGAACGATTTATTTTTATTTGAATGAGCTTGCAAAGTGAGTCTTCTGTGCCTTAGCACTATTATTTATTCTGTGACACTACATAACGACATTTGTGGCAAACCTCAAGTATTTAGACTGAAGCCTTCTGTTTCTAGCAGAAATTTAATGACTGGTAGTCTTCTCAACAGATTTCCCTGACCGAGCCAGTGGATATATTGAGTCGTGCGATACCCGACGCCAGCCGATCGTGTGCGATATCACACCTGACAGTTAGTACTAACTGGGACTTAGTGTCCGAGGTGGCTGTTGGATTCTGTATAAGGTACCTAAACACTACATAACGACATTTGTAGCAAAGCTTAAGTATCTATTTAGTCTGCAGCCTTCTGTTTCTACCAGAAATTTTATGAGTGGCAGTCTTCTCAACAGATTTCTCTGACCAAGCCAGTGGATCTGTCGGGCGGCCGGCTGAGTCGTGCGATACCCGACTCCGGCCGATCGTGTGCGATATCACACCTGGCAGTTGGTACTAACTGGGACTGTGTCTGAGGTTGCTATTTGATTCCGAGAGGTTTCGTTTAGACGACTTTGGTGATAAATTAGGCCTACGAGAATATTGTATTTTTTTCCAATTACAATTTCGTAAAATTAAGCAAGATATTAAAGAGTCGGTATTAAGTCTTAGGTTCATAATATGAACATATTATGTAACACACTCTTACTTATATCCCACTAATAATATAAATGCGAAAGTTTGTGAGTATGGATGAAAGTATGGATGTTTGTTACTCTTTCACGCAATATAATCATTTGAATGAAAACCGTAGCGCAATATTTACAAAGATCATTTCCGGCGTAAAAGTTAGTAAATATAAAGGTAAATGTTGCAACTGCAGTACACATTTTATTATTGTCATGCATAACTAAGGAAACATTAATAAATTTTATAGGTAGGGCAAGTCTGCCTTAATTTCGTAGTAAAAACACATAAAAATGAAGATATTATGTGTATGTTTTGTAATATCACTTGTTCTAAGATTGTCGGCGAATCCTCCGTCGGTAGAAAGGTATGTAGTTAAAAGAGTCATAGGTTTATCGTCGTATCGGTGAAACATTCTGTAGCTGAATAAGACTGTCGTTGAAATTGACATATGTGAAAGGTTCTGTCGGCGAAATGACCGTAGGTAAAATAGTCTGTCGGAAAATTGGACATAAATGAATCGTCCTGTCGACGAACAGTTCATCGGCGAATCGGTCTTCGGAGAACGGTTGCGGACTCACTTTTAACACCGGGTAAATGTATGACTTCCACGGGAAAACATCGTGTAGTTCACGTGGGCGAAGCCCCATGCGCCAAGCTAGTTCATAGTAAACTTTCACAAACACACTTTAAACAGATTTTTACAAATAATCGTTATCAACTATTTAACCTTCGCACCATGTCAGTTAAGAAGAACTTGTACTAAACCATTTAAACCATTTAAACTAGCAATTTAACTAGCAATAGCTACCAAACTACCTCCAACTTATCTGTAATGCCTCAGCTTATAGCAGCGATTAGTACACCCACCAGGCAACAGAGGGCGGCGGTGCACCATAGCCGAGGAGGTAGACCCATTGTAATTGTTCGTCCTTGAACATAGTTAAGAGAGAGACACCGCGCTTTTAAGCTTTTCGAGGGTGCGTTTCTAGCTGCGAGACAAATATTATTCTGTGCTGCGAGTTTGAGTTTACGCAGGTGTGCAAAGTTCACCAGGGCTGTATCTGACAAGCATTGTACTCAACCATTTAAAATACTTGCAATAGCTAGTAAACTAAGTCCAATGTATCTGTAACGCCTCAGCTTATAACAGCGATTAGTACGCCCACCATCCCACAGAGGGCGGTACACCATAGCCAAGGTAGACCCACCGTAATTGTTCGGTCCTTGGACATAAATCAAGGGAGATTAAATACCTACGGAGACGAGGAGCTACCAGCCGGCAACAGCACGAATAACATCTAAGTACCTACTAGACGACTATTAAAACTAAACACCACATTATTTATACGGCTGGTCTAAGTTAAAAAAGAGGGGAAGAGAGAACGTCAGCTTCAAAATTTGCGAAGGTCGGAGGAGCTGTGATTTGGAAGCGCAATGGCGGTGAAAAGCGTTTGCGTTGGTTGTCTTGTCTACGATTGTGGTAGGTAAACACATTTCTATGGTCACAGCCGTCTCTATCGTAGAAGACGATAGAGAAGGCTGTGCTATGGTTGGTTATGGAAGTTGCCACGAGTCTATGCTTCGTAAGTCAAGTTAACCCATTGGCTTCGGCTTCATTTGCAGTCGTTAATATTATCAACAGATTGTGCCTTTTCGAAGCATTTTTATTGTCCTATCTCCTTATCTAGGTAGAATCTGTTAAAAAGACCTAGGGTACGAGGTGTGTTTGTACTGGGGAGCGTTGAAATAAGCTGATGACTATGAAGTTTATAAAATTAGCGGTAGTTCGGACTTTATACCGGGAATACATTAGGTAGAGTATTTGTGTGTGTTATTCTTTGTTCCACATTCATACTAATATTATAAATGTAAAATTGTGTTTGTTTGTCAGTCTTTCACGTCGAAACGGAGCAACGTATCGACGTGATTTTAAGTATGGGGATAGTATGGGGGAGCTGGAGAGTGACATAGATTACTGTTTATCCCGGAAAAATATCAGTTTCTCGCGGGATAACGTCGTCACGCGGGCGAAGTCGCGGGCGGAAGGCTAGTATACATTTATTACATTAATCTCGTGGCTTGCACCTCCGCAGCTAGTGTTGGTATCTCGGGCGCGATCGGGCGTTGGCAAATGATGTTAATTTTCGAGTTTTACAGCGAAACAAAGCAATTGTTATCTGGTTGAGCATCGCTCACGAGCGCTCTGCCGCCCTATCTACAAGGTGTTCGGACTTGGAGTAAGGGCCGAGGTGTATTGGGAGCAAATCGATTCGGAAAGTAATTAATATTAAGGTTCACCTTCACGAAGACACCTACTTGGAAAAAAATATAGCACAAAAACTAGATATGCTACACAACACCGTAGCAGCTACGGCGTAGCACTTATAATTTTTTTCCTTTTTACGCTTTAAACGTACCTATTTCATTTTTTCTTACGATTTAATTTTACAAGATGGTTCTTTTTTATCTTATAGTTATGTTTAAAAAGAACCATGGATATAATCATAGATCAGTGCACTTCTACACCAACAGGTACATTAGACACATTGGCTCTGTACTATATTTTATGTTCTTGGAATTCTTGTCTCCTTTCTTCTTTCTTTATTTTTTTTTATTTATATATTCTTTGGAAGATTTACAGACAAAAATACAATTATTATATTACAATCAGTAGTTGAAAACAATGCCATTTACAAATCACCACCAATAGGTTCTAAAAAATAAGTTGATTTGCTTTGCAACCACTTAAGTTCCTTCGCTTAGGTTCGTTACTTAAGTTCGTTCTTACATAACAAAACTCAATCGACTTGCTTTCGACGCCAATCGCCGAAACCTATCATTATGTATTGAGGTCGGATACTGGTAGCGTAGTGTGCGAGTCACTATACAAATGTACCTACCTACCTATGGGAGATTTAGCTCGATGACTCATCTCGTCGGATAGGTACTTGTCATCTGTAAGTATCGTATTATAAGAACGGACTGAACCTACTGCGTCCCAGGCCTTACCCCAGAAATCGCGGCGAGCGCCGACACGCACGGCAGTCGCGGCCGAATTACGACCGGCGATAAGATCGCAGCGACAAATCGCACGACTGCAGTTGCGCGCTTCTTTACTCACTATCTGTCTACTACTTGTGCGGTTTATATTGGTAGCTTGTTTTACACATTCTAAGAACATCCAGATCTATTCCGGAGTACCTAGTACAATTACTTTCCAGGATGTATTCATTATTAATGATTGTCAGTTGCAAATAAATCCGATACGACTTCTTCACTGAACAGACTTTTCCACTGAGCTTCTACTTACTTCAATCCTGGCGATAAAATTGCATGTTCATATTATATACTTACAAAATTAACATTAAAATTCATCGAAAATCTCAACCAAAAGTACTAAACGATAATTATCGTTTAGTAGGTTTTGGGGAGAATAGGTAAAAGAGAGACCATCTATCAGGGGGCCAAGCCTGCTAACGTTAAGTCGTAATCGTGTCTCAATCGTGTTTCAATTGTAATTCAATTATAGTGTTTTTTTACACACTAGTTACAAGAAATGTGTACTTTTTTCATAATACTTCTGATGTTCACAACACACACTACATTCACATCACATCATACTGTCATAACTCTTGTAACTGTGTGTAAAAAAGCACTGCCATTGAACTACAATTGAAACACGATTGAGACACGATTGAGACGCGATAATGACTTAACGTTAGCGGATTTGGCCCCCTGGCAGTAGCACTAAAGGTCACTCACTCTTAATTGTCCTCTCAGTGTTGCGCCATAAGTAGCAGGAACAAGTTAGTAAGTATTGGTTCCAGGGAGCTCATGACATGGAATTATATGAAAACTGATTGGTGTCTCATATAATAACTTTTCTTTTTGAAGTCTTTAGTCCATTCAAGCTGAATCATCTACAATCCGTCAGTTAGTTCAGGGTGGGAAAATTTAAGAAAAGAAACTGAGAATTATGTACAGTTTAGGATAAGAATAACAGTTCAGATCACCAATCACACAAAAATTACGCGTTTAGTTTGCATTTCAGTATTTTAGGCAGTGACGGATTTACCAGGAGGTTGAGTAAGTTAAAGCTTAGCCTATAACTGTAGTTTTTGGTGTGGCGGTAAATTTCGCATACATACCTATTAGTTAATGTCACGTTAATACACACTTCACATTATTTGTAGTAAGTATAATTTAATATTTCCCTAAGAATAATAATTAAACAGCAATGTTAAAAATCTAACCATGTAAACGTATAACCTACCTTCGCCTTCAAGTAGTTATTAGAGGTCTTAAAAGAAAGGTTACAGAGTGATATAGCGTGGCGCCTGCGGCTAAGCACAAAAGACATCCAACAGGTCAAAGCATAAAAGATACCAATCGCACAACAAGATAAAGATAAACTTAATAGATTTTTATTTTCAAATCCTCGCATCAGTACACATCTGAGCCAACCCAACACTATAACAATAGGTAACGTAACTTCTTTACAATGGAGGCCAGAATATAGAATGTCAATCCACTTTTGTTACAACAATTATGACTTATTGTAATGCAATTATGTATCTGTGATGCCCACTGAACAATAATCGGTTTTGTTCAGACATAAATGCAGATATGACAACATTTGACGATTGGACCTCCCGGGCAGATATGGCTTACAAACTTACTTTTACATTGTTCTATTTCAAACTATGCTCTATCTGTATTTCAATAACGGCTAACTTTTTAATTTGAGCAGTTAAAACAAATTTGTTTGCTAAAAGTATACAAACTTTTTGGTGCAAACTATTTGAGAAAAGACAAGGGATAGTAAACTTTATCACAAAGGTCAATACAAGTTTACTTGAATGAAAAGCTTAATTCTGTTTGGAGCAAGTGGCGCTAAGTTTACAAGGGTAGGTATGCAAAATGTACGAATTTTACGCTATTTGGAAATTTTTACGCGTCATGAGCAGAAGGTAAACCTGGTAGTAAACGTGCGTATTTTTTATAAACTCATGAGATTTTAGTTTATAAATAGATGGCTATAAGTATTTTGGTACAATGTTACAGCTGAAGCGTTCTATAGAGATAGGAATTATTTGACTGACGAATACAGTATAAGTACTTACCTATGTTTCATATCAATAAATCTGCGGTCTCATAAATTTTACTTTAGAAATTATAATTTATTAGACAACTTACCAGTTGTCTGATCTATTATTTAAATACCTACTTACCTTTTATTGAGTAATAAACTATTTGATTTTGATTATTTTGTTGTGCAATTGTTAAGCATGATGTAGGCAGGCCGAGTGCGCTGACCACTGCGCCACGGGCTCCTTGTCAAGCTTTTAGAAACACACATCTAAATGTCTTCATAGACCAATACATGGTTGAAACCTCTGGTACCAAGTTGCGTAATGAGGCTTCTTAGGAAGAACAGGCAAGCGAGGCGGTGCCGGTGTGGCGCCGTAACGAGCGGGTACGGGGAACCGCGAGTAGGTAGGTACGCGCGGTGCGACTCTTGTCGTTATTATGGAGGGTCAGCGAAAAAATGATGAGTAGGGTTTTTTTTGTAAATTTTGAATAAATAGTTACTATTTTTTCATCTCTCAGATTCGAAAAGTGATGTATATTTAAACTGAGCAGCGGGTCCAAAACTATCCGTTTCACCCTAGGGTGGAAATAAATTTTAAGAATAGAACTGAATTGGGTTACTACAGTCAACCATAGAGTTACCTCATCGGCAATGAAAAAGTTTTCAACTTATTTTGTATGGGGACGGGACTTGCAAAATAAAAAAAAAGAATTTTATAAAAACGAGAGTTGAGATAAAAACGGTGCGCCTCGTAGCGTAGCTAAAATCTAACAAAATTGTCAACCCCCTATGGTACTCCGGAGATAGTTAGGAGGCATCCGATAGAATAAAAAAAAAAAATATTTTGTTAAAAAAAAATTTTTTTATTCAAAAAATTTTTTTTTTGTTATTTCAAAACTTCAATTTTTTATTTACCTATAATAGAAAAAAACAGAGAAAGCGAAGCCCCCCGCTACCTTTCTTTTATTTTTCTAGATAGTTTAGTTGTCTTTATTGCTTTTCTTATAGAGGGGGATGAAAAGCAGAGTGTATTTACTTTCCTTATATTCGAAATGAAAAGTAGAGTGTATTACTCGGCCGCAAAATTATTTTCATCTCGGGCGACGTATATTGAATCCCTCGCTGCGTTCAGGATTCTACTTTAGAATCTCTGGATTCAAAATAGCACCCTCGCCGTAAATTTGTTATTTTGCTCCCTTGTAATACAATCTACTATTATTGTATCTTGTTTTTTGGCAAATAAACAATGATGTAGGCAGGTCGAGGGCGCTGACCACAGGGTTTGTCAAGCATAGAGAAACACACATCTAACGCCCGAATTCTCGAATGCTAATCATCTTTGGGAGCGTCTCAAACATCATGGTATCTCTTTCATACGTTTGACATTTTAAGTGTCAGGGCGATGTGTGAGACCATGAAGCTCGACTTAATACTGAGGTAACTGGAGCTCTCACCCTGAATAAAAAAGTGTCCCCAGAAAATTTGACATTTATGTATGTAGTGGCTGTCAGTTGTCTCGTATGACCATACGTATTTTTTAAAAGTGTAGGTGAGACGGAAGACAGCCACTGTGTAATTTGTGGTGGACAAAAAATTGTTCGTACTGCACCCTCCAGTTACCTCAGTATTAAGTCGAGCTTCATGTGTGAGACGCTCCCAAAGACAAGTAGCGTACGAGTATTCGGGCGTAAATGTCTTCATAGACTAATACATGGTTGAAACCTCTGGTAGGTACTGGGTACCAAGTTGCGTAATGAGGCTTCTTAGGAAGAACAGGCAACCGAGGCGGTGCCGGTGGTGTGGCGCTGTAACGAGCGGGTACGGGGAACCGCGAGTGCGCGCGGTGCGACTCTTGTCTTGTCGTCATTATGGAGGGTCAGCGAAAAAAAGTTAAGTAAGTAAGTATTTTGTAAAAAGTTAGAATAAATAGTACTTACAAGTTTTATTTCATTGTATGTTTTTTGCCGTGATAGATAACATCATCGATGAACGCCGGCTGCACGCACGAAAAGTGTCACGTTCCGCGTGCAAGCGAGAGCGCGGCTCTCATTCACTCCATCGGCCGATGCGTCCGAGTAGAAGAGAGGCAGCGGCATATTGTTATTATTTATTATCACGTAAAATTATCGTCCGTAAACCGACTTTACGGACAACCAAATTTTAGTTTGCAAATAAGCAATTTTATTGAATTGAAAAAATAAATTAAAGAAAATAGTTAGATAGATACCTAGTAGGTACACACCCGGTACCTTACCTACTCTACCGCTTGTGATGACGATGCCAACAAGCCCTTTAATTTTCAACAAGAATTATCCTACCGAATGTTAAAAAAATGATCTGGCTTGTCTAAATTCGTTATTCCTGATAGTTATCTGTAATAAAATCCTACTATCCTACTTCCTACTATTATAATAAATGTGAAAGTTTGGATGTTTGTGTTTGTTACTCAAACACGCCAAAACGGCTGAACGGATTTGGCTGAAATTTGGGACACTAATACTTTGTAGCCTGGAGAGGAACATAGGCTACTTTTTATTCCGGAAAAATATTACATTCCCACGGGATAACGTCGTGTAGTCTAAAAGCTAGTAATAAATAATCTTTACTACATGAGTGGGCTCTAAGTCAGTTTACCAACAAAAATTATCGCACAATTACTGTTGAAAATTAAGTAAGTACCTATTAGGAAAAATATACCCGTTTCACAAACTAGCTTCATTGGAACAGACATTTTAAGAATAAAAATTGCATTGTGAATATATAAATAAAATTATTACTGATTGACTTTTTGCTACCCCTACACTGTAATTCAACAATTAGGTAGAGGGCAAGCTCGGTACACTCCGCGATATGCAAATCACCTGCCGGCTATTTACAAAGACACCCGTGACAATTACTGGCAGCTTTTCCCATGGGTCGCCCGTTCGATGCTTGACGTTTGAAAAGCAGTTAAGATTAATTTGGTTTAAAAAAAAATGTGTTTAGCAATGGCTTTTTAAATTGAAAGTGGCTCAATATATTTGAGAGGTAGGTACATTTAAGTTGTGACATACCTACCCCGCATAGTGATTTTTTTTATTGCTATCGCCATTTTTACTTTACAATTTTCACGATTTTTTTTAACCGCTACTTAGTTGGTTGTAGGTACCTTTTTATCATAATACGTAATTTGTGATACAAAATCGCGATTAAGCAAATCGCTGTGCGGGGCCATACGTAATAGTAAAACTATAAAATTAGTTACTTACTTACTTAAAACCTCAGCATAGAGTCATTAGTCAAAAGCTGAAATTGCAATGACTAACGACATACCTAAATTTTATTAGTCATTCTTGAAATCGAACCCACTTATGAAATAACAATCAGAGTAATTCACCAGTTCTTCACCCAGGACTAAGGGAAGTCGAAATAGCTCTCCATTACGGGCGCATTAGTATTGCTTACAATCGCTAATAACGTAAACTGCGCGGCTAATGAGCGGCGCTGGCGATGGTGGTTCCCACGCGGTGCGTGCGCGCATGTCATACTGTACCCAAATTACGCGACTGCACAAAGAGCGTCAACTTTTTGGGAACGTCTTCTAAATTTAAGAATGTTTTAAGAGTACTTTTTGCTTGTGTTTGGATGGTGAAGGCAAATTTGTGTACTATTGAACAGTCAAAGTGTTTAGTGGTGAGTAAAATTTTTCTTAATTGGAATATTGACTTAGTCAATAGTTTTTGAGAGATCTCAACAGCTCTTCTTATCTTATAAAACCGTTTAAAATAGGTAAGCTTTTATATAAAAACTAGACTTGTGGACTACACTACGTTATCCCGCGGGAATGTGATATTTTTCCGTGATAAAAAGTAGCCTATGTCACTCTCCAGGTCTCAAACTATCCCTATACTAATCCAAATCTCACGTCAGTCCGTTGCTAAGTGTTGGCGTGATAGACGGACAAACACACTTTCACATTTATTATTAGTATGGATCACAATAAACACATTCGATCGTCTCAAAGGTAATTTATTCCGCTGTATAAAACACAAGAATGTCTTTTGCCCCCGGGCACAGAACAAAAGCGCGGCGCATATAGCACGCGGTCACATTCTCCGACTACCCGCGCAAAAAAACCACGCTCAAGTCATTTGCCCCGCGGCGCTCGGACTCGGTGGACGTCCCTTGTCGCTCGTTGTGGGAATGTCGGCGCGCCATTAAATACACAGTATTGGGAGGTTTGAGCAAAGCATCATTTATAATGATACTATCTTCATTATTTTTTCAGTCTCTTATTTTTTTAATAAATACGCATTCCCGTCAGATTGTTTGAATTTTGTAGTGCCAACATTTTTTTAAATTAAATATGTTTAAGTTTAAGCCTGTCTTTTATAGATTATAGCAGTGATTTAGACTGAAAGTTAAAGGTTTGTATTTCCACGCTATCGCCACGCAACCTTAAATATCAAATTAAATATTATAAAGTCACAATCCTTTAAGTACCTATTTATTTAAAAACTAGCGGCCACCCGCGGTTTCACCCGCGTGGTTCTCGTTCCCGTATTCTATGTGTTATTTCAGCCTATAATCTATCTGTGTTGTAAAATTCATCCACATCCATTCAATAGTTTTTGTGTGGAAGAGTAACGAACATCTTCACGAACTTTCACATTTATAATATTATTAATAGGATATCTATTATCTACTACTAGTACCTACTAAAAATTCAACTAGACTGCGTGTCAGATACACGACGGGAGCGGTTTTGGCGCTAGTTACAGTATTTTTTTTTTTGTTCTTCGGATATGTAAAGATTAACTTTCGCTTTTGACCGCGTGCAGACTTATCTGGTGCGCACAGTCTGTCCGACAGACATGCATATCGTATTGTCCAGCGTCAAAAATCATTACTTAAAAAATTTGGCTAAACGAAAGTTACAGTTCATAGAAACTCTATCTTATTTTTATTTTTTTGTAAGTAATAATATCTGTTTATGACAGCAGTAAGAATGCTAGTAGTAAACAAAATTTTTAATGGTAAAGTATTTAGGATTTACAGAAATTCTTGGTAATGTTCACGGCACTACTGTCTACCATGAAATCCATAAAGTATCGGTGTGAGCGTGTGCCCCATAATGTCACGGACTCATCGATAATTGTAACAATGGGTCGCGGTCGGATCGGACCGCAGGCGCACGCATTGTCCATAGCGCACGACTCCGTAATAACACCCGGTTGCGCTTGCGTGCGATGCCAATATAAGCACTTAACAAAAGTGTAGAAATCGGAGGTAACAAAGAAATGTATGGAAATGGTGTGTGAGGGATTGTATGGGAATGTAATTAGGTCGTTTTTGTTGTCGTAATGTGGGCTTTTCGATGTGATCTTGGGAAGGCCGCCTTTTAACAGCCTCTGTGGTCTAGTGGTTCACACCACCGATTTCAGACCAAGATGTCCCGGGTTCGATTCCCAGTGGGGGCCCGGTACATAATGTATTCGGTTTTTTTGGTGGTAGGACTTGTTCTTAGTCCGCCTGGCTAGCTACCACGGTCTAAGTCTGACGCCATAACAGTGATGCTTTCAGCATTATTGTGTTCCGGCAGTTAGAGATAAGATAGCCAGTTTTTCAGTGATTGAGGATTCCGGGAGTAGTGCGTTTCTACCTTCAGCCTTATCACCACTTAACATCAGGTGTGATGAAGGCTAAGTACTACCCCGTTGTGTATAAATAAAAGGCGAATTATACTATAAGTATGTGTAATGCAGTCAAGATACATAACTCTTTATATAACACTAGCCTTCCGCCCGCGGCTTCGCCCGCGTGTACTACACGACGTTATCCCGCGGGAAGGTGATAATTTTCAGAAATAAAAAGTAGCCTATGTCCTTTCTCAGGCTCTAGACTATCTCTGTACCTACCAAAATTAGTTCAAATCGGTTCAGTAGTTTAGGTGTGATTGTGTAACACACAGACAGACAGAGACGCATTTATAATATAAAGTAAGGAAGTAAGGATTAGGTAAAGAGAAAAATGCAGGGATGTAAACTGAGACAGACCCGGATGGTATGTTGTCCATATAAAAACATGTAATAGTCAACATAGCATAGATAAAACAATACATAAACTAGCATTATAGTCATAGTCATTTATTCACAAACAATAAAATTGTATCGGAAATAACATTAGTATTACAAAATTAAATAGAAGGACAATTACATACTTATTACAAAATTAAAAAGAAAAAACACACAGGAAATAAAAGGTATAGGTATTTAAAAGATAAAGTAGGGCACCAAAAACGAAAGTAATGGTATTAAATTATTTTCTTTCATTTAAATAATCATCGATGGTGTAATAACACTTTTTCAACAGGAATGATTTTAGGTTATTTCGAAATTTGTTTAGATTATAGGCAGTTTCAAGCTCAACTTAATGGCTTGGTATCGGACGCAATGCTTAGCAATCTTTGGTAAGTACCAAAACGATTTGCAAGTTTTTCAGACTGGTGAGTTCTCTTCGTGCTCTATCCTCCTTTGTTTCTAATTTATGTAGATGTTTTACTGTGTATGTCAAAAGAGTTAGAATATATTATAAGGAAGGGACAGTTAAAATACCTAACATTTCAAAATGGGATTTGCATGACTCTGTCTGATGAAGGCATTTCATAGTTCGGACTACTCGCTTTAGTAACACGAAAGCTGATGAAATATTATATTGATAACTATTTCCCCAGAACATGATACTATAACGGAGTTTGGATTCTACAAGTGCAAAATAAACTAATTTTAGCTGAGCTACAGTTATTTCATCTCTCAAAATTCTTATAGCATAGCATGTAAAACTTATGCTAGATTCTAAAGCCTCTATTGCCTTATTCCAGCGCAAGTCTCTATCAATATGCATCCCTAAGAATTTGACTGATTCCATGGAATCAATATTAGAGCCATTTACTTTAATTTTAAGGGATTCTTTTCCCTTGCATTGGTCCTAAATAAGATAGCTGATGTTTTTTTTGTGTCTAATATGAAATTGTTGCAAGTAAACCAATATTCAAAGTCGTAAAGCATATCATTTAATTTTATATTTAGTTCCTCTATTGTTTTTGCCGATGCTATAGCGTTAGTGTTATCAGCATAAATAGTAATTAAGTTAGCTTCCGGTTGCTTAGCTCTCATATAGTCTGCTAAATCGTTCAAAAATATAATAAACAAAATGGGTCCTAAGATGGAGCCCTATTGAACGCCCTTTCTAATTGTAGTTAATCTTGATTTACAGGTCCCTCTACATTTCCAACTATTTTTGTTAGTTCAACAAACTGCTTGCGATTAGTTAAGTAAGATTGAAATAACTTATAGTTCGAATCTCTAACTCCATAGTGTTCTAGTTTTTTAAAAGGATTTCATGATCGATTGTATCAAAAGCAGAGCTCAAGTCTAAAAAAGAGCCCATCTGTCTTCAATTTATCATTTAATTTAGACACAATATCGTCAACTAAATTATTTATTGCATCGACTGTCCCTAACAACGTCTGATACCCAAACTGCTTTTTACTTAAAATGCCATTTCGATGCAGATGAGCTAACAATCTTAACTTAATGAGCTTCTCATAAATTTTTGACAAAATAGGTAACAACGATATGGGACGATAATTATTTGGATCTAATTTATTTCCTTTTTTATGTACTGGAAGAACTTTCGCTACCTTAAGTTGATCAGGAAATTAGTTTAGGTATTACTTTTGTTACAAATTTGGCTATATTTACACATGTATGGCAGTAGGTAGGTATATAAAACATACGTCCCGTGTCATTTATTTGAGATAAAAAAATATTAAGTAACAAACAAAAAAATCGAAAACATAACCTTTAAAATAAACTAGTATCTAAACATCTAACAATACTTCATTGTCTTTTGTTTGAACCAAGTTAAAATTTCCAAAGCAGTTCCTGTTTACAAGTAGATATCTGTTTAAACCAATTCTTAAACTAAACGACTAGTTTTACACTAATACCATAGTTTAAAACTAACCTCAACTTTAAGCCAGCGCCAATCTAGGCACGCGCTCTTTTTTACCAGGTTTTTTTTACGTAGAAAAAGTAAACAGGTAATTTGCAGTCGTTTTTATGTGACCGCAGGATCCATATGCCACGGTGATTACGGGGAACGAGGTGGGGTGACCACAAATTGGGACTAAATCATTGAATTAAACATACTGTATGTTTATTTTTACTTTTTTTCTATTCACAATACCTACAATTTTTATTATTGAAAACATTAAAAACGAAGTCAGTACTTATGGCGATACTCGGAAAAAATGTGCTGAAGCGAGATAGCAATGAGAAAACGAAGCGCGCGGGAGCGAGACCGATTTTGCAGATTAGGCAAAAAAAACACAAAATCACTTCGTATTAAAAAACTACAGCGATTTAAAAAAAAATGCTTCTATACGATCCTTAATATTATTGGTGACCACTAATTAAACCACTTTCCAATAGTGTAAGTAACCCCATTTAAGAATAATCTTCACTTTTCGTATTTTTTAGAGGTCTTTACGAAAATAAAAAGTGTCGATGCAAAATCATAAAATCGTGTTTTTGAAACTATACGATTCTAGATAAAGGTATGAAGAAATATATATCTTATTACCAGATTTTTAACAACTGTAACCGTCCTATAGTTTTAAATCAAAAAGTCCATATTTTTCCGAGTAGCGCCTTATTAGATAAAATCGACCTACCTCACGACAAGCTCCGATGGGTTCGAACCTACGACCTTCCACTGTTCAATGCTGTAGGTTAAGTACCATCCACATGCAATTCCATACTTACGCACAGAGCGCTTTAAGTCGTCTTTTATCATGCGAACAGCCAAGGAGTGGAATCCCCTGCTAACGTCTGTTTTCCCGACTTACAACGCAAACCTCTTCAAGTTGCAAGTGAACAGGCTCCTTCTGGGTGAACTCCCTCCATCTTAGACCTCATCTTCGCCCAAGGGCCAGATTAAGGTCAAGAGTAAGCCCATTTAATATATAATAAAATACATACAACCATATTATAATTATATCATGAGTCAAAAACTGGATATTTTTACAAGTTTTCCATACAAACTTAGGACCCCCGTTTCATGCCCTTAGTTAGGGGGTGAATTTTGGACAATCCCTTTTTAGCAGATGTCTACTTTATCGAACTATCTGTGTGCCAAATTTCAGCATTTCTCGTTTCTCGTTTCTTCATATTTTTAGTTGCCATACTCCTCCGAAACGCCTTGACCGATTTTGATGAAATTTTATACGTATATTCGGTTGGTCTGATAATAGGTCGTGAACTATTTTTTATCCCGAAATTCCACGGGAGCGAAGCCACGGGTCGCAGTCGCATACTTAATATAAAAATATCCTATAAACTAGAACAGTATGTGGACTCTACATAAACGTTATGTTTTTAACTATTGTTTAATAATTTCTTCAAAATATTTCGGTCGTAGATCACGCTGATGTTTTTTTAAATATAAAACCGAGAACTACCAACCCCTTATTAGTGGTACTTTCTGCAAATCCGTAATTGTGAGGCACACGGTTTTTTTTATCACACAAAAAAGTGATAAAATCGTTGTAGAGCATGTCGAATATAAAACTTTGTACCAAATAGGATGATGGATCAATCGGATGATAAAAGATCAGTATTTCGTAAAACTGTTCTTATGAAGCATAGAGGTGCTTTTATGCTAAAGTTTGTGTCAAATTGCCATTCGAATTTTGGAAGGAGGAGGCATCAAGTATTCGAAAAATGAGCATTACATTTAAGTACCTACATTTTTGCCGTCTCATAAAATAGCTTGAATATTTTAGATAAAAAAAAATGGGCAGAATGGCTTAAATGCCTTCCGAACGAAGCACAGAGAAGCTCGAGCTATTTGTATGAAATTTGCGTGAAATTTGTTGTCGGTTGAGAGATGAGTGAAAATCCCGATATTTTAGGTAGGTAAGTAGCATTTTACATAATATTTTTTGTCAGTTTATTTTTTTAAATACCAATCTAAATTCACAATTCACAAACGGATTACTATCGTGATACTGACATTAGAATCGACACCACCAAACGTACTCAGTTGCCCTGTGATCGCAGCGAGCACGCACTAAAACCATTACTCATTCGATGTCCGGCAGTTGCACGACAGTTCTTTGCCTTGCTACAGTTTTTGTCTGTGGTCGCTACAGTTTTTATTTTAGTTGCTGAAGGCTAATTATGCTATTATTTCGAGATTATAGTGCAAAGATATTTCTATCAATGAATAATCTGTTTTTGCTTTATGTAGGGTTATTAATCTTCATTTAGTTTTAGCGGTCGTCGATGTCTTTTAGTAAGAGGACTAACGCGCCAAGTAAAGATAACCGTTGATTACGTAAATGGCTTGATTAAAATTTAAGGTTTGCATGCTGATTAAAGGTCATAGCCCATTTATACCACACCGCTCCCACCCAACCAATGTATGAGCAGTCAAATATGGACTTAATGTCGTGCTCTGTAGAGGCACTTTAGCTTGCGGCAGGCTCGCTTACCGCGCGCTGTCTGTGGTATATTGTTACTGTAAAGTGCATCTACAGTGAACGATATTTAGTCCATATTTGGCTGCTCATACTTTGGTTGGGTCGGAGCGGTGCGGTATAAGTGGGCTATGACCATAATGCTCGTATTTTGTCGCTATACATGAACACCAATCCGTGCGAGCATTAAATTTTAATCAAGTGATTACATAATCAATGGTTGGTTAACTTGAGTCTAAGCGTTGCTCGTCAACTAGGTAATTTCATTTCACCTGGATTAGTGAGCAGTCACCATTTTGCGTTTTCTGGTTATAATTTTAAGTAGAGCAGGAGCCCCGGTTTTGAACACTGCCCTGGTTTTGGTCACTGTCCCGGTTTTTATCACATTTTGCTCGAAAAGTTTCCAAACATCTTTTCGTAACTTTAGCCAATGGCAAATAATTTTTACCATTATAATCCTTAAAACAAATTAATCTACTGTAACTAGCGTTAAAAACGCTCCAGTCGAGATTTAGAAAAATTTTTGACCAATAGAAAGCTACATTCTTCCCGAGTGATAAAGGCTATTTCTCCCGATATTCCCCACGGAAACGGGTACCACGCGGGTGAAACCGCGAGGATCCGCTAGTGTACAATAAAAAATCAAGATTCAGATTCAGATTCAGATTCAGATTTATTGCAAGTCACAAGTTTTATAAGGTGTTACAATCTTGGATTATTGTACAAGTGACGCCCTGCAAGGGCACCGCAACCATGAGGGGCAACTATTGCCTTTTTACTTAAATATTGGATAAAGTTACATAAAATTACATAAAATCATTATTAACGCAATATAAAAACAAAACCTGCCTAAAGTTATAATTAGCACTATATAAAATAATCAATCATTCATACGATACATAGTAAAATTTGAGTTACTTATAAATATACATGAATGTCAATAAATAAATGTCATTTAATGTCATATAAAATTGTCATATAAATGTCATCTACCTATATACTAACATGGCATTAGAGATATAAACATAATTTTCATAATATTTTAATAAAATTTGTCATTAAAGAATTCTGCGATATCATAATAGCATTTATTTATGAGAAAACTTTTGAGCTGTTTTATAATTAGTATATTATGATACAAGTGAGCTTAGGTTGCTCATTATACACGAGGCCGTGGGTTGCAGCCCGAGCCGCAGGCGAGGGCGTAAATCAGCCGAGTGTCTAGTGAGTAAGTTGCTCACGAGTTTCATACGCACTTTTTCAACACACTTGCGGGGAAAAACAAACATTTATTGCATACATATTGTATTAACCTAATATTAACTAAGGAAAAAGCGCGCAAGTTTTTTTTTTGCACGCGCCAAATGTGAGTTGATTGATTACATACAGCCATACAGCCTACTTCAAAATAATTAAGTATAATAATAGTGATAAAATGCAAATGTTTTATAACAAATTATTGTGAATTATAATTAATTTGATAATAATATAATTAATTATGTTTTTTGTCTTAATTAGGGACACATTTATTTATTCTAAAAACCTAAATGGATTTTCAGCCGTATAAAACCTCTTTGTTGTTACAAAAAAAGAACTGTATCTATTACCCGCTGAAATTGACCGCGGTACTTACTTAACTTTGTAGGGATAATTCTATTACGCAACTAGTACTGATAAGTACTGTAATATTATTATGCACGCGTGGGTTATAGTTCGGTTTATGGCCCTAAGATCGATGTAATAAGGCTCACTTTATGAGCAAGTGTGTTGAAAATAAAGTTGGTTTTTCTATATTTTTGAGACTGTTTGGAATATGATTATATATTTTAATTACCATATGGTGTGGGCTAGATGATATTAATTGCATTTTTGTAAACGGTTTTGCTAATTTATTTAGTTATCTTTTATTTCTTTTATTAGTATTTTGCATTAAAGAATACAACTCGCAATGTTTTCTCACAAATTTACATGATTCTAGAATATATATGCCTGTCAGGGTTAGGATTGTGTATTTTCTGAAAAACGATCTACATGAAGTCATTTGGTCAATGTTTGCTAGTATCCTAACACACTTCTTTTGTAATATAAATATGTCATCAACATCACAACAATTTCCCCATATAATTACACCGTAAGCTAATCTGGAGTAAGCATATGCATAGTATGCGGCAAGAGCGGTCCCAAAGTCTGTAGTACGTTTTAGCTGATGTAGAGCATAGATAAAGGAAGATAATTTATTGTTTAGATATTCTATATGTTTTTTCCACGTCATATTCATGTCAAGATTAATTCTTAGCAATGTAGCTGAACTTACAATTTCTATCTCTGTGTTTTTAAAGTTAAAATGTATTTGTAATGGGGTCTTTTGTGAGGGCTTAAATTGTATTATTTTGGTTTTCTTTAAATTTAGTTCGAGATTATGATTATTTAGCCACTCTACAATGTTTACCAGAGTTAGATTTAGTTTACTTTCTAATTCAATAATTGGTCGAAACAACATTGGTCGTCTTGGTGACACCAACTTCTATCTTATGTTTAAATTAATAAAAGTAAAACCTACACAGGTACCTATGAACGTATAAAAATAATTACATGATTAATGAACATTAGGCTGACGAAGGCCGTTCTTCTAACGATTAGCGACAAAATAGATAACTAATTATAAACGATCTCGTCAAAGCCTCGAATAAACTTATTAACATGTTTGCATTGCATGTGATGCAATTAAGTACACACGCTCGTCCGGCCGTTCACTGATCTTTTCAATTGAAATGCGCTAATGATAACCATTAGAATTTTTTAAGACAACACTACAAATATAAATAAATATAACACCATCACATACCTACATCGTTCCAATCCAATACCAAACTTTAACCCCTTTATTCCAAAACGTGGGTTAAAATAGTCCTGGTTTAAAACTGGTACTAAACTGGTGTCACAATCATTTTCCAAAATGAAAGACAGAATTAGCATCAGTTTTAAACCAGCACGCGTAGCATGACAAACCCGAGAAGAGTTTTGTCTACCTACCTCATAAGTCTATAATTGACAGCCGAACAATAGATTTGTCTACGATGAAATGTCATTTTTGACGTTTCAATATAGACAAAACCTTTCTCGAGTTCGTCATGCTACCCATGCAGGTCTAACTGTAGTCCACGTTTTGGAATAAGAGGGTAGTAGTTTGAGCACTAGTGTAATGGAAATTGGAAACAACGACGGGTATTACCTTAAAGTCCTAGCGAAGTCCTAGCGGTAGGTACGCCAAAAAATGCTGCAAATGGTGTTAACAGAATGAAAATCGGAACGATTGATCTTTAGGACATAAGAATCAATTTGACCCGTAGCACGAAAAAAAACCGAAAAAACGCCAAATAATGGTTGTACCGCTAGGACTATTACCACATATTATACTCTTTATTGCACATAAAAAAACACATATAAACAAATATAATTAAAACATGTGAGCAAAGGTGAACTTATCTCTAAAAGAGATCTCTTCCAGTCAACCTAGAACGTGTAAGAGATAGATAAATAAGCAGGTGACGTAAAGTGC
Source organism: Crambus lathoniellus (assembly GCA_949710035.1). NCBI lineage: Eukaryota > Metazoa > Arthropoda > Insecta > Lepidoptera > Crambidae > Crambus > Crambus lathoniellus. The sequence continues at coordinate 9,691,470 of OX453309.1, read as the reverse complement.
AAAACTACCTATATGAAATAAATAAATACCGCAATACCCCCGCAATACCCCCGACCCGAGGAAATATTGAAAAGTTCCTTTTCAATATTTCCTTGAAAAGTTCCTTTTCGATATTTACCCGACCGGGAATCGAGCCCGCGGGACTTCCAGCGATAGCAGCACCTTGAAAACTGATGCGTACACCACTGATCGGCCACGGTGGTCGTCTTTTTGACAGGTCGGTTATGCTTTTGAAATGCCTGGGCCATGCGTCACGAATCGTGAAAAATGACTGATACGTCTTTCGTATACTTCGTATTTCGTGTATTCGACGAATCGACAATGACGGATCCTCTGCAAATTACTCGTTGATGGTTGCTTTATTTGATTAATATTTACTTTATCAGTCCAAATTGCTTAAATTCCTCCAAAATGCGAAATGTTCTTTTGAGTAAATGATCTTTAGGGGTTTGATTGTAAATGGTGTTAAAGATATATTATAACTATGAATACTTATCTGATTATTACAATTAGGTACCAACCACCGAAGGTCGATGTGTTATACCTACACCTTTAGGATCCTGTAAGCATGCCCTTATTTAAGCATGCATAGGTAGGTATCTCTTTTTATTAATTTATATTGTTTTTTTTTTCAGAAAAGCCTTTTAACTCTTTGCCTTAATGCCTGCTTAATGCGCAAATAGTGCCACTTCCACACTGCACCCACAAACACGCTGCTCACAGTACATTTGTCATTATCTCCTCAATAAGATTGATGTAGTCAGTACGTACTGATCGTTTACGAATGTCCATCCACGAACGAAGGAGGAAGTTCACAAATGTCAAGGGCATAAGCACCAGAGACAAATGAACGGCTTTACACGTCAATCTATCAATCACAATAATTAAAATGCTGGTTCCGAGAAGTACCTACAACCTTATTAGACATTAGAGCTTGTTTTGGTAAGTGATCGATTGCGTTTTGTTTATTGTGATGTAATGTGTTTTGTTTCGTTCGCATGAAATGTGTGCCATCTCAGTTTAAACAGTAGTACCTAAACAATAATACAATAACTAATCACAACCCTTGACCACCATAAATCTGTTATGCTAGTTTCACAGCTCTCCCGGAGACTCGTACGGACCGCCCACACACGGGACATATCAAATTCAATAGTCGGGCACTGTCGGGCCGTATACCTACGGACGGACCGATCCGCGTAGCTGTGAAACGAAACGATGTTCTATTCTAGTCTGTCTCCGTTCCGGGAGCGAGCGGCCCGTATGGGCCTCCCGGACAGCTTCGAAACCAGTCTTAAGGTGATCTATTTAGTAGATACCTGCAGCAAAGCCTCTTAAAACTAAATCGATTACGTTAGCGGTTTTGTCCATTAGTAAGTAATTACTTACTTTCCCAATAAAAATGAAAAACATGAGCAAAGTAAAGAGTTCTCTATAAACAGACAAAATGATTAAAAACTCAAGGCCCTACCTAAGTACTTAGTATGTAAATTATTTATTTGCTTTTATATGGTTCCGTACCTACGTAGATCATAGATCATTTTACATAGATTATTTATCAACAAATATTATTTTTGGTCTCGATATCCTGCTTACATTGCGTAAGTTTTTTTTTCATGTAAGTATCTATAGATTTCGTTTAGTTATAAGTAACTTTATTATAATAATGATATATCATATCCAGTATTATAAATTAGGGCTCGTTTTGAATTGCGTTCTATTGAGATCATTGTGAAAAAAAACCTTGCAACCTCGGATTTTCCACATAATCCAATCCACGTAACATTCAGAGATCTTTCTTTTTGTCGGAGTTTCTTAAACTTCGACTTCGTCTGCGTGGCCCCCCATTTTGACTCCCTCAGAGGGGGAATTTCCAAAAATTCTCTCTTCGTGCTCCCCTACACTCCTCACCTCAAGGAATATAGATCCAAATTTCAGCATCTTGCGCCCAGTAATTTCGGCTGTGCGTTCTCTGTAGTCAGTCAGTAACGCAAGAGTTTTATAGCTAGGTACACTACTACCTATCCTATCTTACTTCCTACTTATCCTACTTATAATATTATAAATGTGAAAGTTTAGATGTTTGGATGTTTAGATGTTTGGATGTTTGTATGTTTGTTACTCAATCACGCCAAAACGGCTGAACGGATTTGGCTGAAATTTGGGACATAGATACTTTGTAGCCTGGAGAGGAACATAGGCTACTTTTTATTCCGGAAAAATATCACACACCCGCGGGATAACGCGGGAATATAAGAAAAAAGAATTAATCTTTACCATATATCCTTAACAAATCAATCTACTGTAACTAAGTAGGTAGCGCTTAAAACGCTCCAGTCCCGCGCAGAGCTATCTGACATACCCTATCTCTACTTGTTTCCTGCAGTATTCCATGCAGTCCCGTAACCCCTCTTCACATCCTCTCTTTTTTTTCCTGACAGGAACTCCTTCGGAGACGAGGCGGTTATGTGGACCCCCTAAAACTAAAACCCCCAGGTGCTCCCTCTGCACATGGACGGAGATTACGTGGCATGTGTGGTAGTCAGTGTGTCTCTTCGTCCCTTCGACGCTTCCTCCTCACCCTCCTTCGGTGTGGTGCGCCGGGGGCACCTGGCGCACCTTCCACCATGGGGGTCTTCGATAGGCCACGGAATTCCCCGTTCCGGGCAAAACACTATAAGATATAAAGGTGAATGAATATTTTTTCCAAAAAGTCTTACGCAGTTTGGATCACTGATTTATTAGGTGGTAACCTACCTTAGGTATTTGTTACCAAAGACTTATAAATACCTAAGTGTATGCACGAATACATTACCTTCTCCTTAAGGCAATTCGTGTGTCGCTCAGCACATAATTCATTCTAAAACCATCCGACTTAATCCGTTGACAACATCCCATTAAAAAGATAAATCGTAACGACGTTCTTTTTTTGAAAATGTCCGTTCGTCCCGCCCCCGCCCGCGATTGGGCGATAGAGCGTGCGTGCGATGCGTGCGCGCAGATATCGAGCCTCTTGCCTCTTTGGAGCGAGGAATTCCATCGCTCAAACATTTAAAAATAGAAATACATCCTACGTGAAGATTTTTGACTTATTTTATGATTTTTAATTCGGTTTAAAACTAGAATTTTTTCATATATCTATGAACTCTAGGTACACTCGACAGCACATCAGGTTAAACAGTTGAACTGCGATAACAGCTTTTATTACGTAGGGCATAAAGGCGGTCTTAAGGTCAACATGTATAGTCTGATGTGCCGCCGTGTGTACATTGAGAGCTGAGACCTAATAGAGCGTCCCTTTTGCAGTTGGCGTAGAGTGCGCCCTTAATTTTATCCCGATATTGCCACGGGAACGAAAGCTAACTAACATGGCAAGTTAATAAAAAGCTTGTAATAATATCAGTTTTTTTTTAAATATAATACTTTATTACTTGTCCCTGTACACTGTGATCTGTTTCCAAAACTAATAAAATTTATTTCTTGTAGCTACGGATACCGTGATCAGTGGGTAAAAATATTAATGTATTTTTTTTGGAAACGGATCACGGTACCGGTGGATACAACTCGCCGTGATCAGTGGCCAATTCAATCTGATACCGTGATCCGTGGCTACAGACCCAGTTTTAGAATCAATCTACCATGACTAACCTAATCTGGCCAAAGTTTCAAGCCAAACCTTACTTTGTTTCAAAGTTAAGCGTAAGTATGTACCGAGGTAGCGCCAAGATTTACGCACCTACGTCACCGAAATTAGACCGGACACGTGTCAAGATGGCGGCCGAGTTTAGGCGGGAAATTCTAATTAGTTCGACAAATGCCAACCGCTAAACTGATTGGCGGGCAATGAGTGTCATTAGCGTGTTAATGCCATATTCGTGCTATAGTTTTCTTTTTATCTCATGAAATACGTGAACTTATTCAAATTCAACCTTATTGCGTGAATTTAAGAACGTTGACAATTTGACGAGTCTTCAAGATGTTCCTCTATACGATGTCTCAAAAGACAGGTTAAAACCAAAATACTAAGATCTCTGTAGACTCTTAATCCTTCCAAGTTGTAAGGTCTAGATTTTTTGTCACAAATTGCAATTTAGACTAATTAGCGTGCGGTTTTTAAAATGAACCAAAATGGGAGCGTATTAACGGAATGCGGAGCCTTGCTCTTTGTTGGATACAGTGTTAAGTAGAGTTATTGTATCGTTAAGGTAGGCATTCATAAATCAGAACAAAATATATAAGTGTATTAATCTAATCTGGAAAGTAATGGCGAGAGATCGCAGTAGAGTTCGCCTTTACGCCCTAATAAGCAAAATAATTAATAATTCTTAAAAGAAACTTCTATGGATCAAAACAAACTTTCTTTAGTAACACTTTTAGTTCTTACAGGCTTTTCTCAATGTTAAGCCACTAATATTTATTTTAGTTCAGTAAGTATTTCTTATGGTTCAATGTACAGTTATAATTATAAAGTTAATTGTGAATAACCCTCCTTCTGTCTCAGTCGGGTAATTAAACATGCGCTTATAAAACTGCCGGTCGTCTTTAAATTATTGGCTGTATGTATGTTTCTTACTACCTCTGCTTCGATTTTTTTCCCTCCCAAAAGTAACGTTGTCTATGGTTGACTCTATAAACATTGTAAAGGCCGTCGTACACGCGACGTATGTACGGTACATGCATTTCGGCTTCCTGCGTGCGTGTTAATTGGTAGGTAATAATTGATTCCTAGGGCCACCCGCGTCGTCTGTGTGTATTTTTAAACTTCCAACACACGGAGTCCACTGTTCTAGATAATGGTTAGTTAAACAGAACTGTACGTTTTTATAGCTTTACGATGGTATTGTATAAATCTTAGTTTTAGTACAACTCAGGTGGTTTATTTTTTTAGTTTAGTACTGAAATAGTATTAGTTAATGATGTAGGTATCTTTGAAAAGAGGTTTATTTTATCCTTCGATCAACAATAACACATTTTAATCAGATAAGTATTCTATTTTTATGATACATTGAATAAATCACGTGCGTTAACCAACCTAACCAACGGTTAGCGTAGGTAAGCGTTTGTTGGTGGACTCGGGCCTAATGATGATATTAGAATTTTAAACGCGTGTGTTTAGTTTTATGTCATGGGGAGGAGTTTTAAATAGGTACCTATCCACTAATTTACTCGTCTCCCATCCCTTGACTGACCATTGCGAAAGTTCTTTACGTCCATAGCGTCACAGAATACCTACTAAATCTAGCGTAGGTACTAACTAACCAAACCAAAGCACCCAGGCTCCTCGATTTGAACAAATCCCTACTTACCTAATATTATAAATACGAAACTAACTCAGTCTGTCTGCTACGCTTACACGACGACTAAACTATTTCACCGATTTTAATGAAAGGTACAGATATAAAGTTGACTTTGCGAAATGGCATATAAGTAGGCTAATTTTATCAAGGAAAAACGTCTTATTCCCGCGGGATAACGACGTGTAGTCCACGAGGGCGAAGCCGTTGGTGGAAAGCTAATTCAAACTAAAAACAGTTGAATTTTGAACGCTATCGCTAGTCTTTTGTTCGCTGTCATAATAACCGTCGTCGTTTAATCTTTCGCAATGACAAAGTAGTTCGACAGTTTAACAATAACTCACAGCATCGCCTCCCTTGTTAGCGTTCGCGTTCCAAGTTCAAATTTTAAATTCATCGCGAGTCATTTGCTGTTCGCTCGCGATCTGGCTGCGCGGGACACATGACGTCATTAGTCAACGAGCTTACGAGGGTCGAGGGTGGTTGATATTTGGCGTACTCTAGTTAGTTAGTGATCTAGCTAGAGTTTGCAATGTGAAAGTGTTAATAGGAACTTACTTTATAGAGCTAGGAATTTATAGTACCTACCTATCTCTAAGTATTTTTGTAAATGCTCATGTTTTATACCCATTATTAAACATAAAATATAGATGATAATGATCCAACACCTCTGACTTATACTGATAAGTTATTCAATAATTAGTTTGTTTTTATAAAAACCTAATACTTTAACGACCTGATAAAAATATTTGAAAAGTCCAATCGATACCGATACCTACCCCATATCCTTTGCTATAATAAAAGCGACCTATTAATTAATCGCCTTAATTCGTCGATTATTTCGTTATTAATTAATTTGGTGCGTTTTAGGTGCTATCGACGGATGAAAGTAAATTAACGGCCAGAATTAATAACCTATCCACAGATAGGGATAGTCATGATCCAGGTTAGTTGCTAGGCAACACCTAGCAGCACCCAGGCAACTGTCGTTAATTCTATGTTAATATCAAACGTTGCATAGCAACTACTCTGGATCATGCCTATCCCTATCTGTGGATTGATTAATAATTCTGGCCGTTAGACTGGAGATGAGTATTTTAAATTGCAGATTATTGTTAAAATAGCGAAAATATCAAGATCTATTGTTCTTAGTACAGAAAAGCGTGGCGGCGGGCGCAGGCAGTGTCGCGGGCGCGGCGGCGACATGACGAATGGCCGCTCGCGTTCCAAATTTAAAATCTGCCGCGTAACGTTCGCGCTATGGCATTGTTTATGGAAGAACCTGCCAGTGACTTACGGATTGCACGCTTCGGCTGAACGCGCGCTTTCCTTTACCAGAGATTAGTTTAAATGACGCTTGAAATTGTTAAGTGCAGTTTCTAAGTTGAAAGGGGACGTTATGAAAATTGGTCGATGTATTTGAGTCGTTAACTTCAATAATTTGGAATAACGTTTAGGTAGGTAATCCAACATGCCGTTTGGTATGCCTAAAGATCGCATTCACCTCTTGATACAAAAAAAAGGTAATTAAGTACCTACCTACTGCAAATTACGATAGCGTCAAATAACTTATTGTTTGTAAATTTGAAAATACTACTACAGATGTTTTCTGAAGCACAAAGGAAATACTTAAGTACCTAATTAATACTGTAAATGCTAGTAAGTGCTAATAGGGTCAGGCCGTAGATTTTGCCACAAATAGCGCAATGGTGACGCAAAATTTTCTACGAGTCGGTCGCACAAAGTGGTGCAAAATGGTAGCGCAAAATTATTAAGGAGCACGTACATTAATGTGATTTTATTTAACAAACATGTACTAACAAGAGGTATTGCATCAAACTAGAAAAAGAAACACGATGTTGGTATGTAAGTATGTTTAATTAATAATTAACAATAATGTACCTATGAGTAATTCTTTTTTATATATTGCGCACAATGAAAAGTTAAACAGGATGACAAAAACTAGTAAGTACCTATGTATGATTTGTTCAATTTACAAAAAAAATACATTTAATTTGTTAGATGGAGGTATTTGGTATTATTCATTATTAATTATATAAATATAATACAACTTTAAAATTTATTTCAACTCTTTTCAATGTTTGAGAGTCCATTACTTTAACTCTAGCAACAACCTGCTTGAAGTATCACTTTTAAAAGGACCTGCCAACCATTAGGATGCCAAAAAAAAAATAAAAAAAAAGTTACATGGGTAAGTTAGTATGAAAGTGACGAAATTCCAAAACTTATAAAATACAAAATAAAAAAAAACTTTGGACCTAGGTAAAATCTTTGAGGCTGGTTAGGTAGCAGACCACCGCACCTACCCCTATTTTCGTATGTTTAACGTTCTGCCGAACACCCTGTACTTATAGAATATTAATAAAAGCTAACAAATCAATTAATAGTAATGCTAGTCATGTTTTAGCGGAATTACAGCTAAAAGTAATTTCAAAATAATAAAAAACTTGAAAACCTTGTGTGCATGCACTATTATTCAATAGCGTAAAATAAGTGGCGCAATTTCTACGCAACCGGTATCGCAAAGTGACATAAAGACAGTTTTGCGGAACCGAGGCGCAAATGAAATCGATTATAACTCTTAAAATATACTATATTACAAGGCTAGTTTAACATATACAGATCACACACATCTAATTAAACCATGCGCAACAAAAATTATAAGTTTTAATCAAAAACTTACCTTGAAATCTCAAAAAATGCACTCTGCAAAGTAGGCGACACTTTTCACTTTGATCGGAGTTGACACCGAAATGTCAAAAAATATGGTCGTCAACGCTGCATTGACCATAGAATACGATACTTTGGTGATGCCAGCACTCAAACAAAATCTTAATAAATGTTTTAAAACCATAAAATGGGTGAAAATGGTTACGCAATATAAGTAGCGCAAAGAAATGGTTTTTCAAAAAAAAAAATCTTATTGCCGAAAACTTATCTTTTTTCTTAGGAAAGACGCAAAGATATTAAAGGAATGGCAACCTTATTATTATTTTATAACGTCAAATCAAACAGCTCATCAATAAGTTAAAAAATTATAATTTTATCGATGTTTAAGCTGTACACCTACCAATGCGGATTCGCGGTTTTTATAAAAAATCCGTCACTTTTGGTAGGGAAATGTCAAATAGTTTTCCAAATATATAAACTTATCCAAATATCTATATCTGCCTTGGTTTGCTATTTCTTAGGAAACACGATGATAAGATTGAGATATTTCTAAGAGTACTATATTTAAAATTATATGAGGCGGAGACTTTTGTACCCTCAAATGTGGCAAAATCTACGGCCTGACCCAATAGGTAATGCAACAAAATAGGGTACAAGTTACAATAACCTAAGTGTGTAGGTGTAAATAAGCAATACAACATCCAATCTAAGAATATTTTCACTAGGTAAGTAGGTACAATAATCTTTCTCAAGAGTTGAAATTAATTCCATATCTTCGTTCCAATCTGTTATGAACTTTAATTAGACCTATCACATTCCCAGGAGATGTACCTATCCATTTAATTCCGGGAGAGCCCGCGTGGTACTCTGCCGTAGCAGTTGTCATAAATAGCGCAGCCGACACGGCGCAACGACCACTGCAGCACTGCAGTCTTCAGTCTGCAATGGGCTTAAGGTAGGGTTGCCAGGGGGTATACTTATCGCCAGTAGAATAGAAAGACAAATTTAAGGGATTCTCATTAGAAATTGAAATGTCACGTGACCGCTAATGTCAATCCCCTAGATTTGTCGTTCTATTCTACTGGCGATATCGATAATAAAAAGCCACTTGACTAGGCCATCAGGTCTTAAAACCGAAAAGCCGGACTGGTTAGCTGGTTTATTCGGAATTTTGGGTAACAAGGCCGGCTACCCTAAAACCCAAGGATTTCATGCCTTAATTAATTCTAAAATACTTAATTATAAGCCGTATTTTTATCGCGGCCCGCGACCAGCGAGTTCACGAGCTGACCAAAGAGTTAAAATCACGGACAAACTGGTCACTGTCTAATGGGGGATTTTCTGACAGCTATAAAGAAAAAAAAAGTTGATTTAAAGTGGCGACAGATGGCGCTCGCAAATAACGAAATGATCAAAAGTAATATAAAAGACTAGAAATGCTAGAAGTTAGGTCAAAAACACACGCACGCACGACGTTGCCAGGCTCACCAGGCTATGCTTGTTATGTCATGTCAGTCGAGCGCGGGGATTTTACACACTTTTTGATTGCTTATGCTTCAACTAGGTAGTAGATTTTCGTTGCGTTCTCACGGATATTTTTGTTATTTCGTTGTTATTTTACTGTTTTAATATTAGACAGTGCTACCTACTTGCTACCTACGAATTTGAAAACAAATCAAAATGTTATCAACTCGTCATTTTAGTTTATTTCTGGTCACACTGACTTTGCTATTTGTCAGCGCCATCTCGTTTCATTATTAGAACATTTTTTTTTTCTTTTTTTTTGTCCCTCAAAAATCCCTCATTTATCGGACAAGCATAAAAAATGGTTGTCCGGAACAACAGGCTTTATCCAGACGTCTGGCAACCCTAGTTTAAGGTAAAGACGCTTTCATATGGACTAGTTTGAAACCAACGAGTTTATAAGCTATTATAGGTGTTCCAAATTTGCCAGCAGTAGCTAGTCGCTTCGCCAAATTATGCAAGACGTAAAGTATCGAAAAAAATGCAGGGTCAGCAAAAAGTACGAGAAATACGAAAGTATTAGAAAAAATCGATCTTCTCTTCTCATAGCGACTCCGTAGCTCAGTGGTTAGAGCATTCGCCCGCACAGTGAAAGGTCGTGGGTTCAAGTACCATCGGAGCTAGTTGTGAGTCGGTCAGGGACCGGAACCGCTTACCCTAACCCGGGTTTTTATAGGGTATTTTAAAGACTTGTTTCTACAAACCCTTTCAAATTGATAAGCATATCATCGACTTACCGTATTGACAGGGTAACCAAATGAATCAAGTTAATTCGGGTAAGCGCTTACCATAAACGAAAAACCCTTTTAAGTCTTACCCTGCGACAGGGTTTTGAAGCGTCAAAGCAATATAAACTTCTGCGCGCACTACATTAGACTTATTATTGTATAACAATTTCAAGTGTGATCGCGGCATCGACAAAATCTTCGCTACGTCAGATAATAACGAATCATGCGTCGTTCACGCTAAAGTTCATTTTCGCGTGACCCGTCGGTCGCCGCCGCTTGCTATTGTTTATCCGAGTGGCCGCGGCGCCGGCATTTAAAAACGGAAGGAAGGAACTTGTTTAATATGACCGCTACATTACACGTGTTTGTTTGTTTTTGTTACTGACGATCGTTTTTAATTATTTGTAAGCAGTGAATTCTTTATATATATAACTCTTCTGTGCGTGTGTATGTAACTGAAGTCCTCCTAAACAGTTTCGATTTCAATGAATTTTTTTGTGTCTTCAGGCGGATTCCAGAATGATTTAGATTTACAATTGGACCCGGTAGGTGGCGTGCTGTCGATAAGGCGGTACAAATTTCGCCGACCGAGCAGCTAGTAGCTTTTTTTTTTTTATTTATTACAGAACCATGAACAAGTTTACAATTTGCTTAGGTCTAGTAAATTACAAAATTTTAACAAATTATAATAAGTTATTGTAAACTCAACAATATGGCTACATTTTAAGTTAATAATGTATAGTTACAATACAAGACTCGAAGTAGTATAAAAACTTATAAATTTAAATATTGTACAAAAACTCTAGCGTGAGAAATAGTAAGCTTTATAAAATAGCTTTATAAAAAAAGTAATATTTGATATAATGCTACTTTGTAGAAACGTTTTTCATATAAATTTAACTGGCTATGGCTTCTGAGGCCTGCAACGTTATTAGTCATTGGAACAAAAATTATCAAAAAGAAATAAAAAATCACAAAATTTTTTGGATTCGCCTATTTTTGTTAATCTACGTAGGTACTAATAGTATTTAGCCTTCTTTAACATGTGATGCAATCTCGACGCAAACTAATATTTTTTCATACAAAAAAACTAGTTTTTTTCTCAATAACTGCGCATTTGTCAGTTTTTTCATATAAAAATTGTTAGGAAATTCATTATCTGTCATGAAAAACAAACAGTTCGATACAGCGATTTTGGTGGACTTTCATCATGCACGGTGTTTCCAAAACCCTTAAAATCGGACATCCCCCTTTTTTTCAGCTTTACAAATGCAAGAGTAGAACTCATAGTCCTGTAGCCCGTAGACATTCAAATTACGAAAAAGGTTACCGTTTGTCTTCGTGAAATTATTATAGATTTCGCCATTGTATATACTATAAGCGAAGTCTTAAAGATCGTAACTCGCCGTAACCATAATAGTGATAAGTTTAAAATCTTCAATTATGTTAGTTATTTACATTTCTAGGTTACCGCATTGTTTCGCTATTGTTATGTTGTACAGCTTTGTCCAATTACCATACGTAATAGTAAGACTATGGAAAGTTGCCAAACACAAATTTAAGACCAGATGTAGTCCGACCATTTTGATCATAATTTACATTTTTGAGTTACCGTTTAAAATTTATACATCTGTTAGTAGGCCCTCTGAACAAACCATATACTTATTTTAAGACTGTTTCTGTGGCCGGTTTAGATTTTAAGACTCATTTGGTCCATGAAGAAGAAATGCGAAAATGGCGTAAGTAAAAGCGCATTGAGTAAACTTACTTCTGCAAAACATAATGGAAGACTTAAAACTTGAAGGACAATGAAATCTGGTAACTGCCCCCCTGTCAGATTACTATAAATAAAGAGGTAGTTCCTAATATTTTGTCTAGTTTGTTATGCCAGCTCTCTCTCTCTCGGGGTGCGAGCTAGATAACTCCACGCGTGCTCACCTGCTGTTCGTCCTACTCTATGTTTGCATACGCTGGGAAGAACAGTAGGAGGGACGGTGCACCCTGGGCGCCACTGTAAGTAATTTTCTTGATTGTAAGTAATTAGTTACAGTGGTGGCAGATAATATAGCGAAACCCAATCCAAGGTGTCAGACGTACCGTCGCCGAGGGGTGCGTGGCCAAGGGGGAGCTTGGTTCCGAACGGTGTCTCCCCAGGGAGATGGCAATCCTGGATCAGTAATTTCGCCTTACTCGAGCAATCGGAGCTTTGCTCGAGTGGACCTGTTCTAACGCCTAGCAAAGTGGCAAGTTGTACTCTTTGGTATTCTGTATAACTTGCCGCAGCGTATGAATGTGGTCTTTGGTGCTATAGCCTTTCCGGAACCCGGCTTGTTCTGGAGGTTGGAAGTCGTCGAACCTGCGAGTGAGACGATTCGTAATGACTCTCGAAAACAACTTATAGATATGGCTCAGAAGCGAGATGGTTCTGTATTTCTTCAGGAGAGTCTTATGACCCTTCCTGAAAAACGCTTCTGCCCCATGCCTTTGGCGTTTTGCCCTCGAGGATGACTGTATTGAAAAGCTTCTAGAAGACTTTAAGTATCGGCTTTCCGCCCGCTCTCAGAAGCTCTGTTGTGATTCTGTCATCGCCCGCCGCTTTGTTGTTTTTAAGCTGCTTGAGAGCACTTGTTTTGAATATGAGCCGGTATTGGTAGGAACGTGGATTTTATCAGCCGCGATCTTTCAAGCTTAACGTTGACACTCAATGTGCCTCTGACCATGCGGTGACCCCTTTCCGTCTTGGCAGCGCGCGCTGGCAATTTTCCCTCTGTCGCCTCTTAAAACACCCACGAGAAGAGAGGGGGTAGTGCTATTCTTTTTATGTGCCGGCACTACACAGCGCACTAGAAATCTTACCTATTGTTCACGTAACAAAATAATTCTCACATACCACACATTCATACGCTGCGGCAAGTTAGACAGAATACTAAAGAGTACAACTTGCCACTTTGCTAGGCGTTAGAACAGGTCCACTCGAGCAGAGCTCCGATTGTTCGAGTAAGGCGAAATTACTGATCCAGGATTGCCATCTCCTTGGGGAGACACCGTTCGGAACCAAGCTCCCCCTTGGCCACGCATCCCTCGGCGACGGTACGTCTGACACCTTGGATTGGGTTTCGCTATATTATCTGCCACCACTGTAAGTAATTACTTACAATCAAGAAAATTTCTTACAGTGGCGCCCAGGGTGCACCGTCCCTCCTACTGTTCTTCCCAGCGTATGCGAACATAGAGTGGGACGAACAGCAGGTGAGCACGCGTGGAGGTTATCTAGCTCGCACCCCGAGAGAGAGAGCTGGCATAACAAACTAGACAAAATATTAGGAACTAGCATTTCCTTTTTATTTATAGTAACCTGACAGGGGGGCCGTTACCAGATTTCATTGTCCTTCAAGTTTTAAGTCTTCCATTATGTTTTGCAGAAGTAAGTTTACTCAATGCGCTTTTACTTACGCCGTTTTCACATTTCTTCTTCGTGGACCAAATGAGTCTTAAAATCTAAACGGGCCACAGAAACAGTCTTAAAATAAGTATATGGTTTGTTCAGAGGGCCTACTAACAGATGTATAAATTTTAAACGGTAACTCAAAAATGTAAATTATGATCAAAATGGTCGGACTACATCTGGTCTTAAATTTGTGTTTGGCAACTTTCCATAGTCTTACTATAACGTATGGTAATTGGACAAATCTGTACAACATGACAATAGCGAAACAATGCGGTAACCTAGAAATGTAAATAACTAACATAATTGGAGATTTTAAACTTATCACTATTATGGTTACGGCGAGTTACGATCTTTAAGACTTCGCTTATAGTATATACAATGGCGAAATCTATAATAATTTCACGAAGACAAACGGTTACCTTTTTCGTAATTTGAATGTCCACGGGCTACAGGTCTATCACGTGTTTCAATTCCACTTGGTTACCGAGTAATAAATTTTTGAAAATGGGCATTTTTTAACACCGGTGAATCGAAACTTATTTGTTATTAAAAAGGTACGCGCTAGAAATTTGATTATTTGAAAAGTTCGTTTTCAATATTTAGCCGACCGAGGATCGAACCCGGGACCTCTAGAGATAGCGGCACCTTAAAAACCGTTGCGTACACCACTCGGCCACGGAAGTCGTCAAATGTCGTCAAAGTAAAAAAAAATAAAAATCCAAGATGGCGGCCTACTTTTTTGTTTGTGAGCAGATTTTGATGAAACTCGATTTTTAGTACTATTTTTACAAGAAAACTATAACACAATGTTAAAAAAAAATATAAACCAAGATGGCGGTCAACTTTTTTGTTTGTGGGCTGATTTCGATGAAACTCGGTTTTTGGTACTATTTCGTCAAGAAAAGAGTAACGCAATGTTAAAAAAATTAAAAATCCAAGATGGCGGCCAACTTTTTTGTTTGTGGGCCGATTTTGATGAAACTTGATTTCTAGTACTATTTTCACAAGAAAACAACAACGCACTGTTAAAAATATAAAAAAATCCAAGATGGCGGCCAACTTTTTTGTTTGTGGGCTGATTTCGATGAAACTCGTTTTTTGGTACTATTTCGTCAAGAAAAGAGTAACGCAATGTTAAAAAAAATCAAAATCCAAGATGGCGGCCAACTTTTTTGTTTGTGGGCCGATTTTGATGAAACTTGATTTCTAGTACTATTTTGACAAGAAAACAACAACGCACTGTTAAAAATATAAAAAATCCAAGATGGCGGCCAACTTTTTGTTTGTGGGCTGATTTCGATGAAACTCGGTTTTTGGTACTATTTCGTCAAGAAAAGAGTAACGCAATGTTAAAAAAAAACAAAATCCAAGATGGCGGCCAACTTTTTTGTTTGTGGGCCGATTTTGATGAAACTCGATTTCTAGTACTATTTTGACAAGAAAACAACAACGCACTGTTAAAAATATAAAATATCCAAGATGGCGGCCAACTTTTTTGTTTGTGGGCTGATTTCGATGAAACTTGGTTTTTGGTACTATTTCGTCAAGAAAAGAGTAACGCAATGTTAAAAAAATTTGAAATCCAAGATGGCGGCCACCTTTTTTCATGTCGGCCGATTTTGATGAAACTCGATTTCTAGTACTCTTTTGACAAGAAAACAACAACGCACTGTTAAAAATATAAAAAATCCAAGTTGGCGGCCAACTTTTTTGTTTGTGGGCTGGGCTGATTTCGATGAAACTCGGTTTTTGGTACTATTTTGTCAAGAAAAGAGTAACGCAATGTTAAAAAAAATAAAAATTCAAGATGGCAGAAAATTTTTTTGTTTGTGGGCCAATTTTGATGAAACTCGAAGTCTAGTACTATTTTGACAAGAAAACAGCAACCTAATGTTAAAAATATTAAAAAATCTAAGATGGCGGCCAACTTTTTTGTTTGTAGGCCGATTTTGATGAAACTCGATTTCTAGTACTATTTTGACAAGAAAACAACAACGGACTTTTAAAAATAAAAAAAGTCCAAGATAGCGGCCAACTTTTTTGTTTGTGGGTCGATTTTTATGAAACTTGGTTTTTGGTACTATTTTGACAAGAAAACAACAACGCACTGTTAAAAATATAAATTATTTTTTAACATTGCGTTGCTGTTTTCTTGACGAAATAGTACCAAAAACCGAGTTTCACGAAATCAGCCTACAACCAAAAAAGTTGGCCGCCACCTTGGATTTTTTTTATTTTTAACAGTGTGTTACTTTAGGGAATAAGTCAAGTTATAATATTGTCATTTTTGAGTGAATTGCCATATGATAATATTTTATTAGTTATCGAGAACAAACTTTGATATTTTCGACAGATTTTTACAGCATTTGGCTGTGATAAAATTAATAAGTTAGTAAATGTATATCCGCTTAACTAAACGTTCCTTCTTAAGAACAGGAAGTGGAATTAAAACTGATAGACTGTTACTAATTATTGTTATTTTTGAAGAATTTATGTTATCATTATTGTTTGTTATTAATAAAATAATATGTTAGCTATTTTTGAGTGGTTTTCAAATCATTTGGCTTTGATAAATATTTAAAGGTTGATAAATGTTAAGAATATTTATGTCGGGCTGTAACATTACTTGCTTCCAAACAAGATGAGAATTTAAAACTGATATTTCTTACAATTTAGATGTGTTTCTTGATAATAGATAGTGGTGAATCATTCTCATAAGTTTCAAAAGGTTTTGAAAAATGGTTTAATAAAAGTATTATGCTTGTTAATTTTTTTAAGGAATTGTCAATAAAGATATAAAAGCTAGCTTGGCGGTAAAACGAACAGTCTTGTGGTTCGAGTCGTCAGCACTGTTGAGTTAAGTATACCCCCCTGTAATTTTATATTCTTCTTTTACTGTTTTTCTTTGCTATCCAATGCTAATGTATTGTCTGGTAGATGTTGCTGAAGTTATTCTTTTGTTAAAGGGATATTCATTAACTTGTTTATTACTTGATAATATTAAATTAATGTTGTCCGTAGTGGTTTTGTATAAATAATGTGAGTACGGAAATAATATGAAGTAACAGTTTCTAGCAAATGCTTGATGTTATTCGTAAATGTTGTTTAATCTTTTATCATGAAAAGTAATGTGGTTGTAAATGTTAATTTACAATAAAATGTGTTGTTTGATTATTATTTTGTAAATGTCGTTGTTTCTGATAACGCTGGTGAGTTTTTTTCGCCCGTTTTTCTTATCAGCTAAAAGATGTCCTTAACGAAGGTAAAAAATTGAGGACGAATCAAAATAATAAAATGCTTTTAAATCTTTATTTGTGTTTTACTTGATTCTGGTCTTAAATATAAGCTTTATGGTTTTATTCCTAGTTAATTGAACAGTTTACTGCTTTTATCAGAATAGTCATATTTCCATACTTTCTCTTTAAAATCTAACAAGTGCGTTGTTGTTTTCTTGTCAAAATTGTACTAGAAATCGAGTTTCATCAAGGTGGTAGGTAAAAAATTGAGGACGAATCAAAATAATAAAATGCTTTTAAATCTTTATTTGTGTTTTACTTGATTCTGGTCAAGATTCAAGATTCAAGATTCAAATATGTTTATTCAATTTAGATTGTTATTTACAATACTTGTGAACGTCATAGAAGCTACGCCATCGGTTCGCAAACCCTACAGCGGGAGGCCTTGGAGAAGAACCGGCAAGAAACTCCAAGGGTTGTTTTTTTCTCCCTGTTTTATTTCATACAGAGTCGTCAAATTGAAAAATGACCTTAACATGATATGACTAAGGTCAGTTTCCATCACAATTACACAATGGGTTATGAAAAATACAGTTAAGTATAGGCGAACTAATGATCATAGCGGTGAACAATTTTCAATTAAGTACTTAGGAACTCTACTTAAAGCTTTAATATTAGTTAAAAACAAAAGACAATTCTACTATATACTGCACTGGTCTTATTGAAATATAAGCTTTATGGTTTTATTCCTAGTTAATTGAACAGTTTACTGCTTTTATCAGAATAGTCATATTTCCATACTTTCTCTTTAAAATCTAACAAGTGCGTTGTTGTTTTCTTGTCAAAATTGTACTAGAAATCGAGTTTCATCAAAATCGGCCCCCCAAACAAAGAAGTTGGCCGCCATCTTGGACTTTTTTTATTTTTAAAAGTGCGTTGTTGTTTTCTTGTCAAAATAGTACTAGAAATTGAGTTTCATCAAAATCGGCCCACAAACAAAAAAGTTGGCCGCCATCTTGGATTTTTTTATATTTTTAACATTGCGTTGCTGTTTTCTTGTCAAAATAGTACTAGAAATCGAGTTTCATTGAAATCGGCCCAAAAATAAAAAAATTGGCCGCCATCTTGGATTTTTTTATATTTTTAACATTGCGTTGCTGTTTTCTTGTCAAAATAGTACTAGAAATCGAGTTTCATTGAAATCGGCCCAAAAATAAAAAAGTTGGCCGCCATCTTGGATTTTTTAATATTGTTAACATTGCGTTGCTGTTTTCTTGTCAAAATAGTACCAAAATCCGAGTTTCATCAAAATCGGCCCACAAACAAAAAAGTTTGCCGCCATCTTGGATTTTTTTATTTTTAACAGTGCGTTGTTGTTTTCTTGTCAAAATTGTACTAGAAATCGAGTTTCATCAAAATCGGCCCACAAACAAAGAAGTTGGCCGCCATCTTGGATTTTCTATTTTTTTAACATTGCGTTACTCTTTTCTTGGCGAAATAGTACCAAAAACCGAGTTTCATCGAAATCAGCCCACAAACAAAAAGTTGGCCGCCATCTTGATTTTTTTTATTTTTTAAAAATGCGTTGTTGTTTTCTTGTCAAAATAATACTAAAAACCGTGTTTCATCAAAATCGGCCCCCAAAATTAAAAATCATAAAAGCTACCTCCACGTGGTGATGGCGAAGTAAGCTAAAACTTGAAGTTTTTGTCTGTGTGTCTGTCAGTTGTCCGAGCCTCTGAAATATAGCGGTTGCCGATTGGCAGTGGAATATTTTCCACTGCCAATCGGAGACCTTATTTCTATAGAAATAAGGCAGCATTTAGTTGGGATGTCGGGTGCCTCGAGGCCCCCGCCGATGCTTCACAGGTACTGCAATGAGTGAAAGTTAACATTATGACGTCACACGTGCTCAAGTGTGTTCGGGAGCTGTTTTGGCGTGTCTTCGGTTCGATTCAAATACAAATTTTTATTTTGATATAACTTTTGAATTATTGCAAAAAAATAAAAATAGTTTATTAGAAAACTTATATTGATCTTTTGATTTATTACAAGAAAAAAAAATCACATCCCTAATTTGAGCTTTTCTAATATGGTACTTACCTATTTTAGTCCACGGGACTTTACTTTATACATAACTAGCGGCCGCCCGCGGTTTCACCCGCGTAGTACCCGTTCCCGTGGGAATATCGGGATAAAATATAGCCTATGTCACTCGGGAAGACTGTAGCTTTCTAACGGTGAAAGAATTTTCTAAATCGGTCCAGTACTTTTTGAGTTTATTCGTTACATACAAAAATACAAATCTTTCCTCCTAATAATATTAGTATAGATAGATATACCACAAAAAAAAAAAACAAATGCGCTTTAAAAATTATTAGTATCCACAACACAACACAACATAATTATAACCGAGACGGACGCCCACCACCCCGAGATACGTTATGCAGAATGCGCGGAAAACAGACAGGAGACCATTGATGCGATGCAGGAGACAATAGGGTAACCCAATTATGTGGTAAGTGCTTAATTCAAAACCCTTTCGATACGGTAAGCCCATTGGAAAGAAGTTAAGTTAATTCGAAAGGGTTACCCTTTCTTGAGTCTTACACTATCGATAGGGTAACCCTATAATACGGTTACCCTTTAACAAGGTTTCCCTAATAATAAGCTTAATCAAAAACAGGGGTTTTCCGGTCCCTGGAGTCGGTTCGATTTTTCCTAATAAGTAGGTAGGTACTACATTTTCAATAGGTACTAACAGTTAGGCTGCGGTCCCCGAGCACAGACACCTAGCTCGGAGCACTTCCGTTGTCCTAGAACTTATATAAGGTCCTTTTTAAATAGTGCACATAATTTTAAGGGGTCAATGTACTCATCCATACAAACAACTTTTACTATGGTACCAACATTGAAATCGCGAAAAAAAAAACAGCTGTTCCATACGTTTTGATCTATTCGATTTAAAATTTTCTATGGAACAGCTGATTTTTTTTTCGCGATTTCAATGTTGGTACCATAGTAAAAGTTGTTTGTATGCGTGAGTACATTGACCCCTTAAAATTAGGTGCACTATTTAAGAAGGACCTTACTACTCCTAGGTACTTAGATACTTACTAATATTATAAACTAGCTTTCCGCCCGCGGCTTCGCCCGCGTGGACTACATGACGTTATCCCGCGGGAATGTGATATTTTTCCGAGATAAAAAGTAGCCTTTGTACCTCTCCAGGCTACAATGTATCTGTGTCCTAAATTTCAGCCATATCCGTTCAGCCGTTTTGGCGTGATTGAGTAACAAACATACAAACATACAAACATCCAAACATCCAAACATCTAAACTTTCACATTTATAATATACTAGCGGCCGCCCGCGGTTTCACCCGCGTGGTTCCCGTTCCCGTGGGAATATCGGGATAAAAAGTACATATAAACCTTCCTCTTGAATCACTCTATCTATTAAAAAAAAACGCATCAAAATCCGTTGCATAGTTTCAAAGATTTAAGCATACAAAGGGACATAGGGACAGAGAAAGCGACTTTGTTTTATACTATGTAGTGATGCGTAAGTTTGTGAGTATGGATGGATGTATGGATGTTTGTTCCTCTTTCACGCAAAAACTACTTAATGTATTTGGTTGAAATATGACACACAGATAGTAAAAAGCCCGACATAAAACATAGGAAACCATTTTTCATGATATTCCCACGGAAACGGGAACCATGCGGGTGAAGCCGCGGGCGGCCGCTAGTCAATTACTTTTAAATAATATTATTAATATGACGAACCAACCTGCCTCTGCAGTTTTAACCGCCTCTGTGGTTTAATGGAACATCATCGGAATCAGACTCAGAGGTCCCGGGTTCGATTACCTGGGGGTACAAATTTGCAAACGGTTTGGCTGGTGGTAGGGCTTGTTCAAAGCCCGTCTGGCTAGCAGCAACCATATCTTATTTGGAAAAAATCGACCCGTCCCACAACCAGCTCCGATGGGACTCGAACCCACGACCTTTCGCTATCCGGGCGACTGCTCTAACCACGGTCGATTAATACGGTCGATTTTTTCCAAATACTTCATTTTCCATTTTTCAACCATAAAAATTGCATTGTGAATGCAATAAAGTAAAAATTTAAAAAAAAATAACTAACCATATCTTATCTAAGTCTGACGCCATAACAACGATGTTTTCAGCATTGTTGTTTTCCGGCAGTTGGAGATAAGATATCCAGTACCTACCTACCTCAGGATCAGCTATGGAATTGCGTAAAGTCAATCGTTTTCATTTGACAGTTCATATTGTATCATAATAAATGTCATTTCATACAAATTGCAGCCGATTGAATACGATATGAACTGTCAAATTATAGTATATTATGATACAAGTGAGCTTAGGTTGCTCATTATACACGAGGCTGTGGGTTGCAGCCCGAGCCGCAGGCGAGGGCGTAAATCAGCCGAGTGTCTATAGTGAGTAAGTTGCTCACTAAGCCTAGCATGACCACCTAAAACGCGATATGTATCGAATGATAAAGCGACTTATCGACATTCAAACGTCAAAACCCATAGTCTTTTGACAGTCTCTTTTTCAAAAGTGTCACATTGGTTTAATAGTAATAATTTATCATTAAACTCAAAGAAAACGAAGTGTTTAAAATTTTCGTTACCTAATGTAAGACAAGTTGATTTTCATATAAGACTAGACGGCGATATGGTCGAATTCATTAACAATACAAAGTTTCTAGGTATTATATTAGACTCGCGACTACAATGGGATCCTCATATCGAAGCCTTGGCGAGTAGACTCAGTTCGGCCGCATTCGCAGTAAAGAAAATAAGGCTCTTAACCGATATTGAAACGGCTAGAATAGTCTATTTTAGTTATTTTCATAGTGTTATGTCCTACGGCCTTTTGTTGTGGGGCTCAGCCGCTAACATCCAAAGTATATTCGTGCTCCAAAAAAGGGCTATTCGCGCCATGTACAACCTCCGATCGAGAGATTCTTTAAGAGATCTATTTAAAGAAATAAACATTTTAACTGTTGCAGGACAATACATCTATGAAAATATTATTTATGTGAAAAAATATTATAATACATTTGTAAAGCAGAGCGATATTCATCGCTTTAACACAAGAAATAAAGATAAACTTGTCGTTCCCAAGTTTAGGCTAGAAAAATCCAGAGCCTCATTTCTGGGGAAAAGCATATCCTTTTTTAATAAAGTTCCACAGCATATTATTGAACTACCATTGCATAAATTTAAATGTTACATTAAAGAGTCGCTGATGAGCAAAGGATACTATAAAGTAGACGATTATTTGAATGACCGCAATGCATGGTCATGATGTAACACATAACATAATCACTGTTTAAATTGATGTATTTTTATACTAAGCAATTGTTGTATTAGTAACGATATGTTTTTTTTTGTAAATGTCGTTACCTAACTAAGAAACGCTGGCAAGTTTCTTGCGCCCATTCTTCTTGTCAGTTAAAAAAGTCTTGAATGGGTGGTAGGAAAATATTGACGATTCATAAGTACATATTTATTATGTCTAAGTGAATAAAGAATATTTTTATCTTTATCTTTTACAGTTAAACCGGATAACTTATCATATCATATCGAATTTTGTTGGTCATTTGTTGGGCACGAGTTTCATACGCACTTTTTCAACACACTTGCGAGGAAAAACAAACATTTATTGCATACATATTGTATTAACCTAATATTAACTGAGGGAAAAAGCGCGCAAGTTTTTTTTTTTTGCACGCGCCAAATGTGAGGTGATTGATTACATACAGCCATACAGCCTACTTCAAAATAATTAAGTATAATAATAGTGATAAAATGCAAATGTTTTATAACAAATTATTGTGAATTATAAATAATTTGATAATAAAACTTAATTATGTTTTTTGTCTTAATTAGGGACACATTTATTTATTCTAAAAACGTAAATGGATTTTCAGCCGTATAAAACCTCTTTGTTGTTACAAAAAAAGAACTGTATCTATTACCCGCTGAAATTGAAAATGCTCTGTTGACTCGCATATAACTTGCAGTTAGGTACTAACTTAACTTTGTAGGGATACTGTATTACCCGGTTAAATTGAAAAGTCTCTGTTTACTCGCATATAATTTGCAGTTAGGTACTTACTTAACTTTGTAGGGATAATTCTATTACGCAACTAGTACTGTAATATTATTATGCACGCGTGGGTTATAGTTCGGTTTATGGCCCTAAGATCGACGTAATAAGGCTCACTTTATGAGCAAGTGTGTTGAAAATACGATTACCTTACGCAATTGTCCCCAGGAGTAGTACGCTTCAGCCTTATCACCACTTAACATCAGGTGTGACGAGGGCTAACTGCTACCCCGATGTGGATAAAGATTGATAAACGTAGACCGATATTCAATATTTTTATCATTAATACTTTTAGGGCTATCTACATTATTCCTGAGTGACATAAGTTATTATGATTATTCCGATATTCCGACGGGAACGGGTAGGTACCACGTGGGTAAAACCGCGCGGAGAAGCTAGTATAATTAAAACTACTAGAGGCCGGTCGCGACTACGTACTCATGGAATTCAGTTATTTCTATGTCTATGCCAAATGCCATCAAAATTGGTTCAGTCTGGCAGGTGCCAGTTAGGTAGGTAGTACTGAACCATATCTTTAGACCTAAACATAGCGTCTTAGATGCTATAAAATAGAGCTACTTATTCAGATAATGCACGACATTTACATTAATATGTCATATGTATCGATTATTATATTTTATCTACACTCATGTTATAATTTTCGAATTATGAACTCATGCCTGTACGTATACTGATACACTTTATGCCATAGTCAATTTTAAAAAATAAAGCTGCTGTATCCGGGTGTTTCATAATGACCATTATGCAACACCCGGATACAGCTGTCACTCATTATAAAACACTTATATTTCTTAAATTTACAGTCTCCATGGCAACCGTAGGATTTACCGGCCCTGACTTCCAACTTTTTCAAGCTCTTCTTTAGCCGGCAACAATCAGAAACGTTTTTAAAATTAGAATTTAGAATTTAGAAGGAATAGACCGTATAGACTCCTATGAGTGGGGTTTGGCACCAATTCACATTTTATAATTAATATTGATTTGCGTTATTTTTGAAATATATAATAAATGTAATGAGTGTAGATAAAGTAGTATTAAAACACTCGTGGAATACTATTAAAAAACTCGCCAAGGCTCGTTTTTTAAACTCCCACTCGTGTTTTAATACCCCTCCTTATGCGACAGTCACATAAACTACTATTAAGCTGAACTGCTGAGAACCTTTTTAATTCTAGGTATGGTATGAACGTATTTCATCAAATAAATAAACGATTTGATTGATTGACTGACACAGACAGGCTGATGGAATGGAAATCATATGGAAATTGAACACGATCGCAGAGAACCCTTCCTTACGGTACTGTCACCGCTGACAAACCAGA
This sequence comes from Crambus lathoniellus, assembly GCA_949710035.1. NCBI lineage: Eukaryota > Metazoa > Arthropoda > Insecta > Lepidoptera > Crambidae > Crambus > Crambus lathoniellus. The sequence goes on along the minus strand of OX453309.1, from coordinate 9,667,056 downwards.
AGGCTGCCGCTAGTCTAGTCTTCTAGCTAGAGACCCTGAAACTCTTGGCGTCTACACACTTCCCTGGCTCGGTGATGGCACCAGATACCATTGGACAGAATGCTCCTCACACCTGCCTATCTAGGCCTACCAATGAAGACCGGAGAAGAGCAGCGAGGCACTTCAGACCGAACAAGGTGGAATGGGCAATAGACTCATTCAAACCGATTAAATCCGCAGGTAGTAATAGTAATAGTAATATAGTAATAGTAATAGTAAGTAGTAATATATTTATTTTTCTTCTTACAATGTTAAATACGGTTAAAACTAGTGTTAAACATAAAGTAGCAGAATGTTACAATAAATAAAAACATTGTAGGAAGCTGGCTTCCATACTAGGAAAAAACCTGTATGACGGACTGCCAGGCTCCCCTCCCGAACATGATAGCGCATAAGGTGTTCTAGCTTGACTCTTATAGTTGAGTTTTGTACGTATTTATAACTAAGTATCTAGATAATTATGTTAACTGAATTCATATGAACATCAAATAAAAAAACAAAAGTAGAAAGTTAAAAAATAAAAAGTAAAGGGAAACAATCCTCCTTACTACTACTAATGTAAACAATGTTACATTTATGTGTGTGTGTGTGTGAGAGTGTATGTGTGTGTATATGTTGCGCGCGCGCGTGTGTGTGTGTACGAGTGTGTGTGTAAGTGTGTGCGTGCAGGTAGCTTCTGAGAGTACTTGAGTGACCATTACAATGAGCGAGTATTGTGTGTATGTGCATTTTGTTTAGAATATCAGCAAACTATGTGCAACAAGTTCTCAGTTGAATCGTAATCTAAGCCCAACTGCCATTCCGTTACTTTCGTTTTACATGTCATTTTGTTAAGTGGATAAGTAGAGAGAACGTAATTCAGTTTGTTGTATAGGTTACCGATCGAACCCATAAAACAGAAGAATCTCTGAGCGAAAGAACTTTTGCATACCTGCACAGGACAGACCTTATCTTTGCGACGGCCAACTTCTATTTTATTTGGATTATAGGCCAGACCAGTGTGTTTTTTTAATACTGTATACAATACAAATAGCTGACGCACTGTGAGAACGTTCCAAATCTTATATAAATCAGAGGTGGGATATTGAAATGGTAAAAACAGGCTAACCTTAAGGACTGCCCTTTGAGCACGTTCTAGTTTTATTAGTGTCGATTTGGGAGCACCACCACAGACCGTTAGGCAATAAGTTAAAATAGATTGACATAGAGCATAGTAAACAGGAGTTAGGATTTTTTTATCAGCTACTTTTCTTAGGGTTTTGAAAATAAAGATAAGCTTGCGAACTCTGCCGGTTAGAACATTCACGTGAGGTATGAACGAAAGCTTGTCATCAATTAACACCCCTAAGTATTTAATATAGGTTTTTTGCTCAATAAGTGGACATGAGCATGGGGATTTGGATGGATCCGTGCAAGAGTGTGCAATCAATACGTTCTGTGATGGAGGAGCTAATTTTAATGTAAATGTGAGGTATTTGGTTTTTCCGAGTTTAGTGTCAGCACATTATCTGAAAGCCACCTCGTTACAATATTTAAACCTATTTGCGCAGACTGAAAAGCTTCTGACCAATTCTCACCCTTGAAAATAAGAGCTGTGTCATCAGCAAAAGCAACTACTTTTCCATTTGGTATAAATAGATCGCACAATCCGTTTATGGAAACGAGAAAAAGACTCGGCCCGAGAATACTTCCTTGAGGAATTCCGTAGGTTATATGGAGTCCATCACTTATGTAAGGGCCGATCTTAACATGTTGGATTCTACCCTGTAAATAATCCCTAAAAAGTGACAGTTGTAAACCCCTCACTCCCACGTTTTCAAGCTTTTGAATCAGTATGGGGACAGAGATCGTGTCAAAGGCTTTAGCGAGGTCTAGGAATATTGCGACGGTTTTCTGTTTACTGTCAAGATTAAGATTAATTGCACTTAATGTGAATTTGTTACGTATCTTTAGGCATAACTCCTTTGTTTACAAACCGATTAGATGATTCTTGTTTTGTTGGAAAGGGGATACCTCAAAGTATTTTAACCGACTTCAAAAAAGGAGGTTTCACTATATAATCTGTAAGAGAATGTACAGCGTCATCAGTACTCCTACCGGAACGAAAACCGAATTGGTGAGGCGAAATAACTTTCTTATTTTCTAAAAAATTTGTTAACCTTTTGCTTACAACACGTTCTAAGACCTTGGATAGACACGGCAAAATCGATATAGGCCTATAGTTGTTGACACAATCTCTGTCCCCTGACTTATGTATCGGCAGTACGTGAGCAATCTTCAACGCATGAGGAAATACACCTGAACTTAAGGCCTGGTTGCAAATATATGTTATAGGCGGAACGATTACATCTTTGAATATTTTCAAAAAATTGGTAGAGATACCATCAGATCCTTCCACGTTACTACTCTTTAAATTCATAATAATTCCAGCCACCTCATCTTCATCCGTAGGTAGAAAAACCATGGAGCTAGGCATGGAGTTTAGTTGATTCGGGATGATTGGTTTATCAGTCTTTAAAATTTTCTCTGCTAACGTTGCTAACTCTGCTAACAGGTGAGGGTGATATCTTCCCAGCTCTCTTACAGCAAGGAAAGAGTACTCTCATCCCCATCTTAACCAAAATCTTCAGAGCAAGCTTTGCCTGGGGATACATACCAGAGAAATGGACTATGGTTAAACTCTGTTTTTAACCGACTTCAAAAATTTAAAAGGAGGAGGTTATCTATTCGTCGCGTTTTTTTTATATGTATGTACACCGATTACTCGAAGACGGCTGAACCGATTGAAATGAAAAAAAAATTCCCAAGTAGGACCCATTTTTGAAATTTTGAAATCGGTTCAGTAGTTTTCAGGAAATCTTGAAAATACTGTCGTTTTCGTTACCACTTAATGTGAATTTGTTACGTATCTTTAGGCATAACTCCTTTGTTTACAAACCGATTTAGATGATTCTTGTTTTGTTGGAAAGGGGATACCTCAAGGTATTTTAACCGACTTCAAAAAAGGAGGTTCTCAATTTGATCACATACCTATTTACCAGAATACACGTAAATTGCCTGCATGATGCACTAAAAAAAAATGTAATAAAAATTATTTTTATAAAAAAATAAAACCGCTTTCAAAAAAATTACTTACATCAAAAAAGAAAGAAATAATCGCTCACCAAATAACGTAAGTGCTTTGAAGTTGGGCGGGTTTTTACAAAAACAACAAAAAATTGTACTACATGTTTAACGCCCGACTTCAAAGTACTTACGTTATTTGGTGAGGGATTATTTCTTTCTTTTTTGATGTAATTTTTTTGAAGGTGGTTTTATTTTATCCCAAAGGCTGGTAAAAAGGACTATTCGCAGGCAAAGTCCTTCAGACCAATAAGCCTCACCTCCTTCCTACTCAAGAGCATGGAAAAGGTTATTGACGAATGCGTCAGGGATGGACCTCTACTGGAAAATCCCCTGCATCCGAAGCAACACGCTTACCGAAAAGGAAAATCTACAGAAACTGCTCTGCTAGAACTAACAGACAGGATAGAAAGGGCTTTGGAAGACAAACAAATAGCCCTATGTGCTTTCCTTGATATTGAAGGAGCATTCGATAACGTCACCATAGACGCCCTCTCCAAAGGAATGAGGGCGAAAGGGATTGACGAAACAACTACCCGTTAGATCGAATCTATGCTTCTCAATAGAACTAGTGTAACTTTACACGGAACCACAAAGAGCTTTAAAACAACTAAAGGCTGCCCACAAGGAGGCGTTTTATCGCCACTACTATGGCTGCTTGTTGTTGACCAATTGCTGGTTGAAGCCTCTAAAAGAGATTTAGATGTACAGAGCTATGCTGATGATGTGGTGGCTTGTGTTATCGGCCCCTGTCAAAGCATGGTATCATCTATACTACAAAGATCTCTAAACACCATTAACAAATGGTGCACGGAGAACAATTTATCGGTCAACCCGAGTAAGACTACAATAGTCCCCTTTACTAAAGGCGAAAGTTGGATAAACTTGCAACGCCCATCATAAGGGGGACTCCCATACCATTCTCCAATGAAGTCAAATACTTGGGCGTAATTATCGACCAGAAACTGACTTGGAATGCTCACATTCACAATGTGATCCAAAAGGCTAAAATAGCTTTAGGAATATGCTGTCGCTTAGCAGGGACGAAATGGGGCCTACACCCTAAAATTGCCCTGTGGATGTATACTGCTATTGTCAGGCCGATAATAACGTATGCTTGCGTAGTATGGTGGAGAAAAACAACCCAAGTGACAATCATCAACAAACTTAATAGCTTGCAAAGACTAGCATGCCTTATAGCAACAGGGGCCATCTCTACTACCCCAGGAGCTGCTCTAAATGCCCTGCTGAACTTGCCGCCACTTCACTTATTTATTGTGAAGGAGGCGAAAGCTGGCATGTATAGAACAAACAGCACTGGCAAAGTAAACTGGCACTCTGCTTGAACACGACCAACTTGCAATGACTACAGATGTCATGCTTCCACAATGTAATTTCACAAGGAATTACTCAGTGGAACTGCCGAGCAGACAGGATTGGTCAGACAACCTCATTACCTGCAAGGCTGGAAGCCTGATCTGGTTTACAGACGGCTCCAAAATGGGTGACAATGTAGGATGTGGAATATTTGGCGTCAGTCCAAAATTCAGCAAGAGCATGAATTTAGGAAAATATGCCACTATATTCCAAGCGGAGGTATACGCTATCATAGAATGCGCGGAAGCCAACCGTCAACGAAACTACATAAATCAATCAATTCTGATGATTTTCTCAGATAGCCATAAGCAGCTCTTAACGCCTTAAACTCGAATACCATAAATTCGAAATTGGTAAAAGACTGCATAAACAAATATGATCTGGGCCAAAGGAATAAAGTTATTCTAAAATGGGTACCAGGTCATTCGGGAATCATTGGCAACGAAAAAGCCGATGAACTTGCAAGGACTGGAGCTCAAGGCCATCAGATAGGACCAGAATCTTTCTGTGGTATCTCATAGAACCAGGCCATGCAACTTCTCAAGGGCAACCTATTTGGCGAATCAAAAAAGTACTGGCTGATACAACCAGGACTGCTACACGCCAAATCCCTTATAGAAGGCTACTCGCAAAGCCGAACTGCCGAACTCCTGGAGCTTAGCAGGACGAACATCTGTGCGATAGTCCGCGCCTTAACCGGCCACTGCAAACTAAATAGGCAACAATTTCACATGAAATTGAGTGTCACTGACGTTTGCCGCTACTGTAAACAGGAGAGGGAAACGCCCCGGCACCTTTTGTGTGACTTCTGGCCCCTTATCCACAAACGCAGTATCCATCTGGATCGACACATTATGCGCCCGGAGGAGATTAAAACCACAAAGTAACTACGCGGGCGGGCGGTCGCCCTAGCAGAGAGTCCGCTTAGAACAAAGTGCCATTTTCGTCACGCACACATAGACGTCACATATACAGGCAAAATGGGACAGTTTGGGACAGTACTCAGTCGCGAGTATCGCAAAGAGGTCAGTGATCGCAAGTTCCAAAGAGCATTTAATTGATCACTTCACGTCCGCGCCGCTACGTGTCACTGTGACACTTATATACCAATTTTACTATTAATTAACAAAAATTAATAACCAATATTATTACAGTTGCAGTGTATTTGGTTGTCTAAATACGACTAAAAACTGTGCATACACGTTCTTTAAATTTCCAAACGATATTGAAAGGTAAGGTAAGTCAAACTGTTTTCTCTTGTTGGTAGGTGAGTATACCTAGGTACTTTTGGGACTAGCCGCTTTGATAACGACGATGAACCATACACATTCATCTTATAGTTAGCTGGTTGTGGTAAAACGCCAGTAATTGGGTTCTATGGTCCTTATTTAGATGTTATAGTATTCTCAAAACTTCTTGGCGGTTCAGCGAACACAGCCACAAGTCATGTTGACGAATTTTCAAGTAAAAGTTGTCGTTGCATTTTCTTTTATTTTAGCAGTGTTATGAAATCCTACTTACATTTTAGAGACTTCAGTCATTAAACCCCAAATAACATTTTACTTGCAGTATTTTTTTTTCATCTAAGCGCACGGCAGTTTGCCAGCCAAGTTCAGGAAAGGACGCCAATCAATAAATCCCAAATAACATTTCACTTGCAGTAAAGTTTTCTTTATCTAGGCGCACGGCAGTGTGCTTGCCAAGTTTGGGAGAGAACGCCAGTCATTATACTTACCCCAAATAACATTTTACTTGCAGTAAAGTTTTTTTTGACGCACGGCAGTGTGCCAGCCAAGTTCAGGAGAAAACGAACCACGCACGATTATGCGTATACCTATTTATTTTAACGTCTTAATCGTAGGAGTGCCATAGGCTATTTTCGTTGCAAAACTAACTAGTTCATTTTAAAAATCAAATGATTTTTTTTTCAGACGAACCTTATGGATAAGTTTAATTGATCGAGAAGATGTACGCAACAAATGGTCAACATATCTTCGAGTTTGTGAGGCCCATTTCGAAACCAATTCTATAATCAAGACATCGAACCGAACTGTCCTGAAAAAGGCATTAGTGCCTTTTTCAGGACAGTTCGGTTCCCAAACTTTTGCTACCTGTCAAAAAAAAATTAAATGAAGAATCGCAAGCAACTGTGGAGACTAATGAATCTTGTACACAATATGAAAAAGTTAAATGTGACTCAAATTCACAAATAGCAACTCACGTTTCTGCAAATTCTCCCAGAAAAAGAAAGCTGAAAAACGACATTCTTGAGTGCAAGAAAAGACTATGAAGAACAGCTGCGCCAGAAACAAATATGAACCTGTTTACATCTCGATAGCGTAGCTTCTATGACGTTCACAACTATTGTAAAAACCAATCTAAATTGAATAAACAAATTTGACTTTGACTATTAAACTACTTATATTTTTTTATTTACCTATATACGATAAAAACACAACATAGGTATTTAAATACACTTTCTTGTTTTCAAAATAGTTACCACTATTGCTTGATACAGTTCTTGCGTTATAAAGGTTTTTAAATTTTTGTAGATGACAAGTTAGAAATTCAACATTTAAGAAAATATTAATTATTTGAAGTTCTTGAACGAAAAAATTTATGGAACTTGTAACCCATTTAGATTTCAACTATTTTTCGCTGAACTTGGCACCTTTTTTACCTTTATGTTTTCATCGAACTTACTTAGTGCCTTTTTCACGTTTATGTTTTTAGTGGGATAACTATCACACCATATTTATATCTTGTACATAGAGTACATTATAACATATAGGAATGGAATACATTACAACATAATAGGTACGGTATAGGTACAATAGGATCTTGTCTTCGTCGTGTGTGGCGTCGGGACTTTAAATGGATATTAGATGCTCTGTTTACCATCTAAGCAGCATCTAAGGCATGTAAACTTGTTACGATGTATGTATAAACGAATTTATTTATGTATGATTGTTAACTTTTACTACTTACTCCTTTTTAAATTCAGAATCAATACAGAAGCAACCCTAGTGAGTCAGACAAGGATAGGTATAGATTTTCAAAAATGGTGGGAGCGGTCCTTCTGTAAACTCTTTATTTTGTGTTAAAACTCTCAAAGCTAGGAGTATTCTAGACTTCTATCTCCTACGGGAGATGCATAGCCCCTTATTTTCAAATAATAATAAATAGTCTAGTCTTGTCTAGTCAGTATTAATAAAGGAACGAACGATCACGATGCCGCGGAAGTGTATATATTCTTTGACGATGCTGAAATTCGCATCGTTGTCATCCAAAAATACAGATCTATACGTGATTTTATGTTACGTTATGTTATGTTACTATACGTTTTCTATTCTTCAAAGAACCTTATAGACTCGCACCGCATACTTGTTCAATAGCTGGCGATTAAACTATATCGTGATTTAAAATGATACAGCGCCATCTCTCGTAGGTAAACAATAGACAATATAATAAATGGGGTTGGCACCGCAAAAGTATTTGTAGATGGCGCTGCGGTCGTTGGCGCCTAAATGGCGAACGTTTCACAGTGTGTCATTTGTAAACATTACAAAAAAATGAATATTTTATAATAATCCGGTTTTCTAGCTGCAAGATAGATGAAAAAACTTATTGTTCCTGATATGTTTCTGAGCATAAGGGCATAGTAAAAGTATATAAGTACGTTGAGTGCCTAGACAGGCACCGCAAACGGTTTGTTTGTGAGCGCGCCCGTACCATCCCGCACGTATGCGTGGTCGTACGCACACACTGACAAAATTTATCGGTGATAACGGGGCGACCGACAGGCATGCGTGGCAGCGTCCGCCGGCCGCCCGCGACCGCGCTTAATATTATTAAGGTAAATCCGTTCCCACCACACGCACGCTCCGCCGTGCTGCGCTGCCTCTCTTTCGTAATAATTCGTGCGTGTACCTACCTACCGCCACAGATAATATAATACTATACTAGCTACCGCCTAATTCGTTAAGATGGCTAAAATTCGAGTAGCAGTATAATGTCTGAATAGCGGTTTGTTTTATCCAGAATAGTCTTTCTTCGCATTACCTAGCGAACAAGAATGGTGAGTACAATCTACTTACTATAATTATCATACGTAGATACGTACATAATTTTGTATTAGCTGTTTACCTACCTAAATAGTTCTGCTTCCGATTTCGTTGACCAAATACCAATTTGTAGTGTAATTTTTAAATAGAAAGAAAGCAGAAAGAAAAACATTTGTAATACAAAATAATTGTAACTTGTAATCCTATGTGTAGGTAGGTATGTGATTAGATTAATAAACTGGGAGCATAATATAAATTTGTAACCGCCTCTGCGGTCTAGTGATTCACACCACGGATTTCAGACCCAGAGGTCCCGGGTTCGATTCGCAGTGGGCGTCCTTTTTTATATTCGGTTTCATTGATGGCAGACCTTAGTAGGTACTTGTCTAATGTTTTCAGCATTATTGTGTTCCGGTAGTTATAGATAAGATAGCCAGTTCCTCACTGATTGAGGATTCCGGGAGTAGTGCGCTTCTACCTTCAGCCTTATCACCACTTAACATCAGGTGCGATGAAGGCTAAGTGTTGCGGGAAATAAAAGAAACAAACTTAAGCATGCGGGGAGTAGGTAAACCTGTAGACCAGGAGCCAGTCTTTTTTTAAATAAACCTTTTAAGTTTAATCCTAATCCTGTGCTCCTATGAGTTTGTGTACCGGGAGTTAATGTATAGACTCGGAGCCAGTCTTTTTTAACACAAAATAATAATTAGAAATAAAACTCGTAATCATTGTGAAAAAACGAAATAAATGTAGCTTACTTCCGCAAAAAACACAACATGCAAGATGCACCGCCCGCCCGCCCGCAAAAAAATGGACATGCACACCACGAAAATACCAGAGAATCCTAAATTGAATAAAAAAAATGATTTAGATTTTGAAAAAGTAAATATAATAGTTGTAAAAATACAATTTCATAGGTAAACATTGTATTTTATTTTAATAAATACATGATTCAGTAAAGCCACGTTTTAATTTATCCTATTTCGACCTTAATGATTCAAACCACCATATCGGGCTGCGCCCGTGCAGAAAGCTCCGACGACGATTTTCTTGGCCTCGCCTTCGTAGCCTTGCAGAGCCGTCATTATTTCGTAGCTCCGAAAAAAAACTTCGACATCTCCGTGGATGCCGTCGAACAATAAGACCTCCATGGTCTTCCTAGTTTATCTTGGGAATCTGCAACATACGGAATGTGTAGTTTTGCGTGATTCTAATTTAGCGCCTCAACCATGTGAGACCCTACGTGGGAATCAGTTAAATAATAAATGTAATTTCGATATAAATCTTTACTGCGGCACCATGGCCGATATATTCTATCTACTACAACACGCGCCCGCGGAATCGTCTGGACTAAAATAAACTACTCGCGTAGTGACAATGCATTCGATATTTTTGAATACTGATTTAAACATAAATCAACCATAGACAATGCAAGGAGGTATCATATCCTAACAATATGATACCACAGTACCTAATCATTTTCATCGAAATAAGCACAACATAACCTAGAAGTTCGTCGGCTCCATTTTTTTATTCATATAACTGTTATCCGTTTTTTTCTAATGACTGGATCCTTGGGAAATCTGTGAATCCCAATATTTTTGCATCCAATTACGCAGCACTCCGTCATTTTAGAGCAAAACTTTGTTTTATATAATTTTTACTATTGACTTGACAGTTCTTTTGGAGCCAACGATCGCAGCGCCACAATGACAGTTGCCAACCCCATTGTGATACTAGGGTGCAAGGAGATTCTACAGTGGGGACAAATCTTGCAAGCTTAATTTGACCCACTTCCCAGTGTCCGATGGAGCTGATTTGGTTTAGATGACAATGCAATACACTACAGTCAGTACTGGCAGTACAGTCGGCAAAAAAGCTTGTCATAAAAATGGAATATTTACTAAAAACTTATTATACTTACTTACTTAATTTTCAATATCTTTCGTCTTTCGAATTCCCGTTCGTAACTAGCGCAATGCCAACCTGGCGGGATACAGATCCTCCAACTCCAAGTTACTGCCAGTGTATAGGTAGTATAGGTACCTAACCTACCTATGTAGTATATTAAATACCTATACATTGTACGCTGTGCTGAAATATTGCAAGCAGTTAGATTGTATAATCTAGGAAAAGGATAGAAAAGAATTTTCTGAAATCCCTGGCAGAGGATGAAACGGGGCCCTAAGTTTGTAAGTATGAAGAAAAAGTAAAGAATTTTGTTTAAAAGTAAGTAAGTTCTATAGAGTGGACAACGTTACCCCATATTTAACGCAAGCGAAGCCGCGGACAATAGCTAGTTTTTCCCATACAATATGTCGCAGTAAGATAGACAAAACCGTGATATTGTTATATTCCTAGGGATATAATTATGTATCGTAAGCACCCGTAAGATAGGTAGTAATGAATCGCTTTCGTTTAACTATCTGACCACTCGGTTCTAGTTTAGTGATATACCTAGTTATAGGTATTACTAGATTTGTCTCATGAGCGAAGCGATCGCCTTAAATTTCGTGTTTATTTTTTTCCACACCACTGAGAGACAGAACTCTTGTTGCTTTCGTATAATTATCTTACGGTACATAAATTATATCCCTAGGGGTATAACTATATCACGGCTTTATCTATCTTACTGCGACATATAGGGCAGAGGTACCCTTTGTGGCCACTTTAAGGATTTTTTGACTTTTAAGCAGTCTTGGGTATTTAAGACACAAATTATATTTTAAATTAAGATAATTTATCTACCTTTAAAGGTAAGTACATTTTTCAAATTTATAAAAGTAAAATAGTTTTTTTTATATTACGCACAATGTGTGAGAGGTGCCAAATGTACCGGTTTTGGCCACTTACTGATAGTTAACTTTTGTAAGTATAGCGAAAAATCAAAACCAAACCCAGGTAAAATCAATATATTCTAATGCGCTAGAAACCAGTCAATTGCAAAACAACAATTTAATTGTAAAAAACAAAGGTTTATATTATAAAGTATTTCATCCAAAACAAATTTCTTAAAAATTTCATACAAAACATTTTTTAAAACAGAAAATGGAATTTATTGAAAAAAAAATCTTATGACATAAAGAATTCTAACGGTTGTTATTATTACCTTAAAATACTTTATTCTAATTGCCTTTATCAAAAATGGCTAAAAGTTGTTTAGAAAACTTTTAGAGCAAAAAGTGGCCAAAACCGGTACAGTGACCAAAACCGGTACGCCTGCCCTACCTTTCGTCTTTCAAGCTTCCGTTCAAACTGCACTGCAGTAACTAGCGAATTGCCTACCCAGCGGGATACAGATCCTCCAATTAACTGGCTGTGGGCAAGCGTACCTACGGACAGACAGACTGACGAATAAGAACGCCAACGTCTTGATTAAGTTCTGATTAAAAGCACAGATGGGGATTAAAATCGTAAGTTAAATAGGTTAGACTTACGACGATGTTGACTTCTAATTCCTATTTCAATAGGTAACCTACCCCTAGTGTAAGTTTGTCAATCAATTATGTTTTATCTGCCAAATTTAACATAAACGCGATAATATCGTTTACACATTACTGTTACCTACGGGTAAAGCTTCTATTTCTAGCTACCTATTTCTGAAAAAAAAAAAACATTTCTTTAGTGTAGAATATAAAATATGTCTTTTCTTTCTTCTTTCTTTCTTTCTAATTGAATAAAGAGTTTTTGAATTTGACTTTGATCAACAATACTTACCACTGGATAAAAGGTTATAGTGTCAAAAACGACCGAGCGAAGAGAGCGCACTTCAAAGGAGCGCTCTTATTTCTTATCAATTCCTGTCATTTTGACGTAATTAAGGTCGTAACATTCGTAACTTTTTTCTCTATTTAAAACAAAGTATAGGGAAGGGAAATTATATATATATATATATAATATATATAGGTAGACAGTGGTTTATGTAAGTAGGACATTAGTTTGTGAAGGGCTAGTGATATTGTTAAGGGCAGGATCCTCGAAATTATCGAAATTAACCTATTTGTGATTCAAAAGTTAACAATTAAATATTCTTTATTTTCAGTTTCATAAATGATCTTGATTATTTTGTGACTAAAACACGATATTCGTATCTTCACTCGACTATAAAAATTTCAAAAACAAAGTTTTTTATTTTATTTTAATATTTTTTGGATAATACTTATACTAAGTATTATTTAACTCTAATTCACGAATAATATAAGTACCTATAGAAAAATAGGCCACATTTTCAAAAAGTGAATTTATGCTCAAAACATCAACAAAAACATTGAAAAAAAAGGGAGATTATTTTCATTACTCTTCCTTCACACATAAAGAAAAAGACAAAGACAGAGTTTTTGCCTGCCCTTAACTATATCACCTCACTAAATAGACAACATCAAAACCAAATAGAAAAACGAAAAATTCCACGGCATCCCGGAAAACCTTTCAGCAAGTTAAATCAAACATAGTTTTATACCCAACCCTTTCGGTAAGTAGCCAACAATTCGCTAACTAGAGGGGGTACCTCTAACCCTCGTAAAGCCGGTAACAAACTACCCTCAACCCTCGAAATAATAAAAATAAAACGACAGTAAAAAAAGGATAAACTGTCCGCTACCTCCCAAATGAAATGGAATGCAAATAAGTGAATTGAGTGAATGAGTGTTTGGAGGGCCCAGCGATCCAGGTTTTACGGGATAGATACGTAGGTACATTCAACAATACCACCAGGTATACACCGTAAGGCTCAACGCCAGTTTTAGTATACTGCACTAAAGACCTTTTGCAACGGACTGCCATCTGGTAAATCCACCAATAGTGTCACAGATCGGCAGCTTAACCAAATGAAACACAAATAATATTTTTATAGTGTTTTTAAGACAAAAGGTCATTTGGGTTGACCAGCAGCTACCTGGGATCTAAAACTTTCAAAAGTACGAAAGGAGCATTGAAGTCTCTTTAGAATGGGCGTTAAATGGGATAAAACAACAACAGATGGGTAATGATAGTGAGTGCCCAAAGCAATAAAATTTTATACAAAAAATAATGCCACCTTTTGTAAAATCCCAGACAGCGCATGTTATTGAATCTTCGTTGGTAGAAAAAACAAATGGGGCGGGGCTAAGAATGGGCAGCTCTTCTTGTCCATGCAAGCGATTAAGTTTTATAAGTGTATATCTGGTGGTTTTGTTCATTGTACCTTCCTTTTTTACGTATTAACATTTTTATAAAGAAAATAAGTTTTTAGCAAAAATTTTATTTTTATGACCAGCCATTTTGCTGACTGTACTTTAATATTGTATTGTCATCTGAACCAAACCTGTATAAGTACAAAATTTCAGCTCCATCGGACACTGGGAAGTGGGTCAAATTAAACTTGCAAGATTTGACCCCCACTAACTAACATAAGTATTAACTAACATAGCAAGTAAATAAAAAGCTTGTAAAAATATGCGGTATTTTTTAGAATCTGAAAACAAAAGGTCAAAACGTTTGTTATTTACTGTAAAATTTTCAGGGACGTTTAAATTAGGCAATTGATCCCTCAAGGATCTCCACAACGATCGGTCCTGCGCTGCCCGCATCCAAGCGGCTTCCCGCGACCTTGACCAGATCGTCGGTACACCTTGTAGGGGACCTGCCCACGGAACGTCGTCTGGTACGCGGTCACCATTCGAGAACTTTTCCGCCCCAACGGCCATGATGCGGCGCTATGTATTTTTTCTTCTTTTTGTAGCAATTTAACCGGCCCTGACTTCTAAGACCTTCACCCGGCAGCAGCGATATGGTTGGACAACAACTTGACATAAAAAAAACACGTTAGTTCCAGTTTTTGGCCACCGGAACAGAAAACGTTGTCGCACTGTCACTATTACGATTACATAACATAGGTAACGACAAAAACACATCTTAGATTTCTGCGCGAACTGTCCATATAAATATAAATATAAGTATATTCTTTTATTTAAATCAAAAAATAGTGGGTAGTTTTCCGTGACCACGGCCCCAGGAAAGGTGCCGAAACGTCGGATAAACCAAAAAATCTCAAAAAACAACTAAAATTTAACTAAGTAAGTTGTTGAATAAATTGCGTGAAAAAATCCGTGAAAGTGTTTTATTTATAGGTAACGACAGTTTTCTTGCTACAGCTAATTGAAGTAGTGGATACGATTTGACGACTAAAGAAACCCGACCTTACTCATCTCAACATAACAGTGTCCATTTTCGGTTCCCCACACTTACAATATAAGGCACTTACATCCACCAAAAGGTTTTATTTGGCACCAAAAAGGTTTTATTTGGTACCATAAACACAAGCTGCAGTAAAAGTTTACGATTTCAGTTCGTGAAGCAGCCTGAAAGCCACTCGGGCACCTGTAAACTGGAATAACTTTTATTTTGGGTTCATGAAATACAATAAATAGGTACCTAGGTAAGAGTAGGTTAGGTACATTTCAGAGAAGTATTTATCTAAGTACTCTTCGTTAGAAACAGAGTGGTAAGGTACCTAACAATTAAATTGTTTTTCCATAATATTATAAATGTGAAAGTGTATTTATTTGTCCATCTTTCACGTCAAAACGGAGCAACATGATTTTTGGTATGGGGATAGTTTGGAGCTGGAGAGTGACATAGGCACACTCCTACGGGATAACGTCGTTTAGAACACGCGGGCAAAGCCGTCATTATTTTAATATGATTTTACGATTTTTTATCAGCTAAGTACTTACGTATCATAATGTTTTGCTATGTGAAATATGAATATTTTAGAAAATAAAGTTAAAGTAGGATAAGTATATAATAGGTACCTACTTAATAAAGTAGAGACTGTGCCTAGGTACTCTAGTTATTTCTTCAATTTATTTGATTAAATTTACTGTTAATCGTTTAATTACCTACCTAACCCAAAATGTTTTTTTAATACTCACAGTATTTTTTGTAATTACCTACTTATTAAAAATTGTCCTAATCCTAGCCTTACGTTGACCATGTAACCTTACAGACTTCTCATAAAATGCGTTTTAAGCATACCTAGATACCTAGCCACTGAGCACCGCAGGTCGAAAATTTTATTTATTGATAAATAGAACACACGAATGTTAATTACGAAGGTAATGATGGTATTCATGTAGGAACCAGTTAACCCTAACTTTATAGTTCCGGGACAAAATCACTATTCTAACCCTAAAACCTGTTGATATTTGCGGTCTCTACGACCGCTCGTAAAGTTTTATGTCGTTTCAACCCCACCGGGCTTTTTGCACCCTCATGAGATTTTTTAACCTTGCACTTTATAAGAATTGCTTTCGGAACCATTTGTAGTTTTGTAGTTAATTTTCCTGCTTAAGAACTAACTTAGTGGAGTGTAGGTAAGTAGGTAAGTAGCTGCTTACTTGCTTATGGTTATTATTTTTTGCTGACTGGCTAACTACTGCCTGCTCTACCTATAGGTAGGTAGGTACCTCTACGAGTAGTGTGTAAGAGGTATACGTACAAATTTTCATTTCGGTCAATTCATTTAGGTAAGTAATTTACCTATTTGGGGTGATCCTAGCGAGCTTCTTAGCTAGATAGTAAACACTTCTAAAGTGGACTCCGTAGCTCAGTGTCTAGAGCAGTCGCCCGGAAAGCGAAAGGTAGTGGGTTCGAGTCCCATCGGAGCTAGTTGTGAGACGGGTCCATTTTTTCTAAAATACTTCATTTTCAATTTTTCAATTAAGTATCAAAATTGCATTGTAAATGCAAAAAAGTAAAAATTTAAATAACTTCTAAAGTGATTAAGTAGGTAAGTACCTATGTAACTAGTAACGGTACAGTCAGCGTCAAATTGATATGAGATGAGCGCCTACAGTCAAAATGATCTGAAAAACATAAAAGCAATACCTAAGTACTTAGGAACTCAGTTGGGAGACGGGTCGATTTTTTCTAAATAGGTACTTATACAACTACTTATTGAACGACTTTGATTATTTTAACTGTAATTTTTTTTTTCTGTGCCTTATTTCCAGCTGGGCCATAAGTGCCGCACCTACCTTGATTATTGTTGTAAGCACACAAGGTGTCCAAAATATCTTACTACTAAGTAAGTACTCATTTATTCATATTTTAGGTAAGTAAGTAAGTAGGGCAGGCGTACCGGTTTTGGCCACTTTTTGCTCTAAAAGTTTTCTAAACAAATTTTAGCCATTTCTGATAAAGGCACTTAAAATAAGGTATTTTAAGGTAATAATAACAACCGTTAGAATTCCTTATGTCACAAGATTTCTTTTCAATAAATTCCATTTTCTGTTTGAAAAAATGTTTTGTATGAAAATTTAAGGAAGTTTGTTTTGGATGAAATACTTTATAAACCTTTTTTTTTTACAATTAAATTGTTGTTTTCCAATTGACTGGTTTCTAGCGTATTAGAATATATTGATTTTACTTGGGTTTGGTTTTGATTTTTCGCAATACTTAGAAAAGTATCAGTAAACTATCAGTACCTAAGTGGCCAAAACCGGTACATTTGGCACCTCTCACATATTTTGTATTATATTCAAAAAACTATTTAACTTTTTAAAAATTGAAAAATGTAAGTAAGTACTTTCCTTTAAAGCTAGATAAGTTATCTATAATTTAAGATTTAATTTGTGTCTTAAATACCTAAGACCATCTAGTACTTAGTGCTTAAATGTGAAAAATTCCTTAAAGTGGCCACATAGGGTACCTCTGCCATACTTAGCTATTTATGAGCAGTTAGGGTGTTCGAAATTATTGTAGCGACATCTAGTTCAAATCTAGTTAACTTTGCATACCTAATGTTGTTGTATATTGTACCTACTTACCTACCCTTCTTAACCCTCCTTCTGTCTTTAGACCAAATTTCAAGAAAATTCAGTTCAGTTCTTTAAATGTGAAAAGCTAACAGACAAGCAGACAGGGCGAAAGACAGAGTTAGTAATTTTGCATTAATAATATTAGTGTGGGTGGATGTAACCGTGCGAAGTCATTTGTCACCTCGGCCGTGGCTCGACTCGACGCAATCAATAGTTTCGCGCAACTCCGTGCCGCTCCCGGCTCGACGTGACAACGCGCCAAAAATTCTATAAGTACTTTACATCTAAAACATACTCTTTGGTGTACTGAGAAAAAATATAAAATATTTCTTCTCGAAGAACTAGAGGTTTTACAACTTTTTGGATTGGAGCTCCAATTTCGAACACATTTAAGTACTTACCTACTTATTACTCTAATTTTGGAACAATGAAATATTTTAAATTGAAAAAGAAAAGTTTTTCTTCACAAAGAAGTAAAGAGGTTTCACAACTTTTTGACTTTAAATTTAGAACACGTCATTTATTAAAAACTCTAACTGGAACTTGGTTTGAAATGCGTAGCTGTAGCTGTATTACAATTTTTGTTTGGAATTCTGATCACGGAGCTCCTATTTTGAATTTAGAGCACGCGTTCTAATTTTAAATTCGTGGGCGTGGCCCAGCCAATGGTGGTTGTCGCGCGCTGCGACACGGTGACATTTTGCGCCAATGGGGAGTGAGCTCGCGTGGGAGTTGGCGACATTTTTAACCAACCACAATTGGTACGCCTATCTTGTTTTAGAATCAAATAGAGACAAGTGAAACTAGGCAAATTATTGTCATATTTCTTTTGTTTTCTTCAAATTTACTATTTACTTTAAGTTGCTTGTCAGTTTTTGTGCCGAGTGAGTGTTTAGATTTAAATAGAGTGGTATACCTACCTACCTACTGAATAGTCTAAAACAACAAACAAAATACACACATCAAATTCGTGTTTAGAACTTACCGTCATTCGACTATGAAAAAAACGTCCTTTTCAACATTGTAATCAATTACTTTGATTAATAGCGAATTTAAAAAGCATTAGCACTACCAAACGTCCTACCATTGACAATAACAGGAAAGACCTTGCAAAATACTTAACAACCATTAGTCTAACTTATAAAAAGGTTCGTTAAACTTAGTCGGTTAAGAGTTAAGACTGTCGTAAAAAAACACAACGTGACACTTTCAGCCAATGGGAAAGGCTTCACTTCTCATTGGTGGACATTTGTAGAGTCGCATAGATGTCACCGTGTGTCTCATGTCCGTAGTCGCATGAAAATGGGACAAATAGTATTCACGTACTACGGTGGGTGCGAGAGCGAGACGTATCGAGTTGATACTTCTACATATTATAAGCTTTTACTTCAAAAAACGAACGCTACCGAATTAAAAATAAATTGCGTGACGTTTTGAAATCGAACCTCTTTAGAACATTTAAATTTTGAAGTTGCGTGAATTTTTGAATTTGGAACGTAAGTGGATATTTAATTCGCGGCTACCAAAAAGTTGCACTGGCGTGCGTTTAGAAGCGTGCCCCTGGATGATTATCGAAATTTGAATTTGCAAAGATTTTTGCTATCACGGCACGAGTTTCCATTGGTATTTTGATTTGTTTTTTGCACTTTGCGTGCGAGAATTCTGTCGAAATACTTACTTACTTAGGTACCTACCTAGCTTCTTGGTGATCTTAACTTTGTTGTTCAAATACCTACTTACCTACTACTACTAGGTTGTTAGATATAGTATAGGTACCTAGGTAGGTACATACTTGTTTGCCGTTTCTTTCATGCATCTCAAGGAATTGTGAAAGAAATATGTTTTAAATTATCTACCTACCTATTAGGTACCTACTTAGGTAGTAATTATTACGTAGGTATACTTATTCATTTTCAATGTTGGTAAGTAAATAAATCCGGTTCGATGGAATGGATAGTTCCTAAACTGTGACGTTAGGAGAATGTCAACCATTTCTAGAGGAATGATACCTACCTATACCTATAGGTAACATATAGGTAGGTACTTAACTAGGTACTTACCTACTTACTTACTTATTTGAGCTGGATTATATACAGGGCGTCCCAAAATTAACTCACATGGACGGAAAGTACCTTAAATACTGAAGATATAAAATTTTACTGAAAGGAGACTTCATTTTTATTTTAAAAAGAAAACGAAATGCATTCAAAGAATTTTAAGTAATCAACTGTCTGAACTGGGAATGGAACCCGCCGAATGTAAAAAAATATATTTCTCTAATTTAATTGTACCGATCGAAAGGCTCGATCATACCTTATCATTTTTTCTTAATAACATAGCATCTTAAATAAAAGGAAGACTACGAAATTTAACATTTAATGTTGAATAACAAGTTTGTGCAGCGTTATGGATAGCCTTTCCTGTGACTGTCATGCTCAAAACTTTAACATTCAATGTATTACTAATGAGTGAAGATTGGAGCAATTATCATAAAGTGTTTGATAAAGTTATAATGTGTTAAGTATCACCAGCTCGATTGGTTTAAAAATGTTTGAATAGTTACTTTGGTGCGGTCTATTCCAACATATGGCATAGTCGTGGGACGCCCCCAAGGCTTCCAATGACTATGTCACATGGTGGCATAGACCACACCAAATACTGTAGATAGAAAGTTTTATTGAAATAGGACTTTATTTTTATTTAACCCTAGAATACTAATGTAATTTTTTTACTGCTTACTACTACTCATCGCTTGGGAGGCTACTCATTGAAAAACAAGCAATTTTAAAAAATATATTTATTCAAGCACAAAAAAACATATCCAGACTTAATAGGTCAACCTCTGCCTTATAATTGCAATAATAAAAAATATCTAATATTAATCAACACAGCCTCATATGGTACTTGAAACTTAACACTTACGTAACCTAAAAAAAATAAACAGAGTATATTTCAAATATATGAAATTTAAGTTATTTTTTCAAACATTTGAAAAATGTAACATTTTTATAAAAATATATTATCAGTCTGATGAGATCAGCATAAAAAACTAACACTATGTAAGTATCACAATTTTTATGGCACATAACTTTAAAATTTGTGATTTTTCATTACTTATCACAAGAAAAACTCTTCATTTTCACTAGCAGAAACATCTTGTAACAACCAATTTTCTAGTTGACTATTATTTGGATTCATCTGTAAACAAAATATTTATTTTTGTGCATAAAATAAACTCCGACCACGTCAAAAATTTCAATAATAATAAATAAATCCATTAAAAAATAATTACCTTTAATACTAAGGATCGCCTCCCAGGCGACCCGACACTCTATAACTCGCAAAGGACAAGAGCCCGCGGGACGCACGACAGACTGTCCGCCATGTCGTGTGGTGCACTAAGTTGAGGTGAGCGTGCGAGTCGCAATGCCCCCGCGTTTTGAAATTATAACGAAAAAACTGTCCGAGCGCGGGCTCCCAGGCGATTATTAGTACTCTAGGGTTAAATAACAATAGAACTGCATTCAATTTTTTTTTAATAATAGCATGTCCAAACCGAGAATCGAACCCGAACGAAATTATTCAAACTTTTTAAAACCAATCGAGGTGGTGTTACTTATCACATTATCAAACACTTATGATAGGGAATTAGGTATAATTGCTCCAATCTTCACTCATTAGTAATACCTACATTGAAATGTTAAAGTCTGTATTGAGCACGACAGTCACAGAAAAGGTTATTCATAACGCTGCACAAACTTGTTATTCAACATTAAATAAATAAATAAATAAATAAAAATTTATTCAATAAAAACATTAAATGTTAAATTTCGTAGTCTTCCTCTTATTTGAGATGCTATGTTATTTAGAAGAAATGCTTAGGTATAATCGAGTCTTTCGATCGGTACAATTAAATTAGAGAAATATTTTTTTTACATTCAGCGGGTTCGATTCCCAGTTCAGACAAGTGATTATTCAAAATTCGGTGAATGCAGTTCGTTTTCTTTTTAAAATAAAAATGAAGTCTCCTTTCAGTAAAATTTTATATCTTCAGTATTTAAGGTACTTTCCCTCCATGTGAGTTAATTTTGGGACGCCCTGTATAAGACTTCATTTTATGAAAGTTTCACATGATTGCAACCTTCCTAGTGTTATTGAAACCCAACTGAGTTTAAAATGGAAATAGGTTGGTAGGTAAGTAGGTAACTAGGTAAGTAATAGTGTTGTGTTAATTTTCGTATTTTTTTTGAAGTTGCCTTGTGTTTTGTTTGATATTTGTTTTGTATTGCAGGTAGGTAATCCACATAGGTACCTAAGTACCGACTTTAACACTTTCACTCAATTTAAATTCAAATTAGGTACTTAACTACTTTTACGTTATTCAGTAATTTAATCAAAAATTTTAAAAATGCTTCTGTGGATCACGGAATCACGTAAACGATTTCATTTATTCGCCGTTTGAAAATGGAAAACATTTGAACCATCCAAATTACGCACGAGAGAAAGTTCTCACAGTTTGTCAAACCCCGGAGCGACAACGCCTTTTGAATATTTGAATTTGGAATTTTGGAATGTTGCGAATTTGTGCGTTTTTCGACAATCGACATGCCACCACTTCGATGCCAGAAGCATCGATCGAGTCGAGGAATTTTATAAATCGCAAAGTAATCGGAATATCCGGAATGCGTAATCACTAAAAATGGTAAAAAAAAGGTTTTCACCTTTTTGCAAACTTATTCGATTTAGGTTGGAGTACGCGCCACAAGTCTTTGCAGGTGACAAAATTAGGAACTAAAAATTTTCACCTGGGAATAGATAATTTTTTAGCAAATTGTACGACCGACGAATTCGATCAGCGCCTCACTCACCTGCCTACGTGGTGGCTCGGACTCTAGTTAGTTTGAGGTGGTTTGAGTCTATCCAACTTTTGTTAGGGTCTGTCTATACTTCTATAGGTACTAATATTATAAAGAGGAAAGATTTGTATTTTTGTATGTAATGAATAAACTCAAAAAGTACTGGACCGATTTAGAAAATTCTTTCACCGTTAGAAAGCTACTTACAGTCTTCCCGAGTGACATAGGCTATATTTTATCCCGATATTCCCACGGGAACGGGTACCACGCGGGTGAAACCGCGGGCGGCCGCTAGTTGTAGATAATTACACTGCGTCAGGCGGGATCACGACGATTAGTCACACGGACACGTATTTAGTTTATTTAGCAAAATAAGCTAGCACGCGGCGTACGACCACGCAGTGCTCTTGTATTTTGCTGAACAGCTGAATTTAACTACTTACGCGCTCGCGAATACGGGTCTCGTGTCGTGTCGTGATCCCGCCTGTCGCAGCGCACGCCCGATGTATGTCTGTGCGAACGCCCTTAGGTATTTTGTGGAGAATGTTGCAGACAAGTCTGTTTAGGTAAATAGTGATAAATTAGGTAAAGTTAAAAAATGTTAAGAAATACCTATACTTATCTAAGTACCTACTCCTATCAAAAAATTTAAAGTTATAAAAATAATGTGAAATTCTTTTGATAAGGGATACCTACTTAGTACTTACCTAACTTACTTATTAGATAGTTAGAGTCATTTCATAATGCGTATAAGATAAGCACTTAATTTCCACGAAATTAATTAGGTACTTACCTAAATGTCTTGTAGTTATCATGCAAGCAGCATTAGGTCGGTATAGGTATTTTTACTAACCAGACTTTACAAGTGAGTGAGGCGTTTCTTTCTTCAAATCTAGCATTACCTACACCTACTTATTTCAAGTTAGTAGTCAAAGGAGCTCACTTTCATTCGTCCTTAGCTGTCTATTGGGACTGGGACCAACTTGACCTTGCCTTCAGATTCAGACTAGAAGCGGCCGTCATAAGTAGATATAATAGCTGTTGGTATTGTGGCGGAGGATTGCGTGTGCTATATGGTCCGCATATTAATAATGTGTGGAAAAAATATGGAATAGAATTTTTAAGGCACTACTCGGAAAAATATGGACTTTTTGATTTAAAACTATAGGACGGTTACAGTTGTTAAAAATCTGGTAATAAGATATATATTTCTTCATACCTTTATCTAGAATCGTATAGTTTCAAAAACACGATTTTATGATTTTGCCTCGACACTTTTTATTTTCGAAAAGACCTCTAAAAATACGAAAAGTGAAGATTATTCTTGAATGGGGGTTACTTACACTATTGGAAATTGGTTTAATTAGTGGACATCAATAATATTGAGGATCGTATAGAAGCATTTTTTTTTTAAATCGCTGTAGCTTTTTAATACGAAGTGATTTTGTGTTTTTTTGACTAATCTGCAAAATCGGTCTCGCTCCCGCGCGCTTCGTTTTCTCATTGCTATCTCGCTTCAGCACATTTTTTCCGAGTATCGCCTTAAAGGTAGGTAACAAAGCAGTAAGGACTATTTTAGGATTTTTACATGACTGCCCAAGGATCGTATTGTGTTTAGGGTTAATAAATAATCTACATTTTTGCAAAAGTCAAAACCTTATTCGGCACCTACCCATACCTATAAACATAGTGTTCCATAAAATCGCCTTGAGGCAAACATCGCGTGTCTTTGAAGCTGCCGTGTTTGCGAGTCGCGTTGAGTACCTACCTACCTACCTATTGTAATGTAAGCGATCTATGAACACTGTGTTTTGCTTAAAATCTATTATAATAAATTTTCTTCGACAATGCTTTAGGTTAAGGGCTTATTACACTAAGCTAAATTCAGCATCTAATCAAGCATGTTTGCTTATTTTGATTGCGTCACTTGCTACAATACAAATGAGCTTAAAGAAAGCAATGTATGCTTAATTAGATGCTGAATTTAGCCAAGTGTAATAAGCCCTTTAGATATACACACGTAAAAAAACTGAGATAATATTTTAGGGGGTACTCACCTAGGTACTTAACTAATATATTTTAGCCCCGACTGCAAAAAGAGGAATGTTAAGTATAAGTTTGACGTGTCTGTGTATTTAAGTGTCTTCCTTTTTGGGCAGTCATCTAAAAAATAAATTTACTTACTTACCTACTTAAGTAACATTAAAAAATGGCAAACATAAAAAACTGTCTTACAAAAAGCGACTTATGAGCTATTTGATTGTGACGGTAACCATCCCTTCATAAAATAAAATTTTCTCTACTTGTTTATTTAGAAAACTTTGATGCTCTAAGTACATAGGTATCTCTGAAAATTTCGAAGGAAAATATTCAAAATGAAAATAAAGAAGTAGGTACTTACCTGCCTTGTTTTGCTTACTTAGATACATAGCAAAAAATATTAAAATTTTTACTTTTTTGCATTCACAAGGCAATTTTTAATATTGAAAAATTGAAAATGAAGCACTTCAGAAAAAATAGAGTTGTGAGACAGGTCGATTATCCTAGCAAAAATATTTTTTACAAATAAAAAAATACCAGTCATGCTTACCTTATTGTTATATTTAGGTAGGATATCTATCATAGTAAAGTAACGTAATATACCTAGATACCTATTATGAATTCTTTAATGAGTCACACCAATGATTTTTGTTATCAGCATATCTAAAAAATATGTTACTCGAGAAAAAAGAATATGTTTAAATTTTTTTCCTATCTTCAAAAATGACTGAGATATTGTACGTTAAAGTACGGCCTCCGTGAAAAATTCGGGTGAGCCAATGGAATTAACGTGTGACGTCACATCGCGATTGAGAGTTGGTGCTTCCGTATTTCTCCTATGGCTATTAGAGTTGCGCTCTCACGGTTACGCAATATTTTTTTTTTATTTTTCTTATAGTCGATCAATGATCAATTTTGTATTGAGCCCATGTGAAAAAACACCTTCAAATACATTTAAGTTGTATTTTCGTGATTAATAAATTAAATCAACTTTCGCAATGGCGGGCGGTATTCTGTCAATATAAATAGCAACCGTCAAACTTCGATCAACAAAAACACGAAGCCGTCAAATGGACAGTAGGTGACAGTTTTAGAGTGCGGCTGCGCGCGGTCGAAATCGAATACAAATCATTTACCATAACCTTAGAACGAAGAAAATGTACTGTAACTAGCGCCAAAAACGCACCAGTTGCGCGAAGATTGCGCACGGACTGATACAGTTGGACGGAAATTACCCGCAGCAGCCGCAATCGGAGATGTCACTGCGACATGACGTCATCGCAATAGCGCGCAAGGAAAGCAAATTTACAAAAGCTGGTGAAACTTTACACCGCTGTAACTTTGGAAATCCTGGCCAGATTTCGATGAAACAAAACTGTTATTACTTGCACGAGTACGCGAATTAAATGCAGTAATTTTTATAGTCATATTTTGATGTGTTGGTGTGACTCATTCCATAGTATTATACAAAGTGAGTGTAGGTAGACTAAGTAGGTACTCACTAGCTTATAGGTACTTATATCTATTCTGTGCTATTAGGTACCTAACTAGAAGAACATTAAATTCATGTCAACCAAACTTGGGATCGTTTTATTGTTAGTACTTAATATGAGAAATTCTAGCGCAAATTATGACTCCTACTCATACATTTAGGATATAAGGAAAAAAACAAACTTTACCAAAATCGTAATCATAACTTTTCCCCGGACTACAGTCCTAAACCAGCCTAAACCTAACGGCTGTCTGTAATAACCGTCGCGTCAGCTCGCTAAGAAGCCACACACTCATTAACATCGAAAAAGAACACTAGAAAGCCCCATTTCGAACTTTTCAAATTCGAATTTGGAGTTCGTAAAGATGCGGTCACATTTGCGACTGTTGGGTGAAAAAGAAAAAAAATAATACCAGACACCCGGTTTTAGTACCATTTCTGGAACATTAAAAATATTTCTTAGAATATATTTTAGAGTAACAATTACTCTAGAAAATTAAATTATAGGTATAACTGTTTTTAATATTGCTAAGATTTGTTTCACAAGTGGCTGTCGAACGGGATTTGAATCCATAACTAGGTACTTACCTAATTACTGTAGAAAAATAGCATTGTCAAAACAAAAATAGAATTATAAGAATAGTCTCTAAACTAAAAAAATTTGTACTTAAATCAAGAAACTGTTGGTAAGTGTGTGCTATTACTACAACGTGGTCGCAAATTCGCAATACCTACTGCCACTGATACATGCATTGGCAGGTTTTGTGACTTTCAAAGTTTATTAAATTAATAATTATTATATTTAAATAACATTTAGATGCATTATTATGTTTTATTAAAAAGTAAATCCAAAATTATCGAATGTCTCTACCTCTATTATTTTATATTCTGTGTTAAAGCCTCTGTGTGAACACAGCCCAAACTTGCGTGACGATACTTTTTAAAAATAGAACGTTCGTTCTTTTTGCGAATTAGAAGTGTTCTCTCTTCAAAACAAATTGCTGACAAGCGGGACGTTCGAATTTCTTATTTTGAATACGGCAACCGCGCACAATAACAATATACCATTTTACTGCAACTTGTTACAGGATTACAAGACTTATGTCTTTAAGATAAGGTTTAAGAAAGTGCATAAATAAGTTGGTTTGTTTCTGTTTCGGTTTAATTCGTTGTGCGTTTCGGATGCAAATGTGTGTGATGAGAGTTGATTATGTAAATGCGGACTATGCTTTGTGCGGGTTTTGGAGAAGTGCGTATTGTTTTGATTTGACCGGTGAAGATATTATCGTGCTCCTGAGATGATGTTAGTGGTTTGAAGTTATTACTGGGCGACGCCGTAACCGGTGTTACAGTAATTAATTGTATCGTTTTAAAAGAAAACTGGTGATCCCAATATTTATATTTATCATATCAAAATTGCGAAATTCATTCAACAACTTTATTTAAGTATTTTAATAGTTATTGAACTGTATAGGTACCTATATATCTATTTGCAATGTTCATTACCTAAACTATTAGGCACAGAACACGGAAAGATTTTTTTCTGCTAAGTATTAGGTACTTATGTTGATTTCAACTTGAAAGTAGGTAGATACTTACCTACTACTTTCGATATTGTTAACTGTTCGACCACAAACTAAGTAGGTACGTATACCCTACTTGCCTAGGTACTTAACTATTGAAAAAACCAACGAAAAGTTTTTTTTTACCTCCCCCTTTTGTCCTGTACTAGACAGACATCTTCTGTCGCCAAACAGCCATAAAATCAATTATCGGCCTATCAAGTCGTAATGGGAAATTTAAAAATTAACCTAGTCGCCGCACGCGACGTCGCGCGTCACGTCACACCGTCGCACGTGAAATGTCACGGCGACAGGAATAGGGGTGTCAGGTAGGACTTGCTACTTATTTATTGAGTACACTTAAAATCATAGGGCGTAGTGTAGACAAGCACATAGATTAAAATAAAACGTAATAATAACGTAATAAAACATTTAATAGGTATGTATCAAACTGAAATAAAGTACCTACCTACCTAACTGTAAAATGGAGGATTTTAAAAATTAAATTGAAAATCCTTGACATTATGACGTAAGTACAGGAAAAATGTGATAGTAAAAAACCACGAGCCCTATAAGTAGCTTTCAGGCGGGATTCGAACCCGCGCCTCCGGGAATCCGGCCCGATGCTCTGACCAACTAAGCTACCGAAAGGCTTACACGACTCGTCGAATTTTGCTATCACTTGTTACGCTGTAGGCCAGCGTTGCTTCATCAATGCGAGGAAACCCTCGCATCCGAAAGAAACATTTTTACAAATGTTTAACAATCGATTAAGATGAAACAGTCATATTGAGATTTTATACTATTTTTATGCATTCACAATGCAATTTTTGAAAGTATAGGAAAAATGTGATAGTAAAAAACCACGAGCCCTATAAGTAGCTTTCAGGCGGGATTCGAACCTCATTATGACGTATAAAATCTCATTATGACGTAACTTATTTTAATTTTTAGTTTTTTGCATTCACAATGCAATTTTTATTACTGAAAAATGGAAAATGAAGTATTTAGAAAAAATCGACTTGTCTCACAACTAGCTCCGATGGGACTCGAACCCACAACCTTTCGCTTAACGGGCGACTGCTCTTGTTCGGTTACGGCTGAGTGAAAAATTTGTTGAAGTTCACCGACACAGAAAAGTTTCTAGCACTCTACATGACCACATGACTCTACTCTAGCGTGCGTCAGGCGCGGACACATTTATAGGGTAACGAGAGCTATTGCCCCCCCCCTCCCCCTTCCCCCCTAACACACATTTTATAAGCATCAAATATAAGCTAAGATTGCCCCCTTCAACCAAATCCTAGATCTAATATTTCCTCTACCTGTGTACCTAACCTACATCAGGTTTAAGGGCTAATTAGCGCTTATTGTTTAGGAGAAAAAAACCTTTTTCTGGAGTTGAGGTCTCCTTTTTTAAGATCCTTACCTCTGATAAGTATTTCTACACACTTCTTTTATTAGAACCTACAAGACTTCCGCCCGCGGCTTCGCCCGCGTTGACTACACGACGTTGAATGTACCCGCGGGAATGTAATATTTTTCCGAGATAAAAAGTAGCCTATGTCATTTATGCCATGTTATGCCATGTATGTCATGCCGGCCACTCTCCAGCCCCCAAACTGTCCCCATATCTACAAAAAATCACGACGATCTGTTGACGTGAAAAAGGGGCAAACAAACAAACATATATTCACATTTATTATATTAGTATGGATTTGGATATTTTTTTTTAACTTTGATCTTTTTCGTCTTTATCGGGCCCTTGGCCAACGAAGATTGAAACTATTCGGCTCTGGTAGGTGTGCTAGGTTTCATAGGATTTCATATACGTAACTTAAATTCGTTTCGCTGGGCTCGTCAGAAGCGTTCGCTGCGGACAAATGTCTAATAACGCACATTTTTTT
Organism: Crambus lathoniellus; assembly: GCA_949710035.1. Taxonomy (NCBI): domain Eukaryota; kingdom Metazoa; phylum Arthropoda; class Insecta; order Lepidoptera; family Crambidae; genus Crambus; species Crambus lathoniellus. The sequence continues at coordinate 9,637,798 of OX453309.1, read as the reverse complement.
TACCCACGTTCCATGTTCTTAAACCCACCCAGCCCATAAGGGAAAAACTTACCGACGAGCCACAAACGCTGCCACTAGAAACTAGAAGAAAAAAGTGACGGCTACCAGCGTCGGCGACGTCGGCGTTCATATAAAATTTAGATATGAAAAACTACTGGAAAGAGATCGGTGGCGGAGTTTTTCAGTGGCCGGTTATCTAAATGGTATTGTTGATCGAAGTTAAAGTCCTTATGTAGTTAAGATTTTAAATTATTTTTATGCATTCACAATGCAATTTTTGTAAGTATAGGAAAAATGTGATAGTAAAAAACCACGAGCCCTATAAGTAGCTTTCAGGCGGGATTCGAGCCCGCGCCTCCGGGAATCCGGCCCGATGCTCTGACCAACTAAGCTACCGAAAGGCTTACAAGACTCGTCGAATTTTGCTATCACTTGTTACGCTGTAGGCCAGCGTTGTTTCATCAATGTGAGGCAACCCTCGTATCCGAAAGAAACATTTTTACAAATGTTTAACAGTCGATTAAGATGAAACAGCCATTAAATAAGATTTTAAATTATTCTTATGCATTCACAATGCAATTTTTGTAAGTATAGGAAAAATGTGATAGTAAAAAACCACGAGCCCTATAAGTAGCTTTCAGGCGGGATTCGAGCCCGCGCCTCCGGGAATCCGGCCCGATGCTCTGACCAACTAAGCTACCGAAAGGCTTACAAGACTCGTCGAATTTTGCTATCACTTGTTACGCTGTAGGCCAGCGTTGTTTCATCAATGTGAGGCAACCCTCGTATCCGAAAGAAACATTTTTACAAATGTTTAACAGTCGATTAAGATGAAACAGCCATTAAATAAGATTTTAAATTATTCTTATGCATTCACAATGCAATTTTTGTAAGTATAGGAAAAATGTGATAGTAAAAAACCACGAGCCCTATAAGTAGCTTTCAGGCGGGATAGCAAAATTCGACGAGTCGTGTAAGCCTTTCGGTAGCTTAGTTGGTCAGAGCATCGGGCCGGATTCCCGGAGGCGCGGGTTCGAATCCCGCCTGAAAGCTACTTATAGGGCTCGTGGTTTTTTTACTATCACATTTTTCCTATCCTTATGTAGTTACGTTACACTTCACTAACAAGTACATAAGCATTTTTAAACAAGAAACGACAGGAAAAAACCCTGAAAAATACGGACCCAATCGCCCAAATTTTCCTAACTCGACTCTACCATAACAATGCGTTTGAATGTTATTATATTTTTTATGTTAAAAAATCCTGTCTTATTTGAAATTCATAAATCACGAAAATGAAGGCATATTGGCTTCTGGAATATTAAAACGCGCCTCTGGCTGTTTGGGCGAATCTTTAGTTAATATCCTATGTTTTGGTGAAAAACAAACCGGTTAAGAAACATCTGACGTGACTTTTATTACTTTGGAATACAGATGGAGTTTTTCTGCAATGTTTTTATTTAATTTAATTGACTCATTATAATAAGTAATAATTTATGATTTGGTATGAGCGTAAAGAGTATAAAATAATTTTACTTTAAGTATTGCATTTTCACAATGCAATTTGTATTATTGAATATTGCATTTTCACAATGCAATTTGTATTATTGAAAATGAAGTATTAGAAAAAATCGACCCGTCTCACAACTAGCTCCGATGGGACTCACGACCTTTCACTGTCCGAGCGCATGCTCTAACCACTGATCTACGGAGTTGTTTGCAACGATTCCATAGAATAGTAAATAAGGTATATCCTGACTTCAACTACCCTGATGGGACTCGAACCCACGACAGTCGTTGTCTGCTTTTTCAGTTGAGCTATGAAGACGTGTTGGCTTAGTCGTTTACTTGTTACATTTACTCGGTCAGCTAGCATTATTAAACATTTTGCAGAAGTTTGTAAAACAATTAAAATTAAATTAATTTTACTTGTATTACCTATTGTATAAGTTTAATAGTCCGTTTACTACCCTAAGTTTGTACAAAACAGTCCCACATTTGATTGTTATTAAAGTATTTATTAGCATTCCAAATAGTATTGTCTTGAAAATATTAATGAATTTGAATGTGAGCAAAATGTTTTAAGTCTATAATACTTACCAATTATTATTTTTTTTAATGATAAGGATAAAGGCGCGCTTTCACAAGCAACTAAAATTGCGCAATTTCTGTCAATCCCCGCAAAAAATGTAAGAAACGTTGCGTTGCTAAGATATGGCCACACAATACCACGAAATAAGGAGCAACATCGCTCCAGATTGATCCACTGGACATCCATCCACAACTGCCCCCCCACCCCTAGAGGCTTTAAATTACCTAAAATTCTTAGTTTTCTCATACACTTCGTCTTTCTGAATACAAACCTGCCCTCCCCCCCTAGGGCCATATGCTGGCAGTTTGCCCCTCCCTTGAACCATTGACGACCTACTATGTATGTAAGTACCTACTGTGACTAGCAATGAATAATAGAATATGCATTTTGAAAATATTAACTCGTATGGGATTCGAACCCTGCTCTTTCATCTACTGTAACTCTGTTTATGCGTTAAGTTTCACATTGAGCACATTATAATTTTCAGAGCAATTTTAATTAATTAACTGGCAAACTTATCTATGAGTTTTTCAGCTGAAAGCTTGCTTTTAAGCTGAAAAGTTGTTGAAAGAAAAAAAAAAAGATTTTTTCAAAACATTTTATTACATCATCGTTTGGCAAGAGGAAGAATAACATGCGTTTTCATTACAATACAGTTTTAAGTTCCTTAACTTAAACATTAATACTTTTTGGTTTTTTTATACATACAATACAACATCACATGGGGTACTGAAAATGATGCCAAAAGTTTTACAGTATTTGATTTTTTTATTAGCACCAAATATGCAAGAGATATGAATAATTATTATTTCTAATGTTCAACATTTTTTATATGATGTTATATTATGTAGGTAAGTATTACTTTTGAAAAGTTCTGGTTTCAAATGTACTGTTTCCGGTTACATATGAACATATTTATTTACATTTATGAATTACAATAATAACCGGAAATCGAACAACTAGGTACACCAGATAAAAAAGAACTGTAAATATTACAACTAGCCATAAATTTGTACACTTCTATTATATTTATTTATTTACACTTTTATTGCACAAATTATTACTATGGAATGTTGAGATTTAGATATTTTACAAAAAGAGTTATCAGACGTAAACATACTACAGCTTATTTACAAATGCTTATAAAAATCCTTAAATAATAAACTATTAGCATTTATGTACAACCATCGCGAACTTTAAATGCCATACCTTTGTTCCATTTTGAAACGGAAACTTTGAGAATTTAAAGGTACTGGAATATTTCAACACACTTTTTGGTAAATCTAAATAACATCACAAATGCACTGGAGATTGAGTTTTAAGTAAACGAGTTAATGTCTATATAGGTCAAGATGTGTTCACAGCGATACCTCGGCCGTTCTGCCGTCTCGCCATGTGAGATTCGTAGTGCATATTCCTTTTTGTCCTTGAGAAGAATGCGGCATTGCATCCGTTTAGCGTACATCGGTGCAAGGCTTGGACATGGACAGTTTCACAATGGACTTTTAGAGTGCTTAGATCCTTGAAATTGTCTCTGCAACCTCTGCAGGGGTATGAGCCATCTTTGTTCGGCCGCGGAGCTTCATCTTCAATAAAATAATTTAGCTTACGTGGAAGAGGTGGGGAGTAGTTTTGAGTCTGACAACCAAAAGCGTTCAGACTAGGTGGGAGAAATCCTAAAGGAAGGGGAGGGAAATTGGGCAGCATCCCAAATGGTGCGAACAGGAATGGGTGCTGAGCAAACATGTCGCGGTTGCTGAGATAAGCTTCAGGCAACTGCAGCGGTGGGTAGGGCGAGAAAGGCATATGTTGACTAAATTGGTTCCTCATTTTATCCGATTCCTTTGCTCTGTAGTATCTATGAGATTCAATGTAAGGTACAGCTCGTTCTTCCTCATTGAACCGCGCTATCAGCTCCATCTGCTCACGAGCTTTCTCTAATAGTCGAGATGTGGACTCATCACTTATTCTTAAATCATCAGAGGAGAGGATTCTTCTATGAAGACTCTCGTTTGCGCTGTGTCGGTCTCTGCTTCGCTTTGATTGAAACGACGCTCTGCAACCATCGATATTACATTTATACATTAATTTAAGATGAGCATTTTGGTAATGTGTTTTCAGTAGATACACGTTTTGGAATAGTTTTCCACATACTGCACAACGCCGTGGATTTTCTTGATCGAGAGGCACATCGGTAGTGCTTATAAAAAATCCACTGTCAAAGTGACCGAATATCTGTCCTTGATTATCATCGGTCGTATAGTCAAAACTGGATACTGATGAGGACGGAGATCTGTCTGAATAATCAACTGACTCGTTTAATGACAAGTTGAATGGTCCAATTGAATTATGAATATCAGACTTTTTCACATTCGGGAAATCTCCTTTTGATAAACTTTCCAACCTCTTCAAAGCATTTTCCGACGAAAAGTGGTCTTCATTTGACTGAACAGAATCATTGGTTTTGCATTTGTCAGTTTTGTCCATGGGTTCTTCCTTTACTCGTAGGTCTTGTGCGTTGTAATTGACTTCCGTCGGTTCTTCTTTGATGGCAGCGACTTCTTGTTTTACTTTGATACTTTCACTATTAGCTTGGGGTTCTGATTGTTCTCCATTCTTCTCACTCTCTTCAGTTTTAACTCTTTTGAGATCTAAGGCGTTGTAATCATTTTCGTTTAGAGCTTCTTCAGATTGATCAATATGACTTAGATTTTCACTAGATGAATGATTATTCTGCAATCTAGTAGGATTCAAGTTTTTACGCTTTCTTTTTACTTCGGTGTTAATTGCTTCATCTTTCCTGCTTTCAGTATTATCATTGTTATCACTAACGCTTCTTTGATCATATTCTGTTTCTGAGTCATCTACTGAACCATTTGATTTATTGATGTTAGAATAATAATCACTGGTGTCCATATGCTCTCCGTCATCATCGTCATCATCACCGGCCACCACAACAATCCCATCATCCTCGTCTGACTCGCCCTGACCATCATGGTCTTTATTTTCTACAGAATTGGATTCTCTTCGCAAGTGTGTGTGATCTATACCAGAGGCAAAGTTCATATTTACATTATTCTTATAATCTAAAGGTACATTTGAGGCAAATTGTCTCATGTTATGGGGTGAGTTCAATAGAGGATATGAACCGAATGGATGCATAGAATTCATTACTGGTGGTATACTAAGCCCTGCTGAGTGAGGTGGGATCAGTACTGAATGAGCCTGTGCACTCCTACCATCATGAGGAGAAATCTTCCTTCTCAAGTGTGGCGAATGTAGTTTGGGGTTCGGGTTAGCACTGTGGCGGTTTCTTGATCTTCGCGAACTGAACATCATACTGCAGCCTTCTACGGTACATTTATGCATCTCTCTAAGGTGAACGGCAGAAAAGTGAATCTTTAGAGCACCTTTGTCGCAGAAAGTTTTCAGGCACACGTTGCATTGTACTCTTTTCTTTCCAGTAGCAGGATTGATAAAGTGAGTTCCCAAGTTCAAAGGCATTGGAGATGCTCCCCATTGTCGTTTAGGTGGTGTAATGCATTTCCCTAATAATAAGTGCCTTGAGTTCTGCGCTGCTTCATATGAGTCTTTACTTAAATTAAGTACGTTTTCATCATCTGGGCCCATATTGTCTAACCTCAGTTTTCCAGACAGGTTTGATTTGTTGTCCAAAGAATCTGCTGGTTTTGCAGACATTTGCGGTATTAAAGCTTGCAGAGATGCTAGTCCCATAGGGTTTTGGCTTAACGCGGCTACCATGGCCGCAGGATGATTAAAAGTTGACGGCATCGAAATTGGTGGAATTGGTAAATGACCAGGTAATGGGAAATTAAAAAACTGGCTACGCACTAAATCCATTGTAGCTTTTTCGGCATGACTCATGTCGTAATTTAGTTTCCTGTTATCTTCCTTCTCGGTGTTTTCATTTGATTTATGTTTTCGGAAATCAAAAGGCTGCATATTTTGTAAATGACTGAGAGGAGAGGAATTTACTGGACTAGTGGTAGATAGAGGACTGGATGAGGTAGATAAACGGACACTATGATTTGGTGACAGTTCCGCCGATGATACGCGATGCGGCGAACTATTTTGATTGGGAGACGATCTATTTTGCACTGGCGAAAATCTTTCTTTCTTCACTTCACCTCTATCAGTTTCGACTGAAGCCTTCATTTGTTTTTCTTGGATGCTTCTAAGATACTCAAAATGTTGCTTTGCTTCCATCATATGCTGTAGATATTTTAGAGATTCTTCATTGCGAGCGTCCTTTGCAGATTGTTCCATGAGTTTTCTGAATTCTGCTTCAATTTTCAATTGTTCGAAGGCTCGCGTGTCATAAGGTTCTGGTTTTCTATCACTCTTGCTTTGGTCGAACTCGTGGCTATCTCCGGGGGGAGAAGGGAGGCCATTCTTCTTGTAGATAGGAAGTAACGAAGTTTTGTGAAGAGCACGCGCCTCTTGAAGCTTGAGAATCTGTTGCAAAGCCATGTTGTGTTCTGGCCCTCGGCCACTCCATCTCTCAGCGTTACTCGTCTGTGATTCCTGTAACAAGAAAGAAATATCATATTAATGATATATTAATATGCCGAAATAACACTCCTAGCAGTCATGTAAAAAGATAAGGTTAAAGTTTTTCTCATTTAAATTAGTAGCCTTGTAAATGCGTAATCATACGTCGTCTGATTCAACAAATAACATGTTGTGATAAATGAATTCAATCGAAAAAAGACTACGAATGAATATGTGGCTAATTCTAAAAGATTATCGAGTCTAGAGCAACCTAAATACGGGTTGTATAAACTCCTCAAAATAACTATCAAGCGAACACAAAACCACACCTTGCGTTTTCAAAGGCTAATATCAAATTAATTCTGAGAACGGAGAGCAATTGGGTAAAATTGTGTAAAATGACGGCTTTGAATCCACTCAAGAATAGAAAAGTGGCTTGTGTCGCGTGTTCGGAACGATTTAATCCGAAAACTAAATTACTATTCATTTAGTAAGCATTCGGGTCGGGTTGTCAAAGTTAAGTTACGTTTAATTTGACCACTCCTCGAAATTTATTTTAATGTGGACTTACGAATGTCGAGGGATAAAATTTAATATTAATGTAATGTTTTTGAAATGGTTAGACATCTTTGAAGAGTTTTTACTAGGTGTATAATTATAGCAATGGTGCCGCTTATTTTCAAATTTGTGACTATTTCTCCGTAATCCAGCATTTACACGGAGCCAATCGTGTTAATAGAGACTGTCCACTACATTAGATTGTCCTCAAGCCAGTGATCATTAGTAATATCTATTGACTTAGGGGACTGGCTTATTGGATTGCTTCAAGTATTGGCTGCGTGTAAACGCTGGATAATATTCACGGGTAGGTAAGTATAAATAGAATTATGATAGAAAGTAGTTTTAACTTTAATCTGACGTTTGAATTTTATCTTTCAGTTTGAGGCATCTGTTTATATGTACTTTATTAGGCATTTGTGGGGAATTATATAATTTATTCTCAAAATTAGAAAGTACAAAGTTTTTACTACCATTTCAAAACATCGATCACATTTAAATGGCAAGACAATAAATTTTCAAAATTGCACAGCCATTTGTCAAAAACTTTTCCCGAATTCAAAACATAATTGATAGGTTACCGTATCAACGTTTTCACTAATGACCGTGCAGGTTAATGTTGCCGTGACAAGAAACATTTGTCGCCTGTTGCGACCCGTTTGTCACTTTCGTGTGGCGACACGCCGCATCATTACCGGCGAGACGGCCCAAACAAAAGGGTGTAATTTCACAAAACGCCATAGCAATCACAAAAAACGATTTTCAACTTCAAAACATTTCGTTTCTAATGCCACAAAACGGATAATCGTTGTGTAATAAAGTGTCGTTTAGGAAAAACATACGTTTTGGAGTGACGGGCCCTAATCACAGGGCGTCTTTAAGCAATTTCGTTCTTAAAACTAAGTAGGTTTATCTCAGACGACGTTATCCTTTCGAGATGTATCATTTTTATAATTATGTCAATTTGAAGAGAAAACTATAATGACTATCTTTCCTGGAATATAATCCTTGCCACGTTTATAGAGAGTATTATTTTATAAACGTTTACTTGGGGATTCCTGTATGCGATAAACGTTTGAATTGTCTATGGGTGATACTACCTATCCGACCTCCCGATTCGGTCTGCTCCCAGACCAAATCGGAACGTGTGTAGCGCAGATTTGGTCTGGGAGCAGACCAAATCAGCTGTCGGATCGGAACGTGTATAGACAATATTAGTTCCAAAGTTACTGTTGTAGGTATAAGTATATAAACTTGTTAGCTTTACTTAAATTAGTTTTAAGAATATGTTCCAATGAAAATTTGCTATACCTGTTAGGTACAAGGTCACTAAGTTGTAAGTGCTCATCTAATTTAAGATCTATTTTAAGTCTTGGTTTTACAAATCAATTTCTATTTAATTTTATTTATTTATTATTTTTATATACTTAGGTAAGTCCTACAGCAGATGACGAGTTAAGGTTAGGTTCTTAACATTTTTAGTGTGTTTGAGGATAATATGATATTGGTAAAGCAGCAAAAGCATCTTTGATCTTTTGTTAGAAGTGCTTTAGCCCAGGAAAATGTAGAGAAAAAACGTTAGTTGCGTTTCGCTTGCGCATCTTTGTCGTCCGGTTTTCCGTATAGGTAGTATTGCCGTCCACCAACTGTGGGAACGTTACGAGTAATTGTCAACAGTCAACAGCAAAAAACATACAAAAAATCGTCCAAAGTCGCAATGTTAAGCCGAGGTGACTGACCCGCAAACATTGCGAAAGATCAACGTGACACTTGTTACGTTCCAAAAGAGTGCATTTTCCGTTGCCGCGGGTGAAAAGCGTAAACATGTTGGTGTATCTGACCCACGCCTACCGGCAGAGCAATGGACAAGCGGACATATTTCACGGATTTTTTTTCTTACCCCATCATAACAAAGTGTACCTTATTACCGTGACGTATGGTGTTATATCGGTTGCCTGTAACTTTCTTTGCTTTTTAAAAATGCGCGTTTCGCGATGATCTTTTTTCGCTGGCTGCTCGTCGTGACATGCCATATTGTTCAGGGTATGATACATGAAGTAAGTAAACAGGTTTTAGTACAGTGAAGCGCAAAATGCGTTGCCGTTTTGCGTAATGAATGCTTTAAACGTGCGCCGGAGTCGGTAACATATTTCGTGTGGGAAAACTTAAGTAAGCGTAATGAGAAATGGCTTTTACTTTTTTATTTGTACCCTTATTTGGTCACTATTTACTGTTCAAGTTTAAGGCGCTCCTACTTCTTTAATATGTAAAGAATAATATTTTTACTTATTACGTTTTACCTACCCTACGTTTATGTTTGTTGTTTGGTTATTTTCTTACAAATTTTAATAGACTTGGGGATTAAACACTATTCTCGTATTTTATGATAAAGCATTTTCCAATGGTTCTTTGTAAAGTTTCGTTTTCAGATCTGAAATCGAAACTGTATGACATACCTACAGTATTTTCAGTTTACTTATACCTTTTTGAAATTATGTTTACAACAAAACAGTACCTAATTGTCATGATCAAGACAAAAGTACCTAATGGATACAAAATTTATTTTAATAAATATCAAACTTGCTCCATTTACCTAGCACGTTTAGAGCCCGCGACACATAACTTGGCACTTTTCAGAGGGCGCTGATCGTCGTGGTCGGTTGGAATAATAAACCTTTTTCCCATGTCATAATTTTAGTTCCAGATATTGACACGCGTCAAGTTATGTGGCGCGTACTCTATTTTGGACGAGAGAAAGATCACATGACATTGTCAAAAGTGACACGTGACAAATTTATAACCTAGAGTCCGCGCCATATAACTTGGCGTGTGTCAGAAGGCGCTGATCGTCGTGGTCAGTCGGAAAATAAGCCTTATTCCCATGTCATAATTCCAGATTCCAGAAATTGACACGCGCCAAGTTATGTGTGGCGCGTAGTCTAACGCTTTTCTCCCCGCTTACCCCACACACTTGTTTCAAAGCTTACGTTGCAGTACCTCATAATTAGACTTGCATAGACCTAAGTGGATGAGAGTCAACTTGATACAGCCTGCGTAATTATACGGCCAATAAAAAAGTAAAGGGCTCAGGATATATCTGAGCCAATCACAGTGTACTGTGATTGCGAAGGAGTTGGTTAGTGTGTGGGAAAGTGGCGCTTTTTTAATCATAGATTTATAGATGTCAGTACTTTTATATAGGTTTAGTAGGTACTCGTATATAGATTTAGTACTTGTATCTATATATTTACTAAATTATTAACTTGAGATGACAAAAGATTTCGCCTCTTGCCGCCGCCGATCAAAGTCACGTACCATATGGGCTGTAAATTATTAAAGTTTTTACTTAAAGCATAAGTATCTGTAATAATCTTATTTTTTATAGAGGAAATATTGTATTTTGTGTTTGTTTTATTTCTAGCTACGAGTCATGTCGGCTCCACGTTAATAGATTAGGATAATATTAAATAAATAATTGAGTGTTCCTATTACGAACCTTCCTGCCTGCCTGCCGAAAAATGATCTGCCTGACATAAAAAAAAACATTTAAACACCCGTCGTCAATACGACTATCATCTAGTATTAATAATTAGACAAATACAGTCTGCGTTATTTAGTATAAGTACGGCCAATAAGAAGTAAAGGTCTGAAGATAGACTGTGATTGGGTCTGTGATTGCGAGCTTAGGTACTTAGGTAATCTGTGGGAGAGTTTCGCCTTTTTAATCATCATTGCATGCATGTGCATGACATTGATGAAAATATATTTATTGCTAGAAAACTAACATTGCGAATGCAACATTTATGAGATCCTACTTAGGTAATATTATACCGACATGCAAAAGTTTGTGATTATGGATGTATCAATGTTTGTTACTCTTTCACGCAAAAACTACTTAACCGATTTAGTTGAAATTTAGGACACAGATAGTAGATAGCCTGCATTAAAACATAGGATACTTTTTATCACGATATTCCTACGGAAACGGAAACCGCGCGGGAATATCAGGGTAAAAAGTATCCTATGTGTTATTCCAGCCTATAATCTATCTCTGTTGCAAATTTTATCCAGATCCGTTCAGTAGTTTTTGCGTGAAAGAGTAACATACATCCAGACATTCATAGTCCATACATTCATACTCACAAACTTTCGCATTTTATAATATTAGTAGGATGAGGCTCCGCGCGGTTTCACCCGCGTGGTACCCGTCAAATATAGCTAGCTTTCAAGAATAATTAGAATTAGCTCAGAAGTTTTTGACTTCATCCATTACAAACAAACAAAAATCAAATATTTTCTTTTTATAATAATTTAGTATTAGTATGGATTAATAGAATATTGAAGTCTCCTTTACAACCGAGGAGGCATATGTTCCATTAGTTGGAAGATAAAAATAAATACAATACTAAACCAAAATAATATCGACTATAAGTATAATCTGCACTCCAAGCGCGAAAAACTCTTGATTAATAGTAATCGTTTAGGAAACTACTTATACAATCTGTCAAAATGCTACCACACTTGTCAAAGTGCTGTCTGTTTCCTGCAACGACTGAAGGCAGCGCTGCACTGCATAGTACACCTACTCCTAGCATGAAAGCTTTCGTTATGCAGTTTTTTTTATCCACAACAGGGTAGGTAGTCCTTAACCTTCATCACACCTGATGTTAAGTGGTGATAAGGCTGAAGGTGGAAGCGCACTACTCCGCGGAATCACTGAGGAACTGGCTATCTTATCTCTAACTGCCGGAACATAATAATGCTGAAAACATCATTGTTATGGCGTCAGACTTAGATAAGATGGTGGTAGCTAGCCAGGCGGACTAAGAACAAGTCCTACCACCAACCAAACCGAATACAATATGTACCCCCACTGGGAATCAACCCGGGACCTCTTGGTCTGTAATCGGTGGTGTGAACTACTAGACCACATAGGCGGTTAGAATGCTAATCGATTAGTAAACTATACCGTCCTTCAAAAGCTGTCAAAGTGCTGCTGTCAACTATGTATTGAATATCAGCCAACCTAGACAAGTGGCTTTCTACTATCGAATTCGCCAGTCGAATAGAAAGAAAATGTATGGGATTGACATTAGAGATCGAAATGTCACGTGACCGCTAATGTCAATCCCATACACTTGTGTACAGAGGCAGTTCCTTAGACGAACAAAAGCGACGCCTTGCCTACAAAATAATACCACAGTCTATATATAATACTATCACGAGAACGACAGTTTTTTGTTTTCGTTATTTGATTACAAAAAAGTTAAAGATTCCAAAAACTTCTATCTATTAACTTACATTCTTACATCATACTCAATGTCTTCAAGTCATGCACATGACACACACACACGTTGATAAGTTTATATCAATATTTGTCCTAAGTCAAACAATATACAGGCGGCGTGGGTGGGCTCAAACGCTCAAACGTGGCCATTAATTTAATTATCGTTACACCAATGAATGAATCACTGTTTTGGAGAAAGCACCGAACCGATCCGACCTCGTTACCGATTAGCATACGATCGTTAGCAGCTATGGTGTAGTTTTTAGAGCGTACGATTTCGGGAATGGGATTTTTTTTTTTGATGGAACTTAAAACCTTTTTTATTTCAAGGTACTTAGGTACTTATTATGGTACGAATTGTATTGCATAACTATCTTTTTGAGTGAAATTCGGCGAAAAACCTTAAATAACGTGCCTTATGCTTTATTTATTACAGACGAGTATAAACTTTACCCCCATTTTATCCCCTTCAGAGGGAGTTAGTCCTAGTCATAATCTACCTGCCTGCCAAATTTCATCTTCATTGGTCGAGTAGTTTTCGAGAATAGAAAATAGGTATAAAGAAAATAGAAATATATTTGCTAATACCTACTAAGTACAAGGTGAGTTTGAGATATCGTGATGAGAGATTTCGTGATAAGTGAGTGAGTGAGTGAACTTTCGCTTATATATTATAGATTAAGATTTATATGTTTAGAAAAATGGACGTAATAATACATATACAAAAAAAATAACTAAAGATACAAAGCTCTAGGACTTAATGAGCATATGCAACGTTATCCCGCGGGAATTTGATATTTTTTCGGCATAAAAAGTATCCTATGTTCCTCTCCAGGCTACAAAGTATCTGTGTCCCAAATTCCAGCCAAATCCGTTCAGCCGTTTTAGCGTGATAGAGCAACAAACATCCAAACATGTAAACTTTCACATGTATAATATTAAGTAGGATAGTAGAATGACAAATTAGGTAAGTATGGAAATTTTTTAAAAATATATAAATTAAGAAACTATTTTGCATTGGAAACTAAAAGAGGTCAAAGGTTAGGATCATATAGAAAACATTAAAATCCCTAACCTGAAAAATTTTCAAAGTCTTTACGTAGGTATACATTTAATGCACTATAAAGGTGTCATTACAATACATAAGAAACGTCACACGGCGACACTATAATCTCACATCACTTAACCCTCTGATACAATTTAGATGCCTAAATTATACCGGGGCCGCTTAACTTTAATACGTGTAATGATATACTTGGTACTGTCCAAGAATACGTCTTGGCTTATCTTAATCTGGGCTTAACACACCTCCTGCCTGTTATGGGTATTAAATAATAATTGGATAACGTAAAGTATAGATTTTCGGCTTATAAGTTAAGCTGGGATCTATGATTGGGTTTTGTTTAAAAGAGTGTGTGTTTTTACGACAATGTTTGAAATATTATAAAATTATTGTTAACTTGAGGTTCAGAGATTTTCTGTTTATGTATTGAAATGAAAAAAAAAAGTTAACCTCTCACCCACGACAAATTAAGCAATGGTTATATAAATTACATTTATGTTTTAAGATCAATGTCACTAATTTTTTGACAGAAGAGGTAGTTTTCAAATACGTAATCTACTTATCTAACCAATTACAATCACAAGAGTACACAATATTTTAAATTATCTGAACATTTCGATATCATTGATAATAGGTAAGATAGTCCTAAGTTAAAGAACGAATTGTATTAGTTCGTTTCAGTACTCGGGGCGACCCTAGATACAACAAAATAGTTACCCTATGATTTTTAAGAAGAAATTGGTGTAAAGGTACATTAAGTACCTACATGTCATAAATACGTGTCGATGTCGTACAACTTGATGATTTGTTTGATATGTTATTTTTTTTCAATCAATGCTAAAGTGTTATCCGTCAGTCAATCTGACATTTAGATAGATATCTAAACATTGACAGATATTGATACTTCCATAATGTAATGCATGTTCTCACGAACATAGCACTTTAGGTAGGTATATCATATCACATTTAACGATAAAAATATCTTTCACTAACCTGATTGTACCCGTCCTCCCACCATCGTTTCACAAACAGGGTTAATTTCGACAAATGGTTTTCGCTATACGCATCCATGACTCCGAAATTCGATTAACACCTCAACACTTAACAGTCCACATAAGGCAATTTAAAAGTCCGAATACGAATGTCGAAACAAATGAATAACTCCGGCTGTCACTTTTATCGTGAGTGATGCTCGCGTCGGTCACTGCAATGTCTAGGACAAGACTAATCCCATGACATAAGTGATAATCCTACAAAGCTTCCGCTTAGGAGGGGATGTCCTTAAAACCCTTGACTCCTACCTGTTATAAAACAATAGAAAAGATAGCCCATCCCTTTCTAACCTCGAATTTATGACACGTATTGAAGTTATTAAAACAATAATTGAATTTACAACTTGTCGGTAAGGAACTTCTTCATACTTTGGTATTGGAACAATGTGTGTGATGGTGTCCAATATTTATATTTTATTATTGCATAACTTAATTAACAGCTATTTGTTATTAACAAATGTTTTGATTATTTTAAATTCTTAAATTACCAGCAAAGACTTAGGTAATTTAATGACTATAGTGGCTCCTCGGAGTTTTTTTCCCGTGGGAATATCGGGATAAAATATAAAGCTATGTCACTCGGGAAGAATGTAGCTTTCTTTGTTGAAAGAATTTTCAAAATCTGTCCAGTAGTTTTTGAGTTGATTCGTTACGAACAAAAAATACAAATCTTTTCTTTTTATAATATTAGTATAGATAGCATATTTTTTTTGTTATCGCTTATGGGTGTCACAGCATAATTATTATTGGACCAGTAGACCCAGAGTCATGCATCTCGTATCAGTGATCAATCCTGCTAAACTGCACCATTATGAAAACACGTAGGTATAACTACAATATAGTGAAAATTATCAATTAACTATCTTAATTAATTCTTTGTTAACTTGGATTAATTTATCTAAGATCTGTTTTTGTTTTCGGTTTGACTTTTTTCAAAATTTTATTTTATTAATACTTAATCTATAGGTACTAATATTATAAAGATGAAATATTTGATTGTTTGTTTGTTTGCACCGAATAGGCTCCGAAACTACTGAACCGATTTAGAAAATCCTTTCACCATTGGAAAGCTACATTCTTCCCGATCGACATAGGCTATATTTTATCCCGATATTCCCACGGGAACGAATACCACGCGGGTGAAACCGTGAAGATCCGCTAGTTAATAATAAAAATAAAAAGAGCTAAGTAAGTTTTAATAATGAGTGAACGAGCATAGTTTTACGTCAGTTGTAAATGCGTTAAATTATAATAATAATAATTTATTTATTGAACCATAATAACATAACAATATAATTATTAGTAGAATTTTATAACATAGAATTTTTTTAAAACATTTTTATAGCATCTGAGGCCGAACTAGTCGAAACTGAATTTCGGCCCTCAGCGCCCTCCCTACATTAAGTCTAACAAAATTATTCTTGGCTATGTAGTAACTTAACCATTTTGCGCTTAAAACAGGTTACAAAGCTCTTAATACTTAAATAAAATTATTCAAATCAAAATTTTAAATATTTTAATATTATACTTAAGTTTTAAAATAATCGATTGAATACGTATTTTAAAAACATTTGTCTAGGAAAATAGTTATTAAATCAGACATCCATAAGAATTTCTGTGCCCTGAGGAACTTTGCTATTTAGGTTCGAAATAGACAAGAAATCTTTGACAACAGAAACAACACATTTTTTACAATCTTGAAAAGGCCATTGGGACACGAAAATAACAATACCAATTTGCAAAATATATGCTCAAGAACATTCGAAAGCGAAACTGGTTACCTCATTCATAGATTTGAATAGCAGCAAATGCACCAAAAAAGGTTTTTTAACGAAAAACAATAAGCGGCGCGCGAACAAAAGAGCGGCGCTTTTAAAGTCCGCCGTATGTGAAACAGCAATAATTGATGTCATAACAATGGATCATTTTCACTGATAAGAGATTGTTTGCGAAATTTCGGCGCCAAAAAGGTGGCATAGAAACGTAACAAAAGGTCAACAGTAATACCGAGAATCGGTCGCTTATTGTCAAAACTGACCCGAGGCACGTGAGCCTTTTTGACAAAAGACCGACAATAATCACCTCAATTTGGAGACTGGGAGTTCCTTTTTACAAAAGTGAAAGGGGAATTTCTTTAACGTTCATAGAAATATTGTTCTCCGGTGGTCTTGTAGGATAATACTTGTCTATGTGCTTTTAAAAATGCGCAGAAAATTGAAAAGTCTACAGCAGCAACTGTATTATTCAGTCAACAGGTCTCTTCATCAATCAGGGTTAGTTTATACTTTTCTTTAAACAAGTCTGCTGAAAACCGTCAGTGAACTCTAAACAGACGGAACTGCAGGCATAAATTCAATGAGTAATAAACTCTAATTTCTATCAGCAGAGTCATCACTTACCCTGTCAAGTACCTGCTCATCAGATAATGCGAAGCCCGCGGCAGCCTCACCAATATAATGTTTGCACCTAATAATTTCGCAACGCAATTATAATTTCCTTGCACGATTATAATTCTCGTATTTTCCGTGGCAGTGAACATTTGTGCGACGATCACATCGTTGGGCGGTTTCATTTCGGTGTCATATTTTAGGCTCTACATTTACTGCAGGTAAGTTGTAACATTGCAGATTTGTGCAGTCTGCACAGCTGCAATAAAACTTTCTAGTCCCGTTTGAGCAATAGGGAGACTCTTCAAGTACAAATTACGTGGTCATATAAGGAAATCTAAAATCTGACATAAGCACTTACAGAAAAAAACTTATGGACTCATGCCTCTTGCTATGCCTGTCGTATGCTAGCCAAAAGTGGATTTTTAATAATAGACTTACTGCTAACAAGATCGAAACTACCCAAAGAGCGATGGAGAGGAGCATTAAAGAAGACATAGAGTAATAAATATAAATATTTATATTAGAAAAATATGAATTCATAATAATATAATTTATATGAAAAAGTACTTAAGTTATTGATGCTCTTTACTACTGTAAGAAACTGAAATGGAGATGGTCAGGGCATGTTGCAAGAATCGCGAGTAAAATATGGACAAAGACTACTACAGTTTAGAACTGACATACAGGTAAAAGATGCAGAAGTAGACCATTGGAAAAATGGGAAGATGAGATAAAATGAAAAGCTGGAAAGGATTGGCGAAATAAGGCTCTAAGCAGAGAGAATTGGAACACTATGGAGAAGGCCTTTACTCAGTAATGAGAAGAGTGAATCAAAATACTAACGTGAAAGAATATATACACTTACGCGATTGTAATTTTAATAAGATTTTAAGAATGTTTTAATTTACGCTTATTTAAAAAAAGCATGTTACTATTCATTGGTTGAAATAAAAGGCTATAAAAATAATAATAACGGAATGATTTTTAGAACTGCACGCTAGGTGGCTAGGTATGCGTATATAGTCGCTAAGCAGTTTTAATGCAAGTTATTTAAATTTTTACTTTTTTGCATTCACAATGCAATTTTTATGGTTGAAAAATGGAAAATGAAGTATTTTGAAAAAATCGACCCGTCTCACAACCAGCTCCGATGGGACTCGAACCCACGACCTTCGATTTCCTGGGGGTACAAATTTGCCAACGGTTTGGCTGGTGGTAGGGCTTGTTCAAAGTCCGTCTGGCTAGCAGCAACCATATCTTATTTTGAAAAAATCGACCCGTCTCACAACCAGCTCCGATGGGACTCGAACCCACGACCTTTCGCTATCCGGGCGACTGCTCTAACCACTGAGCGAACGGAGCAACGACTCCGTAGCTCAGTGGTGAGAGCAGTCGCCCGGATAGCGAATACTTCATTTTCCATTTTTCAGGTTTTAATGCAGTTATTCTGACTGCACAAAAACTGCATGCAGCAGTCATGCAGTCGGCGAACAGTTCAAATGCAGTCCGTCCGTTAAAAGCCTGAAGTTTCTGTGTCATACTGCATGATGGATTGTTTGAAATGTTGCACGACTGACGGGGCAGCTGGTGTAATCGCTTTTTAAACACAACATGCGCATGACACGTATCTTTTGGAAGTAATTAGCCTTAACACTTAGATGGAGGTTCGTTTGAAAGATGGCTGCTTTAAATATTATTTTAAAATGTGATTAGGACTACACACACAGGGTGCCTACCATCAACTCTTATTGCGGTTTTGTTTAGGAACCTAAACTGATCTGCTTCGCTTATTCGTACCACGACAGCTTAATATCAATGACAGCGATTCACAGCCGCCGAGCTGTCACCAACTCTTATTTGACGTATAACATGGCCAAGCTAACATGTCACCTGCAGGTTATACCCTTCCCTTTCACTCTCCTGGCATGACAGAATCGAGTGAAAGAGACGGGTAGAAGAAATAAGGACACAAATCGTTCGGTCATTTACATTTAGCAATTCATTTGCGATCCAGTTTTTAGAAGGTCATGGTACGAAAGAAAGCAATTCATTTTATAGGAACCTATTCTGCATCGCGCTATTTTTGAATCGCTGTCTTAAAGTTGATGGTATGCACCCAGGTGTCTTAAATTTATCTTGCTTGAGGCCCGATTTTTCACTGCCTGCATAAAAATTATTCGTCTGATATCGTTTAATACTTCCAAATTGAAAAGCAATTGTCATTTGTAAGTGGGTATATCTCTTGTTTTGAGATTGACGTTTACTGTCGTTGGTTATTAATTTAACTGACTGATAGATAACTAAATAACTGACTGATAGGATGACTGATATTATCTGAGGATAAAAAAAATCAGCCCTGAGTAAATAATAATAAATAATAAATATTTTCTTACAATCACACCAATTATAAAACCCACAGTAAATTCTTAGACATGTTCATGCACACGAATATTTGTCTTGTTCGGGAATCGAACCCGAGATCTCAGGCGCAGAAGGCAGGTTCTTACCCCTGCGCCAAATCGGTCGTCAAAAGTGCACTTAAGGTTTAACTTTTTGTATGTTAATATCCCAGGAACAAATGCTTGTATCCATCACACAAACATTTTCCCCTATCAGGACCTCAGAGAAGGCGCCACCTTGAAAACCGACATACAAACTCTACCACCGGAGGACGTTAAAAAAATAGCACAACGAAAGTAAAATGTAGAACACCTAATAGACTTCGACATTTTTGTACTTCACCGCTCACGCACAGATGGAACAAATGCTTGTATCCACAAAAAATCTTTCCGTGTTCTGTGCTTGTATCCATCACACAAACATTTTCCCCTACCAGGACCTCAGAGAAGGCGCCACCTTGAAAACCGACATACAAACTCTACCACTGGAGGACGTTAAAAAATAGCACAGCTAAAGTAAAATGTAAACCGCCCAAAGCACTTCGACATTTTTGTACTTCATCGTTCACGTACAGATAGAGAACAAATGCTTGTATTCATTCATCGCACTAATATTTTCTTCGATCTCTCTATATCTATGAGTTTCTTGCGCTCGTTCTTCTTGTCAGTTAAAAGAATCCTGAATGGGTGGTAGGGCAAAACTGACGATTTAAAAAATGCTTTCAAAAATGTTTATTTGAATAAAGAATATTTCTATTTTACGCACAGATAGAACAAATGCTTGTAGTCATCACACAAGTATTTACATAAAAAAAGTATTTTCCCCTACCTCACCTCAGAGAAGGCGCCACTTTAAAAACCGACATTCAAACTCTACCACTGGAGGACGTCAAAAAAATAGCACAACTAAAGTAAAATGTAAACCGCCCAAAGCACTTCGACATTTTTAAACTTCACCGCTCACGCACAGATGGAAAGTTCGTTTCCTCCCATGCACTGGGAGTTGCTCAACAAATCTATTTGTGTATTTATCAATTATACCCTATAATTTAATTGACAAGCAAGTATTAATGTTTGTCTGTCCACCGATACGATCGCAGAATGGGAGTTGCTTCAACACTCCGTCAAGTAAACGTGGGTAGATTCGATGTTTAATGTTTCTGTGATTTATGCTGGACTGTCGCGTTAAATTAAATTTAACTATGAACGCCTATAAAAGGAAAAATTTAAATAAATAATTATTAATGTCTGTTTATTTTAGTTTCAGGTGTTTGATAAATAAAGGGTTTTTTTTTTCTAGATTTTAAATGCGAGCTGATATAAGCTTACAAAGCTATTTTTTTGGTTTGGCCCAGGTTTTTGTGATATTTACAATATTTTTTGTTGTTTAAGGTACTTATTACAAATGTTTCACTTAACAAGGAAGTTTTAAGTCAAAGCGCTACAGTAAGGGCCTCATAAATCCTACTTCCTACTATATAATATTATAAATGTGAAAGTTTAGATCTTTGGATGTTTAGACGTTTGGATGTTTGTTACTCAATCACGCCAAAACGGTTGAACAGATTTGGCTGAAATTTGGGACACAAATACTTTTAGCCCGGAGGCTAGACATAGGCTACTTTTAATCCCGGAAAAATATTACATTCCTGCGGGATAGCGTCGTGTAGTCCACGCGGGCAAAGCCGCGGGCGGAAAGCTAGTATTAAGTAGTAGGGCGGGGACCTCTTTTGTGGCCACTTAAAGGATTTTTTTATTTTAAGCACTCAGTTCTAAGGTATTTAAGACAAAAAGTATATCTTAAATTATAGATAATTTAATTATCTACCTTTAAAGGTGCATTTTTTCAAATTCAAAAAAGTAAATTATTTTTGTATTTAACACAAAATGTGTAAAAAGTGCCAAATGCCCCGGTTTTGGCCACTTATTGATAGACACACGTTTGTACTACAACAACCTAACCTAAAAAACTAACCTAAACTAACCTAACTACTACAACCTAAGTACAGTGTGGGGCAAACTTCTTGAACCAACGTGGTGTGGCGGCGACCAAAGACAACTCGCTAAAACCCGTTTTACGAGTTGTGATTGGTTGCTTGCCCGCCATGATGGTTCAAGAAGTTTGCCTCGAGGTATACCTATTAGTGAAAAATCAAAACCAAACCCAAGTTAAATCAATATAGGTCAATAAGTTAAATAATATCTAGGTATATTCTAATGTGCCAGACACTAGAAACCAATTAGTTGCAAAACAGTAATTTATTTGTAAAGAACACAAAAGGTGTCTTTAATAACTTTCATCAATTTCTTAAAATTTTCATACATGCATAAATTAAAAAAGAAAATGGCAGATATTGCAAAAAGTCGCATGACTTCAGAAATTCTAACAGTTATTGCTATTATGAGGTACCTTAAAACCCCTTATTTTAAATGTCACTGGCAAAAATAACAAAGTTGTTTAAAAAACTTATTAACTAAAAGTGGCCAAAATCGTGGCAGTGGCCAAAACTGGGGCTTCTGCCCTACTTGATTAATATTTATGCCCCTCGGGCCCTCCCATCAAAAAAAAGATCGTTAGAAAAAGTAAACAAAAAGCGTCGGCTTTTATGGTTAATTCTCAAAGTTGCTAAAAATTAATCAACCCTTAACAGAAACAGGTTTAGATCAATACTTACATTATTTTGTATAATAGTCACAGTACATAGTCTAACGCGGCATAATCAAACAAGATGAAACTTACACAGTCTCTTGTGCGTAGGAGCTTGTAGCATACGCTAAGTTATATTAATTCTGAACAGGAACGTAGGTATATAAGTACAAGATGTATATTAAATTGGGTGTTTGACTGTTGTTGAAATGTAGATATTTAATTATGACATGCGAAATTATAACATTATTGAATAACAAATATGAAAAAAGAAATTCAATATGTATTATAACAAGTGAATTATGAGCTACTTAATTGTGACTCTGGCTATCTCTTTCTAAAACGAAATTTTGTATGGCGAGAGTATGGCGCTATAGAAATGTGACGTCACGTTTCTATAGCGCTCTCCTTGTCTAATTATTAAGTTTGATGCTCTATATCGCTGAAAATATGCAAGATATTTGAAAATAAATACCTCTGTTGTGTTGCTACTAGCTAAATGAACATTTTAAGTCAATAAAAAAAATTCAGTCAAATACCCAATTGCTCACGCTCCTGTTGTGAATTATATTTGGTTAACCAAAGCTTGAGCACTAATGAAGAAAATCTTATAGTAACTTTGAAAACTGGAAAATGAGTATTTAAAAAAAATCGACCCGTCTCACAACCAGCTCCGATGGGACTCGAACCCACGACCTTTCGCTATCCGGGCGACTGCTCTAACCACTGAGTTACGGAGTCGTTCGTAGCTGGTTTGTAACCATAAAAATGCATTATGAATGCAAAAAAGGAAAAATTTTAATTACTTATAGCACAGCCGTCTCTATCGTCAAGACGATAGAGATGGCTGTGCTTATAGTGACTTGTTGAGAAAAGTAATTACTTATTCAGTATAACCGAAAATCCTCTCTTTTTATAGCTTTAGTATAAAATAACCTTAAAACTTAAAAACATTCATATTAACAACATTGCATAGATAACCTCTAAATTTTATTCATACAATGAAAAACCATCGTAAGAAAAACTATCTTGTAGCTGTAACACTTTTAGTTCCAAACGGGCGCAACAGATGGCGTTAGCAGTCTCAAAAGCGCGTTCCACTCTACACTACGGGTATAACAATCGACAGATAAAAAAAATATTCGTAAATTATGTAATCTTGTACAACGTAAACAAATCCGTCGACCTTGAACTATTGATTTCCCGCCCACTAGTTTGGGATATCTACAAATCCTAATTATAACAATCGTTGGGTGATGTTTATTCAGAATGAAACGGATACCACTGATGAAGGAAGGTCACAGTTCAAGTTTCAAGTTCAACCGAGTTCTGTTTACTATGGATCGCGTATTCCGTTCGTTTGTGTTACGAATCGCGTAAAGTTTTCATTAACTTTCTTTTGTTAATTTGTTCCTAATTATTATTCTTCCTATTTTTGTAACATGAAAATGTTATTCCTTTATAGGTATAGGTAAGTATCTAGTTTGAAGTAGGTATAACAATCATCATCATCATGATCATCATTACAGCCGTACGATATAACAATAAGAAGAATTAATTTTATATTAAAAAAATAGTCTAACATAAGTATAGGTACCTATATCAAACTTAAAAAGTAACAGCCTTCCGCCCGTGGCTTTGCCCGCGTGGACTACACGACGTTATTCCGCGGGAACCCCTATAGCTGCTCAATGTTGAACGTTTCAACTCCACTCTCGTACAAACTACTTCAACGCAACTAGTAAACAAGCACGCTTTTCAAGTTTGTATATATGGAGTGCATCTTTCATGGCTAAAAACGGCATTGCGTTTAACCATGTAAAATACAAAAATACATTTTGCTGAGTTCAATTATGTATGTCCTTTTTTATTAAATTTGTCTGTGATACCTACTCGAAGTGATGATTAAATTTTTTTATTATTTAGATTATTTGAATAGGTATCTTCAAACTATTGTAAAAGAAGTACCTATAGGTAATCAAAATAAGTAATATTAGCTAAGTATACTTACTTGTCTTCATTTTTTATTCTAACATATTTGTTTTATTTCAAAATTTTAAACTAATAAGAATTTTCAATTAAAAAAGTGAGGCACCTTTTTCATGAAATCTCCTCGTTTAACAATTCAACGGACGAAACGATTATTCACTTGACTGTACCCTTTTTTGCAAAAAAATGTGGGTGTGTCCAGTTTTATTTTAAGTTTCACTATCTGGACACGCGTCAAAATCTTGGCGTGTCCAGATGACGAAATAATAAGTGATGCTAATTTGAGTTTCACCAACTGGACACACGCGTGTCCAGCCTCTCGTGTCGAGTTGGTGACAAACCCATATTTGTTCCGGGATAAAAAGTAACTTTTGTCACTCTCTAGCTTCGATCAACAATAACACGTAGTTCTAATAGATACCTACTAGTGACAGATACTCCCACTTAAGAGTATAAATAAGTAGATTATTTTGACAGTGTCAATAATACTAAGATATTTCAAACTTGGAACAATTCCTGTCATTTATAATGTACTAGCTTTCCGCCCGCGGCTTCGCCCGTGTGGACTACACGACGCTATCCCGCGAGAATGTGATATTTTTCCGGGATAAATAGTAGCCTATGTTCCTCTCCAGGCCACAAAGTATCTGTGTCCCACAGCCAAATCCGTTGAGCCGTTTTGGCGTGATTGAGTAACAAACATACAAACATTCAAACATCTAAACATTCGCATTTATAATATTAGTATGAAGATCGTAACATTCGTAACCATTTTCTCCATTTAAAAAATAGCTAGTCTGTATGGGAAAAGATAGGTGTGGTTTTTACTACTTTCCACACAGTTTTTATGTATTTTCTCTCCATAAATACCTTCTTTGGGACTTAAAGAACATATAAATAAAATTGTCGAATTGGTCCAGCCCACCAGCCGTTCTTGAGTTTTGCGCTTAGCAATATTAATTTTTATTTATATATAGACACTATAGGCAGATATAATTATACTGTTGTAAATATGCTATGGTAGGGTTACATGTTGTTCTTTATAGTTTTAAGATATGGTCGAACATACCATTGATTGAAATACACTTGATTAAAATAATGACAATTATTTTTAACATTAAGATTTCTGGTTTTTTAAACTTACTTATATGGTTATTATCACTATAACTAAGTATTATGAGAAACGGGATTTTTACCAAGTTTATATTTGTTTTCGAGTTCCCGATATTCTTGTTTTATGTTAATTAGGTAGTAACCACCTACTTAGGTTGTTTTGAGAGTTTTCCGACATTTTGACACTACAGTCACGGAATAATATTTGTACTACAGTCCAGCTACGGCCCTGTGTGTGACCTTCTTACGTTACGGTAGCTCAGATAGAAGAGCAGTGGAAGCACAGCCTAAGAACGCGGTTAGATGTCCCTATAAGGTAAGTTAAAGGCAAGCTTTATGTTTTAGAAAAAAAAAACTGAGTGCAAGAAACTTAAATCCTAATGTGAGATACTTAACTCTACCGATTTCGCGATATAGCTTTATTTCTCCGCTATCGGAAGTGGCCGTCGCCTCCGGCCAAAGTGATTGAATATAATACAGCGCCATCTCGGGTCAGCACGGCGGAATATTGAAATAAATCGAGTCATCAGCAAAATGCAAGGTTCGAGACATTACGGGGAGGCTGGGGCACTGCCACGTATTTTGCATTAGTGTGTTTGATGAACTTGGCTGGAATAATGGGTATATGGCGTGATTTGTAAAGGTTTTAGGATGTTTAGGTTTATAAAAGGTGTGCTATATTTTTCACATTATAAGAAGAATGGTACCTACTTAGCTTAGAATTGTTTTCATATTTAATTTTACAACTAGCTTCCGCGATTTTTCGTGTAATACACGGTGTTTTCCCGTGGGAATTTGATATTTTTTCCGGTATAAAAAGTGGCCTATATGCTATTCAAGACTATATTAGGAATAAGTATGTCTGTTTATCCAGATCCGTTGAGACGTTTGTGATTGATTTAGAAATATCAAAATAAAATATTTTTAATTTCGTTGTTTTAACTAAGTGTTGTAAAGATTAATATTGCTTATACAATACCCATTGATAGACAGTACCTAGGTATGCATCGTCCCAAGGATTAATCTCCCAAGGAAAGTATATGTATAGTAAGTATTGTAAAATTTTATAAGAATAATGATTAAGTATCTTGGTTCCATTACCGAAGACCAATCCTATCCTACTAATATTATAAATGTGAAAGTTTAGATGTTTGGATGTTTGTATGTTTGTTACTTAATCACGCCAAAACAGCTGAACGGATTTGGCTGAAATTTGGGACATAGATACTTTGTAGCCTGGAGAGGAACATAGGCTACTTTTTATCATTTAACACATTCCCGCGGGATAACGTCGTGTTGTCCACGCGGGCCTTCGCCCGCTTGTATTCTGAATTAGGGCTCTAACTAGCCCTGAATATCCGTATAGTGCAATAGCCGCTTCAGCGCTAAACTTACGCGCCGCTACTTGTACTTAACAAAGCACAGAACATTCCAACTAGAAGAAGAGTGTTGGAAACGTTGCAAGCAGCCAACGCAACGTTGCGCCAGCGGCGACGCGACACGATACGCGAGCTTCTATCATATGCGTCACGATGGGCAAGCCGCGGGCGGAAAGCTAGTTCTTTATAAGTGCTATAATGTCTGTTTTAAGCTATGTTTTTTTAAATTATTTTCTATGGTAGATAGGCAAGGGTTTGCCCGCTGGCCTGTCCTGTGGTACCTAAGCGATGTTGCGATCTAGGAAGAATAGCGCTTGCCTAGAAGATGTTTGCATACTTTCTACGGGCAATTTGCAAATAAAATTTCTCAAAATTACTTCATCGTCTAGTTCAAATAATGTGGTATGAAACATTCAAGCATTCCAAGCGTCAGGACTGAGTGTTGCTAACGTTGCCCGGGGCAACGCGTGAACGAGCTACTGTGTCACGGTGCGCAGGCGACCCTTTCAAATACAAAATCAATAGAACTCCTGCAAGCTATACTTTATCACCAACACCAACTCATAGTACTTACGTACAAGTAGCGGCACCTAAGTTTAGCGCTGACTGAGACGTGTTGGGGATAGCTGCGGCTGCGCATGTTTATGGTATGGCGCAAGGCTCAAAATACCTTATTTTTTACTTCTGCGTTCTGTGCCCGTAGTGTAAGTTTTTATGTCAAAAAACGCAAACTATTTCGTTTCCGTATTTACGTCAATTTGTATGAAAACTGTATTAGCGCCTCTAGCGGCGAGTAGCGCGCTTATATAGTTTTCATACAAAGTGACATAAATACGGAATCGAAATAGTTTGCGTTTGCTTGACATAAAAACTTACACTAGGGGTACTGGTCAACCGGCTATGACATTACACTACACGGTATTCGGGGCTAGTTAGGGCCCTAAATCAGAATACATTGCTTGTTTTGATTGCATCACTTGCTAAAAAAGAGCTCAAAGATGTAATGAAGAGTAAGATGTGATGCTCAATGTATTCTGAATTAGGGCTCTAACTAGCCCTGAATATCCGTGTAGTGTAATAGCCGCTTCAGCGCTAAACTTACGCGCCGCTACTTGTACTTAACAAAGCACAGAACATTCCAACTAGAAGAAGAGTGTTGGAAACGTTGCAAGCAGCCAACGCAACGTTGCGCCAGCGGCGACGCGACACGATACGCGAGCTTCTATGCGTCACGATGGGCATAGCATACCATTCACATCAAGCCGACCATTGCAAATCCCAAATCAATACTTCTTCACAACATTTTTTTATCCGTAGGTAAGTATCGGGGTAGTTCTATTAGTCTTCATCACAACTGATGTTAAGTGATGTTAAGGCTGAAAGTAGAAGTGCAATACTTCCGGAATCCTGGGTGCCTACCATCAACTCTTATTGCGGTTTTGTTTAGGACCTAAACTGAACTGCTTCGCTTATTCGTACCACGACAGCTTAATATCAATGACAGCGATTCAGTGATCATTCAATGACATTTCACAGCCGCTGAGCTGTCATCAACTCTTATTTGATTTATAACTCGGCCAAGCTAACATGACATTCGCAGGTTATACCCGTCCCTTTCACTCTCCGGGCATGACAGAATCGAGTGAAAGAGACGGGTAGAAGAAAAAGGGCACAAATCGTTCGGTCATTCACATTTAGCAATTCATTTGCGATCCAGTTTTAAGAAGGTCATAGTACGAAAGAAAGCAATTCATTTTAGGAACCTATTCTGCATCGCGCTATTTTTGAATCGCTGTCTTAAAGTTGATGGTAGGCACCTTGGACTGCCGGAACACAACAATGCTGAAAACATCGTTGTTATGGCGTCAGACTTAGATAAGATGGTGGTAGCTAGCCAGGTGGACTTTGAACAAATCCTGCCACCAACCAAAACGAATAAAATATTATGTACCCTAGGGCAAAACATCTTGTATTTGACGCAGGCAGTCACGGGCGGTAAGCTAGCATAGTAAGAAACCTTCTTATGAGCGTTAGTATACTAAGAGTGTTGTAAATGTAGCGAGCACCCGACGCGACGTTGCGCCCGCGGCGACGCGCGGATCGCAGCTAATGCGTCATGGTGCAACGACGGGGGATGCAGGCTTAGCCGGTTGAAGTCAAAGAATGGTGATACATATTTACAGCATTTAATAGTTATTTTAAATTATTTGTATTCACAATGCAATGTTATGTATTATTGAAAATGAGGTATTAGAAAAATTTACCGTAACGAATTAGTAGCTCAGTGGTTAGAGCATTCGCCCGGACAAAGGTCCGAGTCCCTTAGGAGCTAGTTGTGAGACGGGTCGATTTTTTCTAATACTTCCTTTTCAGCATTAAATAACTTTAAAAACTTTTATTTAAGGTAAATATAAGACAACTTTTTGCAATTGCCAATTTGCAATGCTAAATATTTTCCGTAGCGGTTAGAACAGTCGCCCAGACAGCGAAAGGTCGCAGGTTTGAGTCTTGTTTGAGCTTTTTGGGAGGCTAATCCATTTTTATAATAAGACAAAATAATTAGGTTTTACTTAGATTTATTTTTGTATTTATTACAATTATATTATAAAAGCTCGATTAGATGGCCGGTTCCGGTAACCGGAAAGAGTACTGGTATTTATAAGTATTTAATAGCAATGGCTTAATAGAAAACATTATAATTTGTATAAGTACCTACATGAATGTATTTTGGTATAGTAAATTGGTTTTACTTAACTACTTCAGTTTGATTTATGCGCGAAAGGTAACAAACAAACAGCGTTAGTGTACTTACTTTCGCATTTATTCATATTAAATTTAGAATAGGTACGATCAGCAAATCCACCAGGTATATACTAAGCACACTTTCCGCTTGCATGGACAAGAAGGGCTGCCCATCCTTGGCCCCGCCCCATTAATTTTTTTTTACCAACGAGACGTGTCAATGACAAGCGTAGTCCATGTTTTCACACACGGCGTCATTGTTTTTTTTAAATTTTATTGCTCTGGGAACCACCGTAACCATCTGTTGTTTATTGTTATAATCTTTGATAAGCTTTTTCTTTTGAAGAAGTTTTAGATCAAGTAGGGAGCTGGTCAACCCAAATGACTTTTTGTTTTAAAACATTATAAAAAATATCATTTGTGTAGGGTTTGGACCACCCATTTGTAACTCTATTGGTAGATTTACCAGATGGCAGTCTGTTGCAAAAGGTCTTTAGTGCAGTACCTATACTAAAACTGCTGATGAACCTTACGTTGTATACCTGGTGGATTTGCTGATAGTACCTACCTAGCTAGGTATGACACATCAGGACACAGTTTTCCCCACTACAAACGCATAGAATCCACAGATTGTGCCTAAGTACTGATAAGATTAAAAATCTTGCATTTATAATGAAAATAGTTGAAATGCAAATGTTTGTTTAAATTAAGTAAACTTGAACTAAAATATAAGTAGGTATGAATATAGGTAACTAATATTACCTTCTTTTTGTTTATTTTATTTACTAGCCTTCCGCTCGGATAAAATATAAACCTTAATACAATAGATAGCCTGTGTCACTCTCCAGCTCTCAAACTATCCCTGTACCAAAGATCACGTCGCGACGTCGACGCGTCGATCCGTTGCTCCGTTTTGACGTGAAAGACGGACAAACAAACAAATACACTTTCACTTTTATAATATTAGTACGCTTCACACATTTATCATTAGGTATAATGACAAAAAAAACCTTTTATAGGAAATTAACATTTATTTATTTATTGCACATATAATACATGGCGGAAAGAACTTAAACCTATGAGCGATCTAAAGGCGTTTGTAACTTTCATCGAAACTTCATCAATGTAAGCTGTCCTATAGAGGCAGGAATCGACTGTTAAGCATGTTAAATCGCTTGAATTAATATGCGACAATTGTAGAGAACTAACTACCAACAACCATGGCTTGACACTTGTTAGCGTTTAAATAAATACCATAGTTGGACGACCATTCAAATATCCATTTAAGATCAAGGTTCAGAAACGTAACTGCAAGATTTAAACTATGAACATCGTGTTGTGAATACAATTGCATTCGTCGGCATACAGATGGAAATAAGAGGTTAAATGGGTAGTAAGAGAATTGATAAACAATGAGAAGAGAAGGGGAGAAAGAATACCGCCTTGTGGGACACCAGCTTCCAAGTCGCACCATAGGACAATCTCTGGTCGACGTCGACACGAACGGCTTGCTGGCGTCCCCGAAGATAAGAAGCAAACCAGGATAAAGCGGAAGATGAAATACACAAACGAGAGAGCATGGCAAGAAGTATTCATGGTCGACTGCGTTAAATGCGTTGGAGAAGTCCATCAAAACTAACACAGTCAGCCGTGAATCCTCAAACCCATCTCGCATGTCTTCCAACACTTTAATCACTGCTGTGGTGGTACTATGTGGTCTAAATCCATACTGGTATGGGCTAAGGAGATTGCAGGATGAGAATTAATTGTGAACAACAGCTTCAAGGAGCTTAATAGTAACAACTATTTTTTTTAAGCTAACTAAATCATTGAAAACTTGGTGGTGATTAGGTAACTATGAAAATTATAAATATTTAACGTTTCAGTGATTTGCGTTTACTCGTTTTAAACAACATGGAGTTTTGTATATGATTGGATATACATCTATATGGACATTAGACGTAAAATTAGAGACTAAGCTACGTATTGGTTACGTTGTTGTTAGTTGAAAGCCATTAAATATAATAAAACTAACTCTCTACTTACAAGCAATTGTTATTCTAGTCGGTCAAAAACTTTTAAAAGGTGGAGAAAAATGCTCAACTTTAAGTTTAAATAATTCAAGTGTAATCTATTATCCCATTTGTAAATAAAATTATATTAAAGAAAGCTAATCATTTATGTTCTCTTCTAACTCTTTCATTTAATTAACTTCATCATAGGTAATACCAATAGGGTTATTGTGTCATCTTTATGCATAATTTTTATACTTATTATAAGTTCTTTTACACTGGTTTCTAGGTGAATACCCAGATAAACATTGGCAGGACAAAAAAAAAATATAAAAGAAAACATACAACTAAAAAAAGTTTTAACCGCCTCTGTGGTATAGTGGTTCACACCACTGATATCAGACCAAGAGGTCCCGGGTTCGATTCCCAGTGGGGGTACATATTGTATTCGGTTTGGTTGGTGGTAGGACCTGTTATAAGTCCGACTGGCTAGCTACCACCGTCTTATCTAAGTCTGCCATAACAATGATGTTTTCAGCATTATTGTGTTCCGGCATTTAGAGATAAGATAGCCAGTTCCTCAGTGATTGAGGATTCCGGGAGTAGTGCGCTTCCACCTTCAGCCTTATCACTACTTAACATCAGGTGTGATGAAGGCTAAGCTGACCCGTTGTGGATAAAAAAAAAAGTTCTCCAAGTGTTAAGATATTTATATTTTTCAAAACAGGTCGGAGGGGTATCTAATCAAAACTTCAAAAAATCCAAAGTTCTAATAATTTTCCAACACATTTTGTCAATAAATCTAAACACAAATCGCTACATTTGGGCATAGTCGCTCGTTTATCGTCATTAAAGCTTCGCAACATTTAATGAACACATTCAGAGCCAGGTTTAATTAATATAGCTTTTCAATTGATTACACCGACACCTACACACTACACTTTTGTCAATCAGCCTGGTGGCTCTACATCCAATTTCGTAATTACGTTACGTTAAGGTTTAACCAGATTTTGCGTTTTTAATTGCTGGCTTAAGCAATATGTACCGATTAAGTAATTGGCAACTTTGGTTGCTGTTAAGTCTATGTTTTAATAGATATGTTCTATTATGCATATGATGGGAAAATAACCCTTCAACCGCAGATTTTTTTTTATATGAAGAATTTATTCTAATATGAGCAGACATAATAATGTTCGCTACGCAGTTGGGAGGATAAGCGTAAGGGCTCCAATATTGTAGAGTATTTTGGCAACGCAAACTTCATGCATGCCATTTAAATATTATGGTATCAAAAATTCCGGGAACGGAAAGGTTAACCTGCCGGTAATTTATGCCTGAATATGAAAGTTTTCATGAAAAAACTCTTCCTGTATTTATGGAGCCTGAAGTAAGCAAACGGTTAAGTCTTCTTGAAAAAATTCAACTTAACGTGTTATATTGTAGAGTTAGTAGAGTCAAACAATTAGTTTTCTTTACTTTTAATTCATGTCGATGAAATCACGGCCCTATTTCGGAAAATAGAATAAAAACGCAACCTTTTTTAATTGCTATATGCTATTGTTTAAACACTTTTTTTAAAAATGCCCTTAAATTTTATACAACAGATTATTACGTAGTCTTTGCGAATTTTCCAGTTATATTGATTGCTGCTCTATTACCATGGATTTTGTAGAAACACTTAATAGGAAAATTGGCGTCTTACATTACACATTGTGTTTATTACATGTATCTTTGTCTGCCATGAATAAGTTATTTATAAGCTTAGGTAAGACGAAAATTTAAAGAGCTTGGAAAGATTTTTCGTAAAACTCTTATCTGACTTTTATGTTTTTTTCTATGGTTATTCTTGAGCTTTTGTCTACGTAGATGAGAAGTTCACAAAAACAACACAACATTTTTTGTAACACTATAACAATAGTAAACTTTAACCTTTTCCAACAAAAAGCTCCATTGTATTTTCCAACACGAATTTTCCTCAAAACCAAAAAGCAATAGAAACAAAAAACTTACCTGAATCATGAATGCTTCTGCGACTCACAAACAAACATCAAATAGCACAGCCAGTCACTTCACAGTCCATGTCACAGCTTATCCTTTATCCTATATGTAGTACGTAAGGCTAATCCTATATGTAGTACGTAAGACTTATCCTATATGTAGTAGTACGTAAGACATATATTTATATATGTTCCGTTAACAGACACAACCGTCTCGGAGTCAGCGAGGCCGGACACTGGGCTACAACAAGAGTGGGATGAAAGATGCGCGGGGGGACACTGCACACTGAAGGATGCTAAAGGAGCCAGATGCGACAGGACTCCGGAGAAAAGAGACGACTACACTGCGTGACATTTGAAAACTGTGTCTTTATACCACCTTTACAACCTCCATTCAAATTTAAAACCTATTCTCCTGAAAATAGAGGTTTTTTATTCTGTGTATGTGTTGACGTTGTAACGTTTTCAAGCTGTTACATTAGTGTCCTCTAATGTGTCGCGCGGTTAGGCGATGGCTTTAAAGCTAGGCGAATAAGGGCGGGTTTAGTGCGGTACGGGTTTGTCGTTTGGGTCGTCTGGTGGCAAGTGTGTCTCATTGTGTCGTTTGTGGGATGAGCGCGTGCGAGCGAGACGGCAAATGGGGGGAGGGGGAGGTAGGTGTCACCGGCGGCGCTTTTTAGGCCCTAAGCCGGATGAGTTGTGCGGATTTTGTGACGCGCGGCTATTTGCGCAAATGTGGCTTTTTTCAGCGCACCATATGTGAAACCTACCTAAGTTAAGTTATTGTTATATTTTTGCATTTACGTACAATGCTGCATGCCTATTTTTTATTCCACAATTTTACTGAAAGGGAGCCGGGTTGATTTGAAGTATAATTGTAAAATAGCAATTATTTCATCATAATCGAATGTTAAATAACCGGAAATATATTTCTTTCGACTGTCGAGGGTTGTTTGTAATATCCTCACATTGATGAATTATACGCTGGCTCACAACATAAGAACTACCTAATAAAGAAATTCAACGCCCGGACAGTGAAAGATCGTGGGTTCGAATCCTAGTTGGGTGACGGGTCGATAAAAAAAAACCGTGTTCTGTGAACACGGTTCTGTGAACCGTGTTTCGTGACTAGGAACAATCGACCCCGATTGTTCCTAGTACTTACCTAGGTGTACAGTCAGCGTCATATATACGGTGCCATCCAGAGTGGCCAAATAGTCGAAATTCAAACTTTTTGACATTGACTGACCTTTATAGCTTTGACGGTTTCAAACCAATTACCTATTAGCAAAATGGGTCATGACTCAATTGGTCGACTGTACAAAGGTTTTGTGCACCTTTGCTATTTATAAGGATCGCTACCTATGCAGCTGCTAGTTAAGCACTATAAGTTTAATGCGGGCGAATTTTCTGCTATTTAATTATGAGCTTGTGTTTATGGCAGCAATTTAAAAAGAGTCACGATTTTAGCCATCCACTCGGAGGGACACGAACTAATAAGCTCTCTTTTTTTTCTTTTACACGTTTACGATCGTTAATGAAGGCCTTTTAAAAGCTTCTTTCGTAAAACGTGGTGTGACGTGGACCTGTGGCCCGATTCTGCTAACGTTAAGTCAAAGTTAAAGTTAAAGTCAAAGTTCAAAGTTTTATTACCCTTGTTCGGCATTTATATTTATTATTTTATTTGCTACGTTTTTGGTTGGTGTGTATTTTAAAGAAACTACCTTTTGTATGTCTATTTCTTAGTTATTGAAAATTATTTACTGCTATGGTTACCGGGTTTTTTATTTTGTTTTTAAACTTAAGATTAATTTGTGATGGAAAGTGACTTTACATATTATATTATGTCAAAGTCACTTTTCAATTTGACGACTCTGTATGAAATATGACAGGGAGAAAAAAATAGCCCTTGGCGAGTTTCTTGCCGGTTCTTCTCGTTACAAGGCCTCCCGCCGTAGGTTTTGCGAACCGATAGCGTAGCTTCATTGACGTTCACAAGTGCTGTATCAGCCTAAAATGAATAAATGATTTTTGATTTTGATTTTGATTTTGAAGTCATAATCGTGTCTCAATTGTGTTTCAATTGTTCTGCGTTTTTACACACTAGTTACAAGAAATGTGAACTTTTTTCACTATACTACTGATGGTCACACCACACACTACATTCACATCACATCATACTGTCATAATTCTTGTAACTAGTGTGTAAAAAAGCACAACAATTGAAACACGATCGAGACACGATTACGACTTAAGGTGTATCGATGAGCTCAGTGGCGCCGCCAATGGAAATAAATCAATTGCATTTTATTAAAGGCTTGGATTAAAAGTTTCGGTTATTTCGCGCAGGTGAAAGAGTGGAATGCATTTTATAAATATACTTTTGAGAACTCAAACTTACGCAATAAGTCGTGAATCTCAATAGTGCCAAAAGTGGCCACATTTGGCAATATCGAGATCCATAACTTGGTGCTCATATTTGAGGCCATGAAAAAACAATTAAAAATTGCATTTTGCTCTTCTATTTGCGCGAAATAACCGAAACTTTTAATCCAAGCCTTTAATAAAATGCAATTGATTTATTTCCATTGGCGGCGCCACTGAGCTCATCGATACACCTTAACGTTAGCAAAATCGGGCCACAGTTGACGTTGACGGGCGCGTTGGCGCAGTGGTGCTGCTCATACGTCCTGAGCCAACGGTCGTGGGTTCGATCACCACCCGGGACAAACATCCTACTAATAGTTTCTGAGTATGGATGTCTGGATGTATGGATGTTTGTTAGTCTTTCACGCAAAAATTACTAAACGGATCTGGATGAAATTTTCAACAGAGATAGATTATAGGCTGGAATAATACATAGGATAGTTTTTATTCCGATATTCCCACGGGAGCGGGCACCACGTGGGTGAAACCGCGGGTGGCCGCTATTTAAGGTTAGTAATGAGCAAAAGTTATATTAACAAATTAGGTACTATTTAGATTGCGCGCCAGATAAGTCTGAGCGCGGGTGAAATCGAATACAACTCTTTCACCATAACCTAAAAACAAAAAAAATCATAGAGAATTTAACAGCCTCTAAGGGCGCAGGACCGATCGTTGTGGAGATCCTTGGGGGAGGCCTATGCCCAGCAGTGGGCGTCGTTCGGCTGACATGATGATGATGATGATGAAGGGTACATTTTTCAAATTTAAAAAAGTGGAATCGGTATAGGTATACCTAATACAAAATGTATGAGAGGTGCCAAATGCGCCGGTTTTGGCCACTTATTGATAGTCAAACTTTTGTCCACACCCAGGTTCTGATTCTAATGTTTTGACAGGTTCTGTGTGCTAGAAACCAATAAATTGCAAAACAACAATTTAATTGTAAAAAACAATGGTTTGTTAAAAAAAATCTTAATGTTTTCCAGCAACAATTTTTTAAAGTAGAAAATGGCGTTAAAAAATCGTACGAAATAAGGGATTCTAATGATTGTTATTATTAAGTACCTTAAAATACCTTAATGTAATTGCTTTTGGCAAAAATGTAAATCTACAAATATATAAATACAACTCTAATTATTTTTACGTTTTTGCATTCTCACAATGCAATTTTTTATTACAGACAAATAGATATAGGTAAGTACTCATTGTAATTGATATGAATGATATGTGTGAATTTCTTATATGTGTTTTTTGTCTACGTTATAATTTTTTTATAAAACTGTTTATTCACAAAGAAAATACTGAAAACGATAGTAGTATTAGAAAGAATCGACCCGTCTCACACCTAGCTCCGAGGGACTCGAACCTACGTCCTTTCACTGTCCGGACGAATGCTCTACCCACTGATGGCTCTAAGGACTCCGTAGCTCAGTGGTTAGAGCATTCGCCCGGACAGTGAAAGGTCGTGGGTTCAAGTCCTATCGGAGCTAGTTGTGAGACGGGTCGATTTTTTCTAAAACATCATTTTCAGAAATACAAATCTTGTTACTACATCTATCCAAAATCGTATTTCGCTAAATCACCTGTACCTTTGTCATCGTGTCGTCAAAACGGTGTAAGTGCAAAAAATGACTTTTGCTAACAAGTGGCTTTGTAAGCGGTAGCGCCACCGTGATCATTTGACAAAAGGGATAGTGACATTTTCGGGTTTGTCAAAGTCGAGCCCACAGGGATTGAGGGATTGTTGCGATTCTTTTTTTATAACTTCGTAGCTTTGGATATTAGCCTATGTTACCATTCTGTCATGCGATTCTTTTTTTTCTATGGCTCGAAGCTTTGGATATTAGCCAATTTCGCCATTCTGTCATTGTAGTATTGGCACAGGGTATTTTTAAACACTGTCATGGACCACCCAGTAAGCTATTATTGTTAGTGACGACTTGGTGGATTTCTGCGGCATTCGATTATGGATTAAGTCATTGTTGCCACTGATGCTAAAGTAATGTAATAACGCAGATTTTCTGTTTGTTTTTTTGGGTATAATTGGGTTAGCTCTACATTGAAAAGAGGTAGAGGGTCCCTTGTGATACAGTGCAGCTGTATAAGGTTTTTTTACTTTAGGTATCCGTTATTAGGTTTAGGTATAGGTATCCATTCGGACTAATAATATCGCACAGTTATAAACTCATATAAACACAAAATAGAACATGACAAAGTTGAGTAAGTAATTTTTTTAATCTGATTTTTTTTTTGCATTAGCCTATACCTATCAGTTTTTTTATAATAATTTTATTAAATTGTATTGTAATTTCAATTACCTATTTGAGAGAATTAGGATTTTTATTAAGGTTTATATGTTTAACTATTAGTTCTAACCGCACAATAAAAATATTTAATGCTCTAGCACTTTATTTGATTATTCGTACAAGTTAATTGAATTCAGCTCAAATATTTAATTAATTAGGTTAATGTCAATTATTTTCTTTCAATTAACTGTCATTATTGTTTGTTTAATTAAAAGTCAAACACTATGACCATTTAAAGACCATATAATCTAAACGTAAGTAAAAGGTTATTAATACGCTGGGATGTTCCTAATGTCGTTCCATTTCCATAATTTAACGTCCGTTACTCATAAGACTGCGTCAATGCTTTAGTTTCCTGTTGTAAAGTGGTACGCTCGGGGATAAAGGTGATTTTTGGAAAATCTTTTAACTATTATATACATCAATATAATACTCATATAATGCATACCAAAAGTTCCATCTTTCCTACTTACATGATTTTTATTAATAAAAATAATAATAAGTATTTTGTTTAACTTGATTGTATCCATATTTTTAATTTGCTAGAATTAGTGACCTAGCTTGTGTAATTTCTAGCGATTCACCTATAACTTCCAACAATTTTAATAAAATTTTATACAAGGTCCATTGTTATTGTATAGCTACTAGTGCTTGAGCCAAGATTAAAAGCTTAGGCTTTATAACAAAACCTGACTTACTCAATTTGTTGATTCGTCATGGAAGTAGGTACTGAAGTTACTTTAAAAAATCTTTAATTGGTCAATTGATTGACGTGTTGGTATCTGTTTTATTTTTGTACTACATATTTGATTTAAAATATGTATAACTTTTACCTAAATGTAAACCTATCTATATCATGTAAGTATATGAAAATATAATTTGCCGTTAGAAATATAATTAGGCACTATACACTCTCATTTCACTTTATTTTGTTAAATCACTATTAAGTAATCTTGTCTCGTCACACAAAGGGTATAATGACTAAATAGGTTTTTAAATCTACTTCAAAACATTCTGGCATTTTTTTTTATCTACGGTATTTTATATGCAGATAACTTTTGAATGATTCAATTAAAAAAATAGAAGCTATTGCTAAGTCACCAGAGGTCACCTAAAACAAAGGTCCACCAAAAAACAAAAGTTTCTAAAGTTATTGGTCACGAGTGTACATTATTTTCTGTAATGTGATTTTAATAGCCGCAACAATCGTAGGCAAGTGTACCGTCGTTTAGTCTATTATTTATTACACAATTTAGCTTTGTTTCTGTGTTTGACTGATGCCCGCTAATGTCTGTTTGTCGGCGTGTTTGTTTAATGTAATTTGGATATGCCTGGTGAGGAGGTCATGCTTTTGTCTGTTAAGATCACTTTAACTGCTTTCATTTGTTAACTTAGCTTGTAACTTTTCAGCATAGCAACGAGACGTCGTCATTTTACTATAGGTAAAGTCTGTTTATGTGTGAAAAACTGCGATGAATAACTAAAGGTTAAATTATTATGGTATGTTTCTGTTGTTTTTGTTTTTACTTTAAGAGTTCGTGAATCATGATACCAATAGTGATTGGATTTGCTTAGCTATCGGCGTAATAAGTCGTTAAATATATTTAAAAAAAGTTCTGGTAAGTCTAAGCTCAAAAAATCCCGTGTAGGTACGTACTTATGTACACATGTTTACTTATAATACGTACGTTATAACAATATGGGTTTTGAATACTTAGACCTGAATTTTTCATAACAATAAAGATCTTTTTTTGCATGGAAAAATAGGATTTATTTATACTCACTAAATGTAAAATGTATCTGATTCAAGTAGTTTTTGTTTTAAAATAATTCATAGTTTGAAGAATCGTGTATTTATTTATACCAAGTATATTCTTTAATCCCTACAACAATAGTCAATTTGTAAAATTATATAAACGTAATGGGGATCTTTTTGTTTTTTTTTTATCTAGATGGCCTTTTATTTCGTCATCATCATTTTGTTATAGCGGGTCCTTTACTAAAATAGGATTCCATTAATTTTAAGTGCGGCCAATCTACAAAAGTTACAAAGACATCACTATCGCAACATCTGTGATCAAAAACCAGCAAATTAGCTTCACTATCGTTTCGTAGATCGCACGAAACATACGGACGGACACGCAATAAAATGTATAACAATTCAGTCCCGCCCGTTGTAAACGAATTTAAAAAAAAAACTTCGTCACCTGTCGTGTCATTTGGTCCCAATAAGCGAGCCGCCAAAGAATAAACGAAATTAAAAAAAAAACACAATCGCCGAAAAGTGACCGAATCTAACTTATGACAGTTTGTCCCTTTCTGCTCCAATTTTTCACTAATCACAACCTTATTATCCTCAGCATAGAGTTTTGAGTCTTTTGTTTTCTGTAAAAATTGGAGTGGAGGTTTTTTTCGACGACATTTTTTTTCTTGTTAATCGTTTTGACTGACGAGAATTTACGATGTGAAACTTTACTATGGGGCATCGGCGATATAAAACTTTGGTTTGACTTCATTAGTTCTGTTTTTGTTGGGCGTCCTTTTGAAGTAATAATGGGGTTTTGTGACCCATTGTGATGCGAATGAGGCCTTCTGGATTCGTGCTCTGCAATTTATTAAACTCTGAATTTTGCTTAGTTGGAGAATTAATCTTATTGTCTGGTTGTTTGCGTGCTTCAGCTTATGTCATGCAATGGATTAAATTAAAGACAATGTTAAAGACATTGTCTTTAATATAACGACCAAGCCACTTAATCATTTTGAGTTAAGAGTAGAGTTTGTGAAGTTAGGGCTTGTAGAGTAAGGTCGTGCAGAGAGAAGTTTGGCTCTACATGAGATGGGGTGTCGATTCTGCTAACGTTTAGTCATAATCGTTTCAAAATCGTGCTTCAATTGTAGTGTTCTTACACACTACTTAGTTACAAGAATTATGACAGTATGATAAATAATAAATAAATAATAAATAACTTCTTACAATCACACCAATTATCTAAGCCCATGTTAATTTCATTAAGAAACTGTATCATGGAAAACTTGATAACGGATAAATATATACTTAAATACTTTTTGTTTGTAAATACATACTTAATATACATAGTAAACACCCAGACCAAGACAAATAGACATGTTCATGCACACAAATATTTGTCTTGTTCGGGAATCGAACCCGAGACCCCTGGCGCAGAAGGTGGGTAGCCTACCCCTGTGCCAAATCGGTCGTAAAATCATGATGTGATGTGAATGTAGTGTGTGGTGTGACCATCACTAGTATTGTGAAAAAAGTAGGTACACATTTTTTGTAACTAAGTAGTTTGCAAAAAAAACACTACAATTGAAACACGATTTTGATACGATTTATGATTAAACTTTTTGAAATTGTGAGCCATATCGTCTCGTCTTGGCAGCATTTTACCTACATGAAAATGTTTATGATGGGATTTGTTTTACTCGACTGTCATTCTTTGTAAGTTACCTAGTTATCAAATTGTCTCCACTGAATTACGTCACTACGTGCCTATTGCAGTACCTCAATTACCAACCACTAACGCGAATCAAAAAACTAGAGTCGTCTACAAAGTTATGCGCCGCCAGTTATAAAGTTATTTGTTTTGGTAGAGGAAATCAAATTAAGGCCTTGATTTACGAGGAGCCCTCCGGTCTCATTAATTCTGTCTCAATTAGAGGCCTGCCGCTCTCTATTCATTAAAAAACACGTCTAGAGACGAGATGAGTGCACGTAGGTACTCTTTTGAGTTCACGGCGGATTTATTTTGGCTCCGGATACAACAAACTCACAAACACTAGGTATTTACTTGAGGCAATGAATGTATGTTGTAAAACTGATTGAGGATCAACCTAGAAATATTTAGAGTGGCTTTCTAAAAGGGCCTTTTCACAGCGAAAGCTTTGAAAATTAGTGTTGCGGATCCGTTAGATCTCTCCTCTTCTCGTATTGAGAGTCAAACCCCTGAGAAATGCCCGAGAGATTATGCAAAACCTAGAAAATTATCTATGCCTTCTGTTAAAGTTATTAACACAGCTCAAAGAATAAGCAAGCTGAAGTGGCCGTGGGCTGGACATATCGCTAGAAGAACAGACGGCCTTTGGGGCAAAGGATAATAGGGCGCCTTGCTATCAGGTCAAGCGACGACCTGCCAACTACTTAAATATGGCAGGCGGCTGGTTGCGAAGAGCTGAAGCAGGTGGACGAATACGGGCTGATGGTGATGATGACGATGATGATGTTGATAAAAAACTTATAAAGTATAATCGATCCTGTCAGAATTAACAGCGCTACTTTGTCACTCTGCCCACCTGTGTGTGACTTAGAAGCATTTCGCTGAGACAGCTAGGGTCCTTTATTGGCTACACAGACCATCTTACACCAACACTTTTCTTTCTATTTTCTTGCTGTCTTTGTCTGTGTACCTATATTCTTGTCCTGTCTTTATATATTTTTATATATGTGTGTGTGTGTGTGTCAATAAATCTTTCTTTCTGCCTTCTTTCTTTCTAGTGGGCGCCCGCGTCTTCATATTAACTAAAATTTTTTCTATGTAACAATAAAATTCTAATACTTTTCTTGCAATTCATAGGTAGGTACTTAGGTACATTGCAAAATACACCACCACATCTCGTATGGCATCAACTTCAGCTCCTAAAGGTCATTATTCACAATCGCCGCGTTATCGTTAAAAAGCTTTTAACGTTATTAACAGTTATTAGTGGAAGTGTTATTTAATTGGCTCGTCACGTTACCGATTCTATTGTTTTATCTTAGTTGCCAATTGCTGCCATCAGCACTATCTGGCGGAGGCGAGACGAATGTGTACCGCAATGAGGTGGGAAGATTATGACACAACTCACTAAATACTTACTAGCTGCACCGCCCGGTTTTTTCCCGCGTAGTTGCCTTTTCCCGTGGTAATATGGTCATAAAATATAACCTATGTCATACAGGAACAATGTAATAACTTTTTAAACTTTCATAGT
The DNA here is from genome assembly GCA_949710035.1 of Crambus lathoniellus. Taxonomy (NCBI): domain Eukaryota; kingdom Metazoa; phylum Arthropoda; class Insecta; order Lepidoptera; family Crambidae; genus Crambus; species Crambus lathoniellus. The sequence continues at coordinate 9,594,841 of OX453309.1, read as the reverse complement.
CATTAACACTGTCAATATTACGAAAAGCGGAATTTTTATCATGTTTTGATTTGTTGTCGAGTTAAGTTGTTGTAACTAATGTTAGTTACCTACTCCATGAGCATGGAGTATGGCGTTTGCAACTGCGCCGAAATATCGGGGACTCGACTACAAATCAAAACATGGTAGGTAAGAGTTCCGCTTTTCGTAATATTTACAGGAATAATGTAGGTAGGTATAGCTGTCTACTGATCAAAGACTTTTGATAATCAGTTCAGTATTTCAAGAGATTACTTACATACAAATTTTACCTCCTTATAATTTTAGTGCAGATGTTTTTAACTTACCAAATATACGTAGGTACTTACTTGTACCTATAAACTAAAGGAATTTTTGGCAAATTAAAAATGGTTAGTTAATTTAACATTTTGGTAAAGCTATGCTATTTCAAGTTTCTAATCGTAATTCTATGGTAGAAACAGCATCCGGTCCTATAGCTGTTATTTTTTCTGTTTAGTGGCAATTAAGTATGATACTTAATAAGTATTGACAGTCATTTCTGCAACACTATTTCTGATGAGAATTCATCAAAAAAGCACATCCAGTATAGTCCATTCGCTTAGATAGTGTCGCTCTGCCACAATGCCGTGCGGGTGTACCGACACTATCTAACCGAACGGACTATACCATAGGTTACATTTTGAGTCCAGGGTGCCTACCATCAACTTTAAGACAGCGATTCAAAAATAGCGCGATGCAGAATAGGTTCCTAAAATGAATTGCTTTCTTTCGTACTACGACCTTCTGAAAACTGGATCGCAAATGAATTGCTACATAAATGACCGAACGATTTGTGCCCTTATTTCTTCTACCCATCTCTTTCACTCGATTCTGTCATGCCCGGACACTGGATGGAGGATCAGGAAGTGGCATGGTGAGTCCCACATAACCACCGTCCGCACACCGCACGCGGACGGGGTATGCGTAAATGCATTCCCCTCACTATAAAAAAAAAGAGTGAGAGGGACGGGTATAAACTGCAAGTGTCATGTTAGCTTGGCCGAGTCATAAGTCAAATAAGAGTTCTTGACAGTTTAGCGGCTGTGAAATGTCATTGAATGATCACTAAATCGCTGTCATTGTTACTAAGCTGTCGTGGTACGAATAAGCGAAGCAGATCAGTTTAGGTCCTAAACAAAACCGCAATAAGAGTTGATGGTAGGCACCCAGCTCATACCCAGTATCGGAACCGTGCGTGTCGCCATCGCCACAAACCGGGCCCGATATTTATGCCCCCTGGTCACGGCACCGCCCGATAATTTACAGCAACGTGACGACATTAATAAAGGGCCGTGATGTAGGGGCTTTTAATAATCAGAGCCCGCTGCGACACTGTCTATGACCGTGTGTTGAGCTTAACGATTTATGTATGGTTATTAATTGAATCGATGTTTTTGATTGTCTGTTTGTTATACATTCAGCAGTTGGTGTTTTATTGGTGCGGCGTATTTGTCTTGGAAATTTTAATTGGAGTTTATAAAGTCAATTTATATTATATTCATGCCCTCCTACACTAAGTAGTTGTATTTTGAGTACTAAGGTATTTATATCAAGAGGAAATTGTGAAATAGAGCCTACCTTAATTTCTTTTATTTTTGTATTAAAATTAATAGTTTTAGAATAAAGTGGCTGTGACATACGGATGGACGGACAGACAGAGAGACTTGACGAAACTATAAGGGTTCCGTTTTTTGGCATTCGGCTACGGAACCCTAAAAAAGACTAATAATCATGGTTCTCGTGTATAGCGAAGATGGAGGTGAATGAGCGACATATCTGAGCAGGCCTAGCGTGTAGCAATGACATGAATGACTACGTGGTTACTCAGACTACCCTGGACCTTGCCTATGGCTGTTGCCAACATTTTTTACAATAACTTAAGTATAATAACAGTAGGTATGTACAATAATATTGAGGTCTTGGAAGGAAAATTAACAGTTTTGTTTGAAAAAAAAATATAAGTATTTTATTTTTTTGATGTGTTTACGAAATATTTTAGTGTTTCTCCCAAAACTTAACAATTAAGTATGTATAATTTTAATTTAAAATAAAAATATTTTGTAGCTGTAAGTACCTTTTTTTGTTCAACAGTAAAATCAGTATATAGTTGGCAACCCTACTTATGACAATATATTATCTAAAAACACATCTTAGATTTCTGCGCAAACTGTCCATATAAATAAAACACTTTCACGGATTTTTTCACGCAATTTATTCAACAACTTGGTTAAATTTTAGTTGTTCTGTTATGTCTTGTTAAAAATCCGTGAAAGTGTTTTATTTATAATATATTATCTGTTTTCGTACATTTGACATGCCTAGTTTTCCCTGAACAGCAGAGGTTCTGCATTAGTCTTGAATATCCAGCTGTGGATTATTTACAAACAGTGTAAGCTAAGCTTACTAGTTTCCGCTGTGGAGGTGTCAGGCTTGCTGCGCCATAATACGCCATATTTGTCATGGCTAAAACACAACGCAGGAAGATAGCACCACAGAGGCACCACATAATTTTAAGTTACTCGTGTAATATCTAACATTACCTTAAAAAAATACAAAATTAGACAACCAGAGTTCACCTCCTTAAAATTAAGTTTTTATCAAAATTGAATATCAAATGGTAGACCATATTAATAATAATATAATAATAACAAAAATCATTTATTTCGCTCTTCACAAAAAGTACATGGGACCAAGATATATATTTATAATCTAATGGAAGAGACTAGTCCCTGAAATGGGTTCGTGAAGAACCTGGGGTACAGGAAACTAGGCCCCCCACTGCGGCTATACTTAGCTTAAGTTTAAAAAGGTTTGATTTTAGGAAAAAAGTGGGTATTACAATATAAAAATACAAAAAAATTATAATTATAAGTAGCTAGGGGTTGCAGGTAGTGTGTATGTGTGTGTAAATGTGGGCATGTGAATTGTGTGTGACTATTGGTTGTAACAGTGAGTATGTTGTACAGAGTTTGTGAGTGAAAGAATATGTGTATGCAAGTGAGTAATATAATAGGGGGTGTTGGGCTTATTTTGAGTGGTATTAGGCTATTTCTCAAGGAATGGAAGCAGACGAATATTTAAAAGATCGATGACTGGGGTTACTGTAAGGGTATCAAGAGGTTTTCATATATTGTTTTTTTTTAATATTTTAATCATTACAAATATTTCATTTTAGCTCGTAGGTACTTTTCATATTTACACAAAGGTAAAACTTACAAAAAATTATAGTAAAACATTATTTTTAAAGTTTTTACTAAAAGCGAAAGAAATGCGATAAGTAATTAAAAAAAATTATAAGTATGATGAAATTATGTTGCTTAGGTATAATAATAAAACAATGTTATTAATAAAATCCAAATCAACTGCGAATCCCTTAGCCCTCCATCAAAATAGCATTAATCTAAAAAAAGGTTGACCGACAAAAGACCCTTTTTTAACTGGACATCGAATCTGTCACCACCGTGGCATTCCACCACAGCAGGGGGCCACCGCTCAAAGACTTTGGTGGCGCCGCCATTAAAAGTATTGTCATAGACAAATAGAGTTTGTGACCGTTTTAGATTTGGTAATAATAGGTTTATTGGTGTTTTAGAATAACTTGTTGTCTGCACACTTGTTTTATTGACGTCAGGTGCGTATCTCGGATGTATTTCGTAACTTAATCTTACTTACTACAAAAAACCCAACTTTCCAAATAGTTAAAAATACTTATTCATTTTTTTAGAGTGTTTAGATGAAAACAAGCTTCTTAGTTGCTAGTTGTAGTCACAGAACACGGTTTTTTTTAATGTAGTTAATAGTTATCATGAAGAAATTCAAAATAGTTCACAAATAAAATGTATGGAGCGTTTGCTGTTTGGAGTAAGTAAAAGGTTTTGCTACCTTTGGCCACTTGCTTCTTCTGTCTCAGATGATCGGTTAAAATGTAACGAAATTTATATTTGAAATCAATATTCTCCGTTTTAACACTTTTGAATATTCAAATAGGTATGTATAGCATCATCTCTGATCCAACAGGACGAGAACCGATTTCTACACGCCACAAACTTATCTGACCCAGTGGTCAAAATTGGAACTAAAATACTTTTCTTACAGTTGACAGCCCTTTTGATAATATTGTATCGCTAGTGGCGCCTCCACCGTCGGGTCAGATATGTTGGTGGGACTGTGCGCTGTCATCTCCGCAGGGAACCATATTCCTTTTATATTCGGCGACTTTTGTTCTGTTGTGTCGTCCGTTAATGATTTTACGAATTATTAATTGTGTACCGATAAAAACCGATTGAAAAATGTCCGCCGTACGATTTGTTGTACCACACGGGGTGAGGACATATGCCGTGTAATTATGTCGGAGAGGTCTTCGGCTAATGATTCTTGGGGCGACGAGTGGGATGGTTTTCTTTTTCTACTAGAGGTTTTGGTTATAGGTTTTAATTTTACTTTGAATGCATTTATATTACGCATTTACGCATATATATTAAACGCCTTTAACATGCAAAATAAACTTTGTTATAGCTCCCGCCAAATGACTTGACCAAAACCATAGACAAAAAGTCTGCGCAGGAAAAGCTTTTGTACTTAATATTATAACTGCGTGGGCCATAGTTTTGGTAAAGTTATATGCCGGGACCAAAGTATTTTTTTCGTCTGTTTTTAATATTATTAAAGAATTTATTAATAGATAAAAAAAATCAAACAAAACAGATTATTGAGCTTTTATTCGTCATTTTAAAATTAGTGTTAGTTATTTTGTTTCTAATACCAAACTATTAATGTGTTAACGTACCAATTTGAAACACAAAATCACTTTCATTTACCAAATCGAGTCGCTTCCTGGCGTCCTAGGCAGGCTTGTATTTTACAGGCAGTATTTTAACAACAATACTAAAATCGTTGCTACAGTTTCAAACCTTTTTTGATCCACAACAGTACCGCATTGTAGCAAAGGCACTTAGCCTTCATCACACCTGATGTTAAGTGATGATAAGTCTGAAGAACTACTCCCGGAATCCTCAATTGCTGAAGAACTAGCTATCTTATCTCTAACTGCCGGAACACAACAATGCTGAAAACATCGTTGTTTTAGAGTTAGACTTAGAAAAAATGGTGGGAGCTAGCCAGACGGACTTTTAACTAGCCCTGCCACCAACCAAACCGAATACAATTTGTACCCCCACTGGGAATCGAGCCCGGGACCTCTGGGTCTGTCCGATGGTCTGATGTAGGTACCACTATAGACCACAGAGGCTGTTAAAAATATTATAAGTTTAATTCCGTTTAATTCCAAACTGTATTATCAAAACGAGTCACAGATTAGTGTAGCAGAGTACCCCAACATTAGCAGAGAGCAACAATGCTGGGCCCGCTCCCACAGATTCAGAGCCGGCGTTAATCGTTAACCTCTGTTTTGTTTAAACGTGTAATAAGTTTGGTGGTAATTTCCCTCTGTTGTGTCACCATGAAGCGGGAGAAGTCAGGAAAGTAAAAGATAATAGGTATTTTGGAAAATATGGAGAGAGTTATTAATATACAATCGTGAACATTGTGAAATAGTAGATTGTTTAGCAAGGGCTGTATGGCACCCATAACAGTCGAGTGTTTTGGCGCACGAACGAAGTGAGGGCGCCGATAGTTCGAGACTGTTATGGGTCCATACACCCGAAGTAAACGCTCTACTTTTCATTTCGAATATGAGGATAGTAAAAATAAAAAGAAATAATCAAAAAAATATTTTTCCTATGGCCGCGGAATTTTCGAAAGACTATAACTTTTTTGTTCATTTTCTCTGTTTTAAGGAAGGCAAGGGAAACTAAGTCCATACAGTCTTGTTTGGTGTTTGACCCGTACTCTATGCAATTCCATAAAATTAATAGCCTGATTTTTTATGTTACAAATAACTTATTTGGTTTAATCTGTTGCTAAAAACGCATTCTTTAAAAAAGAACAATGTTTTGGATATTAATAATAATTCTACGATATTAATTATTTTATATAATAGCAAAACATGGCTGTATAGGCTTCTGTACCTTTGCCTATATACTTTTGGTAAATAAATGTCCAAAGAGATAAGACTCTACACACGTTCCTATCCGACCTCCGATCCGATTCGGTCTGCTCCCAGACCAAATCGGAACGTGTGTAGCGTAGATTTGGTCTGGGAGCCAGACCAAATCGGCTGTCGGATCGGAACGTGTGTAGATGCTATTACAGATTTTGACATGACCCCTCCTATTCCTTTTTTAAATTTCATAACGGCCCTAGGGCCGCCACTTACCACTTTCAACCCGCATTTTAGGCAAGTTAGTAGTTACTTTCAGAATATGAGACATGAAAAATAAATATAACCTTTTGGGTGCTGGATTGCATACTGCGCTCCCGCGCCGCGTCGCGTGTTCTGTGTGTTGGATAAGGCGTGTTTTCTATTATTGATGTAGACTCTACATCATTGTAGCGAGATTGGAGAGTATGCAATTCTTATACATTAATAGGATCCAAATGCAATAGAAGCTGTCTATTAAAAGTAGAAGACAGTTACAAATTGCCAACAACTAACACAAAAATAAAATGAAAATAGGGCGCTAACTTCTAAAATTAATGAACACTCAAACATCGACGAATACAAATTAAAGAAAACCAAAAACTCAAATCAAATGGCCAAAAATACCGCATGGTCACCGTAACCTCCATATGATATATGGCCCGACCGCACCGTCCCATAATGGCAGGGCGTGTCCCACCGCATTTCGGGACGTCCCATAACGCATGGGACGGCGAAATAAATTAAATAAGCCTCTAATAATTAAGATCGGGAGAGAACTGATTAATAACGTCTGAGATGTAAGCGATAGTGATTAGGTTTTTGAAGACGACATTGCAGTGTTTGTGTGAGCTGTCCTTTTTTAGCCTGTGGCTGGAAACGTTTGCATAAGTTTTTAAAAAGTTTGCTACAGGCATTTTTCATCGACTTCTAATCTTTCCTTATTAGTAAGGCACGGCGTCTTTCAATTGACATGCATGAATATAACATTTTTTACTAGATAACTTGATTTTAATCAAACAAATTAAATAAACATCGAATAATTAAGATTGGTTGAGAATTGGGTGCCTACCATCAACTTTAAGACAGCGATTCAAAAATAGCGCGATGCAGAATAGGATTCCTAAAATGAATTGCTTTCTTTCGTACTACTACCTTCTAAAAACTGGATCGCAAATGAATTGCTAAATGTGAATGACCGAACGATTTGTGTCCTTATTTCTTCTACCCGTCTCTTTTACTCGATTCTGTCATGCCCGGAGAGTGAGAGGGACGGGTATAATTTGCAGGTGTCATGTCAGCTTGGCCGAGTTATAAGTCAAATAAGAGATCATGTCAGCTTAGCGGCTGTGAAATGTCATTGAATGATCACTGAATCGCTGTCAGTGATATTAAGCTGTCGTGGTACGAATAAGCGAAGCAGATCAGTTTAGGTCCTAAACAAAACCGCAATAAGAGTTGATGGTAGGCACCCTGATCTGTGATGTAAGCGATAGTGATTGGTTTTTGAAGACGACATTGCAACATTGGTTTGTGTGAACCGCAAATTTTTTAGCATGTGCCGGGAAACATTTGGTTAAGGTTTTAAAAAGTTTGCTACAGGCATTTTTCATCAAGTTCTAACGTTTGTTTATTAGTACGGCGTCTTTCAATTGACATGCATGCATATTAAATTTAATAATAGATAACTTGATTTTAATCAAAAAGCTAAATTAAATAAGCCTCTAATAATTAAGATCGGGAGAGAACTGATTAATAACGACCGAGATGTAAGCGATAGTGATCAGTTTTTTTAAAGGAAGAAAGAAAGAAGAAAAAAGAAAATACGTTTATTTGAAGACGCCAATTCCAACATTGGTTTGTGTGAACCGCAATGTTTTTAGCCTGTGGCTGGAGACGATTGCTAGAGTTTAAAAAAATAAGTTTGCTACAGGCAGTTTTCATCATGTTTGAATTGTTTGGATGGATATAAAATTTAATGTTACGTTATTCAACACTAGTGGCTTCCAGAGGTTTTACCTGCGCAGTACGTTCTCGTTGCCGTGGGAATATTGGGATACAATATGACCTGTGTTACTCAGGAATAATATAGCTTATTACTGGTGAAAAAAAAATTGGTTCAATGGTCTTTGAGTTTATTCATTACAAAAAATCAAATCTTTTTTCTTCTTTTAATATTCATAATGCTTGATGATAAGTGTATGTGTTATAAGTAGTTGTTAGTCTTTATTCAGATAGTAGGTAATTGAGGAAAACCTAAAAATAATACTCGTAGGTACATTACACAAATGAAATACTAGCTACTCTCGCTACTTCGTCTGCCACGCTTAGAACTCTACTTTCTTTTACATACCTAAACCTTTCTCGTAAACACATTTTATTTACGGTTTGCATTATTATACCTTAAGCCGTTGGTCCCAGTTGCATTTGCAGTCGTTAATACCTACCCAATCCGCATTGGGCCCGCGTGGTGGACCATAGCCCATTCTCCTCTTATATCCTTATGGAAGGCCTGTGCCCCAGCAGTGGGGTCATTAAATTGCTGATGATGATGATTGCATTAAACCTACTTAACATTAGAATAACCATGTTCGGGTTTTCTTTAATGCTTTTAAAGTAATCATCTACCCAACTAAGTACCTACTTATCTACGCAAAACCTCATCGGTTGTGTAATTCATTATTTTATGTCATATTTATTTTTATATAGGTACAAACACAAATCAATATAGATGATAACCAATATTAATAACTAATGATGCGCCCAAAAGGTTCCGTGGGCAGGTGATAGGTCCACAACGTATTAAATCCCGCAGATGGCGCTGTATCGCACGAGGTGAGCCCGGCTTATCGCAGACCATCATCTATAACGCTTAAATGATACAGAGTAGGTAAATGAACAGAGACTAAGATATATTATGTATTAGATATTTAAAACGCAGGCAAAAACCGTTGAAGTTGCTAACCCAGCAAAATAAGTTGTATTTTATATTAGTACAACGTTACTGCACTATTGATGCAAGACCCGCAAGAGGTTCTATGGGCAAGAGATAGGTCTTCAATGTGTTAAATCAATGCTACAGGCTACAGGAAACCATGGCTACAGGTTTTCTCTTTATAGTTTTATTACTTTAATTCAGAAAGAAGCTCTGCAGACTGATGGGCTCTGCGAAGGACATAAAGACAAGGACACAATTGTTGCTGATACATATACAGCCATGGGATCAAGCGCAGGTCGCATCGACCAAACTATGGATGCAAGCTTTTTATTTCTAGTGTTTTAATTCAATCCAGAAAGAAGCTTTGCAAACTGCGGGGCTATGGCAAGGACATGACGAGTTGATGTTGATTTTTTTGAAGATTCAACGGATAAGTGTCCTATAATTTTTGATATCCACATGATGAGCCACAATGACAACGGTGAAATTTCAAAATTTATCTGTTACAAGTTGCACTATCACTAAACTAATAACAAGCAATGCAACAAAATTATGAAATAAAAACATCCTCCAAGTCTCTGCGCGTGGGCAGTCTGTGCCATGTCGAAGGACGCGGCGCGAGGGCGGGACATCAACCATTTTAATTACGTTCGGGACACCATGGACGGTAAATCTGTTGCTATAGCGCACGTGATGGGTTGTATGATTAAAATAGCCATTGCATGGTTTGAGGAACTCATATAAGTATGAGTATGTACAGGCATTGGATCAGATTTGTTAACGGTTTTTCCTTTACAGCATTTATAGAATAAAACGTTCAGTTTCAAGGCAGTACTTATAGGGGTGTAAAACTATGCAAGACCAAAACATGTGCCTTCTTTGTGCTTGGTATTGTATAGATAGTTTAACCTAATAATTCTTTAGGGTACTCTCCATAGAACACTAGTAGGTAGGCCGTTGGAAGAAGCAAGCATCGAGTCTGCTGTTTCTACCTAACATTTCTATTTCATACCTAAACAACCGATTCGACACTTGGTAAGGTACGCAATAGACAAATAGTCTTATATTTCCTGAGGATGTTTTAGGTGTACAGGTGCATTTTTATTTTTTGCCATTTATTCTAGACGAGCAATGGAGAGAGCGAATGCTTGGTATTTCCAAGCGCGATCGAATCAGATATGATTATACAGGGTGTTAGGGGCACCGTTGGAAAAACTTTAACCATGGCTTCAGGCCATCGTGCTGAACAACGCACAGCAAGATTTTTGTCGGAAATGAAAAAAATATTTTGACTTTTCATACAAAATGTCCCGATTAGTTGCTAAATTTGTATGAAGAGTCGAATTTTTGTTTTCATTTCCGACAAAAAATTCTTGCTGTAGGTTGTTCAGCATGATGGTCTGAAGCCATGGTTAAAGTTTTTGCAATGGTGCCCCTAACACCCTGTATACGCAGGAGAACTAATACTTACAACCGACATCGCTCGAAGGATTTCTCGGCTGAAGTGGCAGTGGACGGGACGCATAGCGCGGAGAACTGATGGCCGTTGGGGCGGAAAGGTTCTCGAATCGGACGACGTTCCATGGGCAAGCCCCGTTCAAGGTAGACCGACGATCTGGTGAAGCTCGCAGGAAGCCGCTGTATGCGGGCAGTGCATGCAGGACCGATCGCTGTGGAGATCCTTGGGGGAGGCTTATGCCCAGCAGTGGGCTTCGTACGGCGGATGATGATGTTTGATTCTTTCAAAAAATAACAGAATCAAGGCCATGGACACATTCCTTCATCAATACGACCTCACTAAGTTGGCAAGACACGGTCACAAAAGTCAGATTTATTGCGTATTACTTACGGCTTTGTTTCACCCGCCCTGAGCCGTAAACTGCTTACGGCAGCCATAAACAAAACTGTGACCAATTTTCTAATTATTAACTTTTCGCCAACCTTGCAATTGGTCATCGACATTGGATTGCAGGGTAGGGTTTATAGATTAAAATAATTATTTTTGAAGCTTGATTCTCTTATAAGAAGAAAGATTCAATAGACATAGTATATTTTGCTAATAAACATAATATTTTACCGTAAAACCACTTTGTAGTTGTTTTGTACTCAACGAACACTAAAATGGCAAAACGTCAACTGTTTCGAATACTATTTTTTTTACTCAGTAAAAAACAGCTTATTTCAATGATATTTTATTTTCTTCTATGCATACACAATACTATTCTGTAAAATATATGAAACTTTGTATTAGGAAAAAAAACAACCTGCTTTGCAAGAAGATCCCGTTCGAAAACTATTTTAAATCTTTTACAATTTTATTACCGTTTTTTTTTCGTCGCGGTTTCAGGGTTTGGTTCTACAAATACAAAAGCTAAGTTAAGAAAAGACAAATGTTGTAGAACCTATCCTATCCTATACCAAAAATATACGAGATTAATTCTATTTATACTGTACTTACAGGAAAAATTGTAACAAAACCACCAGTCCTGCAAGTGCGTCAGCAATTTTCGGACGGGGTGGAATTGGACGGGAAAATCTAGTGCAGGTTCTGTTACAATTTTTCCTATACGATGATCTCCATGGCCGAGTGGTGTACAGACCGGTTTTCAAGGAGCCGTTATCTCAAGAGATCCCGGGTTCGAATCCCGGTCGGGCAAATATTGAAAACGAACTTTTCAATATTTCCTCGGTTCTGGGTGTATGTGGTAATACCCGTCGTCGTTGTTTCCATAATACTTACTAGTGCTGAAGCTACTAACAGTACTGTTTGGCATTGGAACAATGTATGTGTGATGGTGTCCAATATTTATTTATTATTATTATTAATTACTTACAGATTTGTATTGTAAATGCATAAAATCAATAAAAAAAATAAAATACTATTAGTTTTATAGTCATATTTTTAGCATAGGTATTTGTTTTGTTAAATCTCAAATGTTAAAGTTAAGAAAAAACAGGTTGACCTTATTTCCAGTTTCATAAGCTCCCGTTTACCAAATGTCTTTCCCTTATATGGCTGTAAGTTCTTTGTGTTTCTTTTTAATTTGTTCCTATTGTCCTTCACATTTCAGATACGATAATCTCTAAGATCCGTGGCGTTGAAGAGAAGTAACATGACAGATTACTGAGTACATACCTACTATCTCTTAAATATATCTTTTGTATTTCATTTAGTTGCATAGCTTTTGAATTCTGATATCAATCTGAACTTAATGTGGAAAGAATAAAAGTGTTTGTGTGCTAAAGATGCCAATTGCCATTCATCAACTTATGATATTATAATATACTAATATTATAAAGAGGAAAGATTTGATTGTTGGTTTGTTGTTTTTATTGAATAGGCTCCGAAACTACTGGACCGATTTAGATTTTTTTTTCACCATTAGAAAGCTACAGTCTTCCCGAGTGACATAACCCTATGTCAGCCTATGTCATATTTATCCCGATATTCCCACGGGAACGGGTACCACGCGGGTAAAACGCGAGGATCCTCTAGTTTTAAATAAAAAATAACAGACAACACAACCTTACTTAATTATGACAACACAACACAGTAGTTATACAACCTCATTAATTTTAAATATTAAATTTACAATATAATTTTTTTCAAAACAAAATGTGTTTCTTTACACACCGTGTTAGGATTGGGACACAAGGTATTATAACAAACAGACAAAATAAAATACATATAACAAGTTGTAGTTTGTTATTTAGCAGTAGGTATTCAATACGATTTATAACTACGATATAAATCTATAACCCGCGTAGTAAGTACCTATACATATATCGTGTGAAGCGCCTTTAATGTATGTAATAAATGTAAATTGACCACAGATAACTAGCCCGATATATAATCTGTTAGTCATCTCTGGCGGCGTGTTTATTGGAAATCAATAAAGGCACGTCCACACTCGTGGAGTTCATTCAAACTATGCTAGCGACGAGTTATGGAGAGTTGATACATAGTATTATCTCCACTAAATACAAACAAGTCAACATAATAGAGCTCGATTTACATTATACCTAAACATAAACGTTAGCGTTTCTTTGCTTTTAGTTTGAAACTTAGGCACCTTCAGTTCTAATTGCATTCGTCATTGTTAGTTAAAACAATCTGCACCTGTTTGTTAAACATCGATAAATCTGTTCAGTTCTTTATTATTTTCGAAGACATTTGAAGTAGGTATTCTAGTAACAACATAATAATACATTAATATGTTTAACCCTTTCAGACCTGGCGTCCACAAATGAGGACATAAAACTTTACAAAATATTTAGTTACTTATTTCGATGTATTATTATTCAAAAACGGTAAGGTTCATATATTTACATAATAAACTCTATAAAACATAGATATTAATTACGTTTTTTTTTCATATTCTCTGTATAGTCCATTCGCTTAGATAGTGTCGCCCTTTTATTTGTAAATCACTTACTTAAATTCCTTTTATATAAAAATATCCAAATTTTCATAATTAATTGACTTTGGTACCCAACTTGTGTCTATTTGCGTATTAGTTATATCTGCATTAGTAAGGATTTTATAGCAAGAGCCACAATGCCATGCGGGTACCGACACTATCTAACCGAACGGACTATAGTCTATTTTAGCTAAAAAAAAATAAGTTCATTCGGACACAAAAAATTTAATCAGGTCTGAAAGGGTTAAAGTACAATGTAGCTGTCCGAATTACTTATCGTTTAGATTCTGAAGTACCAGGATACCATGGCAGGCGATAGTTATAGTACCTACATAGGTAAATATTTTTTTCTAACCAGTCGCAGTTTGAAACTAAGCATCTTCATTTCTAATCCCAATCAACCCCTCATTGTTATTTTAAAAAACCTGCACCTGTTTGTTAGATTTTAAAATGACGTGGTATTCAGTTTGCTGTTGTATGTGCTGCGTTAAAAGTTATAGCTATAGTTAAAAGCGTAGCCACAGATTTTTGGTGCCATGCTATCTCCTGTATCAGTATGCTGTGCGGTTCGCAGATTTAAGACACATTATAATTGACAGCTGTCAAAATCTAGTTAAAGTAACAACGTCTTAACTCTTTGGTCAGGAGGTCTAACGACATCTGTTTGATAACCTCGCACCACAATGACCCACAGACACAGTGCCGACTCGTCACAGAGACGTATTTCGGTCGCGCAATCGTTGGTGATAAATCTGTCGATTTCGAGGAATCACATCGGTGACAAGTGCAAATATATGTCATTCTATAAGCGTAGGCCACACCGAGAGCAAATCTTATAAAGCAAAAGAGGTTTAGTTCATATAAGTTTCACTTAGATTTCTGCACGATTTGTTAATTGAAATAAAACCACTTTTACGGATTTTATCATGCGTGTACCTCGTCCTTTTCACACATTATTGGTAATTTTGATTTGTGTTTTACTTAAAAGGTTTTTAGTTTTTTTCCGACGTTTCGGCACCTTTCCACGGGCCGCCGCGCCGTGGTCAATGAAACTACCCTACTACTATTTTTGTATTTAATATAATAGTATGGAAATTGGGATATTTTTTATATATACGCAACGGGGTAGCACTTAGCCTTCATCACACCTGATGTTCAGCGGTGATAAGGCTGAAGGTGGAAACGCACTGCTCCCGGAATCCTCAATCACTGAGGGAAATCACAGATAATGAAAAATGAGATAATCATTATCATAAATTATTTATTTGCTAGAAACATGGTATTAATACAGGTGGTATTAAAGTTTAAGATACGGTAAGACATTAACAATTTTAACTTAATATGTCAAGAAAATATTTATTTATTTAAGTAAACGCGAAAGTTTAAAATCTTATAGTAATATTTTGATTTGATTAATTAGGTTAAAACTAGTTTTGTAGCATGGCAAAAATTTACTGACTCGACCACGTGTTGCACGACAAATGTTACATAATTTTGTGCCTTCCACTAAGTGTAGATGTACTCATGTTCATTGAGGTTTCATTTTGGACAATAGGTACAGTTACGAGCAATAATATGTATAAAACATAGGACTATGTCATATTACAATGACTTCAGGGACACTGATCGTTTTCTTTTGGAACGCTTCAATGTGACAAAGTTCTATTATTGCTCGTAACTGTAATACGAGTATTTCGGTAACTGAGCCTGCGCTCCTACATAATTTAGCCTCTCGAAAAATGATAAGGAAAAAATTGTTAAAACGTGATTTGTATGATATTTTTATAGAAAAGTTAATTGATTATTTGCCTTTAATAGGCATGTCTAGTATAATAATTGATACGTGTGGACAAAGTTTATCGTCGTCAGCGGAGTGGAGTGATGGAATATACCTTGAGATATTTATAACTATGACATTATTGTGAAATTTTAACAATAGATTCGTATCAATATTATTATTAGGTATCTCATCATTTATAACAAATCATAATAAAAAAAAATCCTCCATAAACTGTAAGTAATATAGGTGGTAGATTGAATTTCAATAGGTAGTAAATCTCAGTTTAAATTATTGAATGGTGTTTCATTTGACCTTTGAATGTGTCTACTTAAGCTGGTTAAACATGATTTCAAAAATAATAGAAACTTAGGTATTCATTAGTACCAAAATGTTACCCAAATGTAAAATTAGCATACGCATCAATTAGTCAAACTTTAAATATTACCAATAAGTAATCATATTATTCATTGTGCAATATGTAACTCCATACGCTCCTGTACATCTCAGAAATTTAAACAAAACCAATCGGTATCTTTCAAGCGTGTCATTACGACATACTCACATAGAAAGGGACAAAGGGACACAAATTCAATAGATATCCCTTTGTACATAATCACATATTTTGGGGGGAAAACATGGTGGCTCCATAGAAACATAATCCACATCCTAAAATTGACAAAGAAGATGTAATTGGATTACTGAGCACTTAATATCTCCTTTCTAATGCTTGTGCCAAAATTTTGGTCCTTCGTGAACCGGACTTTTGGTTGTAATATCAACTCTATTTTGATAGTAAAAGGGCTGAACAGTTTCCCTTTTTCGTGTCTTTTTGTGTCGTTTTTGCCGCGTATTCAAATCGTCGGTACAGGCAGGCGACAAAAAAATATCACCGCTTCAGAAGATGTCATATTAAGAAACATGTCAATCATATTTTTATGAAGTATTGAATAGGCGGTTGTGCAGTTGCGCTGTTTATTTTTTGTCCATATTTCACGCTCAGTTTGAGTGGGCCAGTTTTTGTCCAACTTTTTCCTTTCGAGGGCTGTTTGTGAAATCGCCGGATTTTCGAGTATATTCGATTATTCCTTTAAATCGCTATCGGTGCTTATATCGAGTGCTTGTACAAACAATTTGGAGATTTCGTTTCCTGTTTCGGTGTTCGCAAATTAAATTTGTAATTTCGGAGTTGGGGTATTATTGTGGAGTGGCTGAAATTTATGGGTTTTGCGCTTTTATTTAGAGTATGTTTAATGAAAGTAGCTTTTGTTAAGTGTAATTTTCCTTTATCATTATCAAGAAAAGGAGAATCTTTGTGGTTACAGTTCTATTGAACTACATTTACTCAACTTGAGCACCCAACTTCTTGAGCAATATTTGAACGAACTAACAGTCATTTTTAAATGCTCCATGTTAACATTCACTGCAATAGTGGCTCAAAAATAACTGTGACCTCATTGTCTTACAGAAGTTTATGACTCGCATCGCATTGTCTTGCAATTACCAACGGACCATCAATTTTGGCACTAACACGTAACCATGTTACCACGACCTAGGTGGAACATGCCTTGATACAAGATCAAGTGTCAAGAAAAAATTGACGTTTAAAAGGGGGTAATTAGCAAGAGGTGCCGCGGCAATAATACCGCAAAGTGACGCTAATACATTGTGTTTTTTTGTTGTTGCTTGCGTTAGTATGGTAGTACAAAGGGTGCGTTGTACGTGTTGAAACTCAATCGGACGCGACATTGCCGCTGCGTGCCTGAGGAGGCCGGGCGACCGTGGCACACGATATGGAAATTATTGAAATTAATTGTTTGTGAAAGGATGATGAATGGGGGGTTTTTAATTGTATGAAATTAGAGTAATAAATTGTTTTCATTAGAGTTTTCACGTTTATTAGTATGTAACAAGATTACCTATGGTGACGTAGTTTTAGTGCAACATCTATTAAAACTAAGCCAATAGACATGTCTCTGCATGCACATGCAATTGAAGGGAACGAAAGCCAAATCGAAATGTTTCAGTTCAATAAAAAAAATTGTGTCTACATTTTGTGGCTAGGATAAAGACAAAATTAAATGTGTTTAAAATACTGTATGTATATCTGTTTGTTTATCGAAATCTTCTTTTAAAATCGAAATCTACTGAAAAGATTTAACGAAATCCTGACGGACGAAAAACAATCGAACTATCCTGTAATGTAAACTTCACTCGACGCAGACAAAATTATGTGTTGCCTAATTTTGTGGTTATAATAAATAATAAATAAATAAATTTCTTACAATCACACCAATTATCAAGCTTTTAAGTAGTTGAAAAATGGAAAACGAAGTATTTAGAAAAAATCGACCCGTCTCACAACTGCAAAACACAATGCAAAAAACTAAAAATTAAAATAAGTTGCAATAGTAATTTCATCTTTAGCGATTGCCAAATACCTGGAAAGGTATTTCTTTCGCGTGTGAGGGTAGTAATATCTCCACATTGATGAAATTAACACTGACTATACAGTGCGTAAGAAGTATTGGATAAATTCGACGCTTTTCGTATCGACTCTGTAGCTCAGTGGTTAGAGCAGTCGCCCGGAAAGCGAAAGTTCGTGGGTTCGAGTCCCATCGGAGCTAGTTGTGAGACGGGTCGATATTTTCTAAATACCTCATTTTCCATTTTTTTGTAATAAAAACTGCATTGTGAATGCAAAAAACTAAAAATTAAAATAACTTGCAATAATAATTTCATCTTTAGCGATTGCCAAATACCTGGAAAGGTATTTCTTTCGCGTGTGAGGGTAGTAATATCTTCACATTAATGAAATTAACACTGACTATACAGTGCGTAAAAAGTATTGGATAAATTCGACGCTTCTCGTAATGACTCCGTAGCTCAGTGGTTAGAGCAGTCGCCCGGAAAGCGAAAGGTCGTGGGTTCGAGTCCCATCGGAGCTAGTTGTGAGACGGGTCGATTTTTTCTAAATACTTCATTTTCCATTTTTCAGTAATAAAAATTGCATTGTGAATGCAAAAAACTAAAAATTAAAATAAGTTATAAGTTCATTTAAAAACTGTTATGGAAACTAGATAACGGATAAATATATACCCTATTTACTATATTTTGTAAATACATAAGTACTAATTAGTACTTAGAAAAACATTCTGCATTAAATATACAATGATTTGCGAAATATATACTAAAATAGTTAACAGGTAACAGTTATGAAACTTCAAAGTTAAACAACTTCAATTTTTAGTTACAATAGCCCCGGTGCACCTTACTAAATATACATAGAAAACACCCAGACGACAAGTGGACATGTTCATGCACACAAAATATTTGTCAGAATGCAGGTATCCTATCTCTGTGCCAAATCGGTCATCATAGCTATATATATTATTATGTAACAAAACAACAACAATTTGATCCATCAAAAAGAAAATGAACATCATTGCAATGTAGCCCAGCGTCCTCTTCAGGGATACAAGGGCCCGTTGTAAGCGACAAGGCGGCACTGTGCGCTAATCACTTTCACGTGCCGCTGTCCCTTCTGCCCCAACTCACCCGAACTTCCTCTTGCATGTGTTCTTTGAAATATACCAGCGACCAGTGACTATTTGTTTGAAAAAAATAAGAAAAATCCAGAGAAGGTCTTAAAAAAAAACATCACATAGTTCTTTTCAGCAACTTAATAAATACAGGAACAATTTTTATCACTGCACTTTTTAAGATCGACTCAGAATCGGTAAGTGAACAACTTTCTCCTAAAAACATGGATTGAAATACGCCAATAATTTTAGACTTCCCACACTAAATTAATCGCGTGATCAGTCAGATTTGCATGAAGAGTCAAAAAATTTATGTCATATGTTATATTTGTTTTACCCATGTTTCTAGGTGAAAGTTGCAATTCTGAGTCGATCTTAAAAATTGTGCAGTGTTTAAAAATTGTTCCTGTAATAGTAACAGACGCAATTGGTTGACCTTATAAAATAAAAATGTTTAACAAGTGGTCTAGGCGGAACAATTGGTCCACCATTATACGTTAGTACTATTATAATATTCTGTGACCATATGTCGCTAAAGTGACTATGACGAAAAAGTAAGGTAAGGATTGCAAACGATGCGAATTCGATTCCTGAGTGCCTGACATCAACTCTTATTGCGGTTTTGTTTAGGACCTAAACTGATCTGCTTCGCTTATTCGTACCACGGCAGCTTTATATCAATGACAGCGATTCAGTGATCATTCAATGACATTTTACAGCCGCTAAGCTGTCATGTAGGCTTATTTGACTTATAACTCGGCCAAGCTAACATGACACCTGCAGGTTATACCCGTCCCTCTCACTCTCCGGGCATGACAGAATCGAGTGAAAGAGACGGGTAGAAGAAATAAGGACACAAATCGTTCGGTCATTCACATTTAGCAATTCATTTGCGATCCAGTTTTTAGAAGGTCAGAGTACGAAAGAAAGCAATTCATTTTAGGAACCTATTCTGCATCGCGCTATTTTTGAATCGCTGTCTTAAAGTTGATGGTAGGCACCCTGGTCGATATTTGTTTAAATGTGACTTTACATTGCATATTTCTACTTAATACTCTAAAGTTTATTTTTATCAATAACGGGGTGGCACTTAGCCTTCATCAAACCTGATTTTAAGTGCTGATAAGGCTGAAGATCCTCAATTACTGAGGAACTGGCTACCTTACCTCTAACTTCCTGAACACAACAATGCTGAAAACATCGTTGTTATGGCGTCAGACTTAGATAAGATGGTGATAACTAGCTAGGAGGACTTTGAACAAGCCCATCCACCAATCAAACCGAATACAATTTGTACCAACCCCCACTGGGAATCGAACCCGGGACCTCTGGGTCTGATACCGGATACCGGTGGTGTGTACCACTGGGCCACAGAGGCGGTTTACTAGCATCCAGTGTCACTCGCTATGATAAACCTGTTAATCATTTAAAGGTTTTGGTGGAATAAAGAAACCCGCATATTACAAACATGAACCCATAACACAGAATATATAATAGTACTAACTTCCCATAACCAAAACATTATTTTTATGGGCAGTCGTGTAAAAATATCTGAATCAGTTGCAAATAGAGTTGCTTTCTTTCGTACTAAGGCTGCGGGAACCCACCGTCACTAAATGCGGCTTGGTATGCAATAAATGCACTAAATTCAATGAGGTAATAGGGCCGATAGTGCGCGTCTGGCGCTACCCGTTCCCATGGCAGCCGCGACCGGGGACAGGCCGGGGTATTCACAGAGATGAGGTGACGCAGAGATAACACACGTTACGGTTAGGGTAAACTGTCCTTATTGTTGGCACCCATCCTTTTATTGGTACCCTAGCTCAAATGGCAAAACGAAGGGCCAATTTTATACAATATAATAATACTACTTATATCACATTTAAATGCATACTGAACTTGAGTAATCTATTTTTTTTGTCTTTCGGGTAAACTTTAGGGTGCTAATATTAGGACAGTTTACCGTTTGTACGCCAAAAGACCGTCAGTCAACCAATCGTCACGAGACTCTTGCAAGCGTTTCGCAGACTGCTCGCAGCGACGTAGGTAACTCTTGATATTGTATCTGCTACGTTACCAGCTACACCTCTCAATGATAAGCAATAAATGCACTAAATGCAATGAGGTAATGGCATGCGCGTCTTCAGTGTCATTCATTCTGTATTGATTTTAAAGTACCGCACACGCTATCGTTATTTTATACTGTATGCTATAAAAGACACTTAGGAAAGCTTAAAATGTAAACTGCTATTATGTGCAATTTCAAGAGGGATAGTGATGGATCAAGGACTTTTTGCAGTGATACCTACAGGAACCTAAGGTAAGAAATATACCTATATATTAAATAAGCATTTATGTAATCCGTTCTTTAGGTTTGGCATTGTTGGAAATAGTTGTGCGGAGTGCCTAATGCCTAACGGTCCTATTTTCCGAAGTAGAAAGTAAGCAACATCGAGCTTACTTTTCTACCTACTGCCCCATCTGAAAGTTGCATAATCTTTAGCTAACATGCGTCCGCGAATCCTGCGCAGTCGGCACGTAAATAAGAGTAGACAAAGAGAGCATCGCGAGGAGGCATTACACGGTGCAGGCGCAGGGTAAAAAGTAGCTGTCAGGCCGGTCACGAGCGCGCTCTATGCGTGTACCTCATTTAGGCAACGCGCAAACGTACACACTTCTAGCAGGATCATCTGACGAGTAATTCGTCAACTCGGCCTGCATGACAACGGCCCATTTAGGACAACTTGGCGAGTTGCAGAATGAAAATAAAATTCATTATGATTTTCATCAACTGGTCCTAAATGGACCGTAAGCATGTAGGACGAGTTGAAGTATTACTCCATCTGACGACCTGTTTGGCGCTATGGTACGCGCGAATACCCTGGACTACCTGCGGGCGTACCCTTATTCAACGAAAAACATAACTTCGTTATATCCGTCCTTCTCACTCTCCGGGCATGACACATTCGAGTGAAAGTGGCGGGGCTAACGAAGTTTCGTTTTTCGTTGAATAAGAGTAGGGTTTCTGGTCTGCAAGAGGAGCGGGTTCACAAGACACAAATATTTTTGTGCATGAACATGCATTTTTGTCTTGTAGTCTGGGTGTCTGGTACGTATGTATGTACGTCATGTATGTTTAAAAAAAGTATACTTATAAGTACACATAGTATTATGTCTAGTTTAGGCATTATCTAGGATCCATAAACAAGTTCTTATTAATATAACATAATTTGGGCTAGATAATTTGGTTATTATTCTAGTAGAAAATAAACAAATAAGTTTCCTACAATTACACATATTATCTAGCCCAAAGTACGTTGTTGTTGAGTTACGTATACTAGACTAAATTTTTTTATAAATATAATACTAATAATATAATAATATAATAAATATTATAATATAATATAGGTATAAAAACACTCAGACAAGTAGTTCACACCGAATTTCGGCGGCGGCGGTCGCTGATTCCATACCGATTCTCTTACTTCCGAGTTCCTAGTTTTATAATAACTAAATCCGAATGTTTCTATGGATTGATGGATGTTTGTTAATCATACTGAATAACATTTTGCATAGAGATATTGTTATAGTCTGAAAAAGGACAAAAGTTACTAGCTTGCATTGTATCCCACCAAGACACACGTTTGCGCATCGCCTTATATAGGGCTCAGGATGGCGCGAAAAAATAATAGGCATTAAACTTTTGAATACTTATGTGATACGTTACTGTGACGTGTCTGCTTTTTTATTCATTTTCTTTTCTCCTGGGAATATGTTTGTGAGTTGAGAGGAAGATTATGGTTATGATGCTAAGGTTGTGTAAGTGTTCAGATTTATGTATCAATCTCGTATAGGAGACTTTTAATATGTATAGTCGAAACAACCGATTCGTCACCCAACACAAGTTCATTTTATAACAGATTTAAAAATCCGAAATTTTAACTTGCTGACATTGACACTGACCTTTACAGCTTTGACAGTTTCAAAGGTCACGATTCAGTTGGTTCGACCGTACTTTCTTTTTTGATATAAAAGAAATAAAACGTCATTGGAACAATAGGTAAGTATGTAATTGAGAAAGGAAAAGCGCAGCATTATTTTTTATGTTTCTTCATCAAAGCTAGGTCCCTAGACAACGTCCGGATTCTCGAACACTGCTCAGCTTTTGGAGCCTCTCAAACATCATCCTGTCGCATTGAATGTCAAAGGTATGAAAGAGACGCCATGATAAGTTAAGCAGCTTTCGAGTACCTATTCGGGCGTAAGTCACTCATTGGTATCCAAGCTTCTGACAGGCGTGACCCTAAAACTTAGTCTTTCGCATCAACCAACGGCTACTAAGTCGCCTCAAAGCAGAGGCTAGTGTCGAAACAGTTTTTATATCGGACCGTGGTACATTAGTATGGTGGATGTCAGGTGCGGGGCCGGCCCGGTCACGATTCTTTGACCGATGTCTAGCTGAAATGCTAGCACTATTTTTGCACTAAAACACACTAAAATATGCCTTAAAAGTAGACAGCATTGAAGCGAATATTCCTTGGCAAAGTTACAACATAATTCTTGGTAGTGTCAAAGGAATTCAGCTTTTAAATGCAGGTTGATAGGGTTGGTTTTAGGTTGAATGGAAGTCGGCAAGATTGAAAAGACTTCACGTTAGTTAATGCTCTGGCTATGATCGTAATAAGTAGATGGTGTGTTGAAAAATTATCGGTGCGATCGGAGGCGCAATGAGCGCGTGACTTTTTTGCCTGTTTATATTGAGTTTAAGAACAAAGATATAGAGACTATGGAAGTGGAAGAATGTTTTAAAAATATCATCGTAATTTATTTTTGTTTCGTGACGTTCAATTTCTTACAAGGTGGGCCGACAATCTAGTAAAGGTCACGGGAAGCAAGACCGAACGTTGTGGAGATCCTTGGGGGAGGCCTATGCCTTTTTTGCTTGGCTTAAATTAATTTAATTAATCATAAGTTTCACTGTTACTTTTATTTATGAAAGTCAGGAACAAAAACTACTACAAACATTTTTTTTTTTTTTTTTATGTATAATGGGCTTGCTCTTGGCTTCACACTGAACCTTAGGGTTGAGAAGAAGCCTAAGATGAAGCGAGCTTACCCAGAAGCAGCCTATTCACTCTAGCTTTAAATATTTTAGGGTTGTAGTCATTCGGGAATATAGACGCAGGCAGGGTATTCCATTCCTTGGCGGTGCGCATCACAAAGGATGAAGAAAAGCGCTTGGTACGCATTCGCGGGATGTTGACCAAGTAAGGATGATAGCCCGCTGTGCGTAAACATTACTGCCAATCGTCTTTTCGCTTGTTACCTGCTATAGATACATACTATTTCTTTACAACTGCCTATTTTATAGAATATATGGATTTCGCACGGTCTAACAAATCCTGACGATGCCCCGGGTTGGGGCACAACACGTATAGAGTAGACTAATCGGTGAAGGTGCAATGCAAGGTGTGCTGCAGTCTTGCTATCTGCAGCTGCAGGTATTGCACTTATAGTTTTCGTTGAGTAGGTACCTACATTTGCATTTTATTGCGGGCGGGCAATTATTCATGTTGTGCTTTTGTTGGAGTAAGCTAAAATAATATTACTTTTTCACAATGGGTAGGGTAGGGACTTCCGTGAAGTGACGCCTGATTCAATCAAATAGTTACTTTGTAGAATAGGTTATCTATGGTAAACATTGGTCTTCATTGTCTTGTGTGTCTAAGGTAGATTTAGTATTGTTTCTCTAGATAAAGAGTCTTTTAAATACATTCATCATTATCATCATCAGCTCTTCTCGACCCACTGCTAGGCATAAGGGCGAAAGCCATAACAATGTAATTTTATTGTGTTCCTTTTTACTAACACTAGAATAAGATCTTTATGTTACTAACACTTATGGACTGAAAATCCGAAATAAATAATAATTAGCTTCTCTTTATCTTTAAATAAATTTTATACTAGAAAGACGCATCTTATAGAAGTAAGTAGATCAGAATTTTTTTTTCTAGAAGTGTAAAATTCACCTCAGAATCTAGTCGTATGTCGTATCCAGTTTCATTACACCCAGGTACTAAACAAGTCCGTAATTCCCGCTGCGTTGTAATAAATGTATAGCAAATGCGTGGTCTCCATCAAAATGTCATCAATGTTTTCGGTAAATGGCTGACGGGCAAACGTACTGTCCGGCTTTTATCATAATATTGAATATTGTTCTTATGCCAATAAAGATATAATTGCTGATGTTTACATTTAAGAAGGAGTGGTATGAATATTGATAGTAAATGCAGTTTATAGTTTACTTATGCATTGTGTGTAGAATGATGTTTAAGTGAAAGGAAGTATGAGAAGATGAAGAGTGATAGGGTATAATAAAAAATAATAGTGAACCAATAATTACATTGAGATAAGACATAGGTAAGTGATTCTTTTCAAGTGACTCTTCGACTAAGCTAAGATTCAGACCACCACCGCCGGCACCGCCCCGGCGCGCATCGACCCGGGCCGGACGCCATTTTATAATTCGGTAAAGAAAATTTAAATCATGAAATTTCCTGTATAAACAGGAATTACAGTTCATATTAGCTCCGCTCCGTGCTGTGCCGTGCCGGGCCGATGTGTAGCCGGTAGGTGTGAATCTTAAGTGCCTGTTTCACATCACAAAGTCCGATTAGGAGATACTTTCCAGTTTACTTGACAGTTTTGTATGGCCTATCTGACGAGTAAAAGTTAATCAGAACTTACTTAGACATTATGAAACAGGCCCAGTCTTGTACTTTAGAAAAAAAAACCTATACGTGTCAAAATGAAAGCAATTGTGATACCAATTTGCAAAAAATAGGGTAAGTAAATTGCCCTAATTGTTTTCAACCGTCCTACTATTGGCACCCTACAGTTTAACTCGAAAAACAATGAAAAATAGATTCCTCAAGTTCAGTAGGTAAGCATTTAAATGTGAAATAGTATTATTATATATTTTACAAAATTGACCCTTAGTTTTTTTTATATCCACAACGGGTTAGCACTTAGCCTTCATCACACCTGATGATAAGTGGTGATAAGGCTGACAGTAGAAGCGCACTACTCCCGGAATCCTCAATCACTGAGGAACTGGCTATCTTATCTTTAACTGCAATTTAAGCAAAACAAAACTCTATGGTGCCAATAATATGATGAGTGCCAACAACAACGGCAGTTTACCCTACATAGTAAGAAGTTAAGAAGCAAGCGGTGTCAAACCCTAGCAGGATCAAAATCTTGTCAGGGCCATATTATACCTACGAGTTTTTAGGTCCTAAGTCATTGACGCTTATTTCATAGGAAATCTATGTCTAATACAAGCTTGACAAAGTTTGAAACAAAATTATTGGTAGAAGGTAATCCGGAAGTAGGTAACAGTAATTTAATTCTTTAACCTCTAGAGTCCACATGTCCTCAGATGAGTACATAAACTTAAATAATATGATTATTGTTATGGATAGTAATTTACCGATCGACTAAAATACTTTTTAACCGACAAAAATACTAGGTGAGCGACTTACGCGCCAATCTAACCTAACCTAAACCTATTTTTCCGCAAACTAACCTGGTATTTTAGTAAGTAATTTTTAGTCGGTCAGTTTATTATAACCCTATTTATATTATTATATAACTGTTAATAATTTAAATTAGTTATTTCTCTAAACAAATTAAAACATTGTGTGGCATTTTTTTTAAGTCTCCGGACTCTAGAGGTTAATATGTCTTGTATATCTTTTGACATCGTTCAAGAGGGGAATGCAGGTTTGAATGTGCAGATCGTCAGTAAGGTCTTAAATCTCGACAAAAAATGTGAAAGCAAGCACCAAATAGACAGATAGGTCTATTTGCATTGTGCGAATGCTCCATAGTGAATGCTATTGACAGTAAAATATATCAAATCTATCAAGTTTCATAACTCGTGAAGTGTGCAAATAAATCGATGCCTAAATATTGAAACGTGATTCGGTCAGCGTGTGTGTAACTTGTAACTATTTATTACACGGACAATCTATATTCACTTTTACTTCGTTTAAACTTGACAAGCTAATTAAAAATACAAACAGACGGACATACGGGTGTTATGATTGATATCACTAAAGATGGGGTCACGCTTAAGGTTTCCGAGCTTTGAGTCTGGGTGTAAAAATAATCAATTGGCTTACGCCATTATTTTTGGGAATTAAATTGATTGGGATATTAATCACTGTTAGCTAATCTATACAGGATAATTTTTTTATCAGTGCACAAATTTTTAGGATCGACTCAGAATCGGCAAGTGAACAACTTTCTCCTAGAAACATAGGTCGAAATATGACAAAAATTTTTTGGCCTTTCATACAAATCCGACTGATCACGTGATCGAATTAGTATAGGAAGTCCAGACATTTTTGTCGTATTTCGCCCCATGTTTCTAGGAGAAATTTGTTCATTTATCGATTCTGAGTTGATGCTAAAAATTTGTGCACTGATAAAAAAATTATCCTGTATATATAAAATTCAAAGTCCTGACTGACTGACCGACTGAGATATCAACGCACAGCCCAAACCGCTGAACCTAGAGACTTCAAATTTTGCACATAGATACGTTATACAGTGTAGGCATCCACTAAGAAAGGATTTTTGGAAATTCCACCCCTAAGGGGGTGAAATAGGGGATTAATGTTTGTATGAAAGTCCGTCAGTTTTGAAGTTAGGATCTTCAAATTTTGTATTTAGGCTGGCAATTGAAAATTAATATTTACCTGTGTCAGCGTTTTTGACAATTCCACACCCGAAGGGGTGAAAAGGGGGATGAAATGTTGTATCTGTAAAGTCCTTCATTTAATTCATTATTTAGGCTTATGGTCGGAAAGTAAAACAAATAAGCAAACACATATTTCGTACTTTTTCGAAACTCAACCCCTTACAGGTTAAATGGGATAAATAAACCTAAAAATAGATATGGATGTCGTTATTGAGGTTTTATGGGATGACGATTGCAAAAATGGCATTTATTTTGATGTTTAACACGCTGAACATGATTCAACCCCTAAAAGGTTGCAATAGGGGTGAAATATTGAATGAAAAATCAGGGGGTAAAATAGACATTTCAATTTGAAACTTTGTAGGCTTACTTCTTAAAACAAATAGGCAACCCATTTCGTAGTTTTCCGAAAATCAAACCCAGGGTGTAAAATAGGCGATGAATATGTGTATGAAAGTCCGTCAGTTTTGAAGTTAGGATCTTCAAATTTTGTATTTAGGCTGACAATTGAAAATTAATATTTC
Source organism: Crambus lathoniellus (assembly GCA_949710035.1). NCBI lineage: Eukaryota > Metazoa > Arthropoda > Insecta > Lepidoptera > Crambidae > Crambus > Crambus lathoniellus. The sequence continues at coordinate 9,566,796 of OX453309.1, read as the reverse complement.
CCTGTGTCAGCGTTTTTGACAATTCCAACCACGAAGGGGTGAAAATGGGGATGAAATGTTGTATCTGGAAAGTCCTTCATTTAATTTGTTATTTAGGCTTATGGTCGGAAAGTAAAACAAATAAGCAAACACATATTTCGTACTTTTTCGAAACTCAACCCCTTACAGGTTAAATGGGATAAATAAACCTAAAAATAGATATGGATGTCGTTATTGAGGTTTTATGGGATGACTATTGCAAAAATGGCATTTATTTTGATGTTTAACACGCTGAACATGATTCAACCCCTAAAAGGTTGAAATAGGGGTGAAATTTTGAATGAAAATCAGGGGGTAAAATAGACATTTCAATTTGAAACTTTGTAGGCTTACTTCTTAAAACAAATAGGCAACCCATTTCGTAGTTTTCCGAAAATCAAACCCAGGGGGTAAATAGGGTATAGAAACCAAAATCATCTTAAGTACCCTAAAAGTTCTTGGTACCTAAGATACTCAGAACTAACTTTTTGATTGTGAAACAGACACTTATTATTTACTAGCTTCCGCCCGCGACTTCGTCCGCGTGGACATTCGAGAAAATACTTAGGGGACCAATAACCAGGGTAAAAAGTATTCTATGTTTTAATTTCATAAAAATCCGATCAGCCGTTTTTACGTGATTAGGCGGGTCCTCCGTCACCAAGTGAGCAGCCTCGTGCGAGGCCCTCCGCACGTGGCAAACGTTCTGCCTCGCGCGAGGCTGCTCGCTTGGTGAGGGAGGACATGTTTCCGATATCACACCTCCTCCACCCAATGTACCTTACGCTCCTCCTCAAATCTTACTCTTGTTTTTCCACCCCATTCCACAGATTTCCTCTCCTATTCTTTCTCTTTGCATGCTGTTCGACTATGGAATGCTCTTCCAGAAGGTATCAGGAAGGCTCCATCTCTTAAATCTTTTAGTGATCAAGTCCGAACGCATTTCCTATCTTATTCTTAATCTTATTTCCTCTCTTACTCCTGCTATCATTAAATTTTCTTTACTTTATTCCTATTTCTTTTTAATTATATCTACATAATATATTATAATGTTCTTCAAATTGCACCCACTCCCCCTTCCCCTTTATGTCCTCAGACGATTATTATTTTTCCACTCAAGGTTGCCTGGAAGAAATTGCTACCTAGCAATAAGGCCGCCTTTTGTGTACTTCTTTTGTAGTGTCTTCTTTTTGTTATGTGTTTTCTTTTTGCAATAAAGTGTTTTATTATTATTATTATTATTATTTTTCCGGGATAAAAAGTAGCTTATGTCACTCTCCAGCTCCCAAACTATCCCCATTTTAAAAATCACGTCAATCCGTTGGTCTGTTTCGACGTGAAAGACGGACAAACAAACACACATTCACATTTATAATATTAAAGGCTGGATTTCACCAAACTTTTATTCCAAGAATAACGCTTACTCTCAGATACTTATGTCAAACTAGTATGGGGTTTTGACATAACTATCCGAGAGTAAGCGTTATTCTTGGAATAAAAGTTTAGTGAAATCCAGCCTATGTATGGATTTACATGAAGCCAGTAGTTGGCACCGAAATCGAAAACAGTCCAGTATCTACTGGCTAAGTGTGAACTTTTTGTCATGCTAACTCAGAACTGACACCTGCCCTAGTGGATATAGAGTACATAAAACTGCTACTGGCATTTTGGCGCCAGTCCTTGGACCCTTTAAGTTTCATTTTTATTATTAACCACTGAACAAACTAAAATATCATTCTAACCTATGACACAAAGTAACTACGCGGGCGGTCGCCCTAGCAGAGAGTCCGCTTAGAACAAAGTGCCATTTTCGTCACGCACACATAGACGTCACATATACAGGCAAAATGGGGCAGTTTGGGACAGTACTCAGTCGCGAGTATCGCAAAGAGGTCAGTGATCGCAAGTTCCAAAGAGCATTTAATTGATCACTTCACGTCCGCGCCGCTACGTGTCACTGTGACACTTACCTATTTTACCAATAATTAACAAAATAAATAACCAATATTATTACAGTTGCAGTGTATTTGGTTGTCTAAATACGACTAAAAACTGTGCATACACGTTCTTTAAATTTCCAAACGATATTGAAAGGTAAGTTAGGTATGTCAAACTGTTTTCTCTTGTTGGTAGGTGAGTATACTAGGTACTTTTGGGACTAGCCGCTTTGATAACGACCATGAACCATACACATTCATCTTATAGTTAGCTGGTTGTGGTAAAACGCCAGTATTTGGGTTCTATGGTTTAGTTAAGTAGGTACCTAGATATATTCTTTGTTGGCGCTCGACCGCCGCCCGCCCGCCGCCGGCCGGTCACAATCACAACTCGTAGCGGGTCACGCATAGGTAATCTAATGAGACCGATAGTTGACGGAGACGGAGATCCTTGGGGGAGGCCTATTCCCAGCAGTGGGCGTCGTTCGGCTGACATGATGATGACGCTGGTCCTTATTTAGATGTTATAGTATTCTCAAAACTTCTTGGCGGTTCAGCGAACACAGCCACAAGTCATGTTGACGAATTTTCAAGTAAAAGTTGTCCTTGCATTTTCTTTTATTTTAGCAGTGTTAAGAGATCCTACTTACATTTTAGAGACTTCAGCCATTAAACCCCAAATAACATTTTACTTCCAGTAATTTTTTTTCATCTAAGCGCACGGCAGTGTGCCAGCCAAGTTCAGGAAAGGACGCCAATCATGAAATCCCAAATAACATTTCACTTGCAGTAAAGTTTCTTTATCTAGGCGCACGACAGTGTGCCTGCCAAGTTTGAGAGAGAACGCCAGTCATTATACTTACCCCAAATGACATTTTACTTGCAGTAAAGTTTTTTTTGACGCACGGCAGTGTGCCAGCCAAGTTCAGGAGAAAACGAACCACGCACGATTATGCGTATACCTATTTATTTTAACGTCTTAATCGTAGGAGTGCCATAGGCTATTTTCGTTTCAAAAATAACTAGTTCATTTTAAAAATCAAATTATTTATTTTCAGACGAACCTTATGGTTAAGTTTAATTGATCGAGAAGATGTACGCAACAAATGGTCAACATATCTTCGAGTTTGTGAGGCCCATTTCGAAACCAATTCTATAATCAAGACATCGAACCGAACTGTCCTGAAAAAGGCACTAATCCCAAACTTTTGCTACCTGTCAAATAAAAATTAAAATAAAGAATCGCAAGCAACTGTGGAGACTAATGAATCTTGTACACAATATGAAAAAGTTAAATGTGACTCAAATTCACAAATAGCAACTCATGTTTCTGCAAATTCTCCCAGAAAAAGAAAGCTGAAAACGATATTCTTGAGTGCAAGAAAAGACTATAAAGAACAGCTGCACCAGAAACAAATATGAACCTGTTTTCATCTCGCTGTTCTCCCGCTGTAGGGTTTGCGAACCGATAGCGTAGCTTGTATGACGTTCACAAGTATTGTAAAAACCAATCTAAATTGAATAAACAAATTTGACTTTGACTATTAAACTACTTATATTTTTTTATTTACCTATACACGATAAAAACACAACATAGGTATTTAAATACACTTTCTTGTTTTCAAAATAGTTACCACTATTGCTTGATACAGTTCTTGCGTTATAAAGGTTTTTCAATTTTTGAAGATGACAAGTTATAAATTCAACATTTAAGAAAATATTAATTATTTGAAGTTCTTGAACGAAAAAAATTATGGAACTTGTAACCCATTTAGATTTCAACTATTTTTCGCTGAACTTGGCACCTTTTTTACCTTTATGTTTTCGTCGAACTTACTTAGTGCCTTTTTCACGTTTATGTTTTTAGTGGGATAACTATCACACCATATTTATATCTTGTTCATAGAGTACATTATAACATATAGGAAAGGAATACATTACAACATAATAGGTACGGTATAGGTACAATAGGATCTTGTCTTCGTCGTGTGTGGCGTCGGGACTTTAAATGGATATTAGATGCTCTGTTTACCATCTAAGTAGCATCTAAGGCATGTAAACATGTTTAAGATGTATGTATAAACGAATTTATTTATGTATGATTGTTAACTTATACTACCTACTCCTTTTTAAATTCAGAATCAATACAGAAGCAACCCTAGTGAGTCAGACAAGGATAGGTATAGATTTTCAAAAATGGTGGGAGCGGTCCTTCTGTAAACTCTTTATTTTGTGCCTATGATCTCGATTCTGTACTCACTCCTTGCTTTCCAAGTTAAGTCATAGACAATCTTCTACCCGTTTGACACATGACAAGTGACAGGGCCGGACTCGGCGTCTTATTACCGCGCTGTCAGGAGGTGAGAGGTCACCACAGGTGTCGCCGTCACGATGAGCCTGAGATCGAGTCAGTCTGATGTTGATTTATCGTCTCTTACAATCAGATAGGACGCAAATGATTGCTGGGTGCTGTAAATAACATTTTTGAGCTTTTTAAAATTCCATATGTCTAATATTTAGAAAGGCCAATATCGGTTAATAACTTTTTCTTTCATGTGTCAGGATAAGGTACGTTATTGACAATTCTATTAACAGTCTCCGATTTCGTATTTTGGTTTCAAACTTAATAGCACGATTCTCATAATATACCTACTTAGGTAAATACTAAGCTATGATGAAAAAAAATTTGAAGTGTGACGACACAATCAATACAAAATAAAGAAAGTGTAAAAAAGTTTACAGATGAATTTTCTTAAGTGTTATTTTTGTTGCTGTTATTAGTGTTATATGATTTAACATTTCCGTTTAGATTGCTAAAGGCCGTAAATAACATTTACACCCATATCACGTTCAGTAACGTCAAATAGAAAATACTCGTATACACGACACGAGCAACTATAAATGGCACGTTTCAGTGATATTTGATCACATCGTTCCAAAGTACACAGCACAGATATCTACATAAGCACAGGCACGAGATATGACAATTTAAATTCCATCGAGATGGCGAGGGACAGTCGCGCGCGTAATTTTCTTATTCAAACTGACCATTACCTACGCTATTACACTACCCTGCTGTAATCTTAGGAACACGACAGGGATGTACTCGTCTTTTTATTGCAAACATGTACATTTATTTTTATAGTATTAGGTGAGTTTAAACAGAAAAATTCTGTTATTGTGAATCAGTAAACTGCTCGACGTAGAGGGCGAAAAGAAAGTAGGTAAGTATATATTAATACAGGACTAATACAGGTTGCAAGGTCTCCCGTCGTAGGATTTGCGAACTGATGGCGTAGCTTCTTTGACGTTCATGAGTGTTGTAATCACAACATAAATTGAATTTAAAAAAATGACTATGACTTTTATACTATTGTATAGTAAGATTGTGACCTCTGTTTACAGCTGAACTTACTTTAGTTTAATTGAATCGAAATCACCTGATTTGATAATGATTTTTCTTCTTACGCTGATAATTATTCTTCTTGTTAACTTTAGAGATAGCAAAGCAAAAAAATATCGTGTGGTTTTTTATAAATCAAAGTTCATTTATTCTGCTCCTTTTTAATATCAAAGAAACTATCATAATCCCTTAGTTCGTCTCTTATACCGTCCATAAACAGATGACAACTAGTCACGTGCCAAACTATATACAATTTCAGAAATTGCTGACGCAGATGGACCTTTTGTAAATGACTCGGGCGATTACGCCGATTATGTTGACAGTTTGGAACTAAGTCTATGTATTTAGGATACCTGTAGAGAAAAGGGAAAGAAAACCAAAAGTTTTCTGCAGTGACTTGTGTTGTGATCGTTTTCTCTTCTAACTATTACATTTTCATTTTGTTTATATGTCTTGAAGTACTTGGCTTAAATACTTTCGAACGCTTCTATCTTCTGCTTAGCGTGTCGATGGATGAAACTAAAGAGTTTCATGCAGCCCAGAATATAGCCACTGTGACAGCCATATCGGTTAGGTAGGTACTTACTGTTATTAAATGTCACGATGGCAAACATATCCCTACGCTTCCCACATGCTTCGAATTTGTTTTAATTGATGTTCTTTTCTAAACACAATTAAATTAATCTTTATGAATGACATAATTATTTTGATATCTCAAAGCGTTCCTTTTGAATCAGTTACATTACTACGTTAACCCTTAAGACCTCTCGCTGCGTGCTTTTGTAACCGAAAAAAGTAAACATTTCTATTTATTCAAGCGGCGAAATGTCAGTGAAAGAAACAATATGTACCGTGAAGAGCACGATAAATACCGGCCCGACAGACAAGCAAGTGCTATGCACACAAAAAACTTGTCAATGTCTACACGGACCTTTGCGGTGCGTCACGGCAAAAGTTCGTCTCAGCACGATATATTCAAATTTCCAACCATATGTCATTCGATACTGAGAGATCTGACATCTTCATGATGCTTAACACACCCTTAGAAAAGCACACAACACTCGGAACATCAACGGATAACCAACCTTATTCGTCCAACTACAAAGTCGACTATTTTAGGGTTGAGATGATATAAAGGAGTTAGTGGAGTGACTATCCGTCGCAGCAGCAAAAGACTGTTAACCCACTGGCGTTGCTGAACTTTAACTACAAAGATATAAGGGTTAAATTTCTGTAACAGTAGCTTAACCTTTGAGATGGTAAGGTGGTCCATCAGACGTTAGAAGTGACGGCGTCATGAAGGCTCAGAGCGGTCAAGTATGATGACTTCTTGTTAGCAAGTGTGGTTTGTACATCACAATGACAAGATAATGCGAGCCGATATACTTTCCTGCGGTTGAAGACTACCGTCATTTTTTTAACGTTAGCACTCGAATGTTGCCAGTACAATAGCTGTCTGGTAGTGTTATGACAATAAAATGAAATTTAAAGCCTTTAGTTAAATGATTTCTATGATATTGTTAACATAATCAATTTTCAACACGTGAATCGAGAGAAGAATCATTAAATTATTATTTTATTTTTAATAGTTCTTTACTGTTTTAAATAGGTCTTTGTGATTCTGATTGTGCTTCACTGGAAGTAATTAAGGCGTAATAATTTAGGTGTTGAAATTTTCATTAAAAAAAATTAAAAGAAACCTTTAATTTTTGTTGGAAATTATTTTTAAACTCCTTTTTCTACGCCATTATAGCACGTTCAAAGAAATTTATGGAATGGTCAGTGGCCAATGCCAATGGCCTTCATCAATCAGGTGAAAATTGAAAGCAAAATTGTCTTATATTTATTTTACTTCCAAATATCTACTGTCGCATCTTCGATCAACAATAACACCTAGTTAGTATTTCGTTCTTTCGTCGTTCGATCTTCTTTTTTTTTAAGAAATGCATTGAATGGTCAAAAAAGTATTGCATAATAATTATGACATCTGGGGCCTTAATGCGAGCTGTCAAATAATGTTATAGGTCACAGCCTTCTTTACTACAAATGCTATGGCGGTTTGGCAACGTCGCTTGTGAACCTAAGCGTAGACCGAACATTTGGTTAGAGGTAACCCGACCTATATAGTTAAAAATAAGCAGATGCTATGGAAACCTGTGGGGCAACTTGACCAACCATAACTAGTGGTGCGTCCTATTTGCGTTCGCGTTAAGGACGTATTCAGCTCGTCACAACTTCCTACAAAGCAAACTTAGTCGGATAATACACAAGTGTCATTTTAAAATAAACGGTTGTTTTGGTGCGTGGTTTGTTGTGATTTCAGTGGATTCTAAAGTAAATTTAAAGAAATTATATGCTTTTCCTTATGAAAACATCATTAAGCATTATATTGATAGCGTCTACTATTAAACAAGGTATGGATTCATAAAATTTTCCCAATTTTCTGTTAAAACATCAACTTAGGGCTAGCGCGCACACTTATTTACACGGCAATATATTTGTCTCTGTCACCGCACTTATTTACACGGCAATTTATTAGTCTCTATCGCCGTCTCTTCGCCGCGATTAAAAAGATGCGCACACGAGAGCGCACACGGGAGCGACATCGACACAACTTTTTCGCAGTCAAGTCAGTCATCAACATGGATTTCGAAGAGGCGGTTGTGTTGTGGTATGTGCTCTTGTCTTTAGAATCCAAATACGACAGCGAAAAAAGCAATATTGGGTGCATCCATCCACTGTGGAGTGATAGGATGACACTAGGAAAATTACATACATAAGCACCTACAATGTTTATGAAATTGAGAGCATATCCAAAAAAAAAATTTCGCTACTTCAGAATGAGTGTCGAAAACTTCGTCAATCAGCCTATCATCCCTAGTTAAAATTATAAATGCGAAAGAAACTCTGTCTGTGTGTTACGTAATCACGCCTAAACTACTGAACCAAAAAAAGGGCTGTAAGGGGTTAAAATAGGGGATGAAAGTTATCACGCCTAAACTACTGAACCAATTTCAATGAAATTTGGTACAGAGGTATTCTATTTAAATGACACACGCAAAAATGAGAAACTTTCCAGATATTTCTTTTTATTGTATCGAATGTCAGTCAGATCGTTTGATGAACTTGTCTTGCCGTACAAAGTGCACACGTGCGTCCGCGTCCACTCGACTTGACATCTTATGGGAACTTCTGATAGGTGTGCGGGGTCTAGTACAAAGTGTATGGAGAGTGCACCCTCTGAGTTTCTGATCAGAATTTTGCCGTCCGATCGTTTGCATCCGAGACTCATTAGAAGCGGACGTCAGACACGTCAGAATTCTGATAGTATGCGGAGTCTACAACAAAACTTTCTGACAGAAAAAATCGTATAATATGCGACAGGCCTTAAATCGGTTCACACCCAACGAAAAATGCGACGTTTTCAAACCTAATAGCATGGCTTGTAGACCACAATAGAGAAGGCTGTGTATAGGTAGTAATGTTTATTGCAGGACGCAGCTATACACTGCGTATAGCGCCATCTCGCTTACAAAATTACTATAACATTGTATGACAGTTTGCAGTACGCCTCTGAATTATATAGGTAAAAATAAACGAACATCAAAAGCAAACATGCTTCGAAAACGATTCCGAGTTACCAATACGTAACACAACGATATTCATTCGGATTATCACGCTCCTTCTAACAAAATTTCCTGCCATACGGTTTTGGGCAAAGAAACGACACTCGTGATTTCAAGATTTGACATTCCAGGCAGTTTATATGAAACTAGATTTCCGCCCGCGGCTTCGCCCGCTTGGACTACACGACGTTATCCCGCGGGAGTATGATGTTTTTCCGGGATAAAAAAGAGCCTATGATCCTCTCCAGGCTACAAAGTATCTGTGTCCCAAATTTCAGCCAAATCCGTTCAGCCGTTTTGGCGTGATTGAGTAACAAACATACAAACATCCAAACATCTAAACATCTAAATTATAATAAGGATAAACATTTATAATAAGGATGACAACTAGAATGTGACAACAAAAACAAATGAACATCATAACGCGACACGTTCTGAAAACAATACCGATTACCGATAATTTATAATACCACGATAATTCGGATACCTGCTCCGTCTAACCAGCACAGCGCTTTTAACGATTTCTTCTAAGTATAAGGTGGTATAACGATTTGGTCAAACAAACGACACTCACGTAGTAAGTATCTCGGCCAGTGTTTCTCAACATTTGACATTACGGGCGGCCAAATTGCGGGCTCGATGGCTGGTAACGTTTTTCTCACACGACTCGAGAGCAAATAACTGGGTGCTGATGATATGGCAATATCGGTACACGAGTAATGCTTGAGGTGTGGATTAATGTATCGGACGCAGAGGCGGTGAGAATGGTCAATAATTGGTGCATTAGAAAATATGATTCATATTGCTTTGAATCCATTTTTTATGTGAATGGTGTATTTTGAGTAATTTGCAGCGTGAATTTTTAGGCATATGAGTTAATATGATGTGGCTAAATTATGTACCCTAAAATTTTAACTTTAACATCAAATTATCAGAATATACCTAGATTTATTAAAAGAAATAGGTTCCCTGGGCGTCTTGTCTTGAGGGTCACCCTTAAAACTTCATATAAATTTAAAACCCCGACTGGAAAAAGAGGGGTGCCTTTGTAGCTGTGTTTGTACGTGGCTTGTAGCTCCTGAACAAACGGATTGATTGTGATGCAGTTTGTTTTGTTTGAAAGCTAACGTGCTCTAAGATCAGTTCAATTCAAACGTTTCAAGGTTACCAGCTGTTTTTCTAAGCTGTGGTAGCGATCTTACGTGTATTATGGTTATTGAAGTACACACTTTACTCGCAAATATACAAGTATGTGTTTATTAAAAAAAATGGTAAAAATAAAATAAAAAATGTAAGCAACCCCCGACAAAAAAACACTAAGATAAAATTCCTTTCTCGGTCGGGGTACCGCAAAAAATGGGTAAGGGGTGTATGTTAGGGGTTCCTTGACCGAGAGAGTATTTTTTTTATCGGAAACTGTCGTTTTTGAAATGACACATGAAATTATAGTTCGCTTTTACCTCTTCTAAATGAAATAGACTATCCAATCATTGGGTTTGCGATATAATACCATTAGGAGCAATCGTAACAGCGTTAGTCGTTGTTAGCGGTCGGCAGCAGCCGTGTGTCACATTATCTAAGTATAGCTCCGCATCTACTATCATGGATACAGCCAATTTTCGCCTCTCATATTGGTAGCGTGTAACTACATGACTGTATCATGCTTTCGAAATTGAATTGAATTCGGTCTCGCCATCGCCAGTCGATTGTCCTGGCCTTTTTTAACGCTTATTGTGGGAAGAAGACGGGGATAAGTTCGCGGGATAAGTTCACGTTACATGTGTCAAATTGGCCCGCGGTCGTGAGCTCTGTCAATTTTGCCCAACTACTGGGGGGTTATTGCGTACGCGCAGCCTTTGTGATACATTCCTTTCGTGATTGCTTGTGTAATTTTCGCGAGGATTGCGTTATCGTTTTGTTTTTTCGCTATTCTACTGTAGATCGTGGTTTTCTGCTGTTAAAGTATCTAATAATGCAGGAATTCCTTGGCAATTTGTAGGACTAGTATGGCGTCTTTTATTAAAGTACTAGCTTTCCGCCCGCGGCTTCGCCCGCGTGGACTGCACAAAGTTATCCCGCGGGAATGTGATGTGCTTCCGGGATAAAAAGTAGCCTATGTTCCTCTCCAGGCTACAAAGTATCTGTGTCCCAAATTTCAGCCAAATCCGTTCAGCCGTTTTGGCGTGATTGAGTAACAAACATCCAAACATCCAAACATCCAAACATCCAAACATCTAAACTTTCACATTTATAATATTAGTAGGATTACCTACTACACGGATAGTAAGCATTAGAAATTGTTACATTAATGAGGATTTCACAATGCAATTCGTAAGAGATGTTGTTGAAGTTTTAGAACCTTTAATAATGTCTTTCACAGATTGCATTCTTCTTTCAATATAAACGACAGTAGAATCATAAAACTCTTCAACATTATTATGTGAAGCAATTTTCTTTTAACGTCTCACGTTTATTACCTAGACCCTACTGTTGATCCATTCCTTTGCTTTTTTATTTTAAAGTTCATATTTATAAGAACAATTTCTTTAGCATAACATATTTTCAAGCTTTTTGTTTTATTGGCGGTAGCTGTACTGAAATCTTTCTTATATTTTAACATCAACGTCCAATATAACCACGAAAGCATTCTCAGTAAAAAAAAAAACATTGCAGTAGCCGAGCGCCGAAGCAATCACGGAATCACGTGTTATAGTGATTTTCCAACTTTTTGTTTTATTGGCGGTAGGTCTTAAAGTCTTCTGTGGGACTGAAATTTCTTACTAACCTTTCAACATCAATGTTCAATATAATGAAGAAAACAATCTCAGTAAAAAAAAAACATTGCAGTAGCCGAAAGCCGGAGCAATCACGCTGACGTGACATAGTGGTTCTCAAACTTTTGCTTAGGCCCAATGCCGACATGGCAGCGAACGGCCGCGAAAGCCCACGATGCGGCGAGCACTTTCAGTGTTAAAGAATTTTCAAGTATTGTTTCAAAAGACCGAAAGGGCGTTTGTGCACTACACTGAATTTTACCGATCCGGAAAAAAACGGATGCTTGTATTTTAATAATTAATCATTTATAAAAGTAAGAATTTATTTAATCGTGTAGTTTAGGGTTCGAAACATTGAAAAGACACGAAATAAATAAATTCTTACTATTATAAATGATTAAATTATTAAAATACAGGCATCCGTTTTTTTCCGGATCGGTAAAATTCAGTGTAGTGCACAAACGCCCAAAGAGGCGCGTGGCGGTTCTCGGCGACGCGCAGCGTCTCGCCACAGAATAATATAAAGATCTCACGCGTAGCAGAGAGCGGCAACGAGCGGCTTTTCGCGACACTTTTTCTTCTTTCTTCTTCACTTCCATATTGGTAAGAATTGGTCCTAAGACCATGTCCAGAACTACGCGCGAGTTACACCCTTTTTATCATACACAGTTCGCTTGATATTGGCGTTCCGCCTCTTATCTTCCACACTGACAGTGATGTAATAAAAAAACGCTGTTGGAATCGCGGTGAATTCGCCCTTTCTGGACAGACTTATTGGTGGTAGCTGTTATAGTCTCATGTGGGACTGAAATTACTTTTTTTACACGACTTCCCAAGGAGTGTATTGTGTTTAGTATCTTATTTTTATTACTTTTGACTTGATGTAGCGTGTCTGATCTTTATGGCATTCGATTTAAAGTCCCATTTGTCACGGTACTGTTGCTTCATGTCGATGTAACTTTGAGAAACGGATGCCATTGTCTCATCATCTGTCTCGTACATAAAATTCAGGGACTACATGAAAGTCAATGGAAAACGTGAGTACAGTCGCGTTGATAAGTTTGATTAAAAAACTTTTTATTATTTGATGCTAATTAAAGATAAGTAAGTACAAAATTTTCGAAGTCGACAGTAAATTAGCCAAGCAAGATAGCGGTAAAATGCCAGTCCGGTTTTTTTTTATAAAAAAAACCATTGTGTCGTATGAATTTGGTTACAGTGTCTAGTTTTTATTTTTAATACTTAACTTCCGCCGCACGTCCTCACTTTTGCAAAAACAAAAACTAAAAGAATCTTATTTTTTCAAATATTTGCGTAAGTGAGTCCTTTCGATTAGATTTAGATACACTTAATATCTAGGTAGACCGACGATCTAGTCAAGGTCGCGGGAAGCCGCTGGATGCGGGCAGCGCAGGACCGATCGTTGTGGAGATCCTTGGGGGAGGCCTATGTCCAGCAGTGGGCGTGGGCGTCGTTCGGCTGACATGATAATGATGACTATCTAGTAGTACCTCAGATTTGATGACCAGACTCAGACTGACTCTGACCTCAGACTAATGCATAAGTTACTTATCATCGAATTTAAACTGCTTTGGCAATATGAATAAAACACTTTCACGGATTTTTTCACGCAATTTATTCAACAACTTGGTTAAATTTTAGTTGTTTTTTGAGATTTTGCTTTGGCAATTCAATTCTATTGTATTTCTGACACTATTTTGCAAGCAGCTATTAAAGTTAAGTCAGTAGAGTCTGTTACTGACTTGACTACGATCATCTTACATTGTACACTTATCCTCACTTTTGTACATCATTGTACAGTGATCGGCGCGAGCATGTCCGCGCCGTAATGACACTGCGTACGTGCATCAATCGAATACGACACCAAACGTGCGCAAACACGCCGTGTGCGCCACCGGCACTTCTGTGCGCGACTGTACCTTTACCATCAACCTTATAGCTTAGTAAATACGGTTGAGTTTTGGGTGGCTTTTCGGAGTAATTGTGTGGCATATCATTATTTGTTGGCGACGTTGATGACATGTGGACGTGAGCAAATCATGGAGGCGATGGCTACTGCAGTGGCTACTGTCCCGTGATGCAATTTTCTAGCGTTTGTGTTGGAATGGTGTAGTCTAGATTGTTGATAGAAGTAAACCTATCCCGGTTTGAGATAAATCGATAAGTTTTTTGGTCAAAACACCTGTTGTTCTTTTATTTCAGTATTTAATACAAGCTTTTTCAACACACTTGCTCATAAAGTGAGCCTTATTACATCGATCTTAGGGCCATAAACCGAACTATAACCCACGCGTGCATAATAATATTACAGTACTAGTTGCGTAATAGAATTATCCCTACAAAGTTAAGTAAGTACCTAACTGCAAATTATATGCGAGTAAACAGAGACTTTTCAATTAAACCGGGTAATACAGTATCCCTACAAAGTTTAGTTAGTACCTAACTGCAAGTAATATGCGAGTCAACAGAGCATTTTCAATTTCAGCGGGTAATAGATACAGTTCTTTTTTTGTAACAACAAAGAGGTTTTATACGGCTGAAAATCCATTTACGTTTTTAGAATAAATAAATGTGTCCCTAATTAAGACAAAAAACATAATTAAGTATATTATTATCAAATTATTTATAATTCACAATAATTTGTTATAAAACATTTGCATTTTATCACTATTATTATACCTAATTATTTTGAAGTAGGCTGTATGGCTGTATGTAATCACAATTGGCGCGTGCAAAAAAAAAACTTTTTCCCTTAGTTAATATTAGGTTAATACAATATGTATGCAATAAATGTTTGTTTTTCCTCGCAAGTGTGTTGAAAAAGTGCGTATGAAACTCGTGAGCAACTTACTCACTAGACACTCGGCTGATTTACGCCCTCGCCTGCGGCTCGGGCTGCAACCCACAGCCTCGTGTATAATGAGCAACCTAAGCTCACTTGTATCATAATATACTATTATTTAACTTGCAGTATATGTATGCATGTATGTCCGTTCGGGTCAAATCTTGCAACCTAAATTTGACCCACTTGCAAGTGTTCGATTGAGCTGAAATTTTGCATACAGGTTTGGTATGGATGACAATACAATATTAAAGTGAGGTCAGCAAAAAAGCTTGTCATAAAAATGACTTTTTTTTACAAAAAACTTATTTTCTTAATAGCAATTTGGTCATCTGCGACCTCAGTCGCGACAGATATTTATATAGTGTGGTCTTTAATTCGATTGCTTGTATTTTATCTCTGTCTTTCGTCTTTTACAACAAAGCCCTAGTACGACAAACTATTCGTTATCGTAATCATTATCTTGATCTTATTATTTTGTATGAAAACCAGAGCAGCGCCACTTTCGGTTGGAACAAAAATTCAATAAATATTTGACAACAGCATTTTAACAGCTTTTGACGGATGGTATGTTTATTCCAGAAACCCCAGGGGACTGTTTTTTTTTTTTAGAAATCTACACTGTTATAATAAACTCGAATCCCCACTAAGGTCCCCACTATTTATCTAGTGAAAAAAAATATCAATCCCCACTGCAGTGGCCATTTATCGGTGGGGATTTCTGGAATAATATCACATACCCGTGATGCAGCACCATACATATTATTATGTCGATTCAATTGCTGATATTCATAACTTAAGGCGAGGATTCCCGACCGAAATAGGCACGCTAACGTTTGCTCGGCCGCACGCGATACACTTCACGGACGCAGCGGCAGCCGGCAATGAACTGTGAACTCGCGAGCGCCCCGCGAATCGAAAATCACTTAAAATTCAATTCAAAATGAAATAAAAATAAATTTAAACTTATGACGGCCGGAATCCCTCGGCTATTCAAAGACATTTTTTTTCGTTTATTGTTTATTAACAAAAACTAAGTATAAGTACTGCAAGTAATAGGATATTTGGATTACGATTAGACGGATGTTTGGGATTTTATTTGACACAGTTAAATATAACCAATCGAAAAAAAAACGGCCGGAATCACTAGATAAATAACTGTAAAATAACATATATTTTTTCCTTGAGTACTTGTGGTTTCCGAGTAATCCATAATTTAAAATACCCTATTATCGGGAATCGGCGCCTTAACTCTACTTTCTACTTCAATCCGTTTCTACGAAACGCTAATAAATAATGTTGTATTCTGTGCTAGAGTATTAAAAGCTATTCCAATTATTCCATTATTCGAGCCCGTGGCGCAGTGGTTACCGCGCTCAGCCTACGATCGTTGAGGTTAAGCCACTTTCGCAATGGTCGGTCACGGGATGGGTGACCAAACACTTTCCAATTCGAGCTCCTCCTTGCTGCGGAAGGCACGTTAAGTCCCGGCTGCATTTCGATGGCTCCTAAGTAGACTATCGTAAAAATAGCCATTTTCATTCACATTTATTAGTATTTAATTTTTTTTTTGCTATCGATGACCCATATCTAACAAAAAAAAATTATAGCATTAAAAATGCACATATATAATTATCTATTTATGGTGATATTTTCAACTTAATAGCAACTCAATACGGTATTTTACTGTTTTTTTTATTTCTTTAAAATGTTTTTCGAAATATTAGCTACACAAAACAAGTTTTCATTTTGAATTATCTTGAATATTTTCAAAGATATAGGACTTCAAACTTTATAATTAGACAAGGACAGGACGTTATCTTAGTGACGTCAGTGGGTTAGTAGCGTCATAGTCACGCCATAGAAGATTTCGTTTTAGAAAGAGACAGCTATAGTCAAAATCAAACAGACTATAATTCTTTTATTATAAAACAGATTCAAATTATTTTTTCACATTTGGTGTTCTTAATTGCAATATTTTTTAACGTCATCATTAAATATGTACATTTCAACAACAGTAAAATACCCTATTCATGGCACAATAAATGAAAATGTTCGCATAAATGTTCGCATAAATGGCTCTTTTTCAACATACGATAGTTTACTTAGGAGCCATCGATTTGCAGTCGTTAATAGTCACCAACTCGCATTGGGCACGCGTCGTGGGTCATGTCATGGCCCATTCTCCTTATCAGCAGAGGCGCTACTCGGAAAAAGCATGGACTTTTTGATTTAAAACTATAGGACAGTTACAGTTGTTACAAATCTGGTAATAAGATATATATTTCTTCATACCTGTATCTAGAATCGTATAGTTTCAGAAACACGATTTTATGATTTTGGCTCGACACTTTTTATTTTCGAAAATACCTCTAAAAAATAAGAAATATCAAGATACACATACTATTGAAAATTAGTTTAATTAATGGACAACAATAATATTTAGGATCGTATCGAAGCATTTTTTTAAACTCGCTATAGTTTTTGAATACGAAGTGATTTTGTGTTTTTTTTGCGTAATCGGCAAAATCGGTCTCGCTCCCGCGTGCGTCGTTTTCTCATTGCTATCTCGCTTTAGCATAATTTTTCCGAGTATCGCCTATGGCTGATGATGATGATCCTATCAGCATCGTTATATCTATTGGAATTCGCATTAATACCGTCTAACAACCAGAATTTAAACATCAAATTAGATCTATAATTGCTCACATACCAATAAGGGGTTGTGCACACTGTGACATGCCAGGGCCTGTGCACACGCGTGACTGCACTGATACAATTGCACTTGCCTTAATATGCAATGCTTAAATATTTGCGTACTGATTAAAAGTTATCTGTCGTGGGGTAATATTGGCCGGGTTTGTGCGGATGAGCGATCAAAGGTTAAGGGTTTGGCGTTATAGGGAAAGTTGTGACTTTGTGGGGACATGTAAATGTTTTATTGGAATAACAATAACTTGAGTTTAACCGAGCAGAAGGGATTCTAACGCTAAAGGTATCCAAACATTTAAAAAGTTGTGAATAAAAAGAACTTGCAAGTTACTTATAAAAGTCAAATAGAAACTACTTAATCGGCTTTGAGCGGTGTTGACATTTGCATTGAAAAAAATCCTTTGTTTTGTTACCTAAAATAAGTAGTATAACTTAAAGGTAATAATAATAATAAATTTCTTACAATCACACCAAATTATCTAGCTCATAAGTAAGTAGTTTTCATTAAACTCCTAAAACATAGCTTCGCTTCGCTCCTGTCCACCTCATTGGAAACGTTCCCTAGCGCCGAGTCTCTTCCGGAAAAGCCCCCTAATTCAAATAACTCAGTTGACATTTAAGATCAGAGGGACCACAAAGGGATAACATTTCATTCCAGTGAATTGTTTACAATGTACCTATGTTCGGTTTGGTTGGTGGTAGGTCTTTTTCTTAGTCCGCCTGACTAGTTCCCACCATCTTTTCTAAGTTTGACGCCATAACAATGATGTTTTCAGCATTATTTAACTCCGACAGTTAAATATAAGATAGCCAGTTCCTCAGTAATTGAAGTTTCCAGGAGTATTGCGCTTCCACCTTCAGCCTTATCAGGTGTGATGAAGGCTAAGTGCTACACCGTTGTAGATAAAAAAAAATATAATATAGCTTCGCTCCACTCCTATCCACCTCAGTGAAAACGATCCCCAGCGCCGAGTCTCTTCCGGAAAAGCCCTCTTAAGGCGCTACTCGGAAAAAGTATGGACTTTTTGATATAAAACTATAGGACGGTTAGAGTTGTTATAACTCTGGTATTAGGATATATATTTCTTCATACCTTTATCTAGAATCGTATAGTTTCAGAAACACGATTTTATGATTTTAGCTCGACACTTATTCTGTTCGAAAATACCTCTAAAAATAAGAAATATCAAGATTATTTTTAAATGGGGTTACATATATTATTGAAAATTGGTTTAATTAGTGGACACCAATAATATTTAGGATCGTATAGAAGCATTTTTTAAAATCGTTATAGTTTTTTAATACGAAGTGATTTTGTGTTTTTTTTTTGCGTAATCGGCAAAATCATTCATTCGTCATTATTTTGAGTTATTAGCTATAGCTATCTCGCTTTAGCATAATTTTTTCGAGTATCGCCTTAACCCAAAATCACTCAGTTGACATTTAAGATCAGAGGGACCACAAAGGGATAACATTTTCATTCCAGCGAACTGCTTACAATGTAATAAAACAAACATTGCTCATTTTGCAAATTTAGAAACATAACTTGTGATTTAAATTGAATAAATAGTAAAGTGACAATTAGGTTTATCATCATCATCAGCTATTTAATGTCCCCACTGCTGAGGCACAGGCCTTCCTTATGAATGGATAAGGAGAATAGGCCATGATCCAACACGCGGGCCCAATGCGGGTTGGTGTGGTGGGTATTAACGACTGCAAATTAAGTTGGGTCCAACGGCTTAACGTGCCTTCCGAAGCACAAGGAGCATTTCAATTAAACATAAGTAGAGCAAGAGACCCCTTTGTAGCGTAGAGGATTTTTTCACTTTTAAGCACTAAGTAGATACCTACTAAATGGTCATATGGTATTTAAGACACAAATTATTTCTTAAATTAGGTAAGTATAGCGAATTTATTAATTAAATAATTAATTAATAATTAAATTAATTTATTAATAATTAAATTATTTCTTTATTAAATGAACTTTTTTTAATTTAAATAGTTAAATAGTTTTTTGTATATAACACAAAATGAGTGAGAGGTGCCAAATGCCCACTTTTGGCCACTTATTGATATAGTCAAACTTTTGTAAGTATAGTGAAAAATCAAAACCAAACCCAAGTTAAATCATTATATTCTAATGTGATAGAAACCAATGAATACCAACCTTAAAATACCTTATTTTAATTGCTTTTGGCAAAATTGACGAAAAGTGGTCAAAGCCGGTAGAGTGGCCAAAACCAGGGTTTCTGCCATACCTACCTATTGCAAAAATTCATAATGCAGTCTTAATAGAATGTACTTATATTAATGTTTTTGCATCGTACAGGTTGTAGTATTAATAAAAATGTATTCAGAAATTCCTCCAAATTAGTCACACTTGACAACTTATTAATATCATCTTAAAGTTACCGTTTCGTTTTGACCGCTCGTCAAATAAGCGGTATAAGCTCGTAAGCTGTACAACCGGTCCTCGAGCATTTATTGTTTAAATGTTTACTTTTTTCTTTAAAACTCTTTTTAATTGATTTGACGTGCGACAACATTTAATAGTTCCGATTAATCTTGTACTCATAAACATAATATAAATATAAAATTTTTATGGAGATCTTTTCTGTTTTTTTTGTATGATTCTCATTCGCCGTCTTGGTGTTTCCATTTACTTACTCGTATTGATAATGATAACTTGATAATTAAAATATACTTACATATAATTAACTAAGTGAAGTACTAAGTTGAAAAAACAAATGTACCTACTAAATGACACAAAACAATTTTTTTACAAGGACTTAGTGCTTTTAACTTCTGAAATTCATTTTAGAGATTCCACTTAAACTATCTAACGATAGTTAAGACTTAAAAATGAAACAAAACCCTTGATCAACAAATGAGCATCGCTAAAACCAGAATCCGAACAAGAACGGAAACAAAAGAGCATCGGACAAATAACAAAAAAAGGCAAACCGCTTACAAGCCAATTGTCGAATCCCGAATAAAACAATGAGCCTATTTAGTAATTGTCGTTGGAAAAAGCGCGGGAAACGCAGGGGTGTATTCCGATAAAAGATTTTGGTACGAACAGCGGAGGGGACCGTACCGATGATATTCTGAAGGTCCCCTTCAAAGAATTAAATGGGATAAAAAGATATGGGTACAGTCTAATTGGTTGTCATTTGAAGCAGAAAAATTAGGTACGAGTACTTACATTTTCTGTTACTTTAAATGTGAAAGAAAATGATTTGAAAATATATATAGCCATGACGTTAAGCAATATTTAAAAAAAGACTGCAGTGAGAGATAAATGTAAATTTTTAACGAATAATGTTTCTTTTCTACTTACCTATATTTGGGTTCGCTTTAAAATAGAAAGAAACAAATTAAACTTTACAATTTCTACATAAAAGATTTAAAATGAAGAAAACATAGAAATAAAGGAAAAATCATAATTCGCAACGTTATTGTAATGCTTGAAAATACAGCCTGTTTCAGTTCACAACAATAATATTTAAATTATACTGTTTATCCGTCTGAATTGCAAACATCTACATTCAACTCCACCCTAAAAAGCTTAATAAAAGTATCAAGCAAGAACAACAATATAAAACCTGCGTAATACCCTCTTAACAGAACAAATTAACAAGATTGCTTGACATCGTTTGTCCCCAAAGGGACTTTAGGAAAAGAATAAAAAAAGCAGAAAAATAGGGGAGACAAGATTGTGCCACAGTGCAATAAGACTCAGCATCATACAACTGTATTGTGGTTTAAGATCTTTATTAATCGTACAAGAATAAACATTATTTCACTTACGTTAGATTATAATATCTTAAAAAAGCTATTAAGAGAAGCTTACGTAGGTACCTAGTTAATTGATTGATCGGCAGTTACAAATCGGTAGTTATTGCATTCGCTAACACTCACAATAACAGTCGTAAATTGTTTTAAATTAAAAGAAAAAATAATTATGTATCATAAACCAATTATTTATTTTCTCATAAACAATAACGGACAGATACCTGTGATAACTAACATTCAACCAAAGAATAATAGCAATGATGATGATGATGATGCTCTGGACTGGTTTTGGCCACGGGGCAGCGACTGCGTCATTCTGTTCGTTGATTGTCGGCCCTATCGTGCGCTTTTATATGCAGCTTTGTTTTGGCATTCAGTTCAGACGGTACGATAAGGAACTACTTACTTACCTTACAACATATTAAAGACATAAAGAAAATCACTCTTCGATTGTTCGTTTATCGTTTGTATAAAAAAAATCCAATATAACTACAAATTTATGTAAACGATAACTAAAGATATTGGAAACCAATATACATATTTTCTTCAGAATTTTACTCTAACTTTTTAATGTAATTGGACGTAAAGATATACCGACCTACTGTTACGCCATGAACTATGCTTCGTCCTGGGGCCATTCTTGATGTGACAGATTAGCCTGTAATTTTTCCCAAATTGATATCTCAAGAGGAACGCGTTTTTGCCACTTTTTTCCCCTTCAGAGTTTGAAAGATTGCCAGTCATCGCACTTTGGGGTAACCTTGCGAAAATCTTTGACGTAAATTGGGTAAAGTTGGCCGAGCTTAGAACGCGTTGTTTTATTGTTAGGTAATAGCATTAGTGTGACGATTATGAGAAAAATTAGGTGTGATTCGGTGGGCTTTAGTTACCAAACGCGACATCTCAATACCTAATCATTTAGACCCAGAGCAAGGAAAACTAAAGAAACTATTACAACGCTACCTTTTTGATTTTGCGCTCCGTTCATGGGATTTTGCAGCATCATTCAAAATCTCAATCAAAATTAAAATCTTATTGGAATTTTTCTTTTCTGAAATTTCCCCAGGGAAAACATTTAATGGTTGATAACCAGTAGCTTAGTTTTAGTAGTTTATAGACCTTCTTGGTACATTTTTGTAAAAATTTATCAGTCAAAATCATGTTGTTAATATAAAGATTAATTTTTAATAAACTTGCTTATTAGTTAAATACTTGCCAACAACTAAACGTGAGCATCATTCAACCAATCACTGCCAATCAAACATTCAATTTGCTCACGGCTTAATTAAAATTCTGACATTGTCTTCGCGTTACCAAACGTCTCAATCGTAGGTAAGGCTTGACAAAATAGTTTCGTAATAGAACCATCTACGTGCACTGTAATGATTGTAGAAGCAGCGCTCACTAAAGTTGTGCAATTGGTGGCCATTTTTAAAAGATCTGGGGGCAATCACGTAGCTTGTTGGTGTCGATTCGGCCGAAATGTTCTGGCAATTTTTTTTATTTTATTGCTAAAATATAACCATGTGGTGAAAAGTATCAGCAATTAGATACCTGTCAATATACAATGAAGTTTGATAGCTAAGTAGATCCGTTTAAAGCTGTATCATTAAATTTGTGATCGCGATGTTCGTGCTACGTAACTTGATAACTTTGAGTCTTGTTTACGACTGTGACTCAGATTTGCTGGTAAGGGGACATTATTACCTTCTGCATTTGGAACGGAAATAGGCTTTTCATTTTATCGGTTAGTATCTTATATGACAAGACAAAGAACAGAGGCTGGGTTATTTTGGCAGTTGTTGTTAAATTAGTGGTTCTTATCAATACCTATTACCTATAGTGGTCTCGGTCTGGTTGCTAGAGTGGCTGCAATAGCCTTGTATTTCTGGTAGACGAACGTTTTTGGGGTATCTCTGAGTTGCGTAAAATATAATCTCTGGTGGCCAAAGCTCCTGTAAAGATTAGCAAACTCGGAATATCTCAAAATCGTAGAATCTAGTGAATCCAGAACGTCGTGACGAAACGTAGCGTAGATTGGGAAATTTCAAAATTTTTAAAATATTCCATTTAGCCAACTAATTCTTTTAGGTTTAAACATAATCTAGAACGTGAAAACTTTGGGAATCTTCAACGGAAAACCCGTTTAAATCCCACATTATAAATAAACATCGATCTCTTTCTGCCAACAGTCGATGCCCAATCTGGCTCAGGCAGATCCGTCGTCGCCTACGCAGGTTATTTATCGGCGCTAGGCAAAATTTATAGTGTCGGTAGCATCGTCGCAATTAACTGGAAGCTATTGTGTCGTCCGACATCTTGGATTTATTAAACTAAACCACAGTGCAAATAGGGGGTCAGAGACTAATAGTTTACCAATTAGCCGCGAACCGCGAAAGCTGTCAAAGTGATGGTAGGTACAGTATGTTGCATTTATTTAACCAAGCTAGGTTGAAAATAAAATATTGCATTGTAAATGTAAAAAACAATAAAAAATATTAACCTAGTGGGTGTTTTGTTCTCCAAATGGCCACCCTTCAATATTCAAAATGTAAAAATTCATATTCAAATTATATTTCCTTCCGCACAGTTCTCACAATTCAGAAGGTTTTCGAAAAATTTGTTGGCATTTAAATTAAGCTTTCCTATTTGACAATTTAATGCAACGTTTCTGGATATTATATAAGATTTACGCATTCCTATTCTTGGAATACCTTATAAAATATTGAAAATTAACTGCTTAAATTATTAAATTTAGCTTTTTGTTAGATTTTGTTTATCTTTGACCGATTTATAAGGTCGTCTATACCGTACACTTGTACTATTTAGTATTCTGTGACCGTACTTTGAAAATACTTTTTGTCTCTGTCCGTAACTCCACCTATGATCGAACAACACGAGGATCTAGATTGGAAGATCTATTGATTTGTATGCTAGCGTAAGAATCCGATTAGCTAGTTAAGTGATAAACCTGTATTTGTTATTATATTTTTGGTTTGTTGGTCAATTAATTTCTTCTATTTATCAGTGAACCGTTTGATTTGTCGTAAAAAATGCCGATGGATTAGCAAATTTTTAATTAACTAGGTTATTTATTGCAGTGAGACTTTTTGGTGGACAGCTTTTCTCACACAAAAATGCGTTCAGTAATCTGTCAAAATAAAGTTATGTGCATTAAGTATGTAAACGATGTAATTAATTGTATTAATTAGGATTTAAGATTTGTCATAGTGCGTTATGCTTTCAATAGATATCTTTCTCAAAGCACTCTTAGATTTCTTTCTGTCAAACGTGTCAAGAAAATAAATTGAGACGACCTCCGTGGCCGAGTGGTGTACGCACCGACTTTTAAAGTGCCGCTATCTCTAGAGGTCACGGGTTCGATTCAATATTTCCTCGGGTCTGGGTGTATGTGGACCCGTCGTTGTTTATAATTTCCATAATACTAATGCTCAAGCTACTACAGTTTGGTGGGTAAAAAAAAACTTTCTTGGTCGGAAATTCGGAACTATAGTAGACGCCAAGACTCGTGGCAGTTGCGGCCATAAAACGTTCTATGCCACAAGTCCACTGCCACCTACTATTCAGCTCGTGTAAGATTATGCTACCTAGTTAAATCGTTTCTATTATTTTTTTAAAGTAGGTAAGTATTTGATATTTTGATAGAAGATGCGATCGTTGAGGTTAAGCAACTTTCCCAATGGTCGGTCACGGGATGGGTGACCAAATATTTATTATCTCGAGCTCCGTGCTTCGTAAGGCACGTTAAGACGTTTGTCCCGGCTACATTTGCAGTCATTAATACACATTGGGCCCTCGTGGTGGGTCATGGCCCCTTCTCCTTATCCATCCATACGGAAGGCCTGTGCCCCTGTGGACAATAAACAGCTGATAATGATAATAATGATCTAGTAATAAATAAACACATGTAACTTTAACTATAAACGTTTGAAAATCGACAGAAGTTTCGATTTGTTGTAAAAAACATGGCGTGTCGCTCCCATCAAATTTTTATCGCAAGTGAGATCTAAAAAGTCGAGCGACGCCATTTTATAACGCGGGTCTACACTCGCGACCGTAAACAATATATGTTTTTTTTAATCAATTTTCTATAGTCAAGTTTAAATTATTTTCAATTTATACATTTCAAAACAAAATTATACGGTCTATCATGTCTTTTGAAATGCTTTTATTAGTATTTTCCACCCAGAATAACACCACTTTGTATAGTTGACACCCCTACACCTAAATGTTTTTTTTGTTTGCCTTAAGATTTAAATGTAAGTAGGTAACATCAGTGTTGTAGACTTAAGACTCAAATCTACATCAGTGTTGTAGACTTAAGACTCGACATAAATGTTGTAATTTACATGAATAAAGTTTCTTTCAAAAACAGTTGAAAACCAAAGAGAGCGATAGAGAACTATAAAGTATTGGACCAGATTGCCAAAGGTGCGGGTTCGAATCCCGTCCGAAAATCAACTTGCGAGGTTGGTATTTTTTTTTCTACTACATATTTTACCTATACTTACGGAATTGCACAGTATATTTATAAAATGTATTTGAAATAATTAAAAACTGTTAAGCTTCATGAAAAAGTGCGCCTACTATATTGTGTTCCCGGTCTTAATAACAAAAGTTTCAATCGAAACGTTCGCAGCCTTGATTGATAGCCTGTCTGGGGGCTCGCTTCCGATTGCCCACATCCGGTAGGTTTTTTTCAGTTTCCACGTTTCCTGTCGGGCGGTGACTGTTGACAGTTACACTGATAAGTGAAAAATCTATTTCCTTTTATTTTGGGAACACCAAGAGCCCCCCTAGACAAGTGGCTTTCTACTATCGAATTCGCCAATCCAATTCAAAGAAAATGTATGGGATTGACATTACCGGTCACGTAACATTTCGATCGCTAATGTCAATCCCATAAATTTTCTTTCTATTCGACTGGCGAATTCGCTAATAGAAAGCCACTTGTCTACAGGGGCAGTTGTTACATTTTTGCATATTAGGTATATCGAAAACACTTACTATTACTTAATCTAATGAGTATAATACAACTACTTATAGGTGAACGCAGCATGCATTGTGTCACAATTAAAGTATTCTTAATTTAAGAGGGTATAAGTGTGAGGTGTGTGTACAATCAGGGACAAATTCGGTAAACCACTTCTTACTTTTTTTTCGTGTGTCTGGTGTTTCGCTATACACGCGCAGACCCTTTTACTATTTGGTTATGTATTAAACTAGGGCAGTACAATGCATAAGCAAATAGGGATAGGGACTGCACTGCAAGTGAACGGTGAGACGCCAGCCACACGGAAAGAAGTAAGAGGTGGTTCACTAAATTTGTCCCTGGTTGTACGTGGTTATGTTTATGTGGCGTGTTTAAAAGACATGACACGCTACGCTACGTACGTGTGTTTACGCTAACCTCGCCTAACGTACGTACACGTATGAAGTACTTAAGTGGTCGTTCTGACATATTTTTTTATGTTCTGTGGTGAGACTATGTACTTTCTAGGCCTTCTTAAACAAAGGGCATTTTGTTCCTGAGACTTTGTGATTTTTGTCCTCAGATCTAACTATGTTGAACTATCTCATTCCATAAATTTGAGCTTCCATCGTCAGTGTTTCTGAAAAATATAAACAACTAATTATTGATAAATAACAGCTATTCAACGTATTGTTTTAAATGAATAATAGCAGTTTCTAATTTATCGAACATTAAAAATCTCCGCACCTAACCTGCAAATCGAATTCTAAATCGCAAACAACCAAACAGGATACAGCAACAGCGTTTATTATTGACCCAAATTTTTAATGATCCATAAAAGGATCGATTTCTAATTGATCCGACGACTGTCAAGATCATCACATCATGCAATGCGAATCGTTTATTCGGAGATCGAGTCACGCACTTGTAAAGTAACGAGTGATCGGAAATGTTAACAACTTTTACCGATGATGAGTCCATTCGTGTCAACGGATGTGTTCATATTAAGTTTTTAATTGATTTTTAGTTGATGGTCGTAAAAATAGAAAGTTCGATTATCAAGGTGAGGTGTTGGATAATGTGTGGATAAATAGATAATGTTAGTTAGCGTGTGTTTGCCACGCGACATTAAGTTGGATTTAGCAGATGTTAACAAAATATGAGGAGGGAATTTGTACCTGTAAGTCAGAATAGTTTTGAAGATTGGGTAGAAGACATATACTAAATACATAATCAGAAAAGCCCAAATTGTAGAATGATATTAGTTTCCATTCAACTCGTAATCCGAGATTACTTATAATCTTTAATTTAGCAAAATGACCGCTCAGAGACCGACTCAAAAATTTCAGCGATCGTCCGAACATTTTCGACATAATCTTCCTGAGGCCATAATTTGCATTGACGACGTTTGCATATTCTTGGATAACTTGGAATCTTTTCCACGTCTGATCTATAGGTATCCGTGTAGTATCGAAACGAAGTACCTAGCTGTAGTACATTTTGTAGGAGAGTTTGATGGAGGAGATAAATGGAAGGGTACAGGGGCAAAACAAGGAATGTCACAAAACAGATTTTTGTGTAATTTATATTTTAATGTAAGTAGGTATATTTGTGAACATTTGTCAAAAGTTTATTTGTATTTACAGCCGATCTTTGTACAGTAAACTTAGGTTCCTATCAGTAAATTAATAAAAATAATTATGCGAGACAAAAATAAAAAAAAATAAAATAAAAAATAAAAAACAAAAAACCTGTATGTGACATTTCTTGTTTTGCCCCTGTACCCTTCAATTAATGAGTGACGAATTTCGTATAGTGCTCACTTGTACCGAGATTGTCATTACACAGATCTTGGATCTCAGAACTCGGTCAAGTTTAAAGCCTGCAAAGTGATATTTTAACCGAATCACAAAATGACAAAGTCTCTGTCAGAATTCTATCCCTAATAATGTATTGCTCAAAATTACTTTCATAGATAATTATTACTAATGTTAACAATAATAATCAAAGCATTTCGATTGTCCCAACAACGTTTCCGACATAATCTTCCCGCGGGCATAAATTGCGCTGACGTTTCCATATGGCGGGTGACGCGCGTCGCCGCGGGCGCCGGTTAGTCGATTAAATTATTGTATTGCAACTGCGTCTGTTTGAACTGAGCTAGCGACGTGTAAGCGAAACGGGGGATCATTTTGATATGAAAATTTCAATAATCTTGTTTAACAATGCTGATATCAAATATTTTACACGTACCTACCTACTCCAAAAATTACTTGTTTAGAATAAATTACTAAGGTGGGAATTTTTTACTCACGGAATCTGGTTGTAATGCTCTACCACTGAGATTTCGATATCTCAGTGGTAGAGCATACAACATATTGGAGTAACAGACACTGTAATAATAGGTCTTTACCTATGAAATTGCCGTTTTGTATGGAGATTTCTGTAATTATTTTTTTTCCATACTAACGTTTTTGTTATTATTTAACGACTAATATTATGTAAATTTACAAAATTTTACACACGTATTTATGGATATTTTAACTACTAAATGACACATTCGTTAAGAGAAAAAATTTTTTTTTTCACTAAGTTACAACTAGTAAAGTACGAAATTCTGGAAACAAAAATAGTCGTAACTTTCGGAATAAGTTTTTTCTATGTAAATAATCAAATATCGTGGTTATTAAATTATCAAAAGTTGCTCGATACGGTCTTAATGTAACGCAATATTAAAGAAATTATATATTTCTAATATTATAAAAATCGTTAAGTTATATGTACAAAAGAAAAAAACGGCAATTTCATATGTAAAGACCTATTATAAAACAAACTCAGAAATGTCGTGATTAAAATCAATGTTATTAATTTGTTAGTTTTTCTTTTTTTCTAATGTCTTCCGGTTTGAACCTTTGATAGAGCTGTAAGTAAGGTAGTCACAAGATAACTGGCCTCATATGAAGTGCATTGTTCTTCCTAAAAAAGTGCAAAATCTCGTTAAAAGGAACAATATAACATGCATTTAACTTGAAGACCATAATATTCAATTCAGCAACCCTCAGCCACAATTATAAGCAACTTGGGAACTAGAATTATGAGCTCTAAACTCTCAGAATAATGCCTAGAACTTTAATGAGAAACCGTTCTACATAAAGCGCTGAGAACCATTACCAACTAGAATAAAACAAAGGGCTTTTATGGAACAGCCATCTTAAGCGCCTACCGGGGACGGGTGACGAATGCTGAACTGGAACTCGAAAATTAGATTTTAAACAAAAACCAACCTTAACACTGACGTATCAGACTTGTTATTGAATGGTGAGAACAAGTTGTCTGTGTTTTAAATGATAGGCCATAATAAACTTTACACATTCATACTTCTAGCTCAATTTTAATTGAATGCTTCCCTAGTTGAAAACCGACTGCCTCTTCAATTTGTCATGGCCAAACCACCTTTAAATCTATGACGTTAAGACTCAAGATAGTTGCAAACTTTATGTGGTATAGGTATAAAGAGCATGCGCCTACGCACGTCAAGATGTCTGTAATACGATCGCAGTGCTTCGGGTGCCGTACTGGTTCGTATGACTGGTGGTTTGATATGCGTTTGATTCTCATTTGTGATATATACAATACATAGGTATGTTTTGTACAGTCTGTCTGCCATTTGGTTACGTTTGTAAATAGGGGACGGTAAATTTTAATATCAGTAGAGCTCTTTTATCAGCTAGTAAAGATCACAATATCACATGGTTATGTAATAATTATTTGAACTCTGTAAAAGTTCAGATTAAAAGAGTTGTCATTAACATTTTATAGGATTTACAAAGAGTACTTAACTGTCTTGGAGCTAAGATTTTACGAAGATACTGCCATCGGCACTGCATCAACCCATTTAGGTTAGAATCTAAGCTCAGAAAAACTAGTACAACCCTCTAGTTAGTAGTCAGTTACAAACAATTAAAGTAATATTTAATTTTACATATGAACTTTGCATTATAAGCAAGCTCAAGATCAATGACATCAAAAGAAAGTGTCTCCAATTATAATCCTATTTTTTAATTTTAATGAAGAGCCCGTGGCTAGCACGTTGGTCGGTCACGGGATGGGTGACCAAAAATTTACTTTCTCGAGCTCCTCCGTGCTTCAGAAGACACATTAAGCCGTTAGCCCCGGCTGCATTAGCAGTCGTTAATACCCACCAATCCGCATTGGGCTCGCGTGGAGGGTCATGGCCCATTCTCCTTATCCATCAGACCATCAATAAGGAAGGCCTGTACCCCAGCAGTGGAGATTTTAAATGGCAGATGATGATAATGAATTTTAACTTGAAGGTGGTGTAATCACTGTCTTCAAAATTATTCTAGGTATTCTACAGGATATTTTTTTTATCAGTGCACAAATTTTTAAAATCGACTCAGAATCGGTAAGTGAACAACTTTCTTCTAGAAATATGGGTCGAAATCCGACAAAAATTTTTGGACTTCCCATACTAAATCGATCACGTGATCAGTCCAATTTGTATGAAGAGTCAAATTTTTTTTGTCATATTTAATTTATCATGTAAGTTGTTCACTTATCAATTTGTGCACTGATAAAAAAATTATCCTGTATAAATATCTCACCTATGCCCACAACTTTTCGAACTTAACTCTACCATAACAAAGTTCGGCGTCGTCCATCGTAAATACAGATTATTATATCATAAACTTTCAATAAAACTTTACACAGTTGCGGCAGACTAAAAAGATTGTGAGCATAAAACTGACCAACGTGATATAGATATCAATAGCATAGCTTGAAGCTGTAAAAGTCCTCATTATGTGTCTCGTTACGACACTGTCCTTCTTTACAGTCCTTAATGACACCTGAAGGTTCGTCGTTCCCAGAAGTTGACAAGGATGGCTGCCACAATAAACGCATAAAACTTGTCTAATTGTAGCCATAAAGATTGAGCCACTAATGCATTGAAGAGTTAGAAGACAAATCCTTCTTTCTGAGCAATAAGGTTTCAATCCGCTTGGATCTTTCATCAGCATCTTCTTCTGTAAGATTGTCCGTGGAAGATCAGTTAACAAAGGCTTATATACCAGCAATAAGATTTAAATTCCTTTAACCGTCTGTAAGTCTCGTATTTATTAACTTTGCCAATCCCAGCTCAGCTCGTTAGTGTGACAGGATGCTGATGCTGACTGGGTTTAGTTTGAATAAAGGTCTCTCAGGTTTTATGGGTTTTCGAGTGTTATCGATTGCACCGTACCCGAGCTTGCTACCGGTCATAAAGCACGTAGATTGATAACTGCACCGTTAGAGGTGGTGTCGTAATTTATCTAGTGTTCCCGTTTGATCTTGGATAATCGTATGCGCGGAGTTTTGAGTCATAAAATGGTTCATTTTGTGTGTTTGGGGTAAATCTGGCCTCATTGAAATTACATTTCTAATATTATTGTGGTAAGTACTTTTACAAAATAGATAAGACTTTC
The DNA here is from genome assembly GCA_949710035.1 of Crambus lathoniellus. Classification (NCBI taxonomy): domain Eukaryota; kingdom Metazoa; phylum Arthropoda; class Insecta; order Lepidoptera; family Crambidae; genus Crambus; species Crambus lathoniellus. Next base: position 9,535,189 of record OX453309.1, on the reverse strand, counting down.
TGAAGAGGCTAGGGACCATTCGTCGTGATAATTTAATAAATCGGAAAGAGAAAGGGATAAAATAAAAGCAAAATAAAGAACTTATCATTTATCAAGTCAAAGATATGCCAATTCTTTTTTATTCTTACTAGCTTGCTTACTTTTTAACCGACTTCTAAATCAAAAAGGAGGAGGTTCTCTATTCGTCTGTATGTATGTTTTTTTTTGTGTATGTTCGCCGATTACTCGAAGACGGATGGACCGATTGAAATGATTAAAACGTTATTACATCAGGTTGGTTTCCAAGTTGGTCCCATTTTTTTAAAATTTGAAATCCGTTCAGTAGTTCTCAGGAAATCTTGAAAATACTGTCGTTTTCGTTACCACTTTATTTGAATTTAATACGTATCTTTAGGCATAACTCCTTTGTTTATAAACCGATTTAGATGATTCTTGTTTTGTTAAAAAGGTTTTACCTCAAGGTATTTTAACCGACTTCAAAAAAGGAGGTTTTCAATTTGATCTCATACCTATTTACCAGAATACACGTAAATTGCCTGCACGATGCACTAAAAAGAGTGAAATAAAAATTATTTTTGAGGTAAAAAAATAAAACCGCCTTCAAACAAATGACATCAAAAAAAGTAAGAAATAATCCCTTACCAAATAAATAACGTAAGTACTTTGAAGTCGGGTGGGTTTTAACAAAAACAACAAAAAATTGTACATGTTTCACGCCCGACTTCAAAGTACCTACTTACGTTATTTATTTGGTGAGGGATTATTTCTTACTTTTTTGAGGTGATTTTTTTGAAGGCGGTTTTATTTTTTTAATATTAGACTAGACGACCTCCGTGTCCGAGTGGTGTGGTGGTTTCAAGGGGACCTCTATCTCTAGAGGTTTCGGGGTTCGATCCCCGGTCGTAATATTTTCTCGGGTCTGGGTGTATGTGGTAATACCTGTCGTTGTTTCCAATTCCAATAATACTAGTGCTTAAGCTACTATACCTTGGTATTGGAATAATGTACCTATGTGATGGTGTCCAATATTTTTATTTAAAAAAAAATATATGAAACCTAACGTCCAATCTCCATTGGCTTATCGGGAAACGGTCAACACGAAGGCGCTACTCGGAAAAATATGGACTTTTTGATATAAAACTATAGGACGGTTAGAGTTATTACAAATCTGGTAATAAGATATATATTTCTTCATTCCTTTATCTAGATTCGTATAGTTTCAGAAACACGATTTTATGATTTTGCCTTGACACTTTTTATTTTCGAAAAGACCTCTAAAAATACGAAAATTCAAGATTTTTCTTAAATGGGGTTACAAATACTATTGGAAATTGGTTTAATTGGACACCACTAATATCTAGGATTGTGTAGAAGCGTTTTAAAAAAATCGCTATAGTTTTTTAATACGAAGTGATTTTGTGTTTTTCTGGCCTAATCTGCAAAATCGGTCTCGCTCCTGCGCGCGTCGTTTTCTCATTGCCATCTCGCTTCAGCACGATTTTTCCGATTATCGCCTTAACAAGACGGCATCACCGAGCCATATGCGATCGCTCTGTGGCTCCCACAACATTCCACATTAACATCAAATCCAAACACTCACATCCTATTTCAGTATTCCGTGGACCACCCACGCACATAATAAACGCTTTTACAGCTATAATGCGCGTTTGGTCTGCGCGTGCGCTCCTGTCAACCGCGGTGACCAACAGACACGTACTATTTTCGGTTTGGTTTCAATTCAAGCTATGTGTGGTTGTTGAAGTAACTTTGACCTGAAAGTTGGTAGTGAACGAAGTTCAATGGAAAACTATTTTTATCTTCGGTAATGGGTTCTAAAGCAATATTAAGCAATTATGTATGTATAGTTGGGAGGTGTGTAAGTTTTTTATAGTATTTCAATATAATTTATTTGACGACCGATTTGGCGCAGGGGTAGTCTACCCACCTTCTGCGCCAGTGGTCTCGGGTTCAATTCCCGAACAAGACAAATATTTGTGTGCATGAACATATTTACAAACAAAAAGTATTTAAGTATATATTTATTCGTTATCAATCTATATATCTTTTCCATGATACAGTTTCTTAATGAAATTAACATGGGCTTAGATAATTGGTGTGAATGTAAGAAGTTATTTATTTATTTATTATTTATTTAATTAAGAAATAACAATAGCATTAAAAATGCAAAACAGTAATAAATAATTTGAAATTTATAAGAAGATGGTAGTTTATGGTTGTCAGCTAGCATACAGCAGAGTGGAGAGTAATAGTACATTACAGCCGAGGACAGGTAAGTAAGAAATTACATTGTCGAGGATGGTTTGAAGCACGAACCGCAGGCGAGGGCTTTAATCATTCGAGGCAAGGTAATTTGCTTACCGTACAAGGCTTGTATAGTGATTTTCTCAAGAAATGCGAGGAAATTAAAAAAAACTGTTTAACTAAATAATATTTATTAAAATTTATATCACACAGTTCGGGCAATTATTAAATGTAAATGTTATTGTTTTCCCGGGCACACTTATGTAAAAATCCCCATTATAATATTATTTTAATGATGTATCATTAAAATACGCCAACAACACAGATTCCGAAAACGTATGCGCCTTTTTTCACTTTTCCAAATCAGATCGTAGGTTTTCATATATCTTTCTTTTGATTTTGCTGGCAGTAAGTTTTCTGTTATTAATTTTGCTTCTGCTCTCAAATTTGGTGGAGTAGGTACATACAATGTCTGTATATGTTTCATTGGCAGAACTCATTTTGATAATTTATTACACAATATATAAACTGTATTGATATTTAATCAACCGCTGAAAATCATTCCCGCCGTTTTTTTAATATTGGTTTGTGAGGCCATGTTGAACGGTCATACAGCCTAGTATGCTACTAAAATGCGCAACTTCAATACCCGCTTCTGGGCGGTAGATGGCGCTGTATATAATTCCCATACAAAATTACTCGTGAAGGATATTTTGTCTATGATAAATATCATTTTGTTTTTTCGATTGATGTTCGTGCTAAGCATGAAGCTCGACTTAATACTGAGTTAACTGGAGTTCTCACCCTGAATAAAAAAGGTAAACACCAGCAAATTTGACATTTAGTATGTAGTGGCTGTCAGTTGTCTCATATGACCATACGTATTTTTTTAAAGTGTAGGTGAGACGGAATACAGCCACTGTGTAATTTGTGGTTACAAAAAATTGTTCGTACTGCACTCTCCAGTTACCTCAGTATTAAGTCGAGCTTCATGCAGTATTAAGTCGAGCTTCATGGTGCTAAGGGTACATAGCGCTTGTGGTACAATACGAAGTATATACTCTGTGCGCACCGTATTTTTAAAAAAAGTTAACGTAATTATGATATTAATAATGATGTGGCTGTATGGTACAAATGTCCCTTTGCTTTTTCTGTTTTTATACACAGGAATAACTAAAGAAAAAATAAAGAAAAAAGTTGGTAGTACCATAGAAAATCACTGCAGTAATGAATTTCAGTACTTACTTACTGCACTAAAATCAGTGCAGTAAGTAAGTACTGAAATTCATTACTGCAGTGATTTTCAAATTTAGAATGTTTATCTCGGAAAAGTGCCACGTACTGCATTCTTTTCTCAAATATAATATTAACATTTCAGAGCATAAGTGTGAAAAATATATTATAAGTATGTTATGTTAAAAGTCGTCTAATTATATAGGTATGTGTCGTTCATTGTAACACTGAATTTATCTCCTTGTAATTAAATTGGAGGTACTTCAATATTACTACGAAAGATATGACTTAATATGACACTATTCTACAAAAAAATGTATGTATAAATAATATTATGGAGTTACACCACTATAACAATGAACGATACTTAGTAGTTTATTAATACCTACCTATTATAAGTTATTCAATTTTTTACTTTTTTGCATTCACAATGCAATATTTATTATTGAAAAGTGGAAAATGATGTATTGTAGAAAAAATCGACTCGTCTCACAACTAGCTCCATGGGACTAGTTATTTGTGAGATAAGCTCAAAAATACTTCATTTTTCATTTTTCACCTACCTATTATACCTGCCTATAATATGCCTATGTATGTAGAGATGCTTGTAGATCAGATCTGAAAAAGGACAAACTGATGCTACTTTTAGTCGCAAAAACTGGACGTGATAAATAAATTAGATATAGGTACACAACCGAAATCGACGTAAACGAATTAGCGATCTGAACGCTAGTAGGTATTATTTAAATATTAAATTAATACTAATAAACAATATCGTTGTGGAGATCCTTGGGGGAGCCCTATGCCCAGCAGTGGACGTCGTTCGGCTGACATGATGAATAAACAATATTGTCAATGAGGAAATCATTACACGTTAGTTCTGCATAAAATCCCTTTAAGCACAGTAATTAGCTAAACAAAAAACCTTTGTGATTGCCAAATATAACCTTAGGTGGTGCCTTGACGCAATAACAGCCCAATTAACGTCAAATAAGTAGCTGACAAACGAACAAAGAGGATGTACCATTAATCATAACTAATGACGCAGGGTTGTCAGTAAAAAAATACGAAAAATACCTTCTGTTTTTCAAGCTTGTTCGTTACTTGAAAACACATGTTTAATACATAAGTACTTAATTATAAACAAAAAAATTCTGTCAGATATTTTTTCCCGTGACCCGTTTTTATTTTATAGTTTTATCATTTAGATAAACCTTACCAATGTAAAATAATAAGAACACATAAGAAACTATGGGTATTAGCGTAGTAGGTAGGGCAGAGGTACCCTTTGTGGCCACTTTAAGGATTTTTTGACTTTTACGCACTAAGTACTAAATGGTCTTAGGTATTTAAGACATAAATTATATCTTAAATTATAGGTAATTTATCTAACTTTAAAGGTACATAATTCAAATTAAAAAAAGTGAAATAGTATATTAGTTTTGTATATAACACAAACTCTGTGAGAGGTGCCAAATGTACCGGTTTTGGCCACTTATTGATAGTTAAACTTTTGTAAGTATAGCGAAAAATCAAAACCAAACCCAGGTTAAATCAATATATTCTAATGCGCTAGAAACCAATCAATTGCAAAACATCAATTTAATTGTAAAAAACAAAGGTTTATAAAGTATTTCATCCAAAACAAATTTCTTAAAATTTTCATAAGTACAAAACATTTTTTAAAACAGAAAATGGAATTTATTGAAAAAAATCGTATGACATAAAAAATTCTAACGGTTGTTATTATTAGCTTAAAATACCTTATTTTAAATTTATTGCCTTTAACAAAAATGGCGAAATGTTGTTTTCAACACACTTGCTCATAAAGTGAGCCTTATTACATCGATCTTAGGGCCATAAACCGAACTATAAAACACGCGTGCATAATAATATTACAGTACTAGTTGCGTAATAGAATTATCCCTACAAAGTTAAGTAAGTAAGTACCTAGCTGCAATTTATATGAGAGTAAACAGATACTTTTCAATTTAACCGGGTAATACAGTATCCCTACAAAGTTAAGTTAGTACCTAACTGCAAGTTATAAATGCGAGTAAACAGAGCATTTTCAATTTCACCGGGTAATACGTACAGTTCTTTTTTTGTAACAACAAAGAGGTTTTATACGGCTGAAAATCCATTTACGTTTTTAGAATAAATAAATATGTCCCTAATTAAGTCAAAAAAACATAATTAAGTACATTATTATCAAATTATTTATAATTCACAATAATTTGTTATAAAACATTTGCGTTTTATCACTATTATTATAATTATTTTGAAGTAGGCTGTATGGCTGTATGTAATCAATGACCTTACATTTGGCGCGTGCAAAAAAAAAACTTGCGCGCTTTTTCCCTTAGCTAATTAGGTTAATTAATTTATGAATGAATGCAATAAATGTTTGTTTTTCCTCGCGTGTTGAAAAAGTGCGTATGAAACTCGTGAGCAACTTACTCACTAGACACTCGGCTGATTTACGCCCTCGCCTGCGGCTCGGGCTGCAACCCACGGCCTCGTGTATAATGAGCAACGTTAGCTCACTTGTATCATAATATACTATTAGAAAACTTTTAGAGCAAAAAGTGGCCAAAACCGGTACAGTGGCCAAAACCGGGGCTTCTGCCCTACACTGCAAACATTACATTTTAATATTATTCGCAAATAAATCTCGATTTCCGTTATCAGTAGACTATTTTAAATTTAATTAAGTTATGTAAATGAATAAAACATGTGCTTACACTTACATGAATCAAAAAACTTAACACTTCAATATCGAGAATACGACAGAAAAACAATGTCAATTTGAATTATCAATCATATCATATTATCTTTCATTTATTCGGAAAGTTTCATTTTGGTTAAGACTATTGACTACATTTTGATTTTGGCAAGGTTAAACGAACCTTGTATGCACATATTGACTAACCTGTATTAGTATTATTTTTGACCGACTTCAAAAAAGGTGAAGGTTCTCAAGGTGAGGGTTTTTTAATTATTTTTTATGTATGTTTTGGCAACCCTGCTCCAGCCTTGCGGACTGCAATGCGTAGCGTGCTATCTATTAACGAGTCCTTGCTGATCGGATTTCATGTGTAATGATTACGGGCGGTTAGCAGTAATGTATGCATAAATGATATTACAATGTACAGCTTATTGGTCAAATTGAGGGGCTGATCCAGTATTCCACTAATATAATAATGCGAAGTTTAGCTAGGCTATTTGGATTGGTAACAAAATATTACTAACTAGCTTTCCGCCCGCGGCTTCGCCCGCTTGGACTTCACGACCTTATCCCGCGGGAATGTGACATTTTTCCGGGATAAAAGTAGCCTATGTTCCTCTCCAGGCTACAATGTATCTGTGTACTAAATTTCAGTCATATCCGTTCAGCCGTTTTGGCGTGATTGAGTAACAAAACAAACATACAAACATCTAAACTTTCACATTTATAATAATAGGTCTTTACCTATGAAATTGCCGTTTTGTATGGAGATTTCTGTAATTATTTTTTTTCCATACTAACGTTTTTGTTATTATTTAACGACTAATATTATGTAAATTTACAAAATTTTACACACGTATTTATGGATATTTTAACTACTAAATGACACATTCGTTAAGAGAAAAAAAATTTTTTTTCACTAAGTTACAACTAGTAAAGTACGAAATTCTGGAAACAAAAATAGTCGTAACTTTCGGAATAAGTTTTTTCTATGTAAATAATCAAATATCGTGGTTATTAAATTATCAAAAGTTGCTCGATACGGTCTTAATGTAACGCAATATTAAAGAAATTATATATTTCTAATATTATAAAAGTTGTTAAGTTATATGTACAAAAGAAAAAAACGGCAATTTCATATGTAAAGACCTATTATTAGTAGGATAAAAATATGGATATAAGCGTGCGCTCATTTTACATTTGAAGTCCATATTATGTCCACGAAGCCTAATTTTTTGTCGGTAGCCCCAAGGTTTATATTGAAAAAGAATTAAGTACTTCTTAGAAAAAATCGACCCGTCTTACAACTAGCTCCGGTGTCCGAGGCATCTCCCAAACGACTCCGTAGCTCAGTGGTCAAAGCATTAAGGTCACAGCACATACATCAACTCGGAAAGGGATCGTAAACGTATTAACTCGAGCGGTATAGCGAAAGGTCATGGGTCCGTGCCTCACCGGAGCTAGCTGTGAGATGGGTCGATTTTTTTAAGAGGTAATTCTTTTTCAATAAAAACCTTGGGGCTACCGACAAAATTTTTTAATTTCCAATTTTTTAAACTTCATATTGAATATTTGCAATAATAAAAAATCTATTTTAAATGCAAAAAAGTAAAAATTAATTTAGAAGGTTAAAAGCGGTCGGTCAGTCCTTCCTGCCATCAGTGCGGAGAGCCTTATGCAAGAACTGCGAAAGTAAATAATAAATAATAATAATAATAAATAAATAACTTCTTACATTCACACCAATTATCTAAGCCCATTTTAATTTCATTAAGAAACTGTATCATGGAAAACTTGATAACGGATAAATATATACTTAAATACTTTTTGTTTGTAAATACATACTTAATATACTTACATAGTAAACACCCAGACCAAGACAAATAGACATGTTCATGCACACAAATATTTGTCTTGTTCGGGAATCGAACCCGAGACCACTGGCCCAGAAGTAATACGGTCAGCAGTAATGTATGCATACGTGATATTACATTGTACGTTTGTAATGGTCAAATTGATGGGGCTGATCAAGTAATCCAAAAGGGGCGGAAAGGTTCTCAAATGGCGACCACGTACCGGATGAAGATCCGTGGGCCGGCCCCCTACAAGGTAGACCGACGATCTGGTCAAGGTTGCGGAAAACCGCTGGATGCGGGCAGCGCACGGCCGATCGCTGAGGCGAACCGGGGGGGCCTATGGCCAGCAGTGGGCGTCGTACGGCTGATGATGATCAAGTAATCTACTAATAATAACGAAATATAGCTAGACTGTTGGATTGGTAACAAAAGATGACTTTCAGATGCTTTTTACCATCAGGGCAGAGACCCTAAACAATAGTCAAGTCAAAAACTCTTTATTTAAATAGATTTACAAAATGAAATAATCAAAAGATGTTGAATGATTCACACACTATTTAGTTGTATATTTACAATTACATTAAGTAAATATTAATATTTAATGTAAATATACAAATATACCTACAGGGTGTTTTTATTTATTTAAATTTTTATTTGTTATAGTGATCAATTACTGATTACACTATTTTTCAGGGATTGAAAATATAATAATTTTACATGAATTTATCATATTTGGGGAAAGGTTTACTTTATATCATGAGTATGAAGTCTTATTTTAAAAGCATGCTAACGAGTTCAAATGTCTGTATAGTGTGTGAATAATTTAGGCGTTTACCTGTTACCGTCATTAATATCGAGCAAAAAACAGAAAAAGGCACGTTTGTTGTATTTTTTTATCCACAACGGGGTATCACTTAGCCTTCATCACACCTGATGTTAAGTGGTGATAAGGCTGAAGGTGGAAGCGCACTACACTCGGAATCCTCAATCACTGAGGAACTAGCTATCTTATCTCTAACTGCCGGAACACAATAATGCTGAAAACATCATTGTTATGGCGTCAGACTTAGATAAGATGGTGGTAGCTGACCAGGCGGACTATAAGAAGTACTTAGTCCTACCACCAACCAAACCGAATACAATATGTACCCCCACTGGGAATCGAACCCGGGACCTCATGGTCTGAAAACGGTGGTGTGAACCACTAGACCACAGAGGCGGTTAATGTATGGGAGCCCCCCTGATTTTTTTTTCTGTTTTTAGTAGGTATGTACTTGTTGTTATAGCGGCAACAGAAATACATCATCTGTGAAAATTTCAACTGTTTAACTATCATGGTTCTAGAGAAACAGCCTGGTGTCAGACAGACAGACAGACGGACGGACAGCGGAGTCTTAGAAATAGGGTCCCGTTTTTACCCTTTGGGTAGTGAACCCTAAAAACGGGCAAAAAAAACCTCATTAGTTTCAACAGAAGCAAAAGGAAAAGATTCTACAGCACGAAACTCCGAATTCGCATCGCATCGCAAGAATATGCGATGTGTGTCAAGTATTTGACAGGCAGTAAGGTGTCAAGTATTGACGCATTCCAAAATTAGCCCTACATTATGTTAATTGTATCATTAAGACCTGCAAAACTTTTATATACAATTATTTTAATATCAGACAATGTATAGTGTCTCGAAATATTGATACCTCTATGTCATCTACAACAGGACAAGGTGAATTGAACCCTATAACAATAGCGTCAAAATTACCAAGAGTAAGTATATCGTCTGACGTGTTGTTCTGTGTACGTTCAAACAATGATTCTTTGATATTCGCATTTTTCTCATGACACCAAGGTTAAAGTTCTTTTCTTGAGTGACGTGGACAAGTATTGAATTTTGTCTCATAAGTTTCAAAGGTTTAAATTTTGCAATTTTGTAGGTTAGATAGCTTGAGAAAGAATAAGGCTATTATTTTCTCCCACGACTTCTATTCGTACGGGGGACTTCGTTCGGATTTAAGATCAGACTATCGAAAGACAAAACCATTTTTTTTAAATCTTATGATTCCTTATACGACTCAAACTATACAAACTCAACAGTCTATTCAAAGTCAAAAACTTATTGAAATAGATTTACAAAAAAAATTAAGTACTTTTGAATCGTCCAAATTTTTTTTCCTGCTATTAAAAAAAACGGACATAAAAAACTCATCAGTTTTAACAGAAACAACGTCAAAATTACAATGTTCTCGATGCTAAAAGCTTAATGGTACTATGATAAGAAATGTAGAAATAAGTATTCAGTGTGTTATAAAACAGAAAAGAAAATGAATCAAAGTTTTATCTTTATTTTAACAGAAGAGTGACGTAAAAATACATCTTATTTTAATTTTTAGTTTTTTGCATTCACAATGCAATTTTTATTACTGAAAAATGGAAAATGAAGTATTTTGAAAAAATCGACCCGTCTCACAACTAGCTCCGATGGGTCTCGAACCCACGACCTTTCTCTTTCCGGGCGACTGCTCTAACCACTGAGCTACGGAGTCGTTACGAGAAGCGTCGAATTTATCCAATACTTCTTATACGCTGTCAGCGTTAATTTCATCTATCATTCAGTTAATTAATTTCATCATCATCAACTAAGTAGTTTAATAAAAAATAATTAAAACGAAATGTGACTTAAAATAACATTAGTTACATTTAATTTCGTAACAACAAAAGGTTTATTTTATTACCGTCGTCGTTAACAAATGAGTTTTAATCTATGCAAGATGATGAACAATGTCGTGTTACAGGTTGCCTAACCTTTTATCCATACGATCGGCTTACAATGTAACAATACCATCTAAAAGTACACAACTATTGTTTTGTGACAAAGGGATCGACATATTTGCTCATACGACCCACACGCTAGATTAACGAAAGAGTTATCGTTTTGTATACGTGAAATTGTTAAGCGATTCGCACGCCCACTATGAAGGAGAGGCGTCGTGGTGATATGCTGAAAAGTATTTCGACTATATTTAGAAATTTTTACATGAGCAAAACTAGTACGAATAACTTTATGCATTAGGATTTTTTTGTTTTGATATGTCATTCCGGTATCTGAGACAGATTTTTACCTACAATTTTTTCTGTAAACTTTGACTTAGTTTTGACTTTGACTTTTACAGATCTACATTGCGAATGACAAGTTTTCTTATTATAATACACCTTAAAACAAGGTGGTAGAGCAATGTAGGTACTGTATATAAGTATTTATATTTGATTATTAGGACTGATTTATTAATATAAAGACAGAGTTTCCTTAACGCGTCTATTTGTCCGACACATGAGAAAAGAGAGCATTGAAAATTAAAGAGCACAAGTACAAATAATTTTATGCCATGTCAGGGAAGATGCCAGGTAGATTAGTTGCAGAATATGTTGGTCAAATCAAATCAAATCAAATCAAATATTTATTTATTCACATAGACATAATTAGCATGTAGGTACTTATGAATCGTCAATATTTTCCTACCACCCATTCAAGACTTTTTTAACTGACAAGAAGGTTTCCAACAGAAGGCTATAATATACGTCACGACTCAGGCAATGTCACATGCTGTGATGTACCCAGCCATTTCAACGTAATAAAAATATGTTACTATTTAATTTTTATGCCCATTAAGTTCATTTGTTGTCTAGTATCCATAACTCAAGTACTTAGATAACTTACTTTGGGCTAAAAAATCGGTGTGCTTGTAGGAAATTTATTTTTAATATTATTTCTAATCTTTTGCTATAAAAATATTTTTTTATGCTAATAACAACTATTTATCTTATTTTAAAATGACCGAATAGTAACGTCGATACTATCACAAAGTACGAGAGCCCCCATATCTGACAAAAAAATTTGGTCGCTCCGTGAGTGTACCTCGCCGAGGTCCACTGAGTCACGGCGTGTCGCAAGTGTCGCGCGTCGGCGCCGGGTGGGTGGCCCACCACGATAAGCACCTAATTAAAGCCTACTTTTGGGGCCTATTCACGGTGCGACACGCGACTTTTTCATTTAATTTGGAAGTTTAGTTGAATGTAAGATAAAAATCTTGGTATCGTTCTGGTGCTAATAAAAGAAAAGAAAGAGAAAGAGAGAAAGAGAAACATTTATTGGCTATAACACAATTAAAGTAATATTAAAAGTAAAACAATAAAAAAAAAACCAGGTGTACAGCCAACTAGGCCCCCACCTCAGCATAGTATTGCAACAGTAAAAAAAAAGTATACTGTTGCAACGCTGATATTCTGGAGGAGCCTAATATTGGTGACTTTTAAATATAACAAAACAAAAAATAATAACAGTTATCACACATGTTGACACAAAAAATAAAAAATAATAGAAAAAACTGGAAACATAATTATGCTAAATTAGGTGTTAAACCAGTATGAATGATAGGCCAAGGCTGGTAATTTATATAAAAAAAAACAAACAAGAACAACACTAGCTTTAACTAATCTGTTGCATAGGTCTACTCTGTGAAACAAACAAGAAAAGAAGCCTGCCAGTGATTTACTTACATCATTTACAATTTTTACATTTTACAACGAAATAAAGATTAAAATAGTGAAAACAAACAAAGCGTAATATTATAGGCATAGGCAATATCAGAAACATGCAGAAGCAACGGTGAATTCATGCAGTGCAGACAACCGCGTCAAAGGTGCCGGAACGCACAGCTCCCCTGTGTAACGTGAAAACCCCGTAGGTACGTCAAGAGTATAGTGATTTTGCTCTCTGTTCATCAATTTAACGTTTTTTGAGATGACGCCTAAATGTTTGCAACGTTTTCAGCCCACGTTCTGGAGGGAGGAGCGCGTTCCAACACTTCGTAGCGGCGAATCTGAATGAACCACGGAACGCCACAGTCCGATGCTTCGCTGTTACAAAGACTTTGGTTATCTCTCTTCGTGGATTTCTGGCCCATTCGCAAGCCCACATCAGCTTATTGTAGAGGTAACTCGGTGTCCCAGTTTTTATAAGACCAAACATCAGAGTAGTGAGATGAAGTCTTCTACGCGCTTCCATCTTTAACATGTTTGCATCATTAAGGAAAGGAGTGATATGCGAACGAGGTAGAACATGAAAACAGAAGCGCGCACAAGCATTCTGTACTCGTTGAATGAGCTTGCTTGTCTTGGCCATCAGACAAGGACCATAAACAGTGTCACAATAGTTTAGTCTTGACAATATCAGAGCTTCACATAGTCTTATCCGTATCTCCTCACTCAAATAAGGTCTAATCTTATATAATAACTTAAGTCTATAAAAACACATGCGGGAGCACTCGGCAATATGGCTTTCAAATTTCAGGTTTTCATCCATTACTAACCCTAGATTTCTTGCCTTATCCACACGTTCTATCTTTTCCTCATCTATCATAATGTTTAATACAGAAGTAAGAATTACTTACACTTCAATTTTTTATTAGTTCTCGTAAGTGTTTATTGCAATTGTTTTAATAATGGATAAAAACCACAAATAGTTTGATTTACATAATTAAATATAATAAAATTTTGGTCGATTTAAAGCACTTTATAACAAGATCATTTAGGCCTTGATATTTTACTACTTAGAAAATATCGAAAGAAGTGCTCGCCTCTATTATTAATTAACTAACATTTTAAGTCATTACCACCTACACCCTACCTACAACCCTTGAATATTTACACGTATGGCCATCTTTATATTATTTCGAGAGCCAAGTAACGGTGTAGCCGGTTTGTATAGGCTCTGGATTGACATCGAGCGACAATAATAATATCTCGCACTCGACACATTTAGTTTATTTAATAAACACTTGGCTTTAAGCATTCCTTTTAAACTGACAGGATCTCACGGCTGTCAGTAACTTTGAAATAATATGACGGTCTTGAAGAAAAGAATTCAGGTCATTTAAAAGAAGTACCGCTGACATTCTTTATACTTCTTTCAATATGTAATGGCGTGCTTACACGAGCAACTAAAATTGCGCAATTCTTGTCAATCTCCGTCAAATATCCCTTATTCGTCTTAGGACAGATTCTTGTTTGGACAGATTCTGGTTACGACAGATTCTTGTTACGACAGATTCTTGTTACGGCAGATTCTTGTGACGGCAGAATTAGTACTGTCGCGCATAAAAAATATTTTTGGAAATTCTTTAGGACAGATTCTGGTTACGACATATTCTTGTTACGGCAGATTCTTGTTACGGCAGAATTAGTAACGTCGCGCATAAAAAAATATTATGTGTTATGTATTATTTTTTTATATATTTTTCTTTTATTTGCTTTATATTTTTATATTATTATTATTTTTTTTTTATATTATTTTATTTTTTATTGTTATCTGTCGAAACCAGAATCTGTCCTAAGACGAATAATAAATTGTGTGGTTTTTACTTTTGTTGGCAATGTTACTTCTGCCGTAACAAGAATCTGCCGTAACAAGAATCTGTCGTAACCAGAATCTGTCCAAACCAGAATCTGTCCTAAGACAAATAAGGGCCAAATATGACATTACGACCACATCAAGCAGTTAAGGGTGTGGCGAAAACTCCGTCGTAGGGAAGCAATACAGGAGCCGTTGCTCCGGGATTCGTCACACAATATTTAGTAGTCGATATAGTAGTAGAATAGTGAATAAAATATCAGCGAATCCAGAGACTTGTTTATTGTTTATAGTAAAAGAAAAGTATAGGTAGGAACCCGATCCACGGGTTCCTATTACATTATAACTGTTTATAATTAATTTTGAATAATCACCATAACGTAATAAACTGATAATCCTAGTAATACGCACGCAAGCTGCACAGCACGATGGTTTTGGTAGGACTGGATCAAAATGCTGAACAGGGTACGTGGAACGAAGAATTTGAATTTTGAAAGAACAGGTAGGTACAGAATACTATTGATGGCTAGTAAGGTAACTATGGAATTTCCAGCCCTCATGGAGGTTCAAACCGTCCATGAGACTGGAACGAAACGGCATCGTTACAAGAGCGATGGCAAAATGTCAAAATATAGCACCTGCCGGCCTAGCATGAGCGGCTTTTATCGCGCGATATGATATGGTACGGCAAGTTGTCTTGCTTACCCCACCACCACGCGTGCTATAAGCCGCTCATGCTAGGCCGGCTGTATTACCTATGTAGTATCTGTTTCTAAGATACGGCCGCACAATACCACGAAATATGGAGCAAAATCACTCCACTTAATCGCTCCAGATTATCCATTACAGTTGCTAGTTACTCGAGCCTTACACTAGCCACACACGATCACTTTTAACTGTTAGTTTTCACTGAACTGTTTTAACTGACAGTGAAAACTAAACGTGTGTACGATGAAAACTCTCAGTTTTTCACAGTAACACGTTCAGTTTTCATTGTCAGTTAAAACTGACAGTTAAAAGTGATCGTGTGTGGCGCCTTTTATAGTAATTTACGGCCATTTCCAATCTATGCAACAATTTATTCACAATTCAATTTTCTATTGAAAATATCGGTGGTTAGAGCATTCGCCCGGACAGCGTAAGAATCTGCATAGTCTTTAAACATCCTTGCAAAAATAGATCAGTTTTTCGAAATACCGAAATAACGGTATTTTATCCTCAAACACCGGTATCAAAATACCGAAAAGATTTATCGGTATAGGTACCGGTATCCATGCCCTAAGCGTAAGGTTCGAATCTCATCGGAGCTAGCTTTGAGATAGGTAGGTCAATTTTTAGAAGCTTTTTATTAACTTGCCATGTTAGTTAGTTAGTTTGTTAGTGGGGGACAAATCTTGCAAGCTTAATTTGACCCACTTCCCAGTGTCCGATGAAGCTGAAATTTTGTATGCAGGTTTGGTTTAGATGACAATACAATATTAAAGTACAGTCACCAAAAAAGCTTGTCATAAAAGTGAATATATTACTAAAAACTTATTTCTAATACCTACTTCATTTTAAATAAATCCTTAGTTTGAGATAGGCCTATTTTGGTTTACTTACGTAGCTTAGCTCTGTTTAAAATATAAAAGGGAGAGAAGAAATGAACTGAAGAGAGAGCGAGAGAGATATAGCGAGAGGGAGAGAGAGAGAGCGAGAGGGAGAGAGAGAGCGAGAGGGAGAGAGTGAGAGTGCGTGAGAGAGACGGAGGTTATTACAAGCTTTTATTTAACATGTCGTGTTAATTTGGGTCAAATTTTGCTTTTTGCCTGTATCTGATTGAGCTGAAATTTGAAATACGGTTTTGATTTGGATGAAAATACAATAGGTATTTAAATACAGACAGAAAAAAGCTTGCAAAAAAATATTTTTTTTACCAAAAACTTATTTTACTGTTTGATATCGACTGAACTCATATTGCACTCACTCACTAAACTAAACTCATTTACTCGTACCTATATACTACATGACTGATAATCATAAGTATTATTGAGAGATAGTGGTTGTGACTAACTGTTAAATTGAACAAAAATCCCAAATTCGCTTGCACAGAGCAAAACACAAGTGACTAAAGTCCGTTGCTCAGTCCCAGCGTTTAGCGACACGCGATACGCTATACGCCTGTACACTCGGCGGCACATCAGACTATACATGTTGACCTTGAGACCGCCTTTATACCCTACGTAATAAAAGCTGTTATAATAGTTCAACTGTTTAAGGCGATACTCGGAAAAATTATGTTGAAGCGAGATAGCAATGAGAAAACGACGCGCGCGGGAGCGAGACCAATTTTGCAGATTAGGCAAAAAAAACACAAAATCACTTCGTATTAAAAAAATGTAGCGATTAAAAAAAATGCTTCTATACGATCCTAGATATTATTGATGTCCACTAATTGAACCAATTTCCAATAGTGTAAGTAACCCCATTTAAGAGTAATCTTGAATTTTTGTATTTTTTAGAGGTCTTTTCGAAAAGAAAAAGTGTCGAGGCAAAATCATAAATCGTGTTTTTGAAACTATGCGATTTCAGATAAAGGTATGAAGAAATATATATCTTGTTACCAAATTTATAACAACTCTAACCGCCCTTTAGTTTTATATCAAAAATTCCATACTTTTTCCGAGTAGCGCCTTAACCTGATGTGCTGTCGAGTGTACATAAGAGCGTGGTGTGGTGCGACATCGCACGCGAAGCGATTGCGATCTCGCCGCCCCAGCGATTTGCGATTGCTGGATAAACGGTTTCACTTTGATTCTAACCCGCGATTTAACTTGGCTTTGAATTGTTCAAGTTCTTTAAGTCCTACTAGTTTAGTAAAATCTAGGTTACTTGGGAATGTAACTGTTCGCTACCTATTACTAACATAACATACTTACAATTAGCATAAAGAGCCTCGCAGACTATCAGTCCGTCAGCAGGCAACGGCCTCTCAGTTGGTCGTAGTGCAATCGGCCATGATATTCGGTTTTGTATGTAAAATTGTGAGTAAATAAATAAATAATAAATAAATATTGTCTTACAATCACACCAATTATCTAAGCCCGTAGTTAATTTCTTAAGAAACTGTGTCTACGTGAACTTGATAACGGATAAATATATACTTAAATACTTTTTGTTTGTAAATACATACTTAATATACATAGAAAACACCCAGACCAAGACAAATAGACATGTTCATGCACACAAATATTTGTCTTGTTCGGGAATCGAACCCGAGACCTCTGGCGCAGAAGGCAAGTAGTTTACCCCTGCGCCAAATCGGTCGTCAAATAGTGAGTGTATGAATACTATTTCTAATGCTTCATTTTCAATAATAAAATTACATTCTGAATGTAAAAACGTATAAATAATTATCACAAAGTTAATTTTAATGTAGGTGGTACGTACACTGCTTTACAATTAAGTCTTTAATTTCTTTGGAACTAAGGATAACAAAGTGCTTAGTTACATACCTATGTCTATGGACGACCGTATTCATAAATCATGATAAATCTTTTAAAATCTGTTACCGAAAATTTCTACTTAAAAAAAATTAAACCCAGCCCTTCCGTTTCCCCGTATTTCAGTAACATAATCGTTTTCGATATCAGGTCTTAGCCTCAAGTCAGGCAATAAATATAACCCCCTCCCGCCCCACCCCGATGGTATCACCCACACGCGAAGGCTCTCACTTTGTATACAACTTCCGGCCGGCGTACTTCCGGTTCCGGGCCACTTGACCGGAAGTCGGCCGTTCTGGCTCTATGTCACCTTAAGTATGTGTTGTGATTAGCTTGGATTTATGGTTTACCTAATTGGCGTAGTAATTGTCTTCATAATGTGGTAAGGGTAGAAAATTGGTGTTTTGTCACGCACTTTACGAATTATAAGATTTTGATTTACTTACCAAGTAGGGAAAACGGTGAAATGGAAAATGGGCTACCAGGTACTTAATAAAATTTTATAGATTCTTGTACTTAATTTGTACACTTGTTGGATGAAAGAAATACTTTACTGACCTTTGCTCCAGTTATAAATCAGCCTTTAGTAAGTTATTTAAATTTTTACTTTTTTGCATATACAATGCAATTTTCATTACTGAAAAAATGAAAATGAAGTATTTAAAAAAAATCTACAAATATCACAACCAGCTCCGATGGGACTCGAACCCACGACCTTTCGCTCGAGGTCGTGGGTTCGAGTCCCATCGAGGCTGGTTGTGAGACGGATCGATATTTTCTAAAATACTTCATTTTAAATTTTTCAGCATTTAGTATCTTATTTAGTTTCATAATAAGTACCATAGGTACATACATTAATAATACATTTTTACAAACATTCATTTAAGTATTTAATTTTGTAACAAAATTTTTACAAACATAGGTAGCTCAGTCAATAAACCACTCCACCATTACGTACAACGAAATCAAAAACTGACGCATGTGTATCCTCAGATTCCTATTCATTCAAAATAGTTGTAAAACTCACTTATTTTATTTCCCGAATTATATTATCAACTATATTATTATCAATTATATTATCAACTATATTATTATCAATTATATTATCAACTATATTATTATCAATTATATTATCAACGTCCACGTAACTTAAGGTACAAAAATAGTCTGGCTTTACCCTTTACAAAACTACATATGGTGAATTCAGGGACTTACCATATGTCAATTAAAATATTTAATAAAATACCAAAAGAATTCCAGGAAATCCAAACATTAAAAATCTTTTGCTCATAACTGAAGGAATATCTGATACAAAAATGTTATTATACCATGAAAGAATTTTTTGATGTTACTTAAAATGTTTTGTTTTATGTTTTAGATCTTATAATTATAAAATATAAAAATTGCCATACCCTTGCAGAGTCATGTTCATGGGTAATTTTTTATGTATTTACCATCTGTAATAACCAACATGTTGCAATAAATATTATGACTATGACTATGAATTTCAACTTTATATTTGGCTTTAAGAGCGTTAAAAAACCTTCGCGACATAAAAGAACTTGCACAATAAAATGCAAGGTCACTTGCTCCTGTTTATTACTTCGTACGACATTCACATACAAGGTACAAACCAATTACAGTTACATACTAGGTACCTACTAAACATAAATAAAATAGTCACAACTCCATAAAAACCACCCTAACATACTTAATTCAAGGATATCAACCAATCTTATGGTCTTTTCTACCGAATTTTCAAAAAACCGGGCTTTAGAGCTAACTTATCATTGACAAACTGTTTGTATTACTTATTAAGCCTCATATAAAACTTTAAATTTGTTTACTTATATACAAGACTTTACAGTTTGATGCCTTCGATTATTATTACATGAATATCACATAATACAACAAAACGTTGCCAATCCCTCTCTTCTTCTCATTATTACATACGACATTCACATACAAACGAATGACAGCAATAAAATGTCACAACTACTCCCTTGCTCCTTTTTTTACCTCGTACGACATTCACATACAAAGTAGGTGTACAACCCAATGACATCCACATACGTAGAACACACACTCATTGCGACGCGACGACATGTGCAAGACGCGACGTGTGACGCGGCCTTTATTTACACAGAAAACAAATGCTGGCCACATGTCGCGCGACAAGGACAACTCGGCAAATATAGCTTGAGCTGGGGAATTGGAGCGTTTATAGTCGTGGTTTGTTAACCGACTTAAAAAGGGAGGTGGATCGACCTTTTTAAATCCATTTATTGCAAATTGAAATTGAATTCCAATACATTTGATTTATAAAATCAGTTTAAGCAGATGTGAAACATATTGTTATTAGGTACTTACTTGAAGAAGTTTTTCTGCGTATTTCATGTACTTAAGTACTTTAATTTGATTGAATTTATTCAAGACATAGCACAAAAACATCTAAATACCTAAGTGTAAGCCGTGATAACAATTTTCATAATCCATGATTATGAAAATTGTTATCACGTTACCAAGATAGTAAGTAGGTAACTATATGAAATTCATTCTACAGTTTCTATAAAACGCAAGCATCATTGAGAGAAAAGCTAACCGAAAAGTAGTTCGTTTTGCGTCTTTTCATACACTTGCCTTCACATAGCGAATCATAAAGTTTTTACCATAAGTAACGTAACTTTTGATGACAAAGCATTCAAATTTCATATTCATGTAGTGCAGGAATCCTGAATCATTAAAAAATAAGATTTTATTTAAATCGCTCAACTAATTTTATCCGCCATCGAGTCCCACTTAAACCAGACGACACGATAAAATAATGCTTGTCACACAAAGCCACCACCATGTTTATTTATTTACACAATGGATACATAACAGATGGGCGCCAACGGGCAGTATTCAGCTGGTCGGTTTTGTTTTTGAGATAAGTATACTTTTTGTTAAAAAAGCAACATGGAGGATGAAACCACATTTAATATGATATTGTGTTATTGATGAACGTATCGTTTGAGCAGAAATAGATTTTGATTAATCATAACGATTGATAGGTAAAATAAATGGAATGTAGATGACTTTCATCAATTTATTAAACCAACAAATTAAGCAAAGCACTAAGCAAAGATATGGGATAAAATATTTGCTACAGATTGCTATTTTGACTAATATGATTGTCAGCAACTTTAATCTCGGCTATCGCACTCAGCATAGTGGGTTGGATTCCCGATTGCGAAACACTACTGCTGCATAAGGCCGATATTATTATAAGAACAAATATCTAACAATAGAAAAAAAACCAGATCACTATCCAAATTTTCGCCTCCTTTTTAACATAAAAAATCTCGGCAAAAAGTACGTTTAGTTTATTTATTTTTACAATCTTACACTTTTTCAGTTATTCTAATTTAACATGCTAATACCACAGATAATAGAGCTAGTGCCATTATTATTATATTTACTCAAGAAATGTTCAATTTCCTCACAGTCCAGAACTTTCCCAAACTCACAATCTGTTTTACTTCACGACGATTCATTAGTGTCCCTCACCCAAGAATCGAACCTCTAACGATGACCAAACATCCGCGTACTGTTGACGCTACCAATCTGGGTGGTTAGAGCGGTCATGATGCTGTACTCATTATGACTTCGTGATGTGCAGGTTACGTAGGCCTAAATGTTAGCGTGAGACAATCTATAAGTAAGTGTACTTACGACAGAGCACATAAAGAGTTCAAAAGTCGTAAACGCGTGAGGTCATTAATGGAAAAAGAGAAAAAACAACCTTTCACGAAAGTACCTGTGTTAGTAAAAAACCAACATTACAGGGCAGGGCAAGTGATTTCAGGTGGGACTCGAACCCGCGACCCCGGGAGTCCGGTACGCTGCTGTAAGTACGTTGCTATCGCTTTTTATGCTGTCGGCCAGCTTTGAAAAGTATCCCCGCATCCTGCATTCCCGTCTGAAGTAGTCCTTTCCGACATCTTAGTTTTACCACAGATAATATAATACTATATTTACTAACGTCCTTGTAACAGTAGAGACTGAATAATTAATTTGGAATTGCTTTAGGTATTACAAAGAATTCTGCCAGATAAAAGACTATTTGGTCAAATAAATAAATAAACATCAACATAAATTCACACGATGCGAATTCGCCGTTTTGCGTGGGAACCCCTTACTACTCATTACCTGTTAATTTTCATAGTTACAGAATATGATTATCACACATACCCTCTAAACTGTCACGATTTCCGGAATTATACGTAAGTAATCAATCCGTTTACACAAATAGTATATCGACACAAAAATAATGAATTTTGAAAATGAATTATTAAAAAAAACGACCCGTCTCACAACTAGCTCAGATGGGACTCGAACCCACGACTGTTCACTGTCCGGGCGAATGCCCTAACCACTGAGCTACGGAGTCCCATCGGAACTAGTAGTGAGACGGGTCATTTGTTTTTTATTACTTACTTCATTTTCAATAATAAAAATTGCATTGTGAATGCAAAAAAGTAAAAGTAAAATGATGAATTTTATTTAACGTGAGTGTGAGCTAAAACAGATAAAATATACCTATGGCAAAGAAGTATTCACAATGGGGTTGGCAACTGTCATTGTGGCGCTGCGATCGTTGGCTCCAAAAGAACTGTCAAGTCAATAGTAAATATTTTTTAAAACAAAGTTTTGCACTAAAATGACGAAGTGCTGCGTAATTGAATGCAAAAATATTAGGATATACAGATTTCCCAAAGATCCAGTCATTAGAAAAATGGATAACAGCTATACGAATAAAAAAAATTGAGCCGACAAGAACTTCTAGGTTATGTTGTGCTCACTTCGATGAAAATGATTAGGTAGTTACCGAACTATTATTATTAACTACACTCCATAGTATTAACACAGGTTTGTGACATAATATTAGTTATAATAATTGTTGTAATGAATGTACAATTTTAATTATATTGAATAAAACAAATAAAAAGTGTTTAATGTCTTGTAACCCTGTATATCATGGTAATCTTTATATACTTAGGTATTTAATTACAATTTCAGTTCTAAGGAAGTAGTTGTAAAATCATCTAACATCCTAATCATTTCATAAATGAAGGTTTCATCTTTAGCTATGTATAATATTTTCATATCTTTGTATGTTTGTTTGTTTGTTTCTAATACTTCATTGTATGTCGTATAGCTCCAATCTGGATTAGGAAACAAATCAAAAGGTACTGCACTGCATCACAAAGTTTAAGTATATAACAAATCTATCTCATGAAATGAAGTATTTTAAGTAAATTCGTAAAAAAATATCTTAAATGTTCGATTTCTAACCTTTCAACAAGTTCACTTTTTTCCCTTTGTCGACGCGCCCCGCCGTTTTAATTCAACCTTAAGCTCAAAAACATGCCAGGAACAATATGTTTTTTCATCCATCTTGCAGCTAGACAACCGTATTATTTTACAATATCCCTTTTTTGTAATGTTTTCAAATGACACACTGTGAAACGTTCGCCATTTAGGCGCCAACGACCGCAGCGCCATCTACAAATACTTTTGCGGTGCCAACCCCATGAAACTCATTGAAACTCATTTTTAGCAAATTCTGTTCTACATAAAGAGGTCGCCAGTTAACCTAATAAAAAAATCACAAACACAACTATTAAATCACGACCTGGAATTACAACCCTTAACTACTCATTATCAGTTAATTTTCATATTTACAGAATATGATTTACAACCCTTGTAATCTGACACGATCTCCGAAATGACACGTAATCAACACTTTTACGTGTCAACACGAAAATAACGTAACAAATGACGGAACGGTATCTATGATCTTTACGAGTTGTTGAGGGGCTATTTAACTGTAGTGCGGGGTTTAGGGTTAAGTACAGTATGCACGGTTGTTTTGACCATTTAATATGTTGTTTCGTTTTTGTTTTCTTTTTTTATTAAAAAATTAGGAAAGTTGTATTATAATTAATTTTTCTATGGAATTTACCTACTTAAATGTAAAGGATAAATTGTTTTAATCAGTTTGTCATTAAATGGCGTTGTTGGCGTTTACGTAGCAAACGTATTTAGGTAGGTATTTAAAACCATCAATGATTTTGTCGCAAACTAATTTAGGCAAGGTCTGATAAATAAAACACCCAAGTGAATAATATACCCATAGGTACTTCAATACATACTTATCTCAATATTTTGATAAGCCCATCATACACAGAAAATAATAATAAAAAATTATCGTTATCTGATGATGTGGACTACGCCTATTAATTGTGCCTATTTCTCCCACTGCGACTATATAATTTCCACTTGATACCCAACCCTCCACTAGCAGCGGGTACAAACGACCGTATTGGGTGCGAGTGGTATCTAAACGACCATCGCGGCGACGGGTTACGGCGTGTAATGGCCGATAAGCCGTTGGTGCGCACGCGACAATGAAATAAACGGGTTAAATGTGCAATGTTCAAGCCGTTGTCTCTATTATGTTATCTGATTGAAATAAAGTTGCGGTGGTTTGCGAGAATTGGCGGTGGTATTTAAAACTGGTAACTAAACTGATAACTAGGATTATGTTTGTATGACTAGCGGAAAATATTTTATTTTGTTGGTTGAGTTCGTGAATATAGTTTGTTTGTACTTACCGACTCATTTATTTGTGGATAGGTTGCTCTTTATTTTTTATCCTAGGTAATCTTTTTTGTAATAATCTAACTTCTCATAAATTGTCTTTTCGTAGACGTCATTAGCTCGAATGATAATTTTCCCTAACTTAATTTATAAAATTATCACATGCCCTAAAATTGAAATACCATACAAAATGCACTAGATTTTTTGATGAACTAATAAAATTCATAAAATTTAAAGACATAAAACACATTGTAGTATATTACTCCTTTTCAAAATTCATATTTGTGTTATTTTTACTGTAGTTTTCACACTTTTAGTAAATTACTTACTTACGCTTTAATTTAGAAAAGTCAAACTAATCTATGATAAATATACTTGCGTAATCCAAATAAATAATACCCTCTCATTCTATCAACAGATCCACAATAATTCTAAAAGGTGAAAGCACAAAAAATGTCACTCGTCTCTATCCTTGATTACCCGAGACCGTTGCCGCGCTGTGATTGGCTGCCGCGTAATTTTGTCGCCCATTTGTCACCAAGCGCGGGCCAATGGTAGCCCGCGGCTCGAAAATGGAACGCAATTGAAAATGTCATTTGTCGCCGTCGTATGTAGGTACTTCGCTTTGTTCGTGTACGCATTGTGTTTGGAATGGGGGCTTAAATGGTGGTTTTGGAATGAAATTAATTAGATGTAATTTAAAGACAGACTGAAAGAGTTGTTGTGAGTCATTATTATTTATAAGGCAGGCAAGCAAAGTATTTATTTACTAAATACAACTTTTTTGGTTTGTAGTTTAGATAGCAAATCTATAATAAAATGTTTGTTAAAGTTATCACGAAACACAATAATCGGCAAACATTTTTGTAGCAATAGAATTCTTATGTAGTAAAAAAAACTCTGTTGACTGTAGTCACTTGTATGATCTGCCGTGAGATTATAAATTACCGAAAAATGAGCACGCAACGCTTCAAAATTGTATGACATTCACACAATGCCATTTTTATTTACTACCGAACAAGCAAAGTTTACACATCACAACACAAAACGAATATGACAACCTCACAATAACCGTCGCAAAATTTAAACAGAACACACGTAACATACAATTTTTACGGAGCAGAACAACAAAAAAACGGGACAATTTCGCCACAAATGAAGCGTGACTTGACATTTGGATGTAACCCTACCGACGCCGCGCGACGGTCGTACGGACCGAACAGTTGAGGGTTGAGTAACAACATGGCTGTATCATTGTCGGACAAAAGCGCAGCTGTTGCGCTCCCTGAGGGTAAAAAAGACGTTTTGTTGCGTTTTGTTGTTTTTTTATGTTGTATTGCGATGAGCCCCTTTGCCGGTCACCGGGGCAGCACGCCTCTTGATGCATTGTCGGATATTTATTTTATCGCTTTTATACGTTAAATATGACAGTGTTTTGTTTCCTTTTTTAGGTATTTTGCATTAATTACGTCTACCTATTTATTTTCCTCTTCTTATTAAGCAAAAGATTATTCAATTATTTATTGTTGACCTATTGGGTACCTATTAGGTACTTATATTTTATTACCTAGTAATTTTGTCCAAGTATCTAGTCTCTGTGAATCTTTGTTAAGCTCCTTGATAAACATAAAAATTGTCTCTAATTAATCAGAGGGTAGTAGTAGGGTTAATTAATGTTTTGAATGAGGTGGTGGTGCAAAGCGGTATTTTCAAACTCCAGTCGTTTCTCCAAGTTTAAATGTTTTGCTCTCTTTCTTTCTTTCTTTAGTAATGTCAAATGTATAAAAACACGGTTTCGCTCTTTTTTCTTACTTAAACTTCTTACTTTTTTTATACTTAAATAGGTATTTGTTTTTTTATTCGTTTCAGTCAAGAACGATAGTAGTCAAAGTTAACGACACTATTTTAAGCAATAATTTAACCCTTACGTAAACCAAAGCATATTTCAATAAAACCGTCGCTCCTTTAAAATCTTTTCACAGGCCGCACCCATACGCCATCTTGGTTTTGCCATATTGAATAATCTTTATATCAAAGAGGTGCATTAATAATAAACCCTTTTTAAGAAATGTCGGCTCGGCAGATGCTCGGTTTTTCGCCTAGGGACAGGAGCTGAGGAGCTCAAGTGTTCATTATAATGATAGCAAATAATATTATATTTTAGTTGGAAATATGAAGTGCTTTAAGAGTTTTAAAAGTGTTTTCAAAGTGCTGTTTTGGAAGTGAAAAGTGATTTTTGATTATACCTATTTTAAAACCATATTTCAACCGTGGTTTACACTTCCAATAAGTTATCGATGTGAATGTGATAAGTTTCATTAGGTATATTGATAGGTATGTGGACAATGATGGACAATGAAAATGTGGAAAACGGTGTTAATGTGTTGGTGAAAAGTTTTTTTATTATGTTTCAGAAAATATTATAGCTTCAAAAAGGTAAAACATAATCATACCTAACCTACCACTATTCATTTAATACCAATCTAAAGTTCTCACTGCTAAAAGTTTTTGAAGGGAAAATTTGAGGAGCGATAAGAAAATAGAAATACCTACTTGTGTTTAAGTAATCTTTGGTAATTAATTACGCTTCTGATTATAAGTATGATGAAATGAATAACCAAGACTAAATAGGTATTAGTAATTAATAGAACTTTTTTTTTATCCACAACGGGGTAGCTATTAGCCTTCATCACACCTGATGTTAAGTGGTGATAAGTCTGAAGGTGGAAGCGCACTACTCCCGGAATCCTCAATTACTTACTGAGTAACTAAGTAGCTATCTTATCCCTAACTGCCGGAAGACAACATACAATGCTGCAATTATCATTGTTATGGCGTCAGACTTAGATAAGAATGGTGGTAGCTAGTCAGACGGACTTCGAACAAGTCCTACCAACCACCAACCAAATTCGTTTGCGAGGCAAATGCTCTAACCGCTGAACAACTAGGACAAAACTGCTTAGAGCTTAAAGGTTTCTAAGAAACAAGTTCTTTATTCACACCAATTATCTAAGCCCATGTTAATTTCATTAAGAAACTGTATCATGGAAAACTTGATAACGGATAAATATATACTTAAATAGTATTTGTTTGTAAATACATACTTAATATACATAGTAAACACCCAGACCAAGACAAATAGACATGTTCATGCACACAAATATTTGTCTTGTTCGGGAATCGAACCCGAGACCACTGGCGCAGAAGGTGGGTAGCCTACCCCTGCGCCAAATCGGTCGTCAAACTATAACTTTTTTATATTCGGTAATACTTGTTGTTACTTTTTTGTAACACTAAAACAGTAGTTCTAACACGATGAAAATGAAAAAAAAAGCAATTATAATTCAAATGAAAAATGCTTTCATCGTATAAATATAACGAGATATATATATCTCTCAACGATATATGGGTCACTGTAACAACATCCGTGCCACTGCTGGGGTGAACGCACATAGCCACGCTATATGTCCATATACAAACGCACACACGTACACAAACGTGTGTGACCTATCTGGGAGAGATGTTGTCCGGCAAGTACTGGCGAGGAGACAATAAATTTAATTACACGTAAGTAAAAAAAACGTTTTGTCAATAAAAAAAACAGTTTCTAAATATTTTCCCAGAAGAGATTTAAGTACTATCAAAATAAAAGTTCGTTTGGATGAATGCGCTTATTTGTGGAAATCCTAGTTAAATATTTTATATACTTAATGCGGTATTATACAGATTCTGACATGGGTGAAATAGGTGATGAAAGTTTTTACGGGTTATCTAAAAAGAAAAAGTCTCGGACGCAATGCTTTTTACAAACTTAATTTACTGTATATCCTTATGATATCGCCATTAAAAATATGAATACCTACGATATTACATGAATTTATACGTTTTCTTAGAAGTTTAATATAAAATGAGCAATATAATATTTTTTTATGATTTATTTCCATTTTTCTTACTTATTTTATCTCCGACTGTCTGGGGTTGTCACGTGCCCCTTGATTTATGAGCGGGCAGCTGAAACTTTGATGTGGGTGCAGCCCTGAGCCATCAGCCCTTCGGCACTCTTATATCATAACGTATAGTATGTATGTACGTATGTATACGTAGCTACAAGGGAAAAATCGCTTATCTTCAAATTGAAAAGGAATTTTTGTAAATTTTTTTCAATTTAAAATAAAATACTTACTTAAGTTATTTTTTATCTTGAAAACAGTATTAATGCCTTTAGTACTGAAATTTTGATATCGGTGTAGCCCTAAGCCTTTCAGAAGTCTATATATTTTGGTACAGAGTATAAACAGCCCTAAAACCTCACTTGTGTTCAAAATGAGCTTCTGGCCATTGTTAAGAGGTAGAATTTCAATTACACTAATTTTTTACGTGTTATCCTACTTCCTATCCTATGTTATAAATTATGTGAAAGCTTAAATATTGACGACCGATTTGGCGCAGAGGTAGGCTACCCACCTTCTGCGCCAGTGGTCTCGGGTTCGATTCCCGAACAAGACAAATATTTGTGTGCATGAACATGTCTATTTGTCTTGGTCTGGGTGTTTACTATGTATATTAAGTATTTATTTACAAAAAAAAAGTATTTAAGTATATATTTATCCATTATCAAGTTTTCCATGATACAGTTTCTTAATGAAATTAACATGGGCTTAGATAATTGGTGTGAATGTAAGAAGTTATTTATTATTATTTATTATTTATTAGATGTTTGGATGTTAAGATGTTTGAATGTTTGTTACTCAATCACGTCAAAACGGCTGAACGGATGTGGCTGAAATTTAGAATATAGATACTTTGTAGCCTGGAGAGGAACAAAGGATACTTTTTATCCCGGAAAAATATCATATTCATTTCCTAGGGATAACGTCGTGTAGTCCACGCGAGCGAAGCCGCAGGCGGAAAGCTAGTTTTGTAATATTTTCTTTAATGACTTTCCGTAGTAATTTCTTTAGATTATAAATAAGTAGGTACAGTCATTACAGCCTCTTCACCCAAAGCCTACAGCTAGCGATCCGTCATCAGTTACGTCACGTCTAATTACCGGAATTAAGAAATCTCGTCCGATATCTCCTTAGAGACAATAAACCGGCCATTAATCATTGGGCATTACATCGTTAATGATGATATTAGGTGTTTGTGCGTGCTGGTTTGTGCTTGGTACTAGTTGAGAGCTGAAGCTGAGAACTAGGGAAGAGTATTAAAAAATCGCTAATAATGTGTAGACAACACCGCAAAAATAAACAAAATGTCGTGTATCTAATAACGAACAAAAAACAATTTAAAATATTCAATAGCATTTTCGAAGCATATATATACCGGTGGCACAACTAGTTGTGCAATGCGGGTTGATCCATGTGGGCAACGCAACGGGGCGTAAAATAGTTTTAATTTCTAACTTTTTCTACAATATTTCATAAAAATATTATAAAGCTGAAAAGTTTGTTTGATACTGGATAATGGATACTTCCCCCTCAATTAGATACTGGAGAAATTACTATCTAACTCTAACTGCCGGAATACAACAATGCTGAAAACATCGTTGTTATGGCGTCAGACTTAGATAAGACTTAGAATAAGCCCTACCACAATCCAAGCCAAATAAAATATGTGGCCCAACAGGGAATCGATCCACAGAGAGGCGGGAAACAAATTTCGGCAATGCGAATGCGAACGCAAAGAGAAGAGGGGGAAAGAGAGTGTAGCAGCGCCATATAAGAAACATCGCTATATCCTTCGAATGTTGCAGCTGTGGTAGCAGCCATCTTCTTTATTTTTATTCAAAACGGGGTAGCACTTAGCCTTCATCTCACCAGATGTTAAGTGGTGATAAGGCTAAAGGTGGAAGCGCACTACTCCTGGAATCCTCAATCACGGCGGAACTGGCTATCTTATCTCTAACTCTACCATTGTTAGCGTCAGACTTAGATAAGATGATGGTAGCTAGCCAGGCGGACTAAGAACTCGTCCTACCACCAACCAAACCGTAGTGTAGCAGCGCCATATAAAAAACATCGCTATATCCTTCCAATGTTACAGCTGTGTTTGCAGCCATCTTTTTTTCTATGAAACGAAACCGCTTTATCTTACGATTTGAAGCACACAGAATCCTCTCGATTTGGCCGGGGGCGGGCGCGACTCGTGATCGCGCGTCGCTGCAACTCGCGATTTGTGCCGCGATTGTGCGAACCCACCAGCTGGGCACGAATCTCGCGTTTTATTCCATCTCATTGTCTTCGGGTACTTAGACAGATGCAGATGCAATATTTTAAAGAGTCAGTTACATTACTGGTAACTTTACCTTGCCAATAGATAGATACAGTTAAATTTTGGGCTAACATTGACCATTAAAGTTGTACCTACTTTATGTTATTTCAGTTTTCCTGGCTCATATTTATCGAATTATTATTAGTTTAGCGGATCCTTGCGGTTTTACCCGCGCGGAAACCGTTCCCGTGGGAATATCGGGATAAAATATAGCCTATGTTACTCAGGAAGAATGTAGCTTTCTAATGGTCAAAGAATTTTCTCAATCGGTCCAGTAGTTTCGGAGCCTATTCGATGCAAATAAACAATTAAATCCTTCCTCTTTATAATATTAGTAAGTATAGATAAACCAAAAAATTCTAGATGAAACAATAGTTAACTATAGTTAGAATTTAAGTGTTATGTTATGTACAGCCGAACCAATTGAATCATGACCTATTTGGCTAATACTTTGTTTGAAACCGTCAAAACTTTAAACCGTTCACTTTTAACGATAAATTTTAACGTTTATTAGAAAACAACTTATGGTGTGTCACGATTCAATTAGTTTGATTGTACACTAGTGCATGTTTAAACTTAACAATTGCATGAAGATGTTAAATCACTGACTTCCGCATTCCAAAAGCCTGTGTTCGACCGACATCATTATTCCAAAAAGGCAAATAAAAAGGAAAGTAATTCAAAATAACATTCATTTACACCTCATTACTGCGGTCGCCAAAGTTTGTTCAACACCCTCTGTTACAAACGAGTGAAAAATCTAAAATTACAGGTTTGTAACCCACTCGTTAAGGCAACGTTCTGTAACGGACTTTGTGGGTAACGCGTGGCGGTAAACATATTATACCTTCCTAGGTCGCCCAACAGATATATCGAATCTGGCGAGGAAGGTAGGGCAGGCGTACCTGTTTTGGCCACTGTACCGGTTTTGGCCACTTTTGATAAAGGCAATTAAAATAAAGTATTTTAAGGTAATAATAACTACCTCAGATCATGTATAGTATTATATGATCTGAGATAACAACCGTTACAATTCCTTATGTCATAAGATTTTTTTTCAATTAACTGCATTTTCGGTTTTAAAAATGTTTTGTATGAAAATTTTAAGAAATTTGTTTTGGATGAAATACTTTATAAACCATAGTTTTTTACAATTAAATTGTTGTTTTGCAATTGGCTGGTTTGTAGCGCGTTAGAATTTATTGATTTTACCTGGGTTTGGATTTGATTTTTCGGTACCTATACATACAAAAGCTTAACTATCAGTAAGTGGCCAAAACCGGTACATTTGGCACCTCTCACACATTGTGTGTAATATATAAAAAAATATTTTACTTTTATAAATTTGAAAAATGTGCCTTTAAAGGTAGATAAATTATCTACAATTTAAGATATAATTTGTGTCTTAAATAAGTAAGACCATTTAGAACTTAGTGCTTAAAATTAAAAAAAATCCACAAAGGGTACCTCTGCCCAACTCGATATTTCGGAGCAGAATATTTTTTTTTATCCACAACGGGGTAGCTCTTGCTTTTATCACACCTGATTTTAAGCCTATCTTATCTCAACTGCCGTAATGGTTGGTGGGTAATGCTGAAAACATCATTGTTATGGCGTCAGACTTAGATAAGATGGTGGTAGTTAGCCAGGCGAACTTTGAACGCCCTACGACCAATCAAACCGGATGCAATATGTACTGCCACTGGGAATCAAACCCGGGACCTCTTGGTTTGATACCGATGGTGTGTACCACCAGACAGGTTAATATATATTATTATATACCTTACTTTTTCATAGTGTTGTTTATAGATATGTACACAAACAAAACTTTTCTTTCATTTATCATTCAAAAGTTAAGTGCATGTCGACTTACCAACTTCCCAATAACAAAAATAACCTTTGTGGATGGAGGTATAATTAAGAAGTTCTGGATCCTGAAAACCCAAATATTTTTAGACATTTCTAAAATCAACTAATGGCAGTACAGTCGGCAAAAAAATTACAAGCTTCCAAACATCTTGCCATAAATTAGTCAATTAACTCGAGCGTATAATTAAGCACGAACAAAATATTTAATAATCAATCTCTGAAATGAAAGTACAGTTAGCCGAGTATGTAGTTGTCTACAAAAAATAATGAGCACATTAAATATGTGAGGCGTGCGAGGTGCGACGATAGTTCGCGTTGGGCCATGAACTGGGTGCCTACCATCAACTTTAAGACAGCGATTCAAAAATTGCGCGATGCAGAATAGGTTCCTAAAATGAATTGCTTTCTTTCGTACTCTGACCTTCTAAAAACTGGATCGCAAATGAATTGCTAAATGTGAATGACCGAACGATTTGTGTCCTTATTTCTTCTACCCGTCTCTTTCACTCGATTCTGTCATGCCCGGAGAGTGAGAGGGACGGGTATAACCTGCAGGTGTCATGTTAGCTTAGCCGAGTTATAAGTCAAATAAGAGTTGATGACAGCTCAGCGGCTGTGAAATGTCATTGAATGATCACTGAATCGCTGTCATTGATATTAAGCTGTCGTGGTACGAAAAAGCGAAGCAGATCAGTTTAGGTCCTAAACAAAACCGCAATAAGAGTTGATGGTAGGCACCCTGAGCGGAAAGCGACTGACACAGGGTAGTGACGTTCTAGATCTAGAGCAAGGGCCCACGGGCCCAGGGAGATGGTGAGAGTCCCAACTCTCACCATCACTATTTCCTGACAGTAATATGTAATAAACTTAAACAAATCTATTCATGCTGAGTGCTATTTGCTCTCGTATAAACTTATTAAGACCAGAAATGTACCATCTTTTATTTGAATGGAATTAAGTGTTAAACTTGTCACAAGCTTTTAAAAATGGAGACCGAGAAAAGGGCATATACCTAATGTGATAGATTTTTTATTTTAAGTTCTTATAAATTACACAAACAATCGATATCAGGTTTTGCATGTATCTAACAATGAAATCTATAAATAGTAATATAATTGTCTTAAAAATACGCTTATATTTTTAAGATTTCTATTTTTGAAGACAAACCTGGATTTCTTGGTTTCACAAATGGATATAGAATTACGTACGATGACGTCTGATTCTATCATAAACTTGCCAATACCAAGTTTTAGTTGTCAAAATTGCTAAACAGGTGTACCCAGTCGCTTTTTCGTGGCCACACCCTAAACTAGTTGCGTATCTAAGGTCGTGACAGATGTACAGATACGATCGTGTGAATTTGATAGTGAAATATTACGTTCAGAAGTAGTCGTAACTACTGGTACCGTCAGCAGCCAAGGGTTCAGCGATAAGTGATTGGGATGATGATAATAATATAACAAGTACTGATAGATTGAGTTTTTTATTGTAGAAGAGGAAAGGAAATTGAATGCGAATGGAAATCGATTAATTTATTTATCTGATCTTGTAAAGGGTCTTTTAATTATGGTTAGTTTGATTAGCCGATTGGTGCTGCTAATCAATGAGTTGAAGGATTTTAAGATTTCAATCAATGTGATGTTTATTGTGCAAAATTTATTGATCAGATTGTACAGATTTAAAGAAACGTAGGTTTATGAGCCAGCGGCCAGCGCGTACTTGTGATTTTAATTGTAATTGAAATTGTAGTTTGATCGTTCTGGGATTCAGTATGGATTTATATGGCAGTGCGCGCATTTGACGATTAATAAATCGACCAAACTCCATACTGAATCCCAGAACGATCAAACTATCGCCCGATTAAAAATCACAAGTGCGCGCTGGCTCTTATGCCCGAATACTCGAACGCAACTTAACTTTGGGAGCGTCTCAAGCATGGCCCTGTCGCTTTAAATGTCAAACGTATGAAAGAGATGCCATAATGTTTGAGACGCTCCCAAATTTGATTTGCGTTCGAGAATTCGGTCGTTAGTGGTATAAACGAGTAAGTTTGAAGCAAACTTTGGAAAAATTACGCTTTTCTAATGATTTCATTTTGATTGCTGTTCTGCCTTTACCTCATGAACCGAATCAGCCTGCTGCAACCGAATCAGCCTGCCAATTGGCAGGTACTCTTAAGAGTACCTACCTAACAACACGACATTTTTTTGGTCAATTGGATGTCGTAATACTAATATAAAGAAGCGATGCCAAAAGAGTTTTTTTTACCATAATGGTAACATTTTTGAAATCTTAGTGATTATGAATCCCGAAAGTAAGGATATACGCACTATAATAAATGAAGCAAAAAAAACATGTAAATGTGGAAGGAAACAAAACGTTCTTAATGCACACCAAAAAGGTTGATTTGAATATAAGTTGGTGGGAATTTACCAATACGGGTGGTTGATGTTGAAGGTTGTGCAGTTAAATACTAAATACCTAAAAACATATTTTTCTATCCGTACACCGTTGCCCCGAAGACAGCCAGCCCGTCAAGCGCGCAACATTTCGTCCGATCGTGAGGCAAGCGAGTTTTAATTATACTAATGTGCAGTGTCCATCGCTTTCTACTCACGCGCCACCGTTGTGTCGGCGCGGGCGCCATGTTGCCGTTGAAAAAACATCAATCCTACTTTGACACCTGAATTTGCATATTTAAGCAACGGAAACTTACAAAACGTATGGTGATTTTTTTTATCCACAACAGGGTAAGTAACACTTAGCCTCTGATGTTAAGTGGTGATAAGGCTGAAGGTTGAAGCGCACTACTCCCGGAATCCTCAATCACTGAGGAACTGGCTATCTTATTTCTAACAGCCGAAACACAATAATAGTACCTACACACGTTCCGATCCGACAGCCGATTTG
Organism: Crambus lathoniellus; assembly: GCA_949710035.1. Classification (NCBI taxonomy): domain Eukaryota; kingdom Metazoa; phylum Arthropoda; class Insecta; order Lepidoptera; family Crambidae; genus Crambus; species Crambus lathoniellus. Next base: position 9,499,531 of record OX453309.1, on the reverse strand, counting down.
GTCTGCTCCCAGACCAAATCTGCGCTACAAACGTTCCGATTTGGTCTGCTCCCAGACCTAGAAGGTCGACCTAGAGGTCGGATAGGATCGTGTGTAGATACTTAGTTATGGCCTCAGACTTAGATAAGATGGTGGTAGCTAGCCTGTCGGACTAAGAACAAGTCCTGCCACCAACCAAACCGAATACTGGGACCTCTGGGTCTGAAATCAGTGGTGTGAACCACTAGACCACAGAGGCGGTTAAATTTGATTCGATGTTTCAGTTTGTTGATCTGGTGGTGGGTTGCTTGTTCACTGCACTCGGCGGTAGCGGTCTTATGTTACCTTAAAGGCTTATGTTCTCTTATAATTATCTGGCATCGTGGTAACCGATTTTTATTGACACCAACATAGCACAATATAAGGAAGGATCCAGAGCTTAATAGAACTTTAATTCAGATGAGATTATTGACATTTGTTAAAAATCTTAAACAGGCACAAAATCCGTGTTTTAAGAAGTAGGTATATTGAAGTAATATTACACCAACAAATATTAACAAACCGAAATCGTTGCAAGGAAAACATATTTTCCAAAAGCACAGCTCCGCTTTTGTTGAAATGCACCTAATGCTCCGAAGTCTGAGTTAGGTATTTAAAAAAGGAATAAGTATTTAAAACATTAGTATATATTTGAAAAAAAAAATACTGAGGATATAGAAAATACCCTTAACCCTTTGTCTGATGCATGTCACAAACGGTCCCTTAATTAACAAAGCGTAAATATTAACGAAGTACCCGTTAATACCCGGGACTTTTGGGACTCCGTTATCTCTAAAAGCATGTAGGTAGGGTTTTATTAATTTAATAAGCGATACGGCTGATTGTTAAGGGATTTTGGGATGTTGGTTTTAACAAAATACCTATAGAATTATGTGAAACTCAAAACTTTAAATCCGGCTTACGTCAATGTTAATACGGTACGTAAATGTTTTATGTGTTACGTTGTGATACCTACTGAACAGGTTGTCGGTTGCAGATACATGATACATGTGTAATCAAATGTAAATATTTGGCGTAAATTATTTTAACGATGTCCAATGTCCATTGTATCGAGCAAATGTTTTATTGCACAAAAGTTAAAAATATCTAACTGTTGCTCATTCCAAAGTTGTATCACACTTGAATTACATTTTGTATGTAATCAAAAGAATATAAACGTACATTTTTACTAAAAACAAGATAAAACTGCAGTTACAAGGTCTTGTCTCAAAACGTCGAAAGCAAAAAGTACCAAGCCCAAGAGTGCCTTTAATGCCCAAAACGCCGCGCAATTATGACAAAATTCATAAGCATTAATATCAATATATGTAGAGCAAAAAAGGGACGGTAATATCCTTAGGGTCCCTCCTTTATCAGGCCGACCCCATAACCCTTTCATCGGTGCGCGAATTAAAGTTCTTTTGCCGTCATTTCCCGTGCATTATCTCGGTTAGGGCATAATGGCGACTCACAATGCGGGGCCTGTTGGACCCGTTTCATTAATGTTTGCTGAAGAATTTTATTAAAATGTAACGTCGCCGTTTTAGGGTTAACCGGGGGCGTGTTCTTGTTCGTTAATTAAATTTTCAAATGGGTTGTGTACTTGATGCAAAAAATGTGAAAGTACATACCTACATAGGTAGTACCTAATGAGAAGGAAAACATTTATTTACGTAAAGTTTGCGTTTACGATACGTTTTCTAATCAATTATGTAATTGTTTGTAAAATAAGACTGGTACTAAAAAAACAACGAACGCCCCTTAAGTAAGTTTTCTATTAGCCCATTGGATGTTTTTGATAAATCTTTATTATTACAATACGGTATTTTACGATTTTTTTTTTATTTCTTTAAAACGTTTTTCGAAATATTAGCTACACAAAACAAGTTTTTATTTTGAATTATCTTGAATATTTTCAAAGATATAGGACTTCAAACTTTATAATTAGACAAGGACAGGACGCTATCTTTGTGACGTCAGTGCGTTAGTAGCGTCATAGTCACGCCATAGAAGATTTCGTTTTAGAAAGAGACAGCTATAGTCAAAATCAAACAGACTATAATTCTTTTATTATAAAACAGATTCAAATTATATTTTCACATTTGGTATTCTTGATTGCAATATTTTTTAACGTCATCATTAAATATCTACATTTCAACAACAGTAAAATACCCTATTATGTATTTTTATGTTACCAACAACATTTGTTACGTCTTCAATTAATCGAATAGACTTAAATAGATCTAAAATACTGCAAAGTTCAACGCAGCTAAAAACCTATAAATCGTATACCCAAGGCTAATTAGTGAAATATACGTACATTTAAGAAACTTGGGCGGAAAACTTGTGGAATTTTTCCGAAGCTCTTCCAGGAGTTGGCCACAACTGGCGACTGGCATTATGTTAATGACTTGCTGAACAACAAAGATTTTTTTTTACTTGTAAAGTCGCATTAGCGTACGGTTAGCAGAAAAAACGCTCTCTCATTTACATAATATTTTTTATTTAACTAGTTGTTACCTGCGACTTCGTTCGTGTACAATCAACAATAAAATTGCTACTATCTAGCTAGGTGACGTCTCAGTCGTCTCACGGACTAAAACACTGTTATACAGGTGTTTGTTTAAAGATGGGACATACTTCAGGGAGTGTAAGTACCCGCATCAATAAAAACAACGTTTACTATGGGAGTGCTATATTGCGAGAAAAAAAATCGGCTGTTTCATACAAAACTGAAAAACCAAATAATCAAAATGTATCGAACAGCTGATTATTTCGCAATGAGGCACTTGGTGGTTTGGCAAGAAAAATTAAATCGCGAAAAAAAAAACAGCTGTTCCATACAAAAGTGCAAAACAAATGTTACTTTTGGTCCCATAATAAAAGTTGTTTGTTTTCATGACTACTTAGAATAATTCCTGAAATTTTCCAGAATGACAAAAAAAATACCATGTATAATGACGCCATCGGTTTAAGGCGCTTTAGGTACCTATTTTGTTTCAAAGTTTTTTACGCAAAGGAAACCTAAGAATAGATTTTAGTTGAGTTCTAAAATACCTACTGGAAATCAAACTTCAGATTCCCGCAGAGATGTGAAATAGTATCTGAAAACAGACGTTAAAGACAATCAATATTTTTATATCTAGGTAAGTAATAATCAGCAAACAATACACTATATCTAAAGGCACGCTTACATCATCATCATCATCATTTCAGCCGTACGACGCCCACTGCTGGGCATAGGCCTCCCCCAAGGATCTCCACAACGATCGGTCCTGCGCTGCCCGCATCCAGCGGCTTCCCGCGACCTTGACCAGATCGTCGGTCCACCTTGTAGGGGGCCTGCCCACGGAACGTCGTCCGGTTCGCGGTCGCCATTCGAGAACCTTTCCGCCCCAACGGCCATCGGTTCTCCGCGCTATGTGTCCCGCCCACTGCCACTTCAACTGAGCAATCCTTCGAGCGATGTCGGTCGTTTTAGTTCTCCTGCGGATCTCATCATTTCTGATTCGATCGAGCAGGGAAACACCAAGCATCGCTCTCTCCATTGCTCTCTGGGTAACCTTGAGCCTTCTTATGAGACCCATAGTAAAAGACCACGTCTCGCTTCCATAAGTCATAACTGGCAACACACACTGGTCAAAGACCTTAGTCTTGAGACATTGAGGAATTTTGGACGCAAATATATGCCGGAGCTTCCCAAACGCTGCCCATCCGAGCTGGATTCGACGAGAGATCTCTTTCTCGAAGTTGGACTTACCTAATTGGATTGTCTGTCCTAGGTAGACATAGTGGTCAACAACTTCGAGTGTAATGTTCCCAACATTAACTGGAGCGGATGCAACATGGGCATTGGACATGATTTTCGTCTTATCCATGTTCATCTTCAGACCCACTCTTTGGGAAGCATTGCTGAGATCTTCGAGCATTGTGTTCAGGTCTTCCAAAGTCTCAGCCATGAGAACTACATCATCGGCAAACCGCAGGTGTGTTAGGTACTCGCCATTGATGTTAATGCCGAATCCTTTCCAGTCCAGTAGCTTAAAAATATCCTCCAACGCAGCTGTGAACAGTTTGGGAGAAATGACGTCTCCCTGTCTCACACCTCGCTGTAGTTGGATAGGATTAGAGCTCTGGTTCTGTAATCGGACCGACATGGTGGCGTTTTGGTATAAGTACCTCAGCACCTCGATGTACCTGTAGTCTATTTGGCACCTCTGGAGAGACTGCAGCACTGCCCAGGTCTCGATCGAATCAAAGGCTTTCTCATAGTCCACGAACGCCAAGCATAGTGGCAAGTTATACTCTTCGGTCTTCTGTATAACTTGCCGCAGCGTATGAATGTGGTCTATGGTACTATAACCTTTTCGGAACCCGGCTTGTTCGGGAGGTTGGAAGTCGTCGAACCTGCGAGCGAGACGATTCGTAATGACTCTCGAAAACAACTTGTAGATATGGCTCAGAAGCGAGATGGGTCGGTAATTCTTCAGGAGAGTCTTATCACCCTTCTTGAAGAACAGCATCACATCGCTTCTGCCCCATGCCTTTGGCGTTTTGCCCTCGAGGATGACAGAGTTGAAGAGCTTCTGGAGGACCTTAAGTATCGGCTTACCGCCCGCTCTCAGAAGTTCTGTTGTGATTCCGTCATCGCCCGCCGCCTTGTTGTTTTTGAGCTGCTTGAGAGCCATTCTAATCTCGTACAGGCTGACGTCCGGGATATCTTCGGTATAGTGTCGGGTAAGTTTGGCTCTAGGTTCTGTAGCCTTACTTTCAACAGGTGTTTGTGTGGAATATAGCTGTCCATAGAAACTCTCAATCTCCCTCAGGATTTCAGGTGTTGATGAAATGATACTACCGTCCTCAGCTTGCAGCCTCGTCAGTTGACTTTGCCCTATAGCCAGATCTCTAGCGAACACTTTGGAGCCTTTGTTCCGCTCAATGGCCTCTTTAATACGCTCGGTATTAAATTGGCGAAGGTCGCTTGTCAAGGACTTGGAGATCTGCCTATTTAGCTGTCGATAACGAAGGGCATCCGCTGAGTTCTGTAGTTTCATTTCGTTTCTCTGATCCATGAGTCGGATAGTATGGCTGGAGAGTTTCTTTAATTTAGGACGGTGGGTTTTGTAGTGCTTGGACCCTACCGTGCGGACAGTGTCCACCACCATGTTGTATAGATCGTCCATATCGATGCTGTTCTCAAGGGCTTCGAAGCGGTTTTGGAGCTCGAGCTGAAAGCACTCGGGGTTTTGAATTTGAGCCGGTATTGGTCGGAGCGTAGATTTTATTAGTCGAGATCTTTCCAGCTTGACGTTGATATTCAATGTGCCTCTAAGCATGCGGTGATCGCTTCCCGTCTTTACGGCGTTGATCACAACGACATCATTGAATATTTGCTTCCTCGTTGACATAATAAAATCTATCTCGTTTTTGACTTTACCGTCCGGACTAATCCAGGTCCATTTGCGGCTTACGGGCTTCTTAAAGAAGGAGTTCATCATGTAGAGGTTCTCCCTCTCCATGAAGTCTGCCAGCATCTGGCCCCTTTCGTTCCGTTGCCCAAATCCAAATTGCCCCACTCTCAACTCATCACCGCAACGTTGCCCCAACTTAGCATTAAAATCCCCCATCACAACCGTGTAGTGGGTTTTGTAGCTATGCATGGCTTTAGAGATCTCCTCATACATAGCCTCCACTTCGACATCGTCGTGTTTCGAGGTCGGAGCGTAGACCTGAATGACATTCAGCGAATATCGTTCCGATATTCTGAGTATTAGGTACGCTACCCTGCTCGAAACACTTCCGATGGTGATCACGTTGTTGACAAGGGATTTATGGACGATGAACCCGACACCACCTTGGGACTGTTGGTCGCCCTCCCGGTGGTATAGTAAGTTACCGGATTGAAGGGTAATCGAGTCCTCCCCCTCTCTTCGGACTTCAGATAACCCAATAATATCCCAATGCAACTTACTAATTGCCTCTTCCAACTCTATAAGCTTCGCGTCGAGCCTCAACGTGCGCGTGTTGTAGGTTGCCAGGTCAAGTCGTCGGTGTTGGTAGCCGGAACCTACCCGGGGATTCTTAGCACCCCCTGCCCCGCCGTTACCATAGCCGCTACCGTAGCTAGGAATAGCGGGGCCACCGGGGACTGGGGGCCGATTTTTAGTGTGTGTATCCATTTTTACGGGGGGGGTTTGCCATAATCGCCACGCTTGGCAGGCGGGTTGGCGATCGCAGTATAGCCTGTTGAAGCCTGGAGACGCTGCTGCCCATCTCCTTTGCCAGTTTTCCCTCTGTCGGCTCTTACGACACCCACGGGAAGAGAGGGGGTAGTGCTATTCTTTTTTATGTGCCGGCACTACACGGCACGCTTACATGAGCAACTAAAATTGTACAATTCCCAGTCCCCGCCAAATATAACGTCACGACACGACCACATCAAGCAAATTAAGGGCGATGGCAAAATTTCAAAACGGAACAACGTGTTGCTGATATACGGCCACATCACACCATAATATATGGGCAACATTGCTCCACTTAATTGCTCCAGATTGATCCATAACAGTTGCCAGGCAATTATTGCCAAAAAATGCCCATATACGCGCGCCTTTATACATACCTAATGTTCTAACTACAACTTCTTAATGTCTTACTTCGATTATTTTTTAAATTAGTGAAAGAAGAACTCTTATACGTGAAAAAAAAGGGCAAAAATTATCGTTCTATTAGTAAAGAAGCTAAATTGATTTAACTCTCCAATGAACATTACAAATGTCAATAAAAAGTAATTTTTCACAAAATCGAAAAAAAGCATAATAATTGCAAGATAAACGCTGTTGAATCCAAAAGGCAAAGTTAACTCTTTAACCCTCGCAAGAATTTCCAAAGATATCCCAGAACACCCCAAGTAAACAGAGTGATTTCGTCGACGGTACTGAAGTTCCTACCCCCACCCCCCATCGTTAGCCACCGTCTAAAATATTTGCATAACTCATAACGGTGCATCCATATTTAATTAGGATATTTCCTTCTTTTACACTTCGGTACTTGGGGTAATGTTGCTGAATTCGATACTTTAAATAAACGCGCATCGCTTTGATGGATTTTACTCTGTCTTCTTCGGTTTTGTGTATTTTGCTTAGTCGTATTATTTCATCTTTACAAAATTGTAGCAGAAGTATAAAGAATGTGGAAGCAGAGATGAACATAGAGTAACTAGCATTTTGAAAAGCTAGCTTTCGTATTAATACTATGGTCAATAAATAATCAATAGTAGATGGAAATATGTACCTGTGTCGAAATTTAAAAAAAAATATTTGTTTGTTATTGTTTGTGTTTAGTCTTTTGAAAGTTTATTTAGGTGTTGATTTAATAAAGCTTTGTATTTACTTTTATAACAGGTTAACTGCCACATTCAAATATGTTTATTTCAATTCATGAATGAAACACTAAAACTAAATGAACAAATTTGAAAAACGTTTGTAGAAAATATCAGATACAATATCCAATATCACTTCTTCCATACAACTTCCTTCGGGAAAAAAAATATAAACTAATTGTTAAACTCCGGTCACCGGTGACCTACGCGGCATTCAACGTGTTAATAATATGTAACGCGGCATTCAACGTGTTAATAATATGTAATATCAGTGCGTACCTACCGTATAAATTAAACCCAAACTTTGTGAAACTGGAACCATAACTGAGTCACTTTTTACTTAGGTATCTAAGTGAAAGTTCATGGTAACGAAAGAAACGCGTTAAATCAGTAATCGTCACCGTTACTTTAACTTGTTGCATTACCAGGGGGCCAAGTCTGCTAACGTTAAGTCATAATCGTGTCTCAATCGTATTTCAATTGTATTTCAATTTCAGTGATTTTTTACACACTAGTTACAAGAATTATGACAGTATGATGTGATGTGAATGTAGTGTGTGGTGTGACCATCAGAAGTATTGTGAAAAAAGTACCTACACATTTCTTGTAACTAGTGTGTAAAAAAGCACTACAATTGAACTACAATTGAAACACGATTGAGACACGATTATGACTTAACGTTAGCAGGCTTGGCCCTCAGTTTAATTGTTTCTTCAACGTGTATCTAAAGCTCTTTGCTGTTACGGGAATGCGCCATCTTCCCCAATAGCCAGTGCTACTCGAAATCGATTGCCATTTAATTTGCCCAGGCCTCGCTGCTAATGGCTGTGCAAACCTCAGTTTTGTGTTAACATCCATTTTGGAAATTCCATTTTGTAATCGTAGCTTCTTTGTTTTTAACAATTTTTACTGTAAGAAAGACTTTTTGTATAGCAGAAGGTACCTTTAATGTGCAGTTATATTTATGCTAATGTAGGTACAGTTTACAGTACTTATAAAAAAAATGAATATATTCTATTCATTGGTGAGATGCCATTGACCTAGCGAAACTTATCCACAGACGAATGGTATCCAACCTCGTCTCGTCACGGAAACGAATTATTGTATCACTTATAATACAATATGGGACGGGACTGCTTTTGTAAATATTACGTGATTTCATGGTGTGTGCAACTAACTGCGCCGAAATATCGGGGAATCGACAAAAAATCAAAACACGGTAAATATTTTTTTTTATTTTTTTATTTATTTTATTTATTTACATATTTAGTACACACACATAAGAGTAAAACAGAAAAGAAAGAAATAGAAAAGTATTGTACAGGGGCACGGCTTATTTCAAATTGAAATTTCTACCAGCCGGCCCGTTAAAGGAAAGAACATAGAAAGGGGCAGTCTGTGTGTCTCCAGATACAAATACCATACATACAATACATATAATTATATATACATATAATTATATATATATATATATATATATATATATATATATATATAATATTATAATTCTAGTACATACAAATAAACATAAATGAAATAACTATAAATAAGATAAACCATATATGATAATACTATATATACTAATACATAAAAATAAACTATATATAATAGATAAATAATATATAATATATCAGATGAGAACTGTAAATAATACAACAACAGAAGAGAGGATAGTGCTAAAGACATGAAGATAAATAATAATCTTTTAGATGTTTTTTAAACATAGATATCATGCGACAATCTCGTATGTCGGCCGGCAGTGAATTCCAAAGACGCACAGCATGAACGGAAAAGGAATAGGAAGCAAAGTCAGAATGATGGGGGAGGAACTTCAGAAGGGATTTGAGATGGGACCTGCATGGAGAATCGGGTAAATGAGAAAAGGAGAATCGATCCCGGAGGTATGAAGGATAGGTAGGATTGAAAAGGATGTTATAAAGGAGACGAAGAATTCTAAGATTCCTGCGCAGACGTATGGGGAGCCACTTGAGTTCCTTCCGAAAGTTGGAGACGTGGTCGTACTTGCGTAGACCAAAAATGAATCGAATGGCAAGGTTTTGAAGGCGCTCAAGTTTATTCAGAAGTTGTTCAGTGGCGTCCAAGTAGCAGACATCGGCGTAATCAAGAAGAGGTAGAATGAGAGACTGGGCAATTGAGATTTTGGTAGGCAAAGGGAGAAAACTTTGAAGGGATTTTAAAGAGTGTACGTCAGCGATATGGGTCGTCCAAGAGAGATTAGAGTCAAGGATCAAACCCAGATTCTTGACGGTGTCGCTATAGGGAATGGATATGCCATCCAGCAATACCGGAGGTATTTGAAGTTGGCCAGCTAAGTTGATCCTATGTCTGCTAGCGATGATGATGGCTTGTGATTTGCTTGGGTTAACCAAAAGTCCGTAACGCCTAGCCCAAGTAGAAATACGGCTGAGGTCATCATTGATTGACGCTATCGCTTGGTACGTTTCGTCAATTTTAAAGTGACGGTAGAGCTGCAAGTCGTGTCGTCGTATAAAATATGTCATTTTATATTTAAGTACAGTGTTAATGCCCATGGAAGTTAAATAGTTATTTCGAAGTGTTTTTCTTTAATTAATTAACAATGTTTTAGAAAATATCAACAACACAACACAGGTATTTATTCTCAAATATTATACGTATGTTCAGTCAGAGTCATAGAGCATCAAACTTTCTTTTTAGACAAGAACTGTTCTCACTCACTTATGACGTCATAAGTGGGTAGCGCCATACTCCCACCATATGAAATTTCGTTTTATAAAGAAGATATAGCTAGAGTCACAGTTGGTCACAATTCAGCAGCTCGTTACTTGCTTGTTATTAAGGCGAGGATTCCCGACCGAAATAAGCACGCTAACGCTTGCTCGGCCGCGCTCGATTCACTTCACGCGGACGCATCGGCAGCCGGCAGTGAACTGTGAACTCGCGAGCGCCCCGCGAATCGAAAATCACTTAAAATTCAATAAAAAATTAACTTATAAAAAATTTAAAATTATGACTGCCGGAATCCCTCGGCTAATCAAAGACAATCATTTTCGTATATTTTTCATTAACTAAAACCAAGTATACTGCAAATAATACGATATTTGGATTACGATTAGACGGATGTTTGGGATTTTATTTGACACAGTAAAATATCACCAATAAAAAAAAAACGGCCGGAAGCACTAGATAAATATCTGTAAAATAACATATATTTTATCCAAGTTTTAAGTACTTGTGATTTGCGAGTAATCCATAATTTAAAATACCCTATTTTGGGGAATCGGCGCCTTAACCATAGATTTTTTATGCACCTATAAAGGCGTCACTAGTAGTGGGTAGCGCCATACTCCCGCCATATAAAATTAGAAGCTATGAGACACAGTTAGTTCAGAATTCAGCAGCTCATTATTAGGTATACTTGCTTGTTATTAAACACTTTGATTCTTTTTCACCTTTTGTTATACTTTTATGATATATATTTTAATGTCACTATCCTACTAATATTATAAAATGTAAAAGTTTAGATGTTTGGATGTTTTAATCTTTGTTACTCAATCACGCCAAAACGGCGGAACGGATTTGGCTAAAATTTGCGACACAGGTAAGTACTTTGTAGCCTGGAGAGGAACATAGGCTTGTTTTTATCGCGGTCGTCTGTAAGTATCATAATGTGGGACTGGAAGTGCTACATAAAAAATAACGATGTAAAATGCATACATTTAAAATTATAATATATTTTAATTAAAACGACAGACATAATTTACACAACTAATTAAAGATGATATGCAATTTTTAATATGTCATCATCAGCATCATCATCAGCCATTTAATGTCTCCACAGCTGGGCCACTAGCCTTCCTCATGGATGGATAACGGTTAACTATGTATGCGTAGTTAAATAAGTTATAAAGTAGGATTTTTTTTATTATTACAACACTAAATAAATCATATTAACCCTAACGTAAAGCTCATTAGTTCTCGACAATTAATAATTTACCTACAAGTAGGTTGCTACACAATCCACATAAGTTGCACAACTAAAGCTCAAAGCTAAATATTATTAGCATATTGTTAGAGCTCCGAGGCGATTGCATTACACAAGCTAAGCTGAGCTAAGCTAACACAACATTATGCATTCCTGTGTCTACAACGCGAATCGCTAACGACTATTTCTGTCCTAACCCAATACTAACGTGCATCCGTCAAAATCAACATGAGGGCATAATGAACAATACTACAGTGTCTTAAGTCTACACACTTCGACAAACGACAAACGAAAGCACGGAAGTTCAAGAGCGTATCTAGTTGTTAAAACTTTATATATTCTGTAAGCTATTTAATTAAAAAATAAAGACAAAAATTATAATTCTTACTTAGTTTTATTGTACTTACAGCAGGTATATTTCAGCAACTAGGTCTGCTTCAAACTGGACCGTTAAGTTATTATAAGTACCAGATAATATTACATAAAGCATACCTTCAGCCATATCATCACTTAACACCATGTGTAATGAAGGCTAGTGCTACCTCGTTGTGGATAAATAAAAGAAAAATTTAACGTAACTTGTAAAATAGGCACTCGAAAGTGTAGCTACTGGTCTTATTATGTACTGTGTGTTTAATCTAGACAGACGCGCATATTTAGTCTCGCTCTGAAAGTCCTTAACTTCCATTATCGTAGTTGGGCGTAAGTGCCTAAATGTCAGTATCTTCTAATTTTACAAGCCACACAAGCCTATACAAGCCTACCGCCCGCTGCTTCGTTTGAAATTAACATGGGCTTAGATAATTGGTGTGATTGTAAAAGAATATTTATTTATTTATTTATCTATTAATTATTACCTTTTTGTATTTTGACTTAAATAATTTTATTAGAAAATAAAAGGATTTCGTCCTCTTTTGTAGGAAATCCTTGTCTTGAAGACTTTTTCTATAAAGTTCTTTTCTTCAGTACCTACTACCTATGAGAACATTGTCCTACACCTTAAAACATATTTCTTGCTGTTACTTTTGTTAAAATTGTTCAACTTAACTTTCTTAAGATTTTTTTCAACTGATTTATTTGCTTATTTTGACCAAAAAAGTAAACCAAACAAAAATACTTAAGTTTGTTTAACTTTAGCTAGAAAATATAGTTTTGTAACTGCGCTTAAGTACCTAACTAGGTACTGACTTTATTTCATAACTACTTGTTTTTTCTTAACTAGGTTATTGCAAAAAATATACTTGATTCTTTTTGTTTTGCCTCACCTTAAGCCCATACACTAATATACAACTGTTGCGCTATCTAGTCATAAGTAACATTTAGTTTTACAAAAGATGCATTAGTACCGGATTATCATAATTAATAAGGTGTATCGCCAACTGAGATAAACTGAGATTAGACTAATGTGGCGATTGCAAATTTTTATGGAGGCATAGGTAGCTGTAGGTAATTTTAAACATCCTACGTAACTTTTAACTGTTAATTTATTTTAAGGCATATTTTTTATCGTTACTCGTTACCGAAATCATATCGAATAAACAGTTTTAGTCAGTAGTGTTGTTCGCTTTCACCTAGCTAAGCAAAAGAATTATTATTCCCTTTATTACATTTTAAATACTTACAAAATTATATTTCTAAACATTAAATTTTTACAATGTATAACACTAAAAAATATAACATTTAAAAATACAAAAATGCAGTTCCCCAACGGCAGCAAGATCAAGGTCCCGGCTACCGATGGTTAAGGATCCAGAGGCAGGAACCTTCTCACTATACGGGCCGTGTCCAGAAGTACTGCCTTCTGCATCTGACTCCCGATCCATCCACCTAACGCAAGCCTCTTAAGGTGTTTATCGAGGCTCTTGGCTATCAGACCATGGGCAGATATGACTATCGGAACAATAATTGCTGAATCAATGTCCCACATGTCAACAATCTCGTGAGCTAAATCAAGATATTTGTTTTCTTTATCTTTTTCAGCTTTCACAAGGTTGTCGTCATGGGGAACAGTGACATCAACAATTATCGCGCGGCGTTCGTGTCGATCTATCAATACAATATCAGGCTTATTAGCTACAATAGTCCTGTCTGTAATGATAGATCGATCCCAATACAATGTGGCATGGCTATTTTCAAGGACCTGTTCTGGTGCATACCTGTAGTACGGCACCTCGGATGCCACAAGACTATGTTTCAGAGCAAGTTGTTGGTGTATTATCCTGGCCACTTGGTTATGTCTATGCAAATACTCGCCGTTTGCGAGACGAGAACAACCGGAGATTATATGCCTAAGGGATTCACCCGGACTATGACACGCTCGGCAAATATCCACTGTGCCATCCCTTAGGATATACTTTCGGTAGTTATTCGTCATCACAACCTCATCCATAATTGCACAGACAAAACCTTCGGTTTCACCAAAAAGTTCACCGAAACGGAGCCAGGATACTGAGGCTAATAAATCTACGTCGGGCCCATGGAGAGCCCGGTAGAATCTGCCATGTAACTCCTTGCTTTGCCACACAGTGATGCGGTCGGAAGTACTAAGTACTACAGGTTTGCGCCAGTTTTCTTTTGCTAAAAATAGAGGAGTCAGTCCATTGTCAACAGCAACTACATCTCTATGAGACCCCATATCGACTTGGAGAAAATACTCCCTAAGTTTGCATATCTCGCGGTTATGCAATGTCTTAGCATTTAAGAAGCCACGACCACCGCACTTCCGCGGGATATACAATGTCATGGTCGATGAGCGTGGGTGATGTATGCGGTGTGCTGTTAGCAATGTACGAACTTTTCTATCCAGGGCATCCAGTTCAGATTGAGTCCATTTAAGTATGCCGAAGGAATACATCAGTACCGGCATGACCCATCCATTGTATGCGCGAACCTTGTTTCCGCCTGACAAAAGACTTTTAATGACTTTTGAAAGGCGCCCCAAGAAACGCTCACGCAACGACTGTTTCATGTCAGCATCGTTGATGCCTAATGCCTGTGACATACCTAAATATTTATAGGTTTCGTTTACGGAGAGAGATCTAAGATGAATAGAATCCGAGAGTTGTATACCCGTAGATTCCATTATCTGACCACGCTTTACATGCATGACTGCACATTACACCAAATTCCATTTTAATGGCATTACTGAAAGCTTCAGTAACCTTCAGTAACGCTGTCAAATGAGAACTGCTATGGGCAAATAGTTTCAGGTCATCCATGTACAGCAGGTGTGATATTACTTGACCATTTCTCCGTAAACGATAGCCTAACCCTGAACTCTCGAGAAGTGTACTCAGAGGGTTCAAGGCCAGACAGAACCACAATGGACTCAAACCGTCACCCTGGAAGATACCTCGCTCTATTTTTATTGGATCGCCCTGACCTAGAATCCGTCGAGATCCTGGAGAGAAAAGGACCGTTCTCCATTTTCGCATGCACGATATCAAGAAAGTGGGTAGAGTTGTATTTATTTTATACAACTCCAGCACCCTCATGAGCCACGAATGCGGCACGGAATCATATGCCTTCTTATAAGCTATCCAGGAAGTCGACAGGTTCTTTCGGTTTCGACGAACCTGTTGGTTAATAGCCATGTCAATGAGGAGTAGCTCCTTAGTACCACGGGCCCCATTCCTACATCCATTTTGAGAGGCGAACATAATAGAATTTTGATCAATGTGTTTATTAATCTTCGACCTCAAAATGGACGTAAGAATTTTATAAATTGTTGGTAGACAGGTGATAGGTCTATAGTTTTTGGGGCCCGCAGTACTACCAGATTTATGGAGCAGATGGGTTATGCCTGTTGTCATAAATTCTGGAAGCGATCGAGATAATAAAGCACATTGAAATTGAGATGCTAAGCAAACGTGCGAGCTAGGTAACCATTTATACCAGAAATTGTGCAGTCCGTCCGGGCCTGGAGAAATCTCCAGGCCCGGACGGAAATCCAGTTGGGTAAGGAACGAACTGCACAAACTACGTCTTGGTAGTCAATGGTTACTTCATTCATATCAGGTATAAGCTCACACGAACGCTCAACATCCTCCATCCACGCGCCTTCAGAGTGAGTGACAGGCACGGACCAGATGTTGTGCCAAAAAGAAATCATGGCATCATCATCCGGCCGATGCATATCAGTATCACTCTGATCCGATCGCTCCCAGGATGCATAAACACGTCGTTGATCTCTCTCGAACATGAGGTTCTGAGTAAAGCGATCGACTCGCACCCTATACCTTCGAATACGATTAGCCCATGCACAAATTATACAATTATTATTATTATTAGTATTACTTTTTCGATTTATAAGAGAAATAAAAGTAAAACGTAATGATTTAATCACAACTCACAACGTTGCGAATTTCCTAAACGAAGTAACTACGTCAGCGGTTAAAATTTGTCTGAACCTAGAGGGGACGTTTTGAAAATATTACATAGCTGGATATGGGTGCCCAACATGATGATTGAAACTAAATCTGATGATGCCGCGCCTCCCCTCGTGGGGTGGACACGGTTCCCATGGAGGCTCCGATTATATCGCGTGGCAGACTGGCGTGTCATCGGGGACGGCGGCATGCCACACTGAACCATTACCATAAATTGTCATTGCATCTGTTTATCAACAAAAGTCATAAAATCGAACAGTAGAGCCGCCCAAGTGGCGTCGGCATCGCTATCGGCTACATTTGACAGGGATGTGATATATTGCTACTTTTCTGTGACTAGTTTTTATTGGTGCAAAAAAGAATTAGCAATGTGTCACATCCAACTGTCAAATGAAGCCGATGGCGATGTCGACGACACTTGGGCGGTAGGGCCCCAGGTAGCTATTCCTGAAATCCTAAATTTTCAGTCAATTTAGAATATGACTCTACATTTTTTTTCGTAAATAATCTTACTACTTTTGTCGCGCGCGTTACTTATTTTTCATTGCAATCGTGGTTTCACCTACCCTTCATATACCTACTTAATAAAAAAAAACTAACTAAAGTAAGCACTTACCTATATCCGTGTCGCAAAGTTTAATTTCTTTAAAACTATCGCATTTTGTTTAAAACTAAACACGAGCTTAAGGCATAATCAGACGAGGGACTTTTGTCCCCGGCGGACAAAAAGTCCCTGTACGTCCAAAATATGCCCTCCGAGGACTTGTCGCGGACTCAACGCATACGTTGTGCGGTCATTTGTTGCCCGGAAACGTATTTCACTATCGAGCGCTCAATGCAGACTAAAGTTCGTCGTGTGCGTTGTTGCGCCTAGTTACGTTCGTTCTATTTTTTTCGCGGACTACCAGTCCCGTCTCTCGGTGTCCGCGGTACTTTTAGTTCCTCGTGTGCGTTATTCGATACAATTTATAAGAGATCTATATCGATTCACAAAAAAGTACCCGGAGGACAGTCCGTCGTCTGATTAGGCCTTTATGCAGTTTTTTCGCACGTTTGACTATATTAAGATTTAAAACAGTCAAACATAAAAAACCTATTCCAATTTTATTTAAGTTTAGATTCCTTCATTTTTAATGATTTAATTTAATTACTAAACTAACTAATTTTAGCATAAAACCATCCATCCGTACTTATGACAAACGTACGCCGATCATAATACTCTTAGTACTTGTCAATACAGCGAGCGACGGATGCATACGCACCCAACGTATTCACTACCAAAAACAAACTTAAATGCACCACGAACGAAATAGTTTAACCATAAGACAAGGGAGTAAGATCTATTTTTAATTTGACAGTTGTAATATAGAAATGTCAATTTATAGTTTGTACAATGCCGCCATTTTGTGATCACAGCGCTAAGTGCACTTTGTCAATACGCGTTTGGGGTGATTAACAAATATATATTGCCCCTGCGAATTATATCTATGGGGTAGAACCCTATTTGTAGGTATATAAAATGCGAATTTATTAGAATAGTGTGTAGTATTTGAAAGTAACATTATAAAAGGTCAAAGCACCTTATGGAACTAAAATGTATTAAATTTGTAACACTAGGTATTTTAGATTAAGTCGTCTTAGTTAGTAAGAAATTAATACCTTTACCCAATGTATTATTATTAGTTGGCCTTCACGAATAATATTAAAATGTTTTAGTTAAAAATTAATGCACCTATGCTATCTCTTCTGCTCCATCTGAAAGAGAGATGGAATAATTTAGAATGGCCGCTTCTCATGCTGAAAACATCGTTTGATAATGCGTCAGACTTAGTTAAGATGGTATACCGGTGTTGTGTACCACTAGACCACAGAAGCGGTTAATAATATTTTATTTTTAATCCACAACGGGGTAGATCTTAACCTTCATCACACCTGATGTTAAGTGGTGATAAGGCTGTAGGTGGAAGCGCAC
This sequence comes from Crambus lathoniellus, assembly GCA_949710035.1. Classification (NCBI taxonomy): domain Eukaryota; kingdom Metazoa; phylum Arthropoda; class Insecta; order Lepidoptera; family Crambidae; genus Crambus; species Crambus lathoniellus. The sequence goes on along the minus strand of OX453309.1, from coordinate 9,481,790 downwards.
TACTCCCGGAACCCTCAATCACTGAGGAACTGGCTATCTTATCTTTAACTGCCGGAACCCCCACTGGGAATCGTACCCGGGACCTCTTGGTTTGATTCCGGTGGTGTGTACCACTCGACCACAAGGCGGTTAATAATAATAAGCTTAATTCCATATTTCCGCGGATCTACGCGATTGACGCAGAGCCAAGATCAACGCGACGTAACCGGCCTCTTGTGACTTACCGGGTTTAAATTGGTTCGTGGTGGCGCCGGCCGCTGACGCTGACGTCAAGGAGAGCAGCGTGATTAACGAGTATTGCTGAAAAAAAATAGAGTTCTAATATTGCAAGTTAGGAACTTCGGAACGTTAACAACTGAACGACCATGACTATGATGTTTATTGTCAGTTTTGGGTAATGATAATTTATATTTTAATATTTGTGCATTACCTACATACTTATTATTATAGAAAGGTTTATTTGCCAGCGTCTAAAGCCCACGTGACGACTTTAGATCACCTTCTTTATCCATCCATGAAATAGGCTTAGTCTTCGTAATGGAGACAAGAAAATGGCTGGTAAACAAAGTTTGTAATTTCGTGTAGACTTCTTATTCGGTTATAGAAACTACTCATTTTTTTTCAAAATAAATCTGTTTCTCTGTGTAACTTAGCCTTTATTATATTAGGTTTGGGGACAAGCCTATTACGAGAATTTGAGGCAGACATATACAGACTTAAATACCGCAGTCCACAGTAGACATTCGTATTCTAAAAGTGCTCGATCAGCAATTTTCGCCATCGAACCTGACCCTCCTGCAAAGGACCGTAATTGGCAAACAGGGGTAGCCCTCTCGTATTTGCTTGATTTCATCTCACTGACGACGGGACATGCAAATTAATCGGTGTACGTACAAGTTATATACCTAGTAGTTAGTAATACATACATACATATATCCGCAGGAGATAAATAAATAATAAATAAATAAATAATAAATAAATATTTTCTTACAATCACACCAATTATCTAAGCCCGTAGTTAATTTCATATGAAACTGTGTCTACGTGAACTTGATAACGGATAAATATATACTTGAATACTTTTTTGTTTGTAAATACATACTTAATTTACATAGAAAACACCCAGACCAAGACAAATAGACATGTTCATGCACACAAATATTTGTCTTGTTCGGGAATCGAACCCGAGACCTCTGGCGCAAAAGGCAGGTAGATTACCCCTGCGCCAAATTGGTCGTCGTCAAGATCCGCAGGAGAACTAAAACATCCGACATCGCTCGAACACGGGGGCGGGACACATAGCGCGGAGAACCGATGGCTGTTGGGGCAGAAAGGTTCTCGAATGGCAACCGCGTACCGGACGTCGCGTCGTTCCGTGGGCAGGCCCCCTAAAAGGTGAACCGACGATCTAGTCAAGGTCGCGGGAAACCGCTGGATACGAGCAGCGCTGGACCGATCATTGTGGAGATCCTTGGGGTAGGCCTATGCCCAGCAGTGGGCGTCGTTCGGCTTGTACTATTTAGTATTCTGTGGTTCGGCTGACATGATGACTATACTGATTATTATACTCACACCTATTTCCCATGGGGGTAGGCAAAGACGCCAGGTGGCGATCTATAGTCTCTCATATAGTCATATAGTCATCTACATATTTTATGACAATACCCTAGTCGCTCCCCGCAGTTTTAGCCACAGGACCCGTACCCGTGAGAATTTTTCTTAAGTTACACCTAGGTTTCTTAAGGCGCTACTCGGAAAAAGTATGGAGTTTTTGATATAAAACTATATGACGGTTAGAGTTGTTATAAATCTGGTAATAAGATATATATTTCTTCATACCTTTATCTAGAATCGTATAGTTTTAGAAACACGATTTTATGATTTTGCCTCGACACTTTTTATTTTCGAAAATGCCTGTAAAACATACGAAATATCAAGATTATTCTTAAATGGGGTAACATATAGGTACTATTGAAAATTGGTTTAATTAGTGGACACCAATAATATTTAGAATCGTATAGAAGCATTTTTTAAAAATCTTTATAGTTTTTTAATACGAATTTGTTTTGTGTTTTTTTTGTGTAATCTGCAAAATCGGTCTCGCTCCCGCGCGCGTCGTTTTCTCATTGCTATATCGCTTTAGCATATTTTTTCCGAGTATCGCCTTAAGTCATTCAGCAAAACTTAGGATTAACGGAAACGCAATTGCACCGTATATAGACTACAGTGGCCTTCGATCAACAATAGTACTAGATGAAGGCTCACGAACTAAATGAAAACTTTATATGGCACAGACTGACTTTTTTTTAAACGGAGAAGAAAGGTTACGAATGTTACGATCTTACATTATAAATGACAGGAAGCGTTCCAAGTTTAAAATACCTTGTATTATTGACACAGTTAAAATAATCTACTTATAATTATACTCTCAAGTGGGCGTCTAACGCTCGGCCATGTCTGTCACTCCAACTATGTAGGTATCTAGAACTAGGTGTTATTGTTGATCGAAGACAGTGGCAAAATCTTTTCTGTTCCGGAGACAGCGCGGCGCTATGTACTTTTTCTTTTTTTTGTAACAAATTTAACCGGCCCTGACTTCTAAGACCTCCAGCCGCCAGCAGCGATATGGTTGGACATCAACTTGATAGCAAAATGTCATTTTTAAAAAACACGTTAGTTTCACATTCTGGCCACCGGAACAGAAAAGATTGTGGCACTGTAGAATAAAATTCTCCACGTGAAAAGTATCATCAATACTTCATCGACGGGTCCAATCAATATCTCATTAGGGGTAGGGCACCCCCAGTTATTATTTTTAATCCCGTAATGGTTGCACAGATTTCATTACAAGGGCTCTGATTAAAGGGGTGGCCCCTTTTTTTATTAATATTTAGCAAAATACATATATGGGGCAGTGTGGGGAGCGATATTTGTCGGCTTCGGTGGATGGGGTTAATGAAGTTTTATGTATTTTTGGTATTTGACAGAACATTATTGGGAATGGTATGTTCGTGTTGAACAAAGTACTTATTCAGTGATTGAAAAAGGCAAAAGGTGTTTGATAATTTCTTCTGTGTATTTTTAAATTAATCCATAGATACTATATTAAAAATGCGGAAGTTACTCTCTGTCTGTCCGACTACCACACCAATTTTTTTTAAGTTTAAGAGTGGCAAAGAGAATCTTGCTAATCTTAAGAAGACCTATATCTTAGATAAATTTTGTCACATTTTTTCTATTTTATTTATTCATCCACCAACATTTATAACTTTCAGGTTATGATTATACGAAATATTATCTAATTTTTACCTACTGCTAAATGTATAAAAAATTTACAGGTGAATACCACGTGCATCCACTAGAAGAATTTAAAAAACTACTTATTAGCATTTTAAGTTTGACCATATAAGTAAAATGATGCAACAAAAAAAGGAATCTTTGAAATTAATTTGGTTAAGATATAGCGAAATGGTCTTGACGAATGTATTCAATGATGCCGAATGGCTTAGACCCAAAAGTGGTTCTTCCATGCGGTGGCGATAAAGGCGTGATAGCTATTTTGAAATAGTTATTTTAATTTTTAGTATTTTGCATTCACAATGCAATTTTTATTATTAAAAAATATTATTTTGAAATACTTAATTATAATATAATATAACCAAACCATATTCACTCGGATGAAGTCGCGAGCGGCAAGATACTGTTACGTGGGTCCTGTTAAATATTTTACGAATTTTCAAGCTACTTTTATTTCAATAATAACGATATCTAACACCTAGGTGGTCCACCTATCGATACCTTTTATTTATAGCAACGTGCATTAAACGTAAACGATATTTCCATTATGACGTTATTGTTATTCTAAAACGCGGCAGCAAACACCACTAATCTACAGTCTGAGGGGCAAACATCCGACGGTGGTCCTAAAGACCACTACTGTGTCTAAACAACATAAAACCGCCATCTTGAAAAAACAAAACGTCATAAGTTAAGCAAAGGAGTTTGGTATTTAGGACTTTTTGGTTACTCGAACTCTTTGCACTGGCTACTTAAGACGTTCTATATTTAAAATTCCTAGTTCTAAAGGAGAGGATACACTCGCGGCGAGGCAAAGGAACCGTGTGTGTCCAAGTGATTAGGAGATGGAAGGGACCTCCGCTGTGAGCGTGGCGCTATGACTACGAGTAAGTAAAGTCGTGGTTAAAATTATTTATTTTGACATTAGGAGTTACTAATAGCCACTCATGCTGAAACCTATGTTGTGACTGCTTTGGAAATATGAATGAGTTTGCAAATTTCAAAGTTAGACATATTTATGAATAGGTTTGAAATGTAAAAACTCGTTGATAGCTGAAACTGAACAAATAAAGTCTTAATAAATTACACCAATTCTTTAACTTTAAATTATATTATATTATTTAAAGCCTGATCAAAAAAATTTAACCTCACTTGAGACGCCAATTTCACCTCTTTATTGTTACAAATGTCAAATTCTATTCAATAGAATATTAAAAATTATATTTGAAAAAATACGTAACCTTAAAACCATTAAACAATCAATAAACAAACTATTCAGCGCATACACATTTTGTAAAAATGGCTGCCAATGACAGCATCGAGGCTCACATCAAACAAAGCCTTGAAACATACCCATTCCCAGCGGAGCGTCTTAAATCGCTAAGTCCACATTTAAGGACAAACATTGACCCAGCGAACTCCGGTAGCTTTTAAACAGTTTGCTTCCATCCTGCTAATAGATGTCCCGCCAGATGCCGCCACGTCAAAGGACCTTTAAATTTGGAACGCGGAAAAAACGGCCAGTGTTTTTTGGAGCGGGAGACTTTTTGTGGCGATTCGCGAGTGTGTGTAAGATTCTTTGTGTTTTTTTTTCATGGAAGATCACTGTGGCCGTGTGACATGTTAAACATACCTACATAAGATGGTATAGATACCAGTGTCTTCTTCTTCTTCTTCTTGATGTGCCTCTTCACTCATGACGGTTGGCCACTATGTTCCCGAACTCTTCCCTGTCCATTGCGAGGCGAAACAGTTTTTTAACGAAATAGATCCCAGTCCACTCAACTCCAATATTTGTCAGCTACGTTTTTTTCCTTTTACCAGTGCTCTTTTCTTCTTTGATTCTTTGCATGATGATCAGTAACAGTTGCGGCAGCATGTAGGTATCTTTTGTAAAAGTATCTGCCTGCTACTAATTCTGTTACCGTCAAGAAATGGGCTATCAAAATATCAAATGTAGCTCTAGCTCTAGAGATAAAGGCTTTCAAGACAAAAAACATTTGTTAAAGCATAGCCAACTTAGCAAAATAAGAAATTTTATTTAATGAACCAGTTAATCATCATTGCAAAAAAAAAAATCCCAGTTGCGATAATTTTAGGGGTTTTAGTTATCTCTAAAGAGTTCACAAAACTTACATTTAAAACAATAGCACTTTTCGTTCGTATGTAAATATAAGTCAGTACCAAAAGACGACGCATTATTTTTAATTTACAACCTATTATGTTATCCAGGCTGTATCATAAAGTTTCTTCTGCTTCAATTATTTTTTATTTCGTAAGACACCAACTTAGCAAAATAAGAAATTTTATTTAATGAACCAGTTAATCATCATTGCAAAAAAAATATTCCCAGTTGCGATAATTTTAGGAGTTTTAGTTATCTCTAAAGAGTTCACAAAACTTATATTTAAAACAATAGCACTTTTCATTCGTATGTAAATATAAAGTCAGTACCAAAAGACGACGCATTATTTTTAATTTACAACCTATTATGTTATCCAGGCTGTATCATAAAGTTTCTTCTGCTTCAATTATTTTTTATTTCGTAAGACACCAACTTAGCAAAATAAGAAATTTTATTTAATGAACCAGTTAATCATCATTGCAAAAAAATATTCCCAGTTGCGATAATTTTAGGAGTTTTAGTTATCTCTAAAGAGTTCACAAAACTTATATTTAAAACAATAGCACTTTTCATTCGTATGTAAATATAAAGTCAGTACCAAAAGACGACGCATTATTTTTAATTTACAACCTATTATGTTATCCAGGCTGTATCATAAAGTTTCTTCTGCTTCAATTATTTTTAATTTCGTGAGAGAAATTTGTATAGAAATGTAAGTGAGTTGCGGGCAGCTAAATAATTTGTGGTCAAGTCTTTTAATCATACTTTGTTTTAAAGATAAAGAAATAATAATTGTAAATTAAAATGTTTACAAGGCCATTATTGCGTAGTAGTATTTTAAACAATTAAAATAAAGTTTTCCCATATGAGATAAATGTAAATGTATAAACTTAAAGCGGAAATCGTTTACGACAGATTTGATAAATTGTTGATGAATATTAATTAAAAAAGCTCTGAGAGTTTCTAAACAAAAACTTTTTGACTGTAATTTAGTGATAGGTAGATATGTGAAGATTGTGAAGATGCCAAAACTCGTAAAAGAGTTGACTTTAATAGTTTCTCTGATAATTAAATTGTTTTAGATAAGATATAATTAAGCAGGTTATAAAATTACAACGCATTAAGTTGGATTTTAACATGTTACTGTAAAAATGATCTTTAGTATATACCTAAGTACTTGCGTAACTGTAAAAATGATCTTTAGTATGTTAGTACTTGCGTAGCTTTAAGTAAGTGTACCGACTTATATCGACATCCATTTTACAAAGGTGTTATTATAAAGATCTTTGTGCTTAAACGCAGGAGGATTGTTAAAATCGGTCCAGTAGTTATTGAGTTTATCAGACATACAGTAATTACAAATAAACAAAAAAAAAAACAAATATTTCCTCTTAATAATATATCTAGATATAAGGATAAAACACTAAAATTAATCATACTTACTTCAAAGAAAACCCGATTCATCATAAACAGACGACAGTTTCGGAAACTCGCATACATTAAATTACTGGCTAACCCTTTTGCCGCAGTTTTTGTCCACACAGCCCCAATAAAAAGATCGGGACTTTTTAGTACATCCACTGACCACTATCATTTGACACTAGCCTCAATCAAATATAGACCTTACTGGCCACACATAAGAGATACACAATTAATATGGTAAACTATATATTGCACAGGATGACAAACTTATTGCAACGTTTAAAACAGACGACTATATACCTTATTTTAATTGGAATAGTGCTTGAAAAGGTGATACAGCCGGATGAGTGAATCACTTTGACGCATAAAAGTCACGAATTAAAAAGGACAACAACAGACAAAGAAGCCATTTTGCATTATGCTGTGACAGTCTTCCTTGAGGTGCCGCTTTGTAGCCTTAAAAGAATATTAGACATTCCAGAAACCTGAATATTGAATTTTAATTCTAGACCTTATTTTAATGTAACGATTGGTTGACAAATGAATTCCACAAGATATAGAGATATTTTCTGATGTTTATTACATTAAAAAACCGCCTTCTAAAAAACCACATCAAAAAAGTAAGAAATAATTCCTCACCAAATAAATAACGTAAGTACTTTGAAGTCGGGCGTGAAACATGTACATTTTTTTGTTGTTTTTGTTAAAACCCGCCCGACTTCAAAGTACTTACGTTATTTATTTGGTGAGGAATTATTTCTTACTTTTTTGATGTGGTTTTTTAGAAGGCGGTTTTATTTTTTTATAAAAATAATTTTTATTTCACTCTTTTTAGTGCATCGTGCAGGCAATTTGCGTGTTTTCTGGTAAATAGGTATATGATCAAACTCAAAACCTCCTTTTTCGAAGTCGGTTAAAATACCTTGAGGTATCCCCTTTTTAACAAAACAAGAATCATCTAAATCGGTTTATAAACAAAGGAGTTATGCCTAAAGATAAGTATTAAATTCACATAAAGTGGTAACGAAAACGACAGTATTTTCAAGATTTCCTGAAAACTACTGAACCGATTTCAAAATTTCAAAAAATGGGACCAACTTGAAAACCAACCTGATGTAATAACGTTTGAACCATTTTAATCGGTTCAGCCGTCTTCGAGTAATCGGTGGACATACATAAAAAAAAAAAAAAAAAAAAACATACATACAGACGAATAGAGAACCTCCTCCTTTTTGATTTAGAAGTCGGTTAAAAAGGATTAACATACGATAAGCAGTTGTACAAACTACATTACTTGTAAGGAGTGTGCAAATATAGTAGGTACTAGCTTTCCGCCCGCGGCCTCGCCCGCGTGGACCTCGCGACGTTATCCCGCGGGAATGTGACATTTTTCCAGGATAAAAAGTAGCCTATGTTCCTCTCCAGGCTACAAAGTATCTATGTTCCAAATTTCAGCCAAATCCGTTCAGCCGCTTTGGCGTGATTGAGTAACAAACATCCAAACATCCAAACATCCAAACATCTAAACTTTCACATCACTACATAGTATAAAACAAAGTCGCTTTCTCTTTCCCTATGTCCCTTTGTATGCTTAAATCTTTGAAACTACGCAACGGATTTTGATGCGTTTTTTTTTAATAGATAGAGTGATTCAAGAGGAAGGTTTATATGTACTTTTTATCCCGATATTCCCACGGGAACGGTAACCACGCGGGTGAAACCGCGGGCGGCCGCTAGTTTATAATATTAGTAGGATATCTGGCTTATATTGACAAACTAGATTGTCTTTGTCTTTGTCCAAGTGACCCAAGTTGTCGGAGATGATATACCTAGTCGGGTTTGTCTAAATACAGTTGCATTACAAATTATAGTATATTTATTTAATTCATATAAGTCATTTGTGACGATAGCCACATTCTAGGTATATTAGCGTTCCTTTAGTATAGTGGTGGTACCTTACCTATACTAAATATATAGTTGGATACTTACCAATTTCCTAATTCGATAAATCTCAGACTGAGCCACCACTTGACATATTATCTGTCACATCAGCCTCGCCGCTTCTTGACGTTCCCAACTCTTCGTAAAACGCATCAATACATCTTTGTACTGTGGAGTGTGAATTCAGTGCGGGAGTGTCGCTCGTTTTGACACTACCCCGCTAATTGGGCACTTAAGCCGTTAAAGGGTTAAAATAGTTTTTATCCGGGCTCTGGGGACGCTGGCACGGAGTAAGACGTTTGTTAACCTAAAAGTAGCGATGGCGAGAAGGTTAGCTGTTGAAGGACTTTTTTTGACTTTTTCATGTCATGTTATGATTTTAATAAAAATTATAACAATTTTTTAAAGTAACCGTATTTCTTTATTTTTTTGACAGTTACTTGCTTTAATTATATCTGAGAATCTGTTAAGAATATGGATGACGGTTTCCTACTCAATTTCTATGCAAATAAAAACGTTTGCAATACGGTTTACCCAGGGCTAAATCTTTAAATGTCTTTTCAGTCTTGTAAAATTTAAATCCAATTAAAAAATCAAATTAAAAACATAAAAGACTAGAAAATACAATAGGATCATGAATCACTTTAGAATAAGCTAACTAAACAAAATACAGTCCTTTTTTGAGCAGTTTGGTAAACAAGAATTACAATTGTTGTTATCCAATTTGTCTTCACATTATAGCGACATTTCGTCAAAGAATTCGACACTCCATACAAGAACGTTCTAATCACATTGTCGTCTCAATGATGACCAAATAACTGTGTTAATATACCAACTACCTACTTGTTTCTCCAACTATTTAGAGTAGGTACATGTAATCGAGTGTTAACACGCTTGTCACTATTCTGTGACAATTGAACAACGGCACGTGTCAAATAAAATCTGACTCTTATGACTGTAGTATAAGGGGTATTTTAGCTTAAACTTTTCGGTATTTTTTCGTAATCTGTGTAACTGTTATTTTAGCACAAAAATCGGCCAAGTGCGAGTCGAGCTCGCCCATGAAATGTTCCGTACCCACTTAACGTACCGATTACATACGCTAGCTAAAATACCACTACTATTTCTCGCCAGCAAAAATTTTCTTTTTTTTTCATGGTGTTTGTATGAATGACAAAGTTGCGGTTTTCTTAAATGTGTTTATTTTAAAAAGTGCTGACTATATCTCGTTTGAACCTATTTTCGTTAAGTGTTTAATGAGGTCTACAGCCAATATTTATTTTAGATTTTTCACTCCCTTATTTTAAAAGCTAGACACTCCCCTGACACTCAGTTTAACACTTCGGAAGTGTCTATCTTTCAAAATATTGACTGTCAGAAAAATGATTAAGAAAATCTTTCTACTATTTTAAAGGCCTAAGTATCTATATACACTCCTCACGAATAGGATGGATGAAAAAAAAAATTGTTTCAGTTTCATGTATGGGGAGCCCCCTTAATATTTTATTTTTTTATATTCGTATAAAAATTCTGAAGCGGTTTACAGAATAGGTACATCTATCTACCAAGTTTCAAGTGTCTTAATAGTTTTGGAACAAAGTGGCTGTGACATACGAACATACGGACGGACGGACGGACAGACCGACAGACAAACAGACAGACAGACATGACGAATCTAAGAGTAATAAGGGTTCCGTTTTTTTGCCATTCGGCTACGGAACCCTAAAAACGCGTCAATAGTTAAAAATATCGAGTGCTACCTGTCGTATGTCGTTTATTTGTTGTTACCATGTTTTGACAATGGCTTTGTCACGAGTATTCGTTTTTTGTGTTGAATATTTGTTCGTATTGTATCGTGAATAGTATATTATTGAAAATGGTGCTCTAACTAACGTTCAATGATGTAGGTAAATTTAAATAGGTAAGTAGTTTGTTTGCAATATTATAATACAACTTAAGGTCGTTTCAGTTTCGTATTGAAGTATTTTTCCAGTCATAGGGTAACATTTAACAAGAAAATCGTATCTGTTTGCAGGCATTTGTTTTTATTTGTGATCTAACTAAAGTCTCGTCAGTACCACAGTCTAGTTAATATAATATAGACTGTCAGTGTCAGTACTTCATGGAGTACTATAGCAGCTCGTTGTGAAAAAATAAATGTAATAGGTCTTGACCTTCGATCAATAATAGTAGGTACTAGATTACAATAGTACAACTTTACATGGCACAGACTGACTTTTTTTTAAACGGAGAAAAAAGGTTACGAATGTTAATACGATCTTACATTATAAATGACAGGAACCGTTCTAAGTTTGAAACACCTTAATATTATTGACACTGGCAAAATAATCTACTTATAATTATACTCTCAAGTGGGAGTATACCTACGCTCGGCCATATCTGTCACTCCAACTATGTATCTAGAACTAGGTGCTATTGTTAATCGAAGCAAGACCTTCGAACTATGAAATTGCCGTTTTCTATGGGAAAATTATACCTACATGTGGATTGCTTGGACATGTGAACTTCGAATTCAACAAAACTTTAGAAATATGATTAGGCAACATTAATCTTACTATTGCCTACAATCTCAATTAAAACACTGCCTTAGATTAAAAAAAAACTGTTCGAAGCAGTCAAATTATTGACGACAACCAAAGAGTTTGAAGTAGGTAGGTATTTATAAAAATTTGAGACGCGTGTTTAATTATTCTTTTGTGGAGATCCTTGGGGGAGGCCTATGCCCAGCAGTGGGCGTCGTTCGGTTGACATGATGAACATAACGACATACTCTATTTTCGAAACTGACTATCCATACTAATATTATAAATGTGAAAGTGTGTTTGTTTGTTTGTTTGTCCTTCTTTCACGTCAAAACGGAGCAACGAATCGACGTGATATTTGGTATGGGGATAGTTTGGGAGCCTGGAGAGTAACATAGGCTACTTATTATTCCGGAAAATTAATAAAAAATGGTAATTTTGTATGCAAAATCGTTTAACCTTTGATACAAAACTGTTCTTTCTTCCATGGCCGCGTCCAAAGAGTATGTAATCACTGACGTCTCCTCCCGGTCAAAATCGAATACTAATCTTTTCCATAAGCTTATAATAAAAATATGTAGGTACTAGAACTAGCACCAAAAATGCCACAGTCGCGCATGCGCGCAGAGTTAACTGACACGCACTCTACTTCACAATAGTAGATTGTACAACAAGTGCATAAAACGTACCATTTTACCCGAGACGTATATATCCATCCGAGCCGTAGGCGAGGGTGGATAGTCAATTCGAGGGTAAAATGGGTTTTATGTTCGAGTTATACACTCTGCTTTTCACTTCGAGTGTGAGAAAAATAAATAACAATATTGCAAAAATGAAAAAATAAAGAATTCGCCATATTGGCGGGAAGACTTTCTTTTTCTTTTTTTTTATACGTGGCATTGGCAGCACAGTGACTTAAGCATAGATCTTAGTCCATAATGCTCTTGAAATACTTATTTCTTAGAAAACTCATTAATTTTGCCTAGTTTTATTAATTTAGTAATTTAACATGGATTATGTACAAAATTTAAGAAACAGAATGAAATACGTTAGGTATTAATAAAATTTATTTAACGAAGTTTAATTGCGTGTGTGACTGTTTACCTGACGACCTTTGTCTTAGAATCTGAGACTTAGACGAAGATTTTACTTTATGCACTAGAGCATAAAAAGCGATTTTATGCAGCCTATACCGAACATAAACACGAACTTTACGAGCATGAGAAGTGAAAAGTAATTTTTTATATGTAGGAAAAAGAAACAAATCTTGGGACCGTTTATTAGTAGTGCAAAACTAGCGCTATCGGTTGTCTACAGCAGCAACTTATGGTGTATAAAACTATCCATACTATATACTATACTATATAATATATAATATATAATATATAATATATAATATATAATATATAATATATAATATATAATATATAATATATAATATATAATATATAATATATAATATATAATATATAATATATAATATATGTTCAGTACACCCCCGCCTAGACCGCGGAATCAGCATGGCGCAGTGGAAGGTTATCATGAATATAGACTCCGGACAAAAACTAGGTTTCAGCCGGGATGTAACTGAACAATTGGACTGCGATACACAGCGACTTAATGTTAAGTAAGGTGATTTTACATACGGTCTGTGCTGTAGAAAGTCCCTGGGCAGCGTGGGGAGAGGGGGGGCCCCCCTGTGGCTCCGTCTTCTTCTGCAGACCTTACCAATTCGTCACCTTACTCACAACACAAATAACAGCGTTCCCAAGACACTGGGCGCTTCAGCAATACACAACGACACACGCGGGGGAGCTTGTTTATTAATATATATTTTCCCGACAACAACGCGTGGGGTGGCACTCTTTATTTCAAAACTCCGCGACCGGCCCGATCGTCACGATGGCGTCAAAATCTTGGTCGTACAAAACGGGATCACATAAATAATTTAAGATTCAATTCAAACTCGATATGCCAGGCATATTCAACGCGAGCGATTTTTAACAATTCAGCAAAATTAATCCGACATTTTCTTACAAGAATTCCAATCAAGAGAGAGCTGTCAACTTCAAGTGACAGCTAGTCAATTTGACGTGACATTAGAGATGCGTTCAGGAATGTCGATCTTTTCCGAACATCCCCCCGCCCCGGACCGTTAAGAACGGTACGTCAATCTACGGGTAATCGGGAGAGCCCACTAACTGCTCTCTTCAAAACCGAATCTCGAACCAAAACCTCAGCAAAACGAGGAACTCCGTCAGTTCCGGGGTAGAGTTTAACAATGCGCCCCCTTCGCCAACATAGGGGCGGCAGGTTAGCATCCTTAATCAACACGAGGTCGCCAGTCTGGGGTGGGGTGGTTTTATCTGTCCACTTCACGCGCTGTTGTAGGATATGCAAATACTCCATCGACCAACGTGCCCAGAAGTTTTGGGACATCTGTTTCAAAAGTTGGTATCGCGACAAACGATGGGATCCTACATCCTGAATCGGATATTCAGGCAAAGCCAAAAGGGGCTGTCCGATCAAGAAATGACCTGGGGTCAACGCTTCCAGGTCATTCGGGTCCGAAGACAACGGGCACAAGGGTCGCGAGTTGAGGACGGCCTCAATTTTACAAAATACCGTATCAAGTTCCTCAAACGTGAGAATAGTTTCTCCAATCACGCGACGCAAGTGTGTCTTGGCAGCCTTTACACAAGCTTCAAAAATTCCTCCCCAGGTCGGACAAGCTGGAGGGCTAAACTTCCAGATTATCCCACGCCGGGAGAGGGTGGTTCCAATGTCTATTTTATTATCAACAAAAAACTTAACTACTTCCTTAAGATAATTACACGTTCCCTTATAATTAGTACCACAATCGGAACGTATCAATGTCGGCAGTCCTCTACGGGAAACAAATCTGCTCAAGGCAGCGACAAAGGCTTCGGTAGACAATTCCGAGACAATTTCCAAATGGACAGCCTTGGTGGACAAACACACAAACACGCACAAGTACGCCTTATAGGTTTTAGCATTACGCAGTCTCGAAGCCTTTACAGTAAAGGGACCGGCGAAGTCGGTGGCGACTCCGGCAAAAGCTCTACATTCCGTGACGCGATCAGCAGGCAAATCACCCATCTGGGGCTGCATGGTCGCGGCCTTCAATCGATAACAAGGCAGGCAACGGAAAACCACAGTGCGAATGGCTCGACGAGCAGACAAAATCCAAAATTCACGCTGCAAAATGGCCAACAAAGCATTACAGCCAGCATGTTGTGCATTCACATGGCGATCTGTTATTATCAGTTGAGTCAAATGTCCGGCTTTAGGTAACAAAAGGGGGTGACGAGCTCCATACGGCAGGTTCGCATTTCGAAGTCTTCCGCCGACTCGCAAAAGCCCACTCTCGTCCAGGAAGGGATTCAATCGCGATACCGCGCCCTTCAACTTGCGACGGCCTAAACGCAAAATTTCAATCTCGGACTCAAAACTATCAGCTTGTACTCTCCGGACCCAAAACAAGAGTGCGTCCCTACGCTCGTCCGGAGTGAGAACCGACGAATCACGCCTCGCGCGTGGGTTTCTGCAATTGTACACAAAACGTCTGATCCAAGCGGTAACACCAAGCAGCTTCTGTAAGGAGCTGTACCGATCCAACAACAAATCCTTTTCCCCGGCGGGGTGAGTCTCCAGGACGCATGCCCGCATATCAGGAACGGCTACGTTCGACAACGCTGGAGAGGGCGGCCACTCCGACTCAGGCCGCATCAACCACTGTGGGCCCCACCAGAGGGGGTGGTTAATTAGGGTTGGGGCTACACAACCCCGAGACGCACAATCCGCGGGATTCATGGTTCCCGGCACGTGTCTCCAAATCAACTCGATGTCGGAATTACAAATCTGCGACACTCGATTGGCCACAAACACGTCCAAGGTGTGCGCCGGAGCCTTCAACCAACAAAGGACGACCTGACTGTCCGTCCAAGCATAAACCTCTTGTATCTTAATAGATCGACCTAATGTGAGCCATACGTGGTTCAACAAACGCATTAGGAGGGCAGCTCCACACAATTCCAACCTCGGGATCGTATGACGAGTCCGAAGGGGAGCGACTTTGCTTTTCGCTATCACCAGATGCACAGCAACAACTCCGTCAACAGTAACGGTGCGGAGGTACACGGCCGCAGCAAATCCACGTTCGGAGGCATCGGAAAAGCCGTGAAGAGTAACTTTACAATTTTCAGAAGGGAGGAATAGCCTCGGCAAATGCACTTCATTAATCTCGGGGAGGGATGAAACGAAGCTCGACCAATCTCGGAGTAACTCGTCCGAGAGGGGTTCATCCCACGACACACCCGAAGCCCATAACCGTTGCAAGAAACACTTGGCCATAAACAGCACGGGGCAAATCCACCCATTGGGGTCAAAGGTACGTGCGACAGTAGACAATACTAAACGCTTGGTCCAGACTTTCGGTGGTCGTAAATCCACACAATAAGTGAACGTGTCAGAGACCGGTTTGTACTGTACGCCAAGGACGGTCACCACATGGGGATTATCAACATTTTCGAATAGGTGGGGGTCCTGCTGGTGCTCTTCGGGCAAACCTACCAGTACATCAGGCGAGTTGGATATCCATTTCCTCAACTCGTAACCTCCCGACTTCAAAAGGGCGGTGAGTTCGTCTCTCAGGACAATCGCCTCTGAGACAGATGAGGCGCCCGTGCAAATGTCATCCACATAGACGTCACTGGCCAAAATGGCGGAGGCGCGAGGGTATCTCAAGCGCTCCTTCTCGGCCAACTCCAACAAAGAACGAATCGCAACAAACGGGCTCGAAGCCAAACCGTACGTATTCGTATTCAATTCATAAATCAACAAGGGGTCCCTAGGACTCTCTCTCCACAAAATCAATTGGTACCTCCTATCCTCTGGATGGATGACCGTTTGTCTGAACATCATCCGGATGTCAGTCATAAATACAATTTGATGCCGCCGGAAGTTGGTCAAAATGTCTGAGATCTCCGTGTGCAGCTTGGGACCTACATGCAGACACTGGTTCAAGGACGCTCCAGTAGAGGTGGGAGCCGAACCGTCAAAGACCACCCGAATCTTTCCGGATTTCAAAACGGCGTGGTGCGGCAGAAAGAAGTGCTCAACGGAGCGCCAATCCAAATCGCTCACGGACATGTGCCCTAACTCCTCATACTCCCGCATGAATTCAACATACTTCTGGCGGAAGACCGGATCCTTGCTCAAGCGACGCTCCATCGCCACTAGCCTACGTTCCGCTAGCGGTCGGGGTTCGCCCAGAGGAGGTCGGCCGGCACGAAAGGGGAGACGGGTGATCAAACGACCAGAGCGGAGGCGACCAGTGTTATTCTGGTAATACAACTCGCATTCATCCGCTACTGGGTCGACCCGCGGGGCTGGTGGAGGTTCCTCAACCTCCCAAAACTTCTGCACCACTTCGGAGAGAGACACATTAAAAACAAGACCGCGATCCTCATCAAGGGAATCCAAAACGCGGCGAGCAGGGCCCATCACAACTGTACCGAGTGTCGTCTGCAGAGCTACCAAGCCATCTGGCTGCAAAACTCGCTTCCCCGTCAACAAAACTCGCCCCAGGACATCGGCTCCAAGGAGAGCATCAATCGGGCCTGGGCGGAAGAAATTTGGATCGGCGAGTGGGGAATCAGACACCAAAGACAACATACTCGGTCCCAAGTCAACTGAAGGTTGACGGCCAACAACTGTGTCCAACACAATCGCCGAGGTCTTAATGCCTGGCGTGGACTTATTACGTGATGTAAATGTGAAGTCAACATGCCCTAACAACCCGGGGACTTTCACATCGCCAACACCTCTCACGCCTTCCGTGTGGGGGTGCACCTTGAGGCCCAACCGCCTAACTAACCAAGATGACACAACACACCCCTGAGCACCGGAATCCAACAAGGCGCGAACTTCCACAAGGTCGCCATTCAATCCCCTGACAAGCACAGAGGCCGTGGGCAACAAAACGGTCTCTGGAGGGGTGGCTACAATCGACCGTAAACACGTTGATTGCTAGTATGTGGGGTCCCCAGACGTCCCCCCATGGTAAGGGGGTCGCTCATAGCGATCCAGTGGGTCCCATTCTCCCACATACTGCCTACGTCCAATTCGCCCGGTATCAGGCGGGTTATATCTCCCGGCCCCTTGAAGACGGGGCGGGCGCCGCTCCAAATGCGGGTATTCGGCGAGCGGCGGCGAGAATCGGTGCCTAGCATCCACCGTGTACGTCGCCCCATAGTCGCGGGGGCACGGTGACCGATTTTCAGAAGGGGGGTCCCGGGGACCCCCGCCCGTGCGAGGCTCAAAACGTCGCGGGGGGCTTCTACGACCTCCCGCATCGCTCGCAAAATTGAACCCCCTAGTTGGGGACCGATTTCCCATGGGGGGGTCCGTGGGACCCCCGCCCGTGCGAGGCTCAAAACGTCGCGGGGGGCCTCTACGACCTCCGGCAACGCTCGCATTACTCATCCCCATCCTTGGGGATCGGTTTCCCATGGGGGGGTCCCTGGGACCCCCGCCCGTTTGAGGCTCCAAACGTGGCGGAGAGCGTCTGGGGCCAGTCTGGTGGCCACTAGAACTGCTGCGGGATGCAAACACCGCGGGGGGTCCGAGCCCCCCACCCATACGAGGTGATCCTGCAGCGACGCGCTGCGGCGCTCCGCCGCCCTCTGGGCTGTTCATGCAGAGGAGGGGATGGTGGTTGCCCTTACAAAAGCGGCATGGGTGCGCTTGGGTACATTCGCGCTGCATGTGCAGGCCCAAGCACGAGTAGCACCATGTCCGTTGTCGCGCGATCGCTCGACGGCCTTGGACGCGCTGGTCGAGGAACTTATCACAACGGGTCGTGCTGTGACCCGGTTCCCGACAGTACAAGCAGCGGGCGGTCTCCTGGACGGCGGCATAGCGGCCGGGCGCGCGAGGGGCCATACGCCCCCTACGGGGGGGTCCGGTGGGGGACCTACTCTGTGGCACAGGTCGTTCGGGTCCCATAGGACCGGCCAGAGAGGAATTATCTGCCAGTCTACTCTCTCCTTCCAGGAACGTCAAGAGGTCCGAGAAGGGTGGCAGATAAGTCGCACTATCCCCACCATACTGCTGCTCAAAACGGACCTTAACAGAGTCCGGCAACTTTCCCAGGACAATGTGCAGTAACAAAAACGACCACTGCTCCACTGGGAGTTTTAAGTTTTTTAATGCGTTGTATGCAACCAACAGCGGATTCAACAAAGCCACTCTCAAGTGCATCACGCTGGCAACGCGGGGTAAATTCAAAATGGCGGCAACATGGTTGTCCGCCAGACGTCGTACGTTCTGGTACCGACGGGCAATCAAATCCCTAGCAATAGGGTAGTTTTCATCCGAGGGGGCCAAATGTT
This sequence comes from Crambus lathoniellus, assembly GCA_949710035.1. Lineage (NCBI taxonomy): Eukaryota > Metazoa > Arthropoda > Insecta > Lepidoptera > Crambidae > Crambus > Crambus lathoniellus. Next base: position 9,463,047 of record OX453309.1, on the reverse strand, counting down.
GAACCGATTCAAGGGCCTCCCCTTCCAACACGGATAACAAATAAGCCAACTTCTGGCCCTGGGTCAAATCATCCCGGGCATGTACGAGACTATCAAAAATATTAATAAAGCCCTCCCAGTCCTCTAGACGACCAGCAAAACGCCTTAAATCCAAGGGGGCCAATCTAGCAAATAGAGGGGGCATACTCTTAGATGTGACCGGGGACGGGCTCGGTTCATCCTCTCTTGCCACTTGCAAAGGTCGAGCCACCTGTGTAATTCTGTCCGCAAAATCATAACACTGGTCCACATCCAAACCGACTTCTTGTCGCATTTCCCCCTCGGCTTCAACAGTCTTTTCCAAAAATAAGGCATACTGCTCATCAACAACAGCCAAACGTATGGGCAGATCTACGTATCTGTTCAACAAGGCCTCCGTCCTATCCGGTCGATCCAACAACGCAACCGCAGAAGCTAACCACCGTAACTCAGAACGTATTTTGGCTTTAGCAGAGGAGGCCGTCATTGTAACGTCACAAATTTATCAACAAAACAACAAATTCAAAATATTCACTATAACACAAAATCTCCAATATTTGGAGGTTATTAGTAACCACAAAATTCCAATATTACAACAACAAAGTATTTATAATGACACAAACTCTTAAATATTTGGAGGTTATCAGAAAACAACAAAACTCACTGACTATTGAAATTCACTTCATTGAAATTCACTCAAAATCACTGACTATTGAAATTCACTTGGATATCAACACAACAACAAGTTAATTTTAATTATTTCAAAGCACAAGTTTCAATGAGTTTCAATGTGTAAACAATGTCCCAAATCATTTAAGTTTCACTAAGTATTGAGTGCAAACTTATTAGCTAACCTTTTATTAGCTATTATTTAGTAGCAACTTGTCAATATTCACAACTCAAATTTGCTAACAAACTAAATAATAATTATTATGAACAAAGAAAGGCATCTGTTTACATTTTGGAACTTCAATACATGACAATTAATTACAAGACATGGAACCAATAACAAAAGGAATGCCCTTTACTTTTCAAATGCAAGTTAATTACCATTTACAAGTACAAATTAATCTAGTCCGGACCAGATGGTCATCAAAACGGCACTGATTAGACAAAGTTTTGGCGTGGGCCTCTCAGGCCTTCAAGCTACGCTCTTGCTACCAAGAAATGTTCAGTACACCCCTGCCTAGCCCGCGGAACCGGCTTAGCGCAGTGGAAGCGAAAATTACTAGGAGAGACTCTGGACAAAACTTGGTTTCAGCCGGGATGTAACTGAACAATATGACTGCGATACACAGCGACTTAATGTTAAGTAAGGTGATTTTACATACGGTCTGTGCTGTAGAAAGTCCCTGGGCAGCGTGGGGAGAGGGGGGGCCCCCCTGTGGCTCCGTCTTCTTCTGCAGACCTTACCAATTCGTCACCTTACTCACAACACAAATAACAGCGTTCCCAAGACACTGGGCGCTTCAGCAATACACAACGACACACGCGGGGGAGCTTGTTTATTAATATATATTTTCCCGACAACAACGCGTGGGGTGGCACTCTTTATTTCAAAACTCCGCGACCGGCCCGATCGTCACGATGGCGTCAAAATCTTGGTCGTACAAAACGGGATCACATAGATAATTTAAGATTCAATTCAAACTCGATATGCCAGGCATATTCAACGCGAGCGATTTTTAATAAATCCAGCAAAATTAATCCGACATTTTCTTACAAGAATTCCAATCAAGAGAGAGCTGTCAACTTCAAGTGACAGCTAGTCAATTTGACGTGACATTAGAGATGCGTTCAGGAATGTCGATCTTTTCCGAACAATATATAATATATAATATATAATATAATATTATAAATGTGAAAGTGTGTATGTTTATTTGCTTGTTCGTTTGTTTGTTTGTTTGTCCGTCTTTCACGTCAAAACGGAGCAACGGATCGACGACATTTTCGGTATGGAGATGAGAGCTGGAGAGTAACATAGGCTACTTTTTATCCAGGAAAATTATAAAATAAAAATGGTAATTTTGTACAGAAAACCGTGAAACTGTCATACTTCACACAACTGTCATTTCTTAGCCGCTTCCAAATAGAAGGTATGTCAAAGAGTATGTAATTTATATGGCAAAACAACGTTTGCCAGGTCAGCTAGTTAGGATGTATTGATAATAATTTAAAGAAATAGAAATCAATGAACGTGTAAGAAAAAAAACGGAAAATTTCATAGGTAAATACCTAATAAATAGACCGTGTCATTTCTCCATAGAGTACTAGCAGCTTGTAATGTTGTGAAAAAATAAATATATTTAGCTTAGGTACTTCCACAAAACTTCTCCTACCTACTTTTTTGGGAAAGTAATCTAAATATATTTCTTTTTCCACAATGGGCAGAGACTTCCGCGAAGTGACGCCAGATTCAATCAAATACTAGCATAGCAGCCTGTAGTGGCTCCGGTGCTCCGGATGAAAGTTTTACCATATTGTATTGGACTGGAAGAGAAGAGAAGCTAAAAGTCCGCCATTTGCTGTTTTTCGCAATAATAAAATTTTCATAATTATAAGTACTTACTGGGTTATTTTTTCACCATCCTGGATAATATTAGGGATTATTCCACTCATGAAAACAAACAACTTTATTAGCTTTTATTAATTAAAATCAGCTGTTCCATACATTTTGATTAAATATTTTTGCACTTTTGTATGGAACAGCTGATATTTCGTTTCTACTGAAATGCTGAACAGCTGAAATTTGTTTGTTTTCATGTGTATTCTACACATGAAAACAAACAAATTTTAATTATAGGAAAATTATCCAGGATTAAAAAAAAATACTGTGTAGTGTAGGTATATGTGTGTTACAAGAGAAAAAACTTTCCGTGTTCTGTGTGTGTTTCCTTTATGACTTGCCTTGGTAACTAGGTATGTTAGATGTTTTGCAATCATGGTATTTACTTAGTATCTTTCCTTTAAGTCCAATCCCTATGTCAAAAATTCATGAGAATGGTAGTTCGAAAGATTAGCACATTCAGACTCTTCGTCTTTGTTACATTAGTCAAGGTCAGCACTGACACGGCATTTCCTCATTTGGAATACTTATTAAAAAATTAAACCATTTTAGATTTACGTGGTGATGTCATCATTATAACGTTTTTGGTGTTACGGTGCTATCTTAAAATCAGAGTAGTGTGAGTACTTACTATATGATTTCGTGCAATAATCATTAACATATTTATCTAATAGTTACCAGATAGAAACAATTTGTTAGTAATACCACAGCAGGTACTTTAATACTTATAATTTGAAGCAGAAAATTTTATTCATAAACTGATTTCAAATTTTCAAAAAATGGGAACAACTTGGTAACCAACCTGATTAAAATTACCGTTTGAATCATTTCAATCGGTCCATCCGTCTTCGAGTAATCGGCGGACATACACCTAAAAAGAACATACATACAGACGAATAGAGAACCTCCTCCTTTTTGATTTTGAAGTCGGTTAAAAATTTTCAGAATTGATGATCTCTGATATTATTATTTTGTCGTTTGGTTGTTTACTTGACGTAACTTTGAATTATATTAAAATTTATCCTATGCAGTTACAGTTGAAAAATTGAAAATAAAGTATCTAGAAAAAATCGACCCGTCTCACAACCAGCTTCGATAGGACTCGAACCCACGACCTTTCGCTATCCGGGCGACTGCTCTAACCACTGAGCTACGGTACGGAGTCGTTCGTCAAACGACTCCGATCCGGTAGATTTTTTTTAAATACTTAAGTTTCAATTTTTCGATAATAAAAAATTGCATTGTGAATGCAAAAAAGTAAAAAATTTAATAACTTGGTTTACAGTTATCTTAATAGCTACACGACATGAGATTCTGCATTACTTAGTTCACGTATTAACCGTGCTCATACTAAAAAAGCTCCATCCTTTCCTCGTACTAAAAACTGCATTTGCTATCAACTAAGAAAATCAAAACCATTAAGTACTTATCACGAGACATAACCTCACCACACCATTACGTTTATGGTCTTCTAGGACCAGTTCTCTTGAGCTGTGATGGTGCACCAAACTTTTTTATAACCATTGAAGGTTTAATAGGGGCTTTCGAGGTTGGGGCTCGAGGTAAAGCGGTCGTGGTGATAATATAGGCTCTTGGCACGCAATATGTGAATTATGGCTCACGGGAACATTTGCAATGAGTTTCTTCGTGTAATGAGGAACTAGGTTTTGTAATAGTCTTTGTTGTATTGGGTGACTACGATTTTGGGAGGTCGAACTTCCTAAGTATTGTATTAGTATTGAAGCATTGGTGCTAAAAAGTATAAGTTATAGTTTTAGCCAAACCGTTGATACGCAAAAATTAAAAATATTAATTTTTAAAGCGCTTTTTAGGACTTTTCATTGTGTGATACATATTCGTACTTCTTATTCATTGTGTAAGACAGTTTCCATTCGGATCTCCGAACGATACCCTAAAGCTTTTCATACAGGGTGCGTACCATCAACTCCTATTGCGGTTTTGTTTAGGACCTAAACTGATCTGCTTCGCTTATTCGTACCACGACTGTTTAATATCAATGACAGCGATTCAGTGATCATTCAATGACATTTCACAGCCGCTAAGCTGTCACATACTCTTATTTGACTTATAACTCGGCCAAGCTAACATGACACCTACAGGTTATACCCGTCCCTCTCACTCTCCGGGCATGACAGAATCGCGTGAAAGAGACGGGTAGAAAAAATAAGGACACAAATCGTTCGGTCATTCAGATTTAGCAATTCATTTGCGATCCAGTTTTTAAAAGGTCGTAGTACGAAAGAAAGCAATTCATTTTAGGAACCTATTCTGCATCGCGCTATTTTTGAATCGCTGTCTTAAAGTTGATGGTATGCACCCTGGTCTATAATAATGAAATTTATGATTCTGCATTTAACAATAATCTATTTTAATGAATACTCAATCAGCGCATACAGTAAATATGATACTTAGTCTTAATAACATCTACCTAGATATACCTACAGTATGTATAGTACGGAACCCTTCCTAACCGCGTCACCCCCAATTTGCAAACAAATTAGTCGCCGCCTTGACAACCGACGGGTATTATTCGATGTAGGTTTAAGTACAGGGATTTAATTAAACTCTGAAACAATTAATAATGGTATTAACGTCAATAGCTTATTGCTTCTCGTTTTGTAAAACACGCAGTAAATTATCGCCACCGTGCGTAATTTGCTATTGAATTTGCTAAATTTGAATCTTTAGCAGCCCTTCTAGCGCCTGCTATCGGACATAGGACACTCTATCCTTTTTTACTCCTGCCGCCCCGGTCTGTTGTCACGCGCATCCAGTTGGTGCCAACTTATCGACATATTATTATATCACACTAGCGCTCTGCTCGCGACTTCGTCTACGTGGACCCCCTTTTTAGCCCCTTAGAAGAGGAAAATTTTATTTCCCATTAGGTATCCTAACACAAGTGCTTAGCCTACCGACATAATTTGGGACTGCAGCAATCTATGTTACCATCGTCATCAGCCATTTAAGAGGACTGTGAAGCTAACAGTCTCCATACAAATGGCGATAACATTTTCTATCCTCTAAACCTTAACATACCTACAGCATTGATTTTTCGGTATTTTGTTGAAATGCATAAGAACTAGGGCTGTACGTTTTTTTAAATATCTATCATAGATTTTAAAATATTTCATGTCTTCACTTATCCTACTAATATTATAAATGTGAAAGTTTAGATGTTTGGATGTTTGTTACTCAATCACGCTAAAACGGCTGAACGGATTGGGCTGAAATTTGGGACACAGATACTTAGTAGCCTGGAGAGGAACATAGAACATACTTTTTATCCCGGAAAAATATCACATTCCCGTAGGATAACGTCGTGTAGTCCACGCGGGCGAAGCCGCGGGCGGAAAGCTAGTGGGTGGATAAGAAGAATGGGCCATGACATAACCCACAATGTGGATTGGTCGGTATTAACAACTGCAAATGCAGCCGGCACCAACGGCTTAACGCACGGAGGAGCTTGAGATAATAAATATTTGGTCACCCATCCCGTGACCGACCACTGCGAAGGTTGCTTAATCTCAACAAACGCAGGCCGACTGCGCCACAGGGGTTTCCTCATTATGATGTCCAATATTTATGATATATTTTACCTATACATTCTGTGGTTTTGCCTTTGTTTCACGCCAGTCTCACAACTGTATGCATCTAACAACTTGCAACCCCTATCAAGTTACCTACTTAGTAATGATAATCGATACACTAATTATTATTTACAAATGCATTAATGAGGATATTGATACCTTGATGCAATTAACATTTCTAACTAATTATCATTACTAATGGTTAGGAGAATGGTTCGTGAAGATTAGGTACGTAGTTGAAAGGGTTAAAGCCGACGATATGGCCATTGGCTTCGGAAACGAGTTTATGCAAAATGTTAATGAACAATCCTACTAATATTATAAATGTGAAAGTTTAGATGTTTGTATGTTAAGATGTTTGGATGTTTGTATGTTTGTTACTCAATCACGCCACAACGGCTAAACAGATTTTGCTAAAATTTGGGACACAGATACTTTGTAGCCTGGAGAGGAACATAGGCTACTTTTTATCACATCCCCGATGTGATAAAAAATATGATAATTAGAAAATCTAACTGCGGTTATGAAATACAGTACCTAAATTATTTTATTGTGGGTTTCACAAAAAATATAAAGCATATAATTAAGAACTGATAAGTAGCTATAATACTGGTTAAGTATAAAGAATACTAGTAGCTCTCCGCGGTTTCCCCTGCGTGGTACTCGTTCCCGTGGTAGTTTCGGGATCAAATATAAGCGTATGTTACTAAGGAAGAATGTAGCTATCTAATAGTAAAAGAATTTTCAAAATCAGCCCAGTAGTTTTTGAGTTTATTCGTTACAAACAAAAATACTTACAAATCTTTTCTTTATAATATTGGTATGGATTAAATTAGTTACTAACTGCGCCGTCCGGCTTTACCCGCGTAACGTAGTTTTCCTTCTTATAATGAAAAAACTGTTTTCGGCACTTTCGGTAAAATTGTACCAAAACCACATTGCTGCTCTTACGATCTTACCCACGGCGATTCAGACTTCCGGGCAAAAATCGATCTTCCTGGATAATAAATAGAGATTTATATTCTGTCTAATCCATAAGTAATGCTATAAGTTTGCAGATTTATTTTATTCATCCCACCTAAAAATTTTCATGTAAAATGCTGCCAAGACGAGACCATATGGCCCGCACTGCGAAAAAGTTCTCAGATCTCATGTAGAGCCAAGTTTTTAACGCTGCACAACCTAATTCTACAAGCCCGAACGTCACAAAATATGTGGCTCGGCTGTTAATCAGGTACATCAAGGACCATAATGTACCTTTAACAGAAAAGTTATAATATACCAACAGTGAATAAACTATTCACCTTACACCCCCATGAGACAGTAGCGAAACGGCCAAGCCATTTGTAGGGCTTGTAGAGCTAGGTGTAGGCTAATAGGTGTATCCCGAGAATTTTGTTTATCTGGTACCTATAATCACGAAACACTTCAAGAAAAATTAGCTAGGCCCTTTCGCTTCGCTTGCTGGCTACTGCCGTGCCCCAAGATATCGTTCTATTCAAATAGAACTACCATTGCATAAATTTAAATGCTACATTAAAGATTCGCTGATGAGCAAAGGATACTATAAAGTAGACGATTATTTGAATGACCGCAATGCATGGTCATGATGTAACACATAACATAATCACTGTTTAATATGATGTATTTTTATACTAAGCAATTGTTGTATTAGTAACGATATGTTTTTTTTTTGTAAATGTCGTTACCTAACTAAGAAACGCTGGCAAGTTTCTTGCGCCCATACTTCTTGTCAGTTAAAAAAGTCTTGAATGGGTGGTAGGAAAATATTGACGATTCATAAGTACATATTTATTATGTCTAAGTGAATAAAGAATATTTTTATCTTTTATCTTATCTTTTATAATATAATAACGCGAACCAGACGACGTTCCGTGGGCAGGCCCCCTACAAGGTGGACCGACGATCTGGCCAAGCTCGCGGGAAGCCGCTGGATGCGGGCAGCGCAGGACCGATCGTTGTGGAGATCCTTGGGGGAGGCCTATGCCCAGCAGTGGGCGTCGTACGGTTGAAATGATGAATAATAAGTCCAGAAACTAGAATTTTCTTTAATGTTCATTAAGCCAAACATGAAAACGCCTAAAGATCTAACCAGCGTATTTCTAGATAGCTTACCTAAACTTCTAGATTAGAATGAAGAATGCCACCTATTTAACCCTACCAGAAGCTACACCACATTGCACTTTCTTAAGTTAAGAATAAGGCTTATTGTCGCATGTGCGACCTTGTTGTAGTTACATATGTTTGTTAGTATATTTATGTGTTATTTATGATACAGTAGAATCCTTTGCAAAGGGGTGTTTATGGTCATACCTGCTGGGAAATATCACCTGTAACTTGTGATAACAAGTTAGTGTTTTTACTTTGAAACTTAGTTTTTAGTTCTGTATTTAATTACAATTTTACCGCCTAGTAATAATGGTAATAAGTTTCATGCTATTATTATGCATTAAATTTGGAAAATTATGCAAGAACTTTGGAGAGGAAGGCCGCCTTTTGTATAGGTACTTTTCTTTGTTGTGATTGTTTTTCTTTATGAATTTCTTTTTGTGTGCAATAAAGCGTATTTTATTAATATTAAATAAGCTTTACTTACAGTACCTAATAGGTAAAACTTGAATGGCAAAAAATTCAAGATGGGAAGTTTCAACGATATTTTTTTTTATAAATCAACCCTGCCCTCATTTCAGTAAATAAAAACTTTTTTCTATATACTACATGTATATTGTGCTAATTTGGTTAGTAAATCAATAACTAAGTATTTGAACTTTATACCTAATTAAAACAGATATTATTAAAATATTGTTAATATGGATTTCAAATAGGTATAGAATATTTGCGTTAGATGGTAAAATCTGCAAGGCTTAGTTATAAATAAAGCTCTTTTCAAAAAAGGCTTCCATTCAACCTCAAAGGCGAAAAAAAATAGCAAGTGCTTAATTTTTTTTATTGAGTCAGTTTTTCAAATTACTCAAAACTAAGGAGATTCACAGCCAGTATTAAGACAAGATACCTTTTAAGTACACAAACATTGAGCAAAGCAAAACCAACATAGGGTTGCAGGTTCCGGGTCACATCATCTTGTGTTTGAAGGCTTGATTAATAACGACCCCGGTAATAAGTGTTGCCAGGTTGACGTTTTTGGCAAGAGCTAGAAATTTTTTGGGGTAACTCAGCCACCATGTTTCATTTGGGTAAAAGTTTTTGATGTGATTTAGGTAAGTTAAGCTTAAATAGTATTTATTTTATGATTTAAGTTTTTATTAGGTAAGGACACAACTTTAGCCAGTGATTGTTTACTATGAATTTACCATTAATTTTAACATTGTAGAAATATAAATTTTATTTGCCACATTTGAGTAAAGTGAAGACAACATTACCTATTTCTCCTTTTCGACTGATATGAAACATTTGTAGTAATAAATAAATAAATAAATATTTGACATCACATACATTTTAATTAAATTTTTAGTTTTTTGCATTCACAATGCAATTTTTATAATAGAAAAATGGAAAATGAAGTATTTAGAAAAAATCGACCCGTCTCACAACTAGCTCCGATGGGACTCGAACCCACGACCTTTCGCTTTCCGGGCGACTGCTCTAACCACTGAGCTACGGAGTCGTTACGAGAAGCGTCGAATTTATCTAATACTTCTTACACGCTGTATAGTTAGCGTTAATTTCATCAATGTGGAGATATTACTACCCTCACACGCGAAAGAAATACCTTTCCAGGTATTTGGCAATCGCTAAAGATGAAATTACTATTGCAACTTATTTTAATTTTTAGTTTTTTGCATTCACAATGCAATTTTTATAATAGAAAAATGGAAAATGAAGTATTTAGAAAAAATCGACCCGTCTCACAACTAGCTCCGATGGGACTCGAACCCACGACCTTTCGCTTTCCGGGCGACTGCTCTAACCACTGAGCTACGGAGTCGTTACGAGAAGCGTCGAATTTATCTAATACTTCTTACACGCGGTATAGTCAGCGTTAATTTCATCAATGTGGAGATATTACTACCCTCACACGCGAAAGAAATACCTTTCCAGGTATTTGGAAATCGCTAAAGATGAAATTACTATTGCAAGTTATTTTAATTTTTAGTTATAAATTCGACGCTTCTCGTAACGACTCCGTAGCTCAGTGGTTAGAGCAGTCGCCCGGAAAGCGAAAGGTCGTGGGTTCGAGTCCCATCGGAGCTAGTTGTGAGACGGGTCGATTTTTTCTAAATACTTCATTTTCCATTTTTCTATCACATACATTGTTCCAATAGCAAGGTATAGTAGCTTAAGCACTAGTATTTATGGAAGTTGGTAACAACGACGGATTAACACATAGGTACACCCAAATCCGAGGAAATATTGAAAGTTCGTTTTCAACATTTACCCGACCGGGGATATAGAGATAGAGGCACCTTGAAACCGGTGCGTATATTTATTTTATTTAATTTATTTATATGGTCTAAAAACAGATGACAATCAATATAACAATATCAACTTAAAGTATAGCTAGATCTGTACTAGATTGTAATCCTACATGTTGACACATCATTGTAAAAGTTTATAGTAAAGACTTACATGCTAAAGAAAGAAATCATTTAACGGAACTTATAAATAAGCAAAACATTTAGGAAATGATGGACAAAATAATTAGAAAACTGGGTAAATAATACTTTTTCTATTGATCAACAAATTTTTCGTTTAATAGAGATTTAAATAAACCGAATTTGGGATTGAAATTATCAATATCAGAATTACTAGTGGATATCTCTTTGTAAAGCCGACACATTCTCGAAATAGGGTTTAGAATGATGTGTTATTTTTATAAACTTGCAGATAAAAAGAGTTATATTAGGTAAACATTACGTCGTGTGTTAAAATTAAGTTTGCTCAAAAGATAAGGCGAGTCAATTTTACTATGGATCAGTTTAAATAAAAATTTTAGGTCATGTTCACTGCGTCGGTTCTGCAACGAAACAACTCCAAAACTGTTGAGTTTTTCTCTGTAACCAACTAAGCTTTTGCCAAGTCCATATCTGAAACTTAGTATCCTGAGAGCTCTTCTTTGAACACTCTCAATTTTGTCACAGTGCACGCTATAGCATGGAGACCAAACTAAACTATATGCACCGATTTCATACACCACTCGGCCACAGAGGTCGTCAGTTCTTCTGCTACAGACCCACTGTCCAGTAGTACCTGCAAAAACTAGCATAATAAATTTGAAAACGAATATAACGAAGAAAATCAATTGTAAACCTAGACAGTAATAAATTCTGTCATTCTGACTACTATTCCGCCTCAAGTTTCTTTTTGGTATAAAAAATAGGTCACCTACCAAATTCATAATTTTTTCTTGAGTTCTTGTTATATTTATGCCACTGAGCTGGCAACACTACGTTAATAAGGGTGGTAATTGAGATGTTTGCTGGGGTACAATCGTCCCTTGTTATTCAGATTCGTGTTCAGTCATCCGCGATGCTGAGACGTGTATTTTGGCTGCTCCGTGGAAGGGTGCGACCGATGGAGGGTTATTTTAGGGTTAATATGTACGATGGCTGAATTTTGATGCAGATTTTACTAAATAGTAAAGATGATGATAATTTTGATTTGAATGAAATTTAATAAGATAAAAGCAAATGTAGCTAGCATTCCGATATCTATGACCATTAAAATTCTCTTTTTATACAACTAAGTACAATGAACAAAACCACCAGATATACATTTCTAAAACTTTTTCGCTTGCATGGACAAGAAGGGCTGCCCATTCTTAGCCCCGCCTCATTTGGTTTTTTCTACCAACGGAGATTCAATAAAATGCGCTGTCTGGGATTTTACAAAAGGTGGCATTGTTTTTTGTTTAAAATTTTATTGCTTTGGGCACTCACTATCATTACCCATCTGTTGTTGTTTTATCCCATTTAACGCCCATTCTTAAGAGATGACAATGCTCCTTTGGTACTTTTGAAAGTTTTAGATCCCAGGTAGCTGCTGGTCAACCCAAATGACCTTTTGTCTTAAAAACATTATAAAAATATTATTTGTGTTTCATTTGGTTGAGCTGCCCATCTGTGACACTATTCGTGGATTTACCAGATGGCAGTCCGTTGCAAAAGGTCTTTAGTGCAGTATACTAAAACTGGCGTTGAGCCTTACGGTGTATACCTGGTGGTATTGTTGAATGTACCTGCCTCTGCCTACTTTAAAATAGGAAACAAAGATATTCTCGTCAGGGTATAATAGGGAAGCCTAAGCTATTGTTATTGTAACTTTTTATGTATTTGTCTGTTAGCTTTTATGTAAAAAAATATACTACTTACCTATTTACTTATAGAATTTTTTAGACGTAGAGGTAAGTAAGTACTTATTTAAAAGCTGATGCACTGTTAAAAAAACAAAACCCAATTCAAAGAATTTCTAAAATGCGCTTGATTCGCCCAGTAATCGAATCGGTTAAAATTGGAACAAAATCAACATCAGGCAGTTTTTTTAAACAAAACATGCCGTAGTGGCTCCTGGAATGATGCTGAAACTTATAAAAAAACTAAAAATCCTTTAAAAAACACAACCAATATCTAACTAAATTTGTTTAATAAAGCGTGATTGTAAGTACTCGTGAAAGATTGTTTTATTTAAATGAACAGTTCACGCAGAAATCTAAGATGTGCTGAACCTATAGTTTTATCACAGCAATCGATGAGATAAATCAAGGATTGAATATCTCTAACAAACATGATACATTAAATTAAAGTAAACCAATAAAAGATGATGGATGGAGTCGAGTCGAGTCTATGGAAAAGCTGTATTTTAAAAATTATGCGAATGCACTTTTTGTTTCATTTAAAAATATAAGTATGTTTCCATCTAATAAATAAAGGATTTAGAAAAGAAGAGAAGGCAGTTTCCCTGGAGGGAAACTGTCCAAGTTATAAATATATTAAAACCGCTTTGGTCGCGGCGCAATTCGTTCGTTCTTTTTAGCACAGAGGAAAAAAAATACTAAGTACTTGTTTTTAGTTCGAGTTTTAGTGTTTTCTTTTTTTGTAAATATCGTTTTTCTTTTGTTTGTGATATGTCAAATTTTTTCACTGTAAATAAATGTTATCTGGTTATTCATTATGTAATTTAAAACAAAACTGCAAATGTTTTCTACAATTCGCTAGTCCCAGCCGGGAATGAAACATCTAAAGTAAGCTAAATAGCGGCTAAAAATCTTACAATCATTACAATTTATTTATGTTTTAGTATTTATAGTTTTATTTTGTAAACTTGTAGTAACAGTCACGTAGAATGTAAGCGGACTAAGGGACTTATTTAATCACTGTAAATATTAATTTCAATTACCATACGGGTCAAGATGCCCTGTCTATTTAATAGGTAGCGTAGGCAAATAATATTTTTTTTGTTTAAAATGTTTTAAGTAATATTTTATCCTACACATTGCACTATATACATAATGAATAATAATAGCTTAGACAGTCACCATTGCCCCCGGTGCAGCTTAATATTTTATTTTAATTTCTTTTATTCCCTTTTGACCATTGAAAATTGTAGTACCCATTGCCGCGAAACAATCAAATGATTTTTAAAACAACAGTTTTGTACAGTCATGTAACTACCAATTTTTTTTATTTAAGATATCAAAAAAAAAATGTTTTTTTTTTACTAATACACATAAATATATAAATAATATACAGGGTGTTTTTCTATAAGTGCAATACCTCTTAGGTGGTGATTGTGCTCATGAATATGAACAACTTTTTCTATGGGGCCAACTCTGTAACTCAACAAAAAAAATCAGCTGTTTCATACAATTTGTTAATACCTACCTACCTGACCAGAATATATGGAACAGCTGATTTTTTTCGTTGAGTTACAGAGTTGGCCCCATAGTAAAAGTTGGTCATATTTATGAGTACAATCACCACCTAAGAGGTATTGCACTTGTAGAAAAACACCCTGTATATAATATACAAATTTAATATAAAGTAACATAATTGAGTGTGAAGTACTAGAATAACATAAGCAACCAGCTATAATTAGATAGATATATTAGATTTTAAAAAATCCCTTACTTTTTGATTCTTTATTTACAAAATAATTTTCAATAATCGTCAGATTTTTTAAATAAGAAAGTACATTTTTAGTAAAAATAAAAAAAATAAAATTAAAAAAAATAGTAACTTTAAATATCTGATTGACTGTACTTTCCTTTGAGAGCAACGGAGCAGACTTTCAGGTATTTCGGGTCAGTGGGGAATTTCCCTAAAATATTAAACTGCCCTGGGAGCAATGAAGCATATAGCGTTAGTTGATACCATATTGCAATATAATTAATGTAATGGTAAATAAGATGTCTATATTTTCCGTTGGAAAATTGGGATATGTTACTCGATTACTATGTTACTATGTTACTCAGGAACTATTTAGCTCTCTTCCGGAAAATTAATTTTTAAAATCGGCCCTGTAGTTTTAGTGTTTATTTATCCAATACAAAAAAAAAACAAAATCCTATTTTATAATATTATATTAGTACCTATAGATTAATAATATGGTTTTTTGCTAACCCTACCCATTCTACAAAGTATCTCTCCGTTGCGTGCGCAATGACTCGTCGTGACCAAGAGTGCACACTATGCGCTATTTTTAGTATGAACTATCAATAATTTTTATAGCATTTTATTGGATTTGGAATTAGTGTTCATTATAGTCTCATTCTACAAGTATTTTATAAAATATGTGAAAGTTTAGATGTTTGTATGTTTGTTACTCAATCATGCCAAAAACAGCTGAATAGATTTGGCTGAAATTATGGGCACAAATACTTTGTAGCCTGGAGAGGAACATACTGCTACTTTTCATCCCGGAAAAATATCACATCCTACTTAATATTATAAATGTGAAGGTTTAGATGTTTGTATGTTTGTTACTCAATCACGCCGAAACGGCTAAACGGATTTTGCTGAAATTTGGGACACATATACTTTGTAGCCTGGAGAGGAACATAGGCTACTTTTTATCCCGGAGAAATATCATATTCCCGCGGGATAACGTCGTGAAGTACACGCGGGCGGAAAGGTAGCATTGTCATAATAAAATTTAACACCATTGATTCGTATCTATGCTGAATGCGGCCGCTAGTAATGAATAATTTGGTGCATAGTAAATTGTTGTTTGTAAGTTATTAAAATTTTTACTTTTTTGCATTCACAATGCAATTTTTATGGTTGAAAAATGGAAAATGAAGTATTTAGAAAAAATCTACCCGTCTCACAACCAGCTCTGATGGGACTCGAACCCTTTCGCTATCCGGGCGACTGCTCTAACCACTGAGCTACGGAGTCGATTTTTTCTAAATACTTCATTTTCCATTTTTATATGTTGTATGTACCTATTTCATTCAGTCAGAAGCTCTAAACGTGACATGGTTCCAAGATGGTATTAATATTATGACTGTTCGTGACTGTGTCGAACTGTAAGTAGGTGCTATTACTAGTATTATTGGCACACAAAATGAGACATAAGTATGGGTCATACATTTCTCATAAGTTTGATAGTGTTACCACCACTATTAGAATAGAAATAATTCGGTGTAATGACAGACCAACAAGCTGCTTATAACTGAATCAAAGAACCAGAACTGAATTGTGATTCGATTTTTTTGCTTAATGGTTTTTTTGGTTCATGGTGTGTTTAGAAATTGGCTGTCTTTTGCACATTATTTAATATATGGCGAACTTTATAACAATAAACTTCTGAACGTAACATACTTCTTCGTACCATGATGTTACTCGCGTGGGAACCACGACGACGAAACATCGTAGGTACGCATATAATATATCTATCTATACCATATAAAATAAAAAGCCCATAGATAGAGATATTCCGTCTTAACCTAGAGCTTATAATTATCTCCTTTATTGAAATATCTAAATTAATATTATTGTGAAAAACGAGATATAGGCTTACTTCCGCAAAAAACACACTTCCGCAAACAAAAAACCATCCCATTTGCGTGTTGGTTTTTGCACAAACTATCTTCTGAGGATGCCCCGGGTTGGGGCGAAACACGTGTAGAGTAAGTAGTCTAATCGGTGAAGGTGCAAGGTGTATTGCTGTCTTGCTAAATGCAGGTATTGTACACTGGTATTTTTGTGGGGTGCATGTGCAATTTTTTTGCGGGCAGGCGGGCGGTGCATCTTGCATATTGTGTTTTTTGCGGAAGTAAGCTACATACAGGGTGTTAGGGGCACCGTTGCAAAAACTTTAACCATGGCTTCGGACCATCATGCTGAACAACGTACAGCAAGAATTTTTGTCGGAAATGAAAAAAATCGACTTTTCATACAAACTTAGCAACTAATCGGGACATTTTGTATGGAGAGACCATTTTTTTTTATTTCCGACAAAAAAGCATGATGGCCTGAAACCATGGTTAAAGTTTTTGCAGCGGTGCCCCTAACACCCTGTATATTTCGTTTTTCACAATGTAGGGACTTCCGCCAAGTGACGCCTGATTCAATCAAATAAAATACTATTACATACACCAAAAAAATAAATTGAAATATGTGAGCAACTGTGGACAATCCCTAAAATAGATCTTTTAAGAGTTTTAAGGCGTTAAGTTATCTCATCTAAGCATTCGTATTGGTTAAGCTTTAAACCACACACTATTCTGTTTCATTTAATATCTATAAAATTTTACCAAGAAGGTAGGTAGATACTTATACTACACATCAATTTTCAAAAGTCGGCGTTATCGATTATAAAATATTCAATTGACTCTCATATTCACCCCTCACTAGAAAAGAAAAACAAGCAATAAAAAAACACTAATAAGTCAAATTACTAAGGCCCATTTCAAACTACATAGTGCTCTATGCCAGTCAAGATGCTTATATAGAGGCTGTCATTTCACTATGAACCATGTTATTAGCCACTCACGACCCTCCACTTATAAAATTTCATCGACTATGGCATGAAAAAAATAATACACCCACTTTTTAATTCAACCTCTTCCGAGTGACAGTTGACACAATGCCTCGAGTATTAAAGGGTTACAAAGGGCTGCGACGGGCTCCGGAGGGTTAATTGCTATGGGTGCATGTGGGGCTGTGTACATAGACAACAAAGGAGTTTTGTGTGTTTTAAAATGGCGGGCTTTGGTTTTTTTATTGCTTTGGACACAAGTCTTTTTGAGTATGGTATGCTTTTTATTAAATTTACCGGATAAAATAGTAAGTGTTAAAATAAAACATTAATAGAAAACATTTTTGTGCTTACGTGACATTTTTATTATACCTATCAAAAAATCAGTTTCAAAGCAAACATGTTCTGTTGATAAACTCTTTAACACTAGAAGTATTGGTATTAATTCAGATCGAAATAATTATGTAGGTAGTACCTACATAATTATTTCGATCTGAATTAAGTATTAAATACTTAAACTTATTTAATTCAAATTACCATTACCCAACAATAACAAATTGAACAACTGACCATTTCATGTCATTTAACAAACACATGTCACATGTCAACATGTCAGTAAAAAAAAAAACAATTGTCAGCCGAAAATAAAGCCCGCACACACGGACGGCGCACGGGCGTTTTAAATTATCATTATTGACGTGAAACCCGATCAATGATTGCATGCGTTTAATTCGAGAATTGCATCGACAATATTGGGAATTATCGGCTGTAATTCATGTAAATGTCGAAAATTAGCGTGAATTTAAAGTGCTCTGTGGTTTCGGGGACCATTAGCGGTTGTGTTCGTCGACGACATTGCGTATGGTGGCGGAATAATGCAAAAACTTTTGGCAGTGACAATATTTTTATGAACATATTTCTGTAAAATTTTCATCTAAAGATTATGTAAATTATGAGATTGGGTATAATTTTTGAAGGAATCAAACGTTGATATTAAATATTACGCAAAATAGCAATCAGACTGATAGAACGATTGCGACTATTTATATGTATATATGTAAGAATGATTACTATTCTGCCGACATAAGGAAAAAAGACGTATCTACCTTTATCTTCCAACCGAGAAAAAGAAAACATTTGTATTTTTTGGGAAAAAAATCCGCAAATTAGTAATCAGACTGATAGAGCACGATTGCGACTATTTATATGTATGTATGATTACTTATAATAATATGTTAGAAACTAAGAATGTGTCAAGCAACTTCATTACAGAAACAAGTCAATGTGTGCGATAAAGTTTGATCTTGTTTAAAATTTTCAATTAGTAACTTACATAAAATTATGTTACATTTCTGCAACTTTTTTCCACTGTGTGCTCGCGACATTTGTGCCTGCGGTCGCGCATGTCGCCGTCAAATTGTCGCGTTCGCATGCGCCTGCGCATATGGGGAGCGAAATTTCGCTTTTTATATGGTTTAATGCGTTACAGTTGCGTGTGACCACCTGCAGTTAGTATTGACAATGGTTGTAATTTGTTTTATTGTGGAAGAGAACAAAAAAAAAATGGCGACCAAAAGTTTCACATTAAAAATATATTTCTTTACTAGCTTTCCCTTGCAGCCTTGCCCGCGTGAACTACACGGTGTTTTCCCGTGGGTATGAGACATTTTCCTGGTGTCAAAATTAGCTAATGCGCTATTCAAGACCGAAATCTATCTCTGTGTCAAAAGTCATCCAGATCGATTCACCCGTTTCGCTGTGATTAAGAAACAAGCAGAAAGGTTCAGGAGTGGCGACCACGAACTGGACGACACGCAGCGTAGGACGCCCCCCCACAAGGTGGACCGTTGACCTGGTGAAGGTTGCGGGAAGCCACTGGCTGCAAATCATTGCTCTTTGTGGCGCTTATACCGATTGACCACAGCGCTCCAAGCCATATGTTCAGCAGTGGACACAAAACGGCTGATGATGATGAATAAGAAAAATCAAAACGGTCGCAATTTTAATGTTAGTTATATTCAAGTTGACTTTATAATTAAACTCTTTTAAATCATTAAATATGAAATATTAGAAACTAGCGGATCTTCGCGGTTTCACCCGCGTGGTACCCGTTCCCGTGGGAATATCGGGATAAAATACTTATAGCCTGTCACTCGGGAAGAATGTATGTTTCTAATGGTGAAAGGATTTTCTAAATCAGTTCAGTAGTTTCGGAGCCTATTCAATGCAAACAAACACACAAACAATCAAATCTTTCCTCTTTATAATATTAGTATAAATAAATACCTAACCAATCCTCGAAGTAGCTCCGCCGAGAATTAACCCGGGACCTTTCTATTCTCTTTTGAATCGTAAATATTTTCCTTGAAAACTTTTTTAACAGACAATGAGCACGAACTTTAAATGCTCATCAATCAGCTTTAAATAAAGTAACGATTTTTACAAAGATAATAAGGATTAGCAGGTAGGGACTGCCATTTCAGCATTTTTAAAAACGATGTTTTTACAATACCCCTGGTAAATTACCTGTCGTGTTTTAAACCAAAAATACGTGTTTCACCACAATAACTAAAGTGTCTTCATATCACTCCATGTCACACAATTAGCGCTAAGTGAATAAACACTTGAAACAAGTTTACCAAATTAAATATTCACGGGCGCCACACTATACATATCCTACACAGTGCTATGTAAGGCCAGCGACACACCGCGCGATGACGCGTCATGAAATTATCGGGCAATTGTCGCACCGTGAACCGTGAAATAAATAATTGAAGTTGGGCTGCTACCAACAGTCAATATAATTTTTTCATTTGTTTGGATGACCAAAAACGGTATTGCATTGAAAACTTACTTTTCGCCTGTTTTTGTATGCAAATTTCAATAAACAAAATTCGTCTTTTTTAATTTGACTCTCATTAGTAAAATTAAATGTTTTTCTTACAAAATTCAAGCATAAACACCAACTAAAAATAAAAAATAAACGTAACTTTGCATGCATAAGGTGTTAGCTAAGAATAAACGACCTAGTTGCTTTTTTCATCATCATCATCATGTCAGCCGAACAGTTGCTGTCAGTTGCTTTTTTATTGTATTAATATTATAATACATAAATATAATAACAAAATCGAAGGTAAAATGTCTAAATTTTCTGTCATATTGCAATACTTACTGTTATTAATTTTATTATTTATGCATTTGCAATCAAAAACATAAATCAATTAAAAAATTGCAAAGACGTCGCGTCGTTTGGTATAATACACCGCATTATCGGGGTATGACGGCAATTTTCCCGCCACATTTGCATAATTGACGTAACAAGTGACAGCCCGCGGCGACGGCGGGTGACAATTACTGACACTTCGCGAATTTGTGAGTTCAATTTGAGCTCATCACGCCTTTTATGGAGTGTTCTTTGGATGTCGTTGACAGATATGATAGGATACCATTATTGTTTTAAATGACATGATACGCAATAATTGCGTAATATTACCTTGGTACTATTATATATTCTGTGGTAATATTAAGCATATATTGGGGAATAGGTAGTGTGATTTGTTGTTTCCTTTTATCTTCGTAGTTAGGTACCAGTTGTACATACGTAGATAGGTACTCTTTTTTGAAGAATTACATCTAAATCTAGTTTATTTTAATCTATCTACACCTATCTATAGTACCTAATATTATAAAGGTAAAAGATTTGAGTTTTAGTTTGTTTATTTTATTAATTCTTTTACCAGTTGAAAGCTACATTATTCCCGAGTAACACAGGCTATATTTTGTCTCGCTACTCCCATGGAAACGGAAACCACGCGGCAAGCCACTAACTATTAAAAAAAACATCCAGTACAAACATATATTGACTGTCTGCAAACTGAAGCTCTCGTTCTCGCACAAAATAAATATCCATTTTTTATAAACCAATGTGATGTTTGTATATGCCTTCTGATAAAAAATGAGCACTGACGATGACGTCGCGCTCGTGTGTCACATCACATGCGAAGTCATGCGTCACGCGACGTCACCCCTTGTCTTGACATGTGTCACGGGAAAAATTAGTCTTCTGCTACTTTGTCTGCGACTATACGCATCTAAATGTTGTAGCCATATCGTAAATTTGCTCACTTCATGAAATGCTTCACTGTCTATTGGCTGATTTAACACGAGCGAATCTGCAGATAAAAGTTAGTATAGAATAGATAACCCTTTCTATTATTTACTTTCCCGTAGTTTCAAAGTCGCTTTTTCTGCGTTTCCTCTATCCGACTTAATTTGTACCACCACTTGGCTCTACCACAACTGTGGCTCTACCATTAATTACCGCCATGTCACTCGCGTCGTCGCGTCACGCGCGCCATAAGGCACGGTTCACACGTGCGGCGACATCGCGACAACACGATTAATCAGGACCTACCCTTAGCAAAACGTATGCGTCACTTGTTAAATATACATCGCTGCTTCAGTAAAATGAGTTTTAGTGTTGTCGTGAGGGAAATCAGTGTTGTACGTGGAGTTTGAGTGTATGGTTGTTTTTTTGTTGGTTTGTAATACAAATTGCTTTATTGTAGCTCGAATTGCGACGATTTTCCGGTTGATGGTGTGGGTAGTCGTTTTAATTAGCTTTGTACATTGTGTACGTACTTTCTTTGTGGTTTTGAAGTCATTTATTTTGATTTTGTATGAATGGCTACTGGCAGAACTTGAGTAGCTTTTTGTCATAGGCTGAGAAAGGAAATCACATTAAAGTTAATTGGATTGAAAGAAGAACCACCCCGTGGGTCCAATGCGGATATGTAAGTAGATATTATTGACTACAGATGCAATAGAGGCCAAAGGAAGCTCGAGATGATAAAATTTGGTCACCCATCCCGAGACTTATAACCACTGCGCCACGAGCTCTTCTGACGAGAAGATTGACGCATTCAAATATAAATAATATACTCATCAGCGCTTTTATTCAAGGACCTATGTAAGTACCTAAGTAGGGCAGGAGACCCCTTTATGGCTGATACTGATTAAGTTTTTTTTCACTTTGAAGCACTTATTTAAGACAAAAATTGTATCTTAAATTATAGAGAATTTATCTACAATTATTATTATTAGAATTTATTTACCTTTAGAGGTAAATTGGTTTTGGCCACTTATTAAAAGCCAAACTTTTGTAAGTACTTATAGCGAAAAATCAACACCAAATCCAGATTAAATCAATATATTTTATTGTGCTAGAAACAAATCAATTACAATACAACAATTTAATTGTAAACATCAAAGGTTTTATCATAACTTTCATCCCAAAAAATATTTAAAACTGAAAATGGCGTTTATTGAAAAAAAATCCCTTCTTTTAAATTGCCATTGGCAAAAATAACTAAAAGTTATTAAGATAACTTAGACATACAGCAAAAAGTGGCCAAAACTGGGGCAGTGGCAAAACCGGGGCTTCTGCCCTAGGTAAAATTTTAACAAAAGTTCGTTAAAAAACTAATACTTAAATAAAAAATATTCTCATACTCATTTACTAAGGCCCCAGTACCTAAAGGTACTCTTTTACGCAGAAAAGTACCTACACAATTTAACAATTGCTGACTTTTATCGTTTATTTAATTAGTGTGGTTATTTAAAACGGTTTGTTCAAGTGCTTTGTAAACACGTAATTAGTACGTTGCTCCCTTGCGTTTGTCAATTAAAACTCAACGAGGAAGCCATTTTGATTTGCTCGACTTAAGTAGGAGTAGGACCAACCCTATTTTATTGGGAGGAAAGTACTTAGACGACAGCCCTGTTTTTTGGAGTATGCTTATGTAGGCAGATATACAGGATAGGAATCCCGCCTGAAAGCTACTTATAGGGCTCGTGGTTTTTTACTATCACATTTTTCCTATACTTACAGAATTGCATTGTGAATGCATAAAAATAATTTAAAATCTCGAGATATACAGGATGTTTAATAAAAATTGGACATACTTCAGGAGCTGAAAGAACCCATCAATACAAACCACTTTTACTATGGGATCAAGTGCCACATTGCGAAAAAAAAACAGCTGTTCTATTCCATACATTTTGTGGCCCATTCGGTAAGTATTGCACTTTTGTAAGCCTATTTTTTTCGCGATGTCGCACTTGGTCCCCTTGTAAAAGTTGTTTGTATTGAGGACTAGCGGATCCTCGCGGTTTTACCCGCGTGGTACCCGTTCCCGTGGGAATATAGGGAAAAAATATAGTTTATGTCACTCGGGAAGACTGTAGCTTTCTAACGGTGAAAGAATTTTCGAAATCGGTCCAGTACTTTTTGAGTTTATTCGTTACATACAAAAATACAAATCTTTCCTCTTTATAATGTTAGTATAGATGGGTACTTTCACCCCCTGAAGTATCTATGTCCCATCTTTAAACAAACAACCTGTAAATATATCTTTGCAATTGATTCAGATTATTTTTACCAATTTTGTTGTGAAAATGTTAAATTATCTAAAATAATCACACATATTCAATGCAAAAAATTGAAAATCATTTGAAATTGCAATTATTTCATCTTTATCGATTGTGAAACATCTGGAAAGATAAGAATTTCATTTGAGTGTCGAGTACACATTGATGAAATAGACGCTCGCTGGCTAACAGCGTGTAAGTAGATATTACAGGAATTCGACGGAACTTCTAACGACACACTGTAACTCAGCGATCAGACAGAGCATTCGGCCGGGTTCAATTCCCGCGCGGAGCTAGATGGAGGCTAAGGCTGAATTCGACCAAACTTTTATTCCGAGAACATCGCTTACTGTCGGATACTAATGTCAACCCGGCGGGTTTGGTCTGTAGAGGCCTTAATGCTAGCCTCATACCATACAGCCGGAATGTCTCCCTGAATTCATAATCTGAATTCATATTATTAATTTAAAAAGCCTGGAATTCCATACAATGTAATTACTTATGTTCCACACACATTTTAGATTATTTTTCAGATTAAGTACTTATTAATTTCGCAGTTTTGTGTGTAAGAATGATAGGTAAGTATACCTACTTACTTATGTTCTAAATTTCCTGAGCGGATTATTTAAAATCCATACTAATATCATAAATGTGAAAGTGTGTTTGTTTGTTTGTTTGTTTGTTTGTTTGTTTGTCCGTCTTTCACGTCAAAACGGAGCAACGGATCAACTCGATTTTTGGTATGGGGATAGTTTGGGAGCTGGAGAGTAATATAGGCTACTTTTTATTCCGGAAAATATATAAAATAAAAATGATTATTTTGTATAGAAAATCGATAAACTGTCGTACTATACAAAACTGTTATTTCTTCCATAGCCGCTTCCAAAGAGGTATGTCAAAGAGTATTGTAATCACTGACGTTTTAGCCGCTTTGGATTAGATTTTATATTATTTTTATGCATTCACAATGCAATTTTTGTAAGTATAGGAAAAATGTGATAGTAAAAAAGTCAGCTAGTAAAATTATAAATTCATAACGCGCGTAATTCCATACCATTTGAATAGAGCGGCATACACATACTGAAATCAGTTTATTTTTATTTAGTTTTAATTTTCTTCCATAACGTTATTTCATTACTTCTAAAATTAATATATTTTATACACACAGCGTGGCGCATTACGCCTACGCATGACGTTATCATGTGCCCGTGATCCACGAGACTTCTGTAGAATCTGAATTTTCGAGATATGTGTGAGGCAAAGTTTATGGAATTCAGATTATTATTTCCATCTCTGAATTCCAGCTGTATGTGGTCAACTTTAGAAGAAAGAAACCTCAGAGTATACTATAATATACAACCTATTTGGTTCTTCACACTTTTTTTAATTTAGAAGGACTCTTTCTTAAAATTCTTTTTAAATTGAAATAAAATTATTTCAGACTCCGTGTTAGAAAAAAGTAAACTACCTATATGTGGGATAGTAATAAAATTTAATTTAAAAATTTAAGAGTCACTGATACTCGAAGATGGTATCAAGATTGCCTTGAAGCCGCTATAAATAAGTTAAGTTATTGAAATTCAATTATTATGTTGGCACGTTTGAAAAAGTTTATAAAGGGTTTTTCATTAAGAGCGCTCGAACTTTGAAATGGAAAAAAAAATATTGCCGCAATTTTTATTTTATTTTAAAGAACATTTGATGACATTATTTATGGAATATAATTTCAGCCAAATGACCACCGCGGTTCCGCTGAAGTTGGTGTATCCTGGTGGACAATTTTGGAGGACATTTTCGCATAAATGGGGCTCAATCTCATGAATAACGCGAGTTATGATGGCCTTCAGGGCAGCAATAGGGTATTTTACTGTTGTTGAAATGTAGATATTTAATGATGACGTTAAAAAATATTGCAATTAAGAATACCAAATGTGAAAAAATAATTTGAATCTGTTTTATAATAAAAGAATTATAGTCTGTTTGATTTTGACTATAGCTGTCTCTTTCTAAAACGAAATCTTCTATGGCGTGACTATGACGCTACTAACCCACTGACGTCACTAAGATAGCGTCCTGTCCTTGTCTAATTATAAAGTTTGAAGTCCTATATCTTTGAAAATATTCAAGATAATTCAATACTTGTTTTGTGTAGCTAATATTTCGAAAAACATTTTAAAGAATTAAAAAAAAATCAGTAAAATACCGTATTGTCTGTGATTTTGTCAGCGTGTTCAATCGAGCAGTGTTAGATCACACGATCTCAGTGGCCAGTTGATGTCACCACCACGCGAGATAACGAACCCCTCAAACTTCTCATCCAATAAATTTAATGTTTCCCGTGCAGTATGGCAAGTGGCGCCGTCCTGTTGGGACCACATTTTTCACGAAATGTCACGAATAAATATGTATTCCCGCCAAATTTGACAGCTATCGCTTTTCCAAGATGGCCGCTATCAACTTTCAAAGTTCGAGCGTCCCTATTGAAAAACCCTTTACCTACCAGGGGTCTATTGCTTAATGAAGTACAAGCTAATAGTATTAGCGATTTTGGTTGTAACATCGCGAATACTAATAGTATTCGCTTGTACTTCATTATGCAATAGGCCCCTGATGGTTACTTTGGGAACTTGACATTATGGCTGGGGATGAAATTTAAATGGAAATTCAGAACAAGATTAGGAACAGCACTTAGGTATAATTTTTTTATGCACAACGGGGTAGCTAGCACCATTCTGTGATAGCACTTAGCCTTCATCACACCTGATGAAGCGAACATAAAATGAGCTGGAAGCGTTTAAATAATAAGGGCTTTACTTCCCGTAATTACCTATGTACTAAGGTATTAAAAGTAGTAAGTAGGTACCTTAAGGAAAAATTATAAAATAGAAAAAAAACCGCAATGTGCCTTTTTTCTTTTTTTTACATAAGTACTTAATTCGTTATTGTATAATATGCATAAAATTAAAGTAAAAAATTGTAAATCAATACCTACATTTAAGTTTGAACCAAACCAATACATAATTGAATCGCGCCGAGGGCGAGAGAGTGCAACAACAGAAGTTGCATACAAAAAAAACCATTTCCTTCCACTAAAACAAGACGGCATTAAACGAAAATTAAAACAAAACACGCGCGATCTTATCGAACGTCACTTGTCTTCAGATCGAAATGCGCGATGATATTTATTTTCCGGCAACTGTCATCATTGGCCTCTTGACATGACGCAATCGGGGAGTTCGCAGAATCGGAACGTGTGTACTGGAACGATTTGCAGGTTTGCAGCTCGGGATGATTCAAATTGAAATTTGAATTTAGAACATTGAACGAATCTTAGGCGCCATGTTTCTTTTTAGTTAGTAAGTTAAGTACTAGCTTTTACCCACGGCTTTGCCTGTATGAACCACACGAGCCCGCGTGAACTAAGTAGGTAGATACTCTATGTTTTCCCGCGGGAAATACACATTTTCCCGGGGTAAAAAGTAGGTACAGTGGGCGGCATGTAAGTTTAGCGGTGGCTGACCGTGACCGCGCAAGGCCCAAAATACCTTATTTTTGACTTCTGCGCAATAACGGTCAGCGCTAGAGATAGGTACGTGCCGCTACTTGTAACCGATATTATATTCTAGGTTATAACCTATTCTTGTGCCAAATTTTATTCAGATCGGCGCAGCCGTTACGCCGTGATTGGGTAACCAACATCCAAACTTTTGCATACCTAATACAATACTGGTAAGATTGCTTATTTAATTACTTTATTAAGCGTGAAAACTCTCTTCTATATTGCCTACCTGTTTTTATACTCATTTGGGTCACACTAAAACCGACTGTTAATGCCTCATAATCGAAAGCAGCTTACGGCTATCAGCTAAATGCTAAAGCGTCAGCTCTACTTATACAAAGACTCTGTAAACGGCGAAATTACAGAACCACATAATGTATGTACCAACCAAACACTGCTATTAAACACGAACACATTTCGAGAAAACGAGGGAAAAACGAATAAGTAAGTAGTAGTAAGTACTTACTTACCTATCTAATGTTTGCTGGTCCTTTGCATCTCCTTCCTCCAAATTTTCGCTTTATACATCACCTTCATTCTTATATTCCATAGCTATCATGTGATCATCCATTCACACGGACAAAGCCGCGTGTAACTCCCGCTCCCATTATAAATCCGTATCGTGCACATGGCAACATTACAAGCATCTGCCCCGCCGCGATTTAAAAAAGGAACGCGCTCACAATGCGTTCCGTTGATACACATTTGATGCGTCACCCAGCGTACGGTGGTCTCTCGTACACTTGGTCCTGAGCCTTTGCCTTTGTAACTCTGATCGTCATATTTTTTTACTAATTTATCGTCATATTTTTGTGAAATTTAATAGTTGAATAGTTTAGTTTAAGTGATAACTAATTTGTTTTTTTTTTAGCTTAATTCCGATTCTAATTTTAAAGGCTCGTGATGTTAAAAAAATATCGTCGTACCTAATATATATGAAACTTAGAATAAAATTAAGTTAAATAGCTAATAATTTGCTTGGTAGGTACCGATAGAAAATTGCTTAAAATTCGGAAAACTGTTGCATATACTTTATTATCAAAACATTTTCCTATACGTCCGAGTGATTTTGGTTATCCTGCTATCCTACTAATATTATAAATGTGAAAGTTTAGATGTTTGGATGTTTGGATGTTTGTTACTCAATCACGCCAAAACGGCTGAACGGATTTGGCTGAAATTTGGAACACAGATACTTTGTAGCCTGGAGAGGAACAAAGGCTACTTTTTATCCCGGAAAAATGTCACATTCCCGCGGGATAACGTCATGTAGTCCACGCGGGCGAAGCCGCGAGCGGAAAGCTAGTGTTCCAATAAATCAACTTCTTTTCTGAAAACCTTTTATGATCGCACTGTTTGTAAGTACCTGCTTATTGCCCTACTATGAATAGGTATAGTAAGTCTCACATCTAGCTCCGATGGGACTCCGATTGTGAGACGGTAAATTTTTTCTAATAATACTTCTTCTTAAGTAAGTAAGTAGTTTAGTTACTAAAACTTACTTGCCCCTATATTTCCATAATCTACCTACCTGTTTATACTCATCTAAAACCGACTGTTAATGCCTCATAATCGAAAGCAGCTTACGGCTATCAGCTAAATGCTAAAGCGTCAGCTCTACTTATACAAAGACTCTAAACTGCGAAATTACAGAACCACATAATGTATGTACCAACCAACACCTTAAAGTATTACCTTGTCTCAATCACCAAATTAAATCTGTTAATCCCTTATAACCTAAAGCTAAATTGTAAGCTCCATCCAAAGCTCAGCTTACACTGGCCGTGCGATGGCCGCGTCGGCAGCGCCGCGGGCGGCAGATGACCGCAACATGATTTATGGGCAGACCAGTCGGACGCATTTACATTCGTAAATGTGATCTGTGTAATTATGCGGCTGTTTCGGCCTCGGCGACGGCCACGGGCGGTTTGGGACTTGGAAGAGACCTAAACTAACTCCTGTGTTACGGCCATAATGACACTGGCCATGGCCCCTTGTGTCGATAATGGATTTAGTAGTATACTTATTTCTTGACTAAAACAGTTTACTTATAGTCAAATGGTCATACCAAATGTCTAGCCATAAGCCTTGCTACACACGGGCCACGATCATAACCAGAAAACGCCTCTACCGACCTATTTCCTGTAGTTTTTGAAAATTTTAAGTCCTGGGTGCTTACCATCAACTCTTATTGCGGTTTTGTTTAGGACCTAAACTGATCTGCTTCGCTTATTCGTACCACGACAGCTTAATATCAATGACAGCGATTCAGTGATCGATCAATGACATTTCACAGCCGCTAAGCTGTCAGAAACTCTTATTTGACTTATAACCCGGTCGATTTAACATGTCACCTGCAGGTTATACCCGTCCCTCTCACTATCCGGGCATGACAGAATCGAGTGAAAGAGACGGGTAGAAGAAAAAGGACACAAATCGTTCGGTCATTAACATTAAGCAATTCATTTGCGATCCAGTTTTTAGAAGGTCAGAGTACGAAAGAAAGCAATTCATTTTAGGAACCTATTCTGCATCGCGCTATTTTTGAATCGCTGTCTTAAAGTTGATGGTAGGCACCCAGAACCCCTTTGCGACACCCTAACCAACTTTTCAATATTACCTCGGGTATGTGGTAATACCCGTCGTTGTTTCCAATTTCCATAATACTAGTGCTTAAGCTACTATACTTTGGTATTGGAACAATGTATGTGATGGTGTCCGATATTTATTTATTTATCTTCAATCATTAACATGTGCAACGAAGGCTAAGCGCTACCCTGTTGTGGATAAAATGTTTGTTACGGCCGTAATGACATTGGCCGTGGCTCATAGTCGATAATGGAATTTGCAATACCTATAGGTACTAGCTATCAAGATTAGGACATAACAAAACATCTTAGGTTCCTACATACACGAAATAGGTAGGTATATGATACCCGAAGATGCCCGAAGCAGCCTCAGCCATCAGGGTGTTACTGTCACACGCGATTTTGGAAGAACCTGCGAGCCTAACCTTCCTGCCTTCATTATTTCCACAACGGGTTAGCACTTAGCTCTATACACCTGATGTTAAGTTAAGTGGTGATAAGGCTGAAGGTGGAAATGCACTACCACCCGGAATCTGCAATCACTGAGGAACTGGCTATCTTATCTCTAACTGCCGGGACACATTATTGTTGAAAAATCATTGTTATGGCGCCAGACTTAGATAAGATGGTGGTAGCTAGCCAGGTGGACTAAGAACAAGCACTGGAAATCGAACTCGGTACCTCTGGGACTGTAACTGGTGATGTGAACCACTAGACCACATAGGTGGTTAAACTGCCTACTGCTATTGGTTATTATTTGGAAGGCGCAGGATGACTATCGCATTAGAAACCAAATTTTAAATGTACATCACAAAAAACTTAATCAAAAACCCAACAAGACAATTCATACCCTTATTTAAAATGCTACTTACATACTAGATATTAATCAACTCTTAAATAAGTTAGGTAAGTGTGCATAATTTTCCATCAAAGTTATCACAACCAGAGCTGCATTTAATTTCGTCATCATTACAAAGTCACTTCGTTAAACATGACATGACCCAACATTCTCTATCGACCATCAAACAATAATTTACCCGTCGCCATAAAAGGAACATCAATAAAGCAACCAATTTCATCCCATATTGTTTGTCAAAAATTCGATTATGTCCGGTGTAGGAGACAAAACGAATATAAAAAGGCTGTGGCAAAAAGTTCAACGCCCATTGGAACGCAACCTTTAAATGAGGAAATAACGGGATTGGATCCTGCCAATATTATAAATGGAAAAGATTGTAAGTTTGTTTGTTTGTAATTAAGCAAGTCGTAAAAAAGGTTTGTTAAAATTTTCTATACAAAGTACATAGACTAACGGCCAGTATTAATAACCTATCCACAGATAGGGATAGGTGCGATCCAGATTAGTTGCTATGCAACGCTTGATATTAAAATAGAATTAACGACAGTAATTGCCAGGGTGCTGCTAGGTGTTGCCTAGCAACTAATCTGGATCGCACTTATCCCTATTTGTGGATAGATTATTAATTCTGGCCGTAAAACTACCCGAAATAAGACGTAGGATACTTTTCATCTTTACAGATTCTTGTGGAATACCTACTGTTTGTATATGAGTACCTACCTAACAGGCAGTGTTAGCAATTTTTAATTACTTAAATTTTGGTAACGGCAGATGAAATTTCGAGAAAAAATTGCAGATGGTAACATCAAAATTTTATACTTACCTTTAAGAGGTTACCTTAATAATAACGGCATTTAAAACATAACCCACTAGTGAATCCCGCGGTTTTACCCACGTGTCTGAGAATATCGGTGTTTTTTTTTTTTATCCACAACGGGGTAGCACTTAGCCTTCATCACACCCGATGTTAAGTGGTGATAAGGCTGAAGATGGAAGCGCACTACTCCCGGAATCCTCAATCACTGAGGAACTGGCTATCTTATCTCTAACTGCCGGAACACAATAATGCTGAAAACATCATTGTTATGGCGTCAGACTTAGATAAGATGGTGGTAGCTAGCCAGGCGGACTAAGAACAAGTCCTACCACCAACCAAACCGAATACAATATGTACTTACCCCCACTGGGAATCGAACCTGGGACCTCTTGGTCTGAAATCGGTGGTGTGAACCACTAGACCACAGAGGCGGTTAAAATATATTATGCCACTAAATGTATACCGTAAGACGCCCACTGCTGGGCATAGGCTATGATGAAATGTATACCTATAATATACTGGTTAAAGAATTTTTGAAATCGGTTGAGAAGTTTTTCAGTTTATCCATTACAAATATACAAACAAACACAAAACAAAATTTTCCCTCTTTATAATATTGCTAGCGGATCCTCGCGGTTTTACCCGCGTGGTACCCGTTTTCGTGGAATTATCGGGAGTTAGTCTATGTCACTCGTGGAGAATGAAGCTTTCTAATGGTCAAACAATTTTCTTAATCGGTCCAATAGTTTCTGAGATTAACGCGTTCAACCAACCAAACAAACAAACTCTTCAGCTTTATAATATTAGTATAGATATAGTGCTTACTAGGTATAGATTATTGATAAGTTCATGCAAACGAAGTCGCGTGCTCCCGCTAGTAAAACATATCCCAAAGCTAAATAAACTTTTTTCTGGCGCTTCTAAAAAAGGCGCGCGCTCGTTTATTTTCCCGCGCTCCCGCGGAACGAGGCGTGACATTTGAAATTTTCGGTGTTGTCAGCGCACAAAAAAGGGAATCGAAACGGGGAATAGTGTTGTTGGGTGTAATATTAATGCGTCTAACGGGTCTTTTGTGTCAGGGGATGCATCACGTCGTCGTCATGTCGAACTGAATAGGATAATGATATTGGAGAAAGGATTGTTGAGTGATTATTTTTGAGGGTTTGATGGCCGCTTTCTGATTGTTTCCGCTTGTACCTAAGGGTTGCGGCATTTCTATGGTAAGACACTTGTTTGATAAAAAAATTTATTTATTAAAGTTATTGAAAATTTAATATACGACCCATTCTCCGCCGGGAATTGAACCCGGCACCTTTCACTGTCCGGGCGAATGCTCTGACCGCGGATCTTCTTGGAGGATGAGTCGTTGTTTTTCTTAAACTCATTTGTCACTAGTAAAAATTGCATTGCATTTCCTTTCGAGTTAGATAGATAAATAAAACGATACATAGGTACAACACTTTTGTGGGCAAAGGTGGCCTTATCGCTAAGAGCGATTACAACCTTTGTAATTAGGTACATAGTGTAGATATTATATTATGCAACTCTACATCCATTATTGCCCACTTAGATATTGAGAGTAGACAAAAAAAATCTTTGATCGCAATTAATTTGTCACAACGTAATTGTGAAGTTAAAGGTTATTTAAATTTTTACTTTTTTGCACTCACAATGCAATCTTTATGTTTGAAAAATGGAAAATGAAGTATTCTGAAAAAATTTACCCGTCCCACAACCAGCTCCAGTTGTTGTGGGACGGGTCGATTTTATCAGAATACTTCATTTTCCATTTTTCAAGTTAAAGGCTGTTATAGGAAGTTGCTTGGACGTGAACGGAATTAGTTTTGTTATTGTTAGTTATCTTTAAGTATTAATCGATCAAGTATGGCGATTTGAATACGATTGTACGTAAGTATACCTAGTTTTGTAATTATAACAGAGTGAAACTAAACTATATTTCAAGTTTCAATTGTGGTAAGTATTTGAAATTCATAAGATTACAGAACATACAAAAATATTTACAGCGACATATACCAACTTCATTGCAATTTATAGCATATTTAATTTACGGCCATATTTGTCACTATACTTATAGTGACGACGAACTGGAGTATGATTGTACCATCATTCCACCTAATCCTAGTGTTGTCACGGACGAAGAAGAGGGTTTTGACGATGATATTACTCCATCAAGCTTACCAAAGGATATTCCCGGTAATATTGAAGTCTTTGTGCGGAATATTGGTATTCTATCCGAATCTGAAGATAGCAATGATGATGAACCTTTGTCCGTCAAGAGGTCGAGAATAAGACTCAATACGTCAGTACTAATTTGAAGAGCCTAGAGCTGCACCACGTCGATAGTATCGAATGCTCTGGTCTGGCGAAAGTGCTGCCCATCTTACTCAAAGACCTTTGAGGAATCAGCTGGCCGATGAATGCGTGAAAATTGTATTAGTTAAAGAAGAAATAAAGAACCTGACACCAATTCAAATTATCGAAAAGCTTTTTGACGAAGAAGTTCGTCAAATGATAGTTAATTTCAGCAACTTGTATGCGAGTCAAAATAACCGACATAACTTTTGTATCACAGCTACAGAGCTAAAAACTTTTTTTAGGAGATATCATGGACTATCAGACTATCATGGACTGCCCCGAGAAATTATGTACTTACCTGTCTTTAGATGAGGATTTTGGAGTTGTTGTTGTGTCAAAAGCTATATATCCAAAAACAGATTTAGAGAAATTAAAAGTTTTTTTTTTTATATATTTTCATACAATCACACCAATTATTCCAGCCTATGCCCAGCAGTGGGCGTCGTTCGGCTGACATGATGACACCAATTATCTAAGCCCGTAGTTAATTTCTTAAGAAACGGTGTCTACGTGAACTTGATAACGGATAAATATATACTTAAATACTTTTTGTTTGTAAATACATACTTAATATAAGTACATAGAAAACACCCAGAACAAGACAAACAGACGTGTTCATGCACACAAATATTTGTCTTGTTCGGGAATCGAACCCGAGACCTCTGGCGCAGAAGGCAGGTAGTTTACCCCTGCGCCAAATCGGTCGTCAAAATTATTTTTACTAGCGTATAATAACGGGTGCTGCAAAGCACTACTGATAAAAAGGTTGAAAGTACGAAATCTGGCAGATATGCTTATGAAAAGAATCAATCAATAGAAAGTGTTTCATGAAGATATTACTCTCGACGAATCTTCCAAAAAAAATTGTTGGTATGAAGATACCGAATTTATTCAAAAATTACAATAAGGGAATGGGGGGAGTGGATGAAATGGACCAATCAATATCATAGTAAAGAATTGGCATCCATGGCAAAAAGTGGTGGTGGGTTTTTGGCCATACCTATCAAAGGCATGGCGACTTCAGCGTTTCTTTGCTCGAATACCGTTAGAAACTACTAGCAGACTTAACTCTTGCCCCAACACCGCTGTCTCTCTTATGGAATCTAGTGTGAACAAGTGCCAGGAAACATTTAGTTTTAGCTATGTCACTACCGAAGATATTATTAAAGCATTAAAAGCAATAAATATTAAGAAAACAGAAGATCTCTGGGGCATATCTACAAGTATCATCAAATCAATAATTGATGTGATAGCATTAGCAATAATTTTTAACCAATGTATAAGTGAAGGGGTCTTTCCTAATTTAATGAAGAATAGTAAAATTATTCCTCTGTTTAAAGCTGGTGACAAAAGTGACCCAGCAAATTTTAGACCTATATCCATACTACCAGCAATAAGTAAAATATTTGAGAAATTAATTGATGCTCAACTTTTAGAATATTTTAAATTAAATAGTATACTGCATGAGAAACAGTTTGGTTTTTCAAAAGGTAAAAGTACAACTGATGCTGGGGTTGCATTTCTAAAACATGTACTTGATGCCTGGGAGGACAAGCAGGATGTAATCGCTATTTTTTGTGACCTTTCCAAGGCATTCGATTGTGTTGATCACCAAACACTATTAAGGAAGTTAAAACATTATGGTGTTTCTGAAATGTCAGTAAGCCTTATGCATTCATATCTGTATGAAAGAACTCAGAAGGTAGTTATTAATAAAACTGAGTCTACTGGAGCTCCCATTATTATGGGCGTACCCCAAGGATCAATATTGGGCCCGCTGTTGTTTTTAATATACATAAATGACCTTCCTTACTACGCGGAGGATTTATGTGAGACGGTGCTATTTGCCGATGATACATCTCTAGTCTTTAAAGTAGATAGAGGTGATGACTGTTCTGACGAAGTAAATAGTGCTCTTTCAAAAGTGTCACATTGGTTTAATAGTAATAATTTATCATTAAACTCAAAGAAAACTACGTGTTTAAAATTTTCGTTACCTAATGTAAGACAAGTTGATTTTCATATTAGACTAGACGGCGATACGGTCGAATTCATTAACAATACAAAATTTCTAGGTATTATATTAGACTCGCGACTACAATGGGATCCTCATATCGAAGCCTTGGCGAGTAGACTCAGTTCGGCTGCATTCGCAGTTAAGAAAATAAGGCTCTTAACCGATATTGAAACGGCTAGAATAGTCTATTTTAGTTATTTTCATAGTGTTATGTCCTACGGCCTTTTGTTTTTGGGGCTCAGCCGCTAACATCCAAAGTATATTCGTGCTCCAAAAAAGGGCTATTCGCGCCATTTACAACCTCCGATCGAGAGATTCTTTAAGAGATCTATTTAAAGAAATAAACATTTTAACTGTTGCAGGACATTACATCTATGAAAATATAATTTATGTGAAAAAGTATTATAATACATTTGTAAAGCAGAGCGATATTCATCGCTTTAACACAAGAAATAAAGATAAACTTGTCGTTCCCAAGTTTAGGCTAGAAAAGTCCAGAGCCTCATTTCTGGGGAAAAGCATAGCCTTTTTTAATAAAGTTCCACAGCATATAATTGAACTACCATTGCATAAATTTAAATGTTACATTAAAGAGTCGCTGATGAGCAAAGGATACTATAAAGTAGACGATTATTTGAATGACCGCAATGCATGGTCATGATGTAACACATAACATAATCACTGTTTAATATGATGTATTTTTATACTAAGCAATTGTTGTATTAGTAACGATATGTTTTTTTTTTGTAAATGTCGTTACCTAACTAAGAAACGCTGGCAAGTTTCTTGCGCCCATTCTTCTTGTCAGTTAAAAAAGTCTTGAATGGGTGGTAGGAAAATATTGACGATTCATAAGTACTATATTTATTATGTCTAAGTGAATAAAGAATATTTTTATCTTATCTTATCTTATCTTATCATGTCCTTCCTAATGAAGAGCCCATGGACCAATTATTATTTCGACGCAATGTCGCCAGATTTTATCTTCGCCGAGTACAAAGACCAATCTGGTCGGCATTAATCTTCAAATATTGAATGCCTACGATAAGATGGTGCTAAACACGTGCCTGAAAAGCTCCCTAAAAGCCTTAGGGGTTGCAAAAAGTGCAAAAAATCTCTCTGCATACACAAAAACTCTTTTGCACAGTTCCACTCTTAAGTAGCCATTGTCCCAATTTGGGAAAACTCCTGTAATATTCTGGGTTTTTCTTTTCAAAATAATATTTATATTTCTGTTATTTTGATTGTAAACCTTTAATATTCATAAAGATTTTCTAACTAATATTTGTAATTTTTTTAGGCCTGTATTGGGTTAACTAAACGTTTAAAAATGGATCACATTTTAACCTTCCATTAATAATCGTCGCCAGCACCTTTTGGCCAGCTTTGCCCATGTTTTTATGGAGTCGTTTGGTTAATAAATGATAAGATTTACGGTGGTCCCGCTCAGGCGCAGATCGCATCTGCTCATGTTATTGTTTAATAATAAAGCTATTGTTGGATGTGTTCGTGTGTGTCAAGATGTGTTTAACAAAATCGGCTTGTTGTAAACAGTCAAACGTAAGAAAACAGATTTCCACCTCTCCACTCTGTAATGAGCAGTACCTACCAGTACCAGTACTCACCTACTCGTGATCGTGTTAATTAAGTATAAGTACTTACTTTTTGTATGAAAACCAGTGCCTCTTTCGATCGTCTAAGGAACTAAAATTCCATAGGACCTAGATAGGTACCAGCAGCACTTTGATAGCTTTTGACGGATAGTATAGAAAGAAAAAAATGTCTGTTCCGGTGACAAGGCGCTATATATTTTTTTTCTTCTTCTTGTAGCAACTAAACCGGCCCTGACTTCTAAGAACTTCAGCCGGCAGCAGGGCTATGGTTGGACAATAACTGGACAGCAAAATGACATTAAAAAAAAGTTAGTTCAAGTTTTTGGCCACCGCCCGGAACAGAAAACGTTGTCTCTCTATAAGCACAGTACCTAATTTTACTAATAGGATTATCATATTTTTTAATTAGCAAAACGGGGTAGCACATAGCCTTCATCACACCGGATGTTATGTGGTGATAAGTCTGAAGGTGGAAGCGCACTACTCCCGGAATCCGCAACCACTGGAGGGAGGATCTGGCTACCTTATCTTTAACTGCCGGAACACAACAATGCTAAAAACATCGTTGTAAAGGCGTCAGATTTAGATAAGAGGGTGGTAGCTAGCCAAACGGACGTAGAATAATAATAATTAAATTAAAAGATAGTTTTCTAAAAGTCTTTTGCTTCGCTGAATGGAGTTTAGAAAGATTCGACGCTTCCTCTAACGTCTGCATAGCTCAGTGGTCACAGCATGTATTCGCCTGGACAGTGAAAGGTCCCAGGTTGATTTCCGGCAGAGGTACTTGAAGGATGGGTCGTTTTTTTCTAATATTTCATTTTCGCATTGTGAATGCAGTAAAGTAAATCATCATCATGTCAGCCGAACGACGCCCACTGCTGGGCATAGGCCTCCCCCAAGGATAAATGCTGCCGTGTAGTGCCGACACATACTTAAAAAGAAAATCACTTCCCCCTCTCGTCCCGTGGGTTTCGTAAGAGGCAACAGAGAGAAAACTGCCATCAGGAGATGGGTAGCAGCGTCTCCTTGTGACAACAGGCCATACTGCTCTCGCCAACTCGCCTGCCAAGCGTGGCGATTATGGCAAACCCCCCACTCCTTCCAAAAAAGTTGGTAAAAGTTATAGGTAAAATTAAAGTCGATGGCATAAAAATAAATACCTACGTATGATAGTAACAAATTCGATTTAAGTATCAGATCAATCAACAATCTCATTTCACAATTAACTGCTTAAACTGCGCACGCACAGCTATAAAACGATGATGCCCTAACGCGGTTAGTTCCGCCGGGGACCGCTGCGACGCCACCGTCGGTCGTCGCCGTAGACTCGAACCAATCGCGTTTATAGCGGTTTTATGGTTCGAGTCTGGGACTGCATGTTACACAGACATGAAATGGTCGAAATAGCACAGTACCTTGTGTTATGCGAAAAGATATGATAATATACTTATACGTATATAGGCTTTTTATTACCTATTTCTTTTATATTTTGTGCACGGGCAGATTTTTCAATCCTCAGATAATAGTTATTAACCAACCAAAGTAAATGTCAATCTCAAAACAAGGTATTAAACAATATTGGACGAATAATTTTTATCCAGGAATTGAAAAATATACGGTTTGCTATTCTATTCTACTTATACTTACTTTGACATTCAATTACGTACTTACCTGTAGCTACCTGCAGTTAAATGTTATACTGCGGTGTGAGAAACGGTTTTTGTTATTGCATTATTCTGCTACTTGTACTTCAAATCATTATACATAGTACCTAGGTATAGGAGTACCTAGCAATACTTAAAAGATTGCGGGTGGTTAATTTGTTATTGAGCAGTTTACAATTAGGTACCTAAGTACTTAGGTATAATGGCTTGGTAACTAGGAAAGAATATTCTAATTCCAACTGGGGCCTAAAGCGGCTATTACACTACACGGTATTCAGGCAATTCAGGGCTGCGTTAGGGTCCTAATTCAGAATACATTGCTTTCTTTGAGCTCCTTATTAGCAAGTGATGCAATCAAAACAAGCAATGTATTCCGCTGAAAATCAGCGTCACAGCTTAATGTTGTGGCATATAAGCTGAGCGGAGACTTTTTTGGCACCTTTTAAACTGTATTTTTTTATTTTTTAGTTTAAAAATTATTTATTGTAATGTCTGGTGCTAAATAAACGTGTTTCATTCATTCATTCAATTAGGGCCCTAACTAGCCCTGAATACCGTCAATACCGTGTAGAGTAATAGCCACTTTACCGAGCTAGTGTCATCGCAATATTACGGGACGGAGCTTGCACTGCTAAAACTTAGCGCCATTCTATTTTGACAGCTCGCGGTAAGGCCCCTGTTTGAGATAATAGAGACACCACGTCTTTTCACAACAATATCAAAACAATAATTTTTCACGGTTCCAATGTTCTAAATTTAAAATTGTCTTGTTCTTCGGATTATAATTCTTTGGCCCTTTTCGGCCGGTCCGGCGGCCATAGGTAAGTAAGCATACTCTTCGTGTCACGATCTCTTTGCCATGATAGTCTATCGTACTTAGGTGCTAAAGCTAAATATTACACGGTTTAATTTCGGTTGAATATTGCTTTCAATTCCATTGCTGCAATGACAATGACACGTCTTAACAACAGCATTGAAAGTTAAGATCTACTAATAGCTTTCAATGCAATGCTTTTTAATGAAATTGCTGTCAATCTGATTGAATCGTGTAATATTTACTTAATAGGTAGGTACTTATCATAAATGTGAAAGTGTGTTTGCTTGTTTGCTTCTCCGTCTTTCACGTCAAAAGGGAGTAACGGTTCGACCTGATTTTTGGTAGGGACCTATGGGGATGGTTTGGGAACTGGAGTTATCCCGGAAAAACATCACATTCCCGCGAGATAACGTCGTGAAGTCCACTTAAGTACCACCAACAATATGAACCTTTACTGCGGGCCAATCGCCGTAATTCTATGCAGCGCGTCTTCATCGCGTTTGGGTTTTGACGTTTGAATTCGTATTGCCGTAATGACATAACGACGCACACGTCACGCAAACCTACAGTGCCACAAACTTTTCTATTCCGGTGGCCAAAATGTGAAACTATCGTGTTTTTTTTAATGTCATTCTGCTGTCAAGTTGATGTCCAACCATAGCGCTGCTGGCGGCTGAAGGTCTTAGAAGTCAGGGCCGGGTAAATTGCTACAAAAAAAAGAAAAACGTACATAGCGCCGCTGTCACCGGAACAGAAAAGATTGTGCCACTGTATAGTCCTACAATCCTGTCTGATCCGGTGACATCCGTGACAGATGAACCACTTGCAATAGACTGTCGTATGAAAACTGTTTTAGTTCCAAAGATTATCACCGGAACAGAAAACGTTGTCGCACTGTCAAAGCCGCGCGTAATCAAAAACGGTTTTGCACGTCAACTGCACTTCAACTGCACGTACACTTGACTAATGCGTCACAGAATTACCGCGATCGGCCCGCTGGCCGCCTAAAATGTTGACAGCAAAGTAGGTAAGTAATCAATACCTAAAATATAGAAGTCCAGTGTTCCAATTTCAAAATTGTCTTACTACATACTTTTCCTTCGTGTCGCGTTTTCTTTGCCTCCAAGTGAACCTTTTTCAGGTTGAAAGAAATGTTAAAAATAAAAAATGAACCAAGCCGTCCCGTTCCAATGTTCCAAATTTAAAATTGTCTTGTTCTTCGGATTAAATACTCCTCGTGTCGCGGTGTCACGGGCGGGGTGAGGGAGGGGGGAGGGGGAGCGGACGCCGCGATCAATACGGACCCCCCGCCCGCGGCCGGCGACACCCCGGTGTCGTCCGGACACAAAAAATGTTTAGATGTATTGTGCAACAGGAGCTGTGCGAATCTCAGGCGTTAACGATTCGGTACAATGTTGAGTTTCATTTGTTTCGGAATGGTCATCGAAAAATGAAATTAAATAGGTAGGTAGGTTTTAAGTAATTTGTACTGTACCTATACAAAGTCAAAGTCAAAGTCAAAGTCAATAAATTTTTATTCATATAGATTAAATAAAATTAATGCTTATGAATCGTCCAACATTTTTTTACCTACCACCTGTTATGGACATCTTTTAACTGACAAGAAAAACAGGCGAAAAAAACTCATCAGCTTTAACAGAAGCAAGTGGATAACACGTGGCGATTTTAGTCGCTTAAAAACGGTGCCATCGCCAGTAAGTTTTAACAGCCGATTTTCTCCATGCTAAGGCAAGGAGGAAATCGGCTGTTAATTTTTAATTAAAACTCAAGAATGGGCCATGATGACCCACCGCGCAGGCCCAATGCGGATTGGTGGGTAAAATAACGACTGAAAATGCAGGCGGGACCAGCGGTTTAACGTGAAGCATAGAGTAGCTAGAGATAAAAAGTTTTGATCATCCATCCCGTGACCGACCATTGCGAAAGTTTCTCAACTTCAATGATCGCAGACCAAGTGCGCTTACCACTGCACCGCGGGCTCCGAGACCTACTACTTACCTACCTAAATCTGCGTAGGATGAGTAAAATATGAGTAAAGTGTCATTCATTATAGGTAATGTAATGAAATAAGGTTAAAAAAGCACAGCGTGATTCAGTCATTGTTGAAATGTTGAGAGAGTTTATTCTAAAGACAAAACAAAAGAAAGCATTCCATTTTCAAACTGCAAGCACGTGCGTTCCATTCAATTTTCCAAACCCCGCCCCCCATGTGACAAAAGCGACCAATCAACGATGTCGCACGCCGCCCGCGACACTCTCCACCAATGGGCGACGTTTGCGCGCCCAATGACATCGTGGTGACACCGGGCTAGCGGGTCAACGCCCTCGCGTCACGTGGTTGGTTTACGGCGAACATTATGTTTGTCCTCTTTCTATTGGAATAAGGTCTATTTTAGAAAGTGCGTATGTAAAGTGGTTTTAAAAATGGAACATTAAAATTCTTAAAATAAAATATGCAAAAAATATAGAGCTAGCTAAAACCTGTCCTTTAACCCGGATGTTATCAAGTATTTAGAGCTTGAGATGCTTAGGGAAAAATTGTAAAAATAATAATAAGATAAACATGTGGAAAGGCCGGAAAATGAGCGGTGTTAAAACACTAGGAGAATCCACTACTGAACCAAGTACGTAGGTTGTACTTACCTACCTACAAAAACATACTGAGGGATAAGTTAAAAGTTTTAAGGTAAGTAGGTACCTAAGGATATACCTACCTATACAATATGTGTATACTATTTATTAATAAAAACATACATTTATCATGTTGCATGATTTGCTGTGATTTTAAAATTCTAATAAGAAAATAATCTAATAAGATCAGTAGATAGATAGGTACAATCAACAATACCACCTGGTATACACCGTAAGGTTCAACGCCAGTTTTAGTATAAGTACTGCACTAAAGACCTTTTTCAACAGACTGCCATCTGGTAAATCTACCAATAGTGTCACAGATGGGCAGCTCAACCAAACGAAACACAAACGATATTTTTTTGTAAAGTTTTTAAGACAAAAGGTCATTTGGGTTGACCAGCAGCCTGGGATCTAGAAAAAGAGCATTGTCGTCTCTTTGAAATGGGCGTTAAATGGGATAGGTAAAACAACAACAAACGGTTACGGTAGTAAAGCAATAAAATTTAAAAAAAAACAATGACACCTTTTTTAAAATCCTAAACAACTTGTTTTTATCATTTAAATGGTATTCCGCCTCTGTCGCGACGAGCGTCTAATACGAATCGGCCCTCATGATTTCCAATAGTGGCACCATGTGTTTGGCAAATTAGTTGGCGGTGACTTGGCACGATCACCATTGTTTACATAATGAGATTTTCTAAAAATTTACCATGGATACCTACTCAAAACTTTAGTATTAAATCAAGTTCAACTAAACAAATTAATTAATTTAAATAATAAACTCTTTTTTGCTGGCGCACAAACTCATGTCATCTGCTAACTGGCTTCGTGTGTTTTAGCAATATAAGTACCAAACTGCAGAATAGTAGATTTCATTACAAGTGCGGAAAGCCTGTCATTGCAAAGAGTTCCGACAAATGTCTACCCGAGCCGAGGCGCAGCCGAAGGTGAGGGTTGACAGTCGGAACAAGTTGCAATGACGGTTCCGCACGTGTACTGAACAACTATTTTTAATACAGTTGCGAAAAAATTAAGCAATTTAATAAAATAATAAAACACAATAAACTCAATTATCTAATCGTAAAAGAATATAAGCAGAGACTTTTTTTTGTTT
Organism: Crambus lathoniellus; assembly: GCA_949710035.1. Lineage (NCBI taxonomy): Eukaryota > Metazoa > Arthropoda > Insecta > Lepidoptera > Crambidae > Crambus > Crambus lathoniellus. Next base: position 9,419,385 of record OX453309.1, on the reverse strand, counting down.
TCTTCACCCATTCTGGGTTGGAACAGGAAACTATGATCTTACAGCCAAGGCTTCAGTAGAATTTTTTTATTGATATGAAATGAAAATTAAATTAAATGAAATGAAATGAAATGAAACCTAACAAAAGCAATCCGAATCCTACAGGAGCGCCTTTCCTTATTTCTCTCTTTTACCACATCGTTTTCCATTAAAGCCACATTATTGCACTAATTCCACCATACTAAGTACCTACCACAATAAAAACCAGAAAAAACTAATTTAGAAAATTAAGAAATAAGGTCCCTCACTTTCTTTTCACTTACTTGCGCAAACTCCTATAAGCAGATACTATGGTAAATAGTGCACGTCATACCATATTTAGTAATCTGTGATCATACAGCCAATTTTATGTATTTTTTATATTCATAAATTTAATTTGGCCGATACTAATATTAATTTAATGTATAATTAAAATTACTTTTAAATCTGATATTGAAACAAATTAGTAGCTTCTTTTTAGAAATATTTGCATGAATCATAAAAACTTCTATGTTTTTTTTTAGTAAAAACTTCGTGGTTGGTTTTTTCTTTTTAATAGACTATATTTGGCAGTTGGGAAAGAAAACGCACGAGTTCGGGAAAGGTAAAGAAAAAGTTCGAGTGTGTAATAGCCCACATCCCGAACGCTATACGTCCCTGCAATACGCCACTTTTTGAGCAACTGTATTAAAATAGTAGATTTCATTACAAGTGCGGAAAGCCTGTCATTGCAAAGAGTTCCGACAAAAGTCTACCCGAGCCGAGGCGCAGCCGAAGGTGAGGGTTGACAGTCGGAACAAGTTGCAATGACGGTTCCGCACGTGTACTGAACAACTATTTTTAATACAGTTGCGAAAAAATTAAGCAATTTAATAAAATAATAAAACACAATAAACTCAACTAACTAATCGTAAAAGAATATAAGCAGAGACTTTTTTTTTTGTTTTCTTCACCCATTCTGGATTGGCAAAGGAAACTATGACCATACAGCCAAGGCTTCAGTAGAATTTTTTTATTGATATGAAATGAAAATTAAATTAAATGAGATGAAATGAAATGAAACCTAACAAAAGCAATCCGAATCCTACAGGAGCGCCTTTCCTTATTTCTCTCTTTTACCACATCGTTTTCCATTAAAGCCACATTATTGCACTAATTCCACCATACTAAGTACCTACCACAATAAAAACCAGAAAAAACTAATTAGAAAATTAAGAAATAAGGTCCATCATTTTCTTTTCACTTACTTGCGCAAACTCCTTCAAGCAGATACTATGGTAAATAGTGCACGTCATACCATATTTAGTAATCTGTGGTCATACAGCCAATTTTATGTATTTTTTATATTCATAAATTTAATTTGGCCGATACTAATATTAATATCACTACATAGTATAAAACAAAGTCGCTTTCTCTGTCCCTATGTCCCTTTGTATGCTTAAATCTTTGAAACTACGCAACGGATTTTGATGCGATTTTTTTTTATAGATAGAGTGATTCAAGAGGAAGGTTTATATGTACTTTTTATCCCGATATTCCCACGGGAACGGGAACCACGCGGGTGAAACCGCGGGCGGCCGCTAGTAATGTATAATTTAAATTACTTTTAAATCTGATATTGAATCAAATTAGTAGCTTCTTTTTAGAAATATTTGCATGAATCATAAAAACTTCTATGATTTCTTTTTAGTAAAAACTTCGTGGTTGGTTTTTTCTTTTTAATAGAATATTTTGACAGTTGGGAAAGAAAACGCACGAGTTCGGGAAAGGTAAAGAAAAAGTTCGAGTGTGTAATAGCCCACATCCCGAACGCTATACGTCCCTGCAATACGCCACTTTTTGAGCAACTGTATTAAAAAAGGTATTCTGCCTCTACACTTGTTAGATGACAATACTGACGAGACATTGTTGGTAACTGCAAGTAAGTGTGCCCTTTTGCCCCGCCTGATTTCGTGTGTAACAAGTTTATCAAATAATTAGCTAGTTTTTGATAATTTGGCCGTTACTGTGGGCGAGCTTTAAAATATTTCTTTTAATTTTTCATCAAGAAGACATGTTTTTAGCTGCCATAAGTAAGTCATGAAATGTGTTAAGTACTGTGAAATCTTGTGTGCAAGTTGAATCTTGCAAAATTGGTGCAAGATCTCGATATTTCGAGATCTCGGTATACCAAGATTGCACTCCCTAGTTGTGAGACGGGTCGATTTTTTCTAAATACTTAATTTTCAATTTTTCAATAATAAAAATGGCTAATATACTTACCTACCTACCTATGTGAATGCAAAAAAGGTAAAAAAAATTATAATTTTTCCATTATTTAAAAAAATATCATATCCGCGCTCGGTTTACGATCGTTGAGGTTAAGCAACTTTCGCAATGGTCGGTCACGGGATGGGTGACCAAAAACTTTTCATCTCGAGCTCCTCCGTGCTTCGGAAGGCACGTTAAGCCGTTGGTCCCGGCTGCATTTGCTGTCGTTAATACCCACCAACCGATTGGGCCCGCGTGGTGGGTGGCCCATTCTCCTTATCCATCCATAAGGAAGGCCAGTGCCCCAGCAGCAGCAGTGGTGACATTACATGGCTGATGATGATAATGTACTTACTTATGCCAAAATTGGTTTATGAATTATGAATTATGCATGACTAGCCGATAGACGACAGAGCTAGATTTGCACCACAATATTAGTTCCTATTGATTGATGGATAATAGGTAAGGAACCTAGCTAGGTAATAAATAAATACCTTTAATAAAAATACGTATTTATACCATCCCTACCTATACATAAGTACCTACTTAATTATTTTGCCAATCTAAAACACGTTGACATGCGTTCCTTTTCTTAACAGGACGTCAATCGTTTAATGCCGAAAGTCATTTCATGCGAAATTAACGTTCCCGCTTTTTGTGACACTAAAGTGTGAGGATCTTTATTTTTTTTAATTGCTGCCAACGGACCTTTCGGCATGCAGACCTTTTTGGTATCACAAAACTTATCAAGCAAATTCAAACCTTATAGCTTTTGAAATAAGAATGTGTAACCTCTCTTTAAGAAGGAGGTTATAAGTAAAAAAATTGCAATGTCATCGTTTCGTTTTTGAAGGAAATTGGAGCGATATAAAAATGGGGCTTGGTTATTGTTGTGGGAAAAAAATCAATTGTTTCGTACGTGACATGTGTCGTGACAATTTGTGAAAAAAAACGTTTGGGCCAAATGACTTTTCTTTTTCTATTACGAAAGCATGACTTGGTGTTAGGAAACTATATTGATGATGAGTTGGAATTTATGCAATATAGGTAGGTAGGATACTTGTTACGTTTTACCTTTAAATTCCATAACTTAAAAAAAATTAAAACAGTTCAGAGATAAGCGTTATAATAATATAAACTTAATTCCACTTTCTTTTTTGTTTATGTTCACAATTATTCTCATCGGTCCTTCCTATCACAGAGAGGAGAGATCTGGTGCTCGGAATACAACTTCGCTTTTTTATAATATATATAGATCTCCTAATAAGTACTTATTAAGATTTGTTGTAAATTTATTAACCGACTTCTAAATAAAAAAGGAGGAGGTTCTCTATTCGTCTAGTATGTATGTTGTTTTTTTTTTTGTGTATGTCCACCGATGACTCTAAGACGGATGGACCGATTGAAATGGTTAAAACGTTATTACATCAGGTTGGTTTCAAAGTAGGTCCCATTTTTTGAAATTTTGAAATTGGTTCAGTAGTTTTCAGGAGATCTTGAAAATACTGTCGTTTTCGTTACCACTTTATGTGAATTTAATACGTATCTTTAGACATAACTCCTTTGTTTATAAACCGATTTAGATGATTCTTGTTTTGTTAAAAAGGGGATACTTCAAGCCTATTTTAACCGACTTCAAAAAAGGAGGTTTTCAGTTTGATCACATACCCTTTTTACCAGAATACACGTAAGATGCCTGCACGATGCACTAAAAAGAACGAAATAAAAATTATTTTTATAAAAAAACTAGCTGACCCAGCGCGACTTCGTTCCCGTGGCCCTACCCCCTACTCCACCCTACCCTACCCCTACTCTACCCCTACCCTATCCTACCCCTACCCTACCCCTACCCTACCCCTACCCTACCCTACCCCTACCCTACCCCTACCCTACCCCTACCCTACCCCTACCCTACCCCTACCCTGTCCTACCCCTACCCTATCCCTACCCTACCCCTACCCTACCCCTACCCTACCCCTACCCTACCCCTACCCTACCCCTACCCAACCCCTACCCTACCCCTACCCTACCCCTACCCTACCCCTACCCTACCCCTACCCTACCCCTACCCTACCCCTACCCAACCCCTACCCTACCCCTACCCTACCCCTACCCTACCCCTACCCTACCCCTACCCTACCCCTACCCTACCCCTACCCAACCCCTACCCTACCCCTACCCTACCCCTACCCTACCCCTACCCTACCCCTACCCTACCCCTACCCTACCCCTACCCAACCCCTACCCTACCCCTACCCTACCCCTACCCTACCCCTACCCTACCCCTACCCTACCCCTACCCTACCCCTACCCAACCCCTACCCTACCCCTACCCTACCCCTACCCTACCCCTACCCTACCCCTACCCTACCCCTACCCTACCCTACCCCTACCCTATATCCTTCCTTGGACTTCCACGAACATTTCAAGACCAAAATTAACCAAATCGGTCCAGCCGTTCACGCGTGATGTCGTGACCAAGGGAAATAGGGATTCATTTTTATATATATAATAAAACCGCCTTAAAAAAACTCACATCAAAAAAGTAAGAAATAATCCCTCACCAAATAAATAACGCCCGACTTCAAAGTACTTAAGTTTTATTTTTTTATAATTTTTGTTTTTAGATTGTGGAGAAACTAAACGTTTTTATTATTATTATTAGGTAAGCATTTTTAAACACTTATATAGGTGCCTAATTTTTAATTGAAGATAGGATTACTACGATTTTGATTTAATTTTGTGAATAGGTAAGTATTTAATAAATTAATATCTATAAGTAGTGCCGTGTAGTGCCGGCACATAAAAAGAATAGCACTACCCCCTCTCTTCCCGTGGGTGTCGTAAGAGCCGACAGAGGGAAAACTGCCAAAGGAGATGGGCAGCAGCGTCTCCATTTAACAGCAAGCCATACTGCGATCGCCAACCCGCCTGCCAAGCGTGGCGATTATGGCAAAACCCCTCGATATGGATACACACAACAAAAATCGGCCCCCAGTCCCCGGCGGCCCCGCTATTCCTAGCTACGGTAGCGGCTATGGTAACGGCGGGGCAGGGGGTGCTAAGAATCCCCGGGTAGGCTCCGGCTACCAACACCGACGACTTGACCTGGCAACCTACAACACGCGCACGTTGAGGCTCGACGAGAAGCTTATAGAGTTGGAAGAGGCAATTAGTAAGTTGCATTGGGATATTATTGGGTTATCTGAAGTCCGAAGAGAGGGGGAGGACTCGATTACCCTTCAATCCGGTAACTTACTATACCACCGGGAGGGCGAGCAACAGTCCCAAGGTGGTGTCGGGTTTATAGTCCATAAATCCCTTGTCAACAACGTGATCACCATCGGAAGTGTTTCGAGCAGGGTAGCGTACCTAATACTCAGAATATCGGAACGATATTCGCTGAATGTCATTCAGGTTTACGCTCCGACCTCGAAACACGACGATGTCGAAGTGGAGGCTATGTATGAGGAGATCTCTAAAGCCATGCATAGCTATAAAACCCACTACACGGTTGTGATGGGGGATTTTAATGCTAAGTTGGGGCAACGCTGTGGTGATGAGTTGAGAGTGGGGCAATTTGGATTTGGGCAACGGAACGAAAGGGGCCAGATGCTGGCAGACTTCATGGAGAGGGAGAACCTCTACATGATGAACTCCTTCTTTAAGAAGCCCGTAAGCCGCAAATGGACCTGGATTAGTCCGGACGGTAAAGTCAAAAACGAGATAGATTTTATTATGTCAACGAGGAAGCAAATATTCAATGATGTCGTTGTCATCAACGCCGTAAAGACGGGAAGCGATCACTGCATGCTTAGAGGCACATTGAATATCAACGTCAAGCTGGAAAGATCTTGACTAATAAAATCTACGCTCCGACCAATACCGGCTCAAATTCAAAATCCCGAGTGCTTTCAGCTCGAGCTCCAAAACCGCTTCGAAGCCCTTGAGAACAGCATCGATATGGACGATCTATACAACATGGTGGTGGATACTGTCCGCACGGTAGGGTCCAAGCACTACAAAACCCACCGTCCTAAATTAAAGAAACTCTCCAGCCACACTATCCGATTAATGGATCAGAGAAACGAAATGAAACTACAGAACTCAGCGGATGCCCTTCGTTATCGACAGCTAAATAGGCAGATCTCCAAGTCCTTGACAAGCGACCTTCGCCAATTTAATACCGAGCGTATTAAAGAGGCCATTGAGCGGAACAAAGGCTCCAAAGTGTTCGCTTGAGATCTGGCTATAGGGCAAAGTCAACTGACGAGGCTGCAAGCTGAGGACGGTAGTATCATTTCATCAACACCTGAAATCCTGAGGGAGATTGAGAGTTTCTATGGACAGTTGTACTCCACGCAAACACCTGTTGAAAGTAAGGCTACAGAACCTAGAGCCAAGCTTACCCGACACTATACCGAAGATATCCCGGACGTCAGCCTGTACGAGATTAGAATGGCTCTCAAGCAGCTCAAAAACAACAAGGCGGCGGGCGATGACGGAATCACAACAGAACTTCTGAGAGCGGGCGGTAAGCCGATACTTAAGGTCCTCCAGAAGCTCTTCAACTCTGTCATCCTCGAGGGCAAAACGCCAAAGGCATGGGGCAGAAGCGATGTGATGCTGTTCTTCAAGAAGGGTGATAAGACTCTCTTGAAAAACTACCGACCCATCTCGCTTCTGAGCCATATCTACAAGTTGTTTTCGAGAGTCATTACGAATCGTCTCGCTCGCAGGTTCGACGACTTCCAACCTCCCGAACAAGCCGGCTTCCGAAAAGGTTATAGTACCATAGACCACATTCATACGTTGCGGCAAGTTATACAGAAGACCGAAGAGTATAACTTGCCACTATGCTTGGCGTTCGTGGACTATGAGAAAGCCTTTGATTCGATCGAGACCTGGGCAGTGCTGCAGTCTCTCCAGAGGTGCCAAATAGACTACAGGTACATCGAGGTGCTGAGGTACTTATACCAAAACGCCACCATGTCAGTCCGACTACAGAACCAGAGCTCTAATCCTATCCTACTACAGCGAGGTGTGATACAGGGAGACGTCATTTCTCCGAAACTATTCACAGCTGCGTTGGAGGATATTTTCAAGCTACTGGACTGGAAAGGATTCGGCATTAACATCAATGGCGAGTACCTAACACACCTGCGGTTTGCTGATGATGTAGTTCTCATGGCTGAGACCTTGGAAGACCTGAACACAATGCTCGAAGATCTCAGCAATGCTTCCCAAAGAGTGGGTCTGAAGATGAACATGGATAAGACGAAAATCATGTCCAATGCCCATGTTGCATCCGCTCTAGTTAATGTTGGGAACATTACACTCGAAGTTGTTGACCACTATGTCTTCCTAGGACAGGCAATCCAATTAGGTAAGTCCAACTTCGAGAAAGAGATCTCTCGTCGAATCCAGCTCGGATGGGCAGCGTTTGGGAAGCTCCGGCATATATTTGCGTCCAAAATTCCTCAATGTCTCAAGACTAAGGTCTTTGACCAGTGCGTGTTGCCAGTTATGACTTATGGAAGCGAGACGTGGTCTTTTACTATGGGTCTCATAAGAAGGCTCAAGGTTACCCAGCGAGCAATGGAGAGAGCGATGCTTGGTATTTCCCTGCTCGATCGAATCAGAAACGATGAGATCCGCAGGAGAACTAAAACGACCGACATCGCTCGAAGGATTGCTCAGTTGAAGTGGCAGTGGGCGGGACACATAGCGCGGAGAACCGATGGCCGTTGGGGCGGAAAGGTTCTCGAATGGCGACCGCGTACTGAACGACGTTCCGTGGGAAGGCCCCCTACAAGGTGGACCGACGATCTGGTCAAGGTCGCGGGAAGCCGCTGGATGCGGGCAGCGCAGGACCGATCGTTGTGGAGATCCTTGGGGGAGGCCTATGCCCAGCAGTGGGCGTCTTACGGTTGAAATAATGATGATGATGAAGTAGTTCTGACGACCTCCGTGGCCGACAATTTGTCACAACATTTTCAACCGCTTGTGGTCTAGTGGTACACACCACCGGTATCGGATCCAGAGGTCTTGGGTTCGATTCCCTGTGGGGGCAAATATTTTATTCGGTTTGGTTGGTGGTAGGGCTTATTCTAAGTCTTATCTAAGTCTGACGTCATAACAACGATGTTTTCAGCATTGTTGTGTTTCGGCAGTTACATACCTACCTATAAGATAGCCAGCTCTACTATTATATATTCTGTGCTAGCTCCTCAGTAGTAGTTTAAGATTTTGGCAGTAGTGCGCTTCCACCTCCAGCCCTATCATCACTTAACATCAGGTGTGATGAAGGCTAAGTGTTAATCCGTTGTGAATTAAAAAAAACATGAAACAAAATAGAAAAAAAAAACTCTTTTGGCGTTATCACATGTGTAGGTACAGATCTTCGAGCAACGCGGGTCTTCCGGGGACGGAAGACCCGCGTTGCTCGAAGGTACAGATATTCAGTTTTATTTGATTTTGTTCAATGATTAATCTATTTCTTATGTAGACGACTTCACTTAGCAAAATATATTTCAAACTTTAGACACCACTTCAGATATTAATACTTAATAGTCAAATAGCTATGTAGGTAGGTACATGCAGTGTTTAATTAATAATATGTTATATAAAACACAGCATCTCTTTAAAAGGTATCTTGTCAAAGTAACATATAAATTAAAATAATTAGCCTAAAAATCCTTACAGAGACACACCGCCTGTCAGATCGCTAGACTCTAAAATCAGACAGAGACAAAGTTAAGGTAAATTTAGTTTTCTGTAATTACCTACTATTAAACTAAAACTATTTTCAAATTCATGATACTGCTACACCTGCTCTTAAAAGTGTATAATCTATACTTCTATGCTAATATTATAAAGAGGAAAGATTTGTATTTTTGTATGTAACGAATAAACTCAAAAATTACTAGACCGATTTAGAAAATTCTTTCACCGTTAGAAAGCTACAGTCTTTCCGAGAGACATAGGCTATATTTTATTCCGATATTCCCACGGGAACGGGTACCACGCGGGTGAAACCGCGGGCGGCCGCTAGTATACTATAAATTTTGACCACTTCTGTGGTCTAGTCTTTCACGCCACCTGGTTATAGACCCAGAGGTCCTGGGTTCGATTTCCAGTGGGGGTACGAACATATTGTATTCGGTTTGGTTGGTGGTAGGACTTGTTCTTAGTTCTGGCTAGCTACCACCATCTTATCTAAGTATGATGTGATGACATAACAATGATGTTTTCTGCTTTATTGTGTTTCGGCAGTTAAGAGATAAGATAGGCAGCTCCTCTTTAATTGAGGATTCCGGAAGTAGTGCGCTTCCATTATTTGCAACTGTGAAGCACTCATGAAGGCTGACTGCTTCACAGTTGCAAATAAAAATGCACAATGTCCCTCACAATTATTTCGAGTATCATCAGATGTCTGTTGATAAGGCTCACAATAATTTACCTACATACGTAATATTTGATATTTTTTACGATGTCATCACCAGCAATTTAAACCTTCTTCTATTTTCAGGTATAACCTCTGTCCACTTGTCCTAGTCTATACATTGATTGTACAACCGAATTCTCCGGTCGGCAATCAACGGCGCGCGGCGTCATTACGTCGTTAATTGGTGCACAATGTCCCTCACAATGATTTCGAGTGTCATCGGGTGTCACAAAAAGCGCATTTTTGAGAATCATCGCTTCTGATGAAGCGGCCCTTTTGAGATTTATCGTTTGTGCCGTACCTGTGCATTGTACTACGAAAATTTTATTTAAAAACTAACTTAATTTATTAATGCTTACATTGCGGTATCGCTGTTGGATTCAGAGAAGTCTGTGCTAACAAAAACAGCATTGTGTAATGCAACATTTAGTTTAGTTAGTCGTAAAACTTTTAAAATGATACCATTTTTTTTTGTGTTAGCAAAGGTGTTAAGTATTTGATCGGCATCAATAGTACCTAGTTAGGTATTTGTATTAAGCCTAGGCGCGCATGGAAGCTTGACTTGATCGGCCGATGAAAATATCGGTCAGTTTTTATTATATTGAAATAGTAAGCTATCATGCGCGCGTGTCAATAATGCCATAAGAATTATCAACGTAATGGCATAAGAAATAAGTAACTTATTCTTATGGTAATGCCAATGTTAAAAGTGACCGATTTTTAATCGGCCGATGAAGTTAAGCTTTCATGCGTTTGAGCCAATAGACTGGTATTTGTCTACTTTGAAATTGAGTCAGTCAGTAGGTACCTATATTTTCGGTAGTAAATACTATATAGGAGATTGGCATGGCTCGGCCTGCGATCGTTGAGGTTAAGCAATCTTTCGGAATGGTCGGCCACGGATGGGGATGAGCAAAAAAGACTTCGAACTTTTTTATATGGAGCCTGGCATACCTAGTTGCAAGTATGATATATTTTGGTGTACACCTATGAAACATGCGCCAGTCAACGGAGAAAATAATTACAAACGACAAATACAACTGACAAAATGTCGTAAATGGTATACCTATCTTCTGAAATAATTCAGTTCGAATATGTAAAATAATTTTATCTACACTCATGTTATAATATTCGAATTATCAACTCATGCCTGAACGTATATTGATACACTTTATGCCATAGTCAACTTTAAAAAATAAAAGTGTTTAATAATGGTCATTATGATACAACCGGATACAGCTTTCACTCATTATATTTTCTTAATTTTACAATCTCCATGGCAACCGTAGGATTTACCGGCCCAGCCGGCCTAGCATGAGCGGCTTATAGCGCGCGATATGATATGGTACGGCAAGTTGTCTTGCTTACACCTTAGTGGAGTAAGCAAGACAACTTGCCGTACCATATCATATCGCGCGCTATAAGCCGCTCATGCTAGGCCGGCTGACTTCTAACTCTTTCAAGCCCTTCTTTAGCCGGCAATAATAAGAAACTTTTTAAAATTAGAAATTTGAATTTAGAAGGTATAGACCGTATAGACTCCTATCAGTGGGGTTTGGCGCCAATCCACATTTTATAATTAATAATTTTTGCTTAAATTTTGAAATATATGATAAATGTAATGAGTGTAGATAAAGTAGTGTATGAGACTGCACATAAGTCGGTATTAAAACACTCGTGGAATACTATTAAAAAACTCGCCAAGGCTCTTTTTTTAAACTCCCACTCGTGTACTACTATTATTTTACACATTCAAATTGAAATATTTCAAAAAGTAGGTACGACATTTTGTCAATAGTAGGTATTTGTCGTTTGTAATTATTTTCTCGGTTGACTGGCGCATGTTTCATAGGTGTAAGTACTTACACCAAAATATTTCATACTTGCATGCGACTTAGGTATGCCAATAAGGTTCGATGCGTTTTAATATCTCAAGCTCCTCCGTGCTTCAGAAGTCAAGTTAAACCGTTGGTTTTACAATCGTAATGCAATTGCAATCGTAAATACCCAGCGATCCGCAAACCGGGAAACACAATATCGTATTAAAACTTGTAACTTTGTTAGCAATCATATTTATACCACAGCTTATACTTAAGAGGATAGGCTGCGCAAAATGCCTAATTTATTTTTACTGGTTAGAAGAACGTAGCTATACTTACCACATGTTTAAGAAAAATAAGTTCTTCTGCCAAGAATATAATGCTCAGTTCTATCGTAACATAATCATCACAAGTCATTCCAAAATTGAGATAAAAAATAATCCGAATATGTCTGAAAAAGGTTTTCATGTTGAGTTTTAAGATTATTTGTGCATAAATCCATGCATAATATTTATAAATTAAAATCAGCATAAACTTTATTAAAGTCTGAACGAAACTGATTTTTGCTAACATGTTTACTTTTTTTAAAAAATAAAATTAGCCTGTTTCATTTTTTATAATATTTAAAAAAGACATAGGTACCTACATAAATAAAATGAGGGAATTTCATAACACTCTAGTAGTTATTTTGATTTTTAGTTTTTTTGCATTCACAATGCAATTTTTCTGTGACACTCTAGTACTTAACTAAAATATTAAATTTTCTAACGCCGCCCGCATACTTCAGTCCGTCAACGTCAACAACTAAGTAGCTACTACATTCACCGTACCATATGGGCCTACGCCAGCGAATACGATATCCTTAATGTTACATCTTTTCTTTACCACTACTATGGAATGCAATGAAGATATCAAGTATTGTATTGAGTGAGTATTAAATCTGCAACGGTAGCTCAATAATTCCATCGCGTTTTATTACCTCAGTAAACTTATACAATTCCAATAAGAATGTATCCCAATAAGCTACCAATTGCATTCAACAAGAAAAGCATGTGTAATGTGTTAAATCATTAAAATTTATAACTGCAATAAACTTGACTTAGTAATAAAGTAAAGATAGGATTCAGTTTATTTTGTCTTGAAGCACCTATGAGTCGCATTTAGGAAATTGCCTATGTTATTAAAGAAAACGCATTTATTGAGACATGTAAAAAGGTATTATTAATTGGAGTATATGCGAGTAAACAGAGCATTTTCAATTTCACCGGGTAATACGTACAGTTCTTTTTTTGTAACAACAAAGAGGTTTTATACCTACGGTTGAAAATCCATTTACGTTTTTAGAATAAAAAAATATGTCCCTAATTAATTCAAAAAACATAATTAAGTATATTATTATCAAATTATTTATAATTCACAATAATTTGTTATAAAACATTTGCGTTTTATCACTATTATTATTATAATAATTATTTTGAAGTAGGCTGTATGGCTGTATGTAATCAATGACCTTACATTTGGCGCGTGCAAAAAAAAACTTGCGTGCTTTTTCCCTTAGCTAATTAGGTTAATTAATTTATGAATGAATGCAATAAATGTTTGTTTTCCTCGCAAGTGTGTTGAAAAAGTACGTATGAAACTCGTGAGCAACTTACTCACTAGACACTCGGCTGATTTACGCCCTCGCCTGCGGCTCGGGCTGCAACCCACAGCCTCGTGTATAATGAGCAACGTTAGCTCACTTGTATCATAATATACTATTATAGTATTGGCAGTAAACAATCGTACATACGTATAGTTATAATAAGCAATTTTGTTGTCCAGTTTGTGGAGTTATTTCTACACTAAAACTTTTATTACCTAGAACATAAAAAGTTCTATAAGTAGGTAAGTATAGAACTTAATTATGTTCTAGGTAAGTATCAAAGTGTTGGGAGTTGGGACCGTTCTTTGTCGATAAATCATCAAAAATCATAAAACAAAAATCGTGTAATTTTTTTACGTTTACACCTCATTTTATTTCAATATTCCAATATTTTTGTAGCAAGCCAATATAAAAACAAAAAAGCATTCAATAAAATTCCAATTAGAATTCCTTCAAGATTCCAAATTCGAATCTTTTAAATCGGTGCGAATGCCCACTACAGACTGCAGCTCGACAAATCGTCGTTTAACCACCCACGGCTAAATTAACCGTCTCGGACGGACGTCGGTGTCAACTTGTCAACTGTCACGTTTAAAAGCTTTAACCAAGACTTTCACCCGGTGTTGGGTGACCGGCCCGAGCCGTGCCAGACTTTGTTATTTGTTTTTTTTTTCGTTTTTATTCCGTTCCGCGCTTTGATTTTGTCGCTGTGCGTAGGATAAACAAATGATGGATCAAAGGAGTTTCTTTGAAATGTCGCATTTTTTTTTGGAGTAATGTTTTGGGTTGTTTTTATGCCGGTAGTTTCGCGGCGGCCGGCGATGTACTACTTACCTGTATTATGGACGTACTTACCGGTTTTATGGATGTAAAGGACAATAGGTCCAAAATGTATGAATCAAAAACCCAGAAATCGATACGAACAAACTGTATGTCAATCGATTGCTTAGAACGAGTGAAATAACTCTACCCAAGCCGTAGACCTCAAATCCATGGGGTATCGCAGCTATGGGCTGACAAAATATGCACGAAAAACCATTATCTACCGTAGTAGATAATTATTTTTTGTGATGAATTAATCCTTCAATTTTCTAAATATTAGTACTTACACTGATGACACTATAGAAACTACCGATATTAGACACACACGTGTAGCGCGGTGAGTTCGAAAATCACATCTCACTCAAAATAGTAGGGGTAACCTGTAGCTGAAACGTGCTGCCTACTGCACACCAATATTATTTTTAGTGTCTTTAATATCGATAGCTTCTATAGTCTCATTGTGTCAGTACAGTCGCCAGCATAACAGCTGATTTTGATACTAGTATTAAGAAAATCCTTAGTATATAATGATTTTTCGTGCAGATTTTGTCAGCCCATAGCTCCGATAACTCATGGATTTGGGGTCTGCTATATACTTTGTAGCGTTATTTCACTCTTTCTAAGCAATCGATTGGCATACAGTTTGTTCGTATCGATTTCTGAATAAATTTTGATACCATCTCCTTTAAATGTAGTTTTCTCATCTTTTTCGTCTTCCATATTATCTACCTGGATTCCAGAAGTAGTGCGCTTCCACATTCAGTCTTATCGTCACTTAACATCAGGCTCAGGCGTGATGAAGGTTAAGTGCTACCCCGTTGGATAAAAAAAAGTATCTACCTACACCTAAGTAGAAGCTTCGTAGGTATTCTGTCACCTAAACAAATGAATCATCCAGAAGTAAGTTAAAAAATATAACGATACCTGGTTACATACAGGATGTATACAAAAGGTTAACAACCCACTAACTAACAAGTATAAACAATGGCGCTATCTCGTTTAACGCAGGCCATCACACCTCCTTATCTGGCCATCTAAATTGCTCCATGACCGTTCCCAGGACGCGTCGGTCAAATCACGATTATACTTAGGTAGGAATATAAAAAAGAAATAAATAATAAAGTTTAGAAGCTGCATCCCATTTAAGTAGTTTGGTAAGCAATGTTTATTATTAAATAATAATAAAATAATAATAAAATCTTTATTTATAATCATGACATAGGTACAGAAACATATACGGTAATAACTGTAGAAGTCAAAGACTGACAAAATCTGTGGAGAGGGTATAATTATGTTGAGATTTTCATTAATTTTGTTATAGAGAAATGGTCCGAGAAAGCAGAAAAAATTATGTGAAGTACTTAGCTTTTCCTTCCTTTTCCTTTTCTACGTGTGTGCATTGACTGTTCGGGATTATAGTGCAACTGAGAGTGTTGTTTGGACAAGACGCTTGAAATAAATAGTTGTCTCACTGTGAGAACGTCCCAGAGCGTGTACGTCACTCGTGGGATCAATCAATAGAATTACAGGGAGAGTTATCCGGAAAGTTATTTTTAATATTTGAGGCCAATAAATAAACTTTTCAATAAACTATCATGGAGGTGAAATAGGATTAAGTACGTATATTTTTGAATTTAAAAATATTGATATAGTTACATAAGTAGGTACCTTATTAGTAAGAATAAAAAAAAAACATAATATATTAATAATACTTACATAATATATTTATAGTAAGTTCATAATATTATTTCCCTCTACGTTGAAACAATACTTACGATTACGACAAAGAGAAAAAATAAGAACTCTTCGAAAACTAGTTAGAAGTACATTGACAATGAATGAAATGACTTCACCAACCTCTTACGGGCACAGACGCAAGCGGTTTTTAATAAAAGTTACCTATTTAGAGAAATAAATAAATTGTCTCTACATTAAAAACATACGATTTACAAGGAAAGAGATTAATATAATAAGAACCCCTTTGAGATTTGATTGACATAACACTGAATAAAAAAAGCTCACATTTGAAATTCGAACTTCACGAACACCGTGTTACAGGCCACAGGCCACCTCTAACGGGCACAGACACAGGCGGCCTTTTAATAAAAAGTATAAAAATATTGAAATGTACAAAAAGTGGACACAAAGGGCGCGCCGGCGCCCGCGCCCCGCTGCGGCGCGGCTAAACGCACGATGGGACCGCGTATGCGCGATGTACAGGGTGATACTATTTTTAACGTGTTCCTATTGAATTTTCATAACTTTAAGGTCATATTCTGTCTTCAAATAGAAATCAAAAGTTTAAAGAACATACGTGTGGGTCGAAAACGAGTTATTTTCTTTGGCTTTCCCATACAAAAAAGTTTATTGACTAGGCAATATTTGTTTATGATAGACGTTGAAACGGTTGAAAAACGTTGTATAACGTGTGTTTTAATTTTAATAACAAGTAGGTATCTCAAGGTTAAGCAATGTTAAGACTAATTCTTGTTTTTTTTAATTGTGATAAAAGAACGACACGGACACATTAATTGCTATCATAAGCTCCATGGTCACTATAATTTTCACGCGAAGTTGAATTGATGAGGAGCCCTCGATATTTTAAGACAGTTTGACTAACTAACTAACCCAAAACAATGTTAAAGTAGTATTAGCTCCCTTTAACTTTGCGATTGCGATGACAATTATTGACAACCGTAGGTTAGTAGTCAGTTTATCATTGCCTCTTGTCCAGTAAGTATTTGCAAAAATTACTTAATGTTAATTTGAAGATAGTATACGTTATAATAAAGTAAATTGTTTACCACAGAACTTCTGTAATTTATTTTGTCATCTTACTTCAAACTATGTTTATCTATTTTCTTCTCAAAAAGCAACACCCTATACCTCATCTTTCATATCCATAACTCCATATATCGCTTCGCTTTTTGTCACTGATGAAGTAATAGCCTCGACCGTCCGTCAGGCGACCTACCCCTAACGCCGGACAATCGGACACATAATCGACTCGCATAATCGATTCATAATCGATTTACGTTTAATCGATTAAGCCCCTTTGTGCGGCGCCTTTGACGCACTTTTTTCACGACATCGACAAAAGCGAAATTAAATGTTTGAACTTCGCGGTATGCGAACGTGAATTATGTCGTGGGCACTGGTGATTAATTTGTTGACATTTTGTATTTTATTAAATAACTGGCGTGCGGGTGGGGTGATGTTTTGCTTGGTACTTGTATACGTAGGTAAATATGTTTTCGTTTTTTATATCTTCATATCGGAATTCTTGTATATTGGAAGGGTACATGGGCAAAACAAGAAATGTCACAAACAGGTTTTTTGTTTTTAATTTTTATTTTTTTTTATTTTTGTCTTGCATAATTATTTTTTATTAATTTACTGATAGGAACCTAAGTTTACTTTACAAAGATCGGCTGTAAATACAAATAAACTTTTGACAAGAGTTCACAAATGTAGGTACTTACATTAAAATGTAAATTACAATATTACAAATCTGTTTTGTGACATTCCTTGTTTTACCCCTGTACCCTTCGTATGATTGAAAAGTCATAATATTTTAAGGCGCCCGTGGTGCAGTGGTTACTGCGCTGGGCCTTCGATCGTTGAGCAACTTTCGCAATAGTCGGTCACGGGATGGGTGACCAAAACCTAACTTTTCATCTCGTGCCCCTCCGTGCTTCTGAAGGCACATTAAGCCGTTTTCAGTCGTTAATATAATACACACTGCCCACATGGGGCCCGGGTGGTAGGTAATGGTCCATTCGCCATGGTGGGGACATTAAATTGCTCATGAATCATGATGATGATATTTTTAAGTCAGTGTAATAGTTTAGTAGGTAATTAGGTGCCTTTCGTTTCGATTATTTTACAAATAACTGTTATCCTACTTCCTACTAACTAATATTATAAATGACAAAGTTTAGATGTTAAGATGTTAGTCACTCAATCACGCCAAAACGGCTTAACGGATTTGGCTGAAATTTGCGACACAATTACTTTGTAGTCTGGATAGGATCATAGGCTACTTATTATCCCGGAAAAATATCACATTTCAGCGAGATAACGTCGTGTAGTCCACTAGGGCGGGCGGAAAGCTAGTTTAAAGGTAAAGAAACGTGGCATTGCGTAGTACCTTTCTTGATTTTATACTTATTTTGATTAACTTAGAGCTGGTACATAAAAATGTTTTAATTAGTAGTAATACAACATACATTTATCGCATAGTTTAGTGCACAATTTAATGAACGCTAATCATGCCGTTATTTGAACGTTAGGCGTCACGCAGGTAAAGCCCCAGCATAAGGGACCCGAGCTAAAGCTATATTTATAGCGCGAGACAGGGGCATTAACACTCCCGTCTCTTAATAAAATATTAAGACAGTCATTTATTATTAATAGGTATGATGGTGTGAGCAAAAATTCGTAATTTCCAAAAACAGCACCCGGAAACGATTCGGAAAACAAAGCGTTCGAGCGGCCCCGCCCGCCGTGCGCGCGCGCTGCGTTCCCACGTTCCAGTAGGGACACCGTGATAAAAGCACTTATAGGGATATATTAACAAAAATTATCATCACCGGACCACACGGTCCCCAAAGGCGTCGTCTTTATTGAACGTGACTACTCGATCATCACGCGAGTCACGTTTTAGTTCCGAATATTTTAGTCGCGCGACCGCATAAAGATAATTCTAATAACGACACCTATTCGCCATCAGTATGTTTGATCGCGATGATCGCGTAGTCGCGATCTTTAATTTTAGGCCGACCGACGCGACGCCCAAGGCTCTCCACAACAATCCGTCTCAAAATAAATTTATTGCTAGTGCTAGTGTATTGCTAGAGTTAGTACTCTTCCTGATAAAAAAGCTTTGAATATGAACTCTAAAGTATTAAACTAATGACATTATCTTGTTTTTTCGTAAAAGAGGACTTGGTCCAAGTAGAATATGAGAAGTGGCATACCACTCTTATAATTATATCTCACTAGCGGCCGCCCGCAGTTTCACCGTGTAGTTTACGTTCCCGTGGGAATATTGAGATAAAAAGTATTGTATGTGTTATTCCAGCCTATATTCTATCTCTTCAGTAGTTTTAGCGTGAAAGAGTATTAAACATCTATACCCACAAAATTTTGCATTTAAAATATTAGTAGGATTAGGATGTCATGGCAGTGACGCTGGCAGCGTCCCCAATCAAAACACGTCTAACTGTATTACCTACTATTACAATGTACCTAACCCTACCTCACTTGGCGCTGACTTGGCGTCTCACGGACGTGGCTAGTATTGCTGCCATTCTGAGTCTGATGATGGCATATATTGAGATATTACTTTTAGCCCGGTCTTACATTATGATACCTACTTACAAACGACTGGCATCATACGGTAGTCACGAAGACGAATCGCCTAAGCGTATCTCGTGACTCGCACACTATGCTACCAATATGAGACCTGTCACACAGTACAAATGACAGGTCTCCGCGACTGGCGTCGGATATCAGTCATCTGTTTGTTTCGTAATGAATGAACGTGATAATACTATTAACTACGCGTCTTTTCTTCCTGCAGCAGCATGGACATAAGTCAGCGTGCGGTAGTCGTTGCGCGTTACACTCGGTTATGGTAAGACCTGTAATTAAAAAAACATACATTAGGACTGTGATTATTTGAGGACCAATCAGATTGAGATTTAAGTAACAATTTTTAATTAGTTTCAGAATCGAGCCTACTAACATCTAATTCAAGTAATTTCTAAACATCCTTAATGCCAGCAACAGTAGAGTCACCCTTGCCAGAAATTCGGCGTTCAATGGTCATCGCGCGTCTCAGTACTCAACTACCAGTTCCTCCATTTCTTGTCATTAATTCTGTCCCAGTAAAATTATTAAAGTCCAATTTTTTGTAATACCAATACATAACTGTGGTAGGTAGGTAGTTAAATGATTAATTAAAATGTCTGTAAAATCCATCTAGCAATAATTTCCAAATATACTTCATTCCAGCTGCAGCATGGTCACCCTCTTCAGAAGTCCAACCAACGATGGGCGTCGCAGAGCACACTCGATTACCGGCCTTGTAATTTAAATTCTTGACATTAGGACTGTCCCACCCGCCCCCGATTAGTGGGAGTCACTAGCCGAATGAGAAAATAATTAAAGTTCAAAATTAAGTCGAGTAATGCGACTCAAATATATGGGAGCAAGGAAAAAAAGGAAAATAATAGGCCCCTGTGGTCGCAGATTTGAATCCCGTCTGAAAATCTAATATGGAGCTGTGTGGCTTTTCTATCACAATTTCGTGTACTTATAGCATTGTGAATGCGTATTTATTTAAGTAAAATAAAATTTTAAGATTTTATATAATTATTTATTACTAAACACTAATAATTTACTCATCTAGTTGCTAAATTTTGACTTTTTATTATGATAGAAAATAAATAGTAAGTTTTTTCTCAACAGAGTAATCTCTATAAAACACAGTACATACCTACTCACCATCAACTTTTTCCAGAAATCAATTGTTATAAGTTGAAAAATTTGCTTTGCTTACATATATGTCATATCGTTAATATTCATTATGACCTTTTATTAGCCAAATCTTTGAAAAAGCCTACACAAGAGAGATGATTATCATATTTGTCACTAGCTTTCCGGCCGCAGCTTCGCCCGCGTGGACTACACGACGTTATCCCGCGGGAACATGTCATTTTTCCGGGATACAAAGTAGCCTATGTTACTTTCCAGGCTCCAAAGTACCTTTGCCCCAAGTTTCAGCCAAATCCGTTCAGCCGTTTTAGCGTGATTGAGTATCAAACATACAAACATCTAAACATCTAAACTTTTATGTTTATAATATTATATAGTAGGAAGTAGGATAGTAGGATGCTACTCGTATTTACGATTATTTGCTAGAGCGAAATTATGATTCCAAATACAGAACGAAAAAAAACCAACTACTCATCGATTTCAGCCGAACACTTTCAGCGCTTCGTCACCGGAAGTCAATCGAGGATCACCACTACGAGCGACGTAAAACATTTATTCCGATAATGTGGTGTTATCAACAACCTATATTGGGAACGCTGTCTCAGGTACATTGATCTAGAGATTCTGGAAGGGACAACAGAACGCCAAGCAACCGCAACGGTTGGATGAGCGTTGTTGGTATTTTATCTTTGTATATTTCGGTGTAATTATAATATGGGAACGAAAGTAGTATTTAGAAAAAATCGACCCATCTCACAACTAGCTCGGATGGGACTCGAACCCACGACCTTTCGCTATTACTCCGACCGATGACTCCGTAGCTCAGAGGTTAGAGCAGTCGCCCGGATAGCGGAAAGTCGTGGGTTGGAGTCCCATCAAAGCTAGTTGTGAGTCTTGTGAGACGGGTCGATTTTTTCTAAATACTTCATTTTCCAGTTTTCAATAATAAAAATTGCATTGTGAATGCAAAAATGTAAAAATTTAAATAAAAGAAAGTAGTGGTTATACTTTTTGGTTTTGTAGAAACTAAAATTTCGTTTTTTGTATTATATAGGTAGGCTTAAAACTCAACCAACCTGTAATCCAAATAAAATATGAATTTTATGTTGGTAGGTTTAAGGACGACAAAGACCTTCAGTGACTACTAATAAGAAACTCTGTAGCTGAAGTGACCCTTAAAAAGTCCTAACTACTGTTCTGTAACATTACTTAAAACGTAACAATTTTTTGTTTATTTGCAACGCTAATTTAGAAGTTCTTAAGTACAGCATTCACAATGCAATTCTGTAAATATAGGAAATATTGAGATAGAAAAAAAACCATCAGCCCTTTAAGTACCTCACGCTTGAAAGGTAGTTACAGGGCGGAGTTTTTCTCTATCACAATTTTTCCTATATTCTTAAGTACTTGTCAGAGAAAGACCTTCAGACATATTAAAAATCAAAATTATTTTCAGCTTGAAAAATATGTATTCTGGTTTCTTCACAAATATTACTTTGCCAATGCCTTAGCAGTGGGGGCATTCAGGCGATAATCACATGACACACAGACGAAAATGAGGCGTGAGTTTGTTATACACTTTTGAATGCACATCAAGATTCTACAGCAATACTTAAGGATATAGCATAGGTAAAAAAAATATCGTCGATGGCCGTTGCTTACACAAGCGAGGGGGTGCTGGGATCGGTAAGACTCCGGCCGCGGCACTCTCGTAGACTGAGAAATACGTGTAGACGCGGCATGCAGCGCGCATTCTATTTACATCTAAAATATCACCTATGTGCGCTTTTACTAAGGAAATTATATTATGTAGAATACAAGAAGAATTATTAATGAATATTTATTGTAAACGTCGGTTTGTAGGAAGAGTAGATCTTAGATATTATTCGTATGTAGTAAAAAAAGCTTTTTTTAACAAAGATAGTCACTTCAAACGATTCTTCAAAATGCAGAACACAGCAGCAGCTATTTATATTTATTTTCTATCTCTAAATCATTTCGATAATATATCCATTATCGAAATGATCTTCGCAGGCAAAACTACAACATTTGCTACAAATTACACTGAAAAAAATAAATAATGTATACTGCTCTAACCAGTAGGTACATTTTCAGATTTATTCTAATCAAATTAATAAAACTTATAATTTATTATGAAAAAATATAAATAACTCATACTAGCCCATCATCTAATACTTTTTTACTCAATCAAAATAATCAATATTTAAATAAGTATACCGTTTATATAAAATCACGCTATCAATCTATAATATAAATCAATATATAAAAAAACACTTAAATAAAAATATTGTTTAAGTACAAAAAAATAAAATAAAATACATATTATTCCAATACCAAAAATGATAATATCAAATAATACAATAACTTGTGTCATTGAAAATTGGAAGCAACGGTCACATACACCCAGATACAAGAAAATATCTAAAAGTTAGTTTTCGACATTTACCTGTCCGAGAATCGAACCCGGGACCTCAGAGATAGTGGCACCTAGAAAACCGGTGCGTACTCCAATCGGCCACGGAGATCGTCGAATTTGTTTAAACAAAATGTAGCGCAACTGAAATAATTGATATTTTGTTTACTAATGTAAACTTGCCAGTTTTATAATGTGGTTGGTTATAGTACTTGAATAAAATTTTGTGTGAATAGATTCACCCAGAAGATGCCTATTCACATGCGACTTTAAGAGGTTTGGGGTGTAGGTACTCGGGCAAACAGAAGCCGGCATGGTATTCCAGGAATGATGAAGGAGTACTTAATTCTCTGAGCGTGAGTTTAAAGGAGAGGGCGGAATGAGGTTATGCAACTCAGATGCACACTCGTTAAAGCATACCTGACAAGTGTCTCAGGGGATGAAACTCATAGCTGAAGTCCCCCATCGACAGTATGGGAGTGCTTATTCGTCAGGCCAGATAAAGAGGTACGCACTGTGTATCAGACTAACACCAGTAACATAGAGATCCTTACTACCGAACTTAGTAACTGTACGGTCACTTCAGTCTACAAACCTCCCAATGCACCGTATTACTTCAGCTGTCCGCCGAACTTTAACGCCCATCCGGTTTGATTCGTTCTTGGTAATTTTAATAGCTATAGCGAGAACTGGGGATACAGAACCACATAGATCACCAGTGCGTGAAGACAGTAAGTGGTGCAATACGGAGGACCTAATTATGTGCCAGGCCTTATGACCTGAAGGATAAAATAATAAAATAAAATAAAAAATATCTTTATTCAACTTGACTTAAGAAATAAGCTCTTTTGAATCGTCAATATTTTCGTTCAAGACTTTTTTAACTGATAAGAAGAATAGGCGCAATAAACTTATCAGCTTTAATAATTGGAGTAACGATATTTCCAAAGATTTATATTGTTAACTTTTACAACTTTTTCATTATAATATTACATTAGTTCAGCTAAGGTTATGTGTTACATCAAATCCATGCATTACGGTCTTTCTAATAGTCGTCTACTTTATAATATCCTTTGCCCATGAGCGATTCTTTGCCATGACTTTTGAATTTGTGCAAAGGCAGCTCTACTAAATTCTGTGGAACTTTATTAAAACTAGCTACGCTTTTCCCCAAAAACGAACTTCTTGTTTTTTCAAGTCGAATCCTTGGAACGGCAATCTTATTTTTATTTCTTGTTTTGAATTGATGTATATTGCTACGTTTTACAAATGTATTGAGATACGTCTTCACATATACCATATTCTCATATATTATTATGTATTGTCCTGCAACAGTTAATATGTTGATTTCTTTTAAAGAATCTCTTGGCCGAAGTTTGTATATGGCGCGAATAGCTCTTTTCTAAAGCACAAAAATACTTTCGATGTTAGCTGCTGAACCCCAAAGTAATAGGCCGTAGGACAATACACTCTGAAAATACCTAAAATAGATTAACCTTGCCGTTTCAATATCGGTTAAGACCCTTATTTCTTTAACAGCAAATGCCGCAGAACTGAGTCTACCGGCCAAGGCTTCAATATGAGGGTCCCATTGAAGGCGAAAATCTAATGTTATATCTAAAAATTGAGTACTGTTAATTAGTTCTACTACATTGTCATCCAATTTTATGTGAATATCAACCTGTCTTACATTTGGCAGGGATTTTTTTTCACATTTTGTTTTTTTTCGAGTTTAATTATTATTCCCTTTATTACATTTTAAATACTTACAAAATTATATTTCTAAACATTAAATTTTTACAATGTATAACACTAAAAAATATAACATTTAAAAATACAAAAATGCAGTTCCCCAACGGCAGCAAGATCAAGGTCCCGGCTACCGATGGTTAAGGATCCAGAGACAGGAACCTTCTCACTATACGGGCCGTGTCCAGAAGTACTGCCTTCTGCATCTGACTCCCGATCCATCCACCTAACGCAAGCCTCTTAAGGTGTTTATCGAGGCTCTTGGCTATCAGACCATGGGCAGATATGACTATCGGAACAATAATTGCTGAATCAATGTCCCACATGTCAACAATCTCGTGAGCTAAATCAAGATATTTGTTTTCTTTATCTTTTTCAGCTTTCACAAGGTTGTCGTCATGGGGAACAGTGACATCAACAATTATTGCGCGGCGTTCGTGTCGATCTATCAATACAATATCAGGCTTATTAGCTACAATAGTCCTGTCTGTAATGATAGATCGATCCCAATACAATGTGGCATGGCTATTTTCAAGGACCTGTTCTGGTGCATACCTGTAGTACGGCACCTCAGATGCTACAAGACTATGTTTCAGAGCAAGTTGTTGGTGTATTATCCTGGCCACTTGGTTATGTCTATGCAAATACTCGCCGTTTGCGAGACGAGAACAACCGGAGATTATATGCCTAAGGGATTCACCCGGACGATGACACGCTCGGCAAATATCCACTGTGCCATCCCTTAGGATATACTTTCGGTAGTTATTCGTCATCACAACCTCATCCATAATTGCACAGACAAAACCTTCGGTTTCACCAAAAAGATCACCGAAGCGGAGCCAGGATACTGAGGCTAATAAATCTACGTCGGGCCCATGGAGAGCCCGGTAGAATCTGCCATGTAACTCCTTGCTTTGCCACACAGTGCTGCGGTCGGAAGTACTAAGTACTACAGGTTTGCGCCAGTTTTCTTTTGCTAAAAATAGAGGAGTCAGTCCATTGTCAACAGCAACTACATCTCTATGAGACCCCATATCGACTTGGAGAAAATACTCCCTAAGATTGCATATCTCGCGGTTATGCAATGTCTTAGCATTTAAGAAGCCACGACCACCGCACTTCCGCGGGATATACAATCTCATGGTCGATGAACGTGGGTGATGTATGCGGTGTGCTGTTAGCAATGTACGAACTTTTCTATCCAGGGCATCCAGTTCAGTTTGAGTCCATTTAAGTATGCCGAAGGAATACATTAGTACCGGCATGACCCATCCATTGTATGCGCGAACCTTGTTTCCGCCAGACAAAAGACTTTTAAGGACTTTTGAAAGGCGCCCCAAGAAACGCTCACGCAACGACTGTTTCATGTCAGCATCGTTGATGCCTAATGCCTGTGACATACCTAAATATTTATAGGTTTCGTTTACGGAGATAGATCTAAGATGAATAGAATCCGAGAGTTGTATACCCGTAGATTCCATTATCTGACCACGCTTTACATGCATGACTGCACATTTGTCCACACCAAATTCCATTTTAATGGCATTACTGAAAGCTTCAGTAACCTTCAGTAACGCTGTCAAATGAGAACTGCTATGGGCAAATAGTTTCAGGTCATCCATGTACAGCAGGTGTGATATTACTTGACCATTTCTCCGTAAACGATAGCCTAACCCTGAACTCTCGAGAAGTGTACTCAGAGGGTTCAAGGCGAGACAGAACCACAATGGACTCAAACCGTCACCCTGGAAGATACCTCGCTCTATTTTTATAGGATCGCTCTGACCTAGAATCCGTCGAGATCCTGGATAGAAAAGGACCGTTCTCCATTTTCGCATGCACGATATCAAGAAAGTGCGTAGAGTTGTATTTATTTTATACAACTCCAGCACCCTCATGAGCCACGAATGCGGCACGGAATCATAGGCCTTTTTATAATCTATCCAGGAAGTCGACAGGTTCTTTCGGTTTCGACGAACCTGTTGGTTAATAGCCATGTCAATGAGGAGTAGCTCCTTAGTACCACGGGCCCCATTCCTACATCCATTCTGAGAGGCGACCATAATAGAATTTTGATTAATGTGTTCATTAATCTTCGACCTCAAAATGGACGTAAGAATTTTATAAATTGTTGGCAGACAGGTGATAGGTCTATAGTTTTTGGGGTCCGCAGTACTACCAGATTTATGGAGCAGATGGGTTATGCCTGTTGTCATGAATTCTGGAAGCGATCGGGATAATAAAGCACATTGAAATTGAGATGCTAAGCAAACGTGCGAGCTAGGTAACCATTTATACCAGAAATTGTGCAGTCCATCCGGGCCTGGAGATTTCCAGTTGGGTAAGGAACGAACTGCACAAACTACGTCTTGGTAGTCAATGGTTACTTCATTCATATCAGGTATAAGCTCACACGAACGCTCAACATCCTCCATCCACGCGCCTTCAGAGTGAGTGACAGGCACGGACCAGATGTTGTGCCAAAAAGAAATCATGGCTTCATCATCCGGCCGATGCATATCAATATCACTCTGATATGATCGCTCCCAGGTTGCATAAACACGTCGTTGATCTCTCTCGAACATGCGGTTCTGAGTAAAGCGATCGACTCGCACCCTATACCTTCGAATACGATTAGCCCATGCACAAATTTTCTGCTTCAGGAAGTCGATGCGCTCTGTGACACATGAAATATAATTTTGAGGACTAATACCAGTCCCCAAGAATGCACGTTTCACAAAGCGCATGACCCTAGGGCGCATGTTGCCCTCCCTAAAGCAGCTGAGCTTACCGATGAGTACCCTAGCCTCACTGATACGACGCTCAATCCTACACTGCCAGGCTGGTACAGCCAGGCGAGGGCGTGTTGCTGTGTCAGTATTTGGAAATTTGACATGAGCAACACGACAAGCTGTAATAGCCGCACAGTACAGGATCGAATGAGTATCAGTCAGGTCTTCACTACTATCAAAGTAATTTGGTAGTAGCAAATCTAAAGCACACATCAGCGCCCTATTTTTTTTGTGCATGGGAAAACGTGGAAGCCGAGGTCTAAGATGAACCAAAGTCGATCGCAATTCCCGAACTACATCTTCAAGAGTACTCCTCAATATATCATTGTATTGGGGACTTACAGTAGTAACCATATCATCTCCACGATCACTATCAGCAACGCCAGCTTGCAATGTTATTATTATTATTATTATAATTTTATTTCGGAATTATCCATAGTTGTTAGTAACATAGGTACTTAATTCTAGTGTTAGTATACATTCAAAATTACACAAAAGTACAAAAATATCACACCTAGGAAGTCGCCGCTGCCGTGTGTAGGTGTATCCAACGCTTCAGCATCGGCGAGTCCCAGCGTTCGGTTAACGCGCGCACGATACTGTTCGGGCTGGCGCGCACGCGCGATAGTAGCGACCCGCTTCGCTTGCGCATTATTGCGTAGAAGCAATCTGTATGCGCTTGAGCAAACATTGTGGATGCACTACATCCACAATATAGTGGATACTTGTACGTGTACGTGGTACCATCAATTAATCTATCATTTATTAATGATAGATTAATTGATGGTACCACGGCAAAAAGAAATTGCCACAGTACCATCAATGGTACTGTCTAATGGTACCATGGTAAAAGAATGGATTATTGCTATGAAACCAATGCGCAACTTTCGATAAAGTACTATTTACTTCGTCAGAACTATTATTACCTCTGTCAACTTTAAAGACTAGAGGAAGTGTCATCAGCAAATAGCACTGTCTTGCATAAATTCTTTGCTTAAAAAGGAAGGTCATTTATATAAATTAAAAACAGCAAAAGGGACCAGTATTGGGTACGCCCATATTGATAGGGGCTCCAGTAGACTCAGTTTTGTTGATAACTACTTTCTGTGTTCTTTCACATAGATATGATTGCATAAGGCTAACTGATTTATCATAGACACCATAATGTTTTAATTTCCTTAAAAGCGTTTGGTGATTAACACAATCGAAAGCTTTGGAGAGGTCACAATAAATACCAACTACATCGCGCTTGCTCTCCCAAGCATCAAAGTATATGTTTTTAAATATAATATGATAGGATGACATACCAAGACCAGTATGAATTGGATCCCATCTCACAGGACACCATCGATTTTGGGAATGAATTGCTAGAAGCCATATCCGAAACAACGAGAGAAAAGTGGAACAAGCTAATCGAAGGCGTAGAAGGCATGGTGTTTTATAAGGAAACTAAATAATGATCCTAAAATCGCTGATCGTCATTCCAATGTGACCACAAACCAGATCGCTCACCACTTACTCCAAAATGGGAAAGCTTCCACGAAAAGTCTCCAGAAGAAATTTACACGAGACCCTGGTAAAGAGGTTAACCACTTGGACGAGGCTTTTACAGAAACAGAGCTCAAGTTTGCCCTTGATAAGCTCAAAGAAGGTAAAGCCGCTGGCTTTGACAACATCACGGTCGAGCAGCTGAAACGGTTTGGTTTCGTACTACTTATACAAAACTGTCATTTCTTGCATGGCAGTTTCCAAAGGATATGTAATCTAATCACTGACGTTTTAGCCACCTACTTTTAATAAATCACATTTGTGGCAGAGAGTGTATATAAAACTTCTTCGAGATTATTTATTTTTATGAGTTTTTTTTTTTTTTTTTATTTAAAATTACAAAAGTTACACAAACATTACAGGTATAACCTAATTCGATTGTGCACTTATCAATTTAATTGAGACACTTCATAATAAGTCAATCTAGTAAGCTCACTCAGCGGACACGAAAACAGATCTACTTTCTCAGACACTGTATTAAGCACACGCAGCGCGCGTACGAGCGGCGCCTGGTGCAATAGGTTAGTGCGAGCAAGTTTATTATCTTTGATATAATATGTTAGTCAGTTTAAAGTTAGCCCGCCATTTGTTTATACTTTGTGCAATGAAATTTAAATAATGAAATAAATATTCCTCCTTCGGAAGTACTTGTACCTATGCAATATTTCATTAGAGTATCAAAAATTTTACTCCGACTATGCAAGTCTCCTTACAGAACTCCGCAAACTTATCTGACGCGGTGGTTAAATTTGAGAGTTTAAACTGTCAATACAGCTGACACACCTTTCATTCTTTTTATTGCTACTGGCGCCTCAACCATCGGTTTTAGATATTGTTGTGGGAATTTCGAATCTCGAATTTCAAAACCGCGAGAGCAAGAGCATGTCTTGCAAGAAATTGTATGCATGCTCTAATTTTGTACTAGGTATTGAATTATAATGGAAAAGAGAATTAGTAATAAAAAACAGCGAGTTGCACTCCGGGAGTGCCGGCAGAAGTGAAAACTTGAATATAAACGTTGTGCATTTTTGATATTCTTAAATTTTTAACCAGTTGATTTTTAGAAAATATACTTATAATAATGAACTAGATGCGTTGATAAAGGGCTCCGTAGACTTTTTCACAAAAAAATGGAGTTTGGACAAAAAAAAAGAAAATAATACGGACTGGATTTGAACCGAGGTCTTCTGTTCTGCCGCCGCGCGCCGCCTGTTTTGTCTAACCGAGGTGCCAGAGCTATCAGACCATCGGGAAAAATGGCGAAATTTACCTTCGTATTCTAATGACATTGTAACAGTTTTTCGATCAGGCCCCCAAGTACGTCTTACGGTCACGTGATCCTGGGACCGTACTCTGAAACACAAATCCGAAACTTCGGTTAGCCCCGCCCCTATCACTCGATTCCGTTATGACTCGAGAGTGAGAGGGACAGGGCTAACCGAAGTTTCGGATTAGCGTTTCAGAGTAGGCCCTCTGACGCGAGTTAAACAGCTTTTACCCATCACAATAAATAGTGCACAACGCCGCTAAAGAAGTTGTCACTTCAAGAATGTTTTAAACCTGAAATTTTCACAAAATGGTGCGGTTTATGTTCCTCACTCAAAGGTAAGAAGCTGGACTTTTCACAGTCTCATAAAATTGGTGTAATGGTAATATTAGATCAACTAGGTATATGAAAAAAACAAACGTCGGTTTTATTTGAAGAATTGCTTTTTAGTGCATTATGTATCTGTAAAAAACTTTTTCAACAAGTGAATTTCTTATTTCTAGATGCAATTTTTTACACCTACCTATCTTAAGTTTCTCACATTTCCAATTTTGTGAGGAACCTAAAACGAACATAAATTTAATATACAGTAGTAGAAGTTAAAAACTTAGACTAATTATGTACCTACCTACAACACAACAAAATATAGGTACTCAAATAGTACAACTTTTATGGGCTCTTAAGTATCTTAGGCAATATTACTTATCCGTCACTTTTATTTCAAACTATTAATGTTTGCTTTAGGTAATGAGTAAAATTATTACTTGTCCTAGGTTACATAGGTCTATGGTTATGCAATAAATGGCAAAGCACTCATCTATACCCAATCCTGAAGCGCTAGTTCAATATTTCCTAGCAAAATAAGCATCATTGAAAAAAATTATGATCCTGGTTTGAGTTTTTTTTTTCAATTTTGGCGCAATCGGAGCGATACAGTCTCCACGTCCAAACGCCGCCAATGCCAGGCGGAGACTGAAGAATTATGCTGCGAAACGGTGTACGATGCATTTTGGGATACTAGTTCTTGAATATAAATATTACAAAAAAAATTTTTAGTAACTTCCCTAGATATGACTAAGAACTACTTACACAAAAAAAATTAGCTTGATTACTCAAATAGTTATTGAGATAATTGAGTTTAAGACGGGAAAAAGGGGTCTTGAAAATAATTTTTTTAGTACATTGTATTTATTTTATTCAAATAAAATTTAGTAACTTCCCTTCATAAAGAAAAGACCTATCACATATAATATTTTGGAAGACCTAGCAATGATACTTTGTCAGGAAATTTAATTTAAAAACATTGAAAATTCTGAGTTTGATCGCCGGAATGCCCTTAAAAAGCGCACTACCACAAACAGGTGCGGTGTGCGGTGCAGTGTTAGAACCGCCTAAGATGATGCATGACGTTGACAACTTTGTCTTTAAATTCAGCTGAAAAACACACTCGAGCCACAAACATCGCCACTTGAAGCTAGGAGCAGAAGGAGTGACGACTACCGGGCGTCCTACTACCTAGTTCAGACACAGGCGGAAAGGTTAAAGGAACTTGCCCTTAGCACTCAGCCGAGGACTTTCTTGCCAATTAACTCAGTACGGGAATCGATTGAAAATGTTTCAAGCACAGACTGTCTAATATTAGTCTAGTGCAGTTTTGTGAAAAAGTCGTCTAAATCGTGAGTTTTAATTGCCACTCCTCTAAATACCAACGACTGGTATCGTTGGATTCGTCGTGGTCTCCAGATTACGAAACAGTGATTCGTAATGTAAATTTTTGGTGGAGGGGGGAGGTAGGGGGGTTAAAGATGGCGGATCAGTACTTCAGTTAAAACGCTCTAGTCTGAGAAATATTGTACCGATTTCTTTGTTTTTGGTCTCATTTGAAAGAGGATTATATAAACTAAAACTCATTTATATACATTAAATACTGTACTGCACTGGTTGAGGCGCAATAAAGGAAAACATATATTTTTTACTTAATTACATTTTTTTTATTGCGAATAATTCAAATAATAGTAAGCTTTCGTGAAGTATCTCTACTCTTACATTATATACCACCATTTAATAGATTTTATAAAGTAACACGACGCAGCATATACGAGCCTCAGGCGACCGGAAAGCCGCGGATCGTTGCTTTAATTTAAACGCTCTATTTCAGAATAGAGCATTTAATTACTTATTAAATAATATAACTTACTAATGAAATATTTTTGTCGACAAATATCGTAACTAGGTACTTACTTATTTAACTGTGGTATTGTCATAATTATTATATTGACTGATAGGTACATACGTCTTGATCAACTTGACAAACAACTTTCATAAAAATTTTTCTTATTTTTTACACAGCCATATCTAGCTGTTCGGCATCCACTTTTGCACTGGCATGCCACCAACTCTAGTCCTTTAATAGATATTGGAGACTGGAGGCTAGTTACTGTTATCAAATTACCCTCTCTTAAATGCCAACCCTAAAGTTCTGGTGAATGTTCTGCAACATTTGTAATGCTTTATCAGCAATTTTTCAAATGAATGTTTGATAGTTTGCTCTTCGTAGATGATGGCCAAGTGCTTCTGATCTGGTTGGCAACATTTCTAAGCTATTTATGTTTACAAACATTGCAGCTCTAAGTTGATCGATTTAATTTATCTATACTAATATTACATAGAGGAAAGATTTTATTGTTTGTTTGCTTCGATTAGGCTCCGAAACTACTGGACCGATTCAGAAAGTTCTTTGACCATTAGACATAGGCTATATTTTATCCAGATATTCCCACGGGAACGGATACCACGCGGGTAAAACCGTGAGGATCTGCTAGTACTTAATAAATAAGTAAAATTTTATCATAATTTTGGGTGACACAGTATTTTATTTATATATTTTCTCTATAATTTGGTTTCGTATGAGTGTACATTTTTAAAACAAGTCTTGGTCAAGTCTTGGTGCTGAAAAGCAGTCTCTGCTTGCTTACCACGCCATCACGGGCTGTGATACAACGAGTTCTTTTGCTGGGTTGTCAAAAAAAGCTTGTTAGCCTGTCCTATTGGAACACTATGAGCTTTTAAAAACATTCGGAAATAATACACACGTCTATGATGATGAAATAGAGAGTGCTGAGAAGTTTGTTTTAAAAATGTACACTCCATAATAAACCAAATTAATAG
Source organism: Crambus lathoniellus (assembly GCA_949710035.1). NCBI lineage: Eukaryota > Metazoa > Arthropoda > Insecta > Lepidoptera > Crambidae > Crambus > Crambus lathoniellus. The sequence continues at coordinate 9,385,924 of OX453309.1, read as the reverse complement.
TGAAATAAATTATATCGTTCAACTTGGAGCTGCAATATTTCCAAACATAAATAGCTTACAAAAGTTGCCACCCAGATTTGAAGCACTTGGCCATCATCTACAAAGAGCAAACTATAAAACATTCATTTGGAAAACTGCCGATAAAGCATTACAAATGTTGCCTTCACCAGAACTTTGGGGTTGGCATTTAAGAGAAAATTTGATAACAGTAACTAGTCTCCAGTCTCCAATATCTATTAACCAATGGACTAGAGTTGGTGGCATGCCAGTGCAAAAGTAGATGCCGAACAGCTAGATCTGTGTAAAAAATAAGCAAAAATTGTATGAAAGGTGTTTGTCACGTTAACAAGACGTATACATGTAATCAATATAATTATGGCAATACATTGGTCAGTTAAATAAGTAGGTACCTAGTTAAGATATTTGTCGAAAATTTTTTTCTTAAGTAAGTTATATTATTTAATAAGTATTTAAATGCTGTATTCTGAAATAGAGCGTTCCAATTAAAGCAACGACCCGCGGCTTTCCTGTCGCCTGAGGCTCGTATATGCTGCGACGTGTTACTTTATAAAATCTATTATCCTCTTTCAAATGAGACCAAAAACAAGGAAATCGGTTCAGTATTTCTCAGACTAGAGCGTTTTAACTGAAGTACTGATCCGCCATCTTTAACCCCCCCTACCTCCCCCCTCCACCAAAAATTTACATTACGACTCACAGTTTCGTAATCTGGAGACCATGGCGAATCCAACGATACCCGTCGTTGGCATTTAGAGGAGTGGCAATTAAAATTTTAACCCCTAGTACTAGGCTGAACTAGACTATATATAAAACACAACGCCACTACTGAAAAAGACAAAATAATTGAATCGCAATCAAAATTAAAACAAAATACAAATGACACTAATCAAAAGATGTCTTTTAACCTTGGGTCCAAAAATGTTCATTATAAACAGCCTTAAAGTCCCGAAAAAAGTTAATAAACGCTGAAATAGATTATGTAGGTATATTGGTATATAAGCGCACTAACACAGACAGGAGCGGTGTGCGGTGCAGTGTGTGAACCGCCTAAGATGGGTGATGATGATGACGCTGACAACACTTTGTCTTTGAATTCAGCTGAAAAGCCGGCGTCGTCGGTCGGCGTTCATACAATGTATGAAAACTACAGGAAAGAGGGCGGTGGTGGCATTTTTTGGTGTTCCGTGTGCGGCCAGGCTTTGTCTTTTTTGTTTTACCATAGCTATTGTTATTTTGTTTTTCAATTACCCGTGTCGCTTCCAGTATTTTTACGCACCGCACCGGTACGGGCAAGTGCGGCGCGCGCGCATATTTATTTATCCCCACCGAAATAGACCGTCGGTCGTCGAGTGCCGAGCAATCGCGGAATCCGACGCGTGCTTTATGTCTTAATGCGGGCCGACATTACAGCGGACAGTAACGTTTTTATTTGGCCACAACTGTAAAAATGAACGTGAAAAATTAGCTATCGCCCGGGTAGCCGAACAGTAGCCGTAGCATGAAAAACTGAAGTTAAGGAAATATTAATTTGTGCATAAATGAGTTACGCCGAAGCAACACTGTGCGACATTGCCGCATGCTACATATGGCGTTCGTCATCTTGTGGTATGCTACATAGCCAACATTTACAGCATGCGGCATGCGGCAGCCTTTGTCAAAAAAATCGCATGGAATCCATCGTGTTTGGATACAAGCTGCGACAGTTTGAGTATTCAGGAATCGGAAGTACCTATGCCTCCTTCTCGTTTCCTTCAGAGATTTAAGTCTTTTAGTAGGTTTTATTGCATGTTTCTTCCAGCTCATAGAATAAAGTTATCATATGTGATTCACGTTTGTTGAGATGACGTTTCGTTTGGGCAAGTTCAAATATTTCCGGCTTAAGATGCACCCTCACCGGGAGCATTTGCCTGTAATGTAATGTTACATAAGTATTTATTTATTTATTTATGTAGTCGAGCATTACACCAGTGAAGGAGGAGAACCGAGCATTACAGTTCACAACCTGTAGTGATACAATCTGTAATGTTTTGATACAATTTGTCACATCAATGAGCGGCAGCGGAGATAAACTATATGCTCAAAATTGAATCTGAAATATTACATTACAGGGGAATGCTCGTCAATCAGGGAGGCAGTATTGTAACGTCATGCTCAAAATCTAATTAGGGAGCACCTTTAAACGGAAGTAACACCACTGCCACAGCCGTCTATAATTGTGTATCAGATTTTCCTGTAAGTAGCTAAGTTTGGTACTTCGCATTTGTGATCTCTTTACTCTCTTAGTTTTTTTATAAACCCCAATAATAACAAAGGTGTGCATCACCGTATGTGGGTCACAGTAGCTTCCGCTAAATAAAGCGGCTAAAAGCATCAGCTTCGACGGATTTATTAGCGCTTAATACGCTAGATATACGGCCCATGAGAGGTTTACTGTTGTGTTAACAACCCGTTTTAGCCCGACTCTGTACTCCTCTGATCTATTTTGTTTAAGGTAAAAAGTTTATGCATTGATTTACTTTTGAACAAAGTTTATTGAATGCCCCTTTGAAACTTTGTATAACAATGATTCATAAAAAATATAACTTGATTTGAATGTTGTTAATTTAAAAGTAGTCATTACCTATTATGCAATGATGTTCTCTTGTTTATTTACGTGAATTTTTGTAGTTTACTGTGTTTACATATACCTATCAGCTACCTACTAATTATGGCCTAATCTTAGAGCTAGTTCAGACACAGGCGGGAAGGTTAAAAGAGCGGTTTCCGCTGTGTCTGAACTTGCCATTAGCACTCAGCCGAGCACTTTCTCGCCAATTACTCAGGACGTGTCATTCATTAAGAAATCGATTGAAAATGTTTCAAGCACAGACTGTCTAATACAAAACACAACGCCACCACTAAAGACATAAAAAAATTGAATCGCAATCAAAAATTAAAACAAATGCCGTCGTGTCACGCCCCAAAAATACAAATGACACTAATCAAAAGATGTCTTTTAACCTTGGCTCCAAAAAGGTTCATTATAAACAGCCTTAAAGTCCCGAAAAAAGTTAATAAACGCCGAAATAGATTCTGTAGGAAGGCGGGACATGGCTTATGAGTTTTGGTCACCGCATTCTTTTGTTTTTGTCTGGCTGCCAAATGAAATTGCCTTTGCCTTAGGGCGCGGTTAATTGAAAAAGTGACAATGTTGTGTACGGCGTTGGGTGTTTGGTAAATCTTTGAGGAAAATCAACTTTTTATTGATTGCGTATAAGCTGGTTAGTTCAAGTTCAAGTGTTGTTCAAGTGATAGGTAAGTACTTTATACTGAGAGCTAAAGTGTTGTTTTTGCATTTTAAATAGCAGAAACACCCTACCTACTCGGTTAATGAATTCTCTAAAGTTGTATACCTACCATTTTAATTGGAACCATTGGATTCAGTAAACGTACATTTTTGAATTTCAGAAATATAAAATGTTTCATTGTGTTCAGATAAAACAAACGTTAAATCTTAAAATTTTTCTTTAAGTAGGTAGATGCCTACCTAATACAAGAAATATTAATATTTGTAATAATATAAATATTAATAATATAATATTTGTCTTACAAGTTCACTACGAATAAAATTGGCAAACAAATCATCCGGTCATATTAATTTGTAACAATCACAAAATCACCAAAACACACGTCTATTTTTTATAATGTCCACACATACGTTACAAAAAAAGCCTAAGTATAATCATAAATATAATAATAATATGGGGTTTTCATATAATCATAAATCAAACAGCTCGAACGCACGGCCATTACGTACAGTTACGAGCCAAAAGCACTTTAATTGCAGCCAATGAATAGATTGTCAATGCAACGATATTAATAATAGCGATTACGACTCCATGACATCTAACATAAGCCTTAATTTTCGAATCCCAGTCCCAAACGGGGCGTGTACGAGAAATTGTTAAAAAAATACCAACTCGACCTTTGACTGTAGGTCAAGCAAATATGAACCTTAGCACAAGCTATTTAGAGACGCAGAAAAATATGCTTATTGCTGAAAAATCGTTAAATACTTCTCGCAGTTATATTCGGAAAACGCAGCGATTGTTAACTTTATGACAATGGAATAAGATCTGCAGTTAATTTAGATGTTGCTTTTGTTTCCTTGTAAATTATGAATATTTAGCATCAGTCAGACCTATGTCTCAAAGATGGGTGGACAGTGAGGCATTAAATTTGAAAAACGCTTGTTTTTGTTATGGAATAACATTTTTATAGTAATTTAAGAGTTAAATGCTTAAGGCATTTTTAACCCAAAGACTCACAGAGGGACTCTCACGGTAACAGAATTAGTTTATATCCAAATAGATGTTTTGTGACGACTTGTCTAGACTGAAAACTATAGACAAACAAGTAAATAAATTTAGAACTGAGGAAACTGTTTTGAAAAACATAGCTTTTATGAAAATTGCTATGAAATTAGCAAATTAGTAGTGTTAAGTTTAGCAATTACTATAATATCTAAGGTTTAAACTTGATTAAAACAAGACGTTTGGTTGATCTTTTTTTTTTCCACAACGGGGTAGCAAGCCTTCATCACACCTGATTAAGTGGTGATAAGGCTAAAGGTGGAAGCGCACTACACCCGGAATACCATATTACTGAGGAACTGGCTTTCTTATTCTCTAACTGCCGGAACACAACAATACTGAAAACATCGTTGCCATGGCGTCAGACTTAGATAGGATGGTGGAAACTAGCCAGGCGGACATCGAACAAGCCCTAGAACCAACCCAAGCGAATATAATTTAATACTCCACTGGAAATCGAACCCGAGACCTCTTGACCACCACAGTGGTGGTTAAAGCCTACATAAGGTTACCTATAACGTTTTTATTATTATTTGCTTGCGGTATAGTAAAAAACTTACATAATTTAATAACAAGATCAATTTGTACTAGATGAAGGCTCACGAACTAAATGAAAACTTTACATGGCACACAGACTGACTTTTTTTAAACGGAGAAAAAAGGTTACGAATGTTACGATCTTACGTCATTATAAATGACAGGAAGCGTTCCAAGTTTGAAATACCTTAGTAATATTGTCACTGTCAAAATAATCTACCTCTAATTATACTCTCAAGTGGGCGTATAACGCTCGGCCATGTCTGTCACTCTAAGTATGTATCTAGAACTAGATGTTAGATTTTGATCGAAATTTATAACTCATTCACTTTACCTGTCTTGGCGTTATTTCCAAACAAGACAAAACAATAATAAAAACTAGCGACAATTACACAACAATTATGTGACTGCAGCGTCCTTCGATGAATTGTCACCTCTATTGTTATATTTGCATGCCATCTTGTAATTATGCATCTTATGCAAATCAGCTTGGTTTCTTAGTCTAGATTTTGTCTGATGACATCATAAAATACTTGTATTGAATTCTATTTTCAATGCAGTAAGGCTTGTTTTTCAGTTTTACAAATTGCAGTGTTGTCACCAAGTCCTTTAACCTTGTTCTATTTTTTAAAACGTATAATTTATGATAGGGAAATTAACGTAAATTAATAGGTATCAGTCTTGAGGTGCCCGTGGTGCAGTGGTTTGAGTTCTTTGCAATAGTTGAGGTTAAGCTACTTTCGCAATGGTGATTAACCTTTTGATTTTTCTCTTAATTAAAATAGTAGTAACATGTAATACTTATATGAATTTTATAGAGCACAAAGAGCAAGTAACAGTGCTTTGTAGCAAGTAACATTGTTTGTAAAAAACTTGCATTTTCATTATGTTATCGAATGTTTAATAAAACACTTTTCAATTTAAGTAGAATAAAATGATTGATGAATTGTTATCCCACTATCCTATCCTACTAATATTATAAATGTGACAAAACGGCTGAACGGATTTGGCTGAAATTTGGAACACGAAGGAACATTATAATACTTTTAATCCCGGAAAAATATCAAATTCCCGCGAGATAACGTTGTGTAGTCCACATGGGCGAAGTCATGGGCGGAAATCTAGTTTGCAATAATCAGCATTGGGCAATCGTGGTGGGTCATGTTTCATTCTCCTTATCCATCCACAATTAAGACCTGGGTGCCTACCATCAACTTTAAGAAAGCGATTCAAAACTGGTGCGTTCCAGAATAGGTTCCTCAAATGAATTGCTTTATTTCGTACCATGACCTTCTAAAAACTGAATCGCAAATGAATTGCTGAATGTCAAGAAACGAACGATTTGTGTCCTTATTTCTTCTACCCCTCTCTTTCACTCGATTCCGTCATGCCCGGAGAGTGAAAGGGACGGGTATAACGTGCAAGTGTGATGTTAGCTCGACCGAGTTATAAGTCAAATAACAGCTCATGACAGCTACGCTTAGCTGTTGTGAAATGTAGCTGTGAAATGTCGCTGAATCGCTTGTCATTGACGCTATAGAATCTCAATCGCAATTAAGCTGTCGTGGTAAGAAGCGAAAGCAGATCAGTTTAGGTCCTAAACAATACCTCAATAGGAGTTGATGGTAGGCACCCAGTGCCCTGATATAGTGAGGCGATCAAAAAGAAAACCAGAACTTCAATTACTTTTTCGCCTGCAATCCCAAACAAGTCCCTCGCACAGGCATTCAAGCGCAACATTGTTCAAACATTCGAAATTAGCACCAATTCCGGAATCGTCACCGGATACAGCGTCACGTCGGCGGTTATGTTTTTGAAATCCGAACGTCCTGCTATTGGTGTTTACATTCGTGCGCACGCGCGTCGGCGCCGAAACGCTGTCGCCATGACAGGACAATGTTGCCACACTTAAAATAGATATCGCACAATAGGGAAGTTGCTAGGTCAGGTGGACCGGTGCCGGTGTTATGATTTGAAATACTAACTTCCGGTTATTGGCAAACTCATGTTCTACGAAATTGCTGTTAAATGTATATTCCACTAGTTAATCGCTTTTAAGTTGGATTCGATACTACTTATCACAAATTTTCATTAATAAAAGTATACAGCGTGTTACCGAAAGGGGGTATCATGCCGAAGTGTACCGATTCTGACACAGCTTACAAACCACATGCTAGAGCATTTAACCTTCAAAGTTCATGTTTTAATTATTAATAAATAATTGAATTCGATTTCTTCATGGATTTAATTTAAATTCGCACATCACTAGCGAGTAATCAGCTGTTAAGGAGTATTGACCTTTGACCGCTCCTTTCGAAATAGTTACCACCCCTTTCACTCCTAGCTGTGCTCCTGGTTATTGAACACATTATTGAAATGGGTTCCGGACATCCGAAATTTTATTACAAACTTTTTTTGTTAAAGTGAAATTTCGTTTTTACAGGTTTAATTAAAACATTGGTGTCACTGTTTTAATTGTGATTTAAAACAATAATAATAAAAAAGTAGAAGAGTGAAATTTCGTTTTTACATGTTTAATTAAAACATTAGGATCACTGTTGACGACCGTGACCTCCACTGCCGAGTGGTCGCACCGGTGTTCAATGTGCCGTTTGTAGTATAAAGTAGAGTGCATGTGTGGGCAACACTGCGAGCAACTGTCAGTTTTTATAAAGTACTGAAAATAAAGTGATTGTTTCAACAAGAAAATATTGTTTTAATTATATAAAAACTCATTACTACATGGCGCAGCCGTAATAAAAAGAACAATGCAGTGTTATTTACCAGAAAAGTTAAACCTGTCCGGTAATTTGTCGGAAAACTGGCGGGTTTTCAAGCAAGCCTTGGAGATATACATAGTGGCCGCCGGTTTGGAAGAAAAGGACGCTAAGAGAAAATTAGCAATATTGCTTAATTTAGTTGGAGAAGAAGGGTTGAAAATATATAATAACTTCAATTTGAAAGAAGAGGAGAATACCTACGAAAGGGTGATAAAAGAATTCCATAATTATTGTAACCCGAAAAGAAATTTATTGTACGCGAGATTTTTGTTCTATGAACGAAAACAGAAACCTGGTGAGCCGTTCGATACTCTGAGTACTGAATCCTATGGAGATGGCATACCTACGAAAAATTGAAGCATACACACACACACACACAAGCACACATACCGAGAAACCAAAATGGCGCCTTTCCGTAGTGCTGCCCTATTTGTACATCGATATATTTATTGATGAAGTTATAGATACAAGTATTTTTGTGACTACCTACCTAAATCACCCTATATTTTATAAAAGCAGTTTCGTAATCACCTCGATAATTTAAAACGGAATTATAGTGTATAATTATATACTTACCTAGTTTTTTTAGAATAATAAAACTTAATAATGTGCTTAAATTATACCTACACTTGCACATAATTAAGTTCTTTATGACAATGACACAATGTGTATGTGTTTGTGCATGTACGCACACAATCATTGGCCCGACCGCGCGCGTGAGATGCAACAACTGTAAAGCCCCCAGTACAGGATGGCCGATCATGTTGGCCGACCATGATGGGCCATCGTGTACAGGGGCGGTTTGCGTGTGATTGCCGTCTGCGAGTAACGCAAACTGGCCCTGTACACGATGACCCATCATGGTCGGCCAACATGATCGGCCATCCTGTACTGGGGGATTAAAGCCCCTCAGCCAACATAATTGGCCATCCTATACTGGGGGCTTGAAGCCCCTCAGTACAGGATGGCCAATCATGTTGGCCGACCATGATGGGCCATCGTGTACAGGGTCGGTTTGCGTGTGATTGCCGCCTGCGAGCAAAGCAAACCGCCCCTGTACATGATGGCCCATCATGGTCGACGAACATGAGTGGCCATCCTGTACTGGGGGCTTCAAGGCGAGAAGAGCCGCCAAGTGCTTCCTCATCTATAGTAATATCGTAAACAGGAAAGATTTGATGGTTGTTGTTTGAATTTAATAGGTTCCAAAACTACTGGACTAATTTAGAAATTTCTTTGACCATTAGAAAGCTACATTCTTTTCGAGTGACATAAGCTATATTTTATCGTGATATTCCCATGGGAACGAGTACCATGCGGATAAAACTGCGAGAATCCGCATGTTATTATTAAATTTATTGCTTGTTAAGTACATAATGTATCAAAAATTCAAACGCAAATACAGATTAAAAATAAGGTTCTGTAGTTTATTTACAAACTAACCTTAGTAAAAAATTGTTCATGTTGCAGTAGTAGTAGATAAAATACCAACCTACTATATTTTACTGATGTTATAGTTTGTAAATAAACTACACGACCTTAGCTTCAATCTGTACGATTGTAGATACATTAATACTTAGCGAGCAATAAATTTGATTGAGGGCGCCCCACTTGTCGGCTCTACTCGCCTTTACTTAGAAACTGCAATTTTATGATCACATTTTTTATGTTTTCCGAGTTACGCGTCTATACACATGCGAGACCTCCATAGAATTCCAGATCAAAGGTCACGAGAACCAGTTTAAGTAAAAAAAGGTAATGAAATAAAACAAAAAGCTCCATATTGTAAAAACCTATTATGTTTATACAACAAGGATTGTTTTTTTTTTTACATAACACTCTTTACAATATAAATCACAAAGGAGAATGCCTACTAGGTACCTACCTACCATAGAAAAAAAGAAATGTCTCAAAAAAAAAGAAGCATTATTATGTAATAAAATAATAAACAGTTTGAATCGAGATCTTTACTAGAAAGCATTTTTTTTTATATTCATAGAATATAGCAAAGCGACATCTAGTGGTAAAAAAATATACTTACTTTTAATGTGCTAGAATGAATGTAAGTTGGACAACAACTTTACAGCAAAATGACATTAAAAAAACACGTTATATATAAGTATCCAGTTTTTGGCAACCGGAACAGAAAACGTTGTCGCACTATAATTTCGATTTTGCCAGTGGCCTAATTAACGTCTTTTTCAAAACTTAAACTGTCGTTGACGTTTGAAACTGTTCTTCAAAATGAAAAGAGCAAATAAATATAGTTTTCGTACGAGTTTTTAAATTTTTCTTTCGCATTGTATCCAGCCATATTTATCTTTTTTTGTTATTTTTAGGCAACCTAAAACAATAAAAACAGTTTAAAATTAATACACTCAATTATACTTGAAATTTGAAAACATCGATAATTCGATAAGAAAAATGCTATAAGGGCAACTCTAGCGCAAAACAAACAGATTTATAGTTTCTTGAAATACACCAACAAAACTTACCAAAATAAGTAGTAAGCTACATTTGGTATGAATTCTAAGTAAACAATTAACAGGAAAACCAAAACACAAGGCATTTATTGTATTGTTTTGGTGTTTTTGCAAAATAAATAGTACGTACCGGTGTAATGTAATGTTTGGACGATTTTCACTTTTTTTGATTCCACAAACTACCACACTGCAATTAGACATGTTCCTTGTTGCTTTCTCTCACTTATTAATACCTTTTATTCGCATGAAAGTCTCAAATTAAAAGACTTTTATCACAAAACACTGCAAATACAACTCGCGTTGACAGCTCACATACCGAGAAACCTAAACTCTGAGTACTGAATCCTATGGAGATGGCATATTGATCTATATGAACTATCGGTTATACAAATATGAGCTAAATCGACATTGTACTCATAAACCTGTAGCCATCTCGTTCTATCTTACCTCCAATACTTCATGTAAAAAGAGACAGCAATATATTTATTCGACCTATTTTTTGGCAACATTGAAACGTGACGTCATCGTAATGCATGATTGAAGCCGGTCGCCATTTAGGTTTCTCGGTATGTGAGCTGTCAACGCGAGTTGTATTTGCAGTGTTTTGTGATAAAAGTCTTTTAATTTGAGACTATTATGTGAATAAAAGGTATTAATAAGTGAGAGAAAGCAACAAGGAACATGTCTAATTGCAGTGTGGTAGTTTGTGGCATCAAAAAAAGTGAAAATCGTCCAAACATTACATTACACCGGTACGTACTATTTATTTTGCAAAAACACCAAAACAATACAATAAATGCCTTGTGTTTTGGTTTTCCTGTGAATAGTTTACTTAGAATTCATACCAAATGTAGCTTACTACTTATTTTGGTGAGTTTTGTTGGTGTATTTCAAGAAAATATAAATTTGTTTGTTTTGCGCTAGGGTTGCCCTTATAGCATTTTTCTTATCGAATTATCGATGTTTTCAAATTTCAAGTGTAAATTGAGTGTATTAATTTTAAACTGTTTTTATTGTTTTAGGTTGCCTAAAAATAACAAAAAAAGAAAAATATGGCTGGAACAATGCAAAAGGAAAATTTAAAGACTCGTACGGAAACTATTTTTATGTGCTCTTTTCATTTTGAAGAACAGTTTCAAACGTCAACGACAGTTTAAGTTTTGAAAAAGACGTTAATTAGGCCACTGGCAAAATCGAAATTATAGTGCGACAACGTTTTCTGTTCCGGTTGCCAAAAACTGGATACTTATATATAACGTGTTTTTTTAATGTCATTTTGCTGTAAAGTTGTTGTCCAACTTTCATTCATTCTAGCACATTAAAAGTAAGTATATTTTTTACCACTAGATGTCGCTTCGCTATATTCTAGATATATAAAAAATATGATTGTTAGTAAAGATCTCGATTCAAACTGTTTATTATTTTATTACTTAATAATGCTTGTTTTTTTTTTTTTTGAGACATTTCTTTTTTCTATGGTAGGTAGGTACCTAGTAGGCATTCTCCTTTGTGATTTATATTGTAATGTCTGTTATGTAAAAAAAACCAATCCTTGTTGTATAAACATAATAGGTTTTTATAATATGGAGCTTTTTGTTTTATTTCATTACCTTTTTTTACTTAAACTGGTTCTCGCGACCTTTGATCTGGAATTCTACGGAAGTCTCGCATGTGTATAGACGCGTGACTCGGAAAACATAAAAAATTTGATCATAAAATTGCAGTTGCTAAGTAAAGGCGAGTAGAGCCGACAAGTGGGGCGCCCTCAATCAAATTTATTGCTCGCTAAGTATTAATGTATCTACAATCGTATAGATTGAAGCTAAGGTCGTGTAGTTTATTTACAAACTATAACCTCAGTAAAATATAGTAGGTTGGTCTTTTATCTACTACTACTGCAACATGAACTGTATTTTACTAAGGTTAGTTTGTAAATAAACTACAGGACCTTATTTTTAATCTGTATCTGCGTTAGAATTTTTGATACATTATGTACTTAACAAGCAATAAATTTTATAATAAATTGAATAACATGCGGATCCTCGCGGTTTTACCCGCATGGTACTCGTTCTCATGGGAATATCACGATAAAATATAGCTTATGTCACTCGGAAAGAATGTAGCTTTCTAATGGTCAAGAAATTTCTAAAGTCTAGTAGTTTTGGAACCTATTAAATTCAAACAACAACAAATCAAATCTTTCCTGTTTACGATATTACTATAGATGAGGAAGCACTTGGTGGCTCTTCTCACCTTGAAGCCCCCAGTACAGGATGGCTACTCATGTTCGTCGACCATGATGGGCCATCATGTACAGGGGCGGTTTGCGTTGCTCGCAGGCGACAATCACACGCAAACTCTCACACCGGGGGCTTTAAGCCCTCAGTACAGGCCATGGCCGATCAAGTTGGCCGACCATGTTGGCCATCGTGTACAGGGCCGGTTTGCGTTGCTCACAGACGGCAATCACACGCAAACCGGCCCTGTACACGATGGCCCATCATGGTCGGCCAACATGATCGGCCTTCCTGTACTGGGGGCTTAGCCCCTCAGTACAGGATGGCGTTACTCGCAGACGGCAATCACACGCAAGCCGCCCCTGTACACGATGGCCCATCATGGTCGGCCAACATGATCGGCCATCCTGTACTGGGGGCTTTACAGTTGTTGCGTCTCACGCGCGCGGTCGGGCCAATGATTGTGAGCGTACATGCACAAACACATACACATTGTGTCATTGTCATAAAGAAAGCACATTATTAAGATTTATTTTTCAAAAAAACTAGGTATATAATTATACACTATAATTCCGTTTTAAATTATCGAGGTGATTACGAAACTGCTTTTATAAAATATAGGGTAATATAGGTAGGTAGTCACAAAAATACTTGATCTATAACTTCATCAATAAATATATCGATGTACAAATAGGGCAGCACTACGGAAAGGCGCCATTTTGGTTTCTCGGTATGTGTGCTTGTGTGTGTGTGTAAGCTTCAATTTTTCGTAGGTATGCCATCTCCATAGGATTCAGTACTCAGAGAACCTAAATGGCGACCGGCTTCAATCATGCATTACGATGACGTCACGTTTCAATGTTGCCAAAAAATAGGTCGAATAAATATATTGCTGTCTCTTTTTACATGAAGTATTGGAGGTAAGATAGAACAAGATGGCTACAGGTTTATGAGTACAATGTCGATTTAGCTCATATTTGTATAACCGATAGTTCATATAGAACAATATGCCATCTCCATAGGATTCAGTACTCAGAGGTTCGATAGTTTTTTTTCTGATGTGAAAAAGTTATTACGAGATTGTTGTTTCCAAAGCGAGGAAGAAGCTCTAAGAGATAAATTAGTGCTCGGAACAAATGATAAAAAGTGCCAGAGTTCACTCTTGGTCGAAGAAGAAATAACTTTATCTGATGTAATAAAAAAGTTAAGGATATCAGAGTTTGACAAGGAACAAATTAAAAATGTACAGTTGGCTCAAGGTAAAAATGGACAGTTGGATGCAGGAAACAGTTCTGTTGATGCAATTTCAAAAAAAGGCTCTAGTTTTGGTGCAGATGCTAGTGATATGAAGAATATCATTCTGTGTAAGTGGTGTGGTCTCAAGCATGTTGCCAGACTAGATAAATGTCCAGCCCGGGGTAAGGAATGCTCCAAATGTAAGAATCTCAACCATTTTGCTACAGTGTGCCGAACAAAAGTCAAACGAGTTGTAAAGATGGTGGGAAAATCAAGCACTTCAGATGAGGAGGAGTTCTACTGTGGGTTAGTGTCAAGTACAGATTGGTCGCAGAAGCTATTGATTGAAAATATTTTGTTTGTTGATTTCAAGTTAGATACAGGTTCAGAAGTAAACTTAATTCCATACAGTGTGTATGAAAGATTGACAAAATCCAAGAAATTAGAATTGAATAAGTGTCGTATAAAGTTATTTGCATATAATAAATCACATATTCGAGTTCATGGAACAGTTCTATTAGAAGTCAAATTTAAAACTAAATCTTGCTTTATTGAATTCATTGTAACAGAATCAGGATTCCACCCGACCTTGGGGAAGGATACATGTGAACTGTTAGGGTTGATTATCAGAAAGCAAATTAATGTTGTAGATAGTGAAAATTTGCAGAATGAAAAGGATAAAATTGTTAATAAATATACTGATGTTTTTACAGGCTCGGGGAAGTTCCCCAATGAATATGAAATCCAACTTAAACCAGATTCTGTACCTGTATCAAAACCACCTCATAGAGTGCCATTAAAATTGAAACAAAAACTGAAAACTGAACTGGACAGATTGTGTGAGTTGGGAATAATTACAAAACAGGACAAGGCAACAGAATGGGTTAACCGTATTGTAATTGTAGAAAAAGATGAAAATTCCATCAGAGTATGTTTGGATTGGATCCCAAAGCGTTGAATAAATGTATATTAAAAAAGTACTATCAAATTCCAACCATTAATGATTTAAAAGCAAAAATTGGTAATGCTAAATATTTCTCAGTTTTAGATCTTAAGGAGTCATTTTGGCAAATTGGTTTAAGTGAGACAAGTAAAAAGCTGTGTACATTTTCTACAATATTTGGAACTTATTCTTTCAATGTTTTACCCTTTGGTCTTGATGTGTCAGCTGAAGTTTTCCAAGAAAATTGTGAAAAACATTTTAATGATGTTGAAAACTTGTTTATATATATTGATGACTACTTAATTTTTGGAAAGACAAAGGAGGAACATGATATTGCATTAAAAAAAGTATTGTTAAGAGCTAGAGAACTAAACATTAAATTTAATATTAAAAAATTTCAATACCTCCCTTCTGTTGTTCAGTATTTTGGACATGAAATTGTTAATGGATGTTTAAGACCAGATTCTAGAAAAATAGACACTATAAATAATTATGACATTCCCAAAGACAGACAAAGTTTGCAAAGGTTTTTAGGAATGGTGAACTATTTAAGGGACTTCATTCCTAATTTATCTGAAATTACTACTCCTTTGCGACAACTTTTAAAGAAAAATACTGTTTTCCAGTGGAATAATAATGTTCACACTAAATGTATTAATGAAATAAAGCAAATTATCACTAGTCCTCCTGTACTTCAGAATTTTGATCCATCTTTACCAATTGTAATACAAGCTGATAGTTCACAGAGTGCTATTGGTTGTGTTCTATTACAGAATAATCATCCAATTGCTTTTGGTTCTAAGAGTCTTACTAAAAATGAATGTGAATATGGACAAATTGATAAAGAATTTCTAGCTATTTTATTTTCGTGTCGTAAATTTCATTACTATATTTATGGCCGGCATGTTACAGTGCAAACTGACCATTTGCCTTTAGTAGCTTTGATGAATAAAGAAATACATAATATCAGCTCTCAAAGACTAAGGAAAATTAGATTAAAATTGGCTATCTATGATATTGAGTTAGTGTACATTAAAGGTTCTCAGATGTTAATAGCTGATGCAATAAGTAGAGCTTCAAGTGTCGCTGCTACAACAGAGCTTGAGCAGTCTCTTGACAAAGTAGTACATACTGTCAATGTTTCAGATTCTTATTTAAATGAAATAATCTTAGAGACACAAAAAGATAGTTCACTTCAAAACTTAGTACAATTTTGTAAAAATGGTTGGCCAAATAGTATTAACAAGGTGCCTGATTGTATAAAACCGTTTTACAAGTTTAAACACATGATTTATTTTGAAAATTACATTTTATATGTAAACCATAAAATTATTGTACCAGTTACTCTTAGAAAGAAAATTCTGCAGGAGATACACAGTTCTCATTTTGGGGTAAAGAAAACACAATCCAGAGCACATTCTTTATTTTATTGGCCTTCATTAAATCAAGATATTTTAAACTTAGTCTTAAAGTGTAGTTTGTGTGAAAAATATAGTGTCATGAAAACTAAAGAACCCATGATAATAGATGAACCATGTAAACTTCCTTATGAAAAGATAGCATGTGATTTCTTAACATTTAATGGCAGTAATTATCTTATAGTAGCAGATTATTATTCAAAATGGTTTGATCTAGTTAAAGTTACATCTCTGTCAGCACTTACAGTAAAAAATATTTAAAAAAAATTGTTTTCTATTCATGGGATCCCAAAAATCATAAGAGCTGATAACATGCCTTTTAATTCATGGGAATTTAAAGAATTTTCTAAGCTGTGGGGTTTTGAGATAATAACCTCTAGTCCTTATTATCCAAAATCAAATGGCTTTATTGAAAGGTCTGTAGGAATTGCCAAAAATATGTTAAAAAAGAGTTGTGAAAGTAAGATAGATTTTGAGTATTTACTTTTAGAGTATAGGAACACACCGGTGATGGCATCACCATACTCACCTGCCCAACTATTGTCTAGTAGAATGCTCAGATCTAAAATACCTGTACATGACAATCTGTTATTACCAAAAGTTGTTGAAAATTTTTGTAAATATCAAATAAAAAAGGATTTGAGTAACAAAAATAATTATGATAAAAACTCGAAATTATATAAAAATCTATTTTATATTGGCCAAAGTATAGTTTATTTAAAAAATAATGTATGGTTGAAAGGTAAAGTTGTTGCTTTTCACAATTCTCCTAGGTCTTTGATTATTGAAGATGTACGGGGAAACCAATTTAGAAGGAATACGTTTCATGTAAAGCCATCTAAGTCTGAAATAGTGACAAGTAGAGATTCTAATTTAAAACTCTATAATTTAAGGCACTGTTCAGATTTATATCAAAGTGTTAACCAGAAGTTGGTTGTAAGAGAAGATGGTAATCAAGATAATAGGCCAAGTTATAGTAACAAGCTTGTTTTGTTAAATAAAGAAAATGATACAGTCAATGAGGTGGATACTAATAATATTGTTAAGGAAACTGAGTTAAATGCAAACAATCTTTCAAATTATAATGAAGAATCTGTTGTTATCAGTAAAGTTAATGTGGATGATGTTACTCAAAATTGTGATAACGTAATAAATGATAAGTTACTAGAGCGTGATGATGATTATGTTGATGCTGTTGGTAATGACAACCATAGTAATAATATTAATTATAAGTTATTTGATAAAAATGACCAGAATGTTGATGTTATTGAAAATGATGGCAACCAGAATGTAAATTGCAATAAAAGACCCACCAGGACGGCTAGGCCTCCAAAATATTTAAAGGATTATGTGTGTAGTTCTGAAGGGGAAGATGTAGTATAAAGTAGAGTGCATGTGTGGGCAACACTGCGAGCAACTGTCAGTTTTTATAAAGTACTGAAAATAAAGTGATTGTTTCAACAAGAAAATATTGTTTTAATTATATAAAAACTCATTACTACACCGTTATCTCGAGAGGTCCCGGGTTTGATTCCCGGTAGGGTAAATATTGATAACGAACATTTCAATATTTACTCGGGTCTGGGTTTATGTGATAATACCCGTCGTTGTTTCCAATTTTCATAATGCTAGTTAGCTCAAGCTACTACATTTTGACATTCGAACAATGTATGTATGTGATGGTGTCCAATATTTATTTATTATTTTCTGTTTTAATTGTTAGTTTTAATCATGCACGAAAAATGCGCGTGAAAGGAGTGGTCTTAACCGGCAAATTTCATACCTACGAACACGAACGATTGTTGGTAGGTATGTGCGAGTAGGTACTTTTGCACTACAAGCAAAGACACAACGGATTTCACAAAAAAATATGAATCCTGAAAAGCGTGGTTTGTTTTGGTTGGTTGTGGTTTGTTGGCAAAGAAGCAGAATCGCCTTATTCTTCAAGAAAATAAATGATTCCGTGCTTCGAAAAGCACGTCAAGCCGTATCAAACCTGCGTACGATTATTTTCATTATCAGAAAAGTTGTTGCTACATCAGATTTGCGAGACAACCTCCGAATCGTGAACTACACAACCGGACCCGAATCCATACATTTATCAGAAATTTCTGTAAGAAAAATTCCGGATTGCATCAGAAAAGGCGGTATGCACCGAGTGCCTTCCGGCGAGTATTCTGATAATATGCGGATGCGGCTGGGCAAAATCGCTTCGTAAAAAGCGGTCTAATGGTGTGTTTACATGTTGGCCGTGGCTTGGCGCGTCTACATGAGCCGAGAACAAAGGATGAGCCAAGGCGAGCCATCACAAACCGATGTTTACATGCTATGCTAGCCGCTCGTGATGGCTCGCCTAGGCTCTCCCAACATGTAAACTTGCGCACCATTACAAAGTTCTTTTTTACAGATCACCACCAGGAATACATGCATGAGTATGAAAGAGTTCGAAACCGGCTATGCATCCATTTTAAAATTGAACCCTAATTTTTGATCCCACCCACCCTGTCCAATAACAATAATATCAAATCGATAACCAATTACACTTGCTACTACAGGTGATCTGTGACCAATTACGATCAAAGATCCGCCGACCCACCAATCAAATGTCATCCGCCATATTTGCGGGGTGGGACCCTAGGGTAAGCGAGCCAAAAAATGGCAATAATTCAAGTGTTAAAAAATAAATGTTATTTTTTTTCAATATGTAAGTAAGTATTTCGACAACCTCCGAAATTCGGCTCACAGTTATTGTGAGATCCGGGGTTTAATTCCCAGTACGAACCAATTGTGGGACTGTGAGGGATACCTCTTGTCCAGCAGTGGACTATCTTTGCTATTTAATTGGTACTTGTTAATATTTGGCAAACATAATTATGACGAATAGGCAAATATGCAGAAATAGGGCACTACGGTATTTCATACACATATTTGTCAGTTCGTATGTTGCATTTGATTGAAATTTTCGATAGAAAAAGGTCGAACTTTATGCAAGTTGTTCAAGACTATGAATCAATTCAGAACTATTTGGAAAAAAACTCAAGTATAGAAAATAAATATTATCCTATTCCAAACTCAATCTAAGGAGGTATTATTATTTTAATTGATTAGTCCTTCAATTAATTACGAAACATGAAATACCACCCCACATACTATGATCAGTCAGATCACCAAATAAAACAATTAGTTTCATAAGTCACCACGTCTCGAACTCTTTTTTAGCAAGCTACCTTTTCGTTTATTTTTAAATGACAATAATTAGGACAGTTACCCTAAGTACTAGGAGGCTAGGATTCGGCATTTGGAAGCGGTATAGACCGGAAGGCGACCGTCAGTAATCCTACCAGATCGAGTATCACCATGACACTCATTTTTAGGAGTAAGGCAAAAAGTCACGTTAAAAAAGTTGGGTTGCCTAGCCACTACATGGCCCTCTTAGTACAGTCATGAAAAAAAGTGCGGCTAAAATGATGAGAAAATATGTCATCGGGTACCAGCATAAAACGCTGTTCGTACAATCAGGCTCGAAAAGTGGTATGCGACGCGCCGTCTTATCTACTTTGTCAGTCCGAGCAATTTTAGCGGTGGCTTGCTGAGTGGTTTTCATGTCATGGGGTACCAGAATGAAACTAACGTTTTACTGTAGCTTAGACCAACTAACTACCAAAAATACTGGTCTGCCATCTACTAATAAATTATGAAACTCGAAATAATTCAAAAAGGTATAACTCTCAAATAGTCAAACTAAAGAAGTAGTAACAGAAAAAGCGGTCTCGGGTAGCAAAAGTTAATGGTTTGCTGAAAGGAAAAAAATTAAGCATTACAATAAAAACAATTAAAAATGACATAAGTAATGTAGAAAAGTTTAAAATGAAGTATTTAGAAACATTCACCCCATCTCACAACCACCTCCTATGGTATAATTCTACTTTATTGCGTTAAAGTTGCTATTTATTTAAACGGAGTGAACTATCTGTTACATAGTAACTATTTAGTAATCTGTGCCTGTACATTAATATTATTGGTGTAACAGTAACAATTGAAACATAAAATTGCTCGCACACAAAAGACACAGCAGGCCAGTATTTTTTTGTCGTAGGTTGGTCTAACAGTGGTTCTACAGTAAAACGTTAGATTCATACTGGTACCCCATGACATGAAAACCACCCCACAAGCCACCTCTAAAATCGCTCGGACTGACCAAGCGACCAAAACGGCGCGTGGCAGACAACCTTTATCCAGTCTTATCTATCGAGCCTGATCGTATGAACAGCGTTTCATGATGGTACCCGATGACATATTTTTATCATTTAAGCCGCACTTTTTTCATGACTGTACTAAGAGGGCCAGGTTGCGGCTAGGCGACCCAACTTTTTGACGTGATAACGTCTTATAAATCGATGAGCGCCCGGTTGCATCCACGATAAACCATGACGTAATAGTCACGTTCCGCCTAGGCTGGCCTAGGTAATGGTACAGAGAGCTAACTTTTGAAACAGTTACATTAAATTATCTTTTCCCCACGACAATTAGTTCTAAAATAATTGGCCGCACAACAATCACTACAAAGTATAAAACAAAGTCGCTCTCCACCTCTGTCTGACTGTTTCTAAGCTTTCTTCTATTAAACCACGCAACGGATTTTAATGCAGTTTTCACTATTATTTAGAAAATGTATTCCCGAAGGTTTATACATACAAAACATTATAATTAAGTATTTGTAAAATAGAGAAAATTCCATGTTTTGTGATGAAGCCGTCAGAAAACAGATTTTTTAACCGACTTCAAAAAAAGGAGGAGGTTCTCAGTTCGGTTGAATTTTTTTTATTTTTTTTTTTAATGTTTGTTACCTCATAACTTTGTCAATTGTAAACCGATTTTAGAAATTATTTTTTTATTCAAAAGCATATAGTTACAAATTGGTCCCATTGTCATACGGTCAGGATCTGATGATGGGATCTTGGTGAAATCAAGGGAACTCTTCAAATTTTATAGGCAAACCTATAGCGATTATTGTATTTTCTTAAATAACTCGAGCAATTGCTTTCGGTAAGCACCATTTAGTGTAGTGGAATGGAACTGATGATGAGGACCATAGATGGTCATCGGAAATATTAATAAAACACTAAATTTTACGGGCGCGATACGATTTCTTTAATATGGTTTATAAGCAATTTTCAAGTATTTGCGTCTGGTAGTCATCATCTCGCGATGATGAGCTGGTGATGGAAGGTACAACTCCTCAACGGTTGGGAGTTGGAGAATAATTCTTTATATATTGTTGATGCGTAAATATTTATAGTTGTTATCTTTTAGGTTATTTCGGTAAGCTGATGATGGAAGGTAAAACTCCTGAACGCTTAGGAGTTAAAGTATGTTTTTAAGTACCACAAGCGCGAATAGAACTTTAGGTTGTATTCTTTCAAGTAATTTAGGTTAGCTGATGGTGGAAGGAAACTGCATAACAGTTGGGAGTTGGAGGGTGGTGCTTGTCTGAGTATTCTAATTTAGATATGGGCTACAGTCGTTGCACATTGCGCTACGCTTGCTCATTATGCGGTTTCTTATGGTAGATTTCTTAAACTAAAAATGGAAAAATAAACAAATTTTTTCAAAAAAATTAAACCGCCTTCAAAACAAAACTGCGAACAAAACTACAAACAAAAAACTCATTTTCCAAAAAACACGTAAAAGTGAAAAATAAATTGAATCATTCAATTCAAAGTACGAAAGTGCTTTTTCTAATTAATCTTGAACTTACTGATCTGATTGAAGTCGGTGTCAAGCCGAAAGTAACAAGAAATAGTGAATCAATAATACACAATATCTCATGCTCGAAGTGATACTGTTCGGAAAAGATCGACATTTCTGAACGCATCGCTAATGTCACGTCAAATTTATTAGCTGTCACTTGAAGTTGACAGTGACACTGGATTGAAATTCTCGTGGCAAGATGTCGGAATAATTTTGCTGAATTTGTTAAAAATCGCTCGTGTTGAATGTGCCTGGCATATCGAGTTTGAATAAAATCTTAAATTATCTATGTGATCCCGTTTTGTACGACCAAGGTTTTGACGCCATCCATCGGGCTGGTCGCGGAGTTTTTGAAAGAAAGATAATTGTCCACCACGCGCTTTTGTCGGGACTGTAAATCGTAATAAAAGAGGCTCCCCCGTGTGTGTGTGTGTGATGTGACTAATTGGTAAGGTCTGCAGAAGAAAGGACCCCAGGGGCGCGCGCGCTCCCTTACACCACTTCTGCCTTGGAGACGTTCGACACACAGACCCGTATGTAACCTCACCTTATTTAACATTCTCTCCGCTGTGTATCGCAGTCCAATTTGTTCAGTTACATCCCGGCTGAAACCTAGTTCTTGTCCGGAGTCTACTCATGATAAATCTTCCACTGCGCTAAGTGATTCCGCGGTATAGGCAGGGGTGTACTGAACATTTCTTGGTAGCCAAGAGCGTAGCTTGAAGGCCTGAGAGGCCCACGCCAAAACTTTGTATTAATCAGTGCCGTGTTGATGACCATCTGGTCCGGACTAGATTAATTTGTACTTGTAAATGGTAATTAACTTGCATTTGAAAAGTAAAGGGCATTCCTTTGTTATTGGTTCCATGTCTTGTAATTAATGTATTGAAGTCATGTATTGAAGTTCCAAATTGTAAACAGATGCCTTTCTTTGCTCATAATAATTATTATTCAGTTTTGTTAGCAAATTTGAGTTGTGAATATTGACAAGTTTGTTGCTAAAATAATAGCTAATAAAAGGTTAGCTAATAAGTTTGCACTCAATACTTAGTGAAACTTAAATGATTTGGGACATTGTTTACACATTGAAACTCATTGAAACTTGTGCTTTGAAATAATTAAAATTAACTTGTTGTTGTGTAACAGTATGTTGTGTTGATATCCAAGTGAATTTCAATAGTCAGTGATTTTGAGTGAATTTCAATAGTCAGTGAGTTTTGTTGTTTTCTGATAACCTCCAGATATTTAAGAGTTTGTGTCATTATAAATACTTTGTTGTTGTAATATTGGAATTTTGTGGTTAGTAATAACCTCCAAATATTGGAGATTTTGTGTTATAGTGAATATTTTGAATTTGTTGTTTTTGTTGATAAATTTGGGACGTTACAATGACGGCCTCCTCCGCTAAAGCCAAAATACGTTCTGAGTTACGGTGGTTAGCTTCTGCCGTTGCGTTGTTGGATCGACCGGATAGAACGGAGGCCTTGTTGAACAGATACGTAGATCTGCCCATACGTTTGGCTGTTGTTGATGAGCAGTATGCCTTATTTTTGGAAAGGACTGTTGAGGCCGAGGTGGAAATGCGACAAGAAGTCGGTTTGGATGTGGACCAGTGTTATGATTTTGCGGACAGAATTACCCAGGTAGCTCGACCTTTGCAAGTGGCAAGAGAGAATGAACCGAGCCCGTCCCCGGTCACATCTAAGAGTATGCCCCCTCTCTTTGCTAGATTGGCCCCCTTAGACTTAAGGCGTTTTGCTGGTCGTCTAGAGGACTGGGAGGGCTTTATTAATATTTTTGATAGTCTGGTACATGCCCGGGATGATTTGACCCAGGGCCAGAAGTTAGCTTATTTATTATCCGTGTTGGAAGGGGAGGCCCTTGAATCGGTTCAACATTTGGCCCCCTCGGATGAAAACTACCCTATTGCTAGGGATTTGATTGCCCGTCGGTACCAGAACGTACGACGTCTGGCGGACAACCATGTTGCCGCCATTTTGAATTTACCCCGCGTTGCCAGCGTGATGCACTTGAGAGTGGCTTTGTTGAATCCGCTGTTGGTGGCATACAACGCATTAAAAAACTTAAAACTCCCAGTGGAGCAGTGGTCGTTTTTGTTACTGCACATTGTCCTGGGAAAGTTGCCGGACTCTGTTAAGGTCCGTTTTGAGCAGCAGTATGGTGGGGATAGTGCGACTTATCTGCCACCCTTCTCGGACCTCTTGACGTTCCTGGAAGGAGAAAGTAGACTGGCAGATAATTCCTCTCTGGCCGGTCCTATGGGACCCGAACGACCTGTGCCACAGAGTAGATCCCCCACCGGACCCCCCCGTAGGGGGCGTATGGCCCCTCGCGCGCCCGGCCGCTATGCCGCCGTCCAGGAGACCGCCCGCTGCTTGTACTGTCGGGAACCGGGTCACAGCACGACCCGTTGTGATAAGTTCCTCGACCAGCGCGTCCAAGGCCGTCGAGCGATCGCGCGACAACGGACATGGTGCTACTCGTGCTTGGGCCTGCACATGCAGCGCGAATGTACCCAAGCGCACCCATGCCGCTTTTGTAAGGGCAACCACCATCCCCTCCTCTGCATGAACAGCCCAGAGGGCGGCGGAGCGCCGCAGCGCGTCGCTGCAGGATCACCTCGTATGGGTGGGGGGCTCGGACCCCCCGCGGTGTTTGCATCCCGCAGCAGTTCTAGTGGCCACCAGAGTGGCCCCAGACGCTCTCCGCCACGTTTTGAGCCTCAAACGGGCGGGGGTCCCAGGGACCCCCCCATGGGAAACCGATCCCCAAGGATGGGGATGAGTTATGCGGGCGTTGCCGGAGGTCGTAGAGGCCCCCCGCGACGTTTTGAGCCTCGCACGGGCGGGGGTCCCACGGACCCCCCCATGGGAAATCGGTCCCCAACTAGGGGGTTCGATTTTGCGAGCGTTGCGGGAGGTCGTAGAAGCCCCCCGCAACGTGTTGAGCCTCGCACAGCCGGGGGTCCCCGGGACCCCCCCTCTGAAAATCGGTCACCGTGCCCCCGCGACTATGGGGCGACGTACACGGTGGATGATAGGCACCGATTCTCGCCGCCGCTCGCCGAATACCCGCGTTTGGAGCGGCGCCCGCCCCGTCTTCAAGGGGCCGGGAGATATAACCCGCCTGATACCGGGCGATTTGGACGTAGGCAGTATGTGGGAGACTGGGACCCACTGGATCGCTATGAGCGACCCCCTTACCATGGGGGGACGTCTGGGGACCCCACATACTAGCAATCAACGTGTTTACGGTCGATTGTAGCCACCCCTCCAGAGACCGTTTTGTTGCCCACGGCCTCTGTGCTTGTCAGGGGATTGAATGGCGACCTTGTGGAAGTTCGCGCCTTGTTGGATTCCGGTGCTCAGGGGTGTGTTGTGTCATCTTGGTTAGTTAGGCGGTTGGGCCTCAAGGTGCACCCCCACACGGAAGGCGTGAGAGGTGTTGGCGATGTGAAAGTCCCCGGGTTGTTAGGGCATGTTGACTTCACATTTACATCACGTAATAAGTCCACGCCAGGCATTAAGACCTCGGCGATTGTGTTGGACACAGTTGTTGGCCGTCAACCTTCAGTTGACTTGGGACCGAGTATGTTGTCTTTGGTGTCTGATTCCCCACTCGCCGATCCAAATTTCTTCCGCCCAGGCCCGATTGATGCTCTCCTTGGAGCCGATGTCCTGGGGCGAGTTTTGTTGACGGGGAAGCGAGTTTTGCAGCCAGATGGCTTGGTAGCTCTGCAGACGACACTCGGTACAGTTGTGATGGGCCCTGCTCGCCGCGTTTTGGATTCCCTTGATGAGGATCGCGGTCTTGTTTTTAATGTGTCTCTCTCCGAAGTGGTGCAGAAGTTTTGGGAGGTTGAGGAACCTCCACCAGCCCCGCGGGTCGACCCAGTGGCGGATGAATGCGAGTTGTATTACCAGAATAACACTGGTCGCCTCCGCTCTGGCCGTTTGATCACCCGTCTCCCCTTTCGTGCCGGCCGACCTCCTCTGGGCGAATCCCGACCGCTAGCGGAACGTAGGCTAGTGGCGATGGAGCGTCGCATGAGCAAGGATCCGGTCTTCCGCCAGAAGTATGTTGAATTCATGCGGGAGTATGAGGAGTTAGGGCACATGTCCGTGAGCGATTTGGATTGGCGCTCCGTTGAGCACTTCTTTTTGCCGCACCACGCCGTTTTGAAATCCGGAAAGATTCGGGTGGTCTTTGACGGTTCGGCTCCCACCTCTACTGGAGCGTCCTTGAACCAGTGTCTGCATGTAGGTCCCAAGCTGCACACGGAGATCTCAGACATTTTGACCAACTTCCGGCGGCACCAAATTGTATTTATGACTGACATCCGGATGATGTTCAGACAAACGGTCATCCATCCAGAGGATAGGAGGTACCAATTGATTTTGTGGAGAGAGAGTCCTAGGGACCCCTTGTTGATTTATGAATTAAATACGAATACGTACGGTTTGGCTTCGAGCCCGTTTGTTGCGATTCGTTCTTTGTTGGAGTTGGCCGAGAAGGAGCGCTTGAGATACCCTCGCGCCTCCGCCATTTTGGCCAGTGACGTCTATGTGGATGACATTTGCACGGGTGCCTCATCTGTCTCAGAGGCGATTGTCCTGAGAGGCGAACTCACCGCCCTTTTGAAGTCGGGAGGTTACGAGTTGAGGAAATGGATATCCAACTCGCCTGATGTACTGGTAGGTTTGCCCGAAGAGCACCAGCAGGACCCCCACCTATTCGAAAATGTTGATAATCCCCATGTGGTGACCGTCCTTGGCGTACAGTACAAACCGGTCTCTGACACTTTCACGTATTGTGTGGATTTACGACCACCGAAAGTCTGGACCAAGCGTTTAGTATTGTCTACTGTCGCACGTACCTTTGACCCCAATGGGTGGATTTGCCCCGTGCTGTTTATGGCCAAGTGTTTCTTGCAACGGTTATGGGCTTCGGGTGTGTCGTGGGATGAACCCCTCTCGGACGAGTTACTCCGAGATTGGTCGAGCTTCGTTTCATCCCTCCCCGAGATTAATGAAGTGCATTTGCCGAGGCTATTCCTCCCTTCTGAAAATTGAAAAGTTACTCTTCACGGCTTTTCCGATGCCTCCGAACGTGGATTTGCTGCGGCCGTGTACCTCCGCACCGTTACTGTTGACGGAGTTGTTGCTGTGCATCTGGTGATAGCGAAAAGCAAAGTCGCTCCCCTTCGGACTCGTCATACGATCCCGAGGTTGGAATTGTGTGGAGCTGCCCTCCTAATGCGTTTGTTGAACCACGTATGGCTCACATTAGGTCGATCTATTAAGATACAAGAAGTTTATGCTTGGACGGACAGTCAGGTCGTCCTTTGTTGGTTGAAGGCTCCGGCGCACACCTTGGACGTGTTTGTGGCCAATCGAGTGTCGCAGATTTGTAATTCCGACATCGAGTTGATTTGGAGACACGTGCCGGGAACCATGAATCCCGCGGATTGTGCGTCTCGGGGTTGTGAAGCCCCAACCCTAATTAACCACCCCCTCTGGTGGGGCCCACAGTGGTTGATGCGGCCTGAGTCGGAGTGGCCGCCCTCTCCAGCGTTGTCGAACGTAGCCGTTCCTGATATGCGGGCATGCGTCCTGGAGACTCACCCCGCCGGGGAAAAGGATTTGTTGTTGGATCGGTACAGCTCCTTACAGAAGCTGCTTGGTGTTACCGCTTGGATCAGACGTTTTGTGTACAATTGCAGAAACCCACGCGCGAGGCGTGATTCGTCGGTTCTCACTCCGGACGAGCGTAGGGACGCGCTCTTGTTTTGGGTCCGGAGAGTACAAGCTGATAGTTTTGAGTCCGAGATTGAAATTTTGCGTTTAGGCCGTCGCAAGTTGAAGGGCGCGGTATCGCGATTGAATCCCTTCCTGGACGAGAGTGGGCTTTTGCGAGTCGGCGGAAGACTTCGAAATGCGAACCTGCCGTATGGAGCTCGTCACCCCCTTTTGTTACCTAAAGCCGGACATTTGACTCAACTGATAATAACAGATCGCCATGTGAATGCACAACATGCTGGCTGTAATGCTTTGTTGGCCATTTTGCAGCGTGAATTTTGGATTTTGTCTGCTCGTCGAGCCATTCGCACTGTGGTTTTCCGTTGCCTGCCTTGTTATCAATTGAAGGCCGCGACCATGCAGCCCCAGATGGGTGATTTGCCTGCTGATCGCGTCACGGAATGTAGAGCTTTTGCCGGAGTCGCCACCGACTTCGCCGGTCCCTTTACTGTAAAGGCTTCGAGACTGCGTAATGCTAAAACCTATAAGGCGTACTTGTGCGTGTTTGTGTGTTTGTCCACCAAGGCTGTCCACTTGGAAATTGTCTCGGAATTGTCTACCGAAGCCTTTGTCGCCGCCTTGAGCAGATTTGTTTCCCGTAGAGGACTGCCGTCATTGATACGTTCCGATTGTGGTACTAATTATAAGGGAACGTGTAATTATCTTAAGGAAGTAGTTAAGTTTTTTGTTGATAATAAAATAGACATTGGAACCACCCTCTCCCGGCGTGGGATAATCTGGAAGTTTAGCCCTCCAGCTTGTCCGACCTGGGGAGGAATTTTTGAAGCTTGTGTAAAGGCTGCCAAGACACACTTGCGTCGCGTGATTGGAGAAACTATTCTCACGTTTGAGGAACTTGATACGGTATTTTGTAAAATTGAGGCCGTCCTCAACTCGCGACCCTTGTGCCCGTTGTCTTCGGACCCGAATGACCTGGAAGCGTTGACCCCAGGTCATTTCTTGATCGGACAGCCCCTTTTGGCGTTGCCTGAATATCCGATTCAGGATGTAGGATCCCATCGTTTGTCGCGATACCAACTTTTGAGACAGATGTCCCAAAACTTCTGGGCACGTTGGTCGATGGAGTATTTGCATATCCTACAACAGCGCGTGAAGTGGACAGATAAAACCACCCCACCCCAGAATGGCGACCTCGTGTTGATTAAGGATGCTAACCTGCCGCCCCTATGTTGGCGAAGGGGGCGCATTGTTAAACTCTACCCCGGAACTGACGGAGTTCCTCGTTTTGCTGAGGTTTTGGTTAGAGATTCGGTTTTGAAGAGAGCAGTTAGTGGGCTCTCCCGATTACCCGTAGATTGACGTACCGTTCTTAACGGTCCGGGGCGGGGGGATGTTCGGAAAAGATCGACATTTCTGAACGCATCGCTAATGTCACGTCAAATTTATTAGCTGTCACTTGAAGTTGACAGTGACACTGGATTGAAATTCTCGTGGCAAGATGTCGGAATAATTTTGCTGAATTTGTTAAAAATCGCTCGTGTTGAATGTGCCTGGCATATCGAGTTTGAATAAAATCTTAAATTATCTATGTGATCCCGTTTTGTACGACCAAGGTTTTGACGCCATCCATCGGGCTGGTCGCGGAGTTTTTGAAAGAAAGATAATTGTCCACCACGCGCTTTTGTCGGGACTGTAAATCGTAATAAAAGAGGCTCCCCAGTGTGTGTGTGTGTGATGTGACTAATTGGTAAGGTCTGCAGAAGAAAGGACCCCAGGGGCGCGCGCGCTCCCTTACACCACTTCTGCCTTGGAGACGTTCGACACACAGACCCGTATGTAACCTCACCTTATTTAACATTCTCTCCGCTGTGTATCGCAGTCCAATTTGTTCAGTTACATCCCGGCTGAAACCTAGTTCTTGTCCGGAGTCTACTCATGATAAATCTTCCACTGCGCTAAGTGATTCCGCGGTATAGGCAGGGGTGTACTGAACAGATACCTATCAAATACATATTATGATATGGCTTGACACCGACTTCAATCAGATCAGTAAGTTCAAGATTAATTAGAAAAAGCACTTTCGTACTTTGAATTGAATGATTCAATTTATTTTTCACTTTTACGTGTTTTTTGGAAAATGAGTTTTTTGTTTGTAGTTTTGTTCGCAGTTTTGTTTTGAAGGCGGTTTATCTAGCGCTTACATTGCTAACGCTGGCAAAACCGTATGAGATACATTAAAATTATGTATTAAGGAGTAGTATACCATTAAAAGGCCTATTACTTTACTTACTTTTTTTTATTAAAATTTTTACTTTTTTGCATTCACAATGCCGTTTTTATTATTGAAAATATGGAAAATGAAGTATTTTAGAAAAAATCGACCCGTCATTCATCATTTTCTATTACTTTATTTGCAAAGCTAATTTATTATAATCAGTATTAATCCTTATCTAAATAAGTATATTAGTTACCGAGGCCATTAAATGTAGATCAAAATTGTCCTTTACCTTATTTAATTTAAATAAATACTTTAGAATTTCAAGTAACCAAAAAAAACCCTTGCAGTGCAGCGAAACGGTTGGCACCGCGTCGCGGGAGGCAATGAGAGACAGCGGCATATTGTTATCACGTAAAATTATCGTCCGTAGACCGACTTTACAGACAACCATTTTTTAACGCAACTTTTTGCCTTACTCTTAAACATGAGTAGGTATGTCATTGTGGTACTCTATCAGGTAGGCCCTTACTGACGGTCGCCTCCCGGTCTAGTGGAAAGAAAATACTACTTACTACTAATACACGGGCATCTGGCATCATTGCGCGGGAGTGACAATAGTGACAAATCAGTCGCTACTTCGCAGTTCGCTAGTCATCCGCTCTGATGTAAATAAGTTCGAATCGACATCTAGTAAAATAATCGGTTTTTAGTTGTGTAATATGATAAATAGTGATAATGTCTTTAAGTAATCCGGAATATTACGAAATGATTCTTTGTGTGGGTGCCACCGACGGTAACTTGAGTGCAGCACGGGATTTGTATTACCAAAGGTTCATAGAAGGTAGACCAGCTGCACCTGAACGTAGGCAGCTGCCTTCATTGCGTTGCTTTAGGCGCCTGGTGAATCGGTTGTATTCAACCGGCTCGTTTCAGCCATCAACTGCGACTGGCCGCCCGACGACCCAGGATCCGGATTTTGAAGAAGCCGTACTGGAGCACTTTGATGCAAACCCACGGACCAGTACGCGTCGTGCTGCCCTGGCATTGGGGGCTGCTAACCACGTGCAAGTTTGGCGAGTGTTGCACGTTGATGGCCAGCACCCCTATCACTATCGCCGCACGCAGGAGCTGATTCCTGCTGACTATTTGCCTCGCGTGTCATTTTTGCGACTGGTACCGAACTCAGGTCGAAAGCTCACCGAATTTTGCCTCCCAAATTCTGTGGACAGATGAAGCATCTTTCACAAGAGCGGGGATTAATAATGTGCACAATGAACATTACTGGTCGCACACAAACCCCCATGTATCATCCGAATCATCGTTCCAGCATCAGTGGAGGATCAACGTGTGGGCTGGTATCATCGGAGATGTTCTAGTGGGACCACATTTTTTGGAGCAAAACCTGAATGGCGCAAACTATTTAGAGTTCCTCAGAAACGATCTGGATGATGAGTTAACGGTGATGCCAGTAATCAGTTACGTTAACCTCGTCATGGAAAATGAACTGATACTTCAGCACGACGGTGCTCCGGCGCACTTTGCGAGTAATGTGCGAAACTATTTAAACGCGCGCTTCCCTCAGTGGATAGGGCGAGGAGGCCGCGTTGCCTGGCCTGCGCGGTCCCCAGACCTCACCCCTTTGGACTTTTTTTATGGGGTTACATTAAAAACATTGTTTATGCCGTCGAGTGTTCATCAAGAGAACAAATGAAGCAGCGCATAATCGACGCATTCAACACTGTGACGCCGGAGATGCTGCGTAATACCAGAGCGTCTAGTTACAGGCGAGCTGGTCTATGCATTCAACAGGAAGGACGACATTTCGAACCCTTGCTTTAAAACGTAAGTAAGTTTATTAATTACATAACTAGGTACCTAGGTGATTTTTGAAGTGTCGTGCTTAATTTATTTAAATTACCTACTTAATTTACCGCCTTCAATTTAACCTTAATACAAAGGTAGGCACCCAATTAGACAGACGTAATAAAATAATAGGTTAATTATTATTAAATATCACTCGCTATGGACCTAAAAATAAAATAAAAACTGCCATGGCAAAATGACTCTTAACAGTAGTGCATTTAGTACCATTATTGTTTGTTACAGTCGCGAAGTGAAGCGCCAACACAGTGAGCTGCCGACTCGTCTGACGATGCCGCCGAAATCCTTTGAAGATTGCCGCCATAGCCCGCGCGTGCGATTTTCCGAGGCGCGAGCGCCGCCAGTACCAGGCGACCAGGACACGCAAGGAGAATAATAAAATGTGCGGGGGGGAGGACATGGTGATAGTGTAAAGCGAAGTGTGATTAAGGGACAGTGACCTCAATAGTGTTGTGCCACATTTGTTTACATGCAAACATTTAAAAAATGTATTATGGTAAGTATTTAAAAAAATTTCAAAGGTCTTTTTTTTTCAATGAAATTTTGCACAAAGAATCTGCACAAGGTACACTATTTTTCCCTTTCGGGTTGATACCCCCTTTAAGTAACACGTTGTATAACTCTAAATTTGACGGGGAGAAAATTTTAGACAAAAAAAGAATAAGAAGTTTACATTTATTACAAAATATTTTCACTTTTAAATTTTTAATAACATGGTTTAAACATAATGAAATTGAGCTGCAACGCTGAGCGTGAATTTAAAAAATCCCTTAAATGTAAAAACATAATAATTAAAACAAAACCATCATCACAGTACTTTATTGGCTATTAAATGGCAACTCTGACACTACCCATCGATTTCACGGTCATTACCGACACATTACACATTTGCATAATAGGCTGTTAATTGAAAAATTACCTTATCGTATCGCAGTATGGCGCATTTTTGTTTGCCGGGGTGTACTGCAGAATTGTATGCAAATTTCGCGTTCAGGATTGTCAATAAGCAGCGATTATTATAATGAGACTGCTGCAACGGTGGCCTTTAATGTGTTAATTAATTTATTAAATCGTAGCATGATAATTTTGACAGCTCGCATTTTACCGCCGGAATAGTGACAAAATAAAAAAAAAGAACATTTAAACATTTTGTTAGAAAAATCTACAATCTATGCCCTTTAAAAAACAAAATAAGGTTATTTTTTTTTACAAATGTTTATGAAAAAAGATATGAAAATACCGACACAGTACACACAATTAAGTTTTTGGTTTATTTTGTGGGGTAGGCTGGTATTCCTATATTTCATACATAATAACTCCTTCAAGTTAAGTTCCTCTTTTCTAAGCAAGTAGAGCAAAAGTAACAAGGAACGTAAATTATTAATTCCAATATATCATATTTTCAAGCGAAATTGAACAATAAAACATAAGTGACCCAATACTACAATACAACGGAAAGATCCATTATTGCACTAATAACTATTCGCCCGCGCGGAATACACAACGTTATCACGCGGGAATGTGACATTTTTCCGCAGTAAAAAGTAGCCTATTTTACTATCCAGCCCCCAAACTATCCTCATACCAAAAATCATATCGATCCGTTGCTCCGTTTTCACGTGAAAGGCGGACAAACAAACAAACAAACACACTTTCACATTTATAATATTATAATTAGTATGGATTAGTATGGATTACTTAAACGTAACTAATTGCTTACCATTTTATAGCTACCCTCATGACCAATTTACCTCAACCGTAAATTTACCAAAATTAATCTGTTTACTGACCAATTTGGACGTTGAGATTGCCTCCATATTTCTACAGTTATGGAACATCCATACTAATATTTCTACATACGGAAGTAACTCTATTTGTCTATCTATCTTTCTATCTGCTTATCTGTTATCTTTTTACGTTTTTTTTATCCATAACGGGGTAGCACTTAGCCTTCATCACACCTGATGTTAGTGCTGATAAGGCTGAAGGTGGAAGCGCACTACTCCCGGAATTCTCACAAACTGAGGAACTGGCTATCTTATCTCTATCTGCCGGAACCCAATAATGCAGAAAACATCGATGTTATGGCGTCAGACTTAGATAAAAGATGGTGGTAGCTAGCCAGGCCGACTTATAACATCTACCACCAACCAAATCCAATAAACGTCTAAATCGCTGAATTGAATTTGATGTGGATTAAAGAACGATCAGATTTTAGAGAAAAGCATAGGTTACTTTTAATTCGGAATATTTTAAGTGATCCTTATTGTCCTTATTATCAACTGCGGAAGCTAATGTAAGTAAGTACTTTGACAGCTCTTCGAACTAGGAGGTTGGTAGGTAGAAACACTGACTTGATAAACTAACATTAGGGATAACCAAGAAATCACAAATTTTCTGGATAAAAACTAGCCAACTAGGAGGTTGGTAGGTAGAAACACTGACTTGATAAACTAGCATTAGGGATAACCAAGAAATCACAAATTTTCCGGATAAAAACTAGCCTTTGTTCTCCAAAGACTAATCTGTCTTTCAAGCCTCGTGTAATTCTGGCATAAGCAGAGGGCTATGACCGAATTCCTCGCGTACGAAGTCGCGGATAACCACCAGTATCTCCACAGTTATGGGCCATCAAACAATAAAGTATACAGCTTGATTGCCGCGCGGGAGTTACCGATTTGCATATAATGAAGACAGATGTCGTTGTCGACGGTAAAATTATAATTACTGTGTTTGGCACTGATTGAGATCAAGACACCGTTTCTATGCTAATTTGGTTTGGTTTATGGTTATGGAGACACGATAAGATTTGTTGGTTACGACACTATGTTTTATGTAAATCCGGAAAATCCTCGAATTACATATTATTATCTTTAAAGTGATTGGTACATTTATAATAGTAGAGTAGTTAGGCATAACAGAAGAATAACAAAAATAAGTACCGTAAAATGTTTTGTCTGTTTTCTACTGCCTTCCACAGATCAGCGTAGTACCAAAAAAATCTTATTCTTAAGGTAGTAAGTACCTGTATGATCAGAGAAATGACATTCTGATAGGATGCTCTGCCGTTACGTACCTAACATTATAAATGTGAAAGGAAGTGCGCTCAACCCTACAATGTGTTTGTGTGTTTGTCCGTCTTTCAGGTCAAAACGGAGCAACGAACCGACGTGATTTTTTGTATGAGGATAGATTAGGAGCTGGAGCTTGACATAGACTTTTTATCCCGGAAAAATATCTCAATCACGTTGGATAACGTCGTGTAGTCCATACGATCGAAATCGCGGCCGGAAGGCTAATTTTACATATTTACTTCGCATTTTAACACTAATATTTATATAAAATTGAAAACAATTCAAAGTAAACTGAGCGACGTGATATGAGAATTGGTTATCGAATTTTAGGAAATCTACTAAGTACTGAAGTCTACTAAAATTAAGACCTGGGTGCCTACCATCAACTCTTATTGCGGTTTTGTTTAGGAACCTAAACTGATCTGCTTCGCTTAAATTCGTACCACGACAGCTTAATATCAATGACAGCGATTCAGTGATCATTCAATGACATTTCACAGCCGCTGAGCTGTCATCAACTCTTATTTGACGTATAACTTGGCCAAGCTAACATGTCACCTGCAGGTTATACCCGTCCCTTTCACTCTCCTGGCATGACAGAATCGAGTGAAAGAGACGGGTAGAAGAAATAAGGACACAAATCGTTCGGTCATTCACATTTAGCAATTCATTTGCGATCCAGTTTTTAGAAGGTCATGGTACGAAAGAAAGCAATTCATTTTAGGAACCTATTCTGCATCGCGCTATTTTTGAATCGCTGTCTTAAAGTTGATGGTATGCACCCTGTACCATTTACAATGTGTTAATATTTTTAGAGAAACTGAGAAAATAGCTTGTTCAGAATCGAGAGTAAAATCGATACCACACATTTTTGATAGGGGTAAATTTTTTCAAAAAAATTGTTTTCGTTTTTGCCGCTTTTTAAAAAATGTTTGTGTCTAATGCCTATTCATAATTACGCGCGCGACCCGTCACGTGCTCTCTTACGTCATAGTAGAGCTTAAAATCTGTCAGAAAGTCACGGAGACCTATAAGCACGAATATCTTAGAAGTTTCTTTAAAGAAAGTTTTTTTTTCAATGGAAGTCAATTTAATATAAGTAATATAAATTAGTTGGGTTGTATGGGCTTTTCGGTTATTGCATTTACACGTTGTATATTGAGATTTAGTTCTAGAACTAACAATGACCAAAATTATTGTGATTTAGGTGCATTTGTTAATAGATTAGGATTTCTAAACCAGGCAATTCTAATCAAAGATCATTCGCCTCACCTCTAATATTAAACAAACGAGCGCATATAAATAAAATAGACAATAAATCTTCGTACTTATTATTCCGACATCTTAATTAATGTCCGTGTTTGTCACACGTAACATTTCCAACTGCAGTGTGGCAACATTTCCTTATAACTTACAAAACAATATGAGCTGTATGTGAATGGTACAACACAACCACTACTTATGAAAGTATGAGTTTTCGCGGCGACATTTTTTTATTCCGTATTTTGACGATTTCTTGCCATTAATGAAAAATTGTTATGGATAAATTGATACATATATTTTTATTACGTATCAAGATTTGCTCCATTTTAATGTGTCGTAACAAGTCAACAAAGATAACCTAAAGAAGAATCAGCTAGATAGGTACTTCTACTAATTTCAGAGCATTGGCTTACTTCTCTTTTTGCCGAAGTATGTCACGATCTAGCTCCGAATTGGCGAGTTCTTCATTGTCATCATCTCGAAACAGATTCCAACCGAGTATCCATAGTAGTAGTTTTTGAGATGTTTATCATGGCAGCACTGCGACAGTGTCGCGCGTCCCCACGCACATCTCCCACCATTGTTGGTGCCCACGATGTCGATATCATCAGAGGTGGTAGCTATTATGTTACGCGATATAACTACCATGAGGATTTATACTTTAACACATGTGCAGCAAGCACCTTTGTCCATCAGCATGAAGTCATATTATATGTTAATGCTAATGTCACTTTAATCGCGGTAACAATTTTCCGACATGCACTTCTGATAGGCAAGTCATTACAACTCGTTGCTTTTTGCATAATTTATAGATAAGAATTGTTATTTCTTCATATTTCTTATATATTTATTATTGGTTTAATATTTCTGAAGTTACTTCATTTTAATCTATCTCTCTGTTAGATTGTGTATTATCAAGCTTAAACCACAGAATATATCTCGTATTTTCTCTTAGATTCTTGCAAGACTGTAAAAATCTAATTTGAGAACGATAGATCGTTAATCGGATTCAGTAGATAATACAGTGATAGCATTCTAGTCTTGCCACAAACAACTACAGCAATAAATATTATGTTACAATTACAATCATCATCATCATCTGCCGTACGACGCCAACAACTGCTGGGTATAATAGGCATCCCCAAGGATCTCCACAACAATCGGTCCTGCACTGGGGCTGATTAAGCCATTTTTGGGTTTGCCATAATCACCACGTTTGGCAAGCAAGTTGGCGATTAAGATAACTGTGTCCATTAAAGTATTTGATTCCTTGCTTAGTTGAAAATTGTTTATACTGTTTTAGGTAAAAAGCAAAATTTTAAGCGGTATTCTGTATTGTGTTGTGATGGAAAGAAACCTTACTATTATGTGAAGGTAATTTTTTAAAAGGGAGAACAAAATAGCCCCTGGCGAGTTTCTTGCCGGTTCCTTTCGTTACAAGGTCTCCTGCCGTAGGATTTACGAACCGATATGGCGTAGCTTCATTGACGTTCATAAGTGTTGTTAAAACAAACCTAGATTGATTAAACGAAATTGATTTTTGTTTTTTTTTTATTTTTTTTTTATTTTATGGCCTTCTCCAATGTGTTCCAATACCGCATCCATATAACACTAATCCTAGAAAACGTCGAATTGCAAAGACAAGTAGCAAATTAAGAGATCAAGTTCCCTCGTTTTGCATACAAATTGTTATATGAGAGGCACCATTGTTTCTAGTTTATCTGCGCACATCGCAGTTCCGCGTAGATTTGAGGCCATTTGAGGCTGTTTGAGGCTATTTGAGGTTATATTTATGGTGCCTTCAGTCGTTTTGACACTCGCTAAACACTGTTAGCAGAGTTTGAAATATAGTTCAGTAATACTTGGTTACAAAGTGGTTTTTAACTATGGTGTAGAGATATGTGCATGATAAAAATCACAAAGAAAACTAATGTTATCTATATCTATACTAATATTATAAAGAGTTTCCTCTTTATAATATTAGTAAAGATTTGATTGTTTGTTTGCATTGAATATGCTCCGAAACTATTGGGCCGGTTTCGAAAATTCCTTGACCATTAGATATCTACGTTCTTCCCGAATGACATAGGCTATATTTTATCCCGATATTTCCACGGGAACGGGTACTACGCGGGTGAAACCGCGAGGATCCGCTAGTAAAGAGATATAGGTAGTGTAAATGAAAGGTAATCCCTAAAATAAATAAAAAGTATTATTAAAACATTTTGTAAATTATTTTCATACCTTGCACCTTCATTATTCCTGAAAGACATAGGCCATAGTTTATCCCGGTAGGTATTACCACTGCAACGGCTTTCACGTGTGTAAAGATTTAGGGAGCAGTAGGTAAGTGTTCCTAAAGAAAGTTACACAAAAGATATTATTAAATAGTTGTATAAATCAATAGAAACGTTTCAAAATTTAACACAAAAAGATCAAGAAATAAGTCCGATTATATCAATTAAATTTCCAAAGTAAACCCTCAATTTGGCTGTATGCCGATGTTAGAGGGAGAGGAGCATTATAGTTCTCCCACTCACGTTGATTAGTTCCTTGGAATGCACGTGAAAAGAGCCAAAACAGCAGAAGCCTATAATTATCTAAAGCGAGACCATTTTCGGGGAGAAACGATGGTTTAGTTAAACGTTTTTTAAGGCCTCATTTTGATTTGTGGCCCAGACATTAGGTGGGACTCACTGCCGCACGGTTCGACCGTCAAATCAAACGATGTAAATATCAAACCCCACAACATTATAAAAGAACTTGATCATGTACAGTCACGAGCAATATGTAAAGTACATAGGACTATGTCATAATATAATATTGAATGACTTTTGTGGCACAGATAGTTTTGTCACAGATAACTAAATAGTCTTCAATGTGACAAAGTTCTATGAAGTTAACATAAATTATTGCTGGTGTCTCTACAGGGGTTCTGTAAGGATATACCATCGTCACTTTAGATTCGCTGCGCATTCGAACACATCTTTATTAAAATTATTTTTACATTTTTGCCTTCTTAATGCAATTTTCATTATTGAAAATGAAGTATTAGAAAAAATTGACCCATCTCACTACTAGCTTCGATGGCCTTCGAAACCACGACCTTTCACTGTTTTTCAATCATAAATCTTTATGTCAAATACCTACATAACATATAAGTGACACTCAAGGTGAAACAACATCTAAGTCATAAATCGCGTCAAATGAAGCTGTTCACATAATTTGGATCGAACTTCACTTGGTAAGTTCGTTTGATCTTCAATTACTTATGCTAGTTGGTGATTAGATTTTAAGGAATAACCCAACAGTACCAAAATATCATTCTTTGATAAGTTAAATTTAAATTAAATCCTAGTTCTTTATTGCATTAATTGTCGGTTTTGAAATCAAAGATCAAAGCAGTAAATAGCTTAGAAGTATGGGTAGACAGTAGGTAGTCCAAATATGCCGTAAGGTAAGTAAATAAGGTAAGCCGGACCAAAAATATAGAGCATCCAGCATATCCAGCATCAGCAAAGGATCCGGTACGCTCGGAGATTTGATGCAACGTGACACCCGTCAGTATCGAACTTCATCATCATCATCATCACTTCAGCCGTACGACGCCCACTGCTGGGCATAGGCCTCCCCCAAGGATCTCCACAACGATCGGTCCTGCGCTGCCCGCATCCAGCGGCTTCCCGCGACCTTGACCAGATCGTCGGTCCACCTTGTAGGGGGCCTGCCCACGGAACGTCGTCCGGTTCGCGGTCGCCATTCGAGAACCTTTCCGCCCCAACGGCCATCGGTTCTCCGCGCTATGTGTCCCGCCCACTGCCACTTCAACTGAGCAATCCTTCGAGCGATGTCGGTCGTTTTAGTTCTCCTGCGGATCTCATCATTTCTGATTCGATCGAGCAGGGAAACACCAAGCATCGCTCTCTCCATTGCTCGCTGGGTAACCTTAAGCCTTCTTATGAGACCCATAGTAAAAGACCACGTCTCGCTTCCATAAGTCATAACTGGCAACACACACTGGTCAAAGACCTTAGTCTTGAGACATTGAGGAATTTTGGACGCAAATATATGCCGGAGCTTCCCAAACGCTGCCCATCCGAGCTGGATTCGACGAGAGATCTCTTTCTCGAAGTTGGACTTACCTAATTGGATTGTCTGTCCTAGGTAGACATAGTGGTCAACAACTTCGAGTGTAATGTTCCCTACATTAACTGGAGCGGATGCAACATGGGCATTGGACATGATTTTCGTCTTATCTATGTTCATCTTCAGACCCACTCTTTGGGAAGCATTGCTGAGATCTTCGAGCATTGTGTTCAGGTCTTCCAAAGTCTCAGCCATGAGAACTACATCATCGGCAAACCGCAGGTGTGTTAGGTACTCGCCATTGATGTTAATGCCGAATCCTTTCCAGTCCAGTAGCTTAAAAATATCCTCCAACGCAGCTGTGAAAAGTTTCGGAGAAATGACGTCTCCCTGTCTCACACCTCGCTGTAGTTGGATAGGATTAGAGCTCTGGTTCTGTAATCGGACCGACATGGTGGCGTTTTGGTATAAGTACCTCAGCACCTCGATGTACCTGTAGTCTATTTGGCACCTCTGGAGAGACTGCAGCACTGCCCAGATCTCGATCGAATCAAAGGCTTTCTCATAGTCCACGAACGCCAAGCATAGTGGCAAGTTATACTCTTCGGTCTTCTGTATGACTTGCCGCAGCGTATGAATGTGGTCTATGGTACTATAACCTTTTCGGAACCCGGCTTGTTCGGGAGGTTGGAAGTCGTCGAACCTGCGAGCGAGACGATTCGTAATGACTCTCGAAAACAACTTGTAGATATGGCTCAGAAGCGAGATGGGTCGGTAATTCTTCAGGAGAGTCTTATCACCCTTCTTGAAGAACAACATCACATCGCTTCTGCCCCATGCCTTTGGCGTTTTGCCCTCGAGGATGACAGAGTTGAAGAGCTTCTGGAGGACCTTAAGTATCGGCTTACCGCTCGCTCTCAGAAGTTCTGTTGTGATTCCGTCATCGCCCGCCGCCTTGTTGTTTTTGAGCTGCTTGAGAGCCATTCTAATCTCGTACAGGCTAACGTCCGGGATATCTTCGGTATAGTGTCGGGTAAGTTTGGCTCTAGGTTCTGTAGCCTTACTTTCAACAGGTGTTTGTGTGGAATATAGCTGTCCATAGAAACTCTCAATCTCCCTCAGGATTTCAGGTGTTGATGAAATGATACTACCGTCCTCAGCTTGCAGCCTCGTCAGTTGACTTTGCCCTATAGCCAGATCTCTAGCGAACACTTTGGAGCCTTTGTTCCGCTCAATGGCCTCTTTAATACGCTCGGTATTAAATTGGCGAAGGTCGCTTGTCAAGGACTTGGAGATCTGCCTATTTAGCTGTCGATAACGAAGGGCATCCGCTGAGTTCTGTAGTTTCATTTCGTTTCTCTGATCCATGAGTCGGATAGTATGGCTGGAGAACTTGTAGTGGCGGAATTCTAAATTTAAACTTTATTAATTACACTGTAACAGCATTTTTCGAGTGGTTGGCTGAGGTACACTGTGTGCCTAATCCGAGCTACGGCGATAAAATGACGGACGTAGGACGTCTGTCTGAGTGCCCCGAACGTACAGGTTAGGAAAGCCAGTGGGGATCGGCATGAATGGACACTTCACCACTGGTAGACAGTTCAGTCACGAGCAATAAATATGTATGTATACAACATAGAACTTTGTCACATTGAAGCATTTCGTAACAAAACTTATGTAACACAAAAGTCATTAATTATAGTAATATGACAGAGTCCTATGCTGTTTACCTGTACACACCTAATCAAGTTTTATAATGCCAATTATAATACTTACATGTGAAATTATCTCTGGTAATCTTAGTTTTTAAAACTTGGCCATTCCACCTATCCGTGAGTCCAAACTTTGGTCGCTCGTCCAAAATTGCCGGTTCTCTTGTCATGTTACAATGGGGACTAATTAAGAGCCCTTCGAGTTAATTAGATTCGGCTTTCGGTAATCCAATGGGAGTTACAAAAATGTAACTCTCTTTGTCTTGCTCTGAATGGGGGGCAATTTGTCTGATGTAGGTCTTAAGGAGTTAGCTACACCGTTGAGACTCTGTGGTTAGATCTTAAAGTAGTTAGTATTAAACAGATTTCAGTAATAAAAGAGGACCCTACTCCATGTTAATGACTGTCAAGCTCCACAGGACTATTTAATGAAAAGAATTTAGAAACATTGCTGTTTAATGCTTGGATGTTCTTCTTCGTCATCGTGATCATATAGGTACAACAGTTTTTGATGTTTCCCTTTTGAGGCATTGATTTTTCGTTTCATTAGGACCACTGGATGACACGTCAAAGAGGGGGGCTACTATCATCTGCACGACCGACGTCCCCAACGGTGGTTGTAACGAAGTATTGAAACCCACAAGAGATCTATTATAATTATAAAATTTTGGGCGTCTCCTGGCAGACAATTGCATAATTTGTTTTGCAGATACATTCCTAAGCAAAACATTGACGATCTGTTTGGCGCTGGGGTTAAGGATATCTGCCTACACAAATGTCGCGGGTGCAATCCTAATGTATACATATTTTTGGGTGTGATTTAAAACTTAATGTGGAATAGATAAATTGGTGTAAAAACACGCTATCCACAGCACCATCACTAACAAACACATAACGTAACACTTTCATTTAAAGAGTAACGAGCAAAATACTCTACGTTAAACAAGCACCACTTCCAAAGGAACCCCTACTATCAGCGATTGAAACAGCTAATTAGAGTCAATATCGGTTACATTTGTTTATCGCATCGCCTAGTTATTTATATTCGCATAATATCATAAGCACGTGAAGTGGTTTATCAGGCTTCCCTTCATTTGCATCCAGACCTGGATCTAAAGCACTTAGCCACCTGATAATGGGGGAATGACACCGATCAATCTTGTACTGGGAGTTGATAAAGTGACAATATCATGCTGTAGGCGATTAGCAACCTTAAAACTTTGGAGTAAGGTTTAATTTGGAGGCAGGTGTTGTTTATGTCAAATAGAGGCTAATAGGATTCATTTTGATGATTGTATCCTTGTATGTTCGTAATTATTTCGGTATAAGTATTATTTATATTGTCATACTAGTGGCACAGTGTAAAAAGCACCTACAGTGAGGCGACTCCTTTGTTGATAAACGCATGCCGCCACTGCGTAGGTATATATGTACATACAGAAATTCCGTCAAGGGTCAGGGTTGTCACAACATAAACTACTCAAATATTTTACATAAAAGTTTTTATTTGTAATAACGAAAGAATAAAAATAGTCAATAGAGCCTTTTCAAGAATAACATCGTTAAAGACAAAACAGAAACAGCAAACATGAAACATGTTTTTTTTTCGCGATTTCAAAGTTTGTCCCGTAGTAAAAGTTGTTCAGTTTGATGGTCCCTCCCTATCAAATCAACCATATTCGGCTTTAGGGGTATTTTTTTGTAACACGTTACATAACATAAAACCTAGTATTTTATCGCAAGCAACCTAGGATATTGCTGTAAACGACAGGTACACTACGTATTATAATTAGCTGATGAAGGTTATTACGACAAAAAACTGAATGGTTTGTAACTTGTAACTTACTATAAAAACTTCAAAATTTAATAAAATTGAATTAAGTATATTCAACTGTGAACTTTACAGCTGATACTATAAAAACACTTTTTTGAGAATTTTGGCAGTTACGTTACGATGTTACCTATATACTGAGACTTTAGAGTTCATAGTTGGAAAATAATTGAATTGTATTAAATTTTGATGTTGTTTTTATCGTAAGGTAAATAAAACCCGTTAGTTTTTGTCTTAACCTCCATCAACTGATATATCGCGTAAATATATTACCTGTCGCTTGCGACAAAATACTAGGTTGCTTACAGTTTTGACAGCTTTGTATAACCTGACGTAGGTAGGTAGTACCTCCTGCTGCCTGTTATGTAGGAACTTACATGTAAAACACGAAACGAAACATGCAAAAGATTCGTCAGAACTGTAT
This sequence comes from Crambus lathoniellus, assembly GCA_949710035.1. Lineage (NCBI taxonomy): Eukaryota > Metazoa > Arthropoda > Insecta > Lepidoptera > Crambidae > Crambus > Crambus lathoniellus. The sequence continues at coordinate 9,341,897 of OX453309.1, read as the reverse complement.
GAAACTTTCTGTATTTTATTGAAAAATACAGTGGCCGTAGCGTATGAAAAATAATGTACGTAGGTATGTAATGTAGGTTGCCCTGACGCGAAGCCTATTAGGCTTGGTGGGAAGGCTGGGCGCGGCGAGGAACATGCCCTAGGTGTGACCGAGTCCAACATGCCGTTTGGTATGCCTTAAGATCGCATTCTCCTCTTGATACAAAAAAAGGAGGTATTTAATGTAGCTAGGTAGGTAGTAGGTACGTGTCATTTTCAGTGCTAATCTTAACTAGGTTTATTGATGTACTTAGGTACTAGTATGTGCGTGAATTTGCGAATAACTCATGTAACATACCTAACATCAATTTTAAAAGCAAGGTAGGTACCTAATTACCTAGGTAAATAAAAACAACTTACCGGTCGTCCCGTTGAAATCGGTGGAACTTTAAATCTTTATCAAACCTTGACGTGAATTTACAATTAGAAACGGAACAAATCCTGTAAACCATTATTAGTTTTGAAATTTTGTTACGCTGCTTAAAATGTACACCCCTTCAAGTTAGAGAGCGCAAACTAGAGGAGATTGCGCTCACCGACTCTGCCGCTCACTTCCCCGCGTACCCCCCATCGTTGCCCTGCGCAAGTACATGAGTCGACCGACTGTTAGTACTAAGGCTGTGCTAGTGGCTTCCGGTGGTACTTAAATGTTCCCGTATGGTACCTAAATGTTTACGTAGGAATATCTGGATAAAATATAGCCTTTGTCACTCAGATATATTGTGGGCTTTCTTACAGTGTAAACATTTTCTAAAAATCGGTCCAGTGTGAGGTCCATTACAAATATAGAATTTTTTTAATCTTTCCTCTTTATAACATTACGCCCTTAACACAATACACTCCTTTTTTTGGGCAGTCGTGTAAAAAGTAGTGATTTTTTACAGTTGCTTTGTCTTCTGCTTAACATAATGCTAATGTTTTTCTACAGACTCTTACATTACTCTCTTGTCTTTTTCTACTCTCATCATATTCATCGTAAAGATGCGAAAGTAATTCTGTATATTCACTTTTCACTCCTAAACCACTGATCCAATTTTGATGTGGCATAGATAGAGATCTGGTGAAGGTCGCGGGAAACCGTTGTGGATAAAAAAAAGTGGGCAGCGCAGGCAGGACCGATCGCTGTGGAGATTTTCGCGGGAGGCCTACTATGCCCATTGGGCGTCGTTCGGCTGATGAATATAAAGAATTATATTAGATCTTGGAGTAGGGCAAAGACTACTTTATGTCACAATAATTTGAAGTAAATTATAATGTTAATCGATAAAATAAGGATAGGTGCATGCTATGATCTGAATGCATGCCTATAAAGTCGCATCCACTAGTTCCTATCTCCACTCCACAAATATGATATAAGTACTTTCTTGTCAATTCCCATACACTATTTATTTTAAATAGTGTACACTGCTTAATAGTAGAAAAACATCGATAACGTCCCAACACTAGTCGATGTCACCGTCACGAGCGACAATTCTCGGCTCAATTAGCGAGACGTTGAGTTACTCCACCAGATAAACTCATGGCTCAAACCACCATAAAGTTGATAATATCGACAGAAGCCGACACGCGAGCGTCGGCGTTCGATAAAGTGTCGTGAATTATATCGACATGCTGTCCGCGTAACATCCTTATTTGCATTTAATTACCACGTGTGAATTGAATGATTAAGACGAAATGTTGAGACGTGTAATGAATATTGTATGGGGGTGATTGAATGAGTAGAACCAACAAATTTTAATAAGTTTCCAAGAAATTTTGCTTTTACCTCAAAAAATTAAAATTGACAATATTTCTTGGTAGGTATGCAAACGTGTTGCTTCGTGGCATAAAGGTAAGTTAAGGTAGGACTTCATTCTCGCGGACTAAGTACCTATGTACCGTAATGTTGAATTGTTCGACCATGAACTTGAAAGTAGAGTTGTTGTCTTCGATCAATACTTAATACTAGATAACACTCACGAACTAAAACAAACCTCTAATTTGGCACCAACTAATTGTTTTTTTTAAATTTTACATCGAGAAAAAGGTTACGAATGTCATGATCTTATGTCATATATGACAGGAAACGATAGGAAATGAGTTCGCTTCGTAGTGCGCTCTTATTTTCTCGGCCGTTTTTGACACTCCAACCAATTATCTAGTGGTATTTGTTGATCGAAGATTGTTGTTTATAGTTATCTATACTAATATTATACAGAGGAAAGATTTGATTGTTTGTTTGATTGTTGGTTTGTTTTTTTTGCATCGAATAGGCTCCGAAACTACTGGACCGATTTAGAAAATTCTTTGACCATTAGAAAGCTACATTTTTCCCGAGTGACATAGGCTTTATTTAATCCCAATATTTACACGGGAGCAATAAGTACCACGCGAGCAAAACCGCGCGGAATAGATTATTATTATAAGTTTTTCTGGAAATTGGATAGACCAATAGATTTAGATAAGGCTAAGGCTTTTCAATGTAATCAATATATTTTCTTGACCAGCCCGACGACACGTGGTACCTACTGATTTATGATTTCCCGGCTAAAGGGTCGTTAGTTCGATCCATCGCTTTTATTCTTTGATCATCGAAGCTTTTATTAGATGATAGTTATCATAATATTATTTTTAAAAAGGCTTTCGATTTCTCTGATTTCCCTGATCATAATGTACTCCATTGTACTATGTATCAACAGATGCATTCAAACAAAGCCCGGTTGCGCACGCGCCTCTTTACGGGCAATACTTCCAAATCATTGTCAGCGCATCTGCCTCGTGATGGGCAACTATCGATAGTGTCTACTCTAGATATCGAGAAAATGTTAAGTTGCACACAAGACAATAAATGTTTCTTATTCATACAGAAGTGTTTCAATTGTGCACTTCACAGGAACTGCTCAGGCGAATTAAGAGCCTAGAAGTATTATTTTTACGATTCTAGTATCGTTTTAAATATCTCAAAAACGACAACTATACAAGAATAAATGAAACTTTGGGATCGCTTTAAAAAAATGTAGGTAGTACCATTATTGCGGTATATTACGGAATAATTTTCTGATACTTAGGTACCTATACTTTTTCAATAATATGATTGAATAATGTTTTTTAGAGTAGGTATACCTGCTTTACTTTGGTATTAAAGAGTCTAAACTATCGATAAAACATCACTAGTGACACTAACCGTGTCTCTTCCGTTTTTTACCCACGTTTTACCTTTTTTACCCCGTTAAGATTCGTTTTGGACAATAAAATGACCGCAGATGCTACAGGCAGGTGTTCAAAATCATGCCAATGTATGATGGATACCTTCCTTAAATGATACCATTGTTATTAATATTACGACTCATACTTTAACGGACTTTTAGTGCACAATTAGTGCTTACATCTGCGTGTTGTTTCATGGTCAAAGTGGAGTTTTATTAAAAGTGAAATGGAGTTATTTAATTCAAGTAGAAAACCCTGTAATACTAGAAGAACAGAGACTTAATTGAAACTAATACCTATACGATAGCGATTATATTAAACAATTGAGGTACCTAGTATAATTAGTAATCTTATAATGACACATATAAGTAGTATTATTACTATAGGTATTACCGTAGGTATACTCATTGCTTAATAATTCTTTTTATTTTTTATGTAAGTATATTTTGTAGTAATTAGTTCTTATGTATACCTCTAAAAATGTAAACAAGTATATTTTATTCCATTAACATCTATTGCATTGTAAGATGTGGAAGAGCGAGGTCTCTTGGTTCAGGTATAATAATACTTAAAAGGGGACCTTAGCATATTATTTGTTTGTAAAAAAGTGATGTTACTGAATAAATATTTTTTGATTTTGGTTTGTTTTTTTTTATATTTGATATTCTTTCGTTCTTTGGTGGTTTTCCTTTTTTAAGTTAGAAAAATACTGGTAGATGGTGTGTTGTTTTCAACCTTTATAATTTATTTTTAAACTAAAATTATGTTAATACAATTGTTATAGTTTGGGAAGAAACTGAGGTATGAAGCACAGTTTTATACTACCACAGACCTCAGTGGCGCTTTGTAAAACGAGTCGTTCAGTGATTCGTCCCACCACAAATTCGTCCCAATGGGACGAATCACTGAATTAAAAAAAAATGTTATTGTTTGTTCTGCGATTCGTCCCATTGAATTAATTCTTATAAAATAAAGAGATAAAGTACAAAATAAAAGACAAAATATCAATTCGTAAACAATATTTGTATTTGAAAGGAAATAAAAACTGTACAAACTTTATCAATAAAGTTTTTTTTAAATTATAATTGATAGGAGGGACGCCAGCGAAGCCGGACAGGTGATCAGCCACCTAGGTCGGGACCATTTCACCCGTTCCCCAAGTCCCCTGATAGCTGAAAGCAGGGGGGTAATAAGTTGTTTAATTAGGTATATAACTTAGACAAATAGTAATATATAAATACTAAAATAATTTCATTTTTATAAAACTAGCGTTTATAAATGTAAAAAAAATGTTTAGGTTAAGTTATTACATATACTTACCTATAATACTAACTTGTCATGGCAGCTGTTAATAAGACAACACTGTGGCTTGTAAATTTTGAAATGTATTTTTACCTTGTCTTTGGTAATTGGTAATGTACCTACTTGCTAGCTGCCGCTGTTCTTCTATCTATACTTATAATAAAACTGTAAACGAGCCGATTCTGTACAATGAAAAGAAATAGAAAAAAATATGTCCAGGGGTCTTCTTAAACGAAACAGATACCAAAAATATGGTTTTTGAATTTTTTGTCTGTCTGTCTGTCTGTTGTCCGCGTTTCACACAAAAACTACTGAACAGATTTTGATGTTTTTTTTTTGTTATATAGCTATTAGTCCTCGCCAACATATAGGCCATAATTTATTTTGAAGATCGGAATACCTGATGTGGAACCATAGCAGTCCAGCCAAAATATGAGAGATATAAAAATACCGTCTTAAGATAAAATGTTAAACGTGATAAGCATTTTCTATTGACGTACAAATTTTGAAGGTCTGGTACCCCTAGCAGCCAGGTTAAACTATAAGAGATACAAACATAGCGTCTCAAGAAAAGTTGTTTAACTTGATGAACATTTTCTATTGACGTAAAAATATCGAAGGTCTGGCACAGATGATGTGGAACCCTAGCAGCCAGGTTAAACTATAAGAGACACAAACGTAGCGTCTTAAGGCGCTACTCGGAAAAATATGGACTCTTTGATATAAAACTATAGGACGGTTAGAGTTAATATAAATCTGGTAATGAGATATATATTTCTTCATACCTTTATCTAGAATCGTATAGTTTCAGAAACACGATTTTATGATTTTGGCTCGACACTTTTTATTTACGAAAATACCTCTAAAAAATAAGAAATATCAAGATTATTCTTAAATGGGGATGCATATACTATTGAAAATTGGTTTAATTAGTGGACACCAATAATATTTAGGATCGTATAGAAGCATTTTAAAAAAATCGCTTTAGTTTTTGAATACGAAGTGATTTTGTGTTTTTTCTGCGTAATCGGCAAAATCGGTCTCGCTCCCGCGCGCGTCGTTTTCTTATTACTATCTCGCTTTAGCATAATTTTTTCGAGTATCGCCTTAAGAAAAGTTGTTTAACTTGATGAACATTTTCTATTGACGTAAAAATATCGAAGGTCTGGCACACCTAATGTGGAACCCTAGCAGCCCAGCTAAACTATACGAGATAAAAATAAAGCGTCTTAAGAGAAGTTGTTCAGCGTGACAGGTGTTTTTTATTGGCATACAATAATCTAAAGTCTGGTACATCTGATTTCCCCCAAGAGTCCAGATAAAGCTTAAGATATACGAATGTGGCGCCTTAAGGCGATACTCGGAAAAATTATGCTAAAGCGAGATAGCAATGAGAAAACGACGCGCGCGGGAGCGAGACCGATTTTGCCGATTACGCAAAAAAATCACAAAATCACTTCGTATTCAAAAACTATAGCGATTTTAAAAAAATGCTTCTATACGATCCTAAATATTATTGGTGTCCACTAATTAAACTAATTTTCAATAGTATATGTATCCCCATTTAAGAATAATCTTGATATTTCTTATTTTTTAGAGGTATTTTAGAAAATAAAAAGTGTCGAGCCAAAATCATAAAATCGTGTTTCTGAAACTATACGATTCTAGAAAAAGGTATGAAGAAATATATATCTTATTACCAGATTTATAACAACTCTAACCGTCCTATAGTTTTATATCAAAGAGTCCATACTTTTTCCGAGTAGCGCCTTAAGGGAGGTTGTTCAGCAAAAGAGCACTATCTGTTTACGTATTACACAGCGTGATATCACAACTGTTACATTTTACAAACTTCTTATAATATCTTAAGCATTCAAATAAAATATTTTCTTAAGAATTGATTGAAGCACAATTGATTGAAAAACAAAAATTCGTAAATAACATAAGTTGGGAGTACCCCCACGTGGTAAAGGCGGAAACAGTATAAGTAGGTACTGGCTATAACTCCCTTTTTAATACTATCTATTCGGGCTTATGTTATTGTCATCGTTTACGTATACGTCAAATTTGGCATGGTAGCCTACCCGGTAACGCAGGGGAGCAGCCATCAAATTTTCCGGAAATTTTAGAGCTTAAGTTAACATTAACTGGGTTTTGCATTGTTTTGCTTTTGTTAAATTTGGTTGTTGCGACATTCACTGAAATGCCTAAACGAAAAAAAAACAAGTCTTTCTCAGTATTCAAGAGACTCCAAACGAAAAAGACGAGATAGATCTCAAGAAACTGAGGAAGAACATGAGACACGAGATCGTTACTCTGAATCTTTGTTTTTGGAAACAGATATGCAAAGAGAAAACAGATTAGCTGCTGATCAGGAACGAATCGCTTCTTCTCGTGCTTCAGAGACGTTAATGCAGCGTGCGTGAAGCGCCTCTTACTTCTGATCGTCAGCGTCATGTTACATCTCGCGAAACTGAGACATTCAGTCAGCGTGAAATGCGTCTTATATCTGACCGTGAGCGTCACATTATATCTCGCGAGTCTGAGACACTTACTCAGCGTGATTCGCGTCTCACAGTCGATCGCGAACGTCAGATCTTATCTCGCAAGTCGGAGACATTAACTCAGCATGAAACGCGTCTCAGAGCCGACCGTGAACGTCACATTTTATCTCGCGAGTCCGAGACACAACTACTTAACGGGTTTTGGTGAAACTTTTTTTATATAGATCTTGGTCATCGGCAACATAATCGGCGGTAATTTATTTTGAAAATCGAAATAACTGTTTTTTATCGTGTAAATTTATTTAATTCCCCGGGATGACGTCGTGTAATCCACGAAGCCGAAGGCGAAGCCTCGGGTGGCCGCTATGCATCATCATCATCATCATCATTTCAGCCGTACGACGCCCACTACTGGGCATAGGCCTCCCCCAAGGATCTCCACAGCGATCGGTCCTGCGCTGCCCGCATCCAGCGGCTTCCCGCGACCTTGACCAGATCGTCGGTCCACCTTGTAGGGGGCCTGCCCACGGAACGTCGTCCGGTTCGCGGTCGCCATTCGAGAACCTTTCCGCCCCAACGGCCATCGGTTCTCCGCGCTGTGTCCCGCCCACTGCCACTTCAACTGAGCAATCCTTCGAGCAATGTCAGTCGTTTTAGTTCTCCTGCGGATCTCATCATTTCTGATTCGATCGAGCAGGGAAATACCAAGCATCGCTCTCTCCATTGCTCGCTGGGTGACCTTAAGCCTTCTTATGAGACCCATAGTAAAAGACCACGTCTCGCTTTCATATAAGTCGTAACTGGCAACACACACTGGTCAAAGACCTTAGTCTTGAGACATTGAGGAATTTTGGACGCAAATATATGCCGGTATGCATAATAAGCCTAAAAAATAAAAATGCTGTCGAAAGTCACTATTCCACGCGGACGAAGTCGCGGGCACAGCTAGTAAATAAATAAATATAAAGTATTGTTCAATTAAACATACGGAACAAGTAGTTTAATCTAATGCAATCCATAATATTTTCTTCTTAATACTAATTGTTGCTATCTGTCTGTGTTAAGTGCTCTTCATTCATGTGTTGTTGTAGTTAATTCACAAAAAAAATGTTATTGGAGATAGCTCAATTTTCCATAATACTAGTGCTTAAGCTACTATACCTACTTTGGTATTGGAACAATGTAGGTAGGTATGTGATGGTGTCCAATATTTATATTTATTTATATTTACATACACACCCTTATACAAAGCGCACCTTAACTTTTAGTGTATATATTCTTTACCTTAACACAAGTCTGCCAGACCTTGCAATAAAACTAGTTCTTAACTTCAGTAGACATTTACGGCTCTGAAATCATCGGCTAACAACTTTGCGGTGCAGTTGCAGTAATTGAAGTAGGTTGTTTATTCCTCCACAGGAGTTCAACTAGGTTCAGCTTTTTTTTGAAGCTGTTTGTACATAGGACAGCATAATCAAGCTTTAAAGTTGGCCTGCGAAAGCTGACTTTTATTCTAACGTCGTATACTCACCAAAGCTTTAAGAGGACTGTGTAGCAAACGATCTCTAATCTCCATACAAACGCCGATAAAATTTTCCACCCTCTTAACCTTAACATACAGCAATAAATTTTTGGTATGTTGTAGAAATGCATAAGAAATAGGTTATATACCTAATTCTTATGCATTTCTACAACATACAGGGTATTAGGGGCACCCTTGCAAAAACTTTAACCATGGCTTCAGATCATCATGCTGAACAACGTACAGCAAGAATTTTTTGTCGGAATAGAAAAAGAAATTGGACTTTTCATACAAATTTAGCAACTTATCGGGACATTTTGTATGGAGATTCGAAATATTTTTTTCATTTCCGACAAAAAATCTTGCTGTTCTTTGTTCAGGATGAAGGCCTGAACCCATGGTTAAAGTTTTTGCAAGGGTGCCCCTAACACCCTGTATATCAAATAAGGCGAATTATCAAATAGGATATATATTCAAGTGGCTGTAACTCGATTTAATTTGATTATCAATCATATTTGGAATCGGACCTAAAAATTTTCACTGACCGGGAAAAAACTCTATCATATTTAATCAATTACCAAGACGTAAGAAGATTTTTTTATATTAAAGAAGTCTAGCGTCACAAATTAAAGTTTAAGCATGATTTATTTCTGATAAAATATATTTTTGGAAATTTTTATTTAGTAATAATTTGTCACAAGTTCTCTTCTTAGAGAAAATTAATTCTCCAGTTTTAATTTAAATAGATATTTTTTTAAAGGTTATCAAACTAAACTGGACTGGAACACCAAATCAATTTAAACCTCATCTCATCCTATTGGAACTAAACCATAAACAGTCGTCAATAGCACGCCTCACTAAAAAGACAAAAGAACATCCAAATCCGATCGATCAATAGAACAATTAACGCTCAAACAAAAAATAAAACAATTACGAACAATGACGCGGAGATAGCAACGCCACTAAGATGAGACAAAGACGCGATCTTTCTGAATAAATGCCGGCCCATTTACAAGGGTGTAAGATATGACGTGATATAGATCACTCACTGTAATAAATAAATAAATAACATAAGAAAAATTACGCCGTAAAGCGAATGTAACCGGAGGCGCAACGCAAAGAAAGATTAGGGTGGATATGCCGAATGTTTTTTATAATGTTGATGAAATTGATTAATATCTTATAATTGACAAACAATTAAAACGTGCATGACACATTTTAAAAACGTATTTTTTAATTACCTACATTTAACTCGCCTCAAAACATATCAAGTTAACTGTCCCATAAGTCACATACCTACGACTTATGTGGACCTTGAGAAATAAGTTCAGAAGTAACAGGTGACTCATGTTTTGATGTAATTTTGGGATATATTTTTATTATGACTGTGGCACAATTAACTTATAAAAATTACATGCAAAAAAACTGAACATTGAGAAATTTATTCAAGAACTTGTAAGAGTTACTTAACCTACCACAAGAGAAAAAAATATGGACGTGTGAAAGTTTTAATGTTATTGTTTTTAATAATGATACACTCCTGCTATCTCTTTCAGAACTTTACTTCAACAAGGCTTCAGAAATTGGAATCAGATTGTCACTCCTACCAGCCTACTTGTGGATTTCAGTTGTCAGTTAAAAATACAAATTTTTACATACAATATCGTCTTATTTCAATGGTTTTAAAAATGTCTCATCCACAAGTTACTTCTTGCTAGGCGCCGGCGCAGGGAGCGACAGGGACGGATGATTTAGAAACCCCTCGGGAGGCCGCGATGCGACCCGGTATTAATATTGTGACTCGCCCAGTATACGCGAATAGTGCAGATAAAATAGATGGAACTCAAGAATACAAATTTTATAAGCGTTTCTATGCCTTGATTGTTGGCTGCTTACAATACATAATATGATTCAGATAATAACATCGATAATCAAATCGAGAAATATGGATGGAGAATATGGATGGATAGCGTTGTTTTAAGAATTTCTGTTAGAAACTATCACTTATAACAAAAATAAACTTTCTTTTTTGAAATTACTTGTTTCTCTAGTATATTTTTAAGTAGTTTTTTTCTAAGTGTGGAACTTTGATGTCACACTTAGACTATTCATAGTACTGTCCGTTAAGTAAGTCTGTATATTGCCTAAATAAATAAAATAAGATAAAATAATTTCGTACAATTCATCACTTTATCTGTTAATAACATTGTTCCCTCTGGTTTTCTAGTAAAATGTAGTTAAAGTTGAATTCCTTCCTCAAAACATTTTACAACTTAAAAAGCAAAGATCAATCCATTTCTATACGAAACTTTTCTAAATTACGGCTATTTCTGAAAATTACATTTCTCCTTAATTAGTTGACATGCTCTAGGATGAACATGTAACAAACAGTTTATTGTTTTTATTTTATTTGTTTTAGTTTATATTGTTATAAACTGCCTGTTTTATCTGACTACCTACCATATCCTGTTACAATTTTGATCACTCCTTTCCCGCTACGCTTTGGTATCTGTCACGCCGCACCTCAAGCTAAATTGGTCCCGAAATTCAAATTCAGTCCCATGTGGGCCCCGCGGCGAACTCCCTTTAGTACTAATTGGTCCTTACTGATTCCACCCATTGGTTAGCTCTTTGATGCTGATTGGGTTCAGTTTAACTGGTTTTGGGACTGTTGGGGAAGGTCGCGGTGGTTGTATAGTTATCGGCAAGTGAGGCTTATAATTGCTGAATGAAAGCAGCTATAATACTTAACAATTATAAGTACCTGCGTCATAAATGTCAACGTTACAAACTTGATTTACCTGTGACTGTACCTACCTACACGAAGCAATGTTTAATTGAAAAGAGTTGTCCTCTAAATACCTACTTAGATATTTGGATATTTGGTAGTTACACTTACATTTGACAAAATTTCTGTCAAAAAGTAGATAAACTTTTTGTAGAGCTTTATTCGATTTACACAGTTCATGAAATGTCTGCACCTTAATGATAACAAACGAAGGTATATGACTATTTTAAAAAGTAAGAGCCAAGTCTTTCTTCAACCAAACCAAACTAACGCCTGCTTATATAGCTACCACAATCATATCTAAGTCTGAAGCTATTATGATGTTTCAGCGATATTGTGTTCCGGCAGTAAGAGATAAGACAGACAGTTTCTCAGTGATTGAGGATTCCGGGAGTAGTGCGCTTCCACCTTCAGCCTTATCACAACTTAAAATCAGATCAGGTGTGATGTGATGTGATGAAGGTCAAGTGCTACCCCTTGTGGATAAAAAAATCGTATTATTCATACTTTCTTTCATATTATAGCGCCAGAGCTTACAAGCCGAGCGATGTAACGTGATGGGAATGCAATCCCGACACTCGGGATTCGAATTTATAATCCCGTAGGATCCCTAGGGATTGGGATCCCGAATACTTGTACTAGTGTACTAGTTTTATTTTTGTCTATAGAGCTGAACAGTAGGTAATAAACAACAACGAATTACATTTAAATATACAATTTTAATAAAATGTTTTTATATAATTAGGTAAACACTTTTAATTAAAGTTTTTGTAGGCATTTTTCCAAGCATCTCCATCCATCCAAGTAACTCTACTAACTCTATTTAGTTAGTAAGTAGTAGTTTTCTTACTATGTTAGGTAAATAATATAAAGTAAATATTATTCAAAATCATTTTTATTAAATATTTGAATGTATTAATGCTATAACTTAAACTAGTAACATAAGAAAGTAAATCATCCAATCCATCCAAAAAAGTAATCAATCCCGACAATCCCGTCCGACTTTTCGGTACGGGATTGATCCTGAGATCTTAGTGATGTCGTCTGTCCATCTAGCCTACTGGGGCGGCCAACGCTTCTTATGCCGGTCCTTGATCTTTATCCTAATCAGCTGCAATTATAGTCGATGAGAAGAACTTTATTTTAATACTTTAATAATGTACTTATGTGCACCGAAACTTAGAAAGACCCGCCCTTCGGCTATGACACATAAACTTAAGTACAATTTGAATATTTATGACTACCGAAACGACTTGTAAAATTATGCTGTCAAATAAAAATGAACCGATTTTTCAACCGAATTTGTTAAGCCAGAGTATCAACTAAATCTGGTCGTGTTAACCATTTTCCGAGACATGTTTCATACAAATTACTGTGTTTAAGTGTTTAAGCTATTTGGAAAGAATTTTGAAGTACCAACGATTATGTTAGATGAAAGGGACAAGGTTAAGAATTTACATTTATTGGCTTTAACACGAAAATAATTTTAAAATTATTTTTTTTTACTGTAAAAGCTTTTATACTTCAGTAAAGGAAATAATCTCCATTGACAAAAAAATTTAAAAGACCTATGAGGACTAAAATAACACATATTTTTACTTGCAATTTTGTATTAATGAAAATTAAGTAGTAGAAAAAACCAACCCAACTAACAAAAACAACAACTAGATAAGATGGGACTCGAACTCACGACCTTCACTGTCCGGGCAAATGCTCTAACCACTGAGCTACTGAGTCGTTTGTATCATTGTATTACCCATAAATTTATGTTATAAATATCACAATTTTCCTGTAGGTTTTTTTTATATTTTTGAAGAAGTTTTTCACATTGCACACCTACATCAGATACCTACACTACAGCGTACGAATTGATACGAATTATTTTAAAATTTATAAACTAACACTACTTCATACAATCGTTTCATCTAGTACCAGTTGAACCAATTGAATCACCCACAATAGGGTATTTTACTGTTGTTGAAATGAAGATATTTAATGATGACGTTAAAAAATATTGCAATTAAGAATACCAAATGTGAAAAAATAATTTGAATCTGTTTTATAATAAAAGAATTATAGTCTGTTTGATTTTGACTGTAGCTGTCTCTTTCTAAAACGAAATCTTCTATGGCGTGACTATGACGCTACTAACTCACTGACGTCACTAAGATAGCGTCCTGTCCTTGTCTAATTATAAAGTTTGAAGTCCTATATCTTTGAAAATATTCAAGATAATTCAAAATGAAAACTTGTTTTGTGTACCTAATATTTCGAAAAACATTTTAAAGAAATAAAAAAAAATCAGTAAAATACCGTATTGTGACCCACCGTAAGTTATTTTTCTAATAGATATTAAAATTCAATAAGGTCGAAATCAAACTTTTTGAGGACGACCTGTCCCTTTAACGGGCAGAATCTTTTTTGCGTAATACCTAATAAAAAAAAATACCTACATTTGGTGCCATTGCGAATGAAATTCGCTAACTTCAGTCCTGTCGTTACGTTTGTGCATTACGCCCGTTCAGGGACTAATAAAAAAATACATAAAAGTTATCATAAGTGCAACAGCACAAAAACAAACCGTGTTCTGTAGACAACAGTTTTAATAAAATCCACCTTACGGCTAGACATGTGATATGGTTAGAGCCCCTGTACTAATTTTGCTATGCCCTTTAAAGGGTTATAGTTTTAATGCTTGCAAACAATTTATTAACAAAATGGTGACCCATTTAGAACCAAGACAAAACAATTTTCTGAAAAAAATTTTTTTTTTTACAATTTATCCTGTTTTAAAATCCCATTCAGTCCCGGTTTCCCAAGATTCAATCCCTCCCCTCTCAGACATTTCAAACTCAAACCTTCCGCTCGATGAAGCGATAACTGCCACGAAAAGCGGAAAAGCAGTAACAAACAATTTCCTAATTATAACCGTTTCTCTTCCCTTCCTTATTTAAAAACAAGCCTATTATTTCCCTCGGGACGTAAGAAGTCGCAAATTTCATAATTTAATATCAACCGTTCGGATATTGGATAATTAGATAGGACCCTGATTTCGTGTACGGAGGCGAAATTAATATCAATGTTCTTTGTTTCACGGCGCGCGGCGTAGTGATGTGCTTGTGTCGATAAAGTCATGCTCTCAAAAAAAATTGTCTTGCCCTCTGTAAACATTTCTGCGGTGGTGTCGTGTGAGGCGGGTCGTTACGTTCCCTAAAATATGGTTGAGCGAAGCGATGGCTGGTTCATGCGTCATGCTCGTGAACAGGTGCCACCAGTGGGATGGGTCTGCTCCTGGCTTCTTGTCTCAAAATATGCAGTTTTACGGTTTTGTTCTTTACGGTTGGTGAGTATTTTAAAGAAACTACCTTTTGGATGTCTATTTCTTAGTTATTAAAAATTATTTACTGCTATGATTACAGGGTTTTTGTTATTTTGTTTTTAAATTTAAGATTAATTTGTGATGGAAAGTGACTTTACATATTATATTATGTTAAAGTCACTTTTCAATTTGACGACTCTGTATAAAATATGACAGGGAGAAAAAAATAGCCCTTGGCGATTTTCTTGCCGGTTCTTCTCGTTACAAGGCCTGAGCGCCGTATATAGGATTTGCGAACCGATAGCGTAGCTTCATTGACGTTCACAAGTGCTGTATCAGCCTAAAATAAATAAATGATTTTGAATTTTGAAAAGGCGTTAACTATGAAGACCTTCGTAGTCGAGTGGTGTATGTGTCGTGGCCATATAGTAGATTTTCTGACTTCATGAAATGCTTGAGAATTTCATGAAATGGACGATGATGAAATGTTTCACTGTCTATTGGCCACATCATGATGTGGCTTGGGCTGACTAATGATAAGAAATAGTTTCTCGATATGGGCACCGCTTTTCAAGGTGCCGCTATCTCTGAGATCCTGGGTTCGAATACCGGTCGTTGTTTCCTATTGTTACTAATAACACAAGTGGTTAAGCAATTTAATTTAGAATTGTATTGTATGTGATGGTGTCCAAACTTTTTAGTTTGATTATATTTAACTATTAATCTTAGATAACATACATGATTTATTCTAAACATAACTCACAAATAATTACGATATGCTTTTTAATGAACTAACTTAATACTATGCCATTGCAAATTTTCTGATAAATCCTTCTAAGATGAAATTCATATTTTTTAAATAGTTTCTTATTTGTCTTTATCATTAAGTATTTAGGTTACCTAAGCAAAAACTTACTATGTATGTATTTATATGTTTTAATTCTTTTTGTAAAATAATATTAGTAGGTACTTCCTTGGTAAAATGAAAATGAAACATATTTATTCAGTCTAGGCTGAGACAGTACCTACTTGTGAACGTCGAAGAAGCTTTGCCATACGTTCGCAAATCTTACCTTGTAACGAGAAGAACCAGCAAGAAACTCGGCAAGAAACATATTTTTTTTCTCCCAGTTTTATTTCATACAGAGTTGTCGAATTGAAAAATGACATTCACGCATAATTTTATTTGTCAACCACGAACTTTGAGCGTTAATTTGTAAATGTTTAATCTTTCAAGTACATTATTGTTACCTTTATGTTTAAAGCGTTAGGTATACTAAATATTATAAAGTCGATAACAACAATGTCCACATCCCTATCCCTAAGAAAATGAAGACAAATGCGACACAGTGTGTGGGGTCCGGGGTCCGATCCGAGACGCGCCATGACAAACAATCTATGACACACATAATTTGGTAACTTTCTCCTGCGTAATTTAGTCATGAGGGGTTGAAATATCGATGTTGTGTACTTACAAACATATTGGTTGTAATATCTTTGATTATATCATGTCGCAAAGAGGACATTTAATTCCATTATCGCATAAAACTAGGCATTTGGTTACTTTTATTTTAATACAACCTCGAACAGTAGGTTGATTTATATCAAATAAAAAAAAAACTTCTTAGTGAAAGTGAACAGCGACGTAATATGCGAGTTAGATATAGAATTTTCATAAATTTGTGAAGTGTGTGAAGTGACAGCGGGTAGGTAGGTAGAGTGCTCGTCAGATAAGTCTGCGTGCGGTAAAAATCGAATATCTTTTCTTTAACATTAGAACAAAAAAATGCACTGTAACTAGCGCCAAAAACGCGCCAGGCACGTGCAGAGTTATCTAACACACACTTTAGTACGATATCGCCAGTACAGTGGCACAGACTTTTCTGTTCCGGTGACAGCGGCGCTATGTACTTTTTTCTTTTTTTTGTAGCATTTTAACCGGCCCTGACTTCTAAGATCTTCAGCCGCCAGCAGCGCTATGGTTGGACATCAACTTGACAGCAAGTGACATTTAAAAAAAACACGTTAGTTTCACATTTTGGCCACCGGAACAGAAAAGATTGTGGCACTTGTAGAATAGAAAGAAAATGTATGGGATTTACATTAGCGGTCACGTGACATTTCGATCGCTAAGTCAATCCCATACATTTATCTTTCTATTCTACTGGCGATATCGATAATAGAAAGTCACTTATCTACGTTGGCGGTAGGGGGCCGGAGCAGGGGTTAGAACCGCCCAGCCCTGACGCGAAGCCTATTAGGCTTGGTGGGAGGGCTGGGCGCGGCGAGGGACAGGCCCTGAGTCTGACCGAGTCCAACATGCCGTGTGGTATACGTAAAGACAGTATTTGCCGTGTTGGAGTTGCTGCTGCCCGTATCTTGATGGCGGTTCCCCTAGTCGACTTCTACGACACCCACGGGAAGATAGCGGGTAGTATTATTCCAGGCCATCTACACGTCACAAACCACCGTTACTACTACCAAAAACTTAAGGCGCTACTCGGAAACAGTATGGACTTTTTGATTTTAAACTATAGGGCGGTTACAGTTGTTACAAATCTGGTAATACGATGT
This sequence comes from Crambus lathoniellus, assembly GCA_949710035.1. NCBI lineage: Eukaryota > Metazoa > Arthropoda > Insecta > Lepidoptera > Crambidae > Crambus > Crambus lathoniellus. The sequence continues at coordinate 9,324,664 of OX453309.1, read as the reverse complement.
ATATTTCTTCATACCTACCATCTAGATTCGTAAAGTTTCAGAAACACGATTTTATGAATTTGCCTCGACACTTTCTTTTCGAAAAGACCTCTAAAAATACGAAATTTTAAGATTATTCTTAAATGAGGTTACATACACTATTGGAAATTGGTTAAATTAGTAGACACCAATAATATTTAGGATCGTATAGCAGCATTTTTTTTAAATCGCTGTAGTTTTTTAATACGAAGTGATTTTGTGTTTTTTTGCTCAATCTGCAAAATCGGTCTCGCTCCCGCGCGCGTCGTTTTCTCATTGCTATCTCGCTTCAGCATAATCTTTTTTATGCTGAGTAATCGTATCGCGTGGCACACCAAAATTTACACCCTTTTCCTAGATTAGTAAACCTCATTAAAACAGTATGCTAATTAAAAAAGTAATTCCACCAACCCCTTCCGTTATACAAGTGCCTTTTAATTCCTTGTCAAGGACGTGAGCGCTAATCAGTGCGCGCCTGGCGCCGCGTGACACTGCTCGCGAACCATCGCGCGATTAACAACTTTGTCCAACTGTAGACTTAGGAAGATATAGAACGGACTGAAAGCCAAGAAAGGATAAATATTTTTACTTTGAACGTTATTTTAAAGAAAGGATAGGTAACTAGTTCAGTATAAATGGGAGATTTGACAAGTAATTACTCTCCTATCCTACTTCCTACTAATATTATAAATGTGAAAGTTTAGATTTTTGGATGTATGGATGGATATAGGAAAAATGTGAAAGTAAAAAAACCACGAGCCCTATAAGTATCTTTCAGGCGGGATTCGAACCCGCGCCTCCGGGAATCCGGCCCGATGCTCTGACCAACTAAGCTACCGAAAGGCTGTAGGCCTTTCGGTAGCGACTCGACTCGTCGAATTTTGCTATCACTTGTTACGCTGGTAGGCCAGAGTTGCTTCATCAATGTGAGGAAACCCTCGCATCCGAAAGAAACATTTTTACAAATGTTTAACAATCGATTAAAATGAAACAACCATATTGAGATTTTATATTATTTTTATGCATTCACAATGCAATTTTGTAAGTATAGAAAAAAAGTGATAGTAAAAAACCACGAGCCCTATAAGTAGCTTTCAGGCGGGATTCGAACCCGCGCCTCCGGGAATCCGGCCCGATGCTCTGACCAACTAAGCTACCGAAAGGCCTACACGACTCGTCGAATTTTGCTATCACTTGTTACGCTGGTAGGCCAGCGTTGCTTCATCAATGTGAGGAAACCCTCGAAGTGGTTTTTTACTATCACATTTTCCTATACTTACAAAATTTCATTGTGAATGCATAAAAATAATATAAAATCTGTATGGATGGATGTTTAGATGTTTGGATGTTTGTTTCTCAATCATGCCATAACAGCTGAACGGATTTGGCCGTGATTTGATTTGATTTTATCCCGGAAAAATATCACATTCCCGCTGGATAACTTCGTGTAGTCCACGCGGGCGAAGCCGCGGGCGGAAAGCTAGTACTTCATATTTTCTTTATACAAGTGCTTTTGAAATCCTTTTCAAGGAGGCACCGCGTGACACTGCTCGCGAACTACAGCTTCGTTCAACTGTAGACTTCGCAAGATATATAGAATTGGCTGAAATTCAAAACAAACAATGGATTTCTTATTTGGTAGGAAATTAGTGACTTAAAAGGTACTCGCAGATTTAATCTTTTCGCTAAACAAATATTTGTCCAACAACCTGGGTATTCGTGCATTAGAACTAATATTAAATGCCAAAAATAATGTGGGTAGTATTAAAATGTTTATTGTATTTTTTTATTTTAGATTTGACTATTTTTGTCTGTCCTGCTATAGTTCTATGGTGCGTTTGGAGAGGCGATAGGTTGTCTCTGTAAGTTGGCCGGATTCAATTACAAAGTTTGACGAGTTCCAGGCGATATCGCAGTTCCTATCAGTCTAATTATGGGGACTTGGCGCTATTACTACTTTTATTGTTTTAGATCGCACACGTGAATAGTTTTTCAGAAATGTCAAAGCTAAGCAGCAAAGCAAACGTACCAACAAGAAAATTGATATGAAATCAGAAGTTTTATTATTACTTTTTGCATTTACAATTTTATTTTATCAAAACAATAGAATATCATAGTTTTTGTGGGTACGGATGACACAATTATTATTATAATATTTCCTTACAATAAACTGCAGAAATGTTTGGAGGATTTCAGAAACTAGTTAAAATAAAAAAAAAACTTTATTATATCAGTTTAGATCAGAGCATAACTCTCTTATTGTTTCGTGTTAAATTAAATTAGAGCTGAACTGTTTTGGTTATTTCCTTTCATATCAATAGGTAGTTTAAATCCAAACATTAGGTACTGCTTTTCTATGTCAGTTTGTGTTTAATCACGCAAAACCTAATTATTAAAACTGATAGAAGTGCCATTTATTTTTAATGTTTTCCGTAAGATTTTCTATATACACAAAACAAGTTTAAATTTTCAATTATCTTGAATATCTTCAAAGTTATAGGACATCTAACTTTCTAATTAAACAAGGAGAAAACGACTATGTTTGTGACGTCACCAAGTTAGTAGTGTCAAAGGCTCGCCATAGAAAATTGATTTAAAAAGTTTAAAAAGTTTTAAAAAGTGACAGCTATAGTCAAAATTAAACAGCTTATAATTCAAATAAAAAAGATTATAATTAGCTTGTTAAGATCCAAATATTGTTTTCACATTTGGTATTCTTTAATATTATATTTTATAGTTTTTTTTTTATTAATATAACTACATTTTAGCAACAGTGAAATTAAAGAGGTATCAATAATCTTCTACCTTTGTCTATGTTTATAAATGTTTCCTATATATAACAAGCTAAAATCACATAACTTCACTTACAGCTTCTACAATTACGAAACGCTATTACCGGTCCGATGTCCACAAAATGACATTCATTATTATTTTTAAGGTCCCCATAAAACAATATTACGACTTCAACACTATATTTAAGTGGTTGTGGGTCCCAATTATTGGTTGTAACCAAGGTTCGATTCCCGGTTATAATTATTGTGCACTCAAACGCTGGGAGCATAAATAACTGTGGAGTTTGTCTTTTGTTCTGCTGTCAGTTTTTAATTGGACGGACTATGGTGGACCGGTGACGAGAAAATGACTTGGGGCTATCAATGTTGATGATTTTAAGAGAGAAACCTTCACTGAAATGGTGGTGCTGTAAAAATGTAAGGAAATTATACGACTACTTAGACAATAAAATATAGAAAGAGACCATACCTATCAAATATAATGGAAAAACAAGAATTAAGTGCGAAGCTAATGTAAAGGATTAACTGATGTAAAATTATCTTTATGCTGTGAAATAAAAATATATGTTTTAAATATATGTTAGGCATATCTTAAAAATACTGTGAGATAAGTACCTACCTATTATTAGGTTAAAACCTTAATTTAACCTAATAGCCTTAACTATTGTTGGGTGATGTGCAGTAGGCGTGGTTTGATTGTGTAAAAAATGCATAAGTACTTATCTTACTTTCCTCTATTTTTTGCTGCCCACGGAAAATGTTAATAAATTGTTGATTTAGTTTTTTTATCGTTAAACAGGAAATCGTCATTATTTATTACATTGCAAAAGAAGAATCTCAAAAAACGCTTAGTTAAGGATATTGCATAGGTAAAAAAAATATCGTCGATGGCCGTTGCTTACACAAGCGAGGGGGTGCTGGGATCGGTAAGACTCCGGCCGCGGCACTCTCGTAGACTGAGAAATACGTGTAGACGCGGCATGCAGCGCGCATTCTATTTACATCTAAAATATCAACTATGTGCGCTTTTACTAAGGACATTATATTATTATGTAGAATACAAGAAGAATTATTATGAATATTTATTGTAAACGTCGGTTTGTAGGAAGAGTAGATCTTAGATATTATTCGTATGTAGTAAAAAAAGCTTTTTTTAACAAAGATAGTCACTTCAAACGATTCTTCAAAATGCAGAACACAGCAGCAGCTATTTATATTTATTTTCTATCTCTAGATCATTTCGATAATATATCCATTATCGAAATGATCGTCGCAGGCAAAACTACAACATTTGCTACAAATTACACTGAAAAAAATAAATAATGTATACTGCTCTAACCAGTAGGTACATTTTCAGATTTATTCCAATCAAATTAATAAAACTTATAATTTAATATGAAAAAATATAAATAACTCATACTAGCCAATCATCTAATACTTTTTTACAAAATAAATCTACTTAGTTAATCAATATTTAAATAAGTATACCGTTTATATAAAATCACGCTATCAATCTATAATATAAATCAATATATAAAAAAAACACTTAAATAAAAATATTGTTTAAGTACATACATATTAAATATGCCAATATCAAAAATGATAATATCAAATAATACAATAACTTGTGTCATTGATAATTGGAAGCAACGATCACATACACCTAGATACAAGAAAATATCTAAAAGTTAGTTTTCGACATTTACCCGTCCGAGAATCGAACCCGGGACCTCAGAGATAGTGGCACCTAGAAAACCGGTGCGTACACCAATCGGCCACGGAGATCGTCGAATTTGTTTAAACAAAATGTAGCGCAACTGAAATAATTGATACTTTGTTTACTAATGTAAACTTGCCTAACGTCAGGTTCTTTTTTCTGTTTAAATATTATGCGATATGCTGAAATATTTGTACTAATTAAAAATTAATACCGAAGCGACAGCAACACAACTATATGTTAAAATTTTGTCATATTCATTAACATGAATCTCAAGACAATTTTGTGGTATGTCTGACATGACAACCAAAGGCGACAGCAAAAAAGACAATAATGGGTGCATCCATTGCATTGTAAAGTGATTGACTGATATTCGGAAAATTCTAAACAGTTAAACAATAGAAAAATGGAAAATGAAGTATTTAGAAAAAATTGACCCGTCTCACAATCTAAATACTTCATTTTCCATTTTTCTATTATAAAAATTGCATTGTGAATGCAAAAAACTAAAAATTAAAATACCGTTAAACAATTTTTATTAAATTAGTCGCGTGAATTGAGTAAACTCACAAAGGTAGTTTTATAATGTGGTTGGTTATAGTACTTGAATAAAATTTTGTGTGAATAGATTCACCTAGAAGATGCCTATTCACTTGCGACTTTAAGAGGTTTGGGTTGTAGGTACTCGGGCAAACAGAAGCCGGCAGGGTATTCCAGGCATGATGAAGGAGTACTTAATTCTCTGAGCGTGAGTTTAAAGGAGAGGGCGGAATGAGGTTATGCAACTCAGATGCACATTCGTTAAAGCATATCTGACAAGTGACTCAGGGGATGAAACTCATAGCTGAAGTCCTCCATCGACAGTATGGGAGTGCTTATTCGCCAGGCCAGATAAAGAGGTACGCACTGTGTATCAGACTAACACCAGTAACATAGAGATCCTTACTACCGAACTTAGTAACTGTACGGTCACTTCAGTCTACAAACCTCCCAATGCACCGTATTACTTCAGCTGTCCGCCGAACTTTAACGCCCATCCGGTTAGATTCGTCCTTGGTAATTTTAATAGCCATAGCGAGAACTGGGGATACAGAACCAGTGAAGACAACGGAGTGAAGGTTGAAGAATGGGTTGATGGACACATACCTACTATCTTTGATCCATGATCAAAAACTTCCGTCATCATTCAACAGCGGTCGCTGGAAAAGGGGTTAAAACCCTGATCTAATCTTTGCCAGTGATCACATAGATCACCAGTGCGTGAAGACAGTAAGTGGTGCAATACGGATGACTCAATTATGTGCCAGGCCTTACGACCTGAAGGATAAAATAATAAAATAAAATAAAAAATATCTTTATTCAACTTGACTTAATAAATAAGTTCTTTTGAATCGTCAATATTTTCGTACCACCCGTTCAAGACTTTTTTAACTGATAAGAAGAACAGGCGCAATAAACTTATCAGCTTTAATAATTGGAGTAACGATATTTCCAAAGATTTATATCGTTAACTTTTACAACTTTTTCATTATAATATTACTATAGTTCAGCTAAGGTTATGTGTTACATCAAATCCATGCATTACGGTATTTCAAATAGTCGTCTACTTTATAATATCCTTTGCCCATGAGCGATTTTTTGCCATGACTTTTGAATTTGTGCAAAGGCAGCTCTACTAAATTCTGTGGAACTTTATTAAAACTAGCTACGCTTTTCCCCAAAATCGAACTTCTTGTTTTTTTAAGTCGAATCCTTGGAACGGCAATCTTATTTTTATTTCTTGTTTTGAGTTGATGTATATTGCTACGTTTTACAAATGTATTGAGATATTTCTTCACATATACCATATTCTCATATATGTATTGTCCTGCAACAGTTAATATGTTGATTTCTTTTAAAGAATCTCTTGGCCGAAGTTTGTATATGGCGCGAATAGCTCTTTTCTGAAGCACAAAAATACTTTCGATGTTAGCTGCTGAACCCCAAAGTAATAGGCCGTAGGACAATACACTCTGAAAATAGCTAAAATAGATTAACCTTGCCGTTTCAATATCGGTTAAGAGCCTTATTTCTTTAACAGCAAATGCCGCAGAACTGAGTCTACCGGCCAAATCTTCAATGTGAGGGTCCCATTGAAGTCGATAATCTTATGTTATATCTAAAAATTTAGTACTGTTAATTAATTCTACTACATTGTCATCCAATTTTATGTAAATATATACCTGTCTTACATTTGGCAGTGAAATTTTTTTCACATTTTGTTTTTTTCGAGTGTAATGATAGATTAATTGATGGTACCACGGCAAAAAGAAATTGCCACAGTACCATCAATGGTACTGTCTAATGGTACCACGGTAAAGGTATGGATTATTGCTATAAAACCAATGCGCAACTTTCGATAAAGTACTATTTACTTCGTCAGAACAATGGTTACCTCTGTCAACTTTAAAGACTAGAGGAAGTGTCATCAGCAAATATGTCTCGCATAAATTCTTTGCTTAAAAAGGAAGGTCATTTGTATAAATTAAAAACAGCAAAAGGGACCAGTATTGACCCCTGGGGTACGCCCATGTTGATAGGGGCTCCAGTAGACTCAGTTTCGTTGATAACTACTTTCTGTGTTCTTTCACATAGATATGATTGCATAAGGCTAACCGATTTATCATAGACACCATAATGTTTTAATTTCCTTAAAAGCGTTTGGTGATTAACACAATCGAAAGCTTTGGAGAGGTCACAATAAATACCAACTACATCTCGCTTGCTCTCCCAAGCATCAAATATATGTTTTTAAATATAATATGATAGGATGACATACCAAGACCAGTATGAATTAGATCCCTTCTCACAGAACACCATCGATTTGGGAATGAGTTGCTAGAAGCCATATCCGAAACAACGAGAGAAAAGTGGAACAAGCTAATCGAAGGCGTAAATATGACGCATAAAAGCAAGAAGGCATGATGTTTTATAAGGAAACTAAATAATGACCCTAAAATCGCTGATCGTCATTCCAATGTGACCACAAACCAGATCGCTCACCACTTACTCCAAAATGGGAAAGCTTCCACGAAAAGTCTCCAGAAGAAAATTACACGAGACCCTGGTAAAGTGGTTAACCACTTGGACGAGGCTTTTACAGAAACAGAGCTCAAGTTTGCCCTTGATAAGCTCAAAGAAGGTAAAGCCGCTGGCTCTGACAACATCAGGGTCGAGCAGCTGAAACGGTTTGGTTTCGTACTACTTATACAAAACTGTCATTTCTTCCATGGCCGCTTCCAAAGGGTATGTAATCTAATCACTGACGTTTTTGCCACCTACTTTTAATAAATGACATTTGTGGCAGAGAGTGTATATAAAACTTCTTCGAGATTATTTATTTTTATGAGTTTATTATCTATGATATAATATGATAGTCAGTTTAAAGTTAGCCCGCCATTTGTTTATACTTTGTGCAATGAAATTTAAATAATGAAATAAATATTCCTCCTTCGGAAGTACTTGTACCTATGCAATATTTCATTAGAGTATCAAAAATTTTACTCCGACTCTGCAAGTCTCCTTACAGAACTCCGCAAACTTATCTGACGCGGTGGTTAAATTTGAGAGTTTAAACTGTCAATACAGCTGACAGACCTTTCATTCTTTTTTATTGCTACTGGCGCCTCAACCATCGGTTTTAGATATTGTTGTGGGGATTTCGAATTTCGAATTTCAAAACCGCGAGAGCATTTCTTGCAAGAAATTGTATGCATGCTCTATTTTGTACTAATAATGGATTAGAGAATTAGTAATAAAAATGTTTTGAACCTGAAATTTACACAAAATGGTGCGGTTTATGTTCCTCACTCAAAGGAAAGAAGCTGGACTTCTCACAATCTCATAAAATTGGTGTAATGGTGATATTAGATCAACTAGGTATATAAAATTCTTACGTCGGTTTTATTTCAAGAATTGCTTTTACATTATGTCTCTGTAAAAAACTTTTTCAACAAGCGAATTTATTATTTCTTGATGCAATTTTTTACACCGACCTATCTTAAGTTTCTCACATTTTCAATTTTGAGGAACCTAAAACGAACATAAATTTAATATACAGTAGTAGAAGTTAGAAACTTAGACTAATTATGTACACCTACAACACAACAAAATATTGGTACTCAAATAGGTACAACTTTTATGGGCTCTTAAGTATCTTAGGCAATATTATCCGTCACTTTTATTTCAAACTATTGATGTTTGCTTTAGGTAATGAGTAAAATAACTTGTCCTAGGTTACATAGGTCTATGGCTATGCAATAAATGGCAAAGCACTCATCTATACCCAATCCTGAAGCGCTAGTTCAATATTTTCTAGCAAAATAAGCATCATTGAAAAAAATTAGGATCCTAATGTGAGTTTTTTTTTTCAATTTTGGCGCAATCGGAGCGATACAGTCTCCACGTCCAAACGCCGCCAATCCCAGGCGGAGACTGAAGAATTAGCTGAGAAACGGTGCACGATGCATTTTGGGATACTAGTTATTGACTATAAATATAACAAAAAAAATTTTTAGTAACTTCCTTAGATATGACTAAGAACTACTTACACAAAAAAAATTAGCTTGATTACTCAAATAGTTATTGAGATAATTGAGTTTAAGACGGAAAAAAGGGGTCTTGAAAATCATTTTTTTAGTACATTGTATTTATTTGATTTAAATAAAATTTAGTAACTTCCCTTCATAAAGGAAAGATCTATCACATATATTATTTTGGAAGACCTAGCAATGATACTTTGTCAGGAAATTTAATTAAAAAAAATTGAAAATTCTGAGTTTGATCGCCGATATGCCCTTAACAGTGCGTGTTTGACATTTGCCAACGTTTTTTGCCATGATTATAAAATAATTTGCATGTTGGTTTCCTTGGCACGTCTTTGCTCTAACGACATAACGAATTTAAAGTTAGAGCCAAACCTTATATTGTTTATGACTTGACAAATCAGAAAAACAGCTAAGTTAATAAAAAAATCGAGGGAGTTATAAAGTTAAATTAAAATGCGAGACCTAAAATCACTGTGCGGTGTAGTACCTATGAAACCGAAGTAAAGAGAAGCCCAAAAGAAACTCATTCCACGAACTTGATAATGAATTTTAACCTATCAAATACATAATTATAGCTTGGCTTGTTAGTTCCATTCCAAGATTAGTTAGATAAGTCGCGCATTTTCGTCCCTTGAATTGAGTGAATCAAGTTATTTTTCATTTATACGTGTTTTTGGGAAGTAAGTTTTTGTTTGCAGTTTTTTTATAAGGCGGTTTAATTTTTGTGAAAGAAATGAGTTTTTTTTTATAAAATGATTGTTAAATATGAAACTCCATAAGACAAGAAACGAAGAATTTGTAAAAATGCTTTGTCCTTGCCATTGTCGCAAGATCTAGACACGCCACTGGCACAGATTACTAAATAGTTTACTTGTACAGGTAAACTCTGTTCACCGAGGGTTGATAAATATAATACGTCTCCGACCGAACAGCGTTATGCTAATATTATACGGTTAAACCAAATTGATTCACTTTGGTAGAAAGGCGCAGAAATACAGGCGCACATTGCCATTGAATGATTCACTTTTATGTTTACATTGTTCAATTTGGTTGCTTCAACCAAATTGAACCGTGTTTTTATTACTGTCGCTTAATTATCGCAAACTGCATGGCGGCCGTGTCGCTTATCTCTCGCTTTCGCCATGTTTCCTGGTAAGAGGCACGCAATTGTTGTCAACCGTGGATGACCGTGGGCCAAACGGGCGAGCGAACGCGGCGGCCATTTGGCCATTTTCTCTTTTTATATAATTAGCGGGCCGAAATCAAATATGAGATAAGAAACCCTGACTTTATCAACTCACGGCGAACAGACTATAGAAGATTGACATTTTTATTCGCATTTATAATACATAATAGCAACAGAATCTAGACAATATTCATTACCAACTAGTACATAACATAATCCGGCTATTGTCCTCGCAATTAAGGGTCTAAGGTCTAAATTCGCTTGGCACACACCACCAATTACGTACGTCCTCTATTATGAGCGTTAGACCCGATGGTCAAGTAAATTGGAACGTATGCGGCACCTGTGTCGCGCACCCGCTCATTACGTGCGCCAGCGCGTGATTGTCATTTGTCCCCGCCCACTGCGCGCTTAGACAATTACGGTAATGCGTATGATTATGCGCAAGCACATGAGTGACCACACTCAGTGGAAGAGTTGGTTTTTTTCTTTGAGAAGTTGGGAATTTTTGAATGGGAGTACTTCCTTTGAAATAATGACGAGGGTTTTTTGTCTATTATGGATAGGATAACGGTGATTTTTATTGATTTTTAGGGATTCAAAATAAATCATAGTTTCAACGTGTATAGTCAGGGACAAATTCGGTGAACCACTCCTTACTTCTTTTCGTGTGGCTGGCGTCTCACCGTGCACTTGCAGTTCCTATCCCTATTTGCTTATGCATTGTTCTACTCTAGTTACATAACCAAATAGTACCTATAAGGGTCTGCGCGTGAATTGAGCATACATAATAGACGCAACGTTGCGAATGATAACTTAACCAACTGTTTTCATACAAATTTAAGAGTCTAGATGTCATAATGTGTTGTATACGTGGGATCAGTTGTTCTTACCTTTAGGATTACAATAACGACAGTTTCCATGCTACAGCTACTCGTTAAAACAGAAAAATTTGTTAAATTTTACCAGTTTTAACATACAAATTATAATTTGGGAATGTTACATATCACTCAGGTATCAGTCCACTTACCAAATCACAAAAATTGACATTCAAATAGCACAGGAAACGTAATTACGCATTATTACTTCGAACCTTGCGACACCTTAATGAACACCCGTAGGTAACTGTAACAAACAGCTCAATCAAAGTCAAAGAATTTCTTATACAACAATTAAGAAACAAAATTAACCTTAAAGGTTTACTAGTAGAATTCAAAGTCGTTGAGCAAGCGCTTGACATCAAGAAATGTCTCCGTTTGTCGCAATTGTAGGCGTGGTGGTGACTTCTACACATGCAAAGTTAAAAGAACTCTATTGCAGAGAGGGTAAGTGTTATAATGGTTTGGTTTAAAGGTGATACGGTCAGCAAGTGGTCACAGCAATTTGGTTGAACGCCATTACACTATATGTACGAGTACATCTAAGGATCATTACGAGAATCACGGTGCGTGAATATCAAATTGTAGTTGGGTAACGTAATGGCCCCCGATTCTTTGTTCTTTTGTCTCGAGATTCGTGAGGTGTCATTGAGAGATGGGTCATGGTGAAATCTGAATGAAAGCTGCAGTCAATGAGTTGAATTACTGTTGCTCGGAGCGGTGGAGCTGAAACAACGCTTGTTTTATTTGAACACGTGTGGGGAATTTGGGCGGTAATGTTTGTAATAAGTATTGCTGTGTATTGTTTTTAGTTTTGGAATGATTTTGTTTGTTTTGTGATAGTTGATGTTCAGTAAGTAGGTACTTAATTTAGGAATCCAGTCGCGTTGATGATTAACCATAGATCTAGAACTTCATCGTCAAAATCTAATGGTACTTAATTGATTTTGGTTGTTTATCAAACGCCATATTCGTTCATAAATCAGCAAAAATTTCGTCAGTTCAACTAGCAACAAGCAATCTTGAGTATTTCGCTACTTCTAAGGCCACCGTGACTTTAAATTACCCTACTATTACAAATTGACAAACGCGTCGATGACCTACTGGTATTTGCGACCTACAGGAGCCAACTTTGTACAAGCACGCGCATATATGGCTCTACAAGTGGATTCTAGGACTCTTATTTCTTCCAAATAAGAGCAGTTCTTGCATAGCAAATGATAAGTTTAAAATTACGCTTACTTCTATAAATCGATGGCAAATTACTTTGACATTTCCGTCGCCATAACGCCTTGGATCGTTCGAATTATTTTGTGGCTGTCGAGTCGACAAGGAAGGTAATTTTGTTCTGCACGTATTGTTGTTTAAATCAAGTTTGACAAGGTGAATTGGAGTAAAAAGACATTTCAATTATTGCCGTTGAAATTAGAGACAGTTTCAAATTGTTTAACAGTGACGCTTTTTATGGTATTTTCGGTAATAGAGACTATAACTTAAATAGGATGTCAAACAAAAGTCTTGCCAAAAGCTTTGTTATACCATTTTGATTGAAAATACTACGTCATAACTTAGGCATTAATCGAAGTCCAGGCAGGGTTACGGTGAATTTCAATAAACCACGTTATTAATAATTGCCATTATATATCCACCAGTTTAGTCTTACAAAAAGCATTGTTATACTAGGTACGTCATAACTTATAACTTAAGGCATTAATCGAAGTCCGGTAGGCAGCGTTATACTGGTGAGTTTCAATTAACCACGTGCTATAATAAAAATAGTTACAATCACCACATCTTTTCTGCCAATATCTCCTTACTAATAGGTAGTCTGGAAGAGAACGCTTTAAGCGACAAGACCGCCCCTTAGACATTAGCCTAAGTTTTCTTATTGTAATCTTTGTTTTTTGTATAAGTGGAAAGAAAAGTTATGTAATAATAAAGCTTTAAATAAATAAATAGAAACAAAAGACAGTCATTTTAGCGATAACGTCTAGTTAGAAACAAAAATCATACTATTTCTTAACTATTTCTATCGCACATGCGCATATCCTATGGCAGCGTAGACGCAAAAGGTTCGTCGCACCACAGCCAACGTCTTTATCGGTGAATGGGCGTGCAAGGCTCACGTTCCTGACATTAAAGCATTGTACCATGCAAATGGTATTCCGATTAACTACTCCACGGTGAAATTCGCTTGCGCTTTAATCTCACCCCGCGTACATATAGTAACGTGCGTGTAGGTCTTGTACAAGCAAATATAGTCCTTAAAGTAGTCAGTTGGAGATTTCTTCTGACGCACCATGCAAATGATATTCCCGCGCAACGAGCGCAAAACCGCCATAATTATAAATGCATCAATCAGACGCGATGCGCGCGCGCAGGTAAAACGGTTATTAGCCGCCTCGAGGGCGTCATTTGTATGTGTATGTGTGTATGGAACTGTATGTAAGGACCTGAGGCGGTTGACAAGTGCATGGTGATGAATTTTAAATTGCTTCAAATGACACTTTATTATGTTAAAACCTCTTTCGTAAGTTGTCGAGGAGAAATTGATGATTTAAGGACTCTTCATCGAAGACATGATTTAATGATTGACGGGCTTTTTTATTCTTTTCCTCATTGATTATTACAGTTGTTTTGTTTTATAAATTTCAATAACATTCTTAGTTATTGAATCAAAGTACCTAGGTACAAGCTTCTTATTGTCTACAACTGTTTTTTTATTTTTAACGTAAAACCATCGTAGTTATCTCTTATTTCCTTGCGTCAACAGGTATTTAATATCAATAATGTTAAAAGAGACCCTACTTCTAATGTCGATTCGGTAAGCACATAAAAACCCAAACTACAATTAATTGGAGATTAATTGGGAATTAGGTAATTTAATTTTAATTGGCGTTTCGGAAACCGGCGGTTAGTCTGCAACAATTTTTGGTTTAACTGCCTCTGTGGTCTAGTAGTACACACAACCGGTATCAGACCCGGAGGTCCCGGGTTCGATTCCCAGTGGGGGTACATTCGGTTAGGTTGGTGGGAGGGCTTGTTCAAGTGCTAACAACATCTTATCTAAGTCTGACGCCTTATCTACGATGTTTTCAGCATTGTTGTGTACCAGCAGTTAGAGATACGATTTCCAGTTCCTCAATAATTGAGGATTCCAGGAGTAGTACCTACGCCTACCTTCAGCATTACCAGCACTTAACATCAGAGTGATGAAAACTAAGTGGTACTAAGTTGCAGATAAAAAAAACAGTTATTTATTTTGTTCTAAGGTTATCAAATAATTTTTTATTTTTTGCTTTAACCATGCAATTTTTAGTATTGAAAAATTGAAAATGAAGTAGTAGAAAAATTTGTCGTGGGTTCGAGTCCCAACGGAGCTAATTGTGAGACGGGTCGACTTTTTGTAATACTTTATTTTAAATTTTTCCAAGGTTATGGTAAAAAATAGTATTCGATTACGACTGCGCACAGAAATATCTGGCGCGCGCTCTAAAGGCTATGCCCACAGATTATAAAATCAGTGGCACCTGCCCTCTGCACCAGCACAGACCCTCAACCCCACTGCCAACGCAACTACTCCGCGCGGACGCGTCGACACCTCCGATTTATGAATAATCGAAACGCGCGAATCGACGCCTGCGGTAGTGCGTTATGCTGAAACTGAACGAGTAGTTTCGGAAGTTTTGCGTAACATCATACCAATATCAGTACTAGTGTAAGTTTTTATGTAAAGTAAGCGCAAACTATCGCGATTCCGTATTTATGTCAATTTGTATGAAAACTGTATCAGCGCCTCTAGCGGCGAGTAGCACCCTTATACAGTTTTCATACAAATTGACATAAATACGAAATCGCGATAGTTTGCGTTTACTTTACATAAAAACTTACACTAGGGGTACAGAGGGCCTAGACAAGTGGCTTTCGATTATCGATATCGCCAGTAGAATAGAAAGAAAATGTATGGGATTGACATTAGCGGTCACGTGATATTTCGATCGCTAATGTCAATCCCATACGTTTTCTTTACATAAAAACTTACACTAGGGGTACAGGTAGCCATAGCACAAAAACTGACGCTATGGTAATCTATACAAATAAATAAAATTGGAGTGTCTGTTTGCAATATTAAAAAAAACCGCTTACTACATGCATATGATTATATATACGGTACATATTCCAAAATAACATTTTTATATTTTTTGTTTGTCTGTCTGTCTGTTTGTTCCGGCTAATCTCCGAAACGGCTGGACTGAGTTTGACGGGACTTTCACTAGCAGGTAGCTGATGTAATAAGGAGTAACTTAGGCAAATTTTTATCCCGATATTCCCACGGGAACGAGAACCACGCGGGTGAAACCGCGGGCGGCCGCAAGTCGTATATAAAATGCACGCCAGATAAGTCTGCGCGCGGTCGAAATCGATTACTAATCATTTACGTTAATGTGACACCAAAAATATACTGTTACTAGCGCCAAAAATGCCCCAGTCTCGCGCAGACTTATTTGACACGGACTCTACTATTCATCAAAAGCTGTCAAAGTGCTGTTGCCAAAATATCTATTGAAATTTAGTTTCTTAACTTTCTTCGACCGAAAGGAGCGCTGCTCTATTGCAATATAATGCGGTTTCGATAACGATAAAGATAGTTTTTCTTGCTAGGGGTACCTACCTACTGTTACATCAATAAATCGAGTGGGAACAGTAGGTCGATTCTTTTCAATTCAGTCAGCATTCGCCTATGACATAGCTGCATTTTATCGCTTGACTTCCTCTTGTTTGTTATTCATTTAAAATTTGATACAAAGATTTGTGTTTAAATGTGAAGTGTCGGCGGAATATTCATACAGAATCGCACCCCAGCTGCTACTAGGGCAATTTGTTCGTTTACTGTAAACTTACCGATTACAAGTTATTTTAATTTTTAGTTTTTTTGCATTCACAATGCAATTTTTATTACTGAAAAATGGAAAATGAAGTATTTAGAAAAAATCGACCCGTCTCACAATCAGCTCCGATGGAACTCACCCACGACCTTTCGCTTTCCGGGCGAAAGGTCGTGGGTTCGAGTCCCATCGGAGCTGATTTAGCATTTTACCGATTACAGTAAAACATTAGTGTTGCACCTAGTTATAGAAAGTAATAAATCGTCGACGTTTAAAATAAATAAAAGGATCATCTAAATAAGGTTATTTAGAAAAATCGTAATTTAATTTTCTATCAGTGCCGTTATAACACCCTGGGAATATTCGCAATGTGCGGACCTAGGTTCAAGTGTGAATTTTGTATGGTGTTTATTCTGAACACCGCTGGTCAGCAAAGTTGCTAGTGTTAGTTTTCCCATGTATATTTGGATTTCATCTAAGCTTCAATGCAAACATGCAAATATAATAGGCTTTAGTGAAAAACTGTCTTTAAATGTTAAGGAATAAAGTATTTAATTGTTTTCCTTCAAATCCAAACTAAGTAAACTATTTTTTGTAAAGTAAGTATTTTTTTTTATTTTAAATCGAAAATACGAAGAGAAAGTATACTCCAATTTGGAAGTAAACTCAAATTAATATTAATATTTATTTGGAAAGTTGCAATCAATGCAACTTCTGAAATAAATCATAGAGCAATAGGTAAGTACTTAAGTACATCACCATAAGTACTATTGGTTGAAATTACTAAATTGTTTTTCGAAACAAGTTTTGAAAATTACCTACAAGTATTTTTAACTGACTTTAAAAAAAGTCCGTCAGTTCTGCGCCAATTTTCATGCTTAATTCTTTTTTTAATTCAAAAAAGTATACTCAGGAGGTGGTTTCATATCACCAAGAGGATCTGATGAAGGGATCCCAAGGCAATCGAAGAAAATCCTCTAATTTTACGACAATAATTTTACGTGTTTTATGTTTTTTTCTAAAGCTAGGTAGTTATCAGCTCGTATCAATGAGCTGATGATGGAAGGCACAACTCCTTAACGGTTAGGAGTTGGATGATAATTCTTTTCATATTGTTCATTTGTTAAGATCGATAGTTGTAATCTTTCCGGTTATTTAGGTGAGCTGATGATGGAAGATAAAACTCCTTAACGGTTAGGAGTGAGAGGGTGGAGCTGATTTTAGTGTTCTAATTTATTGATATACTGACAATAGTTTTATTCGTTGCATTTTGCGCTTCGATTTCTTGTTGGACTTTTTCTACTTTTGGAACTTAAAGATCTTTGAAGTCGGTGCCAAGCCGAAAATAACAAAAAAAACTAATTATACTAAGTGAAATAATACGCTTAAGAACCACAAAACTACTTAATTCGTTAAATTTTTCACTTAAGTGTTTTTACGTAGGTACCTAAGTAAGTTTTTGTATGAATGTTTCTTTGAATTTATTAATTTCGTTAAAACTAAGTCTTGGTTATAGCTAATTCATAGATATAACTTTAAAACAATTATAAAACAATGTGACTAACCGAAAGTTCTGTATAAATAAATAACATTAATATAATGACGTACGAGTAGGTATATCTATAAGTATTACTTTCTGTCATACACAGCGTCAAAGCCATTCACAAAACTTTTTATACGTCTGTTTTTATCTACTTATTTTTTAGAACACCCGTTCAAAAGTACAACCAATAAATTATGTTTATACCCTCTAATTGCATTTATAATTATAACTACTGTATGTTGGTATAATGGGTCCGTCCGTATGTCCATTGTCAGTTGTCTCGCTTTCTAATCCAAATGTGTTTGTAATCAAAGACTGTACAATATAAGAGTGAGCATAATAAATGGCATTACGTTCTAGTACAATTATTCAACAATACATTCATCAAAATTTTCATAGACATCTTTATTGTAGTTTTTATTGAACAGTGTCCGAAATTGTACAAGTTTATCTGGTGCAGTCTTAATAACATCATCAGTACTAAACATAGGTTCAATTTGCTATAAACTGCTGTTAGAATTAGATGTGTTGTCATAAAACAACTATTTATTATAGAGAAAACTAATCTCTTAAAGATTATACCTTGCGAATGTCAGGTAATTTCGTACGTAGGTACAAGTTTCCTGATAAGTCAATCAGATGAAATATTACTTATAATTGTAAATCTTAATACATAAGTATAAGACGGCATAAGATTTTATGATGATGATAATAATAAAATAAGTTCACACACAAATATAATATACCTTAGTATATGTTAATAGATTATAGAATTAACAAAACAGGTTTTAAAAAGTTATAACTGGTATTATCCTAGGTTTACTTCAGCTGCAGTGAAGCAGTGAATGTTTTCAATTGAACATGTGGTTAGCTAAAATTATCTGTCACTCATAAATAGTTGAGTGGAAGTTTTCGCAAAAACCAACTAAATAAAGATGGTCCACAGTGAGAATCCGTTTATATATAGACGCGGAAAATCGCATACTTAGTAGCTTTGCTTAGGTATATGTTTAGTTTAAAAAAAATAAAAGAAAAATTGTGAAAAAATTTAGCTCACTTCAGCAAAAAATCATGCAAGATGCAAAAAAAAGTGCACATGTCATACACACTACGAAACTATGTGTGCCCAATACTTGCAGCTACAGATAGCAAGACAGTGATACACCTAAACACCTTGCACCTTCACCGATTAGTCTACTTTGGTTTGTTGTCGTTTTGATATTTAGTCGCAGTTGCACACGCCATTGATCACAGAGTAACGGAATAAAAATCCCGCTTTTCGTAATATTTACAGTGTTGACCATGAAAGTTTAAAAAGTTACTACTCTACACGTGTTTTGCCCGCAACTCGGAGCATCCTTAGGAGTTGTTAGACCGTCCAAAGTCCAGTGCTGGACTTTGCACTTTTTTCACAATGGGTGGTTATTCCCGCCAAGTGACGCCTGATTCAATCAACAATCAAATACTGAAAAATTGGAAATAAACTATTTCGATAAAATCGACCCGTCTCACCCGTGGTTGTGAGACGGGTTGATTTTTTCCAAATAAGTAATTAATTTTTTTTTTCAATAATCAAAATTGCATTGTGAATGCAAAAAGTAAAAATTTTAATAAATAGCAATAATTTCATCTTAAGCGTTTGTCAAATATGGTGCCTACCATCAACTTTAAGACAGCGATTTAAAAATAGCGCGATGCAGAATAGGTTCCTAAAATGAATTGCTTTTCGTACTATGACCTTCTAAAAATTGGATCGCAAATGAATTGCTAAATGTGAATGACCGAACGACTTGTGTCCTTTTTCTTCTACCCGTCTCTTTCACTCGATTCTGTCATGCCCGCAGAGTGAGAGGGACGGGTATAACCTGCAGGTGTCATGTTAAATCGACCGGGTTATAAGTCAAATAAGAGTTCTTGACAGCTTAGCGGCTGTGAAATGTCATTGAATGATCACTGAATCGCTGTCATTGATATTACAGTGCCACAAACTTTGCTGTGCCGGTGGCCAAAATGTGAAACTAACGTGATTTTTTTTTAATGTCATTTTGCTGTCAAGTTGATGTCCAACTATAGCGCTGCTGGCGGCTGAAGTTCTTAGAAGTCAGGGCCGGTTAAATTACTACAAAAAAAAGAAAAACGTACGTAGCGCCGCTGTCACCGGCACAGAAAAGGTTGTGGCACTGTAAGCTGCCGTAGTACGAATAAGCGAAGCAGATCAGTTTAGGTCCTAAAGAAAACCGCAATAAGAGGTGATGGTAAGCACCCTGGAAAGGTATTTATTTCGTGTGTGAAGTCAAAGTCAAAGTCAATAAATTTTTATCCATATAGATTAAATAAAATTAATGCTTATGAATTGTCCAAAATTTTTTTACCTATCACCTGTTATGGACATCTTTTAACATCTTTAATATAATGTGAGGGTAGTAATATCTTCACATTGATGAAATTAACGCTGGCTATACAGCGCGTAAGAAGTATTGGATGAATTCGACGCTTCTCGTAACGACTCCGTAGCTCAGTGGTAGAGCAGTCGCCCAGATAGCGAAAGGTCGTGGGTTCGAGTCCCATCCCATCGGAGCTGGTTGTGAGACGGGTAGATTTTTCTAAATAATTCATTTTCAATTTTTCAATAATAAAAATTGCATTGTGAATGCAAAAAGTAAAAACTTAAACAGTCATATACGTTATTGGATAAGCAAATATAAGTTTGCAAAGAGGACTAGCAGAAATAATCGCAATTTCATCGTGATTTCCAAAATCCATCACTAAAGCTTTCTAGCCTAGCACTGAAAGTTTTTAATGACTAGGTTTTGACTAAGTATACAAAAGCGTTTTTTTTTCTATACGCAATCAACACTTGTCATTTATATGATTACATACTTTTTGGCTGTCATCGTGTCACAGACTATAGTTATACGACATCATTAGTGACGTGTAAGTCAAAAATCGATGAATAATGATGGTTTTTTATCGATATCAAGCGTAATTTTTGTCCTCTTGTTCAAAATTTGGCGTGTCATAGCGCGAATGGGCGATGACACCGTTTTGGTGGAAATTTGATTATGTGAATGTATTATTGTGATTGTGTTGAAATGGAATTTACGTTTGGAACGATTTTTGATGGCATGGAAAATTGATTACTTATAGGTACCATCGTGCTTTTATGATTATTTAATTTGATAAAAGAATCATTTTGACGCCAATAATGTCATGGTGTATGGAATGCAATTTTTTCATCTAAATAAGGAATGTCATTCTAATTGTAAGATGAAACTGCATTAAACCTGATAGGGAAATACTTATGTATTCGTCTTATTTTATTGATTGGCAACATTTACTTACATTGCTTGTATAAATAGTAGTTAATAGACGTAATTAGTTAGCTGATTTTTGACGGCATGGCTAATGATGATGATGATGATAGTTATCTGAACTGAAACCAAGTAATGCAACTAAAACTTAACACACCCAAACACCAAATAACACTCTTAAACATTGAAAAAAAAACCCAGCCTTATTAATCCATCAATCTATTTCACACCGTGCCGGCGACTGGCCGCTCATTTCCAAAGGCCAGTATTGACAGGACACTCGGCGGCGCGTCTGATCGCCATGATTTGACAATACGCGGCGCAGGCGGACGATTGACACCGCACCTAGAAAAATCTCTTTTAATGACAGCCGTGGAAAAAAATTGTTACGAGAAGTTAATCGCGAGTTCGGCTGCTAATGGGATGGGGAATATGGGAGCGTTGGAGAGGTTCTGTTTAGAATAACTAGTAATAAAGTAGGTAAATTTATATGACAAGATATATGATAAAGATTACTTAATGTAAATCAAATCTTTCACAAACGCAATACGTTATTACTATTATTTATATATTCTGTGGCAATACTGTTGCTTGCAGTTTATGCAAACTTTAAGAATGATCTACACTATCAATAGCTATACTAATATTATAAAGAGGACAGATTTGATTTTTTGTCTATTAATATGTTTAGTAGTTTTTTAGTATGCTCAAGAACAACTGGACCGATTTTGAAAATTCTTTCACTGGTAAAAAGCTGCATTATTCTCAACTAACATCCTATTCCATCCAGATATTGCTACGAAAACGCGCCATGCAGGTGAAACCGCGAGGAGCCACTAGTGTCCTAATAAATTCAATTCAAAGTAGGTAGTAATTTACTCGAAACACTGGAATAGGCCTTTTGGTGAAAATACGCTCGGTTGTAGTTATAATATCAAGATTTATTAAAAGAGACCCTACTTCTAATGTCGATTCGGTAAGCACATAAAAACCCAAACTACAATTAATTGGAGATTAATTGGGAATTAGGTAATTTAATTTTAATTGGCGTTTCGGAAACCGGCGGTTAGTCTGCAACAATTTTTGGTTTAACTGCCTCTGTGGTCTAGTAGTACACACAACCGGTATCAGACCCGGAGGTCCCGGGTTCGATTCCCAGTGGGGGTACATTCGGTTAGGTTGGTGGGAGGGCTTGTTCAAGTGCTAACAACATCTTATCTAAGTCTGACGCCTTATCTACGATGTTTTCAGCATTGTTGTGTACCAGCAGTTAGAGATACGATTTCCAGTTCCTCAATAATTGAGGATTCCAGGAGTAGTACCTACGCCTACCTTCAGCATTACCAGCACTTAACATCAGAGTGATGAAAACTAAGTGGTACTAAGTTGCAGATAAAAAAAACAGTTATTTATTTTGTTCTAAGGTTATCAAATAATTTTTTATTTTTTGCTTTAACCATGCAATTTTTAGTATTGAAAAATTGAAAATGAAGTAGTAGAAAAATTTGTCGTGGGTTCGAGTCCCAACGGAGCTAATTGTGAGACGGGTCGACTTTTTGTAATACTTTATTTTAAATTTTTCCAAGGTTATGGTAAAAAATAGTATTCGATTACGACTGCGCACAGAAATATCTGGCGCGCGCTCTAAAGGCTATGCCCACAGATTATAAAATCAGTGGCACCTGCCCTCTGCACCAGCACAGACCCTCAACCCCACTGCCAACGCAACTACTCCGCGCGGACGCGTCGACACCTCCGATTTATGAATAATCGAAACGCGCGAATCGACGCCTGCGGTAGTGCGTTATGCTGAAACTGAACGAGTAGTTTCGGAAGTTTTGCGTAACATCATACCAATATCAGTACTAGTGTAAGTTTTTATGTAAAGTAAGCGCAAACTATCGCGATTCCGTATTTATGTCAATTTGTATGAAAACTGTATCAGCGCCTCTAGCGGCGAGTAGCACCCTTATACAGTTTTCATACAAATTGACATAAATACGAAATCGCGATAGTTTGCGTTTACTTTACATAAAAACTTACACTAGGGGTACAGAGGGCCTAGACAAGTGGCTTTCGATTATCGATATCGCCAGTAGAATAGAAAGAAAATGTATGGGATTGACATTAGCGGTCACGTGATATTTCGATCGCTAATGTCAATCCCATACGTTTTCTTTACATAAAAACTTACACTAGGGGTACAGGTAGCCATAGCACAAAAACTGACGCTATGGTAATCTATACAAATAAATAAAATTGGAGTGTCTGTTTGCAATATTAAAAAAAACCGCTTACTACATGCATATGATTATATATACGGTACATATTCCAAAATAACATTTTTATATTTTTTGTTTGTCTGTCTGTCTGTTTGTTCCGGCTAATCTCCGAAACGGCTGGACTGAGTTTGACGGGACTTTCACTAGCAGGTAGCTGATGTAATAAGGAGTAACTTAGGCAAATTTTTATCCCGATATTCCCACGGGAACGAGAACCACGCGGGTGAAACCGCGGGCGGCCGCAAGTCGTATATAAAATGCACGCCAGATAAGTCTGCGCGCGGTCGAAATCGATTACTAATCATTTACGTTAATGTGACACCAAAAATATACTGTTACTAGCGCCAAAAATGCCCCAGTCTCGCGCAGACTTATTTGACACGGACTCTACTATTCATCAAAAGCTGTCAAAGTGCTGTTGCCAAAATATCTATTGAAATTTAGTTTCTTAACTTTCTTCGACCGAAAGGAGCGCTGCTCTATTGCAATATAATGCGGTTTCGATAACGATAAAGATAGTTTTTCTTGCTAGGGGTACCTACCTACTGTTACATCAATAAATCGAGTGGGAACAGTAGGTCGATTCTTTTCAATTCAGTCAGCATTCGCCTATGACATAGCTGCATTTTATCGCTTGACTTCCTCTTGTTTGTTATTCATTTAAAATTTGATACAAAGATTTGTGTTTAAATGTGAAGTGTCGGCGGAATATTCATACAGAATCGCACCCCAGCTGCTACTAGGGCAATTTGTTCGTTTACTGTAAACTTACCGATTACAAGTTATTTTAATTTTTAGTTTTTTTGCATTCACAATGCAATTTTTATTACTGAAAAATGGAAAATGAAGTATTTAGAAAAAATCGACCCGTCTCACAATCAGCTCCGATGGAACTCACCCACGACCTTTCGCTTTCCGGGCGAAAGGTCGTGGGTTCGAGTCCCATCGGAGCTGATTTAGCATTTTACCGATTACAGTAAAACATTAGTGTTGCACCTAGTTATAGAAAGTAATAAATCGTCGACGTTTAAAATAAATAAAAGGATCATCTAAATAAGGTTATTTAGAAAAATCGTAATTTAATTTTCTATCAGTGCCGTTATAACACCCTGGGAATATTCGCAATGTGCGGACCTAGGTTCAAGTGTGAATTTTGTATGGTGTTTATTCTGAACACCGCTGGTCAGCAAAGTTGCTAGTGTTAGTTTTCCCATGTATATTTGGATTTCATCTAAGCTTCAATGCAAACATGCAAATATAATAGGCTTTAGTGAAAAACTGTCTTTAAATGTTAAGGAATAAAGTATTTAATTGTTTTCCTTCAAATCCAAACTAAGTAAACTATTTTTTGTAAAGTAAGTATTTTTTTTTATTTTAAATCGAAAATACGAAGAGAAAGTATACTCCAATTTGGAAGTAAACTCAAATTAATATTAATATTTATTTGGAAAGTTGCAATCAATGCAACTTCTGAAATAAATCATAGAGCAATAGGTAAGTACTTAAGTACATCACCATAAGTACTATTGGTTGAAATTACTAAATTGTTTTTCGAAACAAGTTTTGAAAATTACCTACAAGTATTTTTAACTGACTTTAAAAAAAGTCCGTCAGTTCTGCGCCAATTTTCATGCTTAATTCTTTTTTTAATTCAAAAAAGTATACTCAGGAGGTGGTTTCATATCACCAAGAGGATCTGATGAAGGGATCCCAAGGCAATCGAAGAAAATCCTCTAATTTTACGACAATAATTTTACGTGTTTTATGTTTTTTTCTAAAGCTAGGTAGTTATCAGCTCGTATCAATGAGCTGATGATGGAAGGCACAACTCCTTAACGGTTAGGAGTTGGATGATAATTCTTTTCATATTGTTCATTTGTTAAGATCGATAGTTGTAATCTTTCCGGTTATTTAGGTGAGCTGATGATGGAAGATAAAACTCCTTAACGGTTAGGAGTGAGAGGGTGGAGCTGATTTTAGTGTTCTAATTTATTGATATACTGACAATAGTTTTATTCGTTGCATTTTGCGCTTCGATTTCTTGTTGGACTTTTTCTACTTTTGGAACTTAAAGATCTTTGAAGTCGGTGCCAAGCCGAAAATAACAAAAAAAACTAATTATACTAAGTGAAATAATACGCTTAAGAACCACAAAACTACTTAATTCGTTAAATTTTTCACTTAAGTGTTTTTACGTAGGTACCTAAGTAAGTTTTTGTATGAATGTTTCTTTGAATTTATTAATTTCGTTAAAACTAAGTCTTGGTTATAGCTAATTCATAGATATAACTTTAAAACAATTATAAAACAATGTGACTAACCGAAAGTTCTGTATAAATAAATAACATTAATATAATGACGTACGAGTAGGTATATCTATAAGTATTACTTTCTGTCATACACAGCGTCAAAGCCATTCACAAAACTTTTTATACGTCTGTTTTTATCTACTTATTTTTTAGAACACCCGTTCAAAAGTACAACCAATAAATTATGTTTATACCCTCTAATTGCATTTATAATTATAACTACTGTATGTTGGTATAATGGGTCCGTCCGTATGTCCATTGTCAGTTGTCTCGCTTTCTAATCCAAATGTGTTTGTAATCAAAGACTGTACAATATAAGAGTGAGCATAATAAATGGCATTACGTTCTAGTACAATTATTCAACAATACATTCATCAAAATTTTCATAGACATCTTTATTGTAGTTTTTATTGAACAGTGTCCGAAATTGTACAAGTTTATCTGGTGCAGTCTTAATAACATCATCAGTACTAAACATAGGTTCAATTTGCTATAAACTGCTGTTAGAATTAGATGTGTTGTCATAAAACAACTATTTATTATAGAGAAAACTAATCTCTTAAAGATTATACCTTGCGAATGTCAGGTAATTTCGTACGTAGGTACAAGTTTCCTGATAAGTCAATCAGATGAAATATTACTTATAATTGTAAATCTTAATACATAAGTATAAGACGGCATAAGATTTTATGATGATGATAATAATAAAATAAGTTCACACACAAATATAATATACCTTAGTATATGTTAATAGATTATAGAATTAACAAAACAGGTTTTAAAAAGTTATAACTGGTATTATCCTAGGTTTACTTCAGCTGCAGTGAAGCAGTGAATGTTTTCAATTGAACATGTGGTTAGCTAAAATTATCTGTCACTCATAAATAGTTGAGTGGAAGTTTTCGCAAAAACCAACTAAATAAAGATGGTCCACAGTGAGAATCCGTTTATATATAGACGCGGAAAATCGCATACTTAGTAGCTTTGCTTAGGTATATGTTTAGTTTAAAAAAAATAAAAGAAAAATTGTGAAAAAATTTAGCTCACTTCAGCAAAAAATCATGCAAGATGCAAAAAAAAGTGCACATGTCATACACACTACGAAACTATGTGTGCCCAATACTTGCAGCTACAGATAGCAAGACAGTGATACACCTAAACACCTTGCACCTTCACCGATTAGTCTACTTTGGTTTGTTGTCGTTTTGATATTTAGTCGCAGTTGCACACGCCATTGATCACAGAGTAACGGAATAAAAATCCCGCTTTTCGTAATATTTACAGTGTTGACCATGAAAGTTTAAAAAGTTACTACTCTACACGTGTTTTGCCCGCAACTCGGAGCATCCTTAGGAGTTGTTAGACCGTCCAAAGTCCAGTGCTGGACTTTGCACTTTTTTCACAATGGGTGGTTATTCCCGCCAAGTGACGCCTGATTCAATCAACAATCAAATACTGAAAAATTGGAAATAAACTATTTCGATAAAATCGACCCGTCTCACCCGTGGTTGTGAGACGGGTTGATTTTTTCCAAATAAGTAATTAATTTTTTTTTTCAATAATCAAAATTGCATTGTGAATGCAAAAAGTAAAAATTTTAATAAATAGCAATAATTTCATCTTAAGCGTTTGTCAAATATGGTGCCTACCATCAACTTTAAGACAGCGATTTAAAAATAGCGCGATGCAGAATAGGTTCCTAAAATGAATTGCTTTTCGTACTATGACCTTCTAAAAATTGGATCGCAAATGAATTGCTAAATGTGAATGACCGAACGACTTGTGTCCTTTTTCTTCTACCCGTCTCTTTCACTCGATTCTGTCATGCCCGCAGAGTGAGAGGGACGGGTATAACCTGCAGGTGTCATGTTAAATCGACCGGGTTATAAGTCAAATAAGAGTTCTTGACAGCTTAGCGGCTGTGAAATGTCATTGAATGATCACTGAATCGCTGTCATTGATATTACAGTGCCACAAACTTTGCTGTGCCGGTGGCCAAAATGTGAAACTAACGTGATTTTTTTTTAATGTCATTTTGCTGTCAAGTTGATGTCCAACTATAGCGCTGCTGGCGGCTGAAGTTCTTAGAAGTCAGGGCCGGTTAAATTACTACAAAAAAAAGAAAAACGTACGTAGCGCCGCTGTCACCGGCACAGAAAAGGTTGTGGCACTGTAAGCTGCCGTAGTACGAATAAGCGAAGCAGATCAGTTTAGGTCCTAAAGAAAACCGCAATAAGAGGTGATGGTAAGCACCCTGGAAAGGTATTTATTTCGTGTGTGAAGTCAAAGTCAAAGTCAATAAATTTTTATCCATATAGATTAAATAAAATTAATGCTTATGAATTGTCCAAAATTTTTTTACCTATCACCTGTTATGGACATCTTTTAACATCTTTAATATAATGTGAGGGTAGTAATATCTTCACATTGATGAAATTAACGCTGGCTATACAGCGCGTAAGAAGTATTGGATGAATTCGACGCTTCTCGTAACGACTCCGTAGCTCAGTGGTAGAGCAGTCGCCCAGATAGCGAAAGGTCGTGGGTTCGAGTCCCATCCCATCGGAGCTGGTTGTGAGACGGGTAGATTTTTCTAAATAATTCATTTTCAATTTTTCAATAATAAAAATTGCATTGTGAATGCAAAAAGTAAAAACTTAAACAGTCATATACGTTATTGGATAAGCAAATATAAGTTTGCAAAGAGGACTAGCAGAAATAATCGCAATTTCATCGTGATTTCCAAAATCCATCACTAAAGCTTTCTAGCCTAGCACTGAAAGTTTTTAATGACTAGGTTTTGACTAAGTATACAAAAGCGTTTTTTTTTCTATACGCAATCAACACTTGTCATTTATATGATTACATACTTTTTGGCTGTCATCGTGTCACAGACTATAGTTATACGACATCATTAGTGACGTGTAAGTCAAAAATCGATGAATAATGATGGTTTTTTATCGATATCAAGCGTAATTTTTGTCCTCTTGTTCAAAATTTGGCGTGTCATAGCGCGAATGGGCGATGACACCGTTTTGGTGGAAATTTGATTATGTGAATGTATTATTGTGATTGTGTTGAAATGGAATTTACGTTTGGAACGATTTTTGATGGCATGGAAAATTGATTACTTATAGGTACCATCGTGCTTTTATGATTATTTAATTTGATAAAAGAATCATTTTGACGCCAATAATGTCATGGTGTATGGAATGCAATTTTTTCATCTAAATAAGGAATGTCATTCTAATTGTAAGATGAAACTGCATTAAACCTGATAGGGAAATACTTATGTATTCGTCTTATTTTATTGATTGGCAACATTTACTTACATTGCTTGTATAAATAGTAGTTAATAGACGTAATTAGTTAGCTGATTTTTGACGGCATGGCTAATGATGATGATGATGATAGTTATCTGAACTGAAACCAAGTAATGCAACTAAAACTTAACACACCCAAACACCAAATAACACTCTTAAACATTGAAAAAAAAACCCAGCCTTATTAATCCATCAATCTATTTCACACCGTGCCGGCGACTGGCCGCTCATTTCCAAAGGCCAGTATTGACAGGACACTCGGCGGCGCGTCTGATCGCCATGATTTGACAATACGCGGCGCAGGCGGACGATTGACACCGCACCTAGAAAAATCTCTTTTAATGACAGCCGTGGAAAAAAATTGTTACGAGAAGTTAATCGCGAGTTCGGCTGCTAATGGGATGGGGAATATGGGAGCGTTGGAGAGGTTCTGTTTAGAATAACTAGTAATAAAGTAGGTAAATTTATATGACAAGATATATGATAAAGATTACTTAATGTAAATCAAATCTTTCACAAACGCAATACGTTATTACTATTATTTATATATTCTGTGGCAATACTGTTGCTTGCAGTTTATGCAAACTTTAAGAATGATCTACACTATCAATAGCTATACTAATATTATAAAGAGGACAGATTTGATTTTTTGTCTATTAATATGTTTAGTAGTTTTTTAGTATGCTCAAGAACAACTGGACCGATTTTGAAAATTCTTTCACTGGTAAAAAGCTGCATTATTCTCAACTAACATCCTATTCCATCCAGATATTGCTACGAAAACGCGCCATGCAGGTGAAACCGCGAGGAGCCACTAGTGTCCTAATAAATTCAATTCAAAGTAGGTAGTAATTTACTCGAAACACTGGAATAGGCCTTTTGGTGAAAATACGCTCGGTTGTAGTTATAATATCAAGATTTATTATTTTATAGATGCAGTATTTCATCACTTAGGTAATGTGTCAAAAAACTTTAATAACCGTCGAGTCCCAAATCAGATTTAGATATACTGCCTATTATCTTTCTGGTCTCTTCCCATTTCCAAATTTTTTATCAAAGTATGTACAAAGGATCTCTTTATCTATGTTCCCATGCCGTCCCACGACTTCCATCACTGTAACGGCTTAATGAACTTCTAAATGGGAGCTCATATCAATGCCAATCAGGTTTTTATTTATCAACCATCAAAAGGCTTTAATGGTAGCCAAAGCTACTACGTGTGACTTCACAGTCATCACTATACTTTCACGATACCTAGTCTTTTTTTTTGCTTTTTATAAAGCGATGTCTGTCAACTATACTCGACTGTGATGTCGAAAACCTTTGTCGTATCCGAAATGTGTTCGAAAAAATTTTCAATAAGTATGACTCGCAAAATTGCATGTTTGACAATTCAGTTTTTTTGAAGCTTGTACAATGTTTTGACAGCATTTTAAAAATGTTTAGTGGAACGTGTTTTTGAAAGCTCGTGAACATTTATTAGGTGTAAAAACTTTACAAAAGTTTTATGAGTGGCGATGCTGGTAAAAATACGAGTGCTATTTTTTATAAAGTTATTATCAGTAATGGTTATTGATTATATAAAGAACACTTTACATTACGATGTTTTACTTTAGACATGGAAAATATTTTCGAGAAATGTTAGAAAACTCATATATTACCTAAGCTATCAAAACAAAAAAATATAAATTGGTAGGTAGTAAATGCAAGAATTAGCACATCAAAAAATAAAATGTTTTGCTTTATTATATTTTTACCAATTTACATATTTAAAGCTTAGTTCAACGAATATAAATAAAGAATCACATTTTCGCAACGTAACGAAACTTTACCTTCCGGAATTTTTATCAAATGATTTCGGTTTGTTATAGATTTTTACGCGTACCGGACGACGTTCCGTGGGCAGGCCCCCTACAAGGTGGACCGACGATCTGGTCAAGGTCGCGGGAAGCCGCTGGATGCGGGCAGCGCAGGACCGATCGTTGTGGAGATCCTTGGGGGAGGCCTATGCCCAGCAGTGGGCGTCGTTCGGCTGACATGATGATGATGATGATGATAGATTTTTATCTCGTACTTTTTTCTTGAGCTAATGACGCGGCACTTTTCCATATAAATCTCGGATTGTCGTTTTAATTACGATGGTCCGTAATGACTGCGACGTAGCAGACATTTATGGTAATTTCTATAAAAGCTACCGCTCCGATATTCCTTTTGTCGTTTGTGGGTAACTAAGTATGGAAAGGGAACCATGCTATCTTGTTGATATGACCCTACCATGTGTGTGTGTGTTTTGTGTTTATTTATTTTGAAATTAATAATCCTATAAAGAAATAAGTTATCCATACTAATATTATAAAGAGGAGAGATTTGATTGTTTGTTTGTTTGTTTGCATCGAATAGGCTCCGAAACTACTGGACCGATTTCGAAAATTCTTTCACCATTAGAAAGCTACATTCTTCCCGAGTGACATAGGCTATATTTTATCCCGATATTGCCACAGGAATGGGTACCACGCGGGTGAAACCGCGAGGATCCTCTAGTTTGATTCATATTATTGGTACCGCTAAATTGAGACTTTGGGTCGAACTGATAGTAGCCAACATTTTCGAATTACATTACCCTCTTGATAGAACGGCCATAATCAGGTATAGTCAAACAGTTCTAATCTATCCAAGAATTTAGCTCCATCGTGTACGACCTTATTACAGTTACAAAAATCTGTCAGATTCAGATTCAGATTTATTTATTCACATGAAACACGGTACCTATACATTGTTGTTAAAATAATAACAAATAGTTCAAACATGCTTCACTAACATTAGTATGCGAATGTCAAATAAGTAGGAATTAAATTACAATTAAATGATAAAATACAAATAAAATAAAATTAAAACAATAGTATCATTTAACCTAATAACTAAAACTTATGGCCAATCATTTCAAATACTCTTCAAGAGAATAAAATGACTGTTCCTGAAGCCATAACTTTACGGTTCTACGGAATCGTGTTCCAGGCAGAGTTTTAAAATCATTTGGCAATTTGTTAAATACTTTGATACACATAGCCGCACAACTTTTTAAATAGAGTGATGTTTTAGGTCTTACACTGTAGGTCAGATTTTCTGGATACCTAGATCTCTGCGTAATGTCTCCGAGTCTAGTAAATAGGTGACTATTGAGTTTTACAAAACAAATTAAATTAAATATGTACATACACGGCAGAGTCAGGATACGCAGCTTTTTAAATAAAGCAATAAAGTATTTAATAAGAAATGTGAAAATATATTAATTGTTTGTTTATCCGTCTTTCACGACATAACAGAGCAAAGAATCGACGTGAGTTTTGGTAAGGGAATAGTTTGGGAGCTGGAGAGTAATAAAAACACATCCCCCCGAGATAGCGTCGTCTAGTCCACGCGGGCGAAGCCGCGGGCGGAGGTCTAATATTATAATATTATAATATTGAAATAGTATTATGAACTATGAAAATAAAATAAAAAACTTTTTAACTCCATAAAATTTTCGAAATTATGTCGTCTCACAAAAGCCCCTTCCACACTGCTGTACCCGTCCAGTGCGCCAGACCCTAGATGACTTGCGTAACTGTGACGATGATATATGTTCAGGGATCGTAATGAGACCCTGGATCCGTCTGGGCTCACACATACTCTTGAATAGTTGCGCTTAATGATGAGGGACTTAACGCCTAAAATATAATTAGATTAGGCTGGTTGAAGCCTTATTCAAATAGAAAGAAAGTTGTTAATTGAAAAAAAGTAATATTGTGAAAGCAGAATTTTTGGGTACCTATTTCTCTCAAATTTGGTGCTTGGATAGAGTTTGTTGGGGAAACAGATTCAAATCTGCTTCTGAGTTGTGATTGAAAATTATTATCTGTTATTAAATTCATCGCCATATGTGACAGATTTTACTTTGGAATTGATTTGTTTGAAAATACAGAAGATTTTTTTTTATCCATAACGGGGTAGCACTAGTAATGTTGTACTATAGGAAAAAATGTGATAGTAAAAAACCACGAGCCCCATAAGTAGCTTTCAGGTGGTGGGAAGCTACTTATGGGGCTCGTGGTTTTTTACTATCACATTTTTTCCTATACTTACAAAATTGCATTGTGAATGCATAAAAATAACATAAAATCTCAATGTTGTACTAGTTAAAAATGTAACTTTTGATACATCGGCTACTAGCCGCATTGGGGGCAAATTGTAGTTTATGAAAGAAGATGATACTAACCAACTTAAATTCTTCTTACAAAATACAAATTCAGACTTTAAATAAGTACCTAAGCAAAATTTTGTAAAAATCAGAGCCCGAAGCATAGCACTATCGAAACACCAACATAGTACAATTACTGCGGATTGACTGGTCTACGGCTGAAAATCGGATAAAATTAAAAAAAAATATCTATCGTTGACTATCATCACTAACCTAACTATCCTTAAATACCAAGCACACATCACAACCATCGTGACAAGCAGTAGCCGACTTTTCCTTTCAAAACGTAATAAATTGACCCCGGCATTCCTACGGGAATACAATGGGAGTCGAATCGTCGGGACATCAGTCATCGATGCTTTGTGCCCGGATACTCGTCTCGTCGCTATTGCACCGCAGAGTATCTTTGTCACCCCTAGCTCTTAAAAAATATATTGTTGTCAAGGGTGAGCCGAATTTTTTAAAGGGGTTCGAAGTAAAAAAAATATTAAAGTAGCTTTATTGTAGTTTTGCTAAATAGTTACTTAATTTAATTTCAATTAGATTACAAACTCTATTAATTTTACTTTAATACCTTTACATCTAACGCACCGACGCATCGAGATTTGATAATGCCAGCAAAAAACCTTCTTCATGGTACAATCTCTTACTGAGGAAAAATTCCTTAAATTCTTTAGGAATTTCGGCCTAAATATGTTAACAAACAGGATGCCGCCATATCCTTCTCTATCCTCTTCTATTTATTTCTACCAAACAGCTAGATCAAATGTTATTAGACAAATAATATTTGTAAAACTGGATAGTCCTTGCTGTCGCAGCCGATCTAAATATACACGGATTTTTTTTTATCACCCCGGATAATTTTAGGGATTATTCTACTCATGAAAACAACTTTTACTATGGGATCAACACTGAAATCGCGAAAAAGAAATTCAGCTGTTCCATACAAAAGTGCAAAAATATTTAATCAAAATGTATGGAACAGCTGATTTTTTTTCGCGATAAAAACGAAAAGTAACTGACTGATCTATCAACGCACAGCCCTAACTGCTGGATGAATCGAGTTGAGTTGAGGCACGAAGATAGGTATTATGACGTAGGCGTCCGTTAAAAATGGATTTTGTAAAGTTCAATCTCTAATGAAACGGGGATCTGCGTTCCCCGAATAGCACGCGGGCGAAGCCGTGGGCAAAAGCAAGTAATCTTATAAAATCTCTATTACTTTTAAACAAGAGTAACGGGACTCAACGCGACATTTATTATGAAGTACATATTATTATGTACCTACTTACAGCTTGACGTTGACAGCTTGACGGGAGGACGGGTTTAAATTGTCATCAGCGTGGAATCCAGTGATTAAGGCGATACTCGGAAAAATTGTGCTGAAGCGAGATAGCAACGAGAAAACGACGCGCGCGGGAGCGAGACCGATTTTGCAGATTAGGCAAAAAAAACACAAAATCACTTCGTATTAAAAAACTATAGAGATTTTTTTAAAAATGCTTCTACACGATCCTAAATATTATTGGTGTCCACTAACTAAACCAATTTTCAATAGTATTTGTATCCCCATTTAAGAATAATCTTGAACTTTCGTATTTTTTAAAGGTCTTTTCGAAAATAAAAAGTGTCGAGGCAAAATCATAAAATCGTGTTTCTGAAACTATACGAACCTAGATAAAGGTATGAAGAAATATATATCTTATTACCAGATTTGTAACAACTGTAACCGTCCTATAGTTTTAAATCAAAAAGTCCATATTTTTCCGAGTAGCGCCTTAACAAGTGTAAGCCGCGAGTTTTACCGTTCAAAACAAACCCCGATACTGTGAGTGTTGTGTGCCGTAATCCCATCACTAGCGATGACAAAAACAAAAAAGTGACAATTTGAGGGTGGCCGAAGATCTCCAAGCCCGCCCGAACAGACGTCGTCGCGCACCGCCAGTCTGCTTGTGACCACGGTTGTTGCAACACAGCCGAAACGTCAAGCTGTAAGTACATAATAATATGTACTTCATAATAAATGTCGCGTTGAGTCCCGTTACTCTTGTTTAAAATTATAATGGAACGCGAAAGTTTAAAATCTTATATCTCTATTACTGTCTCATAGAATCATATCTCACTGAACCCTACCCAATATTTAAAAGATTTGAAATATCATCGGCGGATATATTTCATCGTGTCATAACACGCTGGGTCAAAGGAGCGATCCAGATTGATGAATTGCATCCGAAAAGTGGGATAATGTCTTTTTCACTGGATGCGATGGCGTAATGATCCCGTCTGGTAGGGGCTTTATGGAAATGTGGGTACACTTAGGGTTTGCCCTTTAGCTATGTCATGTTACTTGAGGGTTTCGGGTTTTCTTGAGATACGTTGTAATTGTATGAGAATTTGTGTAGGACGGCCCGATGATGTTTGATAGCGGGCCTGCGCACAGCGGGCCAATCGCCGTAATTCTATGCAGCGCGCATGAAACTGTAGGTAAACATACAAATTTCTTGGCCTTTTTCATTTTCTTTTCTTGGGTCTAGACGTTTGACTTCGTATTGCCGTAATGACATAACGACGCACACGTCACGCAAACCTATAGTCTTACAATCCTGTCTGATCCGGTGACATCCGTGACAGAGGAACGAAATTAGCTGTCAAAATAGACTGAAAACTCGTATGAAAACTGTGTTAGTTTCAAGGATTATCACCGGAACAGAAAACGTTGTCGCACTGTCAAAGCCGCGCGTTATCAAAAACGGTTTTGCAGGTCAACTGCTCTTCAACTGCACGTACACTTGACTAATTCGTCATAGAATTACCGCGATCGGGGCCCAGGGGCTTTGAGTTCGATCCTCACGTGGCTTTAGTCGGAGAACACATGAAAGAGGTTAGTAGAAGCATGTCACGTATTTTGCACTTTGAATTAAGAGTGGAATCTTAATTAAACAAGACACTTGCCATGACATCTCAAAAAAACATACAAAGCACAGATAGGGTAATTCAGAGATAGCCATAAAAGTTCAACAAATGGTACTACTTTCAATTAAGTTTGCTTCGTTTCAGAATCGGAAACAAGTTTAGTGGATTTTATGGTGGTGGTTGTTTATAAATAGGTAGTTGAACTTTTTTCCATTGGCCATCTCTCCCTTACGGCCATCTCCCCCGGAATTATCCTCGTATAAATACTACTCGGTCAAGATAACATGACACCTGCGAATTATACCTGTTTTTTTCACTCTATTCTGTCACGTTCGGAGAGTAAGAGGGTCGGGTATAACCTGCAGGTGTCATGTTATTTTGACCAAGTAGTACCTAAGCTATAAGCTTATGGTTTTCATTCAAAATAATACGATCTTTCGTTATGGTAACGATAACGGTTAACATAACGAAAGTTTTTCATGCTAAGGCACATTATCTCATCTACATAGAGATATCATATCATCAAGATATCATATCATCTACATAACAAATATTTACTTTAATCCATTTTTAGGGTTCGGGCTGGAACCCTTATTGTAGATTCGTCATGTCTGTCTGTCTGTCCGTCCGTCCGTCCGTTCGTATGTCACAGCCACTTTATTCCAAAACTATACTTAACGACTACCTACACAGTTGAAACTTGGTAGGTAAATGTATTCTGTTAACCGCATTACGATTTTTATACATCATCATCAGCCATTGAATGTCCCCAATGCTGGGGCACTGGCCTTCCTTATGGATGAATAAGGAGAATGAGCCATGACCCACCACGCGGGCTCAGTGCGGATTGGTGGGTATTAACGACTGCAAGTGCAGCCGGGACCAACGGCTTAACGTGCCTTCCGAAGCACGGAGGAGCTCGAGATGAAAAGTTTTTGGTCACCCATCCCGCGACCGACCATTGCGAACGTTGCTTAACCTCAACGATTGCAGGCCAAGCGCGCTAACCGCTGCGCCACGGGCTCCTCGATGATTTTTATACAAATATAAATAAAAAAGGACTCTCCATACATGGAACTGACAAAAAAATCTTAAACCTATTCGAAAAAGGTTTCATAAACCATTTTTTCTCAAAATGTATCTTTTGAAAGATAGATGTAGGTAAAGGCAGGATGCTTCGCCAGATATTCAGCGGAAAGGGAAGTACTTCCTCCGAGATAGGTGTCTGTGCGCTGGGACCGCGACCGATATTGTCCCTGACTATACAACTCTTCCGAAACACCGTAAGCACGAAAACAAAATATACGTTTTCCTTTTGATTTATTTGACAATAATAATTATACCTACATTTCCACCATAACAATCTTGCATATAGCACAAAAAACTAGCAAGAATTACTTATAATTATTTTAATGCACTAAAAATATTTCCTCAATATTTGGCTGCAATTTAAATCTTATAAAAAATTACTATGTAGTCAATACCAGAAATAATTACGCTACAACCTTTCATGTAGTACACAACAAAATTGCCGCAAAAGAACAATGTGTACGTACAGTGTCGTGCCAATATCACACGAGCTGATGATCTAATACAACGATACAAGTTACAAGAATAAGCGTTTTTAAAATGTGCCTATATTCGCTTTTTATCGGTTTTCTAGTCTTATCTATATATATAAAAATGAATCCCTATTTCCCTTGGTCACGACATCACGCGTGAACGGCTGGACCGATTTGGCTAATTTTGGTCTTGAAATGTTCGTGGAAGTCCAAGGAAGGTTCTAACGGTGAGAAAATAGGGGAAGAGGGGGTAAGTGGGGGTAGAGTAGAAGTAGGGTAGGGTAAAGGTAGGGTAAAGATATGGTAGGGTAGGGTAGGGATAGGGGTAGGGTAGGGTAGGGGTAGGGTAGGGTAGGGTAGGGTAGGGTAGGGTAGGGTAGGGTACGGGTAGGGGTAGGGGTAGGGGTAGGGTAGGGTATGGCAGGGGTAGGGTAGGGGTAGGGTAGGGGAAGGGTAGGGTAGGGGTAGGGTAGGGGTAGGGTAGGGGTAGGGTAGGGTAGGGGTAGGGTAGGGGTAGGGTAGGGTAGGGGTAGGGTAGGGGTAGGGTAGGGGTAGGGTAGGAGTAGGGTAGGGGTAGGGTAGGGGTAGGGTAGGGGTAGGGTAGGGGTAGGGGTAGAGTACGGGTAGGGTAGGGTGGAGTAGGGGGTAAGGCCACGGGAACGAAGTCGCGCTGGGTCAGCTATTTAATATAAAAATTGGACACCATCTATAGTAGCTTGAGCACTAACACAACTGGAAATTGGAAAAAAAGTCGGGTATTATACGGTTACCAAATACCTACACCCAGACCCAAGGAAATAGGTATTGAAAAGTTCGTTTTCTATTTTTCCGACTGGGAATCGAACCTAGGACCTCTAGAGATAGCGGCACCTTCAAAGCGTTTACCACTCGGCCACGGAGGCCAATGTCGTCAAAATACTCTAATCAAAATGACAAAATGTATTTACGAAGCATGGTAAAGTTCCATTTATAGTTCAAGTTGTTTTCAAAAGATGATGGGCAAATTTGTATGCGACCCGTCCCCCCCCCTCCAACATACCTTTAATGTGTGTCGACATTTTCATACGTATATATAAAGAGATTAATAGCCATATTCAATGTCAAAATCCATGGGGTTTAGTCAAACCGAGAACCTCCTTTTTGAATTCGGTTAAAATACCAAAACCTTCTAAATGTAACAAAATACTTTTCTGAAAACTACATCAAAATCGGTTCAGCCAAATGCAAGATAATCGCGGACAAACATACATACGTGCGTACATACATATATACATACATACAAATCAAATTGAGAAGCTTTTTTTCTGAAGTCGCTTAGAAATGGTAAAAATCAAAGATTTTTTTATTAACGTAGGTGTTACTTTTGTAGTAAATAACAATATTAAAATAATATTTGCCCAGAATTCCCACACATTTGAGGGATGTCGCCAAAGTAAAAAGTTGTCACTATATTAATATCTTTCACCTGAGATACATTTCAAATCTGTTGGTTTTAGGGGACGTTATGTCCCATTTTCCTTTGTTTATTCAATTTAGATTGTTATTACAATACTTGTGAACGTCATAGAAGCTACGCCATCGGTTCGCAAACCTACAGCGGCAGACCTTGGAAAGGACCGGCAAGAAACTCGAGGGTTGTTTTTTTTCTCCCTGTTTTATTTC
Organism: Crambus lathoniellus; assembly: GCA_949710035.1. Taxonomy (NCBI): domain Eukaryota; kingdom Metazoa; phylum Arthropoda; class Insecta; order Lepidoptera; family Crambidae; genus Crambus; species Crambus lathoniellus. Next base: position 9,285,459 of record OX453309.1, on the reverse strand, counting down.
ATACAGAGTCGTCAAATTGAAAAATGACCTTAGCATGATATGATTAAGGTCATTTTCCATTACAATTACACAATGGGTTATGATAAATACACTTAAGTATAGGCGAACTAATGATCAAAGCGGTGAACAATTTTCAAATTACTAAGGAATTAGTTAAAAGCAAAAGAAAATTCTACTATATACTGAAGGTTGCGCCATACATGTTTCAAATGTATTTTTATAATAAAATGAATAAAAACAAAAAAAAAACACATTTTAAGGCAAGCAAATAAGAGCAGACCCAGTCCCACTGGCAGCACCCGTTCACGAGCATGACGCATGATTTTGTTGGCTGTTTGGCTACAATTGTTTGGCTGTTTCCCTAAAATAATAAAATAAAATAAAAGTACATATTAAAGAAAGACTGTAATAGAAATAACCAACCCACAAGTAGATTCTTGGACGGTATTATTCCTAAACTAACAAAATTGCATTAAATTAATCTTAAATTTATAAAATAATACGTTGTTGTTTATTTCTGGCATTTTTCCTGGTTTTTGTGTTTTAGATTAAAAATCAATGTAGGTATACATCTATTTTAATTATTTTTTACTAGCTTAACTAGTAACATAATATGTTTCTCTCGCGCCAAAGTATCTGTGTCCCAAATTTCAGCCAAGTCCATTAAGCCGTTTTTGCGTGATTGAGTAACAAACATACAAACATCCAAACATCTAAACATCCAAACATCTAAACTTTCACATTTATAATATTAGTAGGATTTACACATAGCTCACTGAACCCGCGACCGCTCTAACCTTGGCCGCCACTAACGGCTCAGCACAAAGGGAACCGCGGTCGTTTGCGGCATGGCCTCCATTCCTAAGGATGACATTCACAAAAACAATACGATATGCTGTATATGCGTAAGATTCACATAAAACTTGCATCTGTCAACGTGTATTTATAGTGAGGTTTTGTCATTATCAAAGTTTGAAAAAAAAAACATTTCTTAACTAGTAGAAAAGCTTTAAAATAATTTGTGAAATAAAACAATGTAGGTAGGCAACAACTTTTGTGTGCCCAAGAACTTTGATGATGGAAATATAATCGTAGTACCCTTGTACTTGTTTCTTGTCCTTGTTTCTTGTCAAATAATTGACAAGAAACAAGTAATATCGAATCAAAAAACAGCAGGCAGGTATACCTATATATTAAATTATTGATTTTGTAGTTGAAAATTTGAAAATGAAGTATTAGAAAAATTCCACACATCTCACAACTAGCTCCGATGGAATTCGAACCCATTGTATTTTGTAGTTGAAAAAACTTATAAATAATTACTTTATTTTTTTTACAAATCTTTATTTTGTAAGTTAAAAAGTCGTTGCTTATTTAATTTGGAAAAAAAACTCGTGGTTTTATGTAAATTTTCCATTTACTACACCGAGCCTGGTGAAATAAAACTCGAAATTGTAATTTCCTGGCAACGTCTGATCGAGGGACAACAATTTGCGGTCACCGACTGATTACTAATACAAAACCCAAACTAAACTGAGTCAATACAACAAAAACTATTTGCACCATTATTACACTAAAAATAAGGTCGAAAGTTACTAAGATACTTTTTCGGAGTTAGGCTTAAAAACCGAATTAGTTTAGCCGAAATTCGTCACGTACTCGACATCTGTCGCCAGGCAATCGAATCGACTCCGAACACGATTGCGTAATTCGTTACGATGACAATTTGTATCGGTGTTATTATACGTAATAAGCTTGGGCCGTTTATCGATGACAACTCGATTGTGGATATCGATATAATCGGGGTTTTTTTTTTGTAATCGCCTCCCAATTATCCGTTGTCAATGTCCTCGGCCAAGGTTGAGACGACGAAGCGATTTAGGAATTAGGAGACCATAAAAAAATAATAGCTCTAGGTATCCTTAACTGAGAGAATGGAAAATTTTAAATAAATTGTAATCAGAATGCATTAGATTGGATAAAAACTGATTAAAATGCACTAAAATAGTTATCTAGTTACCGCCCGTGGCTTCGTCCAAGTGAATTATATTACAATCTCTAGATATAATATCCTTTTTCAAGGTCTAACTCTATTTAACACAATTCAAAAGTTTATCCAATGTGATTCATTCGTATAGGCGTGCAAAAGTTAGCAGACAAAATTACTTCCAAATTCATATCCAACGCAAAACGATTATTAATCGTTTCAATAAAAATAATGCGTCTTCACATCGAAATACAGACCCAAAGGAAATTCAACAACAACATTTTCAAAATTAGTAATCACTTCAGTTATTTACATAATCACCAACTACAAATTCATAAAAATCATAATAAAAGTTAAATAAGACATGTCAAGACTCAAGACGCACCACAAAATGATTATTAATCGGTCCAATAAAAATAATGCGTCTTCACACCAAAGTACAGTCCATTAAACAAATTCAGCTGCATCCTTTTGCGAGTAATTGGCACCCTCGCAGTTGATTAATAAGCCGCAAATTGAATGGGTCTTCTTTGACAGCGTCAATTTTCTCGACGGTTAAACGGGACCCCTAAAAATCCACTTACACTGTCTATTTGAAATTTTGATCGACCCCCAACATGACACCGAGCATCTATTTACAATGTAAATTGTCAAAGTGCTCGTATGAGGATGGTTTACATGCTGTTGAATATTTGAGAGCACTTACCTACCTATAAATGACGATTATTTTTCTATCTATTTTAACTGCATCGTAAAATTTGTAGTAGCTACAACAAAAGTAAAAACAAATGAATCACATTGTTTTAAGAATAGACACTGTTTTAAATACGAATTTACTATTCCACTTATCAAGTAGGAAATGACAATTTGTGCGATGTTAACTAAAGTCAAATAATTTTCAAAACCAACTGATAAACGTACACCTTCACAAGTTTTAACCACGTGAATAAATCATTGACATCAATTTAAAGTAAGACAATTTATTGACCCCTGCGACCCATGTGATCCCGACCCAATCGAGCGCAGTTCACTCGTCGCCCGCCATTTTGCATGCACCAGATTGTCTCATACGTCAAATTGTCACGGTCCCGAGACGTTGATGGATCGATGCACCTGCTTCGAGCGAATCAACAACCCTTCCAAGACCAATCAGAAACTCTGCCTTATGTCTGTCAAAATAGAGTTGGTTTCTTCTAAAGTTTTGGCGCATCGAAAGACTTCATTGCAATATTCATTGCTCAGGAAAGTGATTTATTAACACCTCGGTATGCAGTCATCGCTCTTTTCAAGGCTCTTTTACGCTGCAATTTTTATACCTCATACCTGTTACATCAGTGATTCAATTACATTGATCTTCTTGTTACGGCTATAGACAGAAAAATTAAATTACAGTACTTAGGAGTTAGATGACATACCTATTGGTTAGTTGTAAGATAAAGTTACCACAAATAATTTAGTACGCTTAGGTATAAAATTAGTTTTTAGTAAAAAATTCATGTTTATGACAAGCTTTTTTGTTGACTGTACTTGAATATTGTTTTGTCATCTGAACCAAACCAGTATACATAATTTCAGCTCCATCGGACACTGGGAAGTGGGTCAAATTAAGCTCGCAAGATTTGCCCCTTCTAACTAACAAACTAACTAACATGGCAAGTTAATAAAAAGCTTGTAATGACAAATTTATTCTAGTTCAATACATTTAAAGCATCTATTTAATGTTATAAATAAAACACTTTAACGGATTTTTTCACGCAATTTATTCAACAACATGGTCACAGAAAACTGACCGTTTTCCGTGACCACGGCCCCTGAAAAGGTGCCGAAACGTCGGATAAACCAAAAAATCTCAAAAAACAACTAAAATTTAACCAAGTTGTTGAATCAATTGCGTGATAGTGTTTTATTTATATGGACAGTTCGCGCAGAAATCTAAGATCTATTTATTGTTGTTGCCATATTTATTTTAGCTCTTCCTTCTTTTAGAAAACAGATAGCATTTATTATGAGTGACTCTCAGATATTTTTTTTATTTGCCTGTCTGTCATTCATTCTTTAATGATAATCCTTAAAACTGCATTTTATGTGTAATAAAAAACGATATGCTCTGCTCTGCCAAGTAAAGCTTATCATTCAGTCTACGTCTAGAAAAAGACTTGGGTCGCAAAGTCTTTTAATTTTTTCTAGGTTTAATTAAACTCGAAACTAAATACTTTGCTAATAAGTATTTTTCGTTGTTTTATTTTAACATCATTAGTAGATGATCTGGCTAGATTTATTACAAGATCAGTTACAACACAACCTAATGATATCAAGCAGTGTGAGTATATACTTTAAAAGTGGTTTGATATTTTATACCAAATATGCAACTATAGGCAGTTTACTGCTTAACAACTTGATTAAGATATTATTACAGGAAAGTAAATCAAAATCATATTGTGAGGATGTCTATATTATAGTAGCATAAGTACATGTAACCCATATATAATCTCATTGTTATTCAAATACAGTTAGTTCTAATCCAGACTCGAGTGTCATCATTTCGGCTCCTTCTCCCAACCTCATATGGCGACCCGGCCAGTGAGGTTTCGCGTAACGGCGGGCCGGCGCCGACCGTTTTCCGTATAAGGCGCGTAAGAACAAAACAATAAAGTCAAGATGTGTTTCGTGGACTTCAACACGGTGGAATTATTATCTAACTATAGGACACATACCGTTGCGAAGTTGTTAAGTTCAGTTGCGTTCAGTTCGACGGAAGTTTTTTTTGTACATCATGGGTAAACAACAATCAAAGCCTGATGAAACTGTGGTGCTGGCTCAAACAGCTATAGGCGGAGGGTCCAACCAGGCGTCATTGGACCAAGTACACCTGCATTTAAGTACTACAAACATCTTGTTGGCGGTTTTACTTCTGGCAGTATTGTTGGCATTTGTGGTTTATGGGTATAAACTATATAAAAGATGCCATAAGACGTGGATGCGGCAAGAACTTATGAGAAACGCACTGCGGAGGTCTTTTCCCCGGCGGGCTCCAGCGACTCCAGCAATGGCCTTCGAGAGGTCAACGGGAAAAGTGGAAATGGTGTGATGTGAGTAAATGACAAAGCGTCACGAAAATAGTGCGGAAAATCGCGAGTGAAAATGTGCAAAAGTGAGTAAGTACTTTAATTGTAAAAAAAAAGTATTTTATAGGAACTTTATAAATGGGTTTTTTTTCTTCCATAATTATAGTTTATTTCCTTATTATTCCATGTTTATCATACAAAGCTATAATTCTTGTTTAATTTCATGATTGAAACATTACTATCTATATAAAATAAAATATGTTAATCAATCATAACTATTTAGATTTAAATTATGTATTTATTGTATTATGGCAGATATATTAGCCAGTGTTTTAGAAGATTTAAAGGGCATAAGAAAGTATTTAGTGAAAATAGGGGCAAAACGAAGGCAGAAAGAAATATGTGCTAAAAAGTTACTTGAAGCGAATGCCATTTATAATGAATATTTGCATACTTACGAATACATAAATAGAGAAATAGAGAGCAGTAATATAAAGGAAAACGATATATTATTATATAAACAAACTTTTAGTGACATTGATTTGCTATTTCAGCAAATTAATCAATTGTGTACTGTTGAAAGTTCTGAGATAAGTGACAAGTCTATTTCTGTCACGATGAGTACTTTTGATTTAAAGGTGGCGTTAAGCCTTATTCCAAATATGATGACGAACGATGTAATAAATATCAAACAAGTTATTGATATTATTGATTATTATGATAGTTTGCTTGACCAGAAAGATTGTAAGGAAAAATTAATAAATTTTGTACTAAAAAGCAGGTTGTCTCCCTCTGCAAAATTAAGGTTAAATATTAGTTATTCTTCGGTGACCGATTTATTGCAGGATATGCGCAAACACTTGTTGCCTCAAAAGGGTTCAACAGCGCTTCAAATAAAGTTGCAAAATATTAAACAAAATAATATGAGTATTAAGGAATTTGGTGATGAAATTTCGGAATTAATGACTGATCTTACAATTTCTCAGGCCGACAATGATTCAAACAGTTTTAAGGTACCTACTTAAGCCTTTAAATGAGAAACTTGCTATCAAGCGATTTTCGGACGGCTTAAGAAATCGTAGACTCAGTACCATTATAGCAGCGAGGAATTTTGAATTTTTAAAGGATGCTGTTCAAGCTGCAGTTGATGAAGAGGTGTCATCATCAATTGTGACAGAAGAAGTCATGAATTTGAACCGTACTCATTATTATTATAACAACAATTCCAGGCGTCAACGAGGCACGTCCTTCAGGCAAAGAGGTAACGGCGGAGGAGCATTCTCACGGCGTGGGCAGAGCAACAGCGGTTACGTCAGAGGAGCAGCGTACCCGCAGAAGCCAGCTCGAGGCAGAGGCTGGGCTCGAGCAGGTTATCAAGGTGCAGGCTCAAGTAGGTATAATAATTATAGATATCGCGGAAACCAAAGGATGGGCAGTAATCAGATTCATATGGTTACAGAACCAGAACAGTCACCTAGCGACAATGACTTAAAATTTTTTCGTGACTAACTACGAAACGGTTTTAGCTAGTTGACAGTAATTGTAACATTTATTTATCTTTGCATGACCAACTTTGTCCATGGCTAGTTGACACGGGAGCATCGATTTCTGTCGTAAAGTATAAACAATTATTGCATCAGAATATACCTATCCATAAAGAGAATGTAGTCATAAAAGGAATAGGCGGTAAAGTTGAAGTGATTGGATATGTTTATCTAGATTTATACATACGTGGTGTCTATTTTACACACAAGTTTTATGTTTTTGAGACGTTACCATGTCGCGCTTCTGGTATAATCGGTAAAGATTTTTAAAACAAATATCAAGCAGTAATTAATTTCCAAGAACAAAATGTAACTTTTCAGCTCGAAAATAATAGTATTACTTTAGACTTATATACAAGCGAAAATAAAATACAATTGCCTCCTAGATGTGAGTCGATACACTTTGTACAAACAGATAGGGAACAAGAATCGGTAATATGTACTTCTGAATTTTTACCAGGAGTTTTTGTAGCGAGTTGTATAGTAAAACCTGTCAATGGCTTGATACCGATCAAAATATTAAATACTACGGATCAAGTATTAACCTTAACTAATTTCAGTATTGATACACATGAACTTTCGGAATATGATATTTGTAGTTTTCAAAAAACTGAGAGGGATGTAGACAGGATTAAGTCATTATTGTCACAGTTACAAATAAATCATTTAACTGAAGAGGAACGAGTTACAATAGAGAACTTGTGTGCAAAATATAACGATGTATTTTATGTAGAGGGGGATAAGTTAACGACTACGGATATTTATACACACTCGATTAAATTAAAGCCAAACGTAAGTCCGGTATTTGTAAAACCTTATCGACTACCTTATTCTCAGAAATCTTTATTGGAAAATGAAATAGATAAAATGCGTAAAGGTGTTATAGAGCCTTGTAACAGCGAATGGTCGAGTCCTTTGTTATTGATTCCTAAAAAAGTAGATTCCAATGGTAATAAAAAGTGGCGAATTGTAGTGGATTACAGAAAATTAAATAATTGTATTGAAAAAAAAAAAAAAAATTCCGCTACCAAACATTACGGAAATTCTAGACTCGTTAGGGGGATGTGTCTATTTTAGCCACTTAGACCTTTATCAAGGTTACTACAACGTTTTACTTGATAAAGAATCAAGGAAATACACTGCATTTTGCTCAGGGCAATACCAGATGACTAGGATGCCTATGGGGCTAAAAACAAATCCCGGGTCATTTTCTCGTATGATGACCATGGCTATGGCTGGGTTAAATTACGAGAAATGTCTAATTTATTTAGATGACTTAGTAGTTTTCGGTAGAACTTTAGATCTACATAATAAAAATCTACAAGATGTGTTTAAAAGACTGAGAAAAGTAAATTTGAAACTTAATCCTTTAAAGTGTATGTTTTTGAAAAAAGAATTAATGTATCTAGGCCACGTAGTATCGAAAAATGGTGTCCTTCCGGACCCAGAAAAGGTAAAAATAGTTAAAAATTATCCACGTCCGAAGGATATTGACGAATTAAAACGGTTTATAGCTTTTGTTAATTATTACCGGAAATTTGTACCGAATTTTGCTCAAAAAGCCTATTATTTAAATTATTTATGTAAGAAAAATGTACCCTTTGTATGGTCGGATAAATGTCAACAGTCATTCGAATTATTAAAGGAAAGTATAACATCAGCCCCGGTATTGCAGTATCCGGATTTCTCTGAGAAAAATCAGTTTATACTATATACAGATGCATCAAATTATGCGTTAGGCGCGGTTTTATGTAACAATGATGGCAGACCAGTGTCATACACTAGTCGGTCTTTAAATGATGCTGAAAAAAAATTACCCAACGATTGAAAAAGAAATGCTTGCAATCGTTTGGGCAATAAAGTATTATAGACCTTATTTATACGGCAAACATTTTATAATAAGGACTGATCATCGACCCTTAGTCTATCTTTATAATTTAAAAGATCCGTCAAGTAGGCTGTTAAAATTCAGACTTCAAATTGAAGAGTATGATTTTACCGTAGAGTACGTTAAAGGGTCTGAAAATACAGTAGCAGATGCGCTTTCGAGATTATCTATCAGTAGTACCGAATTAAAGAAAATGCATGAAAATATTTATGTGATGACTAGGGCGCAAAGCAAACGGTGCAACGATTTAAAACCCTCCAATCTTTCGGATAATATGGTTACTGCTAACGATTGGTCTGATCAACCAAAAGTAGTGGAAACTCATATTAAGCCAAAAGATTCGGTAGAGTTAAAGTTTTTACTAGATAAAGATTTATTATTAAAATATAGAAGAAAAAATATGATTCATGGAGAAAGTGAGATATTTTGTTACGTGCCGAGTAAGCACAGTATTTTTATAAAGTATTTAAACTCTTCATCAAAAAGATCACGAGCTGAATTTTTGAAAGAGTTAGAAGATTTTTGTAAAATGTTGAATTTAAATGAAATATATATAATTAAATGTCAAAATAATAAAAGTTTTATTGAAAAGTTATTACAAGAATTAAGTAGTAAAAGGCAATGGACCGGTCCACGTATCTGTATTTTACACGATGTTGTAAGAGTTTATGATAAAGATGAAATAAGAATAATTCTTAATGATTTTCATCTCTTACCCTCAAGTGGCCACGCGGGTATGAGACGAATGTATAACAACATAAAGAAATATTTTTATTGGCCTAATATGGAAAATGATATAAAGTCTCTTGTACAACGATGTCATAAATGTCAAACGCAAAAGCACTCGCTTCCGATTAGAGAGCCAATGACAGTCACTACGACAGCTAGTTAGGCTTTTGAAAAAATATATCTCGACTTAGTAGGACCTCTAGATGAAGACCAAAATAATTATCGATATATACTAACACTGCAATGCGAATTAAGCAAGTACGTCGAAGCCTATCCTTTAGTTTCTAAGAGAACCGACGAAGTCGCACGAGCTTTGGTAAGTAATTTTATATTAAGATACGGAATCCCGAAGGAAATCGCTTCCGACCAAGGTAAGGAATTTATGTCATCGGTATTTAAGGAAATCTGTACTCTTTTACATATTAAACAATTGAATTCCACCGCATATCATCACGGAAGTATTGGGGCACTAGAAAACTCTCATAAACATCTTAATAGTTTTCTCAGAATCCAAACTGATAACCACCCAGAGGTGTGGAGCTCCTGGTTACCGTTTTGGTGTTTTTTCTACAATACTTCCGTACATTCCGAACATAAATTTACTCCGTTTGAACTAGTTTTTGGCAGGAAATGCGTTCTTCCCAGTAATCTTACAGGTGTCTGCGTAGATCCTTTGTATAATCACGATAATTATCCGAATGAATTAAAATATCGCATTCAAACTTCTCAAAAAGAGGCTCGAGACAACTTACTTAGTAGTAAAATGAAAAGAAAAATGAACTATGATAGAAATGTAAGAACTGTAATGTATAAGCCTAATGATTTAATTTTATTAAAAAGTGAAAATAATAACAAAATGAGTAATGTTTACTTAGGTCCTTACTCCGTTGTCAGAGATTTATCTCCAAATGTTGAAATTATTAAAGATGGAAAATCGTATTTAGTACACAAAAATAGAACAAAATTATACCATAGGTAAGTTTATTTAGTAACTATTTAAAAAAAAAAAGCATTTTTCAGTATTATATTCTATATAATCTTGTCATTATAATGTGTTTATGTTTACGCAAATAGTCAATGTATAATTATTTTAATCTTTTATGTAAAAAAAAAATGTAAATTCTAGCATTTCACATTTTTTTTCTCTCTAGGGGGGAAATGTGAGGATGTCTATATTATAGTAGCATAAGTACATGTAACCCATATATAATCTCATTGTTATTCAAATACAGTTAGTTCTAATCCAGACTCGAGTGTCATCATTTCGGCTCCTTCTCCCAACCTCATAATATAAAATTAAAACTCAAAATAAAGCTGTAAATTTTGATTTACTATAAGAAAATTATCAGCTATTATCAGCATTTACAAATTGTCACGCTTTTCATACAACCCAACTTCAAAACCCCATTTTATACCACATTCTAAAGAATCAAATTCAAATTTTTAATTTATCATTTTACTGTGCAAAACATTTGTTCCAAATACCAAACCGATCCCATTAGAGTTATAGACAGGTGTTTCAATTACATTTAAAATATGTATGTCTATATTTACATGTCAACAAGTGACCCGGACCGTCAGAGATGTTTCCATTTCAAATCATACCGGATGACTTGACAAATCCTTTGTCAACTGACTCGTATTCACTTTATACCGCTTCTTTGACTTTATCATTTTCAATTTTGAACCTTATTGCTTTCAGATTTCATTTCAATATACTTTCATGTGGGAGATGATGTAATAAATAATATGAAATTGTATTGAGACCACCCGTAGGTGTGAACGCTCTCATTTACTTGACATAAAGTTGTTTTCGTAGTGGCGGGATGTGTGTGACACTCTTATTATGAGATAAATAGTTCTTGATTTATCTTTTAATGTATCACAATCATATTTCCAAGTAATGTATAACTTATTAAAAATACAACAGCAATACCTTAAAAGTTTATATAGCTCTAGAATAGTAGACTCATAATCCTTACTTATATTATAAATGCGTCTCTGTCTGTCTGTGTGTTACACAATCACACCTAAACTACTGAACCGATTTGAATGAATTTTGGTACAGAGATAGTCTAGAGCCTGAGAAAGGACATAGGCTACTCTTTTATTCCTGAAAAATATCACCTTCCCGCGGGATAACGTCGTGTAGTACACGCGGGCGAAGCCGCGGGCGGAAGGCTAGTATGAAATAATTGGCAGTCTGATATTTTTTAAAGATTCTTAATTAAGTTTAAGAGCTCCCTGTAACGTCACATAATTAAAAGCTTTAATAGAGTTTTCCAGGATTTTGAAGCAAGTAAATGCATTTTTTATTCCACTTAAAATAAACAAACATCGCAACAAATAACGAGCCACCAGCTAATCTAAACCCCCACAGAGTATCGAAATTGCTTCAAACAACAATGATACGATTTCTTCAAATTCGAGATTCGTCAACCGATCTTGTCGATGACATCAGCTAAATCGAATGGAACAATAGTAAATCAACGTCAAATGTCATCGCAGCCCCTTACTATCCTCTATTATTAATCTGACAAACGTTACTTGGTCTCCGAAGAGACAAGATCATTGTCTCTTCTTCGTCAATTTCTTTGCCGGCGTCGGTAAGAAGGGGTCTCTCATAATGGATAGAATCGTGACTAGCAAAACCTCTGTCGCCTACCCACTTACTGTTAATGATAATATTAATGTTGTCTGTAAAAGCAATCTCAAGATCCATCTCGAGTGGTGATCTTCCATTTTGACTTTTAAGTTGCGAAATGTGACGTTCTACTTTTTCACAATAATACGGCAAGTGAGAACTATCGATGAAGAATTGTTTTCTTTCATTTTGACCCTTGGTTTTATGTAACATTCTTGCTTGAATGGTTGAAATTAAATAAAGCAGTTTGTTTGTAGTTATAGGTACAACGTACGACATAATGTAATAGCAATCCAACCAGTTTGAGTATTTTGCAATCCATATCAATGGGCTGACATAGCAATAGGTTTCAATTTTACAAGATGACTTTTGGATATTAATAAAAAAAATACATTATTGTTTAATGGATTATATTATTATGTGATTTTGTTTGGCTTATTTCATGATTTCACTATCGAATAACATAATAGTCCATGAAAAAATTAAATAAACGATCAGATAAAACTATGTTAAACGGTAATGACAGAAAAATTACGACAATAATGTTCCAATTTTCATTGGATTTTCTAATGAATGAAATAAATTGGAAATGGCCAATGCTCAGACAAAAGACACTTTACTCATCAAAAGAATTTACAATGATCTCAAAAACCGTAAACCGATTCTCATACCGATTCTTCCAAATATCCCTAGAGACGAGCTAAGCTGCCGTGAAATGCTAGACACGAACCCCAGTCCAGTATATTGAGACATAAATTTTTCATTTTGCCAGCGGCCGCTTGTGATAACCTACTTGACCAGTGCTTCCCTTGGGATACATAAAGGACTTCTCTTGTATAAGGAATCACATATTTCATAACGCTCTCTTTTGTAGAGTTGGGGTTGATGTCGATAAAAAATCGGAGACATCCATGGTATTTAATTTTACATGATTGCCTAAAAAGGAGTGTTTGAATTTTAAATTATGTTCTGACTAGCGACGTCCTTGGCCGAGTGGTGTACGCACCTGTCTTCAAGGTGCCGCTATCCCTTAAGATCCCGGAATCGATTCCCGGTCAGGTAAAACTGAAAACAAATTTTTCGATATTTCCTCGGGTCTGGGTGTGGTCCCTTCGTTGTTTCCAATTTACATAATAGGTACCGTAGACCGGGGTAATTTTAGGAAAAAATGGGGCTACTTTGATAACTTATAATGTAGTATAAAACCAGTAATATTCGTAATTAAGTAAAAAATGGGCATACTAGTTAGCTATAGTTATCTATAGCTAGTTTATGCTACCAAAGAAAAAAATTGAAAACGATAATAATTCACACAAGTAAGCGTTGTCAACAAAGTCACCCCCTCGAATCAAAGTAACCCCGGTTAACCAACTATAGTTGGTATTGGAAGATTGTATGTGAGGGTGTCCAATAATAATAATTTGTATTATTTTTAGTAACTGCAATTAATTTCAGTACCATTTCTGTCCATCTTGTGGAATAGTATCACCCTTCATTAGTTGTCTTTTTAAACATCAGATCATTGATTTGCTTTCGTCTAAAAATCCATTATCATAATCGGACACTTAATTTCTCCACTGCTGGGGCACTGGCCTAATTACTTTGGGATTGATTTAGATTGGGACTCTGGCTTTATCTATACTGATATTATGAAGAGGAAAGATTTGATTGTTTGTTTGTTTGCATCGAATAGGCTCCGAAACTACTGGACCGATTTAGAAAATTCTTTCACCATTAGAAAGCTACATTCTTCCCGAGTGGCATAGGCTATATTTTATCCCGATATTCCCACGGGAACGGGTACCACGCAGGTGAAACCGCGAGGATCCGCTAGTGGATAGATAAGGAGAATGGGTCATGGCCCAGAACGCGGGCACCCTGGGATTGGTGGGTGTAAAGATGCGTCCACACTTGTAACATTTTGGCGTGTCCGAACACCGTGTCTTTATCATGCATTGCTAGTTTTGTCGGGCATACGCTGTGGTTATACTGTACCAAAGGGACAATGTTTTTGGACACGCCAAAATCTTACAAGTGTAGACGCACCTTTAACGACTGAAAACGCTGCCCAGACCAACGGGTTAACGTGCATTCTAAAGCACGGAGTATCTTGGGATAATAAATTATTGCTCACCCATCCCATGACCGACCATTGCAAAATTTGCTTAACTTCAAAGATTGCAGGCTGTACGCGCTAACCATTGCTCTACAAACTCCTCAAGAAGGCCATAGACCTTATCTGCAGTAGACTTAAACATCGACAAAATTCACCGATAGACCAACCAGCCATATACCCGTCCCAACCCTGTCGCCGCCGTTAACACCCCCAAGTTTTTCCGTCGCACAAAGGGCTAAGGGGCGACGGACACCATAATAAATATTTTGACGATAACGCATAAATATCTTTCCTTTATGAATAACAAAACCCGCGGCGCTAAGGGCGTGCATACATTTCATGGCCATTCCTTCTTACAAATCGAGGACCATTTATTTTTTTACGTTTGCAATTTTTTTCGTCGCTAAAGGGGTTGCCTTTAATGCCAGTGGAATTATGGATGTGGTCATTTTGTGATATTGGAGTTTGAAGATAATAAATAATGAAAGAAAATATTGTTTTCAGTTTCTTAAGATGTGAAATATGAATGAAAAAAGTCCATATCAGCTTTGATGTTTTAATACATTTGAATGTACCTATCTAGTTAATTGATGATTGTGTATACCAATGGAACAATGGACAAGTATGAAAACAATCAAAGATTTGACGGTTTCATTATATTTAAAACTAGCGGGTCCTCGCGGTTTTACCTGCGTGGTACCCGTTCCCGTGGGAATATCGGGATAAAATATAGCCTATGCACTCAAGAAGAATGTACCTTTCTAATGGTCATGAATTTTCGAAATCGGTCCAGTTTCGGAGCTTATTCGGTGCAAACAAACAATCAAATTTTTCCTCTTTATAATAGGTATTAGTATAGATAATTAAAATGTCATTTTTATACAAACTATCTTTCCGGCCCCGGCTTCGCCCGCGTGGACTTCACGGCGTTATCCCGCGGGAATGTGATGTTTTTCCGGGATAAAAAAAAGCCTATATCACTTTTCAGCCTCCAAACTATCTCCATACCAAAACTCACGTCGATCCGTTACTCCGTTTTGACGTGAAAGACGGACAAATAAACAAACAAACACACTTTCACATTTATAATAAATGATTATGGATTATCTTGATCACTCCTAGTATATGAGTCGCAGGCGGATGGTTGAATCCGGCGGATGGTTAAGTATGGCAGCATGTACCCCTCGGAAGTTCTGTAGAACACGTGATAGGTTAGATTTTTTTTTGAGACTCCGTCAACCTAATGGGAAGATAAAATAGCTTACGGAAAAAATGATCGGCCTAGGCATTTAATTGAATGGCGGATTTAACCAGTTGGCTGCGACATACACTGACCACCTTTACGCCACACATTTTCGACGGGGCCATAATACAACTCATGCTTAAATCGCACCACTCTAACGCCCGAATTCTCGAATGCAAATCATCTTTGGGAGCGTCTCAAACATCATGGCATCTCTTTCATACGTTTGACATTTAAAGTGAGAGGGCGATGTTTAAGACGCTCCCAAAGATAAGTAGCATACGAGTATTTGGGCATAAGCTATGCTTATTAGCCCCAAAGGTTACAGTCTTATTAAGAAGAAGACTGAACTGCTTTGATCAATAATTACCTAAATAGTACCTACTGATGAAGGCTCACGAACTAAATAAAACTTTTTATGGCTGAGAAAAAATAATAATGAAAAGGTTAATAATGTACGATCATATGTCATAACATATGACAGGAACTACTTATATAGGTACAAGTGGCTCAGTGGGCGCATATTTTTAACCGACTTCAAAAATTGAAAAGGAGGAGGTTATCTATTCGTCGCGTTTTTTAAATATATATATGTACACCGATTACTCGAAGACGGCTGAACCGATTGAAATGATTCAAACGTTATAACATTAGGTGTTTTCCCAAGTTGGTTCAGTAGTTTTCAGGAAATCTTGAAAATACTGTCGTTTTCGTTACAACTTTATGTGAATTTATTACGTATCTTTAGGCATAACTCCTTTGTTTATAAACCGATTCAGATGATTGTTGTATTGTTGGAAAGGGGATACCTTAAGGTATTTTAAGCGACTTTAAAAAAGGAGGTTCTCAGTTTGATAACATACCTATTTACCAGAATACACGTAAATTGCCTGCATGATGCACTAAAAAGAGTGAAATAAAAATTATTTTTATAAAAATATAAAACCGCCTTCAAAAAAATTACATCAAAAAAGTAAGAATTAATCCATCTTAAACTGTATTCACACCAAATAACGTAAGTACTTTGAAGTCAGGCGGGTTTTAACAAAAACAGCAAAAAATTGTAGATGTTTCACGCCCGATTTCAAAGTACTTACGCTATTTGGTGTGAATACAGTATTAGAGCGATTATTTCTTACTTTTTTGATGTCATTTTTATGAAGGCGGTTTTTCTTAGCCGTGTTTGTCACTTCAACTATGTATCTAGCTAGACCTAGGTCACAGATTACTAAATAGTTACTCCTAGGTGTTATTGTTGATCGAAGCTCAGCTGTTAATAAAAAGTTTAAAAGAAAATCAACCGAGCGCTATTTACGACACCGTTTTTGCATTTTAAAACATCATTGTATGCAGTGTCAGCGTGTGTCAGGGTCGCGTGCATTTCGCCGACACCACTTCGCCGACACGACAAGCTGACACCGACACTGACACCGTAATGCCGGCAATTTCCGGATTTGTCGCAAAGTGTCGGTCGTAGGAACGATGCGATGGTAAACAAGAAGTTGCATGCACAACTAGGTTTAAGGTAGGTAAGTAGCAGAAATTATTATTAATTTTATTATAAAGTTATTAAAGCTGATTATTGATTTAAGTGATTCTCACACTGCACCGCACACCGCTCCGGTTTGCGGTAGTGCGCTTCTAAACTTTGGCTGTAGAATCTTGATTTGCATACAAAACCCGCAGTGTATATATGTGTGTGTTTATGTGTATGTGTGTATAACACACTCACGCCGCATCTCCGTCCACCGGAGCAGAAACCGGCGGCAGTGTGATAACCGTCTTAGACATGCTCTAAGCCTTAGAGTCTAAGGTCTTAGTTGTAGAAAACCCTGTTTTGTTGGCTTCTGCTCACAAAATTTGGCCACGTTTCAATATTTAATTACACCCTACTAGGCTTCCGCCCGCATGGATAACACGACGTTATCCTGCGGGAATGTGATATTTTTCCGGAATAAAAAGTAGCCTATGTCACTCTCCAGCTCCTAAACTATCCCCATACCAAAAATCACGTCGATCCGTTGCTCCGTTTTGACGTGAAAGACGAAACATATAACACACTTTCACATATTTTGTCTTAGTAACTTATTAGTATAAATAAATAAATAAATAAATAAATATTTTCTTACAACCACACCAATTATCTAAGCCCGTAGTTAATTTCTTAAGAAACTGTGTCTACGTGAACTTGATAACGGATAAATATATACTTAAATACTTTTTGTTTGTAAATAAATAATTAATATACATAGAAAACACCCAGAAGTAAAAAGTATAAAAGTATGGAAGTAGGTTCTCATCTGCTACTTTAACTATACCTGCCTTTAACTATATATGCCATAATATTGGCATAAACTGGCCCAATTATTGGCAGGTAAGCAGGAATTCGCATGCCATTATAGGATTTCGGAATAATCTGATTTATTCTTCTTCTTCTTAGCGTTTCGATGGCAAACACTATATTGTTGCGACCCAGAATTTGGCTACGTTCACAGCACTATCCGTGGCACGCATTAAATCCTCCTGCGTGCAGGTTTCAGGGCATGCGGGGCACGATATAAGATGGGACATCGTTTGAGTGTCACCGCAAATACAACCCATATTAGAGCCATCCGAGAGTCCCCATCGGAACATGTTATCTTTGCTCCGGCCGACCTGAGTCCGAAGCCTATTTAAAGACTTCCATATCGGCCAAGACAATCCATGTCCAGGAGGAAGACTCTCGGAAAGTGGAACATACGGCGTCGGTGGAGTTATTTTTTTACGCCAAAGGTTGCATCTCGCCTGTGCAGGGTCCGTTAATAAGGGATCGACACATTTTAGAAAGTCGTTTTGGCTTTTCAATCTGTGTGGCACAAAAACGTGTCCATACATGGGGTGCCGTGGGTCATCCTGCATTTTTGCTCTCTCAGAGGAGCTCGCAATTGCTCTGCGGACGTCCGGGGGCGCTATACCAGCCAGTGGGTACAGCAGACTTACCGGGGTCGGTTTTAGGCAACTAGTGATGATCCGGCAAGTTTTATTTAAGGCTGTATCCACGAGCCTTGCATCTCGACGTGGATGGGGGGGACGTAGTAAGCCTTCCCGTAGAGCGTCGCCTTTGCTCAGGCCCTCCCCGTGAGTAGCGGCATATGCCGTGAAACCAATTACTACACCACGATGTTAAACACATCTGATTTATTTATTTAACGCGAATCAATTACATTGAGAAAGTAATATTTACAAAATAATAATACTTTCTTTGATTCTGTCACATGTTTTGTATACTAGTATTCGATCAACAATAGCTGAAGAAACATCTGAAATGAAGCTGAAGGCTCACGAACTAATTCAAAATTTTCTATGGCACCTTAAACGAAGAAAAAAGGTTAATAATGACGATCTTACGTCAAAAATGACAGGAACTACTTATAAATATACGCTCAAGTAGGTGTAAATCGCTATCTATATCAAGGCTGGGTGTTATTGTTGATCGAAGGTACTAGCTCAGTGAATTAGATTTTATGGTATTTTTTTATTCCCAACTCTAAGTGGGGATTCGGTAGTTTATTACTATCATCAATATAGTGATGTGATGTGAATCAAAGTAGAAGTATTCTTTATAAAAAATAATACATTAATAGTACTCTACTCAAGCATATAAGTACCTGCCCTGTAATTTTAAGATCAAAGATGGGAAAAATGATTGAAAAGCTAAAGATCCCTCCGATCAATTGACCCTTTTGAAGGTCTGAAGGCTACTTAGCAGATTAGTCCTTTTATGTCATTCACTTAAGCAAAGGTTTCAAAGCTTTGAAGCAGCTGAGCTACCCTATTATGATATTTTTAAAGATCGTTTTGTTGATACTTGGAATATTTAAGTATATTTGAAGATACACCCTGATTTGGTTTTTTTCCTGTCTGGGACTTTGTAGGTGGAATTTTAAAGTCAATAAGAGTAAGAATTAGAAAATAGTCTTATTAACCGTATAAAAAAAATAAAACCGCCTTCAAAAAAAACACATAAAAAAAGTAAGAAATAATTCCTCACCAAATAAATAACGTAAGTACTTTGAAGTCGGGCGTGAAACATGTACAATTTTTTGTTGTTTTTGTTAAAACCCGCCCGACTTCAAAGTACTTACGTTATTTATTTGGTGAGGAATTATTTCTTACTTTTTTGATGTGGTTTTTTTTGAAGGCGGTTTTATTTTTTTATATAAATAATTTTTATTTCACTCTTTTTAGTGCATCGTGCAGGCAATTTACGTGTTTTCTAGTAAATAGGTATGTGATCAAACTGAAAACCTCCTTTTTCGAAGTCGGTTAAAATACCTTGAGGTATCCCCTTTTTAACAAAACAAGAATCATCTAAATCGGTTTATTAACAAAGGAGTTATGCCTAAAGATACGTATTAAATTCACATTAAGTGGTAACGAAAACGACAGTATTTTCAAGATTTCCTGAAAACTACTGAACGGATTTCAAAATTTCAAAAAATGGGACCAACTTGGAAACCAACCTGATGTAATAACGTTTGAACCATTTCAATCGGTTCAGCCGTCTTCGAGTAATCGGTGGACATACACAAAAAAAAAAAAAAAAACATACATACAGACGAATAGAGAACCTCCTCCTTTTTGATTTAGAAGTCGGTTAAAAAGTACAATGAATCGTTAGTTAAAAATTGAATAATTTGTTTTGTAAAATCTATGATACTTTATTATTATTGCAGTGTATGACTTAAGGAAGAATCAAAATGTACGTAGTTTATTGTTGGGTAATTAATTTGGAATCCTAATTTAGGTATATTCTCTTCTTTTTCGATCAAACTTTGCATCGTTTGCGTTAAATTGCAAATAGCAAACATACCTACTAAGTATTGTAATAATTTCAATAACAACATGAACCCGCCTTTCCTCTATTTCATATGAAATAGGAAGTTCATTTAATTTTGGTGCGATAATTCATAGAAAGTGCCAAGATAAAAATATAAATTAAGATGACTTTTTAATCTTAATCTTTCCGTTGCATTGTTACCACAAATTTATTATGGGTATGATTATTATCTACCAAGGTTTTAGTCAAGATAAATTCGTTTAACACTAAAATTCTCATAGCAAAACACTTGTATGTACAACATAAATCATTAAAAGGAATTTTGTGAGCAACAATATTAAGGTAATTAAAAACACGACATAATTGCTAACAAAGAAGTCTTTTCGTGAGGTGGTCATAAAAGTTTGGTGCCTGATTAAAAATGTTTAACGAGTCAACCAATTATGGAAGAGAGGCCAAATAAACTGGACCTCTCACCCCTCCTTGGGGTAACTGGGGACTAACGGGCGTCAAAAGGAGGGGATTTATGAAGACCAGGGTTTTTGTTAAGCTGGTCAAAAGTTCACCACGTCATCAGCAGAGAGGGCGTGGTTGGTTAGTATAAAAAGCGTAAGGATCAAACTGATCTGCTTTATTTTTTAGTTTAGCTTGAATCGAATTTATTTATTGGGTTCACAAATTGCGCATTTATGGGAAAGTAAGACTTTTTTTGTGAAGTGTATTTACTGTCGTAAACATTGAGAGGGAGAAAAGGTTTTTTTTTTTATAGAAATTGTGTCATAGGCTGTTGCAATAAATACCTAAGTATAAGTTATATTTAGAAAACTCAAAAGATATTTCATTCTATGTAAGTATTTTTTCCGTCAACAACAGCATTTTTATAGATTGACTTCAGTCAATTCAATGTTTTCAGATGCCGCTTACACAGACGACATCATCATCATCATTTCAGCCGTACGACGCCCACTGCTGGGCATAGGCCTCCCCCAAGGATCTCCACAACGATCGGTCCTGCGCTGCCCGCATCCAGCGGCTTCCCGCGACCTTGACCAGATCGTCGGTCCACCTTGTAGGGGTTCGCGGTCGCCATTCCCCCGCGAACCGGACAGACGTATGTGTCAATAATAGAGGTAGTGCATTTTATTTGTAGCGTCGGATTTGTAGTGGCTGAATGAGAAAGGTGACAGATTGTGTAGTTGCCGTACCTTGGGGGAGGCCTACGTCACAGTGCCTTCGTCCAACAGTGAACTGTAACAGGCTGAGATGATGATTATGTATTTTTGTATTTTTTTATATCCTGTACCTGGACTAATTATCACGGCCTTTGACAGACGTGGGTCAAAGAACAATAATGCTATATTAAAACAAATTAGACAAAGGCAAAAAATACAACTCTACTAAACAATGCGTTATCTGTTATTTTCATTAAAACGCCGGGAAACGTAAAAATAAACAAAAAACTATCGATCGGAGTCAATCGGTATCGCACACATTTTTATGCTGGTTAAACGCACATTTTTTCAGCCGATTGCCACAGTAACACAAATTCACTTGTTTACAGGAAAAGAATGTTAATGAACGCAACAGTCGCATGACACACGACACACGTCGATGTTGCGTGATACACTATTTACCTACTGACTGACAATTGTGGCACTTACACTTTTGCAATTAATTTATCGCAATAATGCTTGTGCTTGCAATGCTCGTCTTATAGGTACAGAAAAATTGGGAGTAAGTTATATATGCTACCTTTGCGCCCGCGGCTTCGCCCGCGTTTACTACACGACGTTATCCCGCGGGAATGTGATATTTTTCCGGGATAAAAGTAGTCTATGTTCCTCTCCAGGCTACAAAGTATATTATTATGTGTCCCAAATTTCAGCCAAATCCGTTCTGCCGTTTTGGCGTGATTGAGTAACAAACATTCAAACATTCAAACATCCAAACATCCAAACATCTAAACTTTCACATTTATATATTATAGGATAGGATAGGATAGGACTAGCTTTCCGCCCGCGGCTTCGACCGCGTGGACTACACGACGTTATCCCGCGGGAATGTGATATTTTTCCGGGATAAAAAGTAGCCTATGTTCCTCTCCAGGCTACAAAGTATCTGTGTCCTAAATTTCAGCCAAATCCAACGTACCAGAAACGTGTGTTTCCAATTAACATTTTCGATGCAATATAACCTTCGAACAACAATAACACCTAGATATAAAATAAAAATAAATAAATAACTTCTTACATTCACACCAATTATCTAAGCCCATTTTAATTTCATTAAGAAACTGATATAGATATCTCTTCACAAACTAAAACAAAACTCAAACATGGCACTGATTGTTTGTTTTTTAAACAGAAAAAGACTACAAATGTTACGGTCTTACGTCAAAAATGACAGGAAGTAATAAGAAATAAGAGCATCCTTTGAATTGCTCTCTTATTTTCTCGGCCTTTTTTGACCTTCAACAGGTTATACAAGGTGGGAAAAAATAAGCAGTTACCTATACCGCACACTATCCCGTAGAAACAAAGGTTAAAACTATAAAAAAAAATTCGTCATCCTATACAAAATGGATCAGGTTAATTGGCAGTATAGGACGACGAAAAATTTTTTTATATTTTGACCTATGTTTCCAAGGTTGTTTTTTACTTTCATTGATTGGTAGAATCACTCCCTAAACTATGACTTATTTTTTACACCTATTGTTGATCAAATAATGCAATTTAAACTCAAGTGACTAATAAAACAAAATTCAACAACAAGGCACTAGAATTTGATAATTAAGACGTAAGTATTCTTACATTATGTTACCGGAATTGCGATTTTAAACTTAATTTGTATGGCACATGAAGGTCGCGGATATACAGATATCAATCTGACATTAATGTCAAATAACCTAATGGACAAACACAATTGTGAGAATATTTTTTATTAACGATGCTCTTGTTAATGAGTTTTTTATTATTACCATAACTACAGAACAACATAAAGTTTTAATAGATAGTATCTTGTTTGCTGGAATGACATACCTAAATTTCAGTTTATAATTTGAGTGTTTTTACGTAAACAAAATTAATGGTAAATTAAGGTTATTTAGTTCCAAATGCGCTTGTTAGGGGGCGCTGTGACACAAGTAATACTTTGGGCGAGTAACGAAAGCGGCGACCAAGCAAGAAATCTATGTTTTTCTCAAGCTTTTCACGCGAATCTCAATGAATCGAGATAAGTTATTGGTAGGTTCCTACTCATTATTAACTAGCTTTCCGCCCGCGACTTCGCCCGCGTGAACTACATGACGTTATCTCGCGGGAATTTGATATTTTCCGGGATAAAAAGTATCCTATGTTCCTCTCCAGGCTACAAAGTGTCTGAGTCCCAAATTTCAGCCAAATCCGTTCAGTCGTTGTGGCGTGATTGAGAAACAAACATCAAAACATCTAAACTTTTACATGTAATAAAACTTTTGCTTTACTGACTGACTGACAGACAACGCACAGCCGAAACAACTGGGCGCAAGAAGCTTAAAGGCATGTATGTTCCTTGGGGAGTGTAAAGGAGCACTAAGAGAGGATTTTTGGAATTTCCCCTCTAAGGGGGTAAAAAAGGGGGTTCATTTTTCGAACCGCACTAATTGGTGCCGTAACGGTTGGTTAACCAATCACGTGCGTTAACCAACCAACGAACCGACGCCTTATCGATTGTTGATGAACTCGTGCCGTGCCGTACATGCTGGATCTACTAACACCGAGATGTTAAGCATATAAATAAATTGTGTTAGTAATGTCACTAGTAAACACGGCACTATATTACTACTAAGGTCACCGTCCAAGCTAGCATTCGAGGAAGGATGCGCGGTGTCGCGTACAGACAAACAGACTGGAACTGCCAACACTTATAAATAAATTTGTAATATAACAAAAAAAATCAAACAATAAAGTAGTGTTAGTAATGTCACTAGTAAACACGGCACTTACTACTAAGGTCAGCGTCCAAGCTAGCATGCGAGCAAGGGTGCGCGGCAGCGCGTACGGACAGACTGGAACTGCCAACACTAATAAATAAATAAGGGTGACTTTCACCACTGATATTTAAACGTAATTAACGCTAAATGTGTTTAAAACATAGTTCTGTCTCTGTCATCTGTTTGAATGCGACAGAGATAGAAATACGTTTTAAACACGTTTAGCGTTAATCACGTTTAAATATCATTGGTGAAATCGGGCCTAAGTATTAGTAATGTCACTAGTAAACACGGTACTTACTACTAAGGTCACCGTCCAAGCTAGCGTTCGAGCAAGGGTGCGCGGCGGCGCGTGCCGCGACTGGATCGGCCACGCTTCACGACAACTCCACGAAAAAATACGCCAAACTTATCGACAGGGCTGCGAGTTGCGATATGGTAACTTGTAGGACGCAGACATTTTTAAAAGCAAAAACTTTTCAATTGTATTAGCACAGGCAAAAGGTGAACGAACGCGAAGGGGTAGTTAAATTACCTCCGTCTCCATTAACAACCCATACTAATATTATAGAATAATGACTCTCCGCGGTTTTACCCGAGTGGTATCTGTTCCCGTGGGAATATCGGGATAAAATATTGCTATCTAAAGGTCAAAGAATTTTTAGAATCGGTTCAGTAGTTTTTGCGTTTATCCATTACAAACATGCAAACAAACAACCAAAAAATTAAAGGTATCCTTTGTAAAATATTAGTATAGATTTTAAAGTGTGTTTATTTTTTAAGATGAAATCCTTCAGGAGACTTTTCTCTTATAGACGATTTTCCTGGATAAAGAGTAGCTTAGGTAGCTTCCAACCCCCAAACTATTCCCATTACAAAAATAGCATCCCTTGCTCCATGTTGACGTAAAAGACGGATCTTTCTGCTAACGGAAAAAGTCTGCTGAAGGATTTCATCTTAATGAGATGGTTTTCGATTGTTGTACTTAATATTTAACATTTTTTGATTGGCGTTGGCTGCTGGCATACCTGCAATAGCATCCCAATGAGATATAGCCCAGAACTTGCGATAGGTTACTTTAATATAAACATACCTAAGTGCAGAATAATCTTTAGTTGGCCTATATTATTTGAATGTAAGTAATTCCTTAAATAAGATAGCAACGTCAAAACCTTATAAATTATTTAAATTACGTTAAACTAATTGGCAACCCTGGGAGCAGCTCAAATGGACCTGTTACGTGCAGTGGACGGATTCACCCGGCGTATAAGTAACCGCGATCTGCTAATAAATACCATTCTTTGCTTCATAGGTAACGTCTCGCTGCGACGAACAGAAGGCGATTGAACTGTAGATGTAACTGTCCTTTTATTCACTGCGGAAGTAATTTGTATGAAGTTTTGTATTTTGTCTTTCGCTGCTTTATTTCTTTTTATGAAAGACAATTTTTGTTTTGACTCATAATTGACTTATTTACTACCATTACTTTCGTCGCAAAACGAAGTTTAATTCGCGTAATTTTTAAGTAAATAAAATAAGATACATCTTTGATGGATAATATATAAATATCTTTTTAAATTACCCTATAAATAATATAATATTTTAATCTTACATACTGCCTCTCATAATATACACCACAAAATTTTTATTAGTTTGAAGATTTTAGGGGATGATAGTGTCCATCAATACGAACAACTTTTACTATGGGGCCAAGAATCAGCTGTTCCAAACATTTCACTCGAGTCGATGTTGTATTTTTGTATGAAACAGCTGTTTTTTTTCGCGCTTCCGTGGTTGGCCCGATAGTAAAAGTTGTTCGTATTGATGAACACTATCATCCCCTAAAATCTTTGTACTAATTAAAATTTAGTGGTGTATAAGTTAAACGTTTATTAATTACTTTTTTGCATTTGCAGTGCTATTTTTAATTCAATATTCTCCCTTCTTCACTAACTTCGGCGGGATTGATTGGAAGAACAGGTTGATATTTTTAGGTAATTATTTCAATTTAATTGTGAAGTTAAACGATAAATGGGTTAAAATAAATTAAAATATTTAAAAAGTTTTATCGTTGTTAAATAAAATAATTAAATTATTGAAGCACGTTCTATAGGTTGACTTATTCTTATTATATTATGAGATTATATTACAAATCAAATTCCATTTTATTCAAAAGAATATCAAGAGAACACACAGTTGCTCAAATGGTGAAAGATCACTGCAACCATATTATCAAAACAAAAATAATAGAATTTTAATGCTATGGCGTAGGTAATACATGTTACAAGTGTGGTTAATGTTCGCCGCAGTAGATCCACGCATGTCACAAAAGCTCATCTTTATTCATATAATCGCTGGAGTGTTTCGGTCACACATCACCCGCTGGACACGTAGGGAATCTCGCTTATAAATAAGTAGCTTGTTTTTCTTGGATTAGAGGTCAACATTCTGCCACTGTCACCCTTCGAAGACGTTTCCGCTATTAATTTACTTTCACAGGTAATTTTTTTATGTTCCAATCTAAAAGTCAGTTTACAAGTCATATGTTTTATGGCCCCGAAGTAAATTGTACCTACGTAATATCATTCAAATGATCAAAACAATATTTAAGGCGCTACTGGGAAAAAGTATGGACTTTAGATTTAAAACTATAGGACGGTTACAGTTGTTACAAATCTGGTAATAAGATATATATTTCTTCATACCTTTATCTAGAATCGTATAGTTTCAAAAACACGATTTTATGATTTTGCCTCGACACTTTTTCTTTTCGAAAAGACCTCTAAAAAATACGAAAATGCAAGATTATTCTTAAATGGGTTTACTTACACTAATGGAAATAGGTTTAATTAGTGGACACCAATAATATTTCGGATCGTATAGAAGCATTTTTTTTAAATCGCTTTAGTTTTTTAATACGAAGTGATTTTGTGTTTTTTTTTTGCCTAATCTGCAAAATCGGTCTCGCTCCCGCGCGCGTCGATTTCTCATTGCTATCTCGCCTCAGCATATTTTTTCCGAGTATCGTCTTAATTTAAAAAGACAATAGGTGCGATGCTATACTAATTGCTACCCCGTTGTGTAAAAAAAATATTAAGTATTACTTTTAACTGTTTGCGCTTAAGTGTCCACTTTTTTAGATTTATTTTATAATAATATGTAATTAATCAATAACAGTTGAAATCATAATATATAGGTTAGATAATTTTAGAAAAAAACTAACAACTATACACACTCTCGCTATTTTAAGACCATTTCGATAACATTCATAAATGTATAGAATTTGTTAAATTCACCACAAGAGATGGTGATTTAGCCGGAGAAGCAGAGGTTTTAATACATCGAATAAAAGTCGTAAATATTGTAGGGTCAATTTATGATTTTTTACTTTTATCTCTCAAGCTTAATATTCAAATCTCCCAAGATTCGTCGTTGTAGAGCCGCACCTCGTACGTCGCAAGTGCGCGTGCATTATTCATGCGGCGGCCGAGCGCAGCGGTCGCACACGCCGAGCGGAACCGGGGACTTGCCGTAGGCTATTACACCAGTATGTTGTTACGGAAGTTATACCTAGTGTTTTGTCGTTAAAGAATCACTTTTATGCCCGGGCTTCACCTGCGTCCAATGCCATTAATTAGCGCGCTATTTGATATAATACGCAGGTGTAGCCGGGTTTTAGCGCACTAATTTGATACAATAAGCGCGCTAAGACGCGCATGCCGTTATTAACGCCGTTAGACGTCACGCAGGTGAAGCCCCAGCATAAGTGGAGTTGGTATTTATTTATGAGAAAATATGTATTTGGGTGAATACAGAGATACTTTTTGAACACCATCCAAATTTTTAAGCTCTTATATAACTAAAGTGAACTTAAGTGAACAACTCTCTCCTATAAATATGGGTCGAAATATGACATAAAATGTTTGACTCTTCATACAAATCAAACTGATCACGCGATCAATTTAGTATGGGAAGTCTAAAAATTTTTGTCGCATTTCGACCCATGTTTCTAAAAGAAAGTTGTTCAATTACCGATTCTGAGACGAGCTTAAAAATTTGGATTGAATAGAATAGAATAGAATAGAATAGTCTCATATTGATCAATGTTCATAATTTGCGTTCATAACGCAAAGAATAAATAGCAGTCTTAAAAATTAATAAACAATAAAACTGATGCAGAGTTAGTTTCTGTTCAATTTAAGTGTCACAAACATATCTAACCTGATGACAGCGGTACCTAGTAGAGGAATCACTTGCATGCAAATCATGCAATACAAAATTAGCTGTCAGATTGAGCAGTCGGATTTTAGCAGATTAAAACATATTTTGAGTTCCACAAATTTTAATTACCACTGTGTTAGATTTTTGGGTTTGTGGGTTTGTGGAACTTTACATATTATTTTAATGTCCAACCAATACTTGTCACAATCAGTTAACGATTGTGAAAGAACTCAGGAGTACCTATATCACGCAACAGCAATATCCAAAATTTTGTGTTAAACCTATAGGATAAGCAATGCTTGACTTGCCACATATATTGCAACTGAGTAGGTAGGTGTAGGTAACCATAGATGTAAGTATATGCATATGGTACCTATTGCAAAAGTTGTTTAAATAATTGATTAAATTAGGAAACAACTTCAGTGAATAGTGCTTTTACAAATTCCTCTAAAACATCCAAGAATCTAGAAAATTCTATCAACCGTATTGAACTGCCCAACAACAAAAGTTTACAATTCGTAAAAAAACAACGCCAACTTATTTTATGTCTCACTTAACTCGATTTTGGTGATATAAACACTACCAAAGATAGCTTTGCGCTTAGTAAATAACAATTTGGTCTCTATTACATTGGATTAAGATTGGTTTTAGAAGCAAATATGATAGGGTTTATACATTAAAGGCTTTGACAGTTCGCGGTAAGGTCGGCAAAACGGTAGGTTAGTCAATTTCGATGGTAAGATAGCGATCTTTTTTGTCAAATGTCAACTTCTGTGGTCGCCTCCGTATTTAGGGTTCTGTGGTTATATTTTTGTCTTATTTATCTTATTATTGTAACAACCTCAGTTTTAAATCTTTAAGTCAAGCTTAGTGATGAAAAAAGTACAGGGTCTTCCATTATGTGGTTTCATTTATATGTGTAAAAAAACCGAGTATTTTTAAGCGAAATCATTGAATGTTTATTAAATTGTAAAGAGGATATGTCACTAATAAGTGGAAAAGAATATTAGCCAAATGACCGCCATGGCTACGCTTGCAGGACCATTTCATAAAAAGAAGAAAAAAATATTTATTTTCTTTAACAATAAAGCCTTGAATATAGTAGGTAAGAGCATCTAGTTAAGCAGGGCCTGTGTTAGGAAGCATCCTCTTCCTATAATAAGTATTGTATCATCAAGGTAGTATGGTTAATTTTACATCATTACATTTGCAGTGTATATTCTCAATAACTTCCCGAATTCCATCTTTAAGGTTTTGAATCGATTGTGGGCCATTGGCAACCTTAACTTTCACGTAACCCCAAAGAAAAAAGTCGGGTGTTAAATCACAAGATGTCGGTGGTATATTATACTGAACCTCATTGCTTAAGAACAACTTATAAACTTTATTTTTAAATTTATTCTTAGTAGATGCCACACACAATCGAGTTAACATTTTTGCCCTTTTATTAGTGCCGAGCGCAAGGTTTGTGAAAAAAATTGATTACAATCTGAATATTAATTTTTCCAAGTGACATGGTTGAATAAGTTTTCGCTCAGGTGGTATTTAATAGATTATAGTGAAACAACAACTTACTTACAACTATATATTATTATATCGTCGGTAAACTTGCGTTTTATTGAATTTTAGATCTGTTTAGCATGAAAAACTATCGTTATGGTAATCGAACAGTAAACTATACCATCCTTCAAAAGCTGAAAAAGTGCTGCTGTCGAGTGGTGTTTGCACCGGTTTCCATGGTGCCGCCATATCTGAGGTCCCGGGTTCGATTCCCGGACGGGTAAATATAGAAAACATTATTTTCTATATTTTCTCGTGCTGGGTGTATGTGGTTTACCCCGACGCGACGTTGATACTGATTTAAATAATTAAATTTGTTAGTGGAACGATGTATGTGATAATTTCCATTTTTTTATGTTTCTGGCAGGCATCAAACCTACTACCACTAGCTTAGTAAACAATTAAAAGTTTATGTCATGTACTAACTTGATAACTTTAAGTACAAAACGTTTCAATTTCCAAACAAAGTATTTTTATAAGTGAAACAACACAAATTAAAAGCTCCCCCATTTGAAAAGTTGCATCAAAGCCGATTTCGTAATTAACATTCTTTACTTTGTTCCGGGCATGTCATACTTTAAACTTTAGGGCTGTCAAATTAGTTTATTATAAAAATAACAATATCTTATTATTGTCTTTGAATGTTAAATTATTGTAACTTTTTTATGTTGCTGGCTCTATGCTTAACTATCTATACTAATATTATAAAGAGGAAATATTTGTATGTATTCAGGTATGTAACGAATAAATTCAAAAACTACTGAATCGATTTCTAAAATTCTTTCACTTTTAGAATGCTCCAGTATCCCTAATTAACATAGGCTACATTTTATCCCGATATTCTCACGGGAACGGGTACCACGCGGGTAAAACCGCGAGGATCCGCTAGTAATAAAAAAAATAAATATTTTTGAAAATTTCGTTACTACAATTAAGTAACTTAAGTCATAAGTTTTCTTTCCCTTTCTTTTAGTCATTCAAAAAGGTCTAAGTCGTAGAAAAATATCAAAGATTCCTAAGCACTTAATTACTAATACTTGTCTATTTGTATGTATGCTAGTTTATTTACATTTTCTATAATTTACAATTTGATTACTGTGTTATATAATTGAATCCGGTAAATAGTATGAGAAAGCTGAGTACTGGTAACTAAATTTGGTCCAGTTGTTATCTGATAATGCTCATCATGTCAGCCGAACGATACCTACTGCTGGGCATAGGCCTCCCCAAAGGATCTTCACAACGATTGGTCCTGCGCTGTCCGCATCCAGCGACTTCCCGCGACCTTGACTAGATCGTTGGTCCACTATGTAGAGGGCCTGCCCACGGAACGTCGCACAGAGGAGTACCTATGTCCTATATAAAAGTCGATCAAAAGTCGAAAACTCGAATTAGCTTAAGGTCTATTAAAAATCGTTAATTCTTGAAGTATACTAACGGTTACAACACTAAACGGTCATATTGGTAACTACCCTCCCTAACTTTAATTGTAACTGTTGTCGGAACCCAGTCATTCTGCGATACACTGTCTTGAATTTTAAAAGTTACTGTTAAAAAGTGATATTTCATCCGTATCTTGTGTTTGTGTTTGGTGGAGTTTAATAACAACCATTATGCATATTGAAGAGAAAGGTACGTACGTAAATTAGAAATGCTTATTTTTGTTATTGTACATGATTAAGTAATGTATCTTCGTCTTAAAGTTTGACATAAAAAATAATAACTTTTTTTTTGTAACCACTACATAAAAAGGTGTTTTTGTATATGAGTTAAGCCTGGTTAACTTACAATTTTGGGTGAAACGTATACCTTATATTCTGCTGCTAATGTTTTCAAGCAAAAATGTTCCGCATGTACCCGCCATTTTTTTTTTAAAATAGTTGTATATATTAAGACAAAAACTAATTTTATTCGTAAAAAGTCTTATTTTATATTTTTAGTCCAGAATCATCACCGATGGTGATGGAGACGACTAGAAAATTACTCTACGAAGTCTTAAAACAATGTTTGGACAGGAAAATTGATGACAATTTTGTGTTTTTAGAAAACTTTCTTAAAAAAATATCAATATCGATGGGGGTATAATAAAAGCTCAAATAAAGCACTCCTTCGCTTTCATGATGATCAATGCAAAGGTTTGCAATGCTGCGAATAACACGGCATCAACTACGAGATGCTACATATGCGGGCAGACCTCAAAAAACTTTATTAAATTTTAATGAAAAACAAACAGAAAACCCTGATGCCCTTAAATTCGGATTATCGATACTGCACGCAAGGATCAGGTTTTTTGAATCCCTTCTTCATTTATCTTTTCATCCCGCATCACAGGAGTTGACATAAATCTTATAAAAAAATGCAATGTTATTTTAGAGACGTTATCAAGTGGACACAATATCGATGTCATTTTTTTTTATAATTTTGCAGATCAAGTAGCGAAACTTTATGTAGAATTGTGTCGTATTTCAAGAAGTAATGATTAAAACAATTAAAATATAATTGTAGTAGGAATTGTAATTGTCATTCTGGCAACACTATTCATTTCTAAATTGAGAAAGCGCCGGCGCGGCGCCACTGTGTTCGGGTGATATGGTGGGAACCTAGACGAACGCGCGCCGGACAGTCAGTCGTGTTTGAGTTTTCGAGTCGAAAGGACGTTAAACAGTGATTGTACGAATTAAGTGTTAATAAATGGATACCTTTACTGCTGAGTTTTTATTTCATAAAATCTCAGAAGCGGGGACGTCCGCGACCCACAACGAAGTTAAGTTACGAGGTATGTACAGTTATTTTCTAGAAGTTTTGTAAAATCAGTTGAGCTTATTCCCTTCTACAAAATATTAAAGATTAAATCTTGTTTGTTTGTGTTGCTGACGGGAGGGGTACCTTTGTCGTTTGAGCATGTTTGATCGGGGCTACTCCTTGATAGATGATCTGCGATGAGGGTATACTTTCTTAGCACATGGACTACACAGCTAAAAGAATTTATTTATGAATTGTACGATGTTTTGGCGTGTGACAGGCTTGATCAGGGCTACTCTTTGATAGCTATGTTACGCGCCAAAAATGAACAACCACTTTGACTAAACGATATACAAGAATGCAAAATAAAAAGGGAATGAGGTTAAGTGTTAAATATTTGATTCCTTGTTTTTAAAATTAGTTGAACTTATTCCTTTCTACAAAATATAAAAGATTATTTGTCTGTGTTGCTGAAGGGGAGGGTACCTTTGTCGTTTGAGCATGTTTGATCGGGGCTACTCTTTGATAGCTGTTCCGCGATGAGGGTATACCTTCTTAGCACATTGACTATGGACTACACAAAAACAAAAAATATTTATACATTTTACGATGTTTTGGCGTGTGACAGGCTTGATCAAGGCTACTCTTTGGTAGCT
Organism: Crambus lathoniellus; assembly: GCA_949710035.1. Lineage (NCBI taxonomy): Eukaryota > Metazoa > Arthropoda > Insecta > Lepidoptera > Crambidae > Crambus > Crambus lathoniellus. Next base: position 9,252,275 of record OX453309.1, on the reverse strand, counting down.
ATGTTACGCGCCAGAATAGAAGAACCACTTCAACTAAACGAGATACGAGAATTCAAAATAAATAAAAAAGGAATGAGTTCAAATGTTCAATATTTGATTTCTTGTTTTCTATGACCACGCAATTTTAATAAAATAGTTTGTCAAGAAAAAAAAAAAGCCCGATTAGGATCCGTTGATAAATATATTCTTATTCAATTATTAGATAGTAATGGACATATTACATACCGTAAACAGTAGACAGAATCATGAATGAACAGCTAATTTGAGATTCATTATTCAGTCGCTTAACAAAAGTAATGATATAATCAGGCCATGTGTGTCGCTTAAAATCGGGCCATGTGTGTCGTTTAAAATCAGGCCATGTGTGTCGCTTAAAATCAGGCCATGTGTGTCGCTTAAAATCAGGCCATGTGTGTCGCTTAAAATCAGGCCATGTGTGTCGCTTAAAATCAGGCCATGTGTGTCGCTTAAAATCAGGCCATGTGTGTCGCTTAAAATCAGGCCATGTGTGTCGCTTAAAATCAGGCCATGTGTGTCGCTTACAATCAGGCCATGTGTGTCGCTTAAAATCAGGCCATGTGTGTCGCTTGAAATCACGCCATGTGTGAATCGGGCCATGTGTGCCTATAGCTCAGTTGAGTAGCCATATGAGCTACGAGTCGGCCATGTGTGTTGCTTATAATCAGGTATGCAATTGCGTGGGGTAGTCGTATTTGTTTGACGGTTCATATCGTATTCAATCGGCTGCAATTTGTATGGAATGACATTTATTATGATGTAATCAAAAGCTGTCAAATGGATACGATTGACTTTACGCAGTTCCATAGCAGACCATGTGCGTCTTAGCTTGAGTAACCATGTAGACTAAGAATATGTCGGCCATGTGAGCCCTTTTTTGATTAGGATAACTTAACATTGATTTGTCGTATCGGAGCTATAGATCACTAATCCAAATCCAGCTACAGATCCACTATAATGCGAGTCTCTAATGATTAAGCCATGTGTGCCAACAGTAGTAACCGCTTGTTGAGTATCAATATGTGCGGTCGGAGTAGGAAAACGATCGTCACCTGAAGATCTTTTCGTTTGCTCAATATAAGCAATAGGTTACCGATTAAGTATGACGTATTCCGTCGCAATGCCATTATCAAGCAACCAGTTCGTCAACCAAATAGAATATGAAACATTACCGTTTTTAATTTACTCTGGTAATTATATATGGTACGAAATACAAGACAGACAGACAGACGGGCAGACAGACCAGACAAACAACATCAAATGACACCTTCATTCTTCCGCCATGATGAATTGTTATGTGATTTTGCATTTTATTTAATGTTCCTTCCAGAAAACAAAGCGATTTTAAAGAAATTGAATTATTAGAATCTGTTTATCGTATCTCTATCTATTTTTTGGTATACTGTACGGAGACGTGGCCCAGACCTCATACATTTTTGGACATCACCTTTGTTCTGCCCTGACTATACTATTTTTAGTTAATTATGCTATGTGTGTGGCGTGGCTCACACGTAATTAAACGACATATAATTAATGATTATGGACAAGCTAGCCGCTCTTTATTTTAGAATATAAAAGAAGGTTAAACATTATATGTCTCGCCATACTTAACCTTGGATTCATAGGCATTCCTCTCGCAGACCGCACCAGACGCAAAATGATTAAAAGCTGACCTCTCAAGTACCTTCCTAGTTTGCTTGACCTTTGGTGTCACGAATGCACTTTTCTTGCGTTGACATCAAATTTGACCTTTGATCGTCTGAGAGATAAATGTTTATGAATAATGTTCCTCTTGGATATGGTAGAGTTGAATAATCCAGTAAATTTGCTATAGAAGTTTAACTTTTTCAAGTATTTTGACTAATTAACTACATTGACTAGAAGGATAAATAAAACACAATACACTAATATCATTTATTTGTTCTAATGTTTCCGAGGTCATCAAACGTAGACAAGTGAAGGAAGAAGGCGGCAACCGAATAAATTAATAATAACCGGTAATTATATATGGTACGAAATACAAGACAGACAGACAGACGGGCAGACAGACCAGACAAACAACATCAAATGACACCTTCATTCTTCCGCCATGATGAATTGTTATGTGATTTTGCATTTTATTTAATGTTCCTTCCAGAAAACAAAGCGATTTTAAAGAAATTGAATTATTAGAATCTGTTTATCGTATCTCTATCTATTTTTTGGTATACTGTACGGAGACGTGGCCCAGACCTCATACATTTTTGGACATCACCTTTGTCCTGCCCTGACTATACTATTTTTAGTTAATTATGCTATGTGTGTGGCGTGGCTCACACGTAATTAAACGACATATAATTAATGATTATGGACAAGCTAGCCGCTCTTTATTTTAGAATATAAAAGAAGGTTAAACATTATATGTCTCGCCATACTTAACCTTGGATTCATAGGCATTCCTCTCGCAGACCGCACCAGACGCAAAATGATTAAAAGCTGACCTCTCAAGTACCTTCCTAGTTTGCTTGACCTTTGGTGTCACGAATGCACTTTTCTTGCGTTGACATCAAATTTGACCTTTGATCGTCTGAGAGATAAATGTTTATGAATAATGTTCCTCTTGGATATGGTAGAGTTGAATAATCCAGTAAATTTGCTATAGAAGTTTAACTTTTTCAAGTATTTTGACTAATTAACTACATTGACTAGAAGGATAAATAAAACACAATACACTAATATCATTTATTTGTTCTAATGTTTCCGAGGTCATCAAACGTAGACAAGTGAAGGAAGAAGGCGGCAACCGAATAAAGGAGCAGATCACCTACTCCGTCACCGATGCCTCGTTGCTCTGAGCCGTCTCCTTCCCTTTGGATCGTCAAAGTGATTCTAGGTTATCAGTTAGCTGCATCTTCATACGGAAACTAGTGGAAGGGCGGAGTGTGTATATAAATTACTATCGGCATTAAATATTAAGACTTAATTTTGTAATTTCGTAACTCCCAAATATTGTGTTATTATGCTCTCCGATTTAAACCTTGCTGATGTATTATGTGACTGTAGTGTTTCGAAGTCTAGATTTGACATATTTAAAAATATATATATTAAAACTATTAGTTATTAAAACGATTTTGGATATTACATAAGAGTAGGTATGGAACAGAGAAAGGTCTTAGCTCGCGACTTAAGTATTTATATTCTGTATATATCAGAAATACAAAAAGCATTTTTTAATGTAATGTTTACTACCAATTGTCTACTACGACCAGCATCCTGCTTATGGAAACCACTAGAATAACACCGACATCATGAACCTGTTAACTTTGTTTTACAAATGGTTTCTTACATAATGATGTAAATAAAAAAATGCGTAAGTATAGAGCTTTCATAGAACTATATAAGGTATGAAAAGAGATTGAAGTGGCAATGTAAAGTTATACTAAGTAGGATACCAAGTAGGTACATGAAATCCTTACATAAAGGGGGGTGATATCTTTTAAAAATAATATGTAGTAAAATAACAGATATATAGTTTCTTATTATGAGAGTACTGTAGAACATTAAAATCTGCCATTCATGCAGAAAAAGGGAGCACTAGTAGCAGAGTTATACATCAGGCTATAAACCTACTAATATCAAGCGGAACAGAATCTGTTTAGACTTTGAAACTAATTTCCTTTGTATATGACCTTAAACCAACCACAATGTTTGTATTAATGACACTGCAATAATAGTCGAAAGCCATAACCATGACATATGGGCTCTTTTTGGTGAATAGTGGTTAACAGGACTAAAGGAAGGTAAATCATAAACTGTACTAGACTGTTATTATTCCAAATACACTGATACAAATTTTGTACAAAATTGAATCTCAAGGAAGCAGTGGCATCCCGGTGCATGTAACTGGGAAGTCTATTGATTCATTATGTGGGCTTTGAGACTTAAGCATTCCCATATAAAATAAATTTGCGGTAAAAAAATCATCACCTATTTGATTTGATTTAATAAGACCTAGAAATTCAATGGTTGATTTTTGAGAAAGTAATATTTTATAATCTTTATGACCTTTAAAAATATAACAATTTACTTAATACCAATAGATGTTTAAAAAAAAATACCTATTTACTATCTTAGCAATTTTCATGGTCCTTATGGTGGTATACTAAGCGCAATTAATAAAAGAAAGATATGTGGGAAGCTTTTGACGATGTAGTTAGTCACGTACCTACTGCTCAACCGACTCGAAATTGGCGCAGTGCCGTGTTGCTTTAAAATTATTTAAAGATAATTTACAAACTGGGAACAATATAATTGTACGTCTGAAGTGCGTGCGTAATTCATCCCACGATTATTAAATTAATTCAATTTCGTTACCTCAGATGAGACTGGTTGAACTTAAACATATATGAATCAAACTCAAAAATAATAGCAATAATGAAAGTATTTACTTGGTGTATCTATAGACGCTATAGGTATATAAAATATCAAAAACAAGATCTCAAATAATGTTACGCTTTACTTATACCTAACTATTTTCGGTGATTTTGGTAATGTGTATCCTATTTTAACTTATGGCATCATATATATCGGAGCAATTCTGTAAAATTAAATGTTGAATGGTAAACTCGTATTACCAAATGATGCATTCACATTATTTGTATCACGTTCTCATTATTTATCTGACGTTTTACCACGAAATGCTTAGGACTTTCAAAGAAAAGAAATCCCTTTCTCTTGCATAAATCGATATTCTAGCAATTTGTTTAATTATAAAAAAATAAAAAAAATGTTATAGAGAGATATTAGATTAGTATTAAATTATTCATGAATGTAAACCTTTATTCGATTGGTTATGTAAATTATATATATTTTGATCGTATATACGTACGAACGTAGATACGTTTCACCTGTTTAGGTGTTTAGTGACTCGCCTCAGTTTCGCCTGCCATTCCCGTGGGAATGTCGGAATGGAATATAGCCCTTGCTGAATCATGTAGCTTCCTACTGGTGAAGGAGCTTTTAAAATCGGTTCAACGGTTTTTTTTAGTTTATAATAACTACAAAAAAACAAACGAAGGGTCAAATCTTTCTTCTTATAATATTATAGTACATATAAATAAAGACTTAGGAATGGTCAAGTAGCAATTAATTAAATCCAAGGATTGGACGATTAAAAGCTCGTTAAATTAAAGTAAATAACCACTGATAAGGATTAATAACATTTAGTCACTATCTATAATAGTTAACTTACAGATTAAAGCTTGTTATTTTTCACTTTTATGATTATCCGACTTTATCCAAGCTAGCTACCTCAATACTACGTTTGTTGCACAGTTCAAATGTAAGAAAAGCGCCAGATAAGAATAATCTAAGTATTCTTTTATCGACAGATAAATAAATAATCACTTTATTTCTTTGCTACAGACACACATATTCATTAATTACAAAACAGATTCACAAAAAAGATAAGGTTATACTGTATAAAGAACAAGGAGAGAAAACACAAAATAGGATTGACACAAAAAGTTCAAAAAAAGATGGGTGTGTGCCCTAGCACTACTCAAGGATCGCAGCTTAGCGTCATATTGCTTGCATGGCACGCAAGCAAATTACTGATTTATCAGTTGAAACCGAGAGTGAACGCCTGTACCATAAATTAAATGTAATAATAAAGTTGCCGGTCAAATAAATAAAAAGTCATTATATTAATTTATAGGATAAAAATAATAAAATAGAATTATTAAATTTGAAATGATTAATGAATAAGTAGGGATAACAATAATTATTATTTCATTTAGTGTACCATATCCACTATACTTGTTTAAATTCTGAGAATAATAATAATAATAGCAAGTAAGAATAAGCCCACAGGGCAGCTTGTAATGTGATAAGCGTTGGTCAGTGGCACCACGGGTAAACCGAGTGCTCCTGGAAGTAGATCGGCCCCCGCCCCACTGCAGGCGTGCAACTACAATTTCTAATCGATCAACAAACAGAAATCAACACATTTTATTAATAAATAATTAAACTAAAATAAAATCACTTTATTCCAGACAGAGTCAATAAGATTAACAATTCTTACAAAATCTTTTAAAATGAATTCTAATTATATAAAATATGTATTTAACTTGAAAAGAAATGTGTAAATATAAGTTCAGTGAAATTCAAATATAAAATCAATCGAATAAAATACGATCATAAAAATCACAATTATTACAAAAAAATGCGAACCACATTAAAAGTATTGATGTAATTAATAATACATGTCATATAAGAGTCAAATAAAATAAAAATAATGAAACTACTTATTGTCATAATTAAATTTACTTCAATTATATTCTGGCAAGTTCTTTTGTGTAGGTATAAGTAAATAAAAAGAAATTAAAAGACGGAGGTCGGTCAGTCCACCCTTCGCGAGTTTTCTTGCCAGTTCTTTCTTCGAAGGGCCTCCCCATTTGTGAACTGGTAGTGAGTCAGTAGTTTTTGCATTGTTTTAAAATAATTATTAATCTACTTCTTTCGAAATAAATCTAAACTCAAATAGATAATTTACTTTGTCTCATTAAAAAACTTAACTTAAAAATCAGATACTGTGGTTATAATGCCGAATGTCGTATTGTATTTATATTTCATTGAAATTGTATTCTTGAAAATTTTTGAGTAAAAATTAAGAAATTGACTGCTTGGATCGATTGAGTGCACCAGGAGGTTGCACTCTGTCGGATGGCCGAATGTCGTATTTCAAGAAGTAATGATTAAAACAATTAAAATATAATTGTAGTAGGAATTGTAATTGTCATTCTGGCAACACTATTCATTTCTAAATTGAGAAAGCGCCGGCGCGGCGCCACTGTGTTCGGGTGATATGGTGGGAACCTAGACGAACGCGCGCCGGACAGTCAGTCGTGTTTGAGTTGTCGAGTCGAAAGGACGTTAAACAGTGATTGTACGAATTAAGTGTTAATAAATGGATACCTTTACTGCTGAGTTTTTATTTCATAAAAATTGTATGAATGACATCCGATGACACCAACCATGCACAAAATTTTAAGGCATGGAGCCACTGTAATTGACCACGCGATAGTGCATATTGTCAACTATCGGAAGAGGCGGCTGAAGCGCGCAACAAACATTTCCGTGCATACAGGCAAAATTTTTCAAGAAAGTTTTCACGAGAATAATGAAATTGGGATGTTTTAAATAGACTTCTACTAAGTTCTGATCCGTTGCTGAGCAGTATAAGACTAAGGCCCAAGAAAAAGAGTTAGCCTTTCTCCAGTGAGACATTAGAACTCTTGCTACAAGACACATCGGACGAAACTATAACAGAAACTGAAAATGACGATGTGTCTAGTGATGGCGAATCAGATTAATAATAATAAATTATTTATATGTATTAATAATGTAATAATTAATAATTATAATAATAAATATTATTTTATCATAATATTTTCGTTTATTCATGGGGGTTTAAAGTCTAAAATAGAAAATTAAAACCTTTTACTTCTTTTTTAATACATAAAAAAATTATAAAAACCATAATATAGTTTTGATCAACTTTTGAGGTAAAATACTCCTCTGTGCGTCGTCCGGTACCCGGTCGCCATTCGAGAACCTTTCCGCCCCAACGGCCATTGGATCTTTATGTGTCCCGCTACTGCCACTTCAACGGTGCAATCCTTCGAGGTATGTCGGTTGTTTTAGTTCTCCTACTAGTAAATCTATTTACTATATTACATTACTCTACATAATATATTAACCCTATTTTGTAAATTGTTGTCAAAATATATATTTTTTAACTTCTCTTAAGTGGCAGCCCTGCTCGTCACAAACACAGTCACTTTGAAGTGCAGTATTTAAAGAGAAAGAATCCAAATGAAAGGTAACATAAGCACCCCGTGTCTGTTACTTTGGTGACTGATCACAGACTTCCCGGTACAGATTAAACGGTTAGGTACAAATACACATGCAGTTAGGTCTATTATAGTTAGAATTAAGAGTAACACCTTTTAGACTATCTGTGGTGTGATTAGTAATCGTGACATGGTGAATGATCACAGACTTTCCGGTACAGATTAAACGGTTAGATACAAATATACCTAGATGCAGTTAGGTCTAATATAGTTACAAATTAAGAGTAACACCCATACAAGAATATATGCGGTGTGATTAGGAATTGTTACTTGGTAACTGATCACAGACTTCGGTTGTTGTATGTTGTATTGAATTTTGGTCACTTTTAGTTTTTTAGAGCAATTAAAAGTTTATAAGCGATACAGACACAGACGGTCCAGTTAGGTAAGTCCAACTTTGAGAAAGAGATCTCTCGTCGAATCCAACTCGGATGGGCAGCGTTTGGGAAGCTCCGACATATATTCGCGTCCGAAATACCTCAATGTCTCAAGACGAAAGTCTTTGACCAGTGTGTGTTGCCAGTAATGACCTATGGAAGTGAGACGTGGTCTTTTACTATGGGTCTCATAAGAAGGCTCAAAGTCACCCAGCGAGCAATGGAGAGAGCGATGCTTGGTATTTCCCTGCTCGATCGAATCAGAAATGATGAAATCCGCAGGAGAACTAAAACAACCGACGTCGCTCGAAGGATTGCATCATTGAAGTGGCAGTGGGCGGGACACATAGCGCGGAGAACCGATGGCCGTTGGGGCGGAAAGGTTCTTGAATGGCGACCGCGTGCCGGACGACGTTCCGTGGGCAGGCCCCCTACAAGGTGGACCGACGATCTGGTCAAGGTCGCGGGAAGCCGCTGGATGTGGGCAGCGCAGGACCGATCGTTGTGGAGATCCTTGGGGGAGGCCTATGCCCAGCAGTGGGCGTCGTTCGGCTGACATGATGAAGCGATACATACTTAAAAACTTTAGTTTCATGTCTGTTTTCTTTACATTGCAAAGATTGCGATTAGTCATAACCAGAGATCAAAATATAGCTATATTGTTGTACTTGAGATATTTTTTATTGATTTGAACATTTCTAGGAATTAACACGGATTTAGAAAACACGGAGTTTCTCCATTTGTTATTAAAGCTAGAAGGTCTCTCCAATGACGTAATAATCACCGCAGAGATGCAAAAAAAAATCGCATCTATGAGACACTAAAGTGAGCAAGTTTGCATGGAGATTGTGCATCAAGTCAGCCAAGGCAACAATGACAATAGTCACAGAATAGTGGCGTGACGAGGGGGTGCAGTCCAATAATGAAATATTTGATAAAAATACCGGAAGTATAAGTCGGAATCTTGTAAAATGTCCATTATTAACAAAACGACCGCAAGTCAATTCATCTCAACAGCTCTACCTATTCCAATCTCTGGTCATAACATAAAATGTAAAGTTATATGATCCATATAGGCATGCACTTTTGTAGGTAACTGTAGTAATATAGGTAACTATATGATCCGTAAGAAATGAACAGTTAACAAAAAAGAATATGACTGCTCGTTATGTATCATTCACGCGTCGCCAACTTGAGGCTATTTTCTTTGAAGTAACATTGCGCCTGAACATGTTGCATTCTCCTAGGACTGTACTACTCTCTACTGTAATAGTCCGAATTATTTAACACACTTATACTGTTGATTCGAATTCATTTTTCATTCCTAAGCTTCTTTTAGTGTGAAAACAACATCAAAAATCGCAACAAAATCTGTTGGTGTTAAACTAGTTTATTATCTGTCGGTTTAATCCGTTCTCGTTCATCAAGTCAGTGACAGTGTGTCTATTAGCAAAAAGCTAAATACTAAAAAACTCTTGGTTTTGTTGTAGGTATATTGAGATATGAGTTTCCGCCAGGAGACACGGCTTGAGAATTTCAAGTCAACCTCTTTGATAGGTGTTTCATAGAGACGTTCTTTATCAGCAGCACTCGAAGCACTCCAGCAGAGTGCCGCACTAATCTCCATCCGAAATAGCCCGACCTCAGCAATGGAGGAAGAACGGAATTAGCCCGGGCAACGAACCCGTACTTACTGCCACGTGGCGTACATTGATTTTTGGATTACAGCAGTCGTATGTCGGGCCTTAATTGTAAAGAATGTTGAAGAGAGCATTTCATGTATAATTCAAACCCTAATAAGATATGAAATTTTTATTAAGTACGCTTTATTTCAGACAATCTGAAACATTGTTCTATAAAAATTGTCATTTTGACTGCATCATATTTAAGGAAATATTTAAAAGCCTAATTACTAAGTATCTCATCAACATCTTTAGGTACCAAACTTCCTAAAATACTAATAACCGGAGACAACAAACCGATAAAAACACCCATACATTAATCAGAGCTTAATCCGTCAAGTGTGTTGGATATTAACCCAACCGCCGAAGTTATGGAAATTTAACGGCCCTCAATTGAAGTTTGGGTGGTCCCATAAAGGAGCACATAGTGTAAATATAGCTTTATGACGGACATACGGGATAGTTGAACGAATTGGCCCGAATTACTTTTACTCCTTGGAAGTACTTTAGTTTTTAAAGTTCGGATTGGGCAAGTCTTTCCTATACTAATAATATAATAAAGAGGAAAAATTGTATTGTTTATTTGTTTGTATGTTTGTTTGCATCGAATAGGCTCCGAAACTACTGGACCGATTTAGAAAATTCTTTGACCATTAGAAAGCTACATTCATCCCGAGTGACATAGGCTATATTTTATCCCGATATTCCTACGGGAACGGGTACCACGCGGGTAAAACCGCGAGGATCCGCTAGTGTTTTATAAGTATGTTTTCGTAAAGTTACCTTGCAGCGGAAATTTTATACGAATAAAAACTTCGCTTTAATTACAAGGTAACTTGTCACGTACTTTTAACAGAAAGATAAATTTTATGTGGACTGGCACCCTAAACACAGAAAAAGAAAACTAAAAAATATTTAAGAATTATTACAGAGTTAGGTAGTTTAAAATTATGAAGAAGTGCGTGTTTAAAAAAGCAATTCTAACAGTCATTCAAACATAACATTCAAATAGTCTAGGCTCAGCACTACATAAAATCACCAAACGGTAAAATAAGTTTCGTCAATATTCGTTTCTGTCAATGGAGGTGACAAACATTTTATAAAGTAAAAAATATTCCCAAATCATAAACCCAAATCGGTTACAATCACAGAATAATATTTGTCCTCAATACGGTATGTATTGATTGTAAGACAAATTGTAACCCCAATCCCTTTCAGTTCCAAAAACCCAGAATGTCTCTTGTCACATCGATAATGTCCCAAACCAAAACGGGGACAACATCAACAAACATTAAAAAGTCTTCTGAAATATTCTCTTCTCTAAACATTCGTGCATACATTACGACTTTAGAGACATTTGACGACAGACGATCAATCTTTTAATAAATACCAAGGCTGAAACTACATGAAACCAACCCTGGCAAAACCTTCCAACCAAATTTGAAACTAATCTCAATGCTATAAGTGCTAAACTAGATTGTAAGCATATAAGAAGTTTTGAAACATATATTCGCCTACAGTAGACAGAAGACAAGATTTTTAACGAGTTTTTTATACGTTTTTCACACGTTTGACATCAGAAACATGTGTTACATTTGGAACGTAAAAATTTTAATATGGGTTATGACATTATCTGTGACGGTTGGTCAATAGATTTTTATAACTATGAGCATACTGCAAATCAAACATAAATTATTAAAAAATATCTTCAAGCATCGTGTCTACAATTAAAAAGAAATCAATATTATTGACGAAGCGAAGGCAAGAAAAGATAAAACTGATTGAAAATATGTGTTATAATACCAATGAGAATTATTGAGTACTTTCCATTAATTTATTGTAATATTTCGAATAAAAACCTGTTGAAAGAAGATAAAAAAATCTTTGTTTTGAAGTTTCTTACCCTTATCTAAAATACGAGATAGTTTAAAATAAACTCAATGATTTATTAACTTTTTATTAAGAATTATAGTTAGCAACACTGTTGCAACTACAACATCTGAAAAACCTACTGCTAGTTGTTTATATGCTGTGATATCTCCTACCGTCATAAACTCTTTTGGAAGCTTGACAAAGTCAGTTTTAAACAAAACGTTTCACTTTGACAAAAAGTTGATTGCGCTGTAAAAAGCGAACGACCGTCGTGTCACAGTTAGAATAAACAATAATAAAAGCAGTTGCCGGTTGCTAGTCGCCTTGTCGCTACAAAACAAACAGTTTCGCACGTTTGAACCGAAAATAAAACGGGTACAACGTACACGTCAGCTCAGCAGTGGACGAAGTAACAGGCACTGAATAAAAAAAAATTGATGTTGATAGTTTTGTATGTTATTTTAATTTTTAGTTTTTTGCGTTCACAATGCAATTTTTATCACAGAAAAATGTATAATGAAGTATTAGGGGTTAAAGTATCAAATTGCCGTTTTGTATGGAGATTTTTGTAATTATTTTTTATCCATACTAACGTTTTTGTAATTTATTCAACGACTTTATTATGTAACTTTACAAAATTTTACACACGTATTTATGGACATTTTAAGAACTAAATGACACATTCTTTAAGAGAAAAAATAATATTTTCACTAAGTTACAACTAATAAAGTACGAAATTCTGGGAACAAAAATAGTCGTAACTTTCGGGATAAGTTTTTTAATGTAAATAATCAAATATAGTGATTATTAAATTATCAAAAGTTGCTCGATACGGTCTTAATGTAAAGCAATATTAAAGAAATTATATATTTCTAATATCATAAAAGTTGTTAGGTTATTTGTACAAAAGAAAAAAACGGCAATTTCATACTTTAACCCCTATTATTTAGAAAAAATCGACCCGTCTCACAACCAGCTCCGATGGGAGTATGGAGCTCAGAGTTTTGTATGGATGAAAAGGGCCATGGGCACATTCATAGGTTTTGACGACCTCCGTGGCCGAGTGGTGTACGCACCAGTTTTCCAGGTGCCGCTATACCTAGAGGTCACGGGTTCGATTCCCGGTCAGGTTAATATTGAAAACGAACTTTTCAATAGATGCCTTAGCACTATTATTTATTCTGTGCTTTGGGTCTGGGTGTATGTGGTACTAAATACCCGTCGTTGTTTCCAATTTCCTTAAAACATACTAGTGCTCAAGCTACTATAGTTTAGTATTGGAACAATGTATGTGATGGACTCCAATATTTATTTATTATATATATTTATCCAATATTTCATAGGTATGAAAATTTATGGGAAGTAAATTAAGATTTTTATTAAAATAAACAGCTTGAAATGTTTCCGTCTTTATAGCTTCTACGAAGATCTACCTTGGATTTATTGGTCTAATCTATCGATTGGATCTGTAGATAGTGATCGTAATCGTTTATATGATAAGAGAACAAAACGTGCGAAATCTGTCCATCATTATCCCACAAAAAATTTATTAGATAAAAGTGGCTATTGTATTGATAATGCATTTGATTAAAACTAGCTCTTAGGTTAACACCTTCTTCTTTTGAAAACTCAACTTCCGTTCAAAATCTACTATCATAAAATACTTGAAGCATAAAATGAATAATGATTTCCTATTATGATTGTTATACTCCAGACTTGACCACGTGATGATCAATAAATTAACAATGTTGTATGTGTTAGAACTGACCAGAGAAGCCGGAGAGATAATTCAGTTTCAAATCACTGTGTATCTCTAAACATCATCATGTCAGCCGAACGACGCCCACTGCTGGGCATAGGCCTCCCCCGAGGATCTCCACAACGATCGGTCCTGCGCTGCCCGCATCCAGCGGCTTCTCGCGACCTTGACCAGATCGTCGGTCCACCTTGTAGGGGCCTGCCCACGGAACGTCGTCCGGTACGCGGTCGCCATTCGAGAACCTTTCCGCCCCAACGGCTATCGGTTCTCCGCGCTATGTGTCCCGCCCACTGCAACTTCAATGATGCAATCCTTCGAGCGATGTCGCTCTAATCTAAACATACATAAAATCTATACAAAATTCGGAAAAAAATCCTTATGATATAGGAAAAATGTGATAGCAAAAATATAATAATATAAAATACTTATGAGTTGAATTTTTTGCATGAAAAAATATCAGCTACCTATTTACTCTCAGAATACTTAATACATAAATGCTACATCCAACGAAGTCAAGGCTGAAATCTGTTTTCCATAAGCATTAAAATCGAAACTACCAAATGTATTACTGCAAAGATCTAAAACGCATTTTACGATGACAACGAATTAGATTTCTGTCATCGCCAGAGACGAATATTGTCCCGCGGCTATAAAAGCGACGTAAACAGCATGTAAATTAAACTCGGAACAACATCCATTAGCCTCGTGCTGATGCGGTGACAGATGGCATCTGATTGCCTCTGGTGACAAATGAAAGCATTAAATGTAGTCAACAGGAAGGATATTAATCAAAGATCATTCACAAGATGAGGGAATTTTAATGCGAGTTCTCAGTTCTTCGAAAATGTTCGACGAAAATGCAAGACAAGCATTCCAATAGCTGTTTACTACATTGTAGAACAAAACACCTAAATTTACAAATGACTACAGCTCCTAGCAATCTGCTGAGAGACAATCGTAAAGTCGCGCCGCGTGCGACAGCTCACACTTTACAGCTAGGAATCAACGTCGATCACACCCGTGCTATTTTTGTTATACATTCACTAATTTATAGGGCAGTAAAGTTTTACTTGTCACGGTCCGAGATTTACGCTCCGTCCGTCCCGAATGCGGTTTCTTCCGCCAAGTTTCCTCGTGTCATCGTCTCATATAAACAATATGCGACAGAGGCGCCTCCGATCCATTTGCGATCGCCCATCTGTGACGAGGCGTCAGTTGGAACAAAGGAGTTTGTCTTTTGACGCAAAGTAAACAAAGTCTAATTTCCTGGACGTGTCTTTGAATGTTGCTCAACTGGCAATGAACACAATCGTGCAAACTTTGATGTTTGAAATGGAATTGTATTATTTGTGTCTGAGGGCGTAGAATTGAATGCAGTCGATAATGTAGATGGAACTTTATAGGATGTTGGTGAAGTAAATCGCGCGGGCGGCGCCGGAGATGTCGTGGTGCGCCGGGACGCCGCGGCGGAGCGTGTCGAGGAAGGATGCTTAACACTTGCACCTCTAATTATATCCAAGGCACGCGGCGAGGAAACAAATACGTCTTTCTAGTTTGAAACGGTTTCCTCTACATTCTTGGCCGACGAATGGATATCGATTGACGGATCCTACTGGACTGCGGTTTATAATGTAAACATGACGTTCAGATTTGTAGAGGTGGTCTATTTATATCAAATAGGTACTCAAACATAAGCGGTAAATATCTTTTTTATTTTTTATTCCCCTCTTAAAGAAAAGACTCTGTAAAATGAAGTAAACTCTTAATGGGTACATATACTTTCTTAAATTAAAGCCAGATTTTATTTAAAAAATGTATCGACGTTTTCTTCAAAGCAAAAGTCCCAAACAATCGATTCAACCCGAAATAGATACGATAAAGTCAAAGCCAAAAGACCAGCAAAGTGTCTCCTGGAAAAAGTTTTAAATGTTTTTAGAACGATGTAAAAGTTTCCCAGAACACGATCGAGGACAGGTTTGTTTAGACTGCGGGCGCAACCGACACATATGTCACTGGTGTTGACGAGCTCTGTTTAAGTGATAGCTACGAAAATAGATGCTTTGTTTATCACACCTAGATTTGGTGAAACAAATTACAATCGGTATTTTGTTATATCTTGGTACCTAGTTGTATTGTTCTTCGATAACGGTCGATAATAATGTCCCTTAATTTTTTATTAAGCAATTTAAAGCATGCTTACGAAGCTTTTTTTAAAATTGCAAGCGATGATTGTGTTTTTTTTGTAAGTTGGCCGAAATTAATTCAATAATATCATAATTAATGTTAAGATGCTGATTGGTCATTTTATATTCTTGAATGACAAGCAAAATGAAATTATATTACAACCAGCAGACTTAATAACCACGAAAACTACTCACACAAACCTACGCATACTTTTAACAACATCCATCCGTTTTCTTTTAAGATAAAAAAACAACACCAACATCCGCATTCAAACTAAATTGCTCCAATTTGTCTTCCGCTAAGTAAACATCGAATAAAGCACATCAAACGACCAATTTGTCGGGGACAGAGGCATTGACAAAATCCATTACTATCGCCGACGATTAGTAAACAAATGAGCCAAATGACAGATCTGGATTGTTGGCAACGTGACAACTGGTGTCGCCGGAGTGGCGGGTAAAGGTGATTCTAGACTGGAAGTTCAATTAAAATCTTATTCAGTTACTTATTAAAATTTCTGTAACAATAGTATTAGAGTCTTGTCATTATGATAGTTACTGTTTATAGTGGGATTGCCATCAAAGCTTGGAAAAATTATATACTCTTAATAGTTTTAAACATTTATTGGAGCAACATGGGCAGTAAAATTTACACCACAACTGTCTCCGCCATTACCAATTGGTGTCTTGGTACCAATTTTATTTAGAGTTAAATGTAGCACCTTTTTATAACACGTAAAAAGCTCTCTATAACAATTAAAAATTTAACAACAGACAACGAGATTGAGTAAAAAGAATTTAAAACATTCGAAAACATCGCACCAGTGAATCAGCCCCAATCTCATAAGAATACCGGCCCACCGGGTCCGCGGTGACAGCCCGCCTCGGAACATGTGTCGCGCAGTAAAAACAACGGTGATTCTGCCCCGCTACCAATCAACCTGCTATTTCTGATTAACGACAACTGGGACGACGAATTAGATTCCACTGTTTAACGTGGACTTATAAACAAGACCAAATTGCCCAAGAATCGAGAGCCAACAGTCAGAATGTGTACTTTATAGTAAACTAGCTATGCCTGGTTTTATCCGCGTGGGTCCCGTCTCTCTGTAAATATCATAATTAAATGAATGTGATACTGATGATCCAGACTTTAATCTATGTCAGTTTCCATATTTCATCCATATCTGTTCAGCCTTTTTGGTGTGATTGATTGATAAAGATCCATCAATCCAAACTAACGCATTTATATAGAAGAAGGATGCACTACTACAGCTTTAAATTTAGATGACGACTATTTTTACACAGTTGATTGAGTTACTCTTAAAGCAACGATTCGCTCAACTGATTCCTGACCAATATGTGAATGTTAAATGCACCCAAGTGGAAATAATTAGAACGTGTCTCTAATCAAAACCAGTAGCGGCTTTTCGATTCAAAATCTGATATTTAGGAGACCTCAAGTTAAAGCATCCAATTACAAATAAAACAATTTTGTTTTTACCATATCAGATGATTCCCTATTTATTCGTGTTTGATTAAATTTGAGTCTTAGCTTATGTGTTTTACGGTTGGAAATAGTTTGTTTTTGCTTAGAGCGTGCCACAGAAGCTTTTTTTTGTGTGTCCGCTTTCTTCATCTGGTTTGTCTCCTTTTTGTCATATCGGATTGGAGTCAATTAGTGTCTTTTAGTTTTTGTTTGAGAATCGTAATGGGTCGTTTAACGCCAGAATCTTACTCATTCAAAATGTCACGAGCAATTAGCCGTAGATAATTAATTAGATCAAGATTTACAATCGGCTCTTTTATTTCTTGTCACTGGTTTTTATTGACAATACAATGTCTTTCTTTTCGTGCTTGGGAATCTTATGGGAACTAAATATTTTCTGTGTTTATTTAAATGCGCATCCATATCTGTTTTACATAATACACGTTAAACAGATATGGATCATATTATGATTATATTTTATTTTTATGATTCTAGAATTCTTGTTCACGATGCAAGAGCTTCAAATGAACTTAGTTTTTAACCGACTTCAAAAAAAGGAGGAGGTTCTCAGTTCGTAGGAGACTTTTTTTATGTATGTTATTCGTTACGTTGTGTTTAAATCATGTCGTGAGTGATCCGATACCTATTCAAATTCTTTCACTTAGACTACGTGTCTGACGTCAGATTTGCTTATCCTTTTTTTGTTTTTATTTTATCATTTGCGTTTTAATATGTATCTCTTACGAAAATCGGGAACATTGTCCCCACACAGTCATTAACACTGTAAATATTACGAATCCCCTTTTTCGTTATAATTACAGTGCTAATGAGCATGAAAGTTTAAAAAGTTAATATGTATTTAATCTAACATTTCAGCTGAGATGAATATAAAAATGGGAATAAATTAAAAGCCTTTATTCAGTCATTGTTGATCACAAGTCGATGTACTTGAAGACCATACAAAGGTGTTTACCGGTGTTGTAAGAGGTTCGCTTTCCTGACCGCGGTGCGTGAACAGGGGTATTCATTCCGCGCGTTCTGCTAATTGTTTCTGCTTGCTGTTGTTGCGAAACGCCTTCCGTTTATCGTGTTGTCTTGCTCGTAAATTGTATGAAGTTGAAAGTAACTTACTGGGTCTAATAGGAACGGTATAGGTACAATTTACAGCTACAATTAAACGAACATAATTATAAAAGGTATAACTCTCATCATTCGCTACAACTTCATTCCAAAATTCACTCTCAAAAATAAATTCTTGTGCAATATAGTAAGAAAAAACGGCATATACTTACCTACATGAGCACAGCACCATTTGAATTCACTTTAATGACCATTACCATTAAAAATCTTTGATTTTTCTGTAAATCTTGCATTATTATACTGATCAATTCTTCACCAGACCTTTTTGTATTTATTTGTATATTGCATAGTTATCTAGCAATATTACAGGTACGTACCTAACTCTAAACTTGAATAGGTCAATATCTTATACCTACATCTGCTGGTTATTGATATTATCAACAAGTATTAGCTGGGAAAAAGAAAAGCATAAAGAAAGGACAATGTTTAACTCTAGCTCTTTAACAAAGAACTCTCTTATATTGAAATCACTATCAAATTCATCATTCCTAATGACATAAAACCTTGAACTCTTCTGAAACCTGGTTTTGATTAAAAAGGTGAACGGTGATCAATCGAGTGTGTTATCGATTATTCGGCCGTGCGCATTCGATTCATTTGTCAAATCGATTGAATAGAACAAGACATGTTATTACAAGTACAAGGCTCTCTCGATTTCGTTATGGGACTTGACAAGCGACTAGCAAATTGTACACATTGTATTTTTGAGTTACAAATCGATGGGAATACTGGTGGTCCTTAGCGATATCGTTTATTGAGAATTGATGCTTATACAAAAAAATAAACATCAGCATGCACAATAAATAAACTAGGATGTATTTCCTTATTCTAAGGACTAAGCTAATCACTCACTGGACTAAATGTGACATGCGTGTGACCGTAAAAATAGATGGCTTAGATTAGTCTAGATTTCGAAAGAAACTAATATCGCGACAGCTTTTAATATAAAAATCTTTGTTCATTAGACACTGGCTGTGGCTGATTAAGTCAGTTTACTTACGAAACAATGTATTTTACCTGGTGACCACGATTTCTATAATGTCAAAGTTCCACTGAAAAAGTTATATTTTACCAGCCCTACATGCTAGCATTAATTGTCACTGTCATGATTTGATTGAATGAACACTGACTCTTATGGAATTGAGTGAGAAAAGACTGAACTTTAAGTTGCACTAGTCCTCTTGCATTTTCAGATAATAACGTTGAGCCAAACATATTTTTAACAGTTTTCCTTGCCGCTGGTAGGTCACCTTTTTTACAAGCTTGTTATTAACTTGCCATGTGACCTGAAATTTTGTATACAGGTTTGGTTTAGATGACAATACAATATTTAAGTACAGCCAGCAAAAAGCAAAATTTTTACTTACGTTACCATTCATCATTACTGTAGGTAGGTACAGTGCCACAATCTTTTCTGTTCCGGTGGCCAAAATGTGAATCTAACGTGTTTTTTTTAAATGTCACTTGCTGTCAAGTTGATGCCAACCATAGCGCTGCTGGCGGCTGAAGGTCTTAGAAGTCAGGGCCGGTTAAATTGCTACAAAAAAAAAGAAAAGAGTACATAGCGCCGCTGTCACCGGAACAGAAAATTTGTGCCACTATTTTGGCAAAGATACACTTTTAATGACATTGTGTTCTAAACAAGAGCATTGCAATGTCAAGCTCTACCAACAACAGGTATCTCACCTTTATTTTTTGATACTATTGTACATAGTAAGAAACTTGAACATCGCAAAGTCAAAAAACACACAAACGCTTATTATAACCCTGCCAATTTCAGTAGGTACCATTGCTTTCTTTTTTGACACTACATAGTACAGAACATGTCGGGGCCGGGTGCGACCACCCGGGTTCGTGAGAGAGCGATTGTTTACATTAATTTTTACAACAACCACGACAGAAACCAGAGCTCTTGCCCCTATTAATAGCGTGTACTCGACACGTGGGTTCATTGACGTGAGCCCCTCACCAAAATGTACTGGATATTGGTTACTTTTGGTTTGTGACAATGTTAAAATCATTTAACCGCCTCTACGGTCTAGTGGTACACCACCGGTACCGATACCGATCAGCGCCTCGATCGCGGTAATCTTAAGATTCAAGATTCAAGATTCAAATTTGTTTATTCAATTTAGATTGTTATTTACAATACTTGTGAACGTCATAGAAGCTACGCCATCGGTTCGCAAACCCTACAGCGGGAGGCCTTGGAGAAGAACCGGCAAGAAACTCCAAGGGTTGTTTTTTTTTTCTTTTTTTCTTTTTTTTTTCTCTTATGACGCATTAGCGTTGGCGTGCAGTTGACGTTTACGCAAAGTGCAAACTAAATGCAAGCAAACGTTGGTATCGCCGCCGTAAATTAAAACTACGCGTGATCGTTACGTACACTGTGCGGGTTTTTCTAACGGCTGTGATACAGTGATAAATAAATTCTTAATTAATAAAAAATTAGCGTAATATCGTTTTTGATACGATTTAGGTTTGCGTGACGTGTGCGTCGTTATGTCGTTTCGGCAACACGAAGTCAAA
This sequence comes from Crambus lathoniellus, assembly GCA_949710035.1. Classification (NCBI taxonomy): domain Eukaryota; kingdom Metazoa; phylum Arthropoda; class Insecta; order Lepidoptera; family Crambidae; genus Crambus; species Crambus lathoniellus. The sequence goes on along the minus strand of OX453309.1, from coordinate 9,231,334 downwards.
CGTTATGACGCAAGTGTGATCAAGACGTGCTGCATAGAATTACGGCGATCGACCCGCTGATCCAGAGGTTCCGGTTTCGATTCCCAGTGGGGGTGTACCACCAACCAAACCGAATACACTATACATAGTGTACAGACACTATGTATAGTGTATTCGGTTTGGTTGGTGGTAGGGCTTGTTCAAAGTCCGCCTGGCTAGCTACCACCGTCTTATCTAAGTCTAACGCCATAACAACGATGTTTTCAGCATTGTTGTGTTCCGGCAGTCAGAGATAAAAGAGCCAGTTGCTAGTAATTGAGGATTCCAGGACTATTGCGCTTCCATTCAACCTACAGCCTCATCATCAGTTAACATCAGGGGGCCAAGTCTGCTAACGTTAAGTCGTAATCGTGTCTCATTCGTGTTTCAATTGTAGTTCAATGGTAGATCTTTTTTACACACTAATTACAATAAATGTGTACTTTTTTCACAAAACTACTGATGGTCAGACCACACACTACATTCACATACTGCCATAATTCTTGTAACTAGTGTGTAAAAAAGCACTACCATTGAACTACAATTGAAACACGATTGAGGCACGATTATGACTTAACGTTAGCAGACTTGGCCCCCTGGTGTGATGAAGGCTAAGTGCTACCAAAGGTAAGACTAAGACTAAGGTAGACTTGGTTCAAAACTGAAGTTGCTACGAGACAGCAGTGTTGGTAATTTAACACCAAGAAAAATCTATAAGCAGGTACTGATATTTTGATAGTCCGCCTGGCTAGCTACCACCGTCTTATCTAAGTCTAACGCCATAACAACGATGTTTTCAGCATTGTTGTGTTCCGGCAGTCAGAGATAAAAGAGCCAGTTGCTAGTAATTGAGGATTCCAGGACTATTGCGCTTCCATTCAACCTACAGCCTCATCATCAGTTAACATCAGGGGGCCAAGTCTGCTAACGTTAAGTCGTAATCGTGTCTCATTCGTGTTTCAATTGTAGTTCAATGGTAGATCTTTTTTACACACTAATTACAATAAATGTGTACTTTTTTCACAAAACTACTGATGGTCAGACCACACACTACATTCACATCACATTATACTGCCATAATTCTTGTAACTAGTGTGTAAAAAAGCACTACCATTGAACTACAATTGAAACACGATTGAGGCACGATTATGACTTAACGTTAGCAGACTTGGCCCCCTGGTGTGATGAAGGCTAAGTGCTACCAAAGGTAAGACTAAGACTAAGGTAGACTTGGTTCAAAACTGAAGTTGCTACGAGACAGCAGTGTTGGTAATTTAACACCAAGAAAAATCTATAAGCAGGTACTGATATTTTGATAGGAAGTTAAATTATAATAACTTATAAATACTTAGAGACAAAAAAGTAGTTAAATCCTACTAATATTATAATTGTGAAAGTTTAGATGTTTGGATGTTTAGATGTTTGGATGTTTGTTACTCAATCACGCCAAAACGGCTGAACGGATTTGACTGAAATTTGGGACACTAATACTTTGTAGCCTGGAGAGGAACATAGGCTACTCTTTATCCCGAAAAAATGACACATTCCCGTGGGATAACGTCGTGTAGTCCAAGCGGGCGAAGCCGCGGGCGGAATGCTAGTATTAAAATAATTTCTTGCTTTTTTACATTCACAATACAATTTTTATTATTAAAAATGAAATATTAGAAAAATCGACCGTTGATGGGACTCAAACCCACGGCCTTCCACTGTCTGAGCAAATACTCTGGACAGTGGAAGGTCGTGGGTCTTCATTTTCAATAGTTGAATATTTCTAAATGATATTTCAACGTTTACATTGTTAGTAGTCTTAAAAACAATTTCATGCACACGTAAAGTATTATGGGACACTTAAAACTGCTCTCGCACTTGTCTTGTGTTCCGGTTGACAATATTTTACGACATTTCCATGTATTTAAGTGAAATGAAACCCTATAGTTTATGGAATAAGATTGTCATCTGACAGATATCTTGTACTTCCGTTTTATATGGGATGTTTCTGTTTATGCTGAATAAGCTTTTCGCCAGACTTTACCCGCGTAAGCTACACGATATTTTCCAGTAGAAGTTAGATATTTTCCCGTAGTTATGCTATTCCAGACTACAGTTGCGACGGGACGTCCTCGTCGGCCAGTGGTACACTAGCCGGAACGTCGGAAGTCACCGCCCAGTATTTAATTTGTAGATAATAGATGAATAAAAAGATGATGTTTATAGGGACTTGACTTTTTATTGTAAAGGTAGTAATAAAGAAACGTATAGGAAGAATAGGAAGATTAGGAAGATTAGGAAGCATAGGAACTGTAACAACAAGATAAAAAATACATGAATAACAAAAAGTAGGTAGGTAAGTAGGTAGTAGTGGGTATGATGATGAAAATTTACCCCTTTCCAAGGGTCAAGGGTTCCGCTTATTTAAAACTATGACAAACAATTGAAACTGGTATAAAAAACTGGTAATGCTCCGAGAGCTCTGTACGGCTTGGTGATTTTAGTAGAACTGAATCAAAAATGATGAACAGGACACGTGAAACGAAGATTTTGAATTTGAATTGAAAGAACAGGATAGGATTCGATAAAATTAATGGCCAGTATGTAGAACTAGATGGAGTTTCCAGTCATCATAGAGTTTTTAACCATCCATAATGACTGGTACGAATCGACATCGTTACACAGTCTATCTCTGTGCCAAATTTCATCTAGATCCGTTTAGGTATTTCGCCGTGTTTAAGTAACAAACGACTAAGAATCATCTCAACATATATATTTTATTTAATGTGTCTTAAAAAGTTGTTGTCTATAATGTGTTTATCAAAACACAGGTAATAAATAATCGTGATTACTGTCCCTGATAAAAACTTATTATGATTTGTCTTTTTTTAGTGCTTGCAAGTTCAATGGCAATAATAATACAATAATATTTTCATATTTAATGCACGAGTGATAATAAACAGCTCCTTTAGAAATCAAATTATATTAAAAAGTTTCCGCTAAATGAACATAATGAATCTAAAATCTGAACCTAAAAAGTCAAATCCAGAACAGTTCCAAGTTTCAAGTAGAGCAAGCACCATAAGTAGTACTCGACAAATTGAAATTGATTATTTTAGTTTAAACAATCATAATCAGCCTGTATACTGATTTCCAATAAACGGTTTTGACAATATTCCCAGTAGATCAGTTCCAGGAGTTACTGGGCGGTTCCAGTGGGACGACCACAAGCGTCAATTGTCAAACGGATGTTTAAGGTAAATATAAACGAGGAACGGTCCCATTGCCGCTGCAAATTGAACCTTAACATCGGTGTTTGTGTCATAGATTGATTGTTGATTGAGGTTGGTTGAATCTTTAACTATTTTATTTTGACGACCGATTTGGCGCAGGTGTAATCTACCTGCCTTCTGCGCCAGAGGTCTCGGGTTCGATTCCCGAGCAAGACAAATATTTGTGTGCATGAATGTGTCTATTTGTCTTGGTCTGGGTGTTAAATACATACTTAATAATACATAGAAATGTATTATTAAGTATGTATTTACAAACAAAAAGTATAAAAGTACATATTTTATCCGTTATCAAGTTCACGTAGACACAGTTTCTTAAGAAATTTACTACGGGCTTAGATAATTGGTGTGATAGTAAGAAAATGTTTATTTATTTAAAGCCGTAGGTTATAGCAAGTGTATCTTGTTGTGGTAATCTGGTAACAAACACCTAATTAGATATGAAACCTAATTTTCTATTTTTTTTGCGATCTGTAAAGTTCAAGAGGTGGAGACATTGATATAAAGAAGAGAAGAGTGGAAAATACTCCACCGACAAAGAGCAAAGTTCTCAAATCAAAGAAGAAGAAGAAGAAAGTTCAAATTATGGAATACTCGTAAGTATTGGAACTTTAAGGGTTGTATTTTAATTGATCATCAATATAACCTAACCTACAAAAATGCTGAAATGCACACTAAACTACGTCTTATGTGCATCTCAGTACCTATTTTGTGTAGTAAAAATGTAATGTTTCCCAATATTTATATGGGTAAGTAGAACTTTTTAAATCTTTATTACCTGAGTAGTTGAAAAATTGTAGTTAATTTTTTTTTGACAGTATATTTATTTAGTGATCCTGATACTTTTAGGAAGAAAGAAAATAATTGTTTATCATTCAGTTACCTACACCCGTATAATCAGAACGGACCTATAAATCACGACACGATGGAGACAATCGTATTTTTTACATTAAATTGAATCGTGACAATAGTTTATCTGTAGTTAGAGTTATTCGCACAAATTAGTCACAGCTGTTGTTCACCGATGATGAATGCTGCTTGATAACGAAATAATTGGCCTGAGCTCATGCTCAAAGTATTTTCTCATGCATAAACCTTTACTTATGACTAAAATAAAAACACGAAAAGTTGCAAATACTATTTTGAATCTGGAAATATTGAAAATGAAGTATTAGAAAAAATAGACCCGTCTCACAACTAGTTCCAATGGCACTCGGATCCACAACATTTCACTGTCCGGGTGAATGCTCTAACTACGGAGTCGTTCATCATCAGTGGTTAGAGCTGTATGATAAATGTTTGTTACGGACTGTATTGGCCACGTACCTGGTAGCTTTGCCGGTGTCTTCTCCCTGAGGCCCCAGGAGTGGTCGCTGGTTGCTGACGGATCACCCTTTTCAATTTAGATGTGCACTAGTTATGTTTGTAAAGTTCGCAGTTCGGTTTTGAGTTATTTTAGTGATTTTGACGAATTTTGGTGCGGAGTGGCACACAGCGCGCGCGCGTCTCGGATTAGTTCTCCAAACCTGACGCTAGAGGCAGCACATGTCTATAGTAAGGTGCTGCGTTTCGTTTTTCGAAAGCTTGCAGTATTGTGGACCGATACAGTTCCAAATTTTATAATTTTAAAGAAAAGAAAATGATTTGTGCTAGCGTTAATACTAATACACTATGTTCAAAGTACGGAACATGCCGCCGACCTTAAAATATACATATTTTAATAAGACAGAAACTAAGAAAAATGTTACTAACCTAGCTTACAACTAAGAAAGTAGACTAAAGTTGCCTACCCCGAGGGCAACGGACAGACCTTAACAACAGGTCGTTTAGTCAAAGTATTACCAATGCGTACAGTGACAACACGAGTAATACCATCTGCGCCTGGATGCAGCTGATGCACGCGAGCCAGACGCCATTTCAGTGGCGGTAGTGTGTTATCTACTAACACGACTACAGAACCCTCACGGAGGGGTGTGTGAGTGTCATCACGAAACCATTTACTTCTTTGTTGAAGTTGATGAAGGTAATCAACGCTCCAGCGTTTCCAAAAATGTTGGACAGCTTGCTGCAAGACTTGCCAACGAACAAGGCGACTTGTATTGTCGTCAGTAAAGTTAAATTCAGGTAAAGAAGTCAATGGTTCCCCGATTAAAAAGTGTCCGGGTGTGATGGGTAATGGATCCGCAGGATCATTACTCTGAGCAAAAAGTGGCCTCGAGTTGAGAACTGCTTCTATTTGGCAAAGAAGCGTGTTAAATTCATCGTAAGATAGGGTGAGTTGACCTATAACACGGAAAAGATGCGTCTTCATACTTTTCACGGCTGCTTCGAAAATACCTCCGAAATGAGAGGCATAGGGGGGGTTAAAATGCCAAGTAACGGCTAAATTGGTCAGCTGTTTATTGATAATATTTTGATTATCTTCGTTCCGCAAGAACTCGTAAAGATCGGAAAGGTAACGATCGCATCCGACGAAGTTTCGACCACAGTCGGAGTAAATATCAGTGCAAAGGCCACGTCGTGATACAAATCGGCGCAAAGCATTTAGAAAAGAATCGGTTGATAAATCTGGAACGAGTTCCAAGTGTGTTGCTTTTGTCGACATGCATACAAAAACGCACACGTAGCATTTGAAAACTTTCGCGTTACGAAATTTATTTGATTTTAGGAAAAAATGCCCAGCAAAGTCGACTCCCACGTGAAGAAACGGACGAAGAGCACGAACTCTCGCGGCTGGAAGTGGAGCCATCGAAGGCTGTGGAGCAACGGGGCGCGTACGGAAGCAGCGCACGCAGCGGCGAGTGCGCATACGGACTGCGTCACGAGCACTAAGTATCCAGTATGTCTGGGCGAGTAAAAACTGTAACGTTTGCGGACCGACGTGCAAATTAGTCAAATGGTAAAAGTCGATTAAAATATTTGTGAAATGATGTCGTTTTGGTAAGAGAATTTGATGCTTTGCATCATAAGGAACGTTCGCACGATTGATTCTGCCGCCGACCCTGAGAAGTCCGGCGTCATCAAGAAACGGTTTAAGCTTTCTTAAACGTTTGGTACACACGTCATCAGTTCTGATACGCGCAATATCTTCCGGAAAGTTTTCTTGTTGAACAAGACTGATAACTCGGTAAAGAGCAAATTTAGTTTCGTGGACTGTAATTTGTGAAGACGCATAAGTTTTCGACTTACGGCATCTATGGTAAAAGCGAAAACACAATGAAATAATGCGTAGCATTTTTGTTAAAGATGAAAATCTTTCGAGTAATTGAATGTCTGGTTGGACATTTGCAATAAGAACATGCTTTCGACGCTCCTCGTCAGTCGAAATTATGTCAAGGTCTACATTCGAAATAGGCCAATCGGATTCAGGTAGTCGGAGCCAATGGGGGCCGTCGAACCACTGACGTTGGTCTAGTTCGGATGGGAGAACACCACGCGACGCAACGTCCGCAGGGTTATCTGCAGAACGCACGTGATGCCACTGTGAGGCAGGTACGCGGTTGGTGGTCTCCGTGATACGATTAGAGACATATGTACGCCACTCATGGGGAGGTGAGCGTAGCCAAGTTAGGGTGATAGACGAATCACTCCATGCAAACACCTTGTCAATCGATAAGAATGTGCTGTAAGCACCGAGAATTTTTTGTATCAACTTCGAGAGAAGCAAGGCCCCACAGAGTTCCAAACGAGGAAGACTGAGGCGTTTCAAAGGCGCAACCTTTGTTTTAGCAAGGAGAAGTGAAGTGTGAATAACACCGTCCGAGTCGACAACTCTTAGATATACGCATGCAGCGTATGCCTTTTCAGAAGCGTCTGAAAAGCCATGAAGTTGTACATTATTAGTACATGGAAGCACAGGACGATACAATTTTATGTCTTGTAATTGTGGAAGTTCTGTTACAAATCTAAACCAAAGATCACGAATACCATCAGGAGGACAATCATCCCACTCTGTACCAGAAACCCATAAGAGTTGGATCAGATGTTTGGCAAACAAAGTTATAGGGCTCAAGAAACCCAAAGGATCGTATATCTTAGAAATTTCTGCAAGCATTATGCGTTTTGTGCATTTCTGGGCAGGTGCCTCTGTCTGATAAGTAAAAGTATCCGATATGGGATTCCACTTCAATCCCAACACTTTGACTGAAGTGTCATTGTCAAGTGCTGAAAGAATAAGAGCATCATCTTGATTAGGGTTGTCTTGATTTAAAGAAGATAAAAACTCAGGACTGTTGCTTGTCCATTTGCGGAGTTCAAACGTACCCGCTTTGCAAATGGCAATAAGCTCGCGTTGAAGAGCAAGAGCGTTATCGACACAGTCTGAGCCCGAAACGATGTCATCAACGAAGACTTCGTTTAGAAGCACTTGTGAAGCAAGTGGGAAAGTAGCAGCTTCATCGACAGCTAACTGACGAAGAGTGCGTAATGCCAGAAATGGCGCAGAAGAAACCCCAAAGGTGACTGTGCAAAGTCGGTATTCCTGAATAGGATCAAGGGGAGAGAATCGCCATAGGATTCGTTGAAAATCGCGATGTTCTTGGCAAAGATCTATAAAACGATACATCATTTTGATGTCCGCTGTGAAAACGATTTTATGAAGTCGAAATTTTAAAAGAACGTCTGTAATGTCTTGGTGCAGTTTTTGACCAACAAGAAGATTATCGTTGAGTGAACGCCCAGAAGTAGTTTTGCATGAAGCGTCAAACACCACTCTAGTTTTAGAGGTGACTGCTGACTTTTTCACCACGCAGTGATGAGGAATGTAATACGAAGGCGTGTCACTGTTCGTAGGAGTAGGAACGGGTTCCATGTGTCCCAAGTCTACATATTCTTGCAGACACTGATTGTAATCCGCTCGTAAAGCTGGATCATGAGAAAGTCGTTTTTCTAATTTGTATAATCGTGAAAGCGCAATGTCTCGCGACTCACCTAGAGGAGGTGCATTCATCCTGAAAGGAAGAGAAACCATGTATTTGCCAGTCTCGGCGCGTTTATGAGTTTTCACGAAAATTAACTCACAAAGGGCTTCGTCCTTAGTCAAGGGTTTTTCATCGTCAGGCACTGACTCGATGTCCCAAAACCGTTGTATGGTTTTGTCAAGTTGACTTGTACTAAGGTTCATACACACTTGAGGTGCGGAAAGACTGTGAGATATTTTACCGTTGAGAAGGTAACCAAATATACTATTTATTGCCACAGGCGTGCCTTGTGGGCCTTTGATATTGTCGTGGAGCAGAATGCTATCACTATAGTCTGATCCCAAAAGAAGTTCAACGGGACGGGCAGAACGTAGTTCTGGGTCCGCTAGAGGAAGATTCTTGAGATGCGAAATAAACTCAAAGGAGTCAGGAATGTTCGGCAAATAACTCGTTATTTTAGGTAAAATAAGAGCTTCAATAAAAAGTCTAGGTGTCGATTTAAAGTGAGGCGTAACTTCACATATAACATAACCACGCGGCTGTTCACCCTTATCACCGATACCCGTGATAGTAGCACTCGTATGAGAATGATAACGTGGTAAACCAAGACGTTGGACACACGACTCACTAATGAGAGTGACTTGAGATCCTTGGTCTACGAGGGCGCGAACTAAACGCGGAGTAAAGGGCTTAGGATCAATGGGACGAACGTTAACTAACGCGGTGGTCAATAAAACCGTACAGTCATTTTTATTGGTAGTCCCAGAAACACCGAGTGTCGGTGGGGGCGCTGAGGGTTCCGCTACCGAGTGTAACTCAGGGGAAGAAATGGAACATTCGGTCGTTAAAGTAACATTTTGCACGGGCACATCTTCATGTAATGAAGTGTGATGCCGCTGAGAGCAAATACGACAGTTATGACGCGATTTGCAGTCCTTAGTTTCATGACCAAGGAATAAACAATTGCTACAAACTTTGTTTTCAGTTATGAATTTATTACGTTCCGGTAAAGATAATTTTTGAAATTTATCGCATTTATTTAGTGGATGAGAATTATCCTTGCAATAAGCACATTTAATTTGCTTTAAATAATCAGCTGCAGTTGCTGCATGAACGCTCATATTACGAGTAAAAGAAGACTCCTTAGTATTACGATTTATATTATACTGCGCGTCGGATTGCGAGCGAGATAGCGCGCGACGAGCGGCTTGTGCGTGTCGCGACGGAAAGGCAGGTGCCGCCGAGCCGGCCGAGCCACCAGCAGCGGCGTGCGGGCGCGACGCGGACGGTGCGGCGGCGCCGCCGGCGCCGACGGCGGCGCTGGAGCGCGCGGTCGCCGACATGATTTCTGTTGCCGCCAATTCCTTCTCAAGGAAATCGAGTAATTCGGAAAGATGCGGAATTTCATTAGGCGAATGTAACGATAATTCGAAGCGTTTACGAATATTTGGCGTTATTTTACGTAATAAAATATTTAAAAGAATAAAACTCCAATCAGAGACATTAATACCTAAAGCCCTTAAGGCAGAGTAGTTCTCGGTATAGGTATTCATAATATTACGTAACCCGTGTTCAATATTTTTCTCTGATATTGGCTCAAGATCTAATATTCTATCTAAATGCTTAGTTGCAATAATTCGCTTATTCTCGTAACGAGTTAATAAGATTTGTAAAGCATCTTCGTAATTACTGTCTGTAATCTGAATAGTTTTTAAAAGGTTGTATGGTTCACCTTGTAAAGACGACAACAAATAACGAAAACGTTCGACGTTTGTCAATGTTTTGTTATCATGAACAATAGATTTGAATAAATCGTAATATGCATTCCATTCTGTAACTTTACCGTCAAAGGTTTGTAATGAAAGTTTAGGTAAACGAATATGCGAATTAGCTGCTGTCCCGCCACCGGTACAGTGGGCATGACAGGGTTGCGACATACTAATGTTCGCGACGCTTTGTCTACGTTGAGTTTCCTTCATATTATCCAACACAACTTGCACTTGGTAGTACAAGGTATCAAAAGAATTACGGATTTTTAACTGTTCATCCTTATCGAACTTCGATTCTTTTGCTAATAATTTTCCTATCTTTAACTGAACTGAGAAAAATGACTTCTTTACATTATTCAACTCTTTAGTGCGAACACGAAATTCTGATTCATTATCAATACAATCTACCATGCGTTGGATATTATTAAGGGCGAGTTCACGCTCGAAAATTAATTGATCAACTTCCATTGTGTTGAATAAGATAAAACGTAGTTTTAAATTTTATTGTAAGTAAGTTGTTTAGTATATTGTATGATTTTAGTTAGGTAGGTAAAATGTAGTAGGTAACTTTAAGTAAAATGTAGTTTTAATAAATGTCCCGTAGGCTAGTTAGATTTAAGTTAGGTTAAAATGTAAAATATGCATAGGTAGGTAATGTGTACCGTATGTAATTAGGATAGTCGCAGACTACAAACTAATATTTAACACTTTATAGGTAGGTATTGCTAAATATTTAAGGGTGAGTTCAGTACGAAGATACATGAACTGCTAAATAAATAAATATACCTATGGGTAAGTACGTAATACTAACCGGGAGATGGGAACTGCACGAAAATACAGGCTCCGCTTAATAGGTATATAGGTATGGGTAAGTACCAAAATAGAAACCGCTAAATTGGGAACTGTACGATAATACAGGATCCGCTAAAACCTATACAAGGTTTAGTTTTGTACGAAAATACAAAACCGTTAAGTATAGTTCGCAAAGCTTAGTACGTAATACAAAGTGGAACAATATGTAACTAGTACGAAAATACTAATTAAATTAGAATTAATGTCATGTACGTAATACATAAACACTATAAATATTTTGCGTGTAACTAGCCTTATTGAGATTGAAACGGATAAAGATCGCGACTGCGTGGCGCCTAGCGTATGCCAACACCGGCTACTAAAATAATTATTAAACTAAGTTGAAAAATATCACTTGTTAAGCAAATGTATCGTTGTATATCGCAAATATACGTTGTATAATCACTGTACACAATGGTATTATCGATAAATAATAACGCTAATTGCATAAAAAACTTAAATGAAAGTTGTAAAATGGCGGTAGGTCCACGCGCTTATTGAACAACGTAAACTATCGAAAAATAGTTTTTAGTATGAAATAACCAGCACAAATCCAATTTTGAATTTATTTATGATCCTGGTCGATGGACCAAACTTTATGTATGATAAATGTTTGTTACGGACTGTATTGGCCACGTACCTGGTAGCTTTGCCGGTGTCTTCTCCCTGAGGCCCCAGGAGTGGTCGCTGGTTGCTGACGGATCACCCTTTTCAATTTAGATGTGCACTAGTTATGTTTGTAAAGTTCGCAGTTCGGTTTTGAGTTATTTTAGTGATTTTGACGAATTTTGGTGCGGAGTGGCACACAGCGCGCGCGCGTCTCGGATTAGTTCTCCAAACCTGACGCTAGAGGCAGCACATGTCTATAGTAAGGTGCTGCGTTTCGTTTTTCGAAAGCTTGCAGTATTGTGGACCGATACAGTTCCAAATTTTATAATTTTAAAGAAAAGAAAATGATTTGTGCTAGCGTTAATACTAATACACTATGTTCAAAGTACGGAACAAGAGCATTAGCTCGGACAGTGAAAGGTCGTGGGTTCGAGTCCCATCTGAGCTAGTTGTGAGACAGGTAGATTTTTTCAAATACTTCATTTTCAATATTTTCATTAATAAAAATTGCATTGTGAATGCAAAAAAGTAAAAATCATTTAACGCTTATACCTACCAAAGCGCTATTAATACTTTACTAGTGGCCGCCTTCGAATTTTTCTGTGTTGAATTGACTTAAGGCTAGGATTCCCCAAAATAGGGTATTTCAAATTATGGATTACTCGCAAACCACAAGTATTGAAAATTTGGAAAAATATATGTTATTTATTTTATTTGATTTTATTTTAGAAATTTTAGGAAAACTTACAGCTACTTATAAGAACATTAACAGGTATTTATCTAGTGATTCCGGCCGTTTTTTTTCGATTAGTGATATTTTACTGTGTCAAATAAAATCCCAAACATGCTTCTAGTCGTAATCCAAATATCCTATTACTTCCAGTATACTTGGTTTTAGTTAATGTAAAATATAAACAATATAAATAAAATAATTGTCTTTGAATAGCCGAGGGATTCCGGCCGTCATAAGTTTAAATTTTTTTTATTTAATTTTTAAATAAATTTTAAGTGATTTTCGATTCGCCGGGCGCTCGCGAGTTCACAGTTCACTGCCAGCTGCCGCTGCGTCCACGTGAAGTGTATCGAGCGCGGCCGAGCAAGCGTTAGCGTGCCTATTTCGGTCGGGAATCAGCGCCTTAATTTTTGTCCTGTGCTCCTGATTTTTTTATCCACAACGGGGTAGCACGTAGCCTTCATTACACCTAATGTTAAGTGATGATAAGGCTGAAGGTGGAGGCGCACTAGTACCAGAATCCTCAATTACGGAGGAACTGGCAATCTTATCTCTCTGCCGGAACACAACAACACTGAAACATTTGACGACCGATTTGGCGCAGGGGTAAACTACCTGCCTTCTGCGCCAGAGGTCTCGGGTTCGATTCCCGAACAAGACAAATATTTGTGTGTATGAACATGTCTATTTGTATTGGTGTGGGTGTTTTCTATGTATATTAAGTATGTATTTACAAACAAAAAGTATTTAAGTATATATTTATCCGTTATCAAGTTCACGTAGACACAGTTTCTTAAGAAATTAACTACGGGCTTAGATAATTGGTGTGATTGTAAGAAAATATTTATATTTATTTATTTATTTATTGTTGACTTGGATAAGATGGTGGTAGCTAGCCAGGCGGACTTTAAACAAGCCCTACCACCAAAGAACCCGAGACGTCGAAACGACATCAGAATCATTATTCTAGGTCTCTTGATAAAACAAATTTAATTATTTGCGTGGACAAATGTGTGCTCTTCCACTCTTTCACGAATAATATACTCAAATAGAGATTTAGTAAGTTTGAATTTTGTTTCTGAAAAGTATGCGCGTAAATATAAGAATTGATACAAAAAAAATCCCGTCAGACTCGTGGTTACCCCGTTTTGCCACCCCAGGGTGACCACGAGTAATTTCACTTATCTCGTAGTCACCCTGCGATTCATCAATTTTATTTTTATGTAGTTGCGATGAAGAAAGAATAATTTATTTTACGATAAAATTTAATAATTTCAAAAGCTCTCACTGTATTATAGGTATATATTTATGTACTTCTTTCAAGTTACTTCATTGTTTCGCTATTCAAGATGCAAAGCTATGAATTATTATTCATGTAGTCTGCATGTTTTGTAATTAGACATGTATCAACTAATTAAGCATAATTCATAAACAGCTCAATTTCAACTAGTTTCGCCTAGTTTCTTAACAAGGAAATTAGGTATTGCTACACTAAGTGACGTTACAACAGCCATTCGACATAACGATGCATCTCGAGAATACGCAACTTGGTAATTTTAACAATTATAACGTTTAAAATCAGACAGTGAGACATAAGGACCTACCTACTAGCCTACTAGTTCAAGCTAAGTATCATGAAGAACTTAATTTTATTACGAGAGTTGGCTGGTGACTTTTCCCGAACGGATTTTTTCAGCTTTTATCCCCCCATAACGTTTTTTAATTATAGAATAAAAATTATATTAGTGTCGTAAAAAATTTAGACTAGGTATGTCGTTTCCCCATGGTCTAACACTTGGTTATCTTTAATACCATTTATAACAACCTGTCTATATAATGAAATGGTGAAAAATAACTGGATAAGTGTAACAAAAATGAATAAAAATTACAAATTCACCCGCTTCTGAGGTCCAGTGACTCACACCACCGGTTACAGACCTAGAGGTCCCAGCTTCGATTCCCAGTGGGTGTATATACATATTGTATTCGGTTTGGTTGGTATTAGGACTTGTTCTTAGTCCGCCTGGCTAATTACCACCATAAGTCTGACGCCATAACAATAAGGTTTTCAGCATTATTGTGTTCTGGCAGTTAGAGATAATATAGCCAGTTCCTCTGTGATTGAGGATTCCGGGAGTAGTGCGCTTTCACCTTCAGCCTTATCACCGCTTAACACCCGGTGTGATGAAGGCAAAGTATAATAACTATGTTGTTAGATTTTTTATCGATAGTACGGCTATAATTCAAATACACATTGTGCATTTCACACTTAAAAATGCAATTTGTCTGACGTGTTTTATGAAAATAAAAGTGTTTGATGCAGGGAGAATTGCACCCCTTGGCGAGTTTCTTGCTGGTTCTTCTCGTTACAAGGTCTCCCGTCGTAGGGTTTTCTGAACCAATAGCGTAGCATCCTTGACAATCACAGGCTTAATATATAAATAACTTGAATAAATGAAATTGAATATTAATTATTGAGTTATTTATTGTAATACCTGACCCATAATCTTAACAAAAGTGCTAACCCGTTATGTATAAAAAATTAAAAATATTATTTTTTTGATAATCTTATAGCATCTCAAATAATGTAACACCAAAGGCTTTACAAGAAACTGACCTTGACTCTTTCAATCCTGTTATTATACCTACATCTATTCCGGACTGCGATTCTCAAACACGACATTATTAGTCGTGTCTCCCAAACTGTAGACGGTACTGATTATTTTGTCGTGATTTTTACCGTAAGTTTGCGTAAGTTTCGTGATACCGTTTTGCGAAATGAGCAGTCTGAGCGGTGGGAGCGATATTTTAGCTCAATTAACATTTTGAAAGCGACGCTCAATCTTCGGTGCCATCCGTATAGTTAGGGGTGGCAGCTATAAAGATAGCGACTATTTAATTAATTATACACCAAGGAAAAAGTACCATTAAATAAGTGATGAGTAAATTTTGAGCTATAGACACAGCTAATATTTTTATGCCTTTAGATACATATTGTTTTACCTCTACATTTTATCCATACTAATATTATAAAGAGAAAATATTTTTTTTGTTTATAACGAATAAACACAAAAACTACTAGACAGATTTTAAAAATTCTTTGACAATAAGAAAGCTACATTCTTCCTGAGTAACATAGGCTATATTTGATCCCGATATTCCCACGGGAACGGGTACCACGCGGATGCAACCGCGGAGAGACAATAGTATAATTCAATATCATAATATTTTACTATATTAAGCAAAGCATGTATGGCAAATTGTGACGAAATGTTAACTTTTTGATGAAAGCACGGTAAATAAGTTTTTAGCAAAAATTTCATTTTTATGACAAGCTTTATTGCTGACTGTACATTAATATTGTATTGTCATCTAAACCAAGCCTGTATACAAAATTTCAGCTCTATCGGGCACTGGGGAGTGGGTCAAATTAAACTTGCAAGATTTGTCCCCCACTAAGTAAGTAACTAACTAACATGGCAAGTTAATAAAAAGCTGAAAAATGGAAAATGAAGTATTTAGAAAAAATCGACCCATCTCACAACCAGCTCCGATGGGACTCGAACCCACGACCTTTCGCTATCCGGGCGACTGCTCTAACCACTGAGCTATGGGGTCATTTTCTTTTCGAGATTTCGTCGCTCAGTGGTTAGAGCAGTCGGCCGGATAGCGAAAGGTCGTGGGTTCGAGTCCCATCGGAGTTGGTTGTGAGATGGGTCGATTTTTTCTAAATACTTAATTTTCCATTTTTCAACCATAAAAAATGCATTGTGAATGCAAAAAAGTAAAAATTTAAATAACTTAATAAAAAGCTTCTAGAAAGGAAGAGATTATGAGTAAAAGAATTAATCCGAAATCAATATACATAGCTTTTTTTTCTTCTTTCTAGAGTAAAGTAAAATTTTAAATCCTTACACTGAAATGCATATCAAAACAATAACTGGATAGCTCAATTAATTATATTCCATAAAATAAATAAAATACTTTCACCTCGTCGGCAGCCCTACACTTAACTCGCTACTGTTGTAAGATGTCATATCTATTGAATGTAACATTAGTCATGAGGAAATTATGATTTCAGAGCTATTTGTCAAGTCTTCCTTCGTAAGTACTAGTTAAATCAAATGTGCTGCATAATAATACGAGAAACCGTTGTGAACGGATAGTTCTCGAAAATAAAATATAGGTAGTACAGCCACAGAATATATAATATTGTACAGCTTAACTAGCTTTTTCCCATCGCTTCGCCAGAGTCCGATTCGGGGGATGCATCCCCTTAAAGATAAAATTTTTCAAAATCCTTTCTTGGCAGATGCCTGATCAGCGTTCCAAATTTCAGCTCGATTCGTCCAGTAGTTTAAGCTGAGCGTTAATAGATCAGTCATCTATGTCTTTTATATCTATATATATATTGTTACAGATAAGTTTGTTCAAATTTCTGATAAGTTACAATGGATATGGCCAAACACCAATAAGTTTCCAATAATTTTCAATGAACATTATGTAGCAGATGTTTTCACTATAGCTACAAAGAATTTGCAAATTAAATAAAAGTACGCACACACAATTTATTCGATAATGCTTTAATACGACAAATACTGAAATTAACCTTTTAATTAAACGTCGTAAGGGTATTTACAAACGGTTGCAGTTACCAGAAACTAGGCAACTGTCGCATAGTTTTACGTACGAATTTAATTGTGTCGGCATCCTTTGTGGTCGCGCTGAGGTAACGCGGCGATGGGGATCAAAGGGGCCGCCCGTGTGATGTGACCGCGGTGAAATGTCACCACGGTCAGTCAATTAACTGCTTTGCGATGTTTAAATTCGTTATTGATATCGAATAATGCCGAGACAGGCTGGAATGGCGTGGTGGATCAATTTATTTCGTGTGTAATTTAATTTATAAGCGGAAGGCGTTTTCTTTTTCTGGTGCCTCTCCAAACTATGAGCTGATACGTTTATTGCACCTCTTCTTCTTACCAGTTAAAAAGTCTTGAATGGGTGGTAGGAAAATATTGACTTTACAAAAGAGCTTATTTATATATGGGCAGGCCCCCTACAAGGTGGACTGATGATCTAGTCAAGGTCGCGAAAAGCCGCTGAATGCGGGCAGCGCAGGACCGATCGTTGTGGAAATCCTTGGGAGAGGCCTATGCCCAGCAGTGGGCGTCGTTCGGATGACATGACGATGATGAAAAGATCTTATTTATTAAGTCAAGTTGAATAAAGATATTCTTTATTTTATTTTATTTTTCCTAGTGAAGGTTAGCCACTAACTGCCGCAATAAATCCTTGTATTTGGCAAGGTGAAACAACTTGGCCACAGTCGCGATGCCCAACTCTGTCATGACTATGTCCATTTGGACGACCGATTTGGCGCAGGGGTAGGCTACCTGCCTTCTGCGCCAGAGGTCTCGGGTTCGATTCCCGAACAAGACAAATATTTGTGTGCATGAACATGTCTATTTGTCTTGGTCTGGGAGTTTACTATGTAAGTATATTAAGTATGTATTTACAAACAAAAAGTATTTAAGTATATATTTATCCGTTATCAAGTTTTCCATGATACAGTTTCTTAATGAAATTAAAATGGGCTTAGATAGGTAATTGGTGTGAATGTAAGAAGTTATTTATTTTATTTATTTATTCCCTAATGTTAGGGAGCCACAACTTTCTTAAGTTTGCTTTTTGGTTTCCACCCGGGTATTCTTCGCACCCCTGTCCCATTTAAGGGACGCCGGGCACTCGGGGCTAATCCGTATCATGTGAAAAAAAAATTTATATAATTTTTTTTAAGGGGAGGGGAAAACAGAAATAATACCACACCTCACCCAACTGTCAACCTCACCTGCACGTGTCTGTTGCTCTTATGACATAGCTTCTAACCAACTCTGTGGTTTAGTGGTAGGTATACTACACACCACAAGTATCAGAGGTCCCGGGTTCGATTCCCAGTGGGGGTACATAGTGTATTCGGTTTTGTTGGAGTTCATACCTGTTTCGTAGCATAACTAAACGAAAGACAGTGATCTGAATTATCAAAATTAATATTGTAAGGACTTGACACGTTACTGAAACAATTTGACAGACTCTGTAAAAGTGTTAGAAACATGGAATTGAAATATGACATGTATCAAAACTCACTATTATTCCGCTTATTACTTGTACCACACTCGAAGGCAGTTGTCTTGTATAAAACTGGGCCTAACACAGCATCCAACATACATAACATAATGCACATACAAACGCCATACACAGACATATACATTAACGACGTTAGGTCGTAATAGAGTCGGCATGCTTTTATTTTATCGATTAAGAAATGATCCTCAATCGATCTGAGCTATGATTTGAAATGATTTCGCCGCCATGTCTTTCGTAAAAGACCTTTTTGACAATTAAAGACTATTCTCCATGATAGAGCACTTGAAATTAACATATCTCATCAAAAACATAAAATATGTGAAGTGAGAGCCAATGTCAATATAAGGAAATATGCCTTGGTTGTTGACTTCAACGACAAAAGATGTGAGATCTAAATGGGTGCCAAGTTTAACGGTCAGTCCTGAAAATTTAGTACTTACATAAAATGTTTCATAACAACTTAAAATATAATTTCTTCTTAAAACTTAGGATAATATATTGAAGCCTAAGGTCTGACTTGGCTAGTTCTCGTATACGAATTATTATTAGGTACTTACTGAAACAGTCATGGAAGAGCCCTATGTTCATCTCTAGTTTCTAGTCTACCAGCAAGCCAAATTTTCGGAAGAATACAATAAGAACTTCGGCTTTAGAGCTGGCGAAGGCTATAATATATAAATAATTCATGTATGAAAACTAGCCAAGTCAGACCTTAGGCTTCAATATATTATCCTAAGTTTTAAGAAGAAATTATATTTTAAGTTGTTATGAAACATTTTATGTAAGTACTAAATTTTCAGGACTGACCGTTAAACTTGGCACCCATTTAGATCTCACATCTTTTGTCGTTGAAGTCAACAACCAAGGCATATTTCCTTATATTGACATTGGCTCTCACTTCACATATTTTATGTTTTTGATGAGATTTCATTACTTTTTGTAGAGAAATTATTAGTAGGTACCTACTTATTCATAATAAATTAATACCAAATGTTTCAGTATATTTTATTTGGCCAGTTATATTACTTTGCCCTTGTGTATCAGCTACTGACAATGAAACTAATTTTATGGTCGTGTTTGGTGTGGACGTAGAAATATCATTTTTAACAGATTTTCTTATTTCCAACAGTTTCTTTTTCATAGTCGTAATAGTGTATGGTATTTTGCTCGACGAAGTTGCAGTAGGTATTTAATGTTCCTGAGCAGATATTGCATTTCCATTTGCGTTTTGATTCTGGTTTTATTAAGCGATAAAGCTTTCCGGACAAACTCGTATCTTTTGCCGCACAATGCACTAATATAAAATCCTTGGCAGTATCAAAGAATACTATATAATTATTACTACGTAGCCACTGACCTCTATTATTTATACACTGGACAATCTGTCTCCATACAAATTACAGCTAATTTTATGTGGCAATTTAAAGCGCCGCCACTACGAGTGTCCCGAGAACTAATTTTGACACAATCATTACCGCAGTCGACAATATTTATGTCAGTCAGTCCAGTGTGTAAATAATAGAGGTCAGTGTATATAGCAGTAGTTTGTCTTTTACATTTATCATTTAGCGCCATGTCTTGACAATTTATGGATGTAGCCGTTTTTGTTGACATCTAATCTTGCTTATTGATTCTTTATTTGCTAACTAGCTTAAGCTGACCCGGTAAACGTTGTTTTGTCATATAAATTATAGTGGACTAAAGTAGAATAAATAATAAGAAAACTATGTCTAGTGTGTGTGTTTATACACCAAAAGTTGCCTACACCAGACGATAGATAGCGCTAGTTAGGTATACACTACCAATAAAAGGGCCAAGATTGGTCTCTAGTTCCTACATATATAAATTACTCTGTAAAGTAGAGTGCGCGTCAGATAACTCTGCGCGCATGCGCGACTGGTGCATTTTTGGCGCTAGTTACAGTACATTATTTATGCTAAGCTTATGGAAAAGATTAGTATTCGATTTTGACCGCGCGCAGACGTCAGTGATTACATACTCTTTGGAAGCGGCCACGGAAGAGATGACAGTTTTGCAGTTTTGTATCGAAGTTATAGCACACCTACACTGCAACAAACTTTTCTGTTCCGGTGACAGCGGCGCTACGTACGTTTTTCTTTTTTTTGTAGCAATTTAACCGGCCCTGACTTCTAAGAACTTCAGCCGCCAGCAGCGCTATGGTTGGACATCAACTTGACAGCAGAATGACACTTAAAAAAAACACGCTAGTTTCACATTTTGGCCACCGGCACAGCAAAGTTTGTGGCACTGTACGACACTCCATACTACGACCCCCCCTTATTAACCTTCTACTACTACGTAACTGACATAACGTGTGTACACGCGTCAAATGTGTGCGTCAACCATGAAGTTTGACTTAATACTCTGAGGTAACTGGAGCTCTCACCCTGAATAAAAAAGTGTCGCCAGCAAATTTGACATTTATGTATGTAGTGGCAGGTAGTGGCTGTCAGTTGTCTCATATGACCATACGTATTTTTTTAAAGTGTAGGTGAGACGGAAGACAGCCACTGTGTTATTTGTGGTATTCAAAAAATTGTTCGTACTGCACCCTCCAGTTACCTCAGTATTAAGTCGAGCTTCATGGCGTCAACGATGCAGGGATGACATCCGCCGTAGCACACTCCGGAGCTAGTGGTACAAAATATATCGACTAGATGGCGCGTGCCGCGTGCGTCACGAAATAACTTTGCAAGAGCGTCCCAATTTATTATTTACGTATGTTTATATTATGTCGGGTAAGTTCGGAAGCAATCATTTTACAAGCTTTTTTCAGTATAAAAGCGATTGTCAAAAGGCCGTGTGACTGGCACAATGTATTGAAATCTTCAGAAACGCACCTGTCGTACGGTACTAACTAATTTAATAAAAAATGAAATGAATCCAACAAATAAAATTGTCTTTAATTATCACTACATAGTATAAAACAAAGTCGCTCTTCGCTTCTGTCTGTCTGTTTCTAAGCTTTTTATTATTTGACACAAAACAAAAATGATAAATAGTTTCTTCGTAGTGTAAACTTCCAAACATATAGTTTTATTGCTTAAAAAATGTGCATGTTAAGCCAAACGGCCTATACATCGTGCACAAAGTCCTTTGTCAGCCAACACACCACGTAAAAGGAAATAGTTAAGTAACTTAGTAAACAGAGTGCAAAAGACGAAAAAATTTGGATACTCAGCAAGAATGTGCATCTCAAAAAGATACCAATATGTCCTCTCAATTACAAAAAAATATCAATTTTCAAACCCGTCTAAAACAAAACAGTCATGGCAATAGAAACACTAAAGATTTACAGTTATTTGCTTTAAATTTATATTTTGCCAGTCCATTAGCATAAAGAGTCTTAGCAAACGTTAAACATGCCAAGCGAAAGGACGTTGCGCCGAATGAATATCAACATTGATACAAAATTTTCACCTAACGTTTTACAATGTTTAGAGACCAAATTAAAATATTAAAAGACTCAGCAAAATACTGCATTATTTGCGCTGACGAAATTTCATTAAAACGGTACTTATATCATAAATTTAACAAGGATAAGATTATAGGTTTTCATGAGATTGACGGGAAACAAACTGGAGAACCAGCAACGCAAGCTTTTGTAATCATTGCCAGAGTTATACATTAAAATTGGAAACAACCAATCGCATACTGTTTTTTGGCTCAAAGCAAAAATTACAAAGAACTTAATGCGTGGTTAGATCATGTTATTTCACAAATTTTAAATATTGGAGTTCATGTAATGTAGCCTTTGTATCAGATCAAGGCTCAAATTTTTTAAACATGGCTAATGAAAGAAATGTGACTGTTGTCACAGTCACAGACTGTAGTAAGCCATACTTTTTATTGAAGGAAAAATAAATAAATAAATAAATACTACATAAATATATATTTAATGCAAACATTATTACTCTTAGTCATATCTGTTTCCCTGAGACTTTCGTTTTAAATACTTTTTGAGCATCAATATTTTTTTTTGGCAGAGGTGACATATCAGCCTACTTGGGGTTTCCTATTACCGACGATTCCAATAATCTTCGTTTCTTAGCCTCTGATTTAAAGTCAAGCCGCAACTTCCTTTTCCGGGGTGAATTTTCACTTAAAATCTGTGTTTTCTGCACTGAGTGTGACACCTGTGAAGTACTTGTACTTGGAATTTCTGTTGATGTTTGAGATTTGCAAGTACTCTTAGAGGCTATTATCAGTTTGAGTAAATTTTGATGTAAATACGAGTACCAGATGAGTCTTCTGGCTGCAGTAATAATAGGGTAGGGGCTGCATTTTTCTTAGAAACTCTTTTTGCGCGGTCAGAATTAGGGGAATGAAGTTCGCAAACAAAATAACTAGTATGAAGTGTCTCCACGCTTTTTTGGTTTAAGGCGATACTCGGAAAAATTGTGCAGAAGCGAGATAGCAATGATAAAAAAGACGCGCGCGGGATCGAGACCGATTTTGCAGATTAGGCAAAAAAAACAAAATCACTTCGTATTAAAAAACTACAGCGATTTAAAAAAATGCTTCTATACGATCCTAAATATTATTGGTGTTCACTAATTAAACCAATTTCCAATAGCGTAAGTAACCCTATTTAAGAATAATCTACAATTTTCGTATTTTTAGAGGTCTTTTCGAAAAGAAAAAGTGTCGAGACAAAATCATAAAATCGTGTTTTTGAAACCATACGAATCTTATTACCAGATTTGTAACAACTGTAACCATCCTATAGTTTTAAATCAAAAAGTCCATACTTTTTCCGAGTAGCGCCTTAAGTCCATTTGACCAATTTCTATAATCCAATACTTGCACCTAATGAAAGTTAAATCAAATCAATAAAAGATCCTCTAATTTCATAGAATTTAATCGTATCATAACATTTATTATTTGGACAAACAATTCGTATTGGAATATTTGTTTTCTGTTAATATTAAATTTGATATCAATCATATACGATTCAACTGCATATACGAACGCCACTGCAAGGTTATATCGCACGATCCTCAAATCGAAGTTTGCTTACGAAATATAATGACATCGTTGACTTGGTTACATTCTTGTTGACTGAGTGACTGACAAGACAACCGACAAACGTGTGACGTTTACTCCTCGGTTTACTTTCTCAATGCGGGGGAAATGAATTGGCGGGGGGAGGTGAGTGTCGCTTCTTTACGTTAGTAATATTATAGTATTCTTTGGTTATAGTCTCAGAGTTCACACTCCATTTGGTGTATAAACACACACATATGCAAATTACAAAGGCATATAAACACAGACACACACATAGGCATAGTATACATATTATTTATTTATAAGGAAACTCAGTGTAAATGAAACATAGGTTAACACTGCACCCTTTATTAACAATAAAACAACAAATATGCATCACTAAAGGCATTAAAAATGTTCAAAGAAGTCTTTTTTCAAACACAGCACATCACCAAAGAACTCTATATCAACACTCAACACAAACGAGTCTTTTTCTCAAAAAACGGTAGGTACTCCGAGCATCGAAACTATATAATTGCTAACGGAATTACGGATCTTTACGAAACAGAACATAGCAAATAACAAATCTAACAAACAAAAGTATAATTTAGATTATTTGACATTATTTTCCATAAGTACACTTTAATCTCTTTAAAGTTAATACCCTTCCATCAACTTTCAATAATATAGTATAGAAAAAAAGGATTTTTCTCTTCTTTTCTATACTGTGGGTGGGTGTATTAACTTGGAGCCATCTATCGTTGACTTTAGTGAACTATTGCAATGTGCAAAGTGTGCACATACAGGGAGAACATAGCAACTTTCGCATTTTTTGGCTTCTCGTTTGAATGTATGAAGATTGCGCCCCCTGGTGGTCGGGTTAAAGTACTATGCTCCGTTTTGACGTGAAAGAAGGACAAACAAACAAACAAACACACTTTCACATTTATCATTACGACTCCGTAGCTCAGTGGTTAGAGCAAGCGCCCGGAAAGCGAAAGGTCGTGGGTTCGAGTCCCATCGGAGATGGTTGTGAGATGAGGATCGATTTTGTCTAAATTCTTCATTTTCCATTTTTCAATAATAAAAATTGGATTGTGAATGCAAAAAAGTAAATATTTCAATATCTTTATAATTATATTAATATTAATAATTAATAAATAATAATATGGATATCGCGCTAGACGGCGTAAGTTTGTAATTAATTTAACGCGAGGACAAAAAAGTATTTTGGTAATCTGGGGTTCGAACTTGGTTCTCTCGAGTCCTCAATATTGAATGGCCACTACGCCGTTGGCGCTAGCCGAACTTCAAGAGGTATGACGAATTATTGGTATATAACAGAATAAAAACTATTTCAAACTTATATTTGTACTTCATCTAATACAAGATCTTATACAGGATAAGTGCATAGGGAACGCAAATATAAGTTTGTCAACGTTTTATTTTAAAAAAATACTAGTTTCGGATTTTTTCCTTTGTATTCACCAGATTACCTGTCTGCATGCCAAATTTCAGCTTTCTAGGTCATCTGGAAGTGGGTTATAGTTTTGATTATAGGTGAGTCAGTGATAAAAATAACGATTTTTGGACGTAAATATCTAAATAACTGTTTGAGGTGTGTATATAAAATTTGGAGCACATATTTATCTCGCTAGTCTCAATACATAAGCCAAATTTGACATGTTTCTGTGTAATAGTTTTTGAGTTATGAGGGAGTCAAAAGTGGCTCCAAATGGTTCGTGTTAAGATACACACGGTGCTGCTCGCCAGTTCTGTTTTCTTTTGAACTTGGCTGATACGCTTCCGCGTATCCAGATTGATAGACTTTATAGAATCTTATAATGTTTCTATTTGATTTAGTGCCTAAATACGTATCTCATAATTTAGAATTTTCATTAATTAATTAATTTGCCGCTTCTGTGCAATAAAATACGTTTAAGCTTTTAATCAAATTCTTTATACTACTTCATTATGTCTTTAAATTCGATTTAGTCTTGAATAGGCAGTTTGAAAGCGATGTTTTTAAGTGACTAAGACGTATATTCCTTTTTCCATTGATGTTGATAGACTACTTTTTTTCCTAAGACAATGCGTCATCACTTTTCTCCCACTGATTACCATGTAATTTAGATGGTCATACATCATCATATAGATCAACAAAGTATCATTTCACCTCCGGTATGCTTTTGCTCCAGATAGTGTGTGCTAATGACACTTTGTATTGAAAATGTATGAAGAGTTTTTGTGCTACCGCCTGCATAGCTCTTTGTACGATATAACGTATTGGTAACAAAACTAATTCGTTATTGATGTCAGAGATTGCGGGAGTCGTGCGCGGCGACGAACTCTTTAATTACGAGGGTGCTTTTACATCGTACGATTTGTCGTAAAGCTTGCTTGCTTGAAAACGTTTTCATTGAATTCAAGCGCCTCTGCAGTCTAGTGGTACACACCACCGATTTCAGACCCAGAGGTCCCAATTGTGTTCCGGCAGTTAGAGATAAGATAGCCAGTTCCTCAGTGATGGAGGATTCCGGGATTCCACCTTCAGCCTTATCACCACTTATATCAGGTGTGTTGAGGGCTAAGCGCTACACCGTAGTGGATAAAAAAAAAGAATTGTCGTCTATCATTATATCAGGTCTAGTTAGTTCGAGTTAGGTATACGTTAAAGACTGATGTGATCTTGTAAAAAAGCACCTTTGTGAATTTTTTATCTAAGGATTAAGAATAATAGTGAAGACTGAAAAGGTAAGCTTTAACTTATAATTATAAGTACCTACTCGAGGTGTTATTGTTGATCGAAGACCTACTCTATATATATACTCTCTTATTACAGTACATAAATCACTAGCATAAGAGATCCCCCTTTGGAGATTACATGCAACTGGTTTAACAAAAACGGAAAGTATTAGTAGGCGTATTGTAAAGTTTTTGTTAAAAAATATGTTAAAAATAATTCTAAAAATCTCGTCGTGTAAACGTCCCAAATCCTTCGTCCGAGCGACAGATACGAATGTGCCTCATTCACAGTCCGTTATAGAATCCGCTACAATACTTCTGGACAACTAACAGAGCGGCAAGATTTAACGAGCGCGACGTTACACATGAGGAATGGCGAGTGTTTCGTCACTTGCCACTCGGGAGTGGACCGTGAAGCTCCGCCATTGGCTGTTGACAATTGCACATAGCTAACACTTGGTAATTGTTCTAGTTATGTGGTGACATACCTCTTGTACGCAATGTTTTGTAAGCAGATGTCTAGAATTTGTGATGTTTTAGAGCCTTATATTCATTGAAGACGATCTTCAATAGATTATGTGTGACGTGGTCGTTCTGACCCCTTACTTGATTCCCTTACTCATATCAAAATCAAAGTCAAAAACTCTTTATTCAAATAGATTTGCAAACTGAAAAACCTGTGAATCGTCCAACATCAGTACCTATGTGATTTTATATATTGTATACTAGCCTTCCGCCAGCGGTTTCGCCCGCGTGGACTACACGAACGTATAGAGTATCCCGCCGGAAGGTGATGTTTTTCCGAGATTAAAAGTAGCCTATGCCACCTCTCCAGCCCCAGAACTAACCCTTTACCAAAATCACGTAGATTCTCCGCTTTGACGCGAAAGACGGACAAATAAACAATCAAACTCACTTTACTTTCACATATACCTAAAATATTAGTATGGATTGATTGTGACGTCTAAAAGTCTTATTTTTGCGAAAAAATGGTGTCCTCGTGGTTGACAATAGGTAGGTACCTTTACATGAGGAATGTCGAGTGCTTCGTCATTTGCCACTCGAGAGTGGACCGTGAAGCTCCGCCATTGGCTGTTGACAATTTCACATAAGTTACCATTTGGCTGGTTGCAATTGTTCTAGTTATGTGATGACATATAGTATGCAATGTTATGTACAGTCAGGGACAAATTCGGTGATCCACTTCTTACTTCTTTAAGTGTCACTGGTGCCTCGCCATTCTCGCACAGACCCTTTTGCTATTTGGTAATATGTTTAACTAAGGTAGTATAATGCAAAAAAAAATATATAATGGATAAGGACTGCAAGTGAATGGAGAGACCGATTTGTCCCGGACTATACATTTTTTTATGGTCTGATGCCGGCCTAGCATGAGCGGCTTTTATCCCGTGATATGATATGGTACAGCATGCCGTTTTGTTTACACCTTAGTGGGGTAAGCAAGACAACTTGCCGTACCATATCATATCGCGCGATAAAAGCCGCTCATGTTAGGCCGGCTGGTCCTTAAAAAGGCTAACGTTTTCGGGAGACTATGTCCATATGGGTAACATGACAGTCCTCGACCGCTACGTTACATGAAGGATAGCGAGTGTTTCATTACTTCTCATTATGGAGAGGACCGTGAAGACTCACCATTGGCTGTTGATACTAATTGCACTCTGTATTTACTACTTTAGGTCACTGCAATTCTTCTAGATATGTGGTGACATACACTGTTATGCTTTGTGTTCTTGGTGAAGTTACAATCTTTGCAAAGTAGCTGATTAAAACTAGATGATAGAAGCCACGGATCTTGCATAGATAGCTTGCATTTGGATAAGCCATGTCCATCAGTGTGATAATAAATAATAATAATAACAATTTGTTTTTCTCAAAAAAAAAACTTTTTTCTCTCCCTATTTTTTTTTGGTATTCAGAAAATGTAAAAAAGAAAATTTTCTTTGTTTTTCGTGAAATTGTTTGAGTAAAGCACTATACAAGACTTGGTCCACAATGACTGCACTGCTGGCCACGCTATGATGGCCTCAAGCTGAGCTTAATTATGCTCTCGGCCTTCAAGCGCGGTCAGCATTGCAGCCCTTGATGGACAAGCTGGAATAAAAGCCGAGACCGGAGGTCGAGGCCTTTATAGCGCGGACAGCCTGGTGACGACCAGGGTGCCTACCATCAACTCTTATTGCGGTTTTGTTTAGGACCTAAACTGATCTGCTTCGCTTATTCGTACCACGACAGCTTAATATCAATGACAGCGATTCAGTGATCATTCAATGACATTTTACAGCCGCTAAGCTGTCATGTAGGTTTATTTGACTTATAACTCGGCCAAGCTAACATGACACCTGCAGGTTATACCCGTCCCTCTCACTCTCCGGGCATGACAGAATCGAGTGAAAGAGAAGAGTAGAAGAAATAAGGACACAAATCGTTCGGTCATTCACATTTAGCAATTCATTTGCGATCCAGTTTTTAGAAGGTCAGAGTACGAAAGAAAGCTATTCATTTTAGGAACCTATTATGCATCGCGCTATTTTTGAATCGCTTTTTTAAAGTTGATGGTAGGCACTCTGGACCTGCGCTAAGCTGCGCTTTCGGCCATCATCATCGCGCTGCCAGCAATGCTGTCATTATAGACCGCGTCAGTAATGTACTAAGTATTAATTGTTTTTCACACTTATGCTCTGAAATGTTAATATTATATTTGAGAAAAGAATGCAGTACGTGACACTTTTCCTGCACTGATTTTAGTGCAGTAAGTAAGTATCTACTGAAATTCATTACTGCAGTGATTTTCAAATTTAGAATGTTTACCTCGGAAAAGGTACTACTTACCAACTTTTTTTCTTTATTTTTTTCCTGTAATGTATAAAAACAGAAAAAGCAAAGGGACATTTGCACCATACAACCACATTATTATTATTATTATATCATAATTAGGTTAACTTTTTTTTAAGTACGGTGCGCACAGAGTATATTACTTCGTATTGTACCACAAGCGCTATGTACCCTTAGCACGAACATCAATCGAAAAAACAAAATGAGATTTATCATAGACAAAATATCCTTTACGAGTAATTTTGTATGGGAAATATGTTCAGCGCCATCTACCGCCCAGAATCGGGTATTGAAGTTGTGCATTTTAGTAGCAAGTAGTAAGTATCAATAGGCTGTATGACCGTTCCACATGGCCTCACAAACCAATATTAAAAAACGGCGGGAATGATTTTCAGCGGTTGATTTGATATCAATACAGTTTATATTGTGTAATAAATTATCAAAATGAGTTCTGCCAATGAAACATATACAGACATCGTATGTACCTACTCCAACAAATATGAGAGAAGAAGGAAAATTAATTACAGAAAACTTAGGTACTGCCAGCAAAATCAAAAGAAAGATATATGAAAACCTACGATCTGATTTGGAAAAGTGAAAAAAAGGCGCATACGTTTTCGGAATCTGTGTTGTTGGCGTATTTTAATGGTACATCATTAAAATAATATTAGTATTGGCGATTTATACATAAGTGTGCCCGGGAAAACAATAACATTTACATTTAATAATTGCCCGAACATGTGTGATATAAATTTTAATAAATATTATTTAGTTAAACAGTTTTTTTTATTTCCTCGCATTTCTTGAGAAAAGCACTATACAAGCCTTGTACGGTAAACAAATTACCTTGCCTCGAATGATTAAAGCCCTCGCCTGCGGCTCGTGCTTCAAACCATCCTCGACAATGTAATTTCTTACTTACCTGTCCTCGGCTGTAATGTACTATTAAAATCACAGAGAAACTTTAAAAATATAGCAAAATGAAAACACAAACACTTGTCATATGATTGTCAGTGACGACATTTTGCGGCCACAGACTAATAAAGATGTTGAATTCTACTAGTAGAAATTCTGCAATGAGCGGGTCTGACCACTTTATATGTGTGATTATTCAAAAATAACGATGTTAGGAATTCGCATGCGAATTTTTCAATTTCGAATGCGAATTTAAACTCGTGCGCTGCGCGATGTAACACAGGCATCTCATCTATGCTGTGAGGCACTGAGGTATAGTCAGCGACTCTTGCCCCTTACAACTTCTTAAAACTTTTCGTAAGGCAGGCGCCTGCATGGCCTATCACGCAAGAGACCCTATCCCTGATTGATTATAAACCGTCCTACCGAAGTAAATGCGTAACCAGTAATTGTTGCGACGTAAAATGGCCTGTCTGGAAAAGGCAAAGGCACTTGAAACTTTCATCATTCTAAGTACCTAGGTACTTTTGTCCACAGCACCCGAGATTGTATTCCATTAACCGGCTGACAGTATAGTCCATGCAATTTGTCATCGATTACACGTAATCTGCGTGCGTGTCAGCAATCTGCGCATGTCTTGACCCCAGATTGGTGCAATCTGCTGGAATCTGGGACTGGGAGCAATCCACTGCAATACTGCCAAGTTAGGTAGCTGCATAAATTGTGTTATTTGGTAGTCTGTAATTAGGTGAAGGTGATGAGGAGCCCCTGGCGCAGTGGTTAGTGCGCTTGGTCAGCGATCGTTGAAGTTAAGCAACTTTCGCAATGGTCGGTCACGGGATGGGTGACCAAAAACTTTTCATCTCGAGCTCCTCCGTGCTTCGGAAGGCACGTTAAGCCGTTGGTCCCGGCTGCATTTGCAGTCGTTAATACCCACCAATCCGCATTGCGTGGTGTTTCATTGACCATTCTCCTTATCCATCCATAAGGTAGGCCAGTGCCCCAGCAGTGGGGACATTAAATGGCTGATGATGAATTAGGAGAAGTGTAAGCGGTTTCATTTAGAGAAGCGAGTTTGAGCTAGAATTCTGGTTCTATAGCACAGTAGCCCTTTTTTTATGAGTGAGTCGAATGCGTTCTTTAAGCATACCAGGGTGCCTACCATCAACTCTTATTGCGGTTTTGTTTAGGACCTAAAGTGATGTGCTTCGCTTATTCGTACCACGACAGCTTAATATCAATGACAGCGATTCAGTTTGTATGTTCAATGACATTTCACAGCCGCTAAGCTGTCATGTAGGCTTATTTGACTTATAACTCGGCCAAGCTAACATGACACCTGCAGATTATACCCGTCCCTCTCACTCTCCGGGCATGACAGAATCGGGTGAAAGAGACGGGTAGAAGAAATAAGGACACAACTCGTTCGGTCATTCACATTTAGCAATTCATTTGCGATCCAGTTTTTAGAAGGTCAGAGTACGAAAGAAAGCAATTCATTTTAGGAACCTATTCTGCATCGCGCTACTTTTGAATCGCTGTCTTAAAGTTGATGTCTGAAGTAGGCACCCTGATGGTTATGTTAGACTCGGTTAGCATTGGCCTTCCACTACCAACTAAACTCCTCACTTTATCTCTCATGGGCTACCAAGGTCTAGCGGGAACCGGATGTGACTCGCGCAAGGAAAAAGTTCTTCAAACTGAATACCTACATAGTATTTTTTCACTAAGTTAAATACCTTTTATGACCGGGAGATTTCACCTATAAATTCTAAAATATCAAATAGATAAGATTTATAGGTCAACAAACGGCAATAGTAATATCACTTCAAAAACAAATATAAAAAATGGAGGCCACCATAAAACTTATTATTAAATGTCAACGTGGACATGAAGTCATCGGAATTACCGTTGTTTTTCTCATAATAATATGCCGGAAAATGGCGACATCGTGACAGAGAATAAATTATTGAGATTTATTCAGAATCAGAATACTGTGAATGCACAGGCGCCTTATTAACTTAAAAATCTTATCAATGAATTTATACTGCTATTATTATTTTTTGCTAATAACAAGAACCCATGGATGAGCCATGGTACAGTTTTTAGTGCGCTCGGTCCGCGATAGTTAAATTTAAGTAACTTTCGCAATGGTTTGTCAAGGCTCAGGAATTTATTGACTCAAACCCTCCGTTTTTTGGATGGCACGTTAAAAGCCATTGGTTCCAGCTGCATTTGCAGTCGTTAATACCTTATTACCAATCACTTGTTGGTGGGTCATAGCTCAGTCTTCTTAGCCATCCTTCGTCTCCCCGGGCGGGGGGAATGCGACGGCATTTCCCCCGGGTCAAAAAAATAAATAAAAAAAGTCTTCTTAGCCATCCATAAGGAAAACCTGTGCCCCTGCTTGCTGCAGTGGGGACACTATTCTGGCTGATGGTGGTGATGATAACATCGATAGAATGAGCGCATCACTATCGGTCACGATCACGCGGGCTATAATTCAGTGCAACTGTCACTGCGCAGCTCTGTACCCCTAGTGTAAGTTTTTATGTCAAAAAACGCAAACTATCGTGAGTGCGTATTTATGTCAATTTGTATGAAAACTGTATTAGCGCCTCTAGCGGCGAGTAGCGCGCTTATATAGTTTTCATACAAATTGACATTAATACGCATTCGAAATAGTTTGCGTTTGCTTGACATAAAAACTTACACTAGGGGTACGGATTAAATTGCTTCGTAAGAATCGTGACCTGACGTCACTTTGCCCGTAGGGTTGGGCTACTTGTCGATGTTACTGTGGACGCGATATTCAGGCTCTTTATAATTTAAATAGAACCATAATTGGCCGTTGGTTTGTTGGTTGGTTATTTTCAAGATGATTTTAAACTCACTATCCCATGACGATGGTGGTGAATCATTGTCTATCACCAATATGATATCGACTGAATACAGGCCTCCTCCTGAAATAGGCTAGTCAACTATTTGTTGTTAAACTAGAAATGATCAACACCTACATTTAAATATTAAAGTATGCTTACTCTAATTGATGTCCACATAACACAAATATACAGCACATATAAATAATTTCTCTGTAAAACTTTTCGATTGTGCTGCTACATTTCCTAGTTCCTACATTGTTGCTCGATAAAATCTCCTAATCCCACAATCAATCGATGTCCACTCCTAGACATGGTCAGCGTTGACCCCATCACTACGGAGGCGGTACATCGCTGCGAACGTGTCGCCAATTACCTTCCACAGAGTATTGACTCAGCCGAAACCGAGCTCTCATCATTTACATAATAACACCTTGCGCGTAGCGGTGCGCGGGCGCAAGTCACTGGCTGAAAGAAAAAATAAGAAATTAGACTTGTACCTACTTTGTTGTAGTAAGTAAATCCTCTCTGAAATAATATTGAATAGAATACGCGCCACATAACTTGTTGCGTGCCAAAATCTGGAACTAAAATGTTGACATGGGAATATGACTTATTTTTCTGACCGATCACGTTGATCGGCGCCCTTTGCCACATGCCAAGTCACTTGGCGTGAACTCTTATTTTGGGATCGTTAGTTTTTTTAAACTACAAAATATATTTAAGAAAAATTCTCTTTGGAAGATTAGATTGCGATTGGCATTGATCAACATTGATTCGTTTGCTAAAAAATGACAAATGACTTACATCTATTAACTTTTAAATAAAAAAAATAAAACAAATTTTTTGTTAATCAATTAATATAAGTGAATAAATATGGATTATAATTTATAAGTAATTGCTACACCCTTGCAGGGTCATGTGTGTGTCTATATGTATTGTAACATCTTTATATCCAACAACATGATGCAATAAAGAACGTTGAACTTTGAAACATTTCCCTTTTGCCTTTTTGATCTTTTCATCATTTATTCAATTCATTTAATTATATTTTGTTTGTATTTGCTTTAGAAGTAGTGTTCTATGTAATCTTTCGTACTTTTATAGCTACACAAATTTTAAAAAGGTACAGTATTTATTTGGATAAGTATATCACAGGCTAATCGCCGCTATCATAAAAAACCAGATATCTCATAACTTGGACCGCATCCTTGAAACTAATTTCGAGCATAGTTTCCCTTTAAAACGTTCACCCGAAAAATATTCGGAGTTAGACACAGATTCGTGAGTAGATAACGAGAACGGCATTGTTCGGGTTTCCTATACGTGATTATTTTTATTTCGGACGTGTGGTTTGTGTGATTGATTATTGTTTCGGACAGAATGTTTTGACGCGAACGTAATTTTAGTGCGCGTAATTGCTTGTATTGGTAATGTGCGGGCCGACGGTTGGTTACACCTGGCTGTGTTATGAGTGGCTGGGAAAATAAGTTGTCACTAATGTTTTGACATTCTGATAATGTTGTTTTATCCTACATTTTTTATAGAATACTTACCATTTGAAGCGTAAACCACTGAACTGATTTTGATAGATTTCGGCTTAGAAAGGAATTATTTTCCAATGTCTACAAAGGATAGGTATAGGGGTGTAAGGAGTGTGGTATAAGGAAATTCCACGAGGATCTATTAGATCGATCTTCTAGAATTCATACGGGCTTCTTAAATTTTTTTAACGACAGTCAATCATCATCATCTCCATCAGCCATTTAAAGTGCCTAGTGCTAAGTCCCTTTCTTATGCGCAAAACCTCTAAGGTGGTGATTGTGCTCATGAATATGAACAACTTTTACTATCGGGTCAACTCTGCAACTCAATAAGAAACAGCTGTTCCATACATTCTGGTCGAGTTTGACAATTTGTATGAAACAGCTGTTTTTTTGGTTAGTAGAGTTGGCCACATAGTAAAAGTTGTTCATATCCATGAGCATAATCACCACCTAAGAAGTTTTGCACTTATTCATTATCACGTTGTATACTCAAATGTGGATTGAGGGGTAATTGGGTATTTTCAACTAAAAATGACGAGATCAACGGATTAATTCCTATTATACCTTCTAAAGCACGAAGGTATTTGAGGTAATAAGCTTTTGGTCACCCCTTCTATGACCGACCATTGGAAAAGTGGCTTTATAACAACAATCGCAGCTACTGGCTCCCAAATCGATGTAAATGATATAAGAGTTTTGAGAAAGTCTAATGAGTAATAAATGAGCCTTATACGACCGAAAGAGGCGCTGCTCTGGTTTTCATACAAAATAATACGATCACGATTACGATAGTTTTTCGAGGTAGGGGCAGGTACTTGTACTTCATGACGTCACACAATGCAAATAACTCGTCTTCGCGGCTGGCGTATGACACCAATCGTCCGTTTCATAATGTACAACAGGGCTACTACAAAAATAGCCTCTTAAATATCGTATTTTAAATCCACTACAAATGTATCGTGTCTATCAAACGTAATCTGGCGAAGGAATCTCGGCTTCTGCCAATTCTCTTGCCGAACATCGGTCACTTCCTGACCAGTGACATCACTCGTGTCGTGACTCGTGACCCGCGGTCGAAGTCAAGGCTGACTGACCCGGTGCATCTGATTTCAGTAATCCCTCGTTGTGGTGTAACAATTTTATTTTTCTAATGGGCGATTTTCTGAAAGCTCAGTCACTAGATGGCGCTGTCCCACCTATGCAGTTAGAAGGAACGGAACGTTAAAACGGAACGTCAGACAGATGTTATTTATTTACCTAAATCTCTAAATTTACCTATTTCGTTTCTGTTCCTCACAGTAGTACTTATTTGATTGAATCAGGCGTCACTTGGCGGAAGTCCCCAACCATTGTGAAAAACGAAATAGATGTAGCTTACTTCCGCAAAAAAAAAAAAAAAATTTGCGGAAGTAAGCTACATATATTTCGTTTTTCACAGAAGTACTTATTTAATATATTATTAGTTTCCTTTTGGTTTTTAAAAAGTAATTAAACCAAAATATACCATAGACATGTACATACTTATTCAACGCCATCTAGTGAAGCAATTGGAAGCTTTTTTTTTTAAATGGCCTCTCAGAAAATCGCTCATTCATTACCAATTTTGTCATGTGAAATATTAATTAATCTGTGTTATTATGCCTCTCAGACATAATTAGGCGAAGGATTGTCGGCTTCTGCCGATTCTCACGCCAAACATCCGTCGCTTCCTGACCAGTGACATCACTCGTGTCGTGAATCGTGAACCGCGGTCGAAGACAAAGCTGACTGACCCAGTGCATCTGATTTCACTAACCCCTCTTAAGTTGTAATGTAATAATTTTATTTTTCTAACTCACTACCAACTTTTTCACGTGAAATATAAATAAATCAGTGGTATTTATGCCTCTCAAACATAATCAGGCGAAGGATTCTTGGCTCCTGCCGATTCTCACGCCAAACATCCGTCGCTTCCAGACCATAGTGACATCACTCGTGTCGTGAATCGTGAACCGCGGTCGAAGACAAAGCTGACTGACCCAGTGCATCTGATTTCACTAACCCCTCTTAAGTTGTAATGTAATAATTTTATTTTTCTAACTCACTACCAACTTTTTCATGTGAAATATAAATAAATCAGTGGTATTATGCCTCTCAAACATAATCAGGCGAAGGATTCTCGGCTCCTGCCGATTTTCATACCAAACATCCATCGCTTCCTGACCAGTGACATCACTCGTGTCTCGTGTCGGTCGAAATCAAGGCAGACTGACCCGGTGCATCTCTCTCTCTCTCTTAAGTTGTAGTGTAACAAAATGTATAAAAACTACATTAAATAGGTTGGTGGGTGACGGCGTTTTGTGGTGGTGGTCGGTGGAGAGGCTAACTGCTTGCGAAAGGTTGGTTGGTCATTATCTCACGTCTCGTGAGGTAGCACTTAACTTCCATCACACCTGATGTTAAGTTTACCCACCACCTTAAGGTCTGTGCCCCAGCAGTGGAAACATTAAAAAGGCTGATCTTGCTGATGTTATGATAGGCTGAAGGTGGAATCGTATCCTCGGATCCTCTACCACTGAGGAACTGGCTATCTTATCTCAAACTGTCCGAACGTCGTAACATAACAAGGCTGTAAGCATTGTTGCTCAGGCGACAGACTTAGATAAGATATTGGTAGCTAGCCAATCAGTCCTACCACCAACGTCAACGAATAACGTCAACTGGGAATCGAACCCGAGACCTCTGAGTCTGATATAGGTGGTTTGCACCATAGAGGCGGTTGATGTAAGCTTAGCATATTTTGGCATATTTTTTATTGTAACCGTTTCTGGACTGATGACGTCACTGTCATGATTCTTGACCCAGGAGTCAAGGCTATCCCGACCTGACGCATTGGGTCTTTGTTTTTACTAATCGCTTTTTATCGCGCACTTTATCTGATAAGGATGTTTTCGAACAGCTGCGTAGTCATTCAATGATTGAATTACGTCATCTCTGCATTGAACACTAGTAATGATTCGGAGTGCTTCCTATATTTTCCTATAGTTTTTAGTCACAAACTCTGTAAGTACCTACCACAATATTTGGCTTTTAGGAAGTTTTTTTAGTAACCACAACCTCTGAAGTCACACGAAAACAACAAAAACAACAGACGAATTCTAAGCTTTCAAATGACGATGATTTTCTATAGGAATTGGAAAAAATCACTAGCCTGACGGGATCTTCTTTAAGCGCAAGTGTTTTTTTTCTATTACAATTTTTCCTTATAGGTACTTACAGAATTGCATTGCATTGCATTGTGAATGCATAAAATAAATAAAGAAAAACACAAAAAGATGATTTTCTATAAGTTGAAATTCAAGTCCATGAAATCTTTGTTATACTGGTAATTCTTTCTTAAAACACTTTCTTACTTGGTGATGAATAAACAACTGTGATGTCTGCAAACGTTATTGAAACCGAAAAAATCGAAATCTGATTCATAAAGTGATCGAAAAAACATACAGTCAAATTGAGAACCTTCTCTCTTTTTGAAGTCAGTTAAAAAGTATACTTACATTTTATTTAAGTGTTACTTCACAAGCATAAGCTGACAAAACAAAAGACACCTTAAAGACTAAAAGGGTTCTCAAACCTTTTGCCTTTAAAGCTATTAATTACAAGCAAATGACGATAAGCCAGTGATGGACAGACGGACAGGCGGCGTCATAGTAATTATTGCCAATCTGGGCCGATCATCTGTGCAGTGTCATCGTGCGTACGCGACGACCATTTCGATTGACTTTATAATGTAGTATATAGACAGGTGGCAGATAAAATACGGGCTTTTTAATTTTATTCAGAATCTTCGATGCTGGCAGGAAGTTTATGCTTTTCAAGAGTGTTTGTGGTTTGGAATAAAATAAAATAAAAAATGTTAAATAGAGACAGGCATGAAAAATAAAATTAATGTGAGATATTGTAAAGAGTAAGTACGAGTATAATTATTTTTTTCCCGCAACTGATTCACGTTATATTTTGCATTAGTGAACCGATGATGGTCTCATTATAAACGGTTATTTTTTACGATTTGATGGACAATATTATCACTGACCATGTTCGCTATAGAAAAACGCTAGTAATTACTAGTCTAGAAGATATTTTTATCTTGATCCTTTGAATATTAAGGATCGGACGGGAATGCAAACAATATTTCACAAAACATCCACCGAAGATTGTGAGGATCGATATAAAAATAACCCTGTAATTCAATTACACAGATTTATTTTTCAAATAATGTGTTAAATCGCATTCGCATTATCCATTGGATATGCTTGTCTGTATCTCTCGTCTATGGATAAAAGGTCATGTGATCGATGATTGCAAATAAAAAGGTGTGATCTAATGCGCCTCACGACTCCAACTAAATGTCAAATGGCCATTAATTAAATGAGTTGATTAAAATAATTGCTTGTTGGAAGCTGGTTAGGTGTAAATAGATTTATATTCAAGTCCGGTAAGGTATTGTGACTCAGATTAATGAGCAAGATCAGGTTAAATCAACTTTGCATTTATTACTTCAGAATCCTTATCACGTATAGGTATAAGTCGTATAGCTGTTGTCATCCTATATGCAACCACAGGAATAACTATAGTTTCTATAATTGCAATCGAAGGCCACGGTAAAATTGACGCCTACAGCAATATTGGTCATCTATTCGCAAGTGAATTAAAGTCAGAAACACTAGAACCAAATATAAGTTATTTTCATCATAGGGTTTACCACAGTAATAGCGACACCTAGAAAACCTGTAACTAAAAACTTTACCTCTCACATCAAAGTTTAAATCTAAAACCTAATAAACCCACCTAACCACCTGTTAAATCTCAAAACCTCGCGTATCCCCGCCGAGGTTTTTTGTCACCAGCGATAAGATCGCGCGGGCGCAGTCCCCGCACAATGGTGTGGTAATTGACAAACCATGACTTGATAAAGTCAAGGCCTCTGCCCCACTTGTCCCATCGCCCGCTTTGTCGGAAGGAATGGGAACTCAGTGTTTAAAGCAAGTTGCAGGCAGTAAGTAGAACTGATGATAAAGTAGGCTTAGATGTGTTCAATGAAAATAAACGACTTGTATCGTACCGAACTGCCATAAAGCCAGTTTTTTTATTAGACAACGTAGTGGGTAGCATTTAACCTTCATCACACCTCATGATATAAGTGAAAATAAGTCTGAAGGTGGAAGCGCACTACTCTCGGAATGCTCAACCACTAAGGAACTGGCTATCTTGTCTCTGACCGCCGGAACACAACAATGCTTAAGACATTGTTGCTATGGCGTCAGACTTCAACAAGATGGTAGATGCTAGCCAGGAGGCTACGAATGAATTTGAAAGGGAAATTTTAACTTTGCTTACGATATAACAGGAACATGTATAAGCTGGAACTCTATATAAGTATAAGTTGCAGACAGTGCTGTAAGTATGCTGTAAGTTCAGTTGAACTGCAGTTTCAACTAAACTTACAGCATATAGTTATTCATCATACCTAGGTAACAAAGTTGATAACCCATGATTCGATAAAGCGAGGTCTCTGTCCCATTTCTCCCATAGTTGGCTTCTTTGGAACAAATGGGAACTCAGTATTAAAACTAGCATAAAGCCAGATTTACATTGATCCAGTAGCTCGATCCAGTGTCACTGGATTGCGGCGCTGGAT
Source organism: Crambus lathoniellus (assembly GCA_949710035.1). Classification (NCBI taxonomy): domain Eukaryota; kingdom Metazoa; phylum Arthropoda; class Insecta; order Lepidoptera; family Crambidae; genus Crambus; species Crambus lathoniellus. The sequence continues at coordinate 9,191,380 of OX453309.1, read as the reverse complement.
TGGCACTAGATCAATGTAAACATGTAATACTGGACGCTGTACTGGATTGAAACATGTTTACATTGATCCAGTGCCAATCCAGTGCCGACACTGGATCGAACTACTGGATCAATGTAAATCTGGCTTTAAAAAGTGAGTGGAATAGGATTGGACAGACACGATGGCGTATAGGTAACCGCCAATACCCAGAGCCACACCGAGACCATCTCGTTTGACCTGCCTTCTAGGAAGTTGACCCATGAGTGTTTATCGGGGATAATCATAACAACGTAAAGTCCTAATATCCACGTAATTGGATGTGTGATAAGATTGAATTTTTAGTTATATTAGGGGACATTGTAACAACACCTAAATATTGCTTATGATAAACAACATGAACGGACCAATTATAAACACTTGTGTCTACAACTTCATTAATCCTAACAAGCTTTACTCCAAAACCTGACAGCATTGTAAATTTATCTTCAACTACTCTACAGACACCTCACCAAAAATCATGATCATTAAAATCATACTTTAATTGCATATCTTCCGTCATTCGATCGAAACTGACTTCCGTCATTGATTGGAGACCTCAAGTTATTTAGATGTCACGATCGATCGAACGATCACGACCGTCAAAGGTCACGGCTGAATCGCTAACATTGAATATATCTTTTGGTGTTGTCCACGTGTCACGGACATCGTCGGTCGCATTGTGTTATTAACGACTTTAATCTCGGATTGGGCTATTGAATTCTATGATTCCTCATTTAGTTTGGACTCTTCACTACCGCTTCCATTTAAAGATACTCATTAGTGTTTTTTTTTATAACGTGGGTTATGAAAAGGATATTGTTTATTGCAGAGTTGTCTGTGAAGAGATCTTTAATAGATCACCTGAGGCATCAGACCGAGAGTTTAAGTTTATAACTCATATTAAACAAATGACAGACAACAAGGATTATTATTGAAATATATTTGAGAGTAAGGCCATACTAATTTGATTTAGTTTGTTATGTCCATCAGTATATAAATTAGATAAGGTTTGGCGTGAGAAATCATTCAGCATATTGAACGAATAACGCGGAAAAAATGCGCTAATTATATCAATTATATGACCATTCCGCTTACTGCGACTTTATAAGAATCACATAAGAGAAGCCGCGTGTCCAAACTACCATCGCTATCAACAAAAACTTAACGAGTGAAGCCTTGCCGCGTATTTACAATCACAAAATAAAGACGACCGACTGACAGTTCCTTTGTGGCTAATCATTAATCATGGTTTTTTGTCACCACATTTAACACGACGAACTTTATGTTAGGTGCTTTCAGGGTGCTCTTTGACCATAGAACAGTCATCACGACCATAATTAGTTTTAAAATTGGAATGGATAAAAAAAATAAACCGCACCGTTATTATGTCCAGACGATATTTTTTTCTTATTTCGTCTTGAAATGATTGGGTTTGACAAATTACTTTTAATGGTTGCTCAATCTATTTCATCATTAGTTGAGCCGTTTCTGGAAGCCGATAGTCCGATACAGTTAAATATAAATAATAAATTGTAGGATACAAATTAAAAAGTTGACTCATTCAATCAAAATGGAACAATTGGTGTAGAAATCGTTCCCACATAAATTAAAGGGTATTTAATTTTATCTATATTTAATCGCCATTAAATCTTTTTTTGTGTATGTTGTCCTGTTTTTTGCTTTTTTTATGAATGAGGAAATATCGATACAGTTTAGTATTATAATTATGATATTAATTTTAATATATTGGTCCTCTTTTTAATTTCGGTTGAATATGGTACGTATGATAAAATGTTATACCTTTTTAAAGTCTTATTTATAATAATGTACCTTGCATGGCTATTCAAAATTTAGTTTAAGGGCTATGATCCGTCAGTAGAATAATAAAAATGTGAAATAATGAAATCAATACTGCACAGCACAACACTACTTTCTATAGGTCAATACATACAGTTCCTTAATTAACTCATTTTTAAATAATAACTAGTTCTGCACATTATTGTAAAAGCATAAGCGATGACAACCGTCACAATTAACCATTGAACGCAATCCATTTACTCAATACCTACGCTATATGAATGCAAAACTATTAAAATAAAAGTTCATTCCTACTTTCCCGTACTCCACCTGTCATATTTAAAAACTGCTGGTCATATTGGCTGAGCAGGCAATTTGGAATCGGCTCACCACCCTGGAAGTCCGAGAAATGAAACTTTAAATGCTGACGACACCTTTCGAGGGAGCCATTATATTCAAACTCTGAACAAGACGTCAGTGAGATTTAAATACGTCTTTCCTACTTGATCTTGTGAGGCCATGAAAACAGCGACAGCAGTAAATAAACAAATAGTCATAAAAAACATCTTAGCACTTGCACTTTTTACTTGTGCAATAAAAAGCTCAGCGAAAAAGAAGCACTGAAATCTTTTTTTACCTAATATTTTAGTTTAACCGAAATTGATAAACCTATAAAAAAAATGGAAAATGAAGTATTTAGAAAAAATTGACCAGTCTTACAACAGTATTATTGCATTTTGAATGCAAAAAAGAAGAAATTTAAATAAACCTATTAAAATTAAACCGAAACCTACTGTCCACGAAAAAAGATTATAAATAAGATCCACATCTGAGAAAATTCACGTTATTAGAGCTTTTAAACAAAGTGTAAGAAAATAATTGCATTATTTTGATGAACCTATTTGAACCCGGTGAAATAAACACTCCTTATTAGAGTGCCAGTCCGTTTTATGAATTACTGCGCTTCACCCGTGACTTCGTCCCATGGAATTCAAATATTCACAAAAGTTTCATACAAACTCTGACTTGACGCCCTTTTTTGCTGCCTTAGGGGAGGAATTTTCGAAAATCCTCTCTTATTGCTTCTCTACACTTCTTAAAGAACATACTTGCCAAATTTAAGCTTCTTGCGCCCAGTACTTTCGGTTGTACGTTGTCTGTCAGTCAGATGAACAATACGGGTCTAATGCGCCGCTAGCAAACACTTTATTTTTTGAAAAATACTCCTAATCTAGAATTAAATTCCACCTGTCAAGTAACAATCCCGCTGTTTCCCCAGCCCAACGATTTCAGTCCAGAAACAATCGAGCGGCAAACGGCGACGTTTCCACTGTACTGTCAATCGTATCATTAAGCGCGGCGGGTCACACATCAAGTGCGCACACTTCATTAAGCACTCTTCAGCCGGAACGTGAGACACATTCTGATGTGTTTTGCCTGAGGATTGATGTATAATGGATGGAATTAAGGCCGGCTTTTGTGGAGCGCCGGTGATTGAAGGATATTTATGTGTATTTTGGGCGTGATAATGTCATCGGTAAACCCGATGATAGTGGTCAACGTACAATGTACTTACATACCTTCCCTACCTACCAATGTGATCAACCAACCGTTTGCTTCTTCTTCTTTTCGTTTTTCTTTTCAGATAAAAAAATTCTTAAAAAAGTTAATTTAAAAGTAAATCTAATTGTTTTAAAAATATTTACTTTGACATTACATGCATCTTTTTCAACTAACCATTTTTTTTTCATGGACTAACTTTTTTGTAGTTTCAATAAGTATTGTGCACATTTCATTAAATACACTGTTCAGGCGAAACGTGAGACACATTCTGATGTGTTTTGCCTAAGGATTGATGCCTAACGGATGAAATTAAAAGGTCGGCTTTTGTAGAGGTAGAAAGGCTGTGATTGAGAAGTAGGTATGAGCGTTGAGAAATGTATGTGATTTTTTTCTTGAGTGTGATAATGTCACTGGTGACGATAGTCATGAAGATGACGCTAAAGCACAAATTATCTATGGAATAGTACATTACAGCCGAGGACAGGTAAGTAAGAAATTACATTGTCGAGGATGGTTTGAAGCACGAGCCGCAGGCGAGGGCTTTAATCATTCGAGGCAAGGTAATTTGCTTACCGTACAAGGCTTGTACAGTGTTTTTCGCAAGAAATGCGAGGAAATAAAAAAACTGTTTTACTTAATAATTTTTTTTTAAATTATATGACACATGTTCGGGCAATTTTTAAATGTAAATGTAATTTTTTCCCGGGCACACTTTGTATAAAACTTAAATATGCCATTAACAAGTTGTCCGCGCAGTTGACGATAAGAATTACCTCGATATTATTACATTATTTTTTCCAATATGTAAGGTACCCAAAATGGACTTGCTTTTGGTAGTAGCTTCTTTCCGATTTCCATATGAACAGATTTATGTTACCTTCTAACATTGAGATTATCAAAAACCTAAACTATACAAGGCTAGATTTTTAGATTCTGTTATCAGAAGTGCTTATAATAATAGTCGTCGTGATAAGTTCTATGAAATGAGATAAACAAATATAGGTACTTCGTTGATTACGTATAAATATTAGATGAGTTTCAAACAGATGATGCAAAGGAATCAATTATAGTCCCCAGACAGTTCTTAATCAGACAACGGAACTCATATGTGACCTTAAGATCAAACATCAAAAAACACATTCAAATATATATTACTAATAATCATTCAATATCTTCATATTGCATATTCGAAATGGAAGAAAAAAATTCTCTCACACAGGTCGGCTTCGGTCGTCTATCAATGTGTGACGTACTGACTGAGGAGTTTTACCGCTTGTTGGGTATTTATTGAAGGATCTTAGGCTCTATTTGTTTCGGGATAAGGATCATGTGTGGTTTAGTTGGTGGTCGTGTTTGTGGATGAGCCGGGATGTCAAAGCGTCGCAGAGCGCCGTGGCAGGACAGTCTCGTGCTGAGAGCAATCTCAGCTGAACTTGAGTAGTGTTGGTCAAAGCTGTTGTCGATGAACTGCTTATTGTAGTAACATGTTGTTACTATACTATAAATTAGAATTACTGCAAGGAAAACATGTCCCGCTGGGGCTACTCCAGTGACGATCGGTGTGAGTGCGGTGTAACTTCTCTATGTCCCATCTTCTTCTTTGCCCAGAGTGTCCGATAAACTGCACACTCGATGACTAGTGATCCGCTACTGAACCTGCGGTTCGATTAGCCGAGTTCTGGGCGGGGAAGATTTAATTTCAGCTCCTACCATATCGACGCAAAAGAAGAACAAGACTATAAATTAAAATGTTATTATCTGAAGATAGTGAAATACATATTTTTTTACAACACTTTTTGAAAACTGAACGGAATGTATTTAGACGACGACGTTACCAACGTAAGTGTAAGTAAAATTTTACATACTGCCAGTTTTCAGAATCAAGGTTATTGGTATTTGTATTACTAAAACAAGAATTCAAATTAAACTAACTTCATCGATATAACATTCAAATTAATTGAATTCACGGAATTATTTTGCGTAATACTTTGATTTGAACTTCATATCCAGGGATTATTGCCATCGATTTGAAATTCCCAATCTTCAGGATTAGTTTCATCGACACTAACTAGTGATGTGGCACTATCATTAGAGTCGCTGCGGGGCGCCCGGCGAGTCGAGACAATCTGTCAGGCGAGGCATCACGAGCGGCCTCGCCGCGGCCCTATTAATCATATTTCGGCCTTTTTTTACAAATCCCGAACGTGTGTTCTCTCGCATAATAGCTACTTGCTGGATGCTATGGTGGGATAGATGTTATGGAGTTCCGTATTTGTGGTTTGTTTGGGGCGCTACATTATAATGCTAACAACTTTCTGCTGCCAGTCTAGTATCGAATTTTGTTTCAAATGTGTTAATATTTTCATGACTTATATTTTTTAGCATAAGGTCCTCTATGAAGCTGCGTTAAAACTCACAAGTTGGACACAAAATCATGGTTATACTTATGTTTATACTGTTAGTAAAGTCGTCCGTCCTTTACAAATCACAACATCTCTAAACAATACCAAGTATGAATATAATTATGTTTTGCTTTGTTCTTCTTTATCCTGCAAGTGGAAAGCAATCAAAACAACTACCTGTCTGTTGAACCCCAAAACCTAATACGAACCACCACCAAGCGGCTCTTTAGACAATACTTGTCGTTCGATCCCAGTTGTCATGTCCCGATAGAATCTTGACGAACACCATAGACGGGGTCAAACGGTACAAGGGTTTCAATTATGTTTGACAATACAGATGCCTTTGATACGGCGACCACAATTACTTCAGTTGTTTTCAGTTTTGTAATCGCAGTGGATCGTATTAAATTTCAAAATTCAAGGACGCGGTGGCATTTGCAAATGGCAAGTCTCATTGTGCCTCTAAAAATGGATGATTAGGATCTTGATTGAAACACTTTCCCTGTTATGAACGGCTTTAACGTAAACAATGCTTCGTAAGGTTGTGGTTAAGCTACGATTAGAGACATATTTGCAGGTGTTAAGACCACATAAATGTATGAAAATTTATTAATGTATCCTTCAAAAGCTCTTATTCGTGATGAACGAATAATCTCAAGATTGTCAAACTACGTCACATGAATTTCTTGTATACTTTAAGTCTGTAAAAGAATTATATTCATCTCCGTAGCTCAGTGGTTAGAGCATTCGCCCGGACAGTGAAAGGTCGTGGGTCCGAGTCCTATCAGAGGTAGTTTTGTGACGGGTCGATTTATCTATTTTACTAATACTTCATTTTCAATAATAAAAATTTCATTGTGAATGCATAAAAGTAAAAATAACAAGACTAAATTCATAATACATACCTATAGGTATTAACCAGTTAAAGTTTATAAAAGAGGGAAGCGTGCTGCATTAAAATCAGTAAATGCAAAATATTCATGCTTATTAGTATCATAAGTACTTGTTTAATGACTGTATCGATTTATAAGATTGAAGACTTAGCTGAGAGATCTCGCGCTAAAGTGACACTTATTTATGTGTCAACATTAAAGTCCTCCTTAATTACCCACGCACATTTGAAACCGTCAAAACGTAAGCAAATATTGTCATCACAATATTGATTCTAAAAGAGATAAAAAATTGAGTTTGTTTTGTAACAAAAAAGTCACTTGTCTTTTATTCAAAGTAACAAACAGTGTTCTTGACATTACGTTGACCCTGTATGCTAGCTAATAGTAACTGATAATGCTGACATTTCGATATTTTGGACACACTTCAAAACTCCTACGGTTCGGTAAGGCTATGTAGGTAATTGATATTGTTTTATTGATTATGCCTTCACGTTAATGCGCTGGAACAAAATACTGCTAATGTCAGTAATAGCTCGTTTGTTTGGTTTTGCCTATTATTTCAATGTTATGTTTCCTAGAATATGTGGAGAATTGTGAGATAGATCTATTGTTGGTTTCCATAGCATTGGACACTACGATATCATTTCATGTACAGGTAAATTAACGAGTAGATACTTTTTATGAACGGGTTTTTACTTCGGAAATATGTTACTGTTTGGTAACTTTAAGGATAATGGTTTTTATGCAACTAGATGTTTTTTTTGTAAATATCGGTTGGTCCTGGAAAATTAATAAAAGCTACATAGTAGGGTTTTGGTCCCGAGACGTCTCGTGTCTCGAAGTCCCACGACTTTTGGTAAATTTCGTTGTCTCGAGTCCCGGGACTTTCGGGTCGAGATTCGAGACGAGACATGATTGTCGAAACAGAAATAATTTTTATTTTTAAATTATTGAAAGGCGCCGCCATCTATTGCAATTATTTTTAAATCATTGAAAGAAGCACATTGCATCGCTTTCCTTGAACTCTCGTTCTTTTGGCGCAGCGATCATCACTCTTCAGTCAGTAGGGACTACTCCTTTGTCTATAAGATCTATAATCACCTCCGTGGTGAGATAGTGCATGACCACGCTTTTCGTGGTTTGGAAGGGGACCAGAGGGAAATCTGCCGTACAATGTCCGGAGCGCCTTGGAATCATATTCGTGAACCCATTCAGTGGCTTTGGGTATTATAGCTTTGTCTGGCAAAATATAAATGGTGTGTCCACATGGAAATCGAATTCAAATGTCTTTAGAAATGTTAAACCTCGGAAGTCTTCCGGGCTTCATCTATAGGATGCTGTTTCTCCCCACTTATTCGCATAATAACATGACTTTATATGAGGATGGGTGTCGGGAGACAGGGTTATGTTAGGACATTTGTTATGGGTCTTGTAGTATTGCCTACATAATAGTTATGTCAACATATCTAAGAAACAATTATCCACTTAATGGTTCCTTGCCTCCTGGAGGCAAGTATTTTTACCCGCCCCAATGGTTCCTTGCCTCCTGGAGGCAAGCTGACTGCTAATTAAAATACTTTAATTAATTGTGTCAAATCACTCTCTGTTCCTATCCAACTTATAGTAATCTTAACCTAGACACCTTATTTTAATCGTAGAACAAGAAATTGGTCCAATTTAATAAAAATTTGGCGTATTATATTCGATTGAAGTTCGCCGACTTGCTTGCCTCCAGGAGGCAAGGAACCATTGCGTGGTTTAGGCAATGTTAGCTAAGTATGGAAAAATAAAATATAAAAATATAAATTAAATATATTGTACTAAATATGTTGTAATACATTAATATATACTTCTCGTACCCTCAATACCCATAAAAAGTATATATTTAAAATTTATCTACTTTCAAAAAAGAAGTCGATACGAAATCGATCCATACTTTTGTAGCCCGTAAGGGTGATTCTTTACTTACATTTTTATATCTTTAATTAAACAATATTTTTCTAAAAGAGAGTTATCTTTTTTTTACTTTTATCTAATAACAACATTGTAAACTATTATTTTAACACAAATTGGTCTGTAATAATTGTTTATTTATTAGTATTTATTGCATGTTTTAAAAAGAAATCGGTAAAATATTTCCTTTTCTGCAACTTCAACTCGCTGTTTCTAATTAAATCGTAATAAAAATCCATCTACAAATCATACAATCTTATTGCAAATTTAACTAGCATTATAAATCAATAATTAGTTTTTATTAAATCCTTCTAGTTTTTGAGTAAAACTTAATTTAAAGCCGAGCGAGCGAAGCGGAGCGGAGCGGAGCTGTGCTGAGGAACCATTGCCCCGTAAGCATATTTAAGCGTGCGTAACCATTGAGTGGTTATTGTTTCTTAGATATGTTTGTGGATATGTTATATAGAGCTTCTGCTGCGGGTTGCGATAAATATTTTTCCAAAAAAAAAGCCTTTTTATTATTACATTTCGCCCGAGATAATTTCGATTTTTATTTTATTCTGAAAGTCTCGAAGTCCCGGGAAGTCCCGGGACTTTGATTCTCGGCTGCCTCGTGTCCCGGGACTTTGAAATTGTCAAGACTTCCCAAACCCTACTACATAGCTACTTAGGTACTAGGTGATGGGTCACCATGATGGGTTACCTTCTTACCTAGGTAGTTATCTTTATTTGGGATGTAGTGGGGCGTCTAGCAATATAGTATTCAGCCGACCCTCCGTATGGAGGACGAATCTATAGTTACAGGCGGTCCATAATCTCTCACCGGTGGCTCCAAGTAGCTGTGTAGCACGCAGCGGCCACATCCCGGTAAACCACGTAGGCTCGTGGGCTGAACCCGGTGAGGGGACTTACTGCTATTTATAGCATGAGTTTCCAGCGGATACCTCCCGTATTGTGCTAATAGTCTGTTTCGGCTTTTCGGGCAATCCTAAAGTTGATAAACGATTGGTTTTGGTTGAGAAGGCGGAATAGCAAGGCATCGCAGAAGGCCAAGGGCGACAGCAGAGGTCATAGTTGCTGGTCGGCCAGATGCTACATCCGAATTCTTCTCCGGTTGTAGCAGTTCTCTGTTCCATCAGATTAAGAAGAGTGACGACGAGAGAGTGCATCTGTGTCTGCACAAACGCTTATGCACTTTAATATATCCTGTGCAGTTGACTGCGGCATGAAAATGGCTCACGATTTAAGTCCAATGGCGATGGGCAAAGGTAGAGAGGTCGGGTCATGATGTACACCCGGTTTTGTCTGATGCCTGCACATTGGCGGCTCAGTAATGATGGTCTTTTCTGCGCTGCACTCGGGACAACAGCGTGGATTGGGCAGCAGCTTGAGTGACGAAGCAGCCCTATTTAGGGAGGCACTGCTTCCCCCGCAAGGGGAGGGGACTAGAAAAGGTGTCCTAAACAAAGCTTGTCCTATACTAGTGGGGGGTAGTAACCACGGCTGCCCAAGCATCCCATTCCTCGTGGTCGAAAGTACAATAAACACATAAAAATAACCCCTATGACGTTCGGGGCGTGGAACGTCCGCACTCTTCTCGATAGAGACACTAACCTCTGTCCAGAATGGAAAACCGCTGTTGTTGCCAGGGAGCTCTCTCGTTACAACATTGACATAGCTGCACTCAGCGAAACCCACTTGTCTGATGAAGGAGAGCTCACAGAACACGGTGGTGGGTATAAATTTTTCTGGAGGGGTACCCCGGCTTCGGAACCAAGACGATCTGGGGTTGGTTTCGCTATTAAGACCCAAATTGCGAACAAACTGGAAGAATGTCCTAAATACATCTCGGACCGCCTCATATCGTTGCGCTTACACCTAGACAATGATAATTACCTGAACGTTATCAGCGTATATGCGCCAACCATGGATAAGGATGACGAGATAAAAGGTAGATTTTATGACGACCTTGCGCGCTTACTCTCCAGTATACGCCCGACAGAGCAAATTCTTTTACTGGGCGACTTTAACGCGAGAGTAGGGTGTGATTATGAGTCGTGGCCAGGCGTATTAGGGAGACACGGAACCGGTAATATGAATAGCAATGGACAACTATTGTTAAGCTTGTGTGCTCAGTTCGGCCTCACTATAACCAACACGCGTTTCCGACTACCAGCTAAATATAAAACCACCTAGATGCATCCGAGGTCGAAACATTGGCACCTCATCGACTACGCTATCGTTCGGCAAAAACATGTCTCCCAAGTTCTTGTCACACGTGCTATGCGTGGTGCGAATTGCTGGTCAGACCATCGACTAGTGGTCACAAAGCATAGACTTTGCCTCCATCCTCCGCGTAGATCTCGCAGAGTTGTTCCCTCCGGTATTAATGTCGATAAGCTCGCAAGTGAAGATATGCGAACGGAATACCAGCAGCTTCTGTCCGATAAATTACCGTCAAACATCGACGATGGTAATTTCCTTTCCAACTGGGTAACCCTCACGTCTCATATTGTTGAAGTTGGAACGCAAGCCTTGGGCCTTAAGAAGCGCTACCATGAAGACTGGTTTGATGAGAGTGATGAGGCATTGAGTAAAATGCTCAAAAACCACCGTGACCTCTTGCGTCTACAACAGAACGGTCAAAAAGATATGTCAGACATAATCAAGCGGAGTAGTGCTGACTTGAGAAGAACTACGAGGCAATTGAAAGACCAATGGTGGCTGCGTAAATCAGAGCACCTACAATGGCTCTCGGATACAAATCAACTTGGTTCGTTCTTTGATGAGTTGAAAACACTCACTGGAACAACCCAGCGGACAAGTGTGCCTTTAAGATCACGTGATGGCACGCAGCTCTTGACGTCCAGGTTGGATGTGTTGAACCGTTGGGCTGAGCACTTTGCGGAGCTACTTAATGTTGATCGTTTAGCAGATATTTCTCAAATCGAAACGATCACCTCCCTTCCGCAAAGGGCTGAACTCGATGAGCCCCCAACACTGCAGGAAGTAGTAGTAGCCATCATGAGTCAGAAAAACAAAAAGGCGGTTGGCGTTGATGGAATCCCTGGTGAACTTTTGAAGTACGGGGGAGAGGGGCTTCATAATGCGATATGGGAACTTTTTAATAAATTCTGGTACGAAGAGCATGTTCCACCTGAGTTTGTGATCTCACGTATCTGTCCACTATACAAACATAAAGGTGAAAGATCTAACTGTAACTCGTATCGTGGTGTATCGCTTCTCTCTGTGCCCGGAAAGGTCTTTGCTAGGATTTTGCTCAACCGCTTGACTTCAGTTTCGGAAGAAATACTGCCGGAGACCCAATTCGGCTTCCGCCCGGAAAGAGGAACCTGTGAGGCTATCTTCTGCATACGACAGTTGCAGGAAAAAAGTCGTGAACAAGGCCGACCACTGTTTCTATGTTTTGTCGACCTCGAGAAGGCTTTCGACAGTGTTTCTCGCGAAGCCATGTGGATCGTCTTGGAGAAAGTGGGCTGCCCGGTAAAATTTGTGCGCCTAGTACGACTTCTGCATGATAATATGAAATGTTGTGTGTCCGCAAGTGGAGAGCAGAATGAGTTTTTCTCCGTCAGCTGTGGTGTTAAGCAGGGGTGTGTTCTTGCTCCCACTCTATTTGCCATCTATTTTGCAGTTGTTGTGAAAGAGGTGCTACAGAAAGTCCCTACAGGCGTACACATTCGCTTTCGAACTGAAGGAAAGCTTTTTAATTTAGCTAGATTGAAGGCCTGCACCAAGGTCTCCCATGAAATGGTTACGGAGATTATGTACGCGGATGATTTGTGCTTTTTAGCCGAGTCCCCAACTTATCTGCAACAGCTGATGACTGGTCTTGACGAGGCATGTACAAAGTTTGGCCTAAAGATAAGTGTCAGTAAGACCGAAGTCATGGTTACTGGTATGACAACTGACGAGCCCGCGCAATTATGTCTCGGTGAAGATGTACTGAAGCGTGTAGAGAGGTTCAGGTATCTGGGGAGCACTATATCATCGCAGTGTGATCTTGATGGCGAAATAAACAGCAGAATTAGTGCTGCCTCTGTCGCTTTCGGCAAACTTCGAACCAAGGTCTTGCGCTCTCATAATCTTAAGTTGACGACAAAAATCTCGGTATATAAAGCTATTGTCTTGCCAACTCTGTTATACTCTTCAGAGACTTGGTGCCTATATCGCAGGCATATTAAGACACTGGACCAATTTCATCTCCGGTGTTTGCGGGATATCATGGACATTCACTGGACGGACCGCGTCAGAAATACTGAAGTTCTTCGGCGTGCTAACATCTGCGGAATAGAATCATATCTGATGCGGCGTCATTTACGGTGGTGTGGTCATGTGCTTCGTATGCCAGAAGAGCGACTACCAAAGCGCATCTTTTACAGTGAGCTGCAGGAAGGCAAGCGCAAGCAAGGTGGACAGCTCCTGCGTTACAAAGACGTGCTTAAAAGGCACATGAAGAGCTGCCATATTGATCCCTTAACGTGGGAGTCAGTAGCTGCAAACCGTCCGGAATGGAGACGTCTCCTAATGCAAAAAACCGAAGCATTTGAAACTTTACGTAGAGATGAAATTGACGCTAAGAGAGATGCGTTAAAAGTTAAACCACCAGCGGCCTTAAATTACCATTTTAGTGACGGCGTACTCACTTGCCCAAAATGCTTCAGAACTTTCAAAGCCAAAATTGGCTACAACAGTCACATGCGAGCACACCACCGCGCGGAGCAAGTAGACGCCACTAGCTGAGCCTACCCAGCAGTCGCTGTAGCCGAAATCGGCTCAGAATCTATTATTATTATTATTATATCTTTGTATATATATTCGACCTATTAGAAGAAAGGACTTTTGCGGGAACCCAGCAATGACAGTCACCAGATGGTATCGGTGATGGGACCACGATTGGTATGACCTCCGTGGCACGGCTGTTTGTTTTTATAGTGGCTCTTATACTTATGCTGGTTTTTTTATGGCCAGTATGTGAGAAACCTGTATCAGCCATCTATTGTCTTATCCTTATATCTTTTATGGAAAATATAATTTATTATTTTCCTATGTCGTTAAAAAGTTCAAACATGTTCCATTCCTAGATTGCAATACCTATTTCGAGATGGACTGAATCTCAAATACTCACAAAAGCGTTTTGATCTGTCGTAAAAACTATTTGCTGAACTTTTATCATTGTATATTCTGAGCTACAGGAAGGTAACCCATCAGGGTACTGAATCAGGGTATATGAATGGCGTAGGGGCCTGGAAAGCCAAGCCAGAAGTCAAGTCGTAGGGGGAACTTGTCACACACCGTGCCCTTCACATTGCGACTCCTACAGACGGCGGGCGCTGAGAGTAAGTAGTGTGGGTCTTAGTAGAGGATCAGTCAGGAAGCGGCTTGGCAAGTCCCACATAATAACCTTCCGCACGTTGTACGCGGACAGGATATGCGTAGAGCATTTCCGTCACTATTAAAAAAAAGAAACGGTATAATGTAGAAGGGTACAGGGGCAAAACAAGAAATGTCACAAACAGGTTTTTGTTTTTTATTTTATTTTATTTTTGTCTTGCATAATTATTTTTTATTAATTTACTGATAGGAACTTAAGTTTACTTTACAAAGATCGGCTGTAAATACAAATGTTCACAAATATACTTACATTAAAATGTAAATTACACAAAAATCTGTTTTGTGACATTCCTTGTTTTGCCCCTGTACCCTTCGACTATAGGGTTATCTGAAATAGGGTAATCTGAATAGGGTTATCTGAAAAGGGAACACATGTGTGCTTTTAGACAACATAGAAAAATAATAAATTATATTTTCCACAAAAGAAATAAGCATAAGGAAATAGCTGATGGCAATACAGGTTCCACACCACACACATTGGCCGTACAAAACCAGCATAGGTGTAGAATTCACTATAAAAAACAAACAGCCGTGCCACGGAGGTCATATCCATCGTGATCCCATCACTGATAGCATCTGGTGACTGTCATTGCTGGGTTCCCGCAAAAGTCCTTCCTTTGAATATGAGTACCTACAAGGATAAATAACAGAAAGTAGTACCTAAATATAGGAAGATCAAAACGATTAATATAACAGTAATAGTGTTATCTGGAAATGGAACACATGTGTGCTTTTGGACGACAAAGGAAAATAATAAATTATATTTTTCACAAAAGAAATAAGCATAAGGAAATAGCTGATGGCAATACAGGTTCCTCTCACACTGGCCGTACAAAACCAGCATAGGTGTAGAATTCACTATAAAAAACAAACAGCCGTGCCACGGAGGTCATATCCATCGTGATCCCATCACTGATAGCATCTGGTGACTGTCATTGCTGGGTTCCCGCAAAAGTCCTTCCTTTGAATATGAGTACCTACAAGGATAAATAACAGAAAGTAGTACCTAAATATAGGAAGATCAAAACGATTAATATAACAGTAATAGTGTTATCTGGAAATGGAACACATGTGTGCTTATGGACGACAAAGGAAAATAATAAATTATATTTTTCACAAAAGAAATAAGCATAAGGAAATAGCTGATGGCAATACAGGTTCCTCACACACTGGCCGTAAAAAATCAGCATACAAGATTCATTATAAAAACAAACAGCCGTGCCACAGAGGTCATATCCATCGTGGTCCCATCACTGATAGCATCTGGTGTCTGTCATTGCCGCAGGTTCCCAGCCGAGGGTCCATTCGTCTAATTGTGACATCATTGTTTCAATTCATCAGTCAATTTTTGACACGGCCTTCGTGGAGTGCTGGTTAGTGCAGAGTTATATATTGTTAGAAACCATGTAGAGCTGTCGCTAATGCTAATATTACACGGTTCAACTAAATTGAACCACTTTGGTTGGAAGGCGCAGAAATACAGGCGCACATTGACATTGAATTATTCACTTTTACGTTTACATTGTTCAATTTGGTTGTTTCATCCAAATTGAAAGGCAAAAGTGAAACGTGTATTTCCGATGTAAGACGAGATGTAAATCAATTAGGAGTTTCTGAAGAAAAAAAATAAAATGAAGTATTAAGAAAAAATCGATCCTTCTCATTACTAGCTCCGATGGTAGTCGAATCCACGACCTTTCACTCTCCGGGTGCATGCTAAGAAGAGCAAGTATGAAATCGAATACTAAGAAGAGCATTTGCCCGTACAGTGAAAGGTCGTGGATTCGAGTCCCATCGGAGCAAGTAGTGAGAGGGGTCGATTTTTTCTAATACTTCATTTTCAATAATTACATGGTTTTCCTTAATATTCATGCATCTCTAATTTACTTACAATACTCACTTATACAGTCATTATTTTTGTCAGTTCTGAATGTTCTTAAGTTAATATTTCATTTCCTCTTACTCCTTTTAACTTTAACCTTGTAAGAAGTATAATTGTTTCCATACTCCAAAAAAAACTAATTCGTACTTTTTGCTATAATTATATTAGTCACAAAGCGTTGATCAATTGGAAAATCACACACATAGTAGGTACCTACCTACATACATAATTCCTACAACTGTCGAACGTATCACATCTTTATTCTGGACTCTAAAAATAAAAACTTACACATTTAATTCATTGGAAACATTAGTTCATATTTATCATTCATCAAGCTATAAAAAATGTTCACTACAATAATGAGTAACAATAACGATATAACTACCTATTATAACTTTATCAGTTTATTTCGATTAACATCAGCAAGTTTTAGTAGTTGCATTTAAAATCTTTGAAAACGTTATTAAAAAACCATAATTTCAAATCGTTATCCGAGAAAACATAAACAAAAAACTCGAATGCCGTATTTCAATAGTATAATAGTATAACATGTAATTTAGCACATCGCTTTCACACCATGTAAACAATACATTAAAAAAAGCTAACGTTAACACTCCGAAAATGCCCAATTTGCATATCAAAATCTCAGCTTAGAACAATGGAGTATTAAAACTGGTACAAAACCCTTTCTTATCTGTACTTAACGACGATCTACGAAATCTCAGTGTCGCAATTCGAAGGCCGTGTGAATCCGTCATGTTGCCTCACGAGATAAAAAAAACAACCGATAATTCACTTTGCTCCTATTAAGAGTTCGGCCATTTGTAAAATTGTCTAGAGTCTGGGGCAATCACTGGACAGTTACGAAATGCGTTACAACATCAGCGGGTCACATCACTTTTTTAGTTTTTACATCTATGTGCGCTGAACACGCGACATGCATGCGACATGACAATTTTTACATTATCTATGGTCCGAACGTCGTCGATTAGAATCTCTTTGCTCTTCACAATAAGAAATAAAATCATTTAATAAAACTCTTTGGCTTTGTTCGGAACGCATGACATGTAACTCACGAATTAGATCGCATTCCAAATTCAAATTGCAGGTGATCCAATCGTCAAACGATGGAATGGCACTTTTGGAATGACGATCACGACGCCGACGATAAGCATAGATAGTTACAACTCTTTGAAATCTTTTTGTCATTATCGTAATAGACTAGATGTCTTAATGCTGGAGTTATGATATTAAGTAGGTACATATGCAATGTCCGACTAAATCATGGTGTTTGCCTCAACGTAGATTGTTGACATTTTCAAGTATGTTTAGTTTATTTTTACTTTATAAATGTTATGTACGTAGATTATAAAGAATAATTGGTAATTATCAATTCAGAAGATGTTGGCGGGATACATACAGTAATTTTTAGTTTACACTTTGATGCTAGGGGATTTCTTTCCATGTTTGTGGATGATCGATTTAAAATCACATAGTGGAATGTATGTTGTGTATCTACAAACATAAGCATAACGTTGACGACCTCCGTGGGCCAGTGGTGCACGCACCGGTTTTCAAGGTGCCGCTATCTCTGGAGATCCTAGATCCGATTCCCGGTCGGGTAAATATTAAAAATGAACTTGTCAATATTCTTCCTCTGGTTCGGGTGTAAATACGTGGTAGGTAATACCCGTCGTTGTTTCCAATTTCCATAACACTAATTGGAGCAATGTATGTGATGGTGCCAATATCAACATCACTCAATGTCATGTGAAATTAGTACCAGTAGTTTTTTTAATGTTGTGAACAGAGTTCTTCTATTAATTTTTGATTGACATACTAGAGACTGACGACTATTAGAGTTCTCAAGGGCTTTCAGAGTTTAGTCCGTCGGCAGGCCGGAAATGACAGTGATTCAAAACGTGTAAAAGGCACGTTAGTTCTCCGTAAAATTAGAAATCTGAGATGTGCTTCTATGGCCTTAATTGATCAATTGCTTAAGGACATCCCTAATCTTCACTACTATGGGACATACAATATCAAAGGACAGTGAGGACGGCATTATTCAATCCGGCCGACATTGTCTTGCAATGCTGCGGTCGCACCGACAAAGGTCCCGTGTTTATTTGCCGGCCATACTGCCTTGCGGTTTATGGAAATTGCCTTGGCTTGTAAGTAATTTTCTAACTTCGGCCCTTGAGAGCATTTTCTAAGACGTATCATGAAGATGTAGGGATACTGGAAGAAGTATTTCAGTGAAATACATTATATCTTTTCAATATTCTTGAAACAAATATGATAAAGACAGAGAGAGAGTCAACATTGTAAAGATTTAATGTCATAGATTTCACGGAGAGTTATAATTATATTCTAACCATTTTAGCAGAACCTCAGACAACGATTATAGCTAATCGCTTTAATGATATTCATCAGCGGCCGCTGATGAACGGCTGTATTCAAACCCAGTTACAGTTTCACAACCGTTACTGTAGCTTACAGAGATAATTAAAGCACCTTCAAGCAAAGCAAAGACAGTTATTGTAAAACTACTATGTTCCAACTGCAATAGAAGAGCACCGGGAGTTTCTCAGATTACTCGGGGAACAGTCTAGTGAGCCTGTCGGGGGTTAAGAGCTTTTAGCCGGATTTTCTAAAAAGCCATTCCGTTGCCTAGGGTGGACCGAGAGGTGGTAACCACCATCTCCACAAGTTGGAACTAAAAGGCTTGCCAGCCAGTGAGTGTGGGGCATCGGAGCAGACCCTATAGCATAAAGTGTGGACTGCCCATGCCCACAGCACAATTTCCCGGGCGGCTTAGCAGAGCTTCACTAACTATCACCTGCAGCCGCAGATTGGCTAAAAACTTAAATATGGGATTTAGAATGACGCAGTCTAGCCATACGCTATGATTATTGGTAATGTTACAACTGTAAGGGAAATAAACACACTTCCATTTGAACTAAATCCTTTAATAAGGATCATAGGATCCTTCCGATCCCGTAACGCTACCAATTCGAACACCCATCGCAGATTACCCAAGTACTTTGGATCTACTTCCTCCCATATTTCGCAGTATTACTATTATATTCGACGGCCTTGGATCATTCCTAAGGTTGGAACATTGGAACATTGAGGTTAGATTAGGCTGATTAGGGGGTAATTCTGTTCCTACTCCGTCTTGCGGTCGCGATGGACAGACTAACACGAGATTGGATACTGTGCCGTGGATGTGTGATGTGAGGGAAATCTAGTGTTCATAAACAGGGGCATTACTTTGAGCTGATAAAGCAATGTCAAAGTAATGTCGTTTGTACTATTATATATTCTGTGGTAATGTTGTGAAAGAGATGGCACTACACGCAGTGTATAGCTCCGCATTTAAAAGAACACTACTTTAATATTGCGTGAACAGGATAGTTTAGGGCTAGGACTTAGCTGAAACCAAGAATAAGAAAGACTTATTGCCACTTTGTTTTATCATAAAAAGAAGTTTATGATCACCTCGACAACAATTTTAAGGACAAATTATTATAACATCCTGGAAAAATTGGGAGTCCTTCTTTACCAGATTGTGTCTGAAAATATTGTAGTGTCCTATCAATTTCATAGTCAAAATTTTAATAAAAAACTGAACTCTCCCTCGCTTATGTGTACGAATCAATGCCGATTGCAAAGATTTTCAGATACGGCACTTATTCATTTTTTTTACCTAAAAACAATTTCTAAGGTTAATATCCAGAAATTGTTTTTTGTGTAAAAAATAATAGTCTATCATCATTGTCACTTATCGCAATAGATGACAGAGCTTATCAAACCAATATGATGTGTTGTCGAGTGATCACAATAATATGTGTGTTATCATGGAATATCACTGTAATCACTGCCATTGAGTGGACTCGAGATCACCTGTGATTTCCCATAGGCTTATGGAGACAGTTAATCTAAAAGTACAAGAGGATAAGCTCCTACTTGAAACAATACATAAATAATAAACCGATTCCCTTTTCGGTTCTACTATCCATGTTGAAAAAATATTTAATTAGGCGTATCACAGGAATAACTGAGTTGCTGTGTCCTGTAGCGGCGATCGGACACTCTATTGCCGACACGGCACACCATCACAGGAAACAGAATTTCTGTGACCGGTAGCAGTGATTGAACATTCTGTTACCGACACAGCACACCATCACAGGAAACCGAGTTGCTGTGTCCGCTAGCAGTAGCAACTATTGTAAGGAAAATTGTTAATGTTGCTTGTGCCGAACACTTAAGACCAGGGTGCCTACCATCAACTCTTATTGCGGTTTTGTTTAGGACCTAAACTGATCTGCTTCGCTTATCGTGGTACGACCACGGCAGCTTAATATCAATGACAGCGATTCAGTGATCATTCAATGACATTTTATAGCCGCTAAGCTGTCACATTCTCTTATTTGACATATAACTCGGCCAAGCTAACATGACACCTGCAGGTTATACCCGTCCCTCTCACTCTCCGGGCATGACCGAATCGAGAGAAACAGACGGGTAGAAGAAATAAGGACACAAATCGTTCGGTCAATCACATTTAACAATTAATTTGCGATCCAGTTTTTAGAAGGTCATAGTACGAAAGAAAGCAATTCATTTTAGGAACCTATTCTGCATCGCGCTATTTTTGAATCGCTGTCTTAAAGTTAATGGTATGCACCCAGATGACGTTGTATGTGTCAAGTGGAAGGAAATTGACACAAACAGTGTACACGTCTGCACAGGGCAGGTTGATTTTATATTCACTTGTAGCTTGTATCCTCAGATATAGTATTATATGATCTGAGCTTATATCCCACATTAAATACAAAAGTGCCTACGTTTGCGCAGTGGCTTAAAGTTAGCTTAAAATCACTGACGACTGATGTCAGAGTTACAACATAAATTTACTTTATGTCCTTGCTTCAAAAAATTACAGACATTTGAATTAGTGTGTTTAGTTCACTTTAGAAATTGGTCTTCTGTTGAATACAAAAGTCAAAAGTGCTTTAAATATTGGTTTTCTGTTGAATTGATGAGTTCATATTTATAATTTAGGTCTAAGTGAATCAATAGTTTTTTTCAGTATTCATTTTCATTTTCAGTCAAATTTAAAAAATCTTGTGAAAGCTGTTATTAACCGTCCTTACCTGACTCACGAATTACCTATTATTATATATTGTCTTATACGTCTAATCTTCCAACTTGCATTGACAAAACTTTTAACCTACATAAAAGCACGTACATAATCACAAGCTCGTACATCTAATACTAAAACAAAGTGTATGTCTGTTTGTTTTCACCGTTAATATCTTAAAGAATGTATGATTGATCAGTCGTTCCCAGTGGTAGACGACAGTTAATAATCGCACCCCACTGTAATCGCAACGAGTTGTGAGTTAGTAAGGCATAAGCGGTAGCGATTTTAAATTTTAGATCAGTCACTTTGGGTGTACCTACGTATTTTTTGTTTTATTTTTTAAACAAAGAATATACTAATAGTTTTATTAATTTAATAGATTAAAGTAATTTATTTTATTATTTTAATTAATTTGTGCAATAAATACGATTATTGTGTTTAGTATTAAGTCAACGTTAAGTAGGATTTATGCTTCCTAGATGATTTCATCAGCAACTACATATATCTAATAAGTATTCCCGTTGCTAATGCTCAAGTTTTCCTCTTGTATCGTAAGGTTTGTGTTTGTTTAGGTTGGTGATAGGACTTATTATAAGTCCGCCTGGCCAGCTACCATCATCTTATCTAAGTCTGACGCCAAAACATCGACGTTTTCAGCACTGTGGTGTTCCGGCAATTAGAGATAAGATAGCTAGTCTCTCAATGTTCAGGTTTCCGGGAGTAGTGCGCTTCCATCTTCAGCCTTATCTTCGCTTAACATCAGGTGAGATGTAGGCTAAGTGCTACCCCGTTAGTGGACGAAAAAAAGGATGATAGCCTAATGATCCTTCGTGCTGTGTCCAATGCGGAGGACAATCATATTAACCCTTGGCGTGCCTGGTGGGTAAAAATCACGCGGCGTGCCTGGTGGGTCTGACAGACCCATTATATAAAAATATGTTTGTAAAAAAAGAAAGATTGTTAGAAGATTTTTATTTATATGTATTGGTTTATTCAATCATGTTTTATATAAAATTAAATATAAAAACAGATGGCAGTAAATTTTAAGTCCATAAAAATAAAACAAACAGACCTCTTAGAAATGGAGGTCTATCTAGGAGGAGGTGAATCGTACATTTTAGTATGAAATCATAAGACCCGTTTGCGCTTTGCGCACGTGTTAATCACACGGGAGTGGGCGCCGGACTGCGGGAGTGGCACCAAAATGACCTTGAATTCGCAATGCGCAGCTACTAAGCACAGGAAACGCTAAGTTTGGAATTACCAAAGATTTTGACGATTATTTGCAACAGTGGGTCTGTCAGACCCTGCCAGGCATGCCAAGGGTTAATCATTATTTAGAAGAATGAGTTTTATTGCTTCTTATTGCTGTTAAGTGCAATGCTAATGATGTATCCGTTAAATCGAATGAGTTTTGATCCTTAACAATATATAAAAGCTTACACTCGTGTAACTTGCACCAAAGCTTAACCTTTCTATCTCGGAAGTGTTTACCGTTGACACGCGAAATTAATATTGTAAATGAAATTAGGGGAAAGCAACTAAAGTGAATGTCATTCATTTTGCTAAAAGAAATGGTGTTACTAAACGCTCTTCGAGTTTCGCCTCTAGGATTATTGACTTAAAGATACAAATCAATTACAAATCATTTACAATGGTAACACCACACACAAGTAAATAAACGTAAAACTAAACTTGATAAATTAAGGAATTTGTAAAATCTTAGAATAGGAAACATAAATTGCCACACATATTTTTCTGTTATCTAAATTGCACATCTGATGTTCGGAATGCGAATAATATTTTTTACAAAATTCTGCTTTGACATTTTGTTTCTAGTAGCAGGAACAACTTTTACTTCTAAGAGACAAGATTGATGCAATTTTTTTTTGGTTCTTAAAACACTTTCTCTGAAAGTAGTTCATAATATATGATATAGTTATAATATAAGAAAAAATGGCCACCATCATTTGTTTCAAATCCTAACAACCTGTGTTATGAAAATTGGAATCAATGACCAGTCACAACAATCAGTACTTACCCGACTAGGAATCAAACCCGGTAGGTGAGATATAGCGGCACTTTTAGATCTAAAACAATAATTGTGTCAACAAATCGTTCAAAAATATATCACACCATGACTTGTGTGACAAACAAAAAAATATTAAACATCAATCTCCAAAACGTTAAGAAAAACAAATGCCCCTATCCCCTTCATAGTTAATTAACGAGCGATCATCCCGGGTCACCAGTAATCCGGGCATTCCGGGTCGCCCGTAATCCGGGCAAGCACAGAAAGCTTATGTGTGTAACGTCGTAATGGCGGTGCCAATTTCTGGCGCGTCGATTGACGTCGAGACGCTCTTTTGTTTTGCGGTGGGAAATACAGCAATTGCGTTCTTTTGTTTAGGTTTGATGTATATGCTTTGAGCAGGAATTTTGGATAGCTCATCAAACAAATTGTTCTCTCGTGTCGTCTCAAAATAATAATAGCTTCACTCAATAAAAAAAACTGTTTATGTAAAAGGCAAAGGTTTTATCGTTGTAAATTGTAAAAACATGGGTTGCGTTCCCGAATAGCACGCGCGCAAAGCCGCGGGCTGAAGCTACATAATATCAAGCAAGTTGTAGAAGTAACCGATAGTATGGATGGTAGAATTTGGACATGAGATGTTAGACGTGAAATGTTACGCCTATTTATTGTTTCCATGTGTGGTTACAACCAGGTTAAGACTAGGTTACTAAAAATCAATATAGTCAGCTGGTGTTTAGATGCGATTACATTGATTTTTTAGTTATTGACAAAAACATTTTTTCCAATATTTATAAACCTTAACTAATTACACATAAAGCTCAATTTGCTCAAGCTCAAGCTTTACGACATAGTTA
This sequence comes from Crambus lathoniellus, assembly GCA_949710035.1. Lineage (NCBI taxonomy): Eukaryota > Metazoa > Arthropoda > Insecta > Lepidoptera > Crambidae > Crambus > Crambus lathoniellus. The sequence continues at coordinate 9,167,419 of OX453309.1, read as the reverse complement.
TTGCTGTTAATCCATTTACTAATATTATAAATGTGAAAGTGTTCAGATTTTAAATTATTTTTATGCTTAGTACGAATAGGAAAAATGTGATGGAATGCCGGATATCCCCGGAGGCGCGGGTTTGAATTCCGCCTGGAAGCTACTTATAGGGCTTGTGAAAGTGTGTTTGTTTGTTTGTCCGCCTTTCATGTCAAAACGGAGCAACGGATCGCCGCGACGTGATTTTTGGTATAGGGATAGTTTGGAAGCTGGAAAGTGACAATAGAAAGATAGATAGATAAAATCATTTATTTGCATCACAAACATACATATCCATAAACAAAAGAAAAGAAAAGAGAAACAAACCAACTAATTACTGACTAACAAAAATTAATAGGCAAATATTTTCCTACAAGCAGGTATATATTATGTGTGCATGTTTGTCACAGCGACGCAAAGAGGCAAAAGCTCAGCGTATATTTTGCCCCAAAAGAACAAAACACTACTGTGGTTTTCAGCTTTCACCCGTAGAAAAACGCGAGGGGACGCAATAACAAACATAGGCTACTACTGTTTAGCCTGAAAATATATGACATTCCCGCGGAAAAACGTCGTGTATTGTCCACGCGGGCGAAGCCGAATGAGTGCCACAACTATCGTTGTCGACCTCTCCCCGTCAAAGGAAAAAGCAGAAAAATTCTGGTTACACCTCTTCGCTTTTAGTGGCGGTTAGTGGCGACCGCCATCACTGTCGACATGAGTGGCGGCCGGCGGGCTTTAAGTCCGACTAATTAGTCGACTACACCGACACAGTGACAGGCACTATGTTAGTATATGTTTGATTGTTTTAAGAAATAATGATTTTCTACCCGCGGCTTTTCCCCTTGGAACTACACTATGTTTTCCCGTGGGAATGAAATGATTTCGCGGGGTAAAAATAGTCTACATACTATTCAAGAGTAGAGCAGGCGTACCGGTTTTGGCCACTGTACCGGTTTTGGCCACTTTTGGCCCTAAAAGTTTTTTTAACAACTTTTAGCCATTTTTGATAAAGGCAATTAAAATAAGGTGTTTTAAGGTAATAATAACAACCGTTAGAATTCCTTATGTCTGATATCCAGAGACGTTAAGGCGTGTCGGCGTGATTGAGTTAGAAAAACATTAGATCCAAACATTCGAATAAATAATATACTACTGACTCCTCGCGGTTTTACCTGCGTGGCACCCGTACCCGTGGGAATATCGGGAACAAATATAGCCTATGTTATTCAGAAAGAGTATGTTTTCTACTAGTCAAAGATTTTTTTTAAATCGGTTCAGTAGTTTTTGTGTTTATTCGTGACAAACAAAAAACTAAAATTCATTGAAAAATGGAAAATGAAGTATTAAGAAAAAATCGACCCGTCTCACAACCAGCTCCGATGGGAGCTCCGATTAGATTTTTTCTAAATACTTCATTTTCCATTTTTCAACCATAAAAATTGCATTGTGAATGCAAAAAAGTTAAAATTTAAATAACTAAAATTCATATAATTTCTCTTTGTAATATAAGTATGATAGTATGATTTAGAGATTACTTTTATTTATATTAATATAAACCGATGGTGGATGTTATAAGGTAAGGGGTTTGACTAGAAAAGAATCTTCAATAAGCAATTTACACAGATTAACATAACAATAAAATGAACTTACGTTGTAAATGAAACAAAGGACGCAAGTAAAATTCATAAGATACCAAGTTCCTGGGAGCGACTCATCATATTTATTTATTTGTGGACCAAAATGTAATTTCCACGTACTCGACCCAACAAACATGCGAGAATCTTATCTTTCAATGACTGATTCATTTATTTTCGGAGACACAGGAGTCATACCACCTGCACTTGAGATTGCCGGAGCTTTTAAGCAGCATCAATAGATTCTGATAGAGCCACTTCAACAAACCCCACAACCGATAATAAACACAAAGCAACACAGATACGGTTCAATATTGCTTTGCAGTAGATGCTGCTGACAAAACTGCTGGTAATCAAAATATACATGACGCAAGAGATATTGACGCTTAAACAAACGAGGATCTGGTCCATTTTACGGTAAGAGAAAATGTTGTGTACCAAACCATCCAACAATGTTTCCGATAGACGTCTCAATTTTGACGATGATAAGGTTTATTTTCGTGTGTCTGTTTGTAGAACTTTCTTGGCGCCACGCTTTGTCATTCCGATACGATCTATATCCGGTGCAGTTTTGGGATGAAAATATTTTTACTTATCTTAAGTGGTTGTATCTGCTTATTAATTAGCTATGTAGGGTACACATTGAGCTGTCAAATCGAACACTTTGTCGGTGTTTTGTGCTTTACAAAGAACTAATAGACGATGATTCTTAGGAATATTGACAACTCTAGATGTTTCCAAGGTGGTTTTGATATGTCGAGTTTTTAATTGCTCTTCATTTGGTGGTCACGGTTTTAAAGATGACATTTAAAAACTTGTTTTTTAAGTCATTTTATATTGAAACATCTCCGTGTTTTAATGGCAATCATCGGTCAATGTTATTTTGACATTACTTTGAAGTAAGTACCTAATATCTAATTAATATGTAACTTATTTATTACAGCATCATAGCCACTAATGAAGTTATAAAGTAGGTATTAATTTATAATATTAATAAAAGAGCACACGTTATTATTGTTAAGGCGATACTCGGAAAAAATATGCTAAAGCGAGATAGCAATGAGAAAACGACGCGCGCGGGAGCGAGACCGATTTTGCCGATTACGCAAAGGAAACACAAAATCACTTCGTATTCAAAAACTATAGCTATTTTAAAAAAATGCTTCTATACGATCCTAAATATTATTGGTGTCCACTAATTAAACCAATTTTCAATAGTATATGTATCCCCATTTAAGAATAATCTTGATATTTCTTATTTTTAGAGGTATTTTCGAAAATAAAAAGTGTCGAGCCAAAATCATAAAATCGTGTTTCTGAAACTATACGTTTCTAGATAAAGGTATGAAGAAATATAAATCTTATTACCAGATTTATAACAACTCTAACCGTCCTATAGTTTTATATCAAAGAGTCCATACTTTTTCCGAGTAGCGCCTTAATAGCTAGAATCGAATTACGTACACATTATTATTAATAGCTAGAATCGAATTACGTTTTTTTATAGCTATGCCAATAAAGTTAAGGCGCTACTCGGAAAAATATGGACTTTTTGATTTAAAACTATAGGACGGTTACAGTTGTTACAAATCTGGTAATAAGATATATATTTCTTCATACCTATATCTAGATTCGTATAGTTTCGAAAACACGATTTTATGATTTTGCCTCGACACTTTTTCTTTTCGAAAAGACCTCTAAAAAATACGAAAAGTGAAGATTATTCTTAAATGAGGTTACGTACACTATTGGAAATTGGTTTAATTAGTGGACACCAATAATATTGAGGATCGTATAGAAGCATTTTTTTTTAAATCGCTGTAGTTTTTTAATACGAAGTGATTTTGTGTTTTTTTGCCTAATCTGCAAAATCGGTCTCGCTCCCGCGCGCGTCGTTTTCTCATTGCTATCTCGCTTCAGCACATTTTTTCCGAGTATCGCCTTAATAGTAAAAGTGTTGACACAATGTCTCTGAAATTGGTTTAAAACTGTTATAAATGAAGAATTCATTCTTAGACTGCAAGTGTTATGTTTTAACTTTAGCACAATCATTATAATTAATTTGTCCTTGTAAAATTTTTTTGTCACTACTTTGATAGGAAATATACAGATAATCATTATCCGGTTTATGTTGTCTAAAAATATTTAATAAACGGGTGTAATATAAGACTCTTCTAAGATATTGTGATGGCATAAGTCACAAAAAACTTGAATCATTATTGTAATTGAAGTCAGCTTCAGTGTTTTGTTAAAAAAAAATAAAGAGTCCCCACAAGATTAAAAATTATCAATTAAAAATAAGGATCTCTTTTAACAAGCACAACAGTATTTCAGAAAAATCGATGCTTTTCGTAAAGGGTGTTATATGATTAGATTGTTTACTATGGCCAAAACTGTGAGCGTCATTATTTTAAATGAACAATTATTACTTATACGAAATTCGACGACTATAAAAAAGGAACTAATTAAAAACTTGCAATTATTTGCGGGTTAATGCACATTTATTTGCTACATATTTCTGAATTGAGATTAATCGTACTAAACTAAAGTTATGATATCATATAGTCCTAGAATTATATAACATTTAACCTTTTTATACTAAACAAACCTGGGTGGAAACAAACAATTGCTACTCTTAAACAGACTAGAGTCTGTTTGAACCTTAAACCAAATTAAGTAAATAAACAAAACGATCAAATTGTCTTGTCTCATCCTCACCACAAATTAGGCGTTGCTTATATACGCGGTACCAGTAATCAAGCAACTAATCTCCGTCTGATTCATTTCAAAATAAACTGTTCCAACTTTATCTACAGCCAATGTATTGCTTTTGGCAGCAACGTGCCATGATTCAAATTGTGATTACCTCACAATTATTCCTGACGTCGTCCCCGTGCATCTTGTTCCAATTGTTTGGGTAAACGTACAACAATAATACACAACGCACTGTAGGACATCGGGCCCAGTCTAAACATTTCAGATGGACAGACTGACTTTGTTGTTTCACACGTATAGATTGCGTTGCTACAGTTTTAGGGGGGACAAAAGGGAAACTTTTGTTTTTCGTGTTCTCATAACTTATGACGCTGGCTTATTGATCTTTTTTGAGATGGCTGTATTTATAATTAACAAGCCTTGGACGCGTGGACTACACGACTTTATCCTGCGGTAATGTGATGTTTTTCCGGGATAAAAAGTAGCCTATGTCACTCTACAGCTCCTAAAGTATCCCCATACCAAAAATCGCGTCGATCCGTTGCTCCGTTTTGACGCGAAAGTCGGACAAACAAAAAACTTATAAACAAATATTTTCCTTACAATTACAGGTGAAGACGACAAGTTAAAAATACAAAAACTATTAAGTTATTATTAATAACAAAAAGAAGGAGGTTATTTTTATTTATCTCTTAACTATGTCTCTAAAAAAGTTTAAGGATATTGTGACAGCAAGTTCGCATAAAAAGATAAGAGAGACAATCAAAATCAAATCTTTAGATAAAGCTCATTGTACCAACGCGAAACACAACTTCAATCAAACTGACTAACCCTACTTCATAATCCGGACAAAAAAACGACAAAAGCTGATAGCAATTACTTGGTATCACCAAATCAGCGGTCTGGTGTCCGTTAAGACAATCAAGTGCCGCCACTTCCTGCATTACATGTGGAGATAATACATAGAAATTGTATATTAAAGTCACCTCATAAATATGTATATATCTCGGTCTGTGGCCACAGAAAACACTTGCACAATCTCCAGTGGATGGCCCCTGACTCGAACAGGAAGGAATGGAGTAGACTACGTTTTTGTTTTAATAATTTTAATAAAATTCGCAACGGATGCGGATGGGGATTTTTCAAGCTTCCTTATTGTATGGTTTGCTATACACAAGTGAAATATGATATTTTGTTAAATCTTAACATCTTTGCTTACCTGCTTCCTTGTATTTTTATTGGTATCTGTCTGCGTCGTGACATAAAAGGCATTTAATGCCACAAAGACGATGCAAAACCTATATAGTTAATTATTATCAGTTTAAAAAAACGATCCGTCTCTCAACAATAAAATAATAAAGAAGCATCGAAGCTATAATGCTCCTCTAAGTATTATTTAATTGTTACAATAAAAAAACATAAAATACACTCCGGTTACAGATAATTATAAACCAAAGATTTCTCATCTCTCGCGATACGGGCGCCCGTGCTCAACATTTTGAGCTTGATATGTAAGTACAGTCGAGTTCAATAATATCTGTGCATTTTTGGATATTGTCGCATTAAGTTTTTTGACATCGTATATGACTTTCTGTACACATTTACACAATAATTACTACGACAAAGTTCAAAAGTGCACAGATCTTATTGAACTCGACTGTACATGCAAAGTTACGTAAGTCGACTATTATCCACAATCCACAGATAACACTACACAAAATATTATAACCTCGTATCTAAGGCAACAATTGACGTGCAACTGCATGTTGCGTATTATGATGAGCAACATGTTGTTCCGCATGTGGCTCGTCATGATGCACATCACGTTGAGGGGCTTCTGTTTGGTTTAGACGCGTCATGTTGCACCCAGCTTGCAACGTTGCTCGATGTAGGGCATATATTTCGATCTATTCGATTTCAAATTTTCTATGGAACAGCTGATTGTTTTTCGCGATTTCAATGTTGGTACCATAATAAAAATTGTTTGTATTCATGAGTACATTGACCCCTTAAAATTCCGTCGACTTTTTTACAACACCTTATATAGGTGGAAGAAAGCAGCCACTGATCGTGCTCGATGGCGTTCTCTTGGAGAGGCCTTTGTCCAGCAGTGGACGTTAATAGGCTGATGATGATGATGATGATGATATAGGTGTGTTGAGCGTCACGTATTGGAAAAATTTATTTCATAATAATAACCCAGCTACTCCATAAATTCGCTGTCCTGTCGTGTCGGGCTCACGGCATGTAATAGAAAAAGTGATACGCGGTACACCGCACGCAGGGCTGCCAGCGGCGTAAAGTTGACACACGCTAATGTCAAGTGTCAGGGCTGTCACATCAAGTGAACATTGGCAACTAACACCCGAATACTCTAACGCTATTTAAAAGGCATGAAACAGACGCGTAGACGTTTTAGAATCTCTTTCAGTTAAGAAACATTCGGGCGTAATAATATAACAAAAATAATGTGCGTATTTTCAGATTATTAGTTAATCGTGTCATAACGGCATTGTAACCAAATAAATAGTTTTCAATACTATAGAACATGAAAAATTAGACGCAGTAGGTACACCACATCGCAAGCAGTGCTGCTAGCGGAAGCTAGAAAAGACACTTAAGGTTGACACACTAATGTCAAACGTCCCTGCAGCTACCTTGTGTGCGCACAATGCCTCAGAAACGTTCCCGACAGCAGCGGCATGGTAAGCATTTTACCACTGTCACTCTTTTCAAAATAGATAAAGACAAAGCACATAATTCAAATCAGATTCCCTATCCGAACGGTTGTAAACATGAAGCTCGACTTAATACTGAGGTAACTGGAGAGTGCAGTACGAACAATTTTTTGTCACCACAAATTACACAGCGGCTGTCTTCCGTCTCACCTACACTTTAAAAAAATACGTATGGTCATATGAGACAACTGACAGCCACTACATACATAAATGTCAAATTTGCTGGGTACACTTTTTTATTTAGGGTGAGAACTCCAGTTACCTCAGTATTAAGTCGAGCTTCATGGTTGTAAATCAAGTGGAATCTGGATTTTGACAAGTTCTGTTGGGCTATTCATAATTTTCGAAAACGTTTCGCAGTACGGAGTGCACGCAATGTCACTGTCAATATTATTACTCTTTACAATAATCAGAAATAGACATAGATTAATCAAGTATAGATCTTTTAAAAAAATAACATACCTAGGTGCTTCCACAGTCTAAATCTTCAGACTGTGAGTGCCGCCTTAATAACATTAGATTTGCGTCTCACTATTGCTACGTGACGTATTCAAAAATTTATACCTATACGACTAATGTCATATCTAAAAGTTATTATCGCACAAAAAGAAAATCGATTAATAGGAGTAATTTTTAGACAAATAAAATACAATAAGAATACAATAAATAAAAAACTTCTACAAATCTAACCAGAAACGGAAGTGCGAAACTAACGGACGTCGTAAACTCATTACCTACAAATAAAACAAAAAAGTAACAATGTCAAATTCCTCCATACTAATAATCTCATACCTCTACCTAATTATTAAAATAGAGCATATTTTTGCGATAACAAAACAACATTTATTTCCTTTTCCACCGTCCTGTTGTGAGGTCATACACTTTCTTTTAGGAAGGACGGAATGTGGTCGTAACGGACGGAACATAGGTAGTAGGAAGTTACCTAACCTAGACACGCCAACTTTGGGATTATGAACTGTTCAAGCGAAAATCGACGGATTTTTTGTATGTTGATGTAAATATATGTCAATTGTATGAACAATCAGTAAACAAAAGACAAAAACGTTTATTGGTTGTTAGAATAATTGCTAATCTTTAGAAGTAACTTTCTGAGTGCGTTGGAGTTTGGTGTGGAAATAGGTTGGACCAAGGGAAAGAGTCTTTGTCGCGAAAATAAATTAAAGTTAATAATGCATGGAAATCCTAGTTACCTAATCTACCTATGTAATTTTATGTAAATTTCGTCAATTGTGTGAGAAATCAAAAGGCATCATCAAAAAACTTGTATTATTGTCAATATTATTCATTGTCATAGTCTTTCTTTCTTCTTTTCAAATTATTTTTACTTTTTTGCATTCACGATGCAATTTTTATAATAGAAAATATTGAAAATGAAATACTAGAAAAAATCGACCCGTCTCACAACTAGCTCCAATGGGACGCGCACCTATGGACCTTTCACTGTCAGGGTGAATGCTCTAACCACTGAACTGAACGACTCCGTAGCTCAGTGGTTCAAATGGTTTAAGAAACCTCAAAGTCATTTTAAAGACCTTTTGTTATTATTATGTAAATATCGTAAAACGGTTCACAGAGTCCATATATGTATGTACCTTCCAAATTTCAACTGTGTATGTAGTCCTAAGTTTCGGAATAAAGTGGCTGTGACATACGGGCGGACGGACAGACAGATATACAGTACATACATAGACATACAGTAAAGACGAATCTATAAGGGTTCCGTCTTTTGCCATTCAGCCGAACCCTAAACCCTAAAACTACAGCGTAGTACCTATAGTACCTATAAGTAGTACCTATTAAGTTGCCAACTATATTTGTCTTAAAACCTTTTTTTATATTATAATCACCTTGTCTCAAGTCCTAGGAGATGACCATCACAGAGGAGATATTAAGAAGGACGTAAAGTTTATAATAATCAACATAAAACTCTGGGTCGTATAGAAGCTCGGATAGAGTTATAAAATTGATGACAGTGGAACGATCCAAGTCTTGACGAGAGTCTTCATTGTATAGATTGGGTCTTTATCCAGAGAGTAAGTATTATATTTAAAGCTGCATACCAAAGTAAGACGTTTTTATTTCACATTTTTTGTTTTTGATAAATGGCTTCTTTTGTTTTCGCAGAAATTCTTCCAACGTCGCCCCTAACAAAAGAAACACGGTTTTTTGATTCTGATTTCAATTAAATAAACTATAACAAAATATATCTTTTGCTCCGAACAGGCAATGTCAAATTTTGGAGTATCATATTGTATAATTTAAATTTTATTTACGCTAATGAGAGGGTTTCTTTTGACGTTTCATCGTTCAGTTCAAAAATTTGTACTAGATGGCGCTACCCCACTATAGCGACCTAACTTTTTCTGAAGAAGTAAACGAAAAAGTATTTACCTAATAGAAAATAGCAAAGAAAATTGTCTGTCTAAAGTAATATACGAAAAGTCATTGTGTTTATTTATCTTACTCTATGCATTGTGTTGGCTTATGAAAGCTTTGAAGTGTGTCTGTGCAGATGGGTTTTGTTGTTATTTTTTTATGCTTGTGAAATCGATTAGTCCATTTATTACAACCAAAATATGTTTGCACTGAACATGGATGAGGGCCCATCCCTGCCGCACACTCACATTGAGCTTCTAATATTATGTGATTGACAACTTTTCGAATGACATTATAATTCATGTTTTTTCGCATTTCTGATGCACATTATACCAGCCACAAAATAAACCCCTTCAGTATTATCATAGGTTAATCGGCTAGTAATTAAAAACCCCTCTCGATACATATTGGCAGAAGTGTCAACACTTTCTCTTTCAGCCAATACAGAATACCTCGTAAGATCTTCTTCAGTAATCTTAAACGATGTGTCTGGGTTATTAACCAGCCTCTATACCGGCAAAAAATTCAAATGTCAAATAAAGCCCATGTCCATATCCATATTTTTTTGCCTGTACAGGGGGGGGCTACCGGCTAAGAAATATGGATATGGGTATGGGCTTCAACTGTCATTTGATTTCCTTATTTTGATAGATTTTTGCTGCTTTGTTCTGTTGAACGTAGCTTGCTAGTTATCGTTATACCCGACATCACAAAACAAGGAACTGATAGCGGCTATTTTATTTATAAGATTTACTTAAAGTTCGGAAAAACGTATGAAGTTCATACCCATAAAGTTACGCGGTAGCCCCCCTGGGGCTGATCAAGACGATACGATCCATAGTCTTTCGATATGATTGAAGTTCGTTCACCAGTGCGGTGATTAGGCAAGTCCAAAACGTTAAGCAATATCGGTGTCAAGTATTCAGTGCCAGGCCAAGCCAGGTTTCAATCAAATTATCAAGAAAAACGAATACGCTCACAAAACACCACCAACACCAACGCATGGAAGCAAAGCAATCCGCAGACCTCACAGAAGAAAAACTTTACCACAGACAGATTAATTTGACAGTACAACCGACCGACTCTCAAGTCTTTTTTAGGCTGAATGAACTAATCCTTTATCATAATATGCTGAAAAAAGTAGGTTGTGTTAGGGTTACAGCGCCATCTAGTGCATCGAAAAATTACTGCAGGAAACTCTCCCATTGCTTGTAAAACGAACAGGGCAAAAATACAAAAATTTAATTTTCTTTACTTATTGAAAATGAAGTTTTAGAAAAACTCGACCCTTGTCACAACGAGTTTCGATTATTAGATGTGAGACGGGTCGATTTTTTCTTATAGGTAAGTACTTGATTTTCAATAATAAAAACTGCTTTGTAAATGCAAAAAATTAAAAAAATCTTCTTATTTCTTTGAGATAAAAACTTGGCTTCACTGTTGATGTAGGTACCTTATGCTAATTTATTACCAATAAGTCCCTAATTCCAGAAATGCCTTGTAACTTTTTTTCATATTTTATATACTCTCAACAAGTCCATTATTTTCCACGTCTCATCTAGAGAGCTACGAGTAATTAAAGATCTCACAAAATATCGTTCCAAAAATACCTTCAAAGAGGCCTAACTTTTTCTAACATTCGATTACTATTAACCACCCCGCTAATGACATTGTATAAATTTTCCAACTAAAAGACGTTCTTTCAGCTAAGCCTCCAAGGAGTTTCTAATGTACCCTCTCCATTAGACGCGGGTCGTAAATAAACCAGTGAGTCCCATACATTGTTGTGGCCAGTGCCAACGAACTGGCCAACTCATTATCAACGTGTAAAACTTTATTCGCCGTTGATTGCGAAGAAGAAAGTTCTATACCTAGTATAATTACTAAGTTTGTTTTTATTACAATTATTAGATTGGTCAGTTGAGTAAATTGTATTTTTTATAATTTTCAGTAGAGCCTCCAAGGAGTTTCTATATGTGCACTCTCGATTATTTAGGCGCGAGCCGTAAATAAACCAGTGAGTCCCATACATTGTTGTGCCCAGTGCCAACGAACTCGCCAACTCGTTATCAACGTGTAGTAAAACTTTATTCGCCGTTGATTGCGAAGAAGAAAGTTCTATACCTAGTATAATTAGTAAGTTTGTTTTTATTAGAATTATTAGATTGGCCAGTTGAGTAAATTGTAATTTTTATACGATATATTTTTTTAGTAGAGCCTCCAAGGAGTTTGTAAATGTGCACTCTTGATTATTTAGGTGCGAGTCGTAAATAAACGAGTGAATCCCACACATTATTGTGGCCAGTCCCAACGAACTTGCCAATACATTATCAACGTCCGTCCAACGTATTATTTTAAGGATATAGCATAGGTAAAAAAAATATCGTCGATGGCCGTTGCTTACACAAGCGAGGGGGTGCTGGGATCGGTAAGACTCCGGCCGCGGCACTCTCGTAGACTGAGAAATACGTGTAGACGCGGCATGCAGCGCGCATTCTATTTACATCTAAAATATCACCTATGTGCGCTTTTACTAAGGAAATTATAATATGTAGAATACAAGAAGAATTATTAATGAATATTTATTGTAAACGTCGGTTTGTAGGAAGAGTAGATCTTAGATATTATTCGTATGTAGTAAAAAAAGCTTTTTTTAACAAAGATAGTCACTTCAAACGATTCTTCAAAATGCAGCAGCAGCTATTTATATTTATTTTCTATCTCTAAATCATTTCGATAATATATCCATTATCGAAATGATCTTCGCAGGCAAAACTACAACATTTGCTACAAATTACACTGAAATAAATAAATAATGTATACTGCTCTAACCAGTAGGTACATTTTCAGATTTATTCCAATCAAATTAATAAAACTTATAATTTATTATGAAAAAATATAAATAACTCATACTAGCCCATCATCTAATACTTTTTTACTCAATCAAAATAATCAATATTTAAATAAGTATACCGTTTATATAAAATCACGCTATCAATCTATAATATAAATCAATCTAAAAAAAACACTTAAATAAAAATATTGTTTAAGTACAAAAAAATAAAATAAAATATTCCAATACCTATTATTACCTATTATTCCAATACCAAAAATGATAATATCAAATAATACAATAACTTGTGTCATTGAAAATTGGAAGCAACGATCACATACACCCAGATACAAGAAAATATCTAAAAGTTAGTTTTCGACATTTACCCGTCCGAGAATCGAACCCGGGACCTCAGAGATAGTGGCACCTAGAAAACCGGTGCGTACACCAATCGGCCACGGAGATCGTCCAATTTGTTTAAACAAAATGTAGCGCAACTGAAATAATTGATACTTTGTTTATTAATGTAAACTTGCCACGTAAGGTTATAAATCAGCCACTTTAAAAAAACCTTTTTTCATTAATCATTTTAAAATATCTTTATTTTTCATTGTCACTATTTTTCGCCATGTACGCATCATATCCCTTGTGCTCCAAAAATGGGTAAAAAACGTAAAAACTTGCCTAACGTCAGGTTCTTTTTTCTGTTTAAATATTATGCGATATGCTGAAATATTTGTACTAACTAAAAATTAATACCGAAGCGACAGCAACACAACTATATGTTAAAATTTTGTGCAAAGGCAGCTCTACTTAATTCTATGGAACTTTATTAAAACTAGCTACGCTTTTCCCCAAAAACGAACTTCTTGTTTTTTCAAGTCGAATCCTTGGAACGGCAATCTTATTTTTATTTCTTGTTTTGAATTGATGTATATTGCTACGTTTTACAAATGTATTGAGATACTTCTTCACATATACCATATTCTCATATATTATTATGTATTGTCCTGCAACAGTTAATATGTTGATTTCTTTGAAAGAATCTCTTGGCCGAAGTTTGTATATGGCGCGAATAGCTCTTTTCTAAAGCACAAAAATACTTTCGATGTTAGCTGCTGAACCCCAAAGTAATAGGCCGTAGGACAATACACTCTGAAAATAGCTAAAATAGATTAACCTTGCCGTTTCAATATCGGTTAAGAGCCTTATTTCTTTAACAGCAAATGCCGCAGAACTGAGTCTACCGGCCAAGGCTTCAATATGAGGGTCCCATTGAAGTCGATAATCTAATGTTATATCTAAAAATTGAGTACTGTTAATTAATTCTACTACATTGTCATCCAATTTTATGTGAATATCAACCTGTCTTACATTTGGCAGGGATATTTTTTTCACATTTTGTTTTTTTTCGAGTTTAATGATAGATTAATTGATGGTACCACGGCAAAAAGAAATTGCCACAGTACCATCAATGGTACTGTCTAATGGTACCATGGTAAAAGAATAGATTATTGCTATGAAACCAATGCGCAACTTTCGATAAAGTACTATTTACTTCGTCAGAACAATTATTACCTCTGTCAACTTTAAAGACTAGAGGAAGTGTCATCAGCAAATAGCACGGTCTTGCATAAATTCTTTGCTTAAAAAGGAAGGTCATTTATATAAATTAAAAACAGCAAAAGGGACCAGTATTGACCCCTGGGGTACGCCCATGTTGATAGGGGCTCCAGTAGGCTCAGTTTTGTTGATAACTACTTTCTGTGTTCTTTCACATAGATATGATTGCATAAGGCTAACCGATTTATCATAGACACCATTATGTTTTAATTTCCTTAAAAGCGTTAGGTGATTAACACAATCGAAAGCTTTGGAGAGGTCACAATAAATACCAACTACATCTCGCTTGCTCTCCCAAGCATCAAATATATGTTTTTAAATAAAATATGATAGGATGACATACCAAGACCAGTATGAATTAGATCCCATCTCACAGGACACCATCGATTTTGGGAATGAATTGCTAGAAGCCATATCCGAAACAACGAGAGAAAAGTGGAACAAGCTAATCGAAGGCGTAGAAGGCATGGTGTTTTATAAGGAAACTAAATAATGATACTAAAAGCGCTGATCGTCATTCCAATGTGACAACAAACCAGATCGCTCACCACTTACTCCAAAATGGGAGAGCTTCCACGAAAAGTCTCCAGAAGAAATTTACACGAGACCCTGGTAAAGAGGTTAACCACTTGGACGAGGCTTTTACAGAAACAGAGCTCAAGTTTGCCCTTGATAAGCTCAAAGAAGGTAAAGCCGCTGGCTTTGACAACATCACGGTCGAGCAGCTGAAACGGTTTGGTTTCGTACTACTTATACAAAACTGTCATTTCTTGCATGGCAGTTTCCAAAGGATTTAGTTATTTTCATAGTGTTATGTCCTACGGCCTTTTGTTGTGGGGCTCAGCCGCTAACATCCACAGTATATTCGTGCTCCAAAAAAGGGCTATTCGCGCCATGTACAACCTCCGATCGAGAGATTCTTTAAGAGATCTATTTAAAGAAATAAACATTTTAACTGTTGCAGGACAATACATCTATGAAAATATAATTTATGTGAAAAAGTATTATAATACATTTGTAAAGCAGAGCGATATTCATCGCTTTAACACAAGAAATAAAGATAAACTTGTCGTTCCCAAGTTTAGGCTAGAAAAATCCAGAGCCTCATTTCTGGGGAAAAGCATAGCCTTTTTTAATAAAGTTCCACAGCATATAATTGAACTACCATTGCATAAATTTAAATGTTACATTAAAGAGTCGCTGATGAGCAAAGGATACTATAAAGTAGACGATTATTTGAATGACCGCAATGCATGGTCATTTGAGATGAGAGAAATGGGCCTATAATTTCCTATTTCGTCTTTGGGGCCTTTTTTGTGTATGAGTATTATGTGTGATTCTGCCCATTGTCTGGGGACGCAGCCGGTGTATAGAGAGTGATTGAAGACCTTTGTTAATATTGGGCTTAGTTCTTTAATGTTCCCTCTCATTAGTTCGTTTGTGATACTGTCTGGACCAGGGGCTTTTTCCATCTTTTGACTTTTTATAGCTTTTTCCACTTCCGATACTAATATTTCAGGTATAGCTTCTGTGTCTTCAATTCTGTAGTTTTGTGTGTTATTTCGTTCTCTATCAGGCAATGGTATTTTTGTCTGATTTGAACTGTTGTCTTTGTATAGTAAGCGATAGTAATTTGTTGCTATATTTTTGATTTTGCTGCGAGATGTAGTTGGTAATTGTTTGTCCTTTAACTTTGGTATCCATTCATTTCCCTGTTCGCGGAGTTCCTTGAGAGCTTTTCTCGTACCTCCCGTTCTGCTAATGCAGTTCTCTAGGGTTTTAATTCTTCTGTTTTTCCTGTCTTTTCTCATATTTTCGCGAATCTGTTTGCTTAGGTTAGAGATTTCTTTTTGGTTTTCGTTTTTATCCTTTTTCATAATTAAATTTTTTCTGTCTTCAATTAGTTTTAAAGTTTTTTCACTTAGATAAGATACTTGAGTCTTGCTTATTTTTGTTATTGCCTGTTCTTTGAGCTTGTTTTCTATTTTGTCGTATCTATCATTTAGGTCCATATATTCTGAGGAAACTACTTCCATTAGGTCTTCTGTGGTGTCGTTTGAGTTCCTCTTTTCGCTGTTTGTTGTTAAGTAGTTCCATTGTACTGCTTTTGGTCTAGGTTTTTTTGAATCACTTTTATTTAGACAGCTGCGTACCATACGGTGGTTAGTATTGAAGTTTAGGTTTTGTACTATTCCCGTATCACTAAAAGACCTAACTTTGTTTGTTAGTATGTAGTCAATTTCATTTTTAGTCTTTCCATCTGGAGACACCCAAGTCCATTTGTTTTTGGGCTTTCTTCGGAACATGGAATTGAGAAGCGATAAGTTATTCTCAAGCAGGAATTCTACTAATTTTTCACCGTTTTTGCTTCTCTTGCCATTTCCGTGTTTCCCAATTATTTGTTCTTCCCCAGCTAATCGAACGCCTACTTGGGCATTGAAGTCACCCATGAGTACTAAATTGTTTTCCGAATATTTTTCAGTGATTTCACTTAGTTTTTCGTAAAAGTTGTCTGTGTCCGCTTTTGATGCTTGTTCTGTCGGCGAATAGACTTGGATGACTATCCATCTTTTCGAATAATTTGGTAAGTTTAGATGAATTGCCGCTATTCTATCTGATATCCCTTCAAATCCAATTATCTGGCTTTTGAGGTGTAGCTTTATCAAAAATCCTACTCCTCTTTGTCCAGCGACTTCGCCTTTGTAGTACATGATATAGTTTCTTCTCTCTTCAATTCCTTCACCTATTCTCCGCATCTCGCTTATGCCCAAAATGTCCCACTTGATGTTTTCAATAGATAACTCTAGCTCTTGCAGACTTTCTGGTGTTCTCAAGGTTCGCGTATTCAGTGTGCACAGGTATAATCCACTTCGTTTTTGTATCCCTTTTTTGTATTGGATTTGGTTAGCAGATTTGTTGGAGGGTGGTTTTCGCCAAAGTGATTCTGGACAGAATATCACTCACACTCGACGAAAACCAACCTGTGGAACAAGCAGGGTTCAGGAAAGACTTCAGTACAATTGACCATATACATACAGTCAAACAGCTCATACAAAAATACAATGAATACAACAAAACCATTTATCTGGCCTTTATAGATTATTCCAAGGCATTCGATAGCCTTAGTCATGTATCCGTATGGCAAAGTTTAGAAGAGCAGGGGGTCCAAAATGCTTACGTCAACATCATCAAAAACATTTACAGCGAAAGCAAAGCAAGAATCAAGCTAGAATCTACAGGAGATGTCTTTCCAATCGAAAGGGGCGTCAGGCAAGGCGACCCACTGTCACCAAAGCTGTTTACAGCAGTGCTAGAACACATGTTCAGAAAATTGGAATGGGGAAATCTGGGGCTAAACATAAATGGAGCACGATTAAGTCATCTAAGATTTGCAGATGACCTGGTGATATTGGAAGAGGACCCACAAATACTGGAATCCATGATACAAACCCTAGTTGACAGAAGTAGAGAAGTGGGTCTGGAAATTAACACAAGCAAAACTAAAATGATGACCAACTCAATACCCACAGATATAACCATTGACGGACAGAAAATAGAAAATGTAGAGGAGTATGTATATTTAGGCCAGGTAATATCGCCAAATGACCAAATGTCCAAAGAAATAGATAAAAGGATAGCGACTGGGTGGAAAAAGTATTGGGCCATGAAAGAAATCATGAAGAGCAAAGAACTGGGATTGAAGATTAAGAAGAAGACTTTCGACACCTGCATCCTACCCTGCATTACATATGGATGTGAAACCTGGGCTTTGACGAAAAACCATAGAGACAAACTAGCAAGATGCCAGAGAAGAATGGAAAGAAGCATGCTGGGCCTGAAACTAATGGACAAAGTCAGAAGTACAGACATCAGGAGCAAAACGAAATTAACAGACATATTGTCACGTATTGACCAGCTCAAATGGAGATGGACTGGACATATGCTTCGTTGCAGAAAGGAAAAGTGGAGCAAACAGGTCACAGTTTGGTATCCAAGGGATGGCACTAGGAGCCGAGGGCGTAAAGCAAGAAGATGGGAGGACGAAATGAAAATGACCTTGGGACCCTATTGGATAAGAGTAGCGGCAGACAGAAATCAGTGGAAAGAGTTGGAGGAGGCCTTTGCCGTAAGGCATACCGAAATTAGAGACATTCTTTAAGTGTACTGTGTTAATGTTATTTTAGTTTATAAATTTTTAGGTTTAAGAACTTCTAGCTATAATACTTATGTAAATTTCGGAAAATAAAGGCTTATTATTATTAATGCATGGTCATGATATAACACATAACATAATCACTGTTTAATATGATGTATTTTTATACTAAGCAATTGTTGTATTAGTAACGATATGTTTTTTTTTGTAAATGTCGTTACCTAACTAAGAAACGCTGGCAAGTTTCTTGCGCCCATTCTTCTTGTCAGTTAAAATTACAGATTGCCAAACATTGTGTAAGATATCAATCAGTAAGACTTTTTAATAAATTGCCGACAAATTTAAAAAATATATCAAATTTTAATGTTTTTAAAGCTAGACTGAGGACTTATCTACTGGAGAAAATTTTTTATAGTGTAGAAGATTATGTTAATTCTGGTTATTGATTTTTTATACAATATGTCCTGTCCTATAACAATAGTATTTAATTTAATTTTAATTGAATGTGTGAAATATTAATCACAATTTATTTTCAATTACTGTATGTTATTAATTCTTATTGACAATTTCTTTCAATTATTGTGTGTTATTAATTTTTATTATTTATTGATTTTTTATGCATGTGATTGTTCTAATTATTATTTCACATTTTTTAATTTTTTAATTTATTTAAAATTTCCAATACAATGTAATATTGTTTTATGGAATAAAGAACTTATGAACTTATGAACTTATGAAAAAAGTCTTGAATGGGTGGTAGGAAAATATTGACGATTCATAAGTACATATTTGTTATGTCTAAGTGAATAAAGAATATTTTTATCTTTTATCTTATCTTATCTTTATATGTAATCTAATCACTGACGTTTTAGCCACCTACTTTTAATAAATGACTTTTGTGGCAGAGAGTGTATATAAAACTTCTTCGAGATTATTTATTTTTATGAGTTTATTATCTTTGATATAATATGTTAGTCAGTTTAAAGTTAGCCCGCCATTTGTTTATACTTTGTGCAATGAAATTTAAATAATGAAATAAATATTCCTCCTTCGGAAGTACTCGTACCTATGCAATATTTCATTAGAGTATCAAAAATTTTACTCCGACTATGCAAGTCTCATTACAGAACTCCGCAAACTTATCTGACGCGGTGGTTAAATTTGAGAGTTTAAACTGTCAATACAGCTGACAGACCTTTCATTCTTTTTATTGCTACTGGCGCCTCAACCATCGGTTTTAGATATTGTTGTGGGAATTTCGAATTTCGAATTTCAAAACCGCGAGAGCAAGAGCATGTCTTGCAAGAAATTTTATGCATGCTCTAATTTTGTACTAGGTATTGAATTATAATGGAAAAGAGAATTAGTAATAAAAAACAGCGAGTTGCACTCCGGGAGTGCCGGCAGAAGTGAAAACTTGAATATAAACGTTGTGCATTTTTGATATTCTTAAATTTTTAACCAGTTGATTTTTAGAAAATATACTTATAATAATGAACTAGATGCGTTGATAAAGGGCTCCGTAGACTTTTTCACAAAAAAAGGAGTTTGGACCAAAAAAAAGAAAATAATACGGACTGGATTTGAACCGAGGTCTTCTGACTTCTGTTCTGCGCGCGCCGCCTGTTTAGTCTTAGTGCCAGAGCTATCAGACCATCGGGAAAGATGGCGAAATTTGCCTTCGTATTATAATGACATTGTAACAGTTTTTCGACCAGGCCCCCAAGTATGTCTTACGGTCACGTGATCCTGGGACCGTACTCTGAAACGCAAATCCGAAACTTCGGTTAGCCCCGCCCCTATCACTCGATTCCGTTATGACTCGAGAGTGAGAGGGACAGGGCTAACCGAAGTTTCGGATTAGCGTTTCAGAGTAGGCCCTCTGACGCGAGTTAAACAGCTTTTACCCATCACAATAAATAGTGCACTAAGTGTATATATTCTTTGGCACAACGCCGCTAAAGAAGTTGTCACTTCAAGAATGTTTTGAACCTGAAATTTTCACAAAATGGTGCGGTTTATGTTCCTCACTCAAAGGTAAGAAGCTGGACTTTTCACAGTCTCATAAAATTGGTGTAATGGTAATATTAGATCAACTAGGTAGGTATATGAAAAAAACTTACGTCGGTTTTATTTCAAGAATTGCTTTTTATTGCATTATGTCTCTGTAAAAAACTTTTTCAACAAGTGAATTTCTTATTTCTAGATGCAATTTTTTACACCTACCTATCTTAAGTTTCTCACATTTCCAATTTTGTGAGGAACCTAAAACGAACATAAATTTAATATACAGTAGTAGAAGTTAGAAACTTAGACTAATTATGTACCTACCTACAACACAACAAAATATAGGTACTCAAATAGTACAACTTTTATGGGCTCTTAAGTATCTTAGGCAATTTTACTTATCCGTCACTTTTATTTCAAACTATTAATGTTTGCTTTAGGTAATGAGTAAAATTATTACTTGTCCTAGGTTACATAGGTCTATGGTTATGCAATAAATGGCAAAGCACTCATCTAAACCCAATCCTGAAGCGCCAGTTCAATATTTCCTAGCAAAATAAGCATCATTGAAAAAAATTAGGATCCTGGTTTGAGTTTTTTTTTTTCAATTTTGGCGCAATGGGAGCGATACAGTCTCCACGTCCAAACGCCGCCAATGCCAGGCGGAGACTGAAGAATTATGCTGCGAAACGGTGTACGATGCATTTTGGGATACTAGTTCTTGAATATAAATATTACAAAAAAAATTTTTAGTAACTTCCCTAGATATGACTAAGAACTACTTACACAAAAAAAATTAGCTTGATTACTCAAATAGTAATTGAGATAATTGCGTTTAAGACGGAAAAAAGGGGTCTTGAAAATCATTTTTTTTAGTACATTTGTAACATATCATTTTTTTAATATGTTACATTCATAATAAACTATGATAGTACTAACCTTCATTCCTGTTTTTTATCCAATATTTTGTACCTTTACACAACACAGTTTTTATACATCCCTTATTGCAAAGTACATACATTCTCATTAACTCAATTCCAAACAATAATTGCTAATTTTTACATCTTAGGTACACTTATATTTGTCAACAAACATCTATCACGTCTGACGTTTGACATTTAATTTTATCAGAGTAAACATCATAATTTTTGAACCACTGGCTCAATCTTGTGAGGAACAGCAGAACTATTTCCACGAGCAATTATCCAGAGATATAAGTCTTCTCATTCTTGCATGGATGTCCAGCTATTTCCATCTCTTTTTCTTAGAAAGACACCTTGCGTTGAGAGTCCACACTTCATCAAACTTCAGCGCCATCTGGTGTCAAATAGTGGCAAAGTATGCCGCACATAAGTTGTCATCTCTCTCACGCCTAAATGCATAGCCATCCTGTCATCTCGTTCATGCAACAGCACCGAAACTGACATCTGGCGTAGAGTAGCTCTCTTGCTTTAATAATTGAACTTCTACATATTGAGTCCAGATTATCTATGGTACCTAAAAACTTTTATCAATAACATTATGAATATCTAATTTACAATGAAAGTAATTAGTTATTCATATTCTACAAATCTGCCTTTATTTGATTTTATATAATTCTTCATTTATCTTTAGCTAATTTTCTTAACCATAGACTATATTCGGATCATTCTAGAAATGTACAAGTGAGCATTGTCTATGCTACTTACCTTGGAAAATTCGAGATTGATGGTAAAGCAATATGAATTAAAAACAAGATTCTAGAAAAGTCGTGGCAGAACATATAAATAGGGCCCGTCTGGCCCCAGTTTTTTTTTCTCTCGATAACCGCTACTTAACTGACTGTGAAAAAGACTGTGAAGCAAAGTCACTGTGAACTGTTATTGCATAGACATTTTTTTTTACCTACGTAGTTTTCCCTGATAAACCTAACTGTCCTAAGCTGCATCATTGTGTGAACACTGCAATTTTCTTGATTCGTCCTCGATCTTCAGCGTCCGGGTAAGTCGATCTGCTAAATGGCAAACAAATTACCAACATCTCTTTATGTCACTGCTTTGGCATAACGCTGTGTTTTCTTCTTCCTCGACAGTTCTTATTATTGACTGGACTACCTGTCCGGAGCGAGCACCTGCGAAGCTGACATCATACCGGCGAGCCCTCGTTCGCTGACCTTAGGCCTTGAGAGACCGGCGTTCGCAACCCCTCCTCGGAACATAAGTCTCAGGTGTAATCGTTCTTATATCTTTATCTCTTAACTACATCTCTCCATACTCTCTTCGTTTATGAGCTGTTCATAAACGTGGCGCCCATTAATTGTCTCTAATCTTCTCCTCTCTTATAAGTTTAACTTAACTACATACATATAAGTATTACCTACCTACCTTTCAATTTTGTAACACTCCCAACTTGATTTAAACTACACTTGTGAACTTATAAAACGTTTAATATTGAATAACAACCATATTTTAGTTTGTGTTTGTATTTGTATATCCAGTCTGACACGTTGTAAACCTATTTTAAGGATAGCGATAGCCTAGGTCTCCTATTCATATAAATTTCTTTTGAAACTTTATTTGTCTAGTTTAAACTTCATTACCTGTTTATGTAATTTCCAACTCAGTGAGAATATTGTAATTTAAGTCCCTAACAACCATATTTTAGTTTGTGTTTGTATTTGTATATCCAGTCTGACACGTTGTAAACCTATTTTAAGGATAGCGATAGCCTAGGTCTCCTATTCATATAAATTTCTTTTGAAACTTTATTTGTCTAGTTTAAACTTCATTACCTGTTTATGTAATTTCCAACTCAGTGAGAATATTGTAATTTAAGTCCCTCTGACAGTGCAACAAGTGAGCTGCAAAGTAGAATATTTATCCCCACGCCCTGTATTTCTTGTAAGGACCTAATTTAACATGTTATAAAAATAAAACTTCACATTTCATTATATTTCCATTTCTTTTATTTTATATTAAAACCTATAGTTAAAAATATAAGTTACATTTAGCGCCCAACGTACTTTGCACTCAATTCTTTGTTGACAGTTTCTCACTGGGTTTCTACCTCTTTTATATTTATTTGTTGTACCTCTCTCTCAAATTGTACCTGTATCAATTTCAGTGATGGAGCATACTGCGTTCTACGGTCTCCTCAAGGACGAGGTCAGCTATGAGCTCAACCTGCGGGGAGTGGAACACGAGCGTGGTGCCACAGCGGAGACGTTGGCTGCCCTGCTAGAGAAAGCTGAACCGGCCGCTGTAGAGGTCGAGGACAAATTTATTGATTCCCTTGATACGGGAATAGAAATAGAGGTATGTGCACGGAAGTTGGCCGAACTAAGCGCTCTTGTCCCCAAGTATTCTACCACTACACATTTCCAAAAATGCTGGGCAAGGTTGACTCACGTTATAGACCGACTAGACAGACTGACCGGGCAGACCATGGAGCAAAGGCGTATAAAATCTTCGTCACTGGAGGAGTTATACAGACTCCGCTTTTGGATGTCGAATAATCCACCGCGCAGTAGAGGTCCTTCTCCGTCAAGACAACACCTACATCCGACTGCTTCCCGTGATGAAGAAAACCGCATCACAGACGTTCGGAAGAACGGTGTCGATGGGGATGTACACTCTGAGGGAGCATCTATCCCTGTTCCTCCTCCTCATCCCTCTCACTCCTCTCCTTTTCTCAGAAATTCTCCTATATTGAAGTGGGGTGTAACTTTTGACGGACACACCTGTGTCTTAGAATTTATTACTAAAATTAAAGAATTAGCTGCCTCCTGCTCTGCCCAAGACCATGAACTGCTGTCAAACTTCTCACATCTGCTTACTGGTGATGCATTGGTGTGGTTCCGCGGTTACAGGGACAATATAACTTCTATGGCTCAACTTTTTGATTATCTAAAAGAGGAATTTATACCTGTTGATTATGACAGACGACTTCTACTGCAAATAAAAGGCAGATTGCAAGATAAATCTGAAGACATAAAAATTTATATCAATCTCATGCTTTATGAGATGTCTAAACTATCTAAACCACTCTCTGAAACTGAGAAGTTGGATATAATATTATCAAATATGAACACTTTTTATATTGCAAAATTAGCTCTCCATGATTTCTCTTCGACTGCGGAACTCAAATCAGTGTGCTCCAGGCTAGACATAGCAAAGCACAGATGTGAGAATAGAGGTGCCTTAAATCCTGGCAATACTGCTATTGTTCCCGGTTTCACAGTGAAATCTAATCTTACTAAATCGGTAAATCAACCGTTTATTAAACAAAAACCTTTATCGGGAAATGTTGCTACCATCTCCCATAATGCTTATAATTCCGCCATGCTACAAAAAGATAGTGTCAATTGTTTAAAGTGTAGTGGCAAACATCACTATTCAAAGTGTAATGTATACAATACACCTATATGTTTTAAATGTAAAAAACCTAATGTGCTTACTCGCGACTGTACTTGTTCAAAAAACTGAATAAGCGGTCAGTAGCATGTTCTCTCTCTCTTAAACCTGAACCTTCAAAACTAACTAAACATACTACTGACCGGGAATGGCAGGAATATCTAACTTTCTTAAAAAACTTTTTCTCCTCTCAGAAGATAGCTCCACTTTTTGAGTCAAACTTGCCTGACAACCGTGCGTTTATCAAAGTCAACATTTTGGGAACAGAGTGCTTGGCCTTGGCCGATTCTGGTGCATCAACTTCTATACTCAGCAATGATGCGCTAGGAACGCTTAGGGAATTAGGTCTACAGACTTATCTTCAGCCATCTTCTAAAACTCTTAAAGTTGGCAATAACGCTAAACTTAATATTTTGGGATCCATTACGATACCTATTACTTACAAGTCCAATCTAAGACTAATTACTCTCAATGTATGCACAGATATCAACAGTCCTCTTATTTTAGGTGTAAATTTTCTTAGGGCATTTAACCTATGTCAGGATATTCTGGAATATACGACCGACTCTCAGTGTACCTCTGCTTTCAACTCTTTAATTGACACAAACACACACTTACATGCTTATGAGGATCTGTCGGTTGTACAAAAATCTCAGATTGATAACATTATCACTGATTTTAAAAATATTTCTGCTGATTCTAACAACTTAGGTCTCACTGATCTTGAAGAACATGTCATTGACACTGGTGATCATCCCCCAGTGAAACAAAAATACTACCCTATACCAGTTCACTATAAACAGCGGGTCGAGGCTGAAATCAATGATATGTTAAGAATGGGTATTATTGAAAAAAGTAATTCACCTTGGAATTCCCCTCTCTTAGTAGTTCCCAAACCTAACGGAGACTTAAGGATCTGCCTAGACAGTAGAAAACTGAATAGTGTCACCAAAATAGATTCATATCCTATGCCGCGTATCCAAGACATACTTGATTCTCTTAATAATGCTAAATTTCTAAGCTCTATTGACCTGAAAAGCTCATTTTTTCAAATTAATTTACACCCAGACTCGCGGGAGAAGACTAGTTTCTCCATTCCTGGGGTTGGGGCTTTCCAATTTTGCCGCATGCCTTTCGGACTTGTCAATGCATCTGCTAGAATGATGAGACTTATGGATAAAGTCTTTGGACCAGAGTTTGCTGGCCGTCTGTTTACCTACGTGGATGACGTAATACTGGTCAGTAATTCATATGACGAACACGTCGAGTTATTGAAGCGTGTCTATCAACGTTTAAAAGAAGTAGGTCTCACCATCAATTTTGACAAATCAGTTTTCTGCAGATCTTCCCTTAAGTTTCTAGGGTTCATCGTCGACCGACACGGACTACGCACTGACAGTGACAAGGTTAAGGCCATTTTGGAATACCCTGTCCCTACTAACCAAAAAGAAGTCAGACGTTTTCTAGGCATGGCGTCATGGTATAGGCGTTTTATCCAAAACTTTTCTTTAGTAACTGCTCCTATAAACAACCTAATTAAAAAACGGCCCAAGGGCAAATCTTTTAGTTTTCCGCAGGAAGCTCTCCTTGCCTTCAACGAGATTAAGCAACGTTTGGTATCTGCACCCATTCTTTCTATACCTAAATTTGATAAGCCTTTTATCATCTCTACCGATGCCTCTGATTTAGGTCTCGGTTGTGTCCTCTCTCAAAAGGACGACGAGGGTAAAGAACATCCTGTCGCCTTCGCTAGCCGTTCTCTTACTAAACCAGAAAGAAACCATGCCACTACTGAAAAGGAA
Source organism: Crambus lathoniellus (assembly GCA_949710035.1). Lineage (NCBI taxonomy): Eukaryota > Metazoa > Arthropoda > Insecta > Lepidoptera > Crambidae > Crambus > Crambus lathoniellus. The sequence goes on along the minus strand of OX453309.1, from coordinate 9,141,105 downwards.
CTAAATGCTTTAATCTTTGCTCTAGAAAAATTTAGGGGTTATATTGAAGGCTCTCCCTTCCCCACTACGATTTATACAGATCATAGTAGTCTGAAATGGCTTGTCAGTCTTAAATCTCCTACAGGAAGATTGGCGAGATGGGCAGTCCGGCTTTCTCAATTTAATCTTAAAATTGAGTATCGTAGGGGCTCTGATAATGCCTTGGCCGACGCTCTTTCTCGTTCATTTCCCGTAAATGTCACTTCTGATGACGATCCATCTCAAAACTCCCCTTCTTCTTCTTCTACTACCAAAGACTCTTGGTACCTCAAGAAAGTACAAGACGTCAAATCTTCTCCCCACAAGTTCTCTGATTGGAAACTAATTTCTGATCGTCTCTATAAAAGGATGAAAAATTCCAACCCTCTCTCTGCTGACTGTGAATGGAAACTCGTGGTTCCTTTCGAATCGCGGCATGACGTCATAGCTAAATGTCATGACCACCCGAGTGCAGCCCATTTAGGCATCTTTAAGACTTTGAAACGTCTTACTCAATCTTATTATTGGCCATCTCTACATAGAGATGTCAAGAAATACATCAAAAATTGTCAAGTTTGCTTGGCGTATAAGAGCACGAATGAAGGTCCCCCAGGCATCATGAAAAATCCCAAACAGGTCCAACGTCCCTTCCAAATGATATCTACAGACATAATGGGTCCTTTACCTCGATCTTATCAGGGCTACAAATTCATTCTAGTAGTTACTGACGTTTTCACTAAGTATACATGCATATTTCCTATGAGGAACTCACTTGCCAAGACAGTAGTTTCCATTATTGAAAACAATATATTTATGAAATATGGGATTCCTCAAACAATTGTCATGGACAACGGTCCCCAGTATATCTCTAATGCCATGAAGGATTTAGTTGCGAAGTATAAAGTTCCTAATTCTTTTTATAACTGTAGGTTCCTGCCACAAAACAACCCTTCTGAAAGGACTAATCGTGTCATTGTCACTGCCATATCTTCCTATGTAGGTACAGACCACAGAAAATGGGCTGAAGAATTACCAAAAATTGAGTTTGCAATCAACACAGCCGTTAGTGAATCCACTGGTTTTAGCCCATACTTTCTAAATCATGGCCGCGAAGCTGTACTCTCTGGTGACTGGTACCCTAACTCTCCACTTAAAGAAGAAGATATTTTGTTTACCGACAGGACTTCATACTCATCTACTCTACCTCATCTTAAAGACATTTTTATTAAAGTAAACTTGAACGTGTCCAAAGCCTACTCCAAATATAAAATTCATTACAACAAAAATAGGCGTGATATTGAATATCAGGAGGGCCAGACTGTATGGAAGAAAGAATATCCACTTTCTGATGCTAGTAAATTTTTCACTGCAAAACTTGCTCCTAAATTCACTAAATGTATTGTGAAAAAGAAGATCTCTCCTCTTACATACATTCTGAAGGACTTTCACACATCCAAGGATTTAGGCACTTGGCACATTAAGGACATTTTAAAATCTGTACCTATATAACTACACCTATATTTTGCTTATTTCATTTTATTTATGTATGTGATTATCTATATGTATTTTTCTCTTTTCTCTCTTGCTCTGCATCTAGGTACTATCTCCTACTTACCATATCCGTATGGTTGCCGGAGAAAGAATAGTGCCATCGCTCTCCCCTTGCGCGTCGTAAGAGCCGACCAAAAGTCCCATTTTCCCATCCCATATTTTCCTTCATCACGACACCCATTCCCTTACCTTATCCGTATGGTTGCCGGAGAAAGAATAGTACCATCGCTCTCCCCTTGCGCGTCGTAAGAGCCGACCAAAAGTCCCATTTTCCCATCCCAAATTTTCCCTCATCTTCATACCCATTCCCAAACCCTATTATATATTCTTTTATGTACTCTATTTTTTTTGTATGGTTTTTATTTTATATATATTAATTTTATAGTATCTAGTTTATTCTATGGGACGGCTGGTAATCCCATAAATGAAAAATCAAAAGCCTTACTACTCAGAGCGGATTGTAACTCTGTATAAATATGCCTTAACGACAACAGATTATTCTTATCACACTAGTATATTATACTCATCTATATATCAGAGCGGCAGCGACTCTTAAAATAGGCCATCGGCACTCCATTTATTTATGTATATCCATATTTATCTAGTATACGCACACTTTAAATTTTCGGCAAGGGCGCATGGTATATAGGCCAGAAGTAAGACCCACCGTCGATATCAATTATCTGTATTGTTTATGTATTCCGTTTATTTATATAACTTATTTGTTTACAGCTGGCATGTAGTATACGTATATTGATTATTTTTTGTTGTTTTTGCTTTTGTTTCCTTTTGCCCTTTCCTTTCCTTACTTGATTCCCAACCTACAACTTTCTTTACTTTCCCACTCTACTATACCGTGCTATCCATTCCTTCTTTCTCTACACAACCTTTTCTTTCTCTACACAACTTTCCTTTCTCTACAATTTTTTCTCCTCTTGCTCTATTCTTGTTTTACCCATTCCCTTCATGCTTCCTCACGCTTTCGCTTTCTTTTCTTTACTGTGTGGGGATAGTGACCTGTCCTTCACTCACCTCATCCCAGTTCCTTTCTTTATTTTTTTTTTCTCAACTAATGAGGTATTGTAACATATCATTTTTTTAATATGTTACATTCATAATAAACTATGATAGTACTAACCTTCATTCCTGTTTTTTATCCAATATTTTGTACCTTTACACAACACAGTTTTTATACATCCCTTATTGCAAAGTACATACATTCTCATTAACTCAATTCCAAACAATAATTGCTAATTTTTACATCTTAGGTACACTTATATTTGTCAACAAACATCTATCACGTCTGACGTTTGACATTTAATTTTATCAGAGTAAACATCATAATTTTTGAACCACTGGCTCAATCTTGTGAGGAACAGCAGAACTATTTCCACGAGCAATTATCCAGAGATATAAGTCTTCTCATTCTTGCATGGATGTCCAGCTATTTCCATCTCTTTTTCTTAGAAAGACACCTTGCGTTGAGAGTCCACACTTCATCAAACTTCAGCGCCATCTGGTGTCAAATAGTGGCAAAGTATGCCGCACATAAGTTGTCATCTCTCTCACGCCTAAATGCATAGCCATCCTGTCATCTCGTTCATGCAACAGCACCGAAACTGACATCTGGCGTAGAGTAGCTCTCTTGCTTTAATAATTGAACTTCTACATATTGAGTCCAGATTATCTATGGTACCTAAAAACTTTTATCAATAACATTATGAATATCTAATTTACAATGAAAGTAATTAGTTATTCATATTCTACAAATCTGCCTTTATTTGATTTTATATAATTCTTCATTTATCTTTAGCTAATTTTCTTAACCATAGACTATATTCGGATCATTCTAGAAATGTACAAGTGAGCATTGTCTATGCTACTTACCTTGGAAAATTCGAGATTGATGGTAAAGCAATATGAATTAAAAACAAGATTCTAGAAAAGTCGTGGCAGAACATATAAATAGGGCCCGTCTGGCCCCAGTTTTTTTTTCTCTCGATAACCGCTACTTAACTGACTGTGAAAAAGACTGTGAAGCAAAGTCACTGTGAACTGTTATTGCATAGACATTTTTTTTTACCTACGTAGTTTTCCCTGATAAACCTAACTGTCCTAAGCTGCATCATTGTGTGAACACTGCAATTTTCTTGATTCGTCCTCGATCTTCAGCGTCCGGGTAAGTCGATCTGCTAAATGGCAAACAAATTACCAACATCTCTTTATGTCACTGCTTTGGCATAACGCTGTGTTTTCTTCTTCCTCGACAGTTCTTATTATTGACTGGACTACCTGTCCGGAGCGAGCACCTGCGAAGCTGACATCATACCGGCGAGCCCTCGTTCGCTGACCTTAGGCCTTGAGAGACCGGCGTTCGCAACCCCTCCTCGGAACATAAGTCTCAGGTGTAATCGTTCTTATATCTTTATCTCTTAACTACATCTCTCCATACTCTCTTCGTTTATGAGCTGTTCATAAACGTGGCGCCCATTAATTGTCTCTAATCTTCTCCTCTCTTATAAGTTTAACTTAACTACATACATATAAGTATTACCTACCTACCTTTCAATTTTGTAACACTCCCAACTTGATTTAAACTACACTTGTGAACTTATAAAACGTTTAATATTGAATAACAACCATATTTTAGTTTGTGTTTGTATTTGTATATCCAGTCTGACACGTTGTAAACCTATTTTAAGGATAGCGATAGCCTAGGTCTCCTATTCATATAAATTTCTTTTGAAACTTTATTTGTCTAGTTTAAACTTCATTACCTGTTTATGTAATTTCCAACTCAGTGAGAATATTGTAATTTAAGTCCCTAACAACCATATTTTAGTTTGTGTTTGTATTTGTATATCCAGTCTGACACGTTGTAAACCTATTTTAAGGATAGCGATAGCCTAGGTCTCCTATTCATATAAATTTCTTTTGAAACTTTATTTGTCTAGTTTAAACTTCATTACCTGTTTATGTAATTTCCAACTCAGTGAGAATATTGTAATTTAAGTCCCTCTGACAGTGCAACAAGTGAGCTGCAAAGTAGAATATTTATCCCCACGCCCTGTATTTCTTGTAAGGACCTAATTTAACATGTTATAAAAATAAAACTTCACATTTCATTATATTTCCATTTCTTTTATTTTATATTAAAACCTATAGTTAAAAATATAAGTTACATTTAGCGCCCAACGTACTTTGCACTCAATTCTTTGTTGACAGTTTCTCACTGGGTTTCTACCTCTTTTATATTTATTTGTTGTACCTCTCTCTCAAATTGTACCTGTATCAATTTCAGTGATGGAGCATACTGCGTTCTACGGTCTCCTCAAGGACGAGGTCAGCTATGAGCTCAACCTGCGGGGAGTGGAACACGAGCGTGGTGCCACAGCGGAGACGTTGGCTGCCCTGCTAGAGAAAGCTGAACCGGCCGCTGTAGAGGTCGAGGACAAATTTATTGATTCCCTTGATACGGGAATAGAAATAGAGGTATGTGCACGGAAGTTGGCCGAACTAAGCGCTCTTGTCCCCAAGTATTCTACCACTACACATTTCCAAAAATGCTGGGCAAGGTTGACTCACGTTATAGACCGACTAGACAGACTGACCGGGCAGACCATGGAGCAAAGGCGTATAAAATCTTCGTCACTGGAGGAGTTATACAGACTCCGCTTTTGGATGTCGAATAATCCACCGCGCAGTAGAGGTCCTTCTCCGTCAAGACAACACCTACATCCGACTGCTTCCCGTGATGAAGAAAACCGCATCACAGACGTTCGGAAGAACGGTGTCGATGGGGATGTACACTCTGAGGGAGCATCTATCCCTGTTCCTCCTCCTCATCCCTCTCACTCCTCTCCTTTTCTCAGAAATTCTCCTATATTGAAGTGGGGTGTAACTTTTGACGGACACACCTGTGTCTTAGAATTTATTACTAAAATTAAAGAATTAGCTGCCTCCTGCTCTGCCCAAGACCATGAACTGCTGTCAAACTTCTCACATCTGCTTACTGGTGATGCATTGGTGTGGTTCCGCGGTTACAGGGACAATATAACTTCTATGGCTCAACTTTTTGATTATCTAAAAGAGGAATTTATACCTGTTGATTATGACAGACGACTTCTACTGCAAATAAAAGGCAGATTGCAAGATAAATCTGAAGACATAAAAATTTATATCAATCTCATGCTTTATGAGATGTCTAAACTATCTAAACCACTCTCTGAAACTGAGAAGTTGGATATAATATTATCAAATATGAACACTTTTTATATTGCAAAATTAGCTCTCCATGATTTCTCTTCGACTGCGGAACTCAAATCAGTGTGCTCCAGGCTAGACATAGCAAAGCACAGATGTGAGAATAGAGGTGCCTTAAATCCTGGCAATACTGCTATTGTTCCCGGTTTCACAGTGAAATCTAATCTTACTAAATCGGTAAATCAACCGTTTATTAAACAAAAACCTTTATCGGGAAATGTTGCTACCATCTCCCATAATGCTTATAATTCCGCCATGCTACAAAAAGATAGTGTCAATTGTTTAAAGTGTAGTGGCAAACATCACTATTCAAAGTGTAATGTATACAATACACCTATATGTTTTAAATGTAAAAAACCTAATGTGCTTACTCGCGACTGTACTTGTTCAAAAAACTGAATAAGCGGTCAGTAGCATGTTCTCTCTCTCTTAAACCTGAACCTTCAAAACTAACTAAACATACTACTGACCGGGAATGGCAGGAATATCTAACTTTCTTAAAAAACTTTTTCTCCTCTCAGAAGATAGCTCCACTTTTTGAGTCAAACTTGCCTGACAACCGTGCGTTTATCAAAGTCAACATTTTGGGAACAGAGTGCTTGGCCTTGGCCGATTCTGGTGCATCAACTTCTATACTCAGCAATGATGCGCTAGGAACGCTTAGGGAATTAGGTCTACAGACTTATCTTCAGCCATCTTCTAAAACTCTTAAAGTTGGCAATAACGCTAAACTTAATATTTTGGGATCCATTACGATACCTATTACTTACAAGTCCAATCTAAGACTAATTACTCTCAATGTATGCACAGATATCAACAGTCCTCTTATTTTAGGTGTAAATTTTCTTAGGGCATTTAACCTATGTCAGGATATTCTGGAATATACGACCGACTCTCAGTGTACCTCTGCTTTCAACTCTTTAATTGACACAAACACACACTTACATGCTTATGAGGATCTGTCGGTTGTACAAAAATCTCAGATTGATAACATTATCACTGATTTTAAAAATATTTCTGCTGATTCTAACAACTTAGGTCTCACTGATCTTGAAGAACATGTCATTGACACTGGTGATCATCCCCCAGTGAAACAAAAATACTACCCTATACCAGTTCACTATAAACAGCGGGTCGAGGCTGAAATCAATGATATGTTAAGAATGGGTATTATTGAAAAAAGTAATTCACCTTGGAATTCCCCTCTCTTAGTAGTTCCCAAACCTAACGGAGACTTAAGGATCTGCCTAGACAGTAGAAAACTGAATAGTGTCACCAAAATAGATTCATATCCTATGCCGCGTATCCAAGACATACTTGATTCTCTTAATAATGCTAAATTTCTAAGCTCTATTGACCTGAAAAGCTCATTTTTTCAAATTAATTTACACCCAGACTCGCGGGAGAAGACTAGTTTCTCCATTCCTGGGGTTGGGGCTTTCCAATTTTGCCGCATGCCTTTCGGACTTGTCAATGCATCTGCTAGAATGATGAGACTTATGGATAAAGTCTTTGGACCAGAGTTTGCTGGCCGTCTGTTTACCTACGTGGATGACGTAATACTGGTCAGTAATTCATATGACGAACACGTCGAGTTATTGAAGCGTGTCTATCAACGTTTAAAAGAAGTAGGTCTCACCATCAATTTTGACAAATCAGTTTTCTGCAGATCTTCCCTTAAGTTTCTAGGGTTCATCGTCGACCGACACGGACTACGCACTGACAGTGACAAGGTTAAGGCCATTTTGGAATACCCTGTCCCTACTAACCAAAAAGAAGTCAGACGTTTTCTAGGCATGGCGTCATGGTATAGGCGTTTTATCCAAAACTTTTCTTTAGTAACTGCTCCTATAAACAACCTAATTAAAAAACGGCCCAAGGGCAAATCTTTTAGTTTTCCGCAGGAAGCTCTCCTTGCCTTCAACGAGATTAAGCAACGTTTGGTATCTGCACCCATTCTTTCTATACCTAAATTTGATAAGCCTTTTATCATCTCTACCGATGCCTCTGATTTAGGTCTCGGTTGTGTCCTCTCTCAAAAGGACGACGAGGGTAAAGAACATCCTGTCGCCTTCGCTAGCCGTTCTCTTACTAAACCAGAAAGAAACCATGCCACTACTGAAAAGGAACTAAATGCTTTAATCTTTGCTCTAGAAAAATTTAGGGGTTATATTGAAGGCTCTCCCTTCCCCACTACGATTTATACAGATCATAGTAGTCTGAAATGGCTTGTCAGTCTTAAATCTCCTACAGGAAGATTGGCGAGATGGGCAGTCCGGCTTTCTCAATTTAATCTTAAAATTGAGTATCGTAGGGGCTCTGATAATGCCTTGGCCGACGCTCTTTCTCGTTCATTTCCCGTAAATGTCACTTCTGATGACGATCCATCTCAAAACTCCCCTTCTTCTTCTTCTACTACCAAAGACTCTTGGTACCTCAAGAAAGTACAAGACGTCAAATCTTCTCCCCACAAGTTCTCTGATTGGAAACTAATTTCTGATCGTCTCTATAAAAGGATGAAAAATTCCAACCCTCTCTCTGCTGACTGTGAATGGAAACTCGTGGTTCCTTTCGAATCGCGGCATGACGTCATAGCTAAATGTCATGACCACCCGAGTGCAGCCCATTTAGGCATCTTTAAGACTTTGAAACGTCTTACTCAATCTTATTATTGGCCATCTCTACATAGAGATGTCAAGAAATACATCAAAAATTGTCAAGTTTGCTTGGCGTATAAGAGCACGAATGAAGGTCCCCCAGGCATCATGAAAAATCCCAAACAGGTCCAACGTCCCTTCCAAATGATATCTACAGACATAATGGGTCCTTTACCTCGATCTTATCAGGGCTACAAATTCATTCTAGTAGTTACTGACGTTTTCACTAAGTATACATGCATATTTCCTATGAGGAACTCACTTGCCAAGACAGTAGTTTCCATTATTGAAAACAATATATTTATGAAATATGGGATTCCTCAAACAATTGTCATGGACAACGGTCCCCAGTATATCTCTAATGCCATGAAGGATTTAGTTGCGAAGTATAAAGTTCCTAATTCTTTTTATAACTGTAGGTTCCTGCCACAAAACAACCCTTCTGAAAGGACTAATCGTGTCATTGTCACTGCCATATCTTCCTATGTAGGTACAGACCACAGAAAATGGGCTGAAGAATTACCAAAAATTGAGTTTGCAATCAACACAGCCGTTAGTGAATCCACTGGTTTTAGCCCATACTTTCTAAATCATGGCCGCGAAGCTGTACTCTCTGGTGACTGGTACCCTAACTCTCCACTTAAAGAAGAAGATATTTTGTTTACCGACAGGACTTCATACTCATCTACTCTACCTCATCTTAAAGACATTTTTATTAAAGTAAACTTGAACGTGTCCAAAGCCTACTCCAAATATAAAATTCATTACAACAAAAATAGGCGTGATATTGAATATCAGGAGGGCCAGACTGTATGGAAGAAAGAATATCCACTTTCTGATGCTAGTAAATTTTTCACTGCAAAACTTGCTCCTAAATTCACTAAATGTATTGTGAAAAAGAAGATCTCTCCTCTTACATACATTCTGAAGGACTTTCACACATCCAAGGATTTAGGCACTTGGCACATTAAGGACATTTTAAAATCTGTACCTATATAACTACACCTATATTTTGCTTATTTCATTTTATTTATGTATGTGATTATCTATATGTATTTTTCTCTTTTCTCTCTTGCTCTGCATCTAGGTACTATCTCCTACTTACCATATCCGTATGGTTGCCGGAGAAAGAATAGTGCCATCGCTCTCCCCTTGCGCGTCGTAAGAGCCGACCAAAAGTCCCATTTTCCCATCCCATATTTTCCTTCATCACGACACCCATTCCCTTACCTTATCCGTATGGTTGCCGGAGAAAGAATAGTACCATCGCTCTCCCCTTGCGCGTCGTAAGAGCCGACCAAAAGTCCCATTTTCCCATCCCAAATTTTCCCTCATCTTCATACCCATTCCCAAACCCTATTATATATTCTTTTATGTACTCTATTTTTTTTGTATGGTTTTTATTTTATATATATTAATTTTATAGTATCTAGTTTATTCTATGGGACGGCTGGTAATCCCATAAATGAAAAATCAAAAGCCTTACTACTCAGAGCGGATTGTAACTCTGTATAAATATGCCTTAACGACAACAGATTATTCTTATCACACTAGTATATTATACTCATCTATATATCAGAGCGGCAGCGACTCTTAAAATAGGCCATCGGCACTCCATTTATTTATGTATATCCATATTTATCTAGTATACGCACACTTTAAATTTTCGGCAAGGGCGCATGGTATATAGGCCAGAAGTAAGACCCACCGTCGATATCAATTATCTGTATTGTTTATGTATTCCGTTTATTTATATAACTTATTTGTTTACAGCTGGCATGTAGTATACGTATATTGATTATTTTTTGTTGTTTTTGCTTTTGTTTCCTTTTGCCCTTTCCTTTCCTTACTTGATTCCCAACCTACAACTTTCTTTACTTTCCCACTCTACTATACCGTGCTATCCATTCCTTCTTTCTCTACACAACCTTTTCTTTCTCTACACAACTTTCCTTTCTCTACAATTTTTTCTCCTCTTGCTCTATTCTTGTTTTACCCATTCCCTTCATGCTTCCTCACGCTTTCGCTTTCTTTTCTTTACTGTGTGGGGATAGTGACCTGTCCTTCACTCACCTCATCCCAGTTCCTTTCTTTATTTTTTTTTTCTCAACTAATGAGGTATTGTAACATATCATTTTTTTAATATGTTACATTCATAATAAACTATGATAGTACTAACCTTCATTCCTGTTTTTTATCCAATATTTTGTACCTTTACACAACACAGTTTTTATACATCCCTTATTGCAAAGTACATACATTCTCATTAACTCAATTCCAAACAATAATTGCTAATTTTTACATCTTAGGTACACTTATATTTGTCAACAAACATCTATCACGTCTGACGTTTGACATTTAATTTTATCAGAGTAAACATCATAATTTTTGAACCACTGGCTCAATCTTGTGAGGAACAGCAGAACTATTTCCACGAGCAATTATCCAGAGATATAAGTCTTCTCATTCTTGCATGGATGTCCAGCTATTTCCATCTCTTTTTCTTAGAAAGACACCTTGCGTTGAGAGTCCACACTTCATCAAACTTCAGCGCCATCTGGTGTCAAATAGTGGCAAAGTATGCCGCACATAAGTTGTCATCTCTCTCACGCCTAAATGCATAGCCATCCTGTCATCTCGTTCATGCAACAGCACCGAAACTGACATCTGGCGTAGAGTAGCTCTCTTGCTTTAATAATTGAACTTCTACATATTGAGTCCAGATTATCTATGGTACCTAAAAACTTTTATCAATAACATTATGAATATCTAATTTACAATGAAAGTAATTAGTTATTCATATTCTACAAATCTGCCTTTATTTGATTTTATATAATTCTTCATTTATCTTTAGCTAATTTTCTTAACCATAGACTATATTCGGATCATTCTAGAAATGTACAAGTGAGCATTGTCTATGCTACTTACCTTGGAAAATTCGAGATTGATGGTAAAGCAATATGAATTAAAAACAAGATTCTAGAAAAGTCGTGGCAGAACATATAAATAGGGCCCGTCTGGCCCCAGTTTTTTTTTCTCTCGATAACCGCTACTTAACTGACTGTGAAAAAGACTGTGAAGCAAAGTCACTGTGAACTGTTATTGCATAGACATTTTTTTTTACCTACGTAGTTTTCCCTGATAAACCTAACTGTCCTAAGCTGCATCATTGTGTGAACACTGCAATTTTCTTGATTCGTCCTCGATCTTCAGCGTCCGGGTAAGTCGATCTGCTAAATGGCAAACAAATTACCAACATCTCTTTATGTCACTGCTTTGGCATAACGCTGTGTTTTCTTCTTCCTCGACAGTTCTTATTATTGACTGGACTACCTGTCCGGAGCGAGCACCTGCGAAGCTGACATCATACCGGCGAGCCCTCGTTCGCTGACCTTAGGCCTTGAGAGACCGGCGTTCGCAACCCCTCCTCGGAACATAAGTCTCAGGTGTAATCGTTCTTATATCTTTATCTCTTAACTACATCTCTCCATACTCTCTTCGTTTATGAGCTGTTCATAAACGTGGCGCCCATTAATTGTCTCTAATCTTCTCCTCTCTTATAAGTTTAACTTAACTACATACATATAAGTATTACCTACCTACCTTTCAATTTTGTAACACTCCCAACTTGATTTAAACTACACTTGTGAACTTATAAAACGTTTAATATTGAATAACAACCATATTTTAGTTTGTGTTTGTATTTGTATATCCAGTCTGACACGTTGTAAACCTATTTTAAGGATAGCGATAGCCTAGGTCTCCTATTCATATAAATTTCTTTTGAAACTTTATTTGTCTAGTTTAAACTTCATTACCTGTTTATGTAATTTCCAACTCAGTGAGAATATTGTAATTTAAGTCCCTCTGACAGTGCAACAAGTGAGCTGCAAAGTAGAATATTTATCCCCACGCCCTGTATTTCTTGTAAGGACCTAATTTTACATGTTATAAAAATAAAACTTCACATTTCATTATATTTCCATTTCTTTTATTTTATATTAAAACCTATAGTTAAAAATATAAGTTACACATTGTATTTATTTTATTCAAATAAAATTTAGTAACTTCCCTTCATAAAGAAAATATCTATCACATATAATATTTTGGAAGACCTAGCAATGATACTTTGTCAGGAAATTTAATTTAAAAACATTGAAAATTCTGAGTTTGATCGCCGGAATGCCCTTAAGATGTTAAATTTTTTGCCAAATTGATATTCATTTGAATTGTCGAAATTTTTTAAGTATTTTTTTTTCATAAATTTCTAATTTTACAAACTTCGATCAGCAATAACACCTAGTTGTTGACCGAAGGTTACAAATTACAGTATATAGCTGAAAACTTAGTATCTTAAATAAGGCATCAACATTATAGAATACATTTTAACTCGAAAGAAAAGACTGAACCTAATTTCACATGTAGTAATCTTTAAATCGAATATTTGTTATCGATCCTCTCTGTCGACTGTACTTACGGTTCACTGGCATTCGATCAAACAAACCTGATTAATTTTTCAATCGATTATGAATTTCGTCATTTATCATATGTCAATGTTGCGTCAGTGTTCCACCGAAGCTCACACGCCAGTTGACCTGTAGATCGTCACATATCACTAGGGCTGGCACTCATATGTTATGAGAAATTAATTAAATTAATTTTAACCGCCTCTGTGGTCTAGTGATTCACACCACCAATTTCAGACCAAGAGATCCCGGGTTCGATTCCCAGTGGGGTTACATATTGTATTCGGTTTTGTTGGTGGTAGGACGTGGTCTTAGTCCGCCTGGCTAGCTACCACCATCTTATCTAAGTCTGGTCTGACGCCATAACAATGATGTTTTCAACATTATTGTGTTCCGGCAGTTAGAGATAAGATAGCCAGTTCCTTAGTGATTGAGGATTCCGGGAGTAGTGCGCTTCCAACTTCAGCCTTATCACCACTTAACATCAGGTGTGATGAAACTAAGTGCTACCCCGTTGTGGAAAAAAAAGAAATGTTATACTTAATTGTGTTGCTTGCTTGTTAAATATATAATACCTATATATAAAACTATTAAAATAATATAAAACCTTCAAATAATGAGAAATTACCTACATTCTACATCATAATTTTAAAGTAGATAAAATTTTATAAAAAGACAGGTTAACAATGCAGCTTTGTTGCAGAGTTAAAAATGGATGTTATAATAACCAAAAAATACAGAGTCAAAGTACTGCTATTTATCTGCCATTATTAAACAAGAATTTTTTGTAGGTATGTTTTATTTAAGAAATATTTCATAAGATACAATAAGCCAGATATTTACGTGCTGTTCACTTTTTTTGTAGGTACCTTTAAGTAAAAATCAGAGACAGAAAGTTATTATTTGGTACATGTTTTTACGATTGATAACCCTATATACTTGAGATGACCAAAATATAGTATAACAAGAATCGCCTAAAGCTACTAAAGCGACATTAGGTCAGTCTAACGACATAGTTTGCTACGTGAGAAACTTCTAAAAGTCTTCATTTATGACTCATATGGCAATCTGTAATTATTAAAACGAAAGTAATAAGTTTATTAATGTAACTGTGTAGGTTATGATTGGCTGTGGTTAATCAAATGAGATAAGTTTTTTGATGTTTGCTTTACTTCAATTTTAGTTTCAATTGATAATTTTGGTTCGTAAAAGATTTATCAATTGAGTGGAAAGTAAATATCCGATTGACTTTTGAACTTTTGTGCGGCTAAAATGATGATGATGATAAACTTTTGCTATTTTACGATTCGTACATTATTTTAGAGCAGCCCAGTGGTTACCGCGCTCGGCCTGCGATCATTGAGGTTAAGCAACTTTGCCAATGGTCGGTCACGGGATGGGTGACCAAAATCTTTTCATCTCGAGCTCCTCCGTGCTTGGGAAGGCACGTTAAGCCGTTGGAGCAGTCGCGCAGAGTTATCTGACTCGGACGATTATGCAATCATTGCACCAGTCAAAACCACCATGGTAGTTATCACACAAGTGGCATCGTCCCCCTCAAAAGTGAGCCACGGGTAAAATTCCACATTAGCATTAAAACGGTCACACAATTACTTCGTGATTAGTGTGTCGCCGACAAACTGAATTCATTAGTTCAGCTCACCTGATTTTATTTAATTAAAACGTAAGGAAGGGCTGGTTACACGAACCAAAATCAGGGGTTTAACTAGTGGTTAATACTTGAGAAGTGATTTAGGATTAAATTCCGTTTTCAACTGTTTTGTTTTTACCTATGCAGTTTTCACGTCATCAGTTTTATACTGTTATATAGATACCTTTAGACGAATATTGCCCGAATTCTCAAACGCAAATCATCTTTGGGAGCGTCTCAAACATCATGGCATCTCTTTCATACGTTTGACATTTAAAGTGACAGGGCGATGTGTGAGACGCTCCCAAAGATAAGTAGCGTACGAGTATTCGGGCATAAATCTGATTGATACTTAAGATTCATTTCTATATGTCTTAAATAAGTATCAAAATCATTCATTATTTGTAAATCATCATAAGTGGACTAGTAACCATTAACATATTGTTTAACAAAACAATCTTTGTCTTCAATATCAAATATTTCCAAAAAAAAAAATCTCACATGCTAACATAAAGATTAAAATGACAACTTCATACCAAACCAGACGTTAACTATGAGTTAGTGGAACTCAGCGCACGTCGCAGAACAAAAACCCATCGGGCAAAGTGTCTCGCCCTGGGCAGCCGACCGTCTCTGGGAATGCGCGCGAGTGTCCCAACGTTGTTATTTTATGTTAATCACCTGTAAGGTCGACATATCACGAAGAGTTCGGTTGGTGCGATTATGGTGGTTAAGCAACTTTCACTACGGTCGGTCACGGGATGGGTGACCAAAAATATACTATCTCGAACTGCTCTGGGTGCCGGAAGACACTTTGAACCATTGCTCCAGTGCAGCAGAAGTTGTTAATACTGATTACCCTACGTGGTGGGCCATGACATGAACCATATCCTCATCCGTAAGGAAGGGGGAATCATCAGTAAGGACATTAAAATGGCTTATGATGACAATAATGAAAAGTTAACCAAGTCACTCGAATTCAGGATGACTTGGTAAACTTTATGTCACCTAACTACATGGCATCTATAAGTTAGTAGAACTCATAGTATCTACATTGAAGAATAAAAACCCACCCAGCAAAGTGTCTCACCCCAGGCAGCCAACCGTCTCGCGTCGTCCCATCGCTGTTTTTTTTATGATAATCACCTGTAAGGTCAACATTATCACGAGCAGTTTTTTTAAAGTCATATTGTACTTAGTGTTTTAACGAGGTGCAATATCTACTAACATTTGTTTTTTTGCGTTTGCAATATATTTACAACCATATTGCGTGACAAATCATGAAAAGTCAACTAACATTATCATTGTTGAATATACTTTTTTATCTGATACTTAATGACTTTTAATAAGATTCTGATTTTTGACATATTCATTGTACGGCTATCTGAGAATGCCCTTTACTCATGTGGCTCTGAAAATTGCTGTGGATTATATACAAAGGAAAATAATATGTTATCGCTTATGTAATTTTATCAAGTAGCTTTACAATTGACAATTTTGACTCTAGTTACAAGAGAAGATAAAGTGTCGGTTAATAACTTTCTCTTATTAATAAGGCTAAATTTTTCTCCGCCATAAATCGTGATATTTCGTTCCGTGATAAACACAGGGCCAGCGTTATTTATGACATGTTTGATCAGATAGTCCACTGTCCACGAGTCGGGGCCAGAATTGGTGCGGTAAATCATCCCAGGAAAAACTGAGATACGGAGATTTGGGTCTTTGTAGTAACGAGTTTCCTTAACGAAAAGGTTGGTTACTATTGGTGAAACCAAAAATTAAAACGTTAGCGTTAAAATATAGTTGTAGGTACAATCAGCGTCAAATTGATAGAAGCATCTATAGTAGTCGAAAAGATCTGAAAAACATAAACGCAATTTGATATAAGCAGTTCGAATAATCATATTGTTGTAAGCGCGCAAGGTGTTCAAAATATCTAGGCACTCATTGTTTCATATTTATGAGCAGTGAGAGTGTCCAAATTTATCTAAGCAAACAAAGCTATCAAAACATCTGTGCATAATGTACACTCGACAGCAGGTTAAACAGTAGAACTGCGATAACAGCTTTTATTACGTATGGCATAAAGGCAGTCTCAAGGTCAACATTTATAGTCTGACGTGCTGCCGTGTGTACAACACCATATTGCACAGATATTTTGAGAGCTTTCTTTGCTTAGATAATTATGAACACTCTGACTGCTCATATAAATATGAAACAATGAGTGCCTAGATATTTTGAACACCTTGCGCGCTTACAACAATATGATGGTTCGAACTGCTTAGATCAAATTGCGTTTATGTTTTTCAGATCTTTTTGACTACTCTACGCGCTTATATCAATTTGACGCTGGCTGTACCATAAAGCTCGTTCACATATACTCTGACCTGCCGAAATAGCATTGGAAAATTCTTGAGTTAATGTCAAAAATCAAAAGTAAGAATCTTATAAGTATTGCAAATTGTAAAGCGATAAGATTCACAGGGTAAATGTTTGACACTAATTTACGCAAGAACTGTCCAGTGGCTGGTCATGTACACTCCCTAACTGGAATATCAACTACATAAAATAGCAATGAAGGCATTTACAGAAATAAAAATGATGTCAAAAATTAAGCTGAACCGATGATTTCAAATCATTTCTTTCATCGTTTTGATGTTGGTTTTATGCATAAATTTTAGCAACATTGAGGCTCCGGTGTCTTCACAGAGCTTTCGATCGTAATATTTCCACATTTATACAAAGTCTCACCAAATAAAGAACCAGAACTATAAATATTTAAGTTTGTTCTCTAAATAGCTGGTCACCTGATTAAGTATCATATGAATAGTGACAAAATACGTCAGTCAAGTGCACTTGCTAATAAGGTCGAAAATAAACGCTCCCTTTTCATTTCCTGTTTAATAGCATTCCTTTTCCCCCGCCATTAAGAACTGAGGACCTAATGAACCTGTCAATATTGCTTACTGCGACACCCCCGTTGTAGTGATAGGGGATAAAGCCGTTATTGATCAATCGCTCCTTTGGTAACACATAATGGTACTCATTAGGAAAGATGCGGTTGTGTTTTTTTATTAATATCTTTAGAAGCAAGAGACTTATGGTAAACAATCTTGACGTTTCTTTGATTAACACTTGCTGTTGCCCGTGACTTTGTTTGTGTGGAACAATTGGGTCATCGTCGGTTTTATTATGGTCTTATCAACCTTTTTGAGACGATTAAAACTATACCAGACACGTCTACAGAACAGTATTCTAGGACTTTTTAAGTTACAATTAAAACATATTTGCCAAAACATACTGAGATGATAAATTAACCACGAACGGGGCAATTTGCTGTTATTTAATGTGATATAGTTTTACGATAGCTATCGGGATAAACCTAAAGACGTGGGACTATCAAACATTGCGTGGACATCATTTTCGAAATCGTTAGTAAAAATAATGAAATGTTCAATTGCGTACAATAAACAAAAACTAATGAAGAACACTCGTTACACAAAAATAACTCTTATTTGAACACAATAAAGTTTATGGTTAATTACATAGCGATGAGGATCGCGTGATGCCCTCTTCTCGTTAGCTGGGACAAAATGAGTTCGAAAATGAATGTTGACCCCTTGTGGTCACTACACAGAATAGATATACTTACACATGTTTATTCAAAAGGTGGAAGTAGACTTAACATATATACTTGGTATTTCCTTAAGATTCGAGTAGTTTGTTATGAAAACAGCAAATCCAATCTTTCTACATTAATTTCGAGTATAAAAAAATTGCAATTTTTACACGAATGTGATTCAATTGCATTGATTATTTTACTTCAATTAATGATGACTGAGTGGGCATTTATACCAAACTGAAATTTAAGATTATGCAATTATAGCTTTTAAGATTTTATCAGTACCTAAACTAGCTAAAAAAAAAATTTAAAATTTAAACTATTTATTTTCTTTTAATATGTAAGTACAATTACATTTGCAGGCAAATCTTAAGATTAAAGATTGTGAGGCCTTAGTTACCCCTTTATTAGCTAGTTAGGTTGATGTATGGATGTGGATCCGACCTTTTGTATAGGAATTGATCTTTTAAATAATACTTTTTCAATGTATTTTTAATTTGCATGGTATTTTTCTCTTTGATATTATCTACAAGGATTTTAGGTAGTTCATTTAATATTTTGGGAAGGTTACACATCCATACTCTTTTACCATAGTTGTTGGTACATTTAGGTATTTCATACATGGTGATATGTTGCAATGTGCGCAGAGAAGTTGGTCTTGTTTTGGTTTTTAACAACTTGATATGTTGACTATTTTCTTCAACAACTGCAAAATTAGCTTTATCGAACACATTCATCACATTACAATACTGGAATAGTTGATCATAATTATCTTTAAGTTTATATTTAATTTTTAGTGGAACAATAGTTTTCAGCAATCTAATTTGAAGGTTATAAATATTTTCTAGATAAGTCTTATAAGTTTGTCCATAGCTTGAAATACCATAACTAATAACAGAATCTGCCAATGCCATATACAGCAGTCTCAGTGTATTATAAGGAAGTTTATGTTTAAGGATACATAGCTTGGCAAGTATTGCCCTTAGCCTATGAGGACCCCAGTTGAATTTATAATCAATTTTTAATCCAAGGTAAGTATGCTCTTTTACTAATTCCAGGGGTGTACAATTACAATTCTTAGGCTGCAGATGCATACAGTTATGATCATGAGCAATGATTCGGGGTATGAGTTTACATTTAAGGTATGGTGAGTGTATGTGGAGCAGTTTGGTTTTTTGAAAGTTAATAGATAGTCCTACATCGTGTGCCCATTTACATAGTCTGTCAAATTCAAGTTGCATTGTATGCTGTGCAACCTCTAAGCTTCGGTGCGCAGTTATGAGGCAAGTATCATCAGCGAACTGGTATACAGAGCACTGCCGGAATAGGTTACACATATCGTTAACATAAACAAGATATTCGGTTGGACCTAAAATTGAACCTTGAGCTGTTCCGCGCAGGGTTGGAAATAAATCACTTTGTTCCCCGGCTATACTTACTGTGTTAAATCTGTTTCGGTGGTAATTTTTAAACAATTCCAGCAGGGGACCCTGTATACCAGTTTGCTGCATTTTTTTATATAAAGTGTCATAATTTAAAGCGTCAAATGCTTTACTGAAGTCAATCATGACTGCAAGTATATGTTTCTTATCATTTAAATGGTCATTTATTTCGTTAGAGAATAGCGATAAGAGTTTGGTTGTACTTTTGTTTTTTTGAAAACCGAATTGTTTGTCATTAATGATACCATTCCTTGATAAGAACTCATTAATTTCCCATCCTATATATTTTTCTATAATTTTGTCAATACATGATAATATTGTAATGGGTCTGTAGTTGTTTGTGTCAGTAAAGCTTCCCTTTTTGTGTATAGGTCTAATGACACCAATTTTTAATTTATCTGGATAACTTGAACATGTTATGCATACATTTACTAAGTGAGTTAGGACAGGTGTTAAATCCGAGGCTATGTATTTAATATCCTTTGCTCTTATTTTGTCAAATCCTGGACTTTTATTTGCATTAATACTGTCAATTATTTTTATTAAAGTTTCCTCATTTATTTTATTTAATTTTAGTGAGATATTTGGTGTATTTATATAAGAGTTCTCATCAAGAATTGGCACATTACATGTATTAAGTATTTTTTTTACATTACTTTCAAAATCATAGGCAAATTTATTAGATAAGTCTTTAGCTTTCATTCTGAAGTACTTGATCAATATGTCATCGATTGCTTGTACAACCCTACCCGATAACCTATTAATAATTTCCCACATTTTTTTAGGATTCTTGGAATTGTTACAGATTTCTTTTTTCATTGAGTCATTTCTGGCCTTATTTATTAATTTATTTGTTCTATTTCTATATTTTTTATATAATAATTCATTTTGTTTATTAGTTAAATCTGACAAATGTAATTTTAAAAGTTCACTTTTCTTTTTAGACATTTCAATTAGTTTGTTACTTATCCAGTTGAATTTTGTTTTTCTATTCATACACAATATTTTGTTTTCTTTACACTTACTATATATTTTTTCAAAGACATTTATTATTTAATCAATTATTTCATTTGGATCAGACATCACAAAGACTGGATTCCAGTCTACGCTAGCAAGCTCCTGTCTTATTTTTGTTTCATTTAATGTGGTTGTGATTGTATTTTGTTTTATTTTATCTGTACTGATAAGCCCTACACTGGTTATGAAGTGGTCAGCTATTGCATTTTGCACGACAGCTGATCGTATTGTATGTCCACAATCATGCCGCTCAGGTACATCGCGGATAAATATATGATCTAAGCATGATTTCGAAGTGCCTTTTTTAGTTGTTACAATTCGGGTGTACTGAGTAATACAACATTGAAAACCTAGACTCGTTAATTCATTAAGATAGGAGCTTACCAGTGCATTTGAGACTTTTATATTTATGTTCATATCACCAACTATTATACAATTGGAACTGGATGGATACTGATGCAAAAGATGTGAGAATTCTCTAATAAAGCAACTCACATTAAGGTTAGGTGGTCGATAAATAGCACACAGGTTTGTTTTGTAGCCGTCAGCACAAGTTATTTCGCCAAACAAGCATTCAAAGTTTGATGTTATTTTTGGAGATTGCATAAACATTATGCTATGGTGGGCATACACAATTATGCCACCCCCTCTTTGTTTATTTCTTAATTCTGAATACATATTATAGTTTCTAAATACCAGCTATCCGCCCGCGACTTCACCCGCGTGGACTACACGACGTTATCTCGCGGGAATGTGATATTTTTCCAGGATAAAAAGTAGCCTATGTTCCTCTCCAGGCTACAAAGTATCTATGTCTCAAATTTCAGCTAAATCCGTTGAGCCGTTTTGGCGTGATTGAGTAACAAACATACAAACATCCAAACATCTAAACATCCAAACTTTCACATTTATAATATTAGTAGGATTTTGTGTATGTTCTCTGTTGAAAATCCTTAAACATTATATTTGTATCTAATTATATTAACAATAATACAAAACACGTAACTAAAAGGACCCCAAACACGTCTGATGGTGCTGATAAATTGATGATGAAAAAGCACCAACCTCTGAACCAATCACAGGTCGTAAAATAAATCTTTCAAACATCCATCAACGAGAATTACCATAAAGGCATCGAGGACCAAACAACAAAGCCATCAAAGTGACTCGTGGACCAAAAATGCCATGTGTCAAAATATCATACAACTAAAGAAGTGACGAACCCAAAGGAGCGCCCTGTGGAACAATACAGGTAATTTTCGTGCTACACTTTGATTGATAGCCAATCCCATTCCTTCGGTGACTTGTACACTGCCGAATGTTATTTTCAGTCATATATATTAAGCCTTATTACTGGTGGTGAAAGGTTATTTTAAGGTAACGAAAGCAATTGATGCAATACTTCTAATTTTGGAATTGTTATCTAAGGACATTACGATTACAAGGCTAATTTAATACTTATTGACGTGAAATAGAAAAGCCAAAAGTAAAACTAGTTTTAAAATACTTCTATCAAAAAACATAAAATAAAAGAAATAATTATAAATTAATATTCCCTTAACGCAAATAACTTAAGTAGGTGTACCTACCTAAAATAAGTAACGTACTTAAGTATATTTCTTCTTCTTCACACTTCACATTATCATCAACAGGTTTTGCAACAGACAAAGATATGATGTATTACAAGTCAAGACACCAAAAAAGAAAAAAATATTTTAGCTAAGTCACTAAGACACTTTTTTTTCCACTCAATACAACAAATAGTACGATATCAATCTAAACTCGTCCCATTCTCGTAATGGTTTGTTATCCAAATTTATACCGGTTATTGAGTAGATAAATGAGGGTTAAATTTGATGTAATTTGCTTTGATTGAGATAAATCGTGACTGCAACCACATGTTTGGGTTTATTCTGAATCTGTTTTAATTGGAGATAAAAAGGGGCAAAAATGTTTTGACGTGAAGACATTCGTCACTGGTATAACATTGAATTAGCTACTAGTTACATACAGATTAAAAATTGTTTTATAAAGTTACTAGTAGCGCCCCGGGGCTTCGCTCTCGTGGAACTTCGGGATAAAAAATTTATAGCGACCTCTTCTCAGACCTACCGAATATAGATATAAAATTTCATCAAAATCGGTCAAACCGTTTCGAAGGAGTGGAGTATGGCAATTAAACTAACACTGTGACACTCGAATTTTATGTATTAGAAGAGGTTTTTGCTAATGATTCAAGGGCGAAAGTATCACCTATTAATACATTAACAGGGGTGCGATTTGAAAAGATATTCCACCGTCACTACATTTGAACACGAATCTCTACGTCAAATTAATAGCAAACAAGTGGAAGTCAAGCGAAAAAGTAAATCAAAGTTATATGCGAAACATTAATGGAATTTTAGAGAATCAAACTTAAATAAAGCAAGTTATTTTAATTTTTAGTTTTTTGCATTCACAATGCAATTTTTATTACAGAAAAATGGAAAATGAAGTATTTAGAAAAAATCGACCCGTCTCACAATCAGCTCCGCTAACGCTGACTATACAGCGAATAAGAAGTATTGGATAAATTCGACGCTTCTCATAACGACTCCGTAGCTCAGTGATTAGAGCAGTCACCCGGAAAGCGAAAGGTCGTGGGTTCGAGTCCCATCGGAGCTGATTGTGAGACGGGTCGATTTTTTCTAAATACTTAATTTTCCATTTTTAAATAAAGCATTCGAATATGTAACTCCCACAAAGCTTTATCAAAACATCAAACAACTAACTTATCAACATAGCAAACCGTCCAAGATTTACTTAAATCTCCCACTACTTTATCGGCGCTACCAATAATTACACCTGCCTGTAACCTGGCCTCCCCACAGGTCACAAATAACAGTATACCTCGTAAACTACTTGCGGCATTAACCATAACGAATAAAGGCTCTAAGAGCACGTCCGACCGTCCCTCAGGGCCATTTCGACTGTCAATGCGAAAATTTAAGCTCGACACACCCATGCACTCGGCAAGGGTCGACCTCTTTGCCCTTTGTCTCAATTGTTGCTGGCATTATGTTTTTATTCTTTTGCCTGGACACTACCACAGAGTATAACACGCGATAGTAACCTTTTTGTGTTCATTAATTTACGAGATTGGAAGTGGTTGCAACCTTTTTTTAGGGTTTGGAAAGCCGTTTAACGGCAGAATGTTTGTATGAGTTTGAATTTGAAGTGAAATGATTTTTTTGCCAATAATAATAAAACACTTACTCAAATAAAAACAAAGAAATGCAAAGAAAAGTAAATCTGAAAATGAAACATCTAACGAAGTAAGCATCTGCTGTGTATAAACAGAATTTAAAATAATAAATATGTAGGAATAAGGCTTCGATAGCAAATAAAAAGGAGAGTTAATAAAAGCAGCTCAATCCAGCGTTGACACATATAATTTTTTAACAGTGACAGGCAACTACTACAATTAGAGATTTAAAATAAAGGTTTACAAAACGAGAGTAAAACTATATACAAAATGTATAGGTATTTTTTAGACATCTATTTCTTTCTTCTAAACTATTTTTGTTATTTAATCAATAGTCATTGACACATAACATAGTTAATTTAAATGTATAATTGTTTAAGTACATTCAACCACTTTATTTAATAACGTTTTAGATTTGACATTGACAAAAGACATACCTACATAAATCTAATTTGTATTGATCATTAATCAGTAACAAAAATCTCGATGTATGCAACCAATAATTGTTAATAACATCTTGTAACACTCTAGTTGACTAACACCCGTTCAATAATAACCTTATTTATGTGTCCAAATGTTTGTACACAAACATTGTCGGTCTAATCTTTGTTATTCAAAGGAATGTGTTACCAACATCGGGCATCCATCTATCTTGTTGTAACGACAATGTCTTGATGTATTTTATCACATTTAGCCTGGTAGAAATATTTACTGCTTCAGACCAGATAACTTTGAACTCTTCGGGTTCTTTCTCTTCTACGTCTTTGGGACTAAAAAGGAATACTTTTGTATTTACTAAGGGATCTTCTGTAACTGGCCGAATGGATGCCGTGACCGTAGTGTTAACGTTCTTATTTGTCATCTGTCAATTTGCCTTCTATTTCGGTTGGGGGATATGAAAGCTTTCGTTTAACTAAGCGTGCTGTCGTTGGTGTTTTGTCATCATTATTTTTGGCTTTTTATAATAGTTATTGACAGGAGTGAGGTTTTATGATGGCGCACAATGTTTTCGAATAAACTATTTTTAATGTCGTTACCTTTTACCATGAAGTTTGACTTAATACTCTGAGGTAACTGGAGCTCTCACCCTGAATAAAAAAGTGTCGCCAGCAAATTTGACATTTATGTATGTAGTGGCTGTCAGCTGTCTCATATGACCATACGTATTTTTTTAAAGTGTAGGTGAGACGGAAGACAGCCACTGTGTTATTTGTGGTATTCAAAAAATTGTTCGTACTGCACTCTCCAGTTACCTCAGTATTAAGTCGAGCTTCATGCCTTTTACAACTGCTTCTATAGTTCTTTATTCAAAAATCTAGGAACCTTAGATTTAGTTGCTCAATCAAAAAGTTTGAAAAGAAAAAAGTTAACAAACCTCTTTCTTATTTTCTATTCAGAGATTTTACGCCTACCTACTACCTAAAAGTGGAACTAAAAACCACAAACAAAAAATCATTTAATCGGAGGCACGGGAACTCTGTTATTTTGCGGTCAGTATATTTACCGTGAACACACCTTGACGGCAGTCGGTTAATTAAACAAAAAGACGTAAAAAAGGGTAATGTTCTTGTTCCTAAGCGGTCCCAGCAACGTGCCATTACGCGGTTATTAATAGGGCGTATACTCTGAGATTGGTTAGCGCCCCGGATTCTGTTTAATTTTGTTGATTACCCCCGTTTAATCTGGTACAATTGTCTATGTTTTGGGTTACCAGTTTAATATTTTAGAGTACTGTTTAGATTTTGTTATTAAAACTTAGGGTCAATATTTGTCTGATAAGTTTTTTGTATCAGCATCATCATCATCATCATGTCAGCCGAACGACGCCCACTGCTGGACATAGATTCAAGATTCAAGATTCAAGATTCAAATTTGTTTATTCAATTTAGATTGTTATTTACAATACTTGTGAACGTCATAGAAGCTACGCCATCGGTTCGCAAACCCTAGAGCGGGAGGCCTTGGAGAAGAACCGGCAAGAAATTCCAAGGGTTGTTTTTTTCTTCCTGTTTTATTTCATACAGAGTCGTCAAATTGAAAAATGACCTTAACATGGTATGACTAAGGTCAGTTTCCATCACAATTACACAATGGGTTATGATAAATACAGTTAAGTATAGGCGAAATAATGATCATAGCGGTGAACAATTTTCAATTACTTATAGGAACTCTACTTAAAGCTTTAATATTAGTTAAAAACAAAAGACAATTCTACTATATACTGCAAGTTGCGCCATACATGTTTCAAATGTAATTCTTAATAAAATGAATAAAAACAAAAGAAAACACATTTTAAAGCAAGCAGATAAGAGCAGACCCATTCCCACTGGCAACACCCGTTCACGAGCATGACGCATGAACCAGCCATCGCTTCGCTCAACCATATTTTAGGGAACGTAACGACCCGCCTCACATGCCACCACCGTAGAAATGTTTTAGTGAGCATAGGCCTCCCACAAGGATCTCCACAACGATCGTTCCTGCGCTGCCCGCATGGAGTTTTGACGTTAGAGTGTCGATAAAATGCTATAACTATCTATCTGCTTAGCCGGTAGCTCATTTAAAATTTTACATTTTAGCTACTTACATGAGATTTTTCTCTAAAAAATTTCACCACAAAATGGTAACACAACATTCTAATTTTAATGAAAGCTCCGTTCTATTATATAGGTACTAACCTCTAAATTAAATTTAGTAGCCACATACACTATTAGAACCAACATTCCGATTAAACAGTCTTTAATATCAAACTGGTACTGTTCGGTGCCTCAAAGGAGTCGACCCCATTACCTGCACCCCTAATCCCTATAATTACAGTCGTCCCACAGCGTGATTGATAGCTGGTAACAATCCAGGACGTCAAATGGGATTCTGATCACTTTTTATAGAAATTGGTACAACAATAGTGCGACGACAGAAGTCGAGAAAAAGTCTCGTATCACGTCCGTGTGTTTGTGGTCGGCCGCGGGAGGGTTAAGTAATTTTATATTAATTGTAATTAAATAACGGACAAGTAACATAAAGTACGGTACCCCTAGCACGAAAACCTATCGTTTCGTATTATTTTGTATGAAACCAGCAGGCCTACTATAATTTAATAAAAACCTCTAAGTCTAAAATCAAAAAGTTAATTAATATTGGACAGCAGCACTTTGACAGCTCTTAACGGATGGTATAGTTTCGTATAAAGGCTACAATGTGGCTATAACTGTATTAAATGATTCCAAGATCTAATGATGAAAGCTAGAGTACGCTGGATACCAGATCAGAACCGATGGGTCCGGGTGAGAATTTAATCCTTCCACGGAACCTGGATCAGCGGAAAAATTACTAAGCATACAAATCAAGCCTGTCATCACATTGTAATGCCATAATCTGCTAAAAGCCTACAACTTACATTTAAAACAAATGCAAAAGGCATTTTAAGGCTAGAATTCCCGAAAAAAAGGTATTTTAAATTATGGATTACTCGCAAATCATTAGTACTTTACTTACTCACAATTTGGAAAAAATGTATGATATTTTATTAACAGTCTTTTATCTTGTCATTCCAACCATTCAATACTCTACTAGTGATACTTTACCACATCAAATAAAATTTCAAATGTGCGTCTAATCTTAATTCAAATAAGCTACTACTTGCATTATACTTAGTTTTAGTTGATAAAAAATATACGAAAATAACCTGTCTTTGAATAGGCGCGGCATTCTAGCCGTCTTAAATTTAAAAAATTTAAAAACATTCTTCTTTTCCAAAATTACCACCGATATGCGATGTTCTTCAATTATGCGATTTTGCGGTCGGAAATCCTAGCCTTAAATTCAGTGACATGCTAATTTACTGCATCTACGATCTATGCCACAAAGCGAAAACACAATGTACGCGGCGCGGTGCCGCACCGCTTGCATCTGTTTTCTCCCTCATCCAAACAACTCTACGGTTGACTGATAGAGAAGGTTCATGACGTCAAGTTCGCTGTTACCAACGTAAATACTACAGAGTGCAACATAATTTAACTCATTATAAATACAGAAAATAGTTATTTGTTATACAAGAGAGCAAAATCATTTTTCACTCACGAACTAGCGAAGTAGTCTAAAATTGAATCACGAGCGTAGCGAGTGATTCTAATATAGACTACTGAGCACAGTGAGTGATTTAAAGGCACGAGACATCAGAAAAATTTGCTCTCGTGTTAAACATACAACTTTTCACCTCTACCAGCGAGAAAAGTAATACAGGTTAGAAAAATAAGTTACTTATTAGTAAAAATTTCATTTTTATGACAAGCTTTTTTGCTGACTGTACTTTAATATTGTATTGTCATCTGAACCAAACCTGTATACAAAATTTCAGCTCCATCGGACACTGGGAAGTGGGTCAAATTAAGCTTGCAAGATTTGTCCCCCACTAACTAACAAACTAACTAACATACATGGCAAGTTAATAAAAAAGCTTGTAACAACATTGAATGCAACATTTATCGTAATAATCTAATTTGTTATTAGATTTCATTAATTCTTCTTGTTTAAATATTTTCAACACACTTGCTCATAAAGTGAGCCTTATTACATCGATCTTAGGGCCATAAACCGAACTATAACCCACGCGTGCATAATAATATTACAGTACTAGTTGCGTAATAGAATTATCCCTACAAAGTTAAGTAAGTACCTAACTGCAAATTATATGCGAGTAAACAGAGACTTTTCAATTTAACCGGGTAAAACAGTATCCCTACAAAGTTAAGTTAGTACCTAACTGCAAGTTATATGCGAGTCAACAGAGCATTTTCAATTTCAGCGGGTAATAGATACAGTTCTTTTTTTGTAACAACAAAGAGGTTTTATACGGCTGAAAATCCATTTACTTTTTTAGAATAAATAAATGTGTCCCTAATTAAGACAAAAAACATAATTAAGTATATTATTATCAAATTATTTATAATTCACAATAATTTGTTATATTACATTTGCATTTTATCACTATTATTATTGGTTGCGCCCTCGCGATTCGAGAGGCGTCCAGGATTTTAAACAACGCGACTAATAACGAAAATTAAACGACCCAGTGATAGTATTGAGTAAAATGTCGAAAGCCTACTCACCAGTCCTGGCTGCTGCTATGTTGCTTGTCGGCGCCGACCTTTCACAATGTCCTTATATGCACTTAAAATGGTCACAGGGAAGCACACAAAGTCTACAACGACACGAAATGTTCAGTTCTTTCAGGTTCTAATACGGCGGCGGTGCAACCGATAATAGTATTGCCCGCGCAGCTCCGTCTCGACAAGTGTATGACATCAGCGAGAGGCCTCGACGACTGTTACAAAAGTACCCTCACTGGGATTAATAATTTTAACAATAATTCGCGATCAACTACCTACGAGAACTGTCACTATGAAGTGTTTCGTTCTATGCAAAAACGATCAAAATAATAACATTATAAAATTACAAACGAAAACTATATAAAATAAATGCGCGGCTGCAACATTCCGCCCACCAAAATGCGCAGCATTTTACTACAAAACTACTATTACTAGCCTAATTAAACTAAAGACCATACTCGAATGCATGGTATCGAAAACAACGATTACGAATCTACAATAGGGAGCGGACAAAGCTTTGCTAAAGGTCTCTTTAGAAAACCTGTCTGCGTTTTAACGGTGGCGACACGAGGCACGTCGTCCTTACCACGATGCAATTCAACAACACGAGCGAGTGACCAATTGAGAGGTTTGAGCTGTTCATCTTTAATTAAAACTAGCGTTCCTAATTTTGGTTCTGTAACATCGCAATGCCACTTGGCGCGTTGACTTAAAGTATGCAAATATTCCACATGCCAGCGCTTCCAGAAATCATGATGAAGCCTTTGTACTAGCTGCCAACGATTTAAGCAGGTGAGTTTGGCATTTGAAACATCAGATTCTGGGAGCGATGTCAGCGGCTCTAGAGTGAGAAAATGAGCAGGCGTCAACACGGACAAATCATTAGGGTCTGAGCTTAGCTCGCATAACGGACGCGAGTTCAACAAAGCCTCAATTTGAGCAGCCACAGTCATGAACTCCTCATAGGTTAATATTTGATTCCCTACGACACGAGAAAGATGTGTTTTAAATGATTTAATATTGGCCTCCCAGAGTCCACCAAAGTGGGAAGCTGCTGGAGGGTTAAACGAAAATTCGATTGCTTCAGTAGAAGCCGCTTGCTTCACAAGAGGTACTAAAACATTATGGGCACCGACGAAATTTGTGCCTTGATCGCAGTGGATACGAGAACATCGACCGCGACGCGCGATAAATCGGCGAAGAGCACCGAGAAAAGCCTCAGTGGTAAGACCAATAACAATTTCGATATGCACCGCTTTCGTAGCGAAGCATATGAACAAGCAAATGTAAGTTTTGAATGTTCTAGCGCCACGATGACGGAGAACATAAGTAGGGAAGGGACCTGCGAAATCTATTCCGACACATGAAAACGGCTTTATTTGCGAAACACGAAATTTAGGTAGGTCTGCCATTCGAGGTACGACAGGCCTTGGATTCGTTCGATAACATTTTATGCATTTGGATAGTTCGTGACGAATAGCACGACGAGATGAGAGAATCCAAAAGTTCTGTGCTAACAAGAAGCTAAGAGTACGAAGTCCAGGGTGAAGGTTATCTTTATGAGCTTGATTGATTATAAGGGACGTAAGACGATGTTGACGAGGCAACAGCAAAGGATGCTTGCAATCATAATCAAGGTCTGAATGTGACAGTCGACCGCCCACCCTGACTAAACCATCTTGATCGAGGAAAGGCCGCAATTTTTGAAAAGGCTTTGGAAGCGGTCCCCCTTTTCCACTTTCTAGAGTTTGAATTTCTCAGGAAAATTCCGAATGCTGAGCGATTTTAACAAGCGAGAGTAACGACGACTTCAATTCAGATGCGACAAGATGTCCGGATCTACGATTTTCCGGATGACGACAATTATAAACGAAACGATGAATATAGGCAACTATACGTTGAATCTTGTTCAGGCTCGAATACCTGTTCAGGAATTCATCAAATTTGTCTGTAGTAATGAAAAGTGAAATAGTGGCGCGCTGTTCTACGACTGCATCAGGAGGTTCTGCAACGACATCAGAGGAGAGGGGCCAATCGCTTGGTTCATCGAGAAGCCAAGAAGGGCCCGCCCACCATAGCGGATGGTCGACAAGCTCACGGGCCGTGAGGCCACGAGAAGCACAGTCCGCTGGATTGCTTTGCGAGCGAACGTGATGCCAATGAGGAGAGGGAACCTTCTCCTGAATGCGACAGACGCGGTTAGCGACGTAGGTTTTCCAACGAGACGGAGGCGACTTCAACCAAGCCAATGTAACAGTTGAGTCTGACCAACAATAGATGTCGTCGAAGTGAATTTTGTCAGTAAAAATTCGTTGAACGTGGGCAACAAGATCTGCTAACAGCACAGCGGCACATAGTTCCAGGCGCGGTATTGAGATTTTCCGCACGGGAGCAACTTTAGAACGAGCGATAACGAAATGTGAAGTGACACGATTGTCACTGTGACGAATGCGAAAGTATATAACGGCTGCGTAGCCTGATTCAGAGGCGTCGCAGAAGCCATGCAACTCAAGCTTAGTGGACCTTGGCGCAGGAACAAAACGAGGAACGACAATTGATGACAAACAGCTAAATTCTGACCGATATCGAGACCAGCTTTGGACGATTGAGTCGGGTGCGAGATCATCCCAATCCAATCCAAGACTCCAAAGATTTTGAATGATACATTTAAAAGCGAAAGTTATGGGTGTTAAGAATCCCAAAGGATCGAAGATGCGAGCCAACTCCGATAGGACGTTTCGCTTGGTGCACAGCTGTTGCAAGGAACGGACAGTGAAAGAAAATCCATCTTTGACAGGATTCCACTCCAGCCCAAGAACCTTGACTGAGGAGCAAGATTCAGAATCGAACGAGAGCGATTTATCATAACAATGTTCCAGGGGTATGTCTTCTAGTAGTGACTGGCAATTGCTAGACCACTTCCTAAGTTCGAAGCATCCCTTGTGAAGAACGTGTGTGATCTGACGCATTAACTCGCGAGTCGAGTCCAAGGAATCCATGCCGCTGACCACATCGTCTACATAAATATCATTGGACAGCGCTGCGACGGCGAGAGGACAATCTTCTCCCTCGTCGCGCGCTACCTGCAAGATAGTTCGAAGCGCTAGATAGCTGGACGACGACAAACCGTATGTAACGGTGTTGAGACGAAATTCCTGTACAGGTTCGTCAGCCGAAAAACGAAACAATATACGCTGAAAGTCACGATCAGGAACCGCAATTAATATTTGGCGATACATTTGCCTTATGTCCGCGGTGAAAACGAACGCATGCAACCGAAATCGAAGAAGAATCGAAGTTATGTCCGATTGTAACTTCGGACCAATCAACAATTGTTCATTGAGCGAAGCTCCGTTGGCCGGTTTCGCTGTGGCATCGAACACCACTCGAAGTTTAGTGGTTGTGCTACTTGGGTTGATAACGCAGTGGTGCGGAATGTAGTAAGTGAGTTCGGTGCGTGGCAGTTCGACTGCCTTCATGTGGCCAGCGTTCAGGTAGTCTCGCATGAAGTCGTTATATTCTTCGCGAAGTTGAGAATTACGAGCGAGACGTTTTTCCAAAGACAACAAACGACGATAAGCAAGTGTGTGCGAATCACCAAAGGTTGGCTTCGGTGATTTGAAAGGTAATCGGACGATATACCTTCCGTCGACATTACGAGTGTAAGTAGTTGCAAAAATATGTTCGCATCTGGCTTCATCCTCGCTAAGTGGCAAAGACTTAGGAAGTTCATCTATTTCCCAGAACTTGCGAACTTGCAGGTCTAAACTATCGAGAGTACAAAGCAACGAAGAAGTCGGCGGCGATGGTGTACCCGAAACAGTTCCCATCACTACCCAACCAAGCTTAGTATTGAACGCCACAGGTCCGTCAGACCCGTAGTTGACGCGTTCACCTAAAAATATTTTGCAAAATATATCAACGCCAACTAACGCATCGATTTGCGCAGGCATGTTGAAATGAGGATCAGCCAATTTAATTTTAGTAAAATGCGGCAGCTGAGCGATGTCAATCCTATCAGCTGGCATTTGACTACAAATCTTGGGAACGACGAGAGATGGAA
Organism: Crambus lathoniellus; assembly: GCA_949710035.1. NCBI lineage: Eukaryota > Metazoa > Arthropoda > Insecta > Lepidoptera > Crambidae > Crambus > Crambus lathoniellus. The sequence continues at coordinate 9,108,003 of OX453309.1, read as the reverse complement.
CCTCTATGACTGAACCATGGTCGCCGCACCGCATACGAAATTCAGTAGCACTCGTTGCTAGGGATGACGACTGACAAATGCCCTCTACGGAGGCGTTGGTTTTCTTTAAGACGAGTCCAAGACGATTGGCACATCTTTGAGTGATGAAGTTCGATTGACTGCCACTATCGATAACAACACGAATACGACGATGAATGCCAAAGTTGTCAATAGCTTCGACTAAGGCGGTAGCGAGAAGCGAAACTTGTGTAGTAGGATCCGATCCAGCCACTAGAGTGACAGTTGGATGTTCATTGGATGATGGTGATACGATGGGTGATGCTGAGTCACCTTCCGAAGCGACACGACCATTCGACGAAACGAAGTTAGAATTAGGCGAACCGATGCGACGATTGGGCGAAACGACACGATTGTTCGACGAGACGAAGTTAGAATTATGCGAAACAAAACGACGATTAGGCGAAGCGACACGATTATTCGACGAGACGAAATTAGAATTATGCGAAACGACACGATGATTAGGCGAAACGACACGGTGCGATGATGGAGCATCATTTGTATCATTTCCAACGACATTATTATTAACGGAGCCACCAGGATTCGAATTCGATTCAAAATGCAAGGTTGTGTGATGGGCCATGTTGCACTTTAAACAGCGTCCCTTAGACGGACATGATTTAATTGCGTGGCCTTTATTAAGGCAATTTATGCAAAGATTATTTTCTTTGACGACAACAAATCTATCATTAGGGGAAAAGTTGCGATAAGTGGGGCAACTCGATAAGGTGTGATTCGATTTACATAAAAGACATAAGTGTACAGGTTTCGATTGAGAATTGACTATAAACGACTTAGTATTATTAGGCGGCGCCGGCGCATAAGTACGTGGACAATGATAAGACGGCTCCGCTGTAGGAGCGCGCGGCGCGGCGCGCGCAGACGGCGCGGCAGTAGATTTTGTACGTGAGGCGCTTGCCTCGGGCTCGGCAAGCTCGAGTGCTAGACCAGCCTTGTTCAAATACTCCAGAAGGGAGTCGAAAGAAGGAATATTTCTATCATTATTTTGCAACTCAAAACGACGACGAGTATCAGAATCGAGTTTATTTATCAGCAAATTAAACAATGGAACATCCCAATCTTTAACTGGCAATTTTAAATTTCGAAGAGCAGCAATATTTTCATTAAATGTATCCACCAAACGACGTAGCTCACGGGGCGAGTTCGATTTTAAAGACACCCTTTGTAATTCATCCCAATGCCGGAAAGCTAACTTTCGCTTACATTGGTAACGATCAATTAAGGCCGAGTACGCATCTAAATAAATGTTTTCCGAGAGTGGAAAGCCCTTTAATAGCTGCAAAGGTTCACCAGAAAGAAGTGAAATCAAAATGGAGAATCTTTCGATATTCGACAATTTTTTGTTTTGGTGAACCATGGTGTTGTACATATCGAAAAAGGTACCCCATGTTGTTATATCACCGTTAAAATGTAACAAATTCAATCTAGGTAACTTGACAGATAAATCTGAAGTCGATGTAACATTAGTACTGTTTAAATCAGAAGTGGATGATAAATTCGAATGAATTTCAATTATTTGAAAATATTTATTATCTACTTCTTGACGAATACTATCTTCTGTATCTAACGCTGACACTTCTATTATTTCCGAACAAATTTTAAAATGATGACTTTCAAAACTAGCGCAATAACTTTCAAGCCGACTGTACCGCGACAAAAAAATAGCTAAACGTGACTTATCCTCTTGTGCCTCTAAGCCCGCTGATAAACACTCATTGATACGTTTAATACAAATATCGCGTTTTAATTCTAAATTACGCCGGGTGGCAGCTTTCGACATTGTTAATTTGTATTACGAAACGACTAATCAAAACAATTAAATTCAATGGACTGTAAAAAAAACTAAAATCGATCGAGTAAAATAATATTAAACTTTATTATTCTATTTTCTACTACCTATATTTTATCTGTTTAATAACAAATCTTTAGCTAATAAGAAGAACTAATCTAACTTATAACTGTATATTGCTTTTACGTTACGACTTACGTGCGTATGTTCGATGACGACAAATTTTTACAAAGTAACTAATAATGCAATCGCTCGAAAGAAAGTTTGCATTTATCGAAAGTTGCGAATGTAACGCGACCGATTGCCGTGTTATTTTATGTTAATCAACCAAATAAAAGGAACGACTAAAACCTTCAATTTGGTCACACGATGTGCCCACGACACTAATTGACAATTTATTTTATTGTTACGTTATTTTTCCCAAAATGAAATATAATGCGAACGTATTGAGAATAAGAACTAAAATGCGCGCTTTTGCTTAACGTAATGTTGATTAAGTTACGAGATTACAATAATGGCTACAAAATACGAATCTGATAAGTACGACAAATATGGCTACCCAACTGACGTGGTATGGTAAGCGGTATAATCCGAGTGATTATATCAATTACCATAGGTACGAAACGACGAAATATAGCTATAATAATCCGATTGATTATTTAACTAATTGTAATACGACGATATTATAACGAAATACTAATAGCGACAGTTCAAAATTAACCATAAGCGTGTGATTCAGTATCGTTTCTTATGTGACACGATTTCATAACAAGAAAAGATCCGGCCGATGGACCAAATGGTTGCGCCCTCGCGATTCGAGAGGCGTCCAGGATTTTAAACAACGCGACTAATAACGAAAATTAAACGACCCAGTGATAGTATTGAGTAAAATGTCGAAAGCCTACTCACCAGTCCTGGCTGCTGCTATGTTGCTTGTCGGCGCCGACCTTTCACAATGTCCTTATATGCACTTAAAATGGTCACAGGGAAGCACACAAAGTCTACAACGACACGAAATGTTCAGTTCTTTCAGGTTCTAATACGGCGGCGGTGCAACCGATAATAGTATTGCCCGCGCAGCTCCGTCTCGACAAGTGTATGACATCAGCGAGAGGCCTCGACGACTGTTACAAAAGTACCCTCACTGGGATTAATAATTTTAACAATAATTCGCGATCAACTACCTACGAGAACTGTCACTATGAAGTGTTTCGTTCTATGCAAAAACGATCAAAATAATAACATTATAAAATTACAAACGAAAACTATATAAAATAAATGCGCGGCTGCAACAATTATACTTAATTATTTTGACGTAGGCTGTATGGCTGTATGTAATCAATCACCACACATTTGGCGCGTGCAAAAAAAAAACTTGCGCGCTTTTTCCCTTAGTTAATATTAGGTTAATACAAAATGTATGCAATAAATGTTTGTTTTTCCTCGCAAGTGTGTTGAAAAAGTGCTTATCAAACTCGTGAGCAACTTACTCACTAGACACTCGGCTGATTTACGCCCTCGCCTGCGGCTCGGGCTGCAACCCACAGCCTCGTGTATAATGAGCAACCTAAGCTCACTTGTATCATAATATACTATTATATCATTCATGCGACCTCATTTCGTCCAAACTCTTTATTTCGAACTTTGGTATCCGTGTATTTATTTTTTATGCTTTATAATTCATGTCCAACGACATAAAGCTATCTATCTATCCTTTTTGCACTTATTAATTTTAAAGTCTCATCCTTGTCACTCTATTACTTTTTTCTTAATTATTTCAAAAGTTGGTGTAAGAAATTAAAAAAGCACTTTGCCTCACGCTCGCAGCAAAAGTCGATTTTGCTGCGAGTTTTTACGCGCCAAAAGCGCCCTTTTCGTGCTGGAGAGGTGAAAAATATATTACGATATTATATTATTAGAATTAAAATTAGTCGAAACTTAATGAATAAATATTTTACAATTTGTTTTGAAAAAGATGGCTGATGGTTTTTCTAATAAATAAATCGTTACTTTTTTATATACACAAGGTAAACGTTATTACATAAGTTATTATTAAAACTGAAAAAGGGAGTTGCTCTACACATGCTACTATACTCAATTTCACAAAGTATCTAAGCATCAATTTTGTGTTTTACACTAATCGCTTGCCCCGACTCCGCCCGAACAACCCCCAAAGTAGATGGTTACGCCTTTGTTATAGACAATTTTGGAAACCTGTAATTTACTGGAATTGCTACCAAAGTGCTCCCACAGTATAAAACCATTAAGATAGTATGAAAAACTGTGTTCTAGCAATATGATATAGAATTTTAAACATTTAGGTATATTAGAATGCGACAACATCACTTTTATTGTAGGTTCAGTGATAAAAAGCTGCATTCCTAATACGGATACCTATCTGTAGGTACCCGTATATAGCAAGAAAAACTATTGTTATAAGTATGAGTACGATACCTCCATAATAATATTATAAATTTGAAATTGTGTTTGTTTGTTTGTCCGTCTTTCAAGTCAAAACGGAGCAACAGGTCGGCGTGATTTTTGGTATGGGAATAGTTTGGGAACTGGAGAGTGACATAGGCTACTTTTTATTCCGGAAAAATATTACATTCCCGCAGGATAACGTCGTTTAGTCCCTTTCCAGAACTACGGGCGAGCTAGACGCGTTTTAACATACATTGCCCGCTAAGTATTGGCGTTCCGCGTCATAACTGCCACATTGACAGTGATGTAATGAAAATCGCTGTTACAATCGCGAAGAAATTCGCCCTTTCTGGAGAAGTGCTTAGTTCACGCGGGCTAAGCTGCAGGCGGAAGGCTGATATTGTATTAAAACCGGAGCAGCGCCTTTTTGGGTCGTTTATGGAACTTAAATTCAATAAACATTTGACAGAGCACTTTGACAGCTTTTGTCGGATAGTATAGTTTACTATTACAATTACCATCGTCAGTTTTCGTGCTATATACGCCTTCTAAATTAACGAAGTTATCTTGCTCATATTTTGAGTGGCATAGGTAGGTACTCATTGGTTTTCAAGATGCTGCGGAGGTACCAGGTTCGATCCCCATTCGGGAAAATATATAAAAGTAAATATTCTTTATTGTCCCGCGTCTGGGTGAATGTGGTGTAAGGTCGCGGCAAATGACTTGACCAAAACCATAGACAAAAAATCTACGCAGAAAAAATACTTTTGTACATTCGATTTCAATAATATCTTGTGCCTTTGGACCTTGTCGCATTAAATTTATTGACATCGTCTTTGACTTTCTGTACAAATTATCACAATAATTACTAGGTACGACAAAGTTCAAAAGTGCACAGATATTTTTGAACTCGACTGGACCTACTAAAATATTACAAGAATCACTCTTTGTGCGAAAAACAGCTCATAACGCGTTGCAGTTGCGGCGTTGTATATAGCATGGCAGCCACGCACGACACGAATTTTGATATGACAATGTTGTGGTCTTTTCGTGATTTCCACAAGGCGTCGTGAGCATTATCCATAAGATCCATAACACGGATTACGCGATGTGGATGTTTTACAATGACCACAACGCGTTATGAGCTGTTTTTATGAAGATTCTTTTCTTAGAGCGTAACATTTATGTTATGTTAAGAGAATAATTCTCAGACAGGGCACATACACAAATCCGACACACTGATATTTGACGACCTCTGTGGCCGGTGTACGAGCCCGGTTTTAAAGGTGCCGCTATCTCTGAGAGGGTTCTATTCCCGGACGAATTTTTTCGTGTCTGGGTGTATGAGGTAATACCCGTCGTCGTTTCTAATTTCCAGCCACTAAAGTTTGGTTTTGGAACAATGTAGGTATGTGATGGTGTCCAATATTTATTTATTTATTATATAGTTATTTGCCCAGGTGGGGACAACACCTCTGGCTCAATAGTCACAGCCACTGCACTAGCTGGTCAAAAATTTAACTGTTATTTAAGAGATACCTCTTGCTTAATTGGTATCTAACTTAAAAAGAAAACTCCGAAGCAAAACAATTATTGTGCAGCCAGACTATAAAAAACAATAACGACATATTAATTATAATAGTGAGTGACCAAAAATCAAAACGGCCCGTTTATCTCGAGGCCCGCGGGCCAAAACGAATCGTAATAAAATATTTCAAATTTCTATCGAAAAACGTTTGATGTGAAAAAGTGACGTTTTTGTAGTGAATCATAAAACCGATTTGATTGTAAAAAATAAGGGCATAATTACGGTCACAATGCGATGGTTAGAGGCAAGGGACAATTAGATTTTGACGGCGTGTGATAAATGGACCTTGTGTCTACTGAACGAAAACGAGTGGAGTTGCTGTCGATTAAAATATTAAGTTTTTTTTTAATCTTAAATGGGCTTACATTTTTTTTTCAATACTTAATGCACTAAGTCTACATAGGCGGTCTTAATGCCTTAGGCATTCTCTACCAGCCTTTACTCTACTCTACTTTTGACCTCCGTCTGGCCTAAGAGCGGAGATGAGGTCTAAGTTGGAGCGAGTTTACCCAGAAAAAGCCTATTCACTTGCACCTTGAAGAGGTTTGGGTTGTAAGTACTCGGGAAAACAGACGCCGGCAGGGTATTCCATTCCTTGGCTGTTCGCATAATGAAGGAAGAATTAAAGCGCTCTGTGGGAAGGTTTGGAATGGCTACCAAGTATGGATGGTAACCCACAGTAAGTCTGGTAACCCAATGGAAGAAAGAAGAGGGCGGAATGAGGTTATGCAAATCATAGATAGAGTCCACCTCTCTGTTCCTCACTGGGGTAATTCCTGTCCGGCGCGTCCACGTCGCGGGGGTGGGTGGGTACCACACATCTGAGTAGGTCGGGTGTGTTGGTGGCGGAGCTCGGCAGGGACCCAGTTCTGCGGGGTATAACGCGGAGCCCGTGCCCAAGGTTACGGGTGAAGACCACAACGGCTGTGAAGACGGAGATGGCATCCATCGGTACGGCAGAGCAGACGGAAGTGGCAAACCTAACATTGAGCCAACCACGCATATTGTGGCAAAAGGGTCTTGTTGGAGTTACCTTACCACGGTCATGTAATAGAGCAGGTGGCGGAGGAGATTTAAGTGGTCCAACGGTAGCGCTCATAACCCTAAGATGGGCAAGTGCCTTGGCGTCAGGTGGCAACCGGCCGTAAAAACAAAGCCAGTCATCATAACTCCAAATCATGAAAAGTACAAATAAGAAAAGGGCAAAAAATGCTAGGGCGTCACCCTCAAGCAAGCATGTCCATTGCGTATACTTCCAGAATCGTTCTTAGGTATTTATCAGACGAGTTTATTTAATTCCTCTGAATAATATATTAACACATCATCTAAAGGAACCTAATTATAAAAAAAGATTTTTAGAACACGTCTCCACTTCTTTTATATCCAGTTGATAATTTACCAGCAATGCGATCTACGTTGTTATTAAAAAGATCGTTTCCCTAACCGCGAATTATCAAATTTCCTTCTCTGGCCCTAACATTATCACATACGTCCAAATGTCCAGGGTGAATTCTACCAACCAAACTATCAAGAGCTTTTTATCTCCCTTTGATGACGCTTTTTCTAAAGCTAATCGCTTTGAGGCCAGGATTGCAAAGCTCTCCCTATCCTGGACAAGTTAAAAGGAGCGATTAAATGAAAATTGCAAAAGATTACAGACTTCAACCGTTGTAATCCACGGATCACTTATTATAATTACAAGACTCCTAAGTTTTAAATGTGAACATTAATTAAGCTTGGATTTAGAGAGATTTGTTACATTTTTGCGGTTTTCTTTGGAAACACTGCTATTAGATGGGTTTTGGTAGATTTATGTGTTGGTAATCATTTGATAGTTTGCCAAAGCTACAAAAATCTTGTGCTTTCCTATATAGGTAATAAATATTACTAGCTATTTTTTTAAGAGTACTTATCTGAACCATGAATGAACCATATTTTCAGGCCTTAGCATCGCGACACAGATTGTTTGTTACATGACAATTGCCGTTACACAAATAAAATAAACAGATACCTGAAAATTGTATTACTTATTTCCAACTTTCTCAAACGGACCTAAAAAAAGCTGCCCTTAGCTCACTGGGCAAAAGCTTACCAAGACCTTAGTCGAAGATTTCTTACTTTTCGCTGAAAAGTGTATTTATCATCAAATGTTCAGATACTAATTTGAACTTTCTTGAAATTATCCTTAACTAAAAAGATTGTATATTCATTTCTATGGCGAGCACCAAGTACCAACGCCACGATATAACTAATCCCAGAGCACTAGTTTCAGACTTTTTCGGCCGTCATTTACCAACGTCCACTTAGGCTGCTTTTTTTTTTCAGCTAAATTTGCACCACTGCCGCGAAGCCATGACCGAGCTTTGCAGATTCGTGGTTACAAATGACATAGACATCGCCCTGCTACAAGAGCCTTATGTTAACACTGTAGGCCGTGTGGCTGGCATCGGATGTCTGGGAGGGACTGCCATCTACTGTCGGGATGGTGAGTCGAATCCTAGGACATGCATATATGTCAGCAAAAGGGCAAGGGCGTTAGGCTTAATAGAAGTTGAATGTTACAGAGATCTTACGGCAGCTATAGTCACAATATGTGGAGCAGATGGGCGCAGGAAAAGGATGGTCTTCATGTCGGTCTACATCCCGAGTGAGACGGACTATGAGCCACCAGGAACACGTCTAGAAGAAACAATAGCGAGATATAGAGGTATGGACATCCCCATTGTGGCAGGCTGTGACGCAAACTCTCACCACACGGTGTGGGGCAGCACAGACTGCAACAATAAGGGTAACTTATTACTTGAATATATCCTTAGTACTAACTTAGAAATAATGAATGTAGGTAACACACCGACGTTCGTCACAAGAACAAGGAAAGAAGTATTGGACATAACACTTATGTCCAGAGAAGAAAGTCATCTGATGAAGGACTGGAGGGTTGACACCTCACACTCCTTCTCGGACCATCGCAGAATCACCTACAGTTTGACTTGTCAAGTCGAAACTGTAAGCTATAGAAACAATAAGAAAACCAACTGGGAAAAATTCGATCAAGAAATGAATGAATGGAAACCCGGCAATGGCAGGCTAATTAATAACACAATAGAAATCGAAAAAGAAGCAGACAGACTGGAAAAGGCCCTTACGAAAGCCTATCTATCAGCCTGTCCGCTGAAACAAGTTAAGTCAGGAAAGGGACAACCCTGGTGGAACAAAGAACTTAAGAAATTAAGGAAAAGAACCAAGAAGGCACTCAGAATTGCCCAAGAAAAGGACGACGACGAGAGCTGGAACAAGTACAGAGAAGAACGAAATAATTTCAAGTACACAAGCCGAAAAGAAAGCAGAAATGGATGGGTAGCCTTTTGTGAAGGCATCTCTGGACAACCTGAATCGGCCAGGTTAGTGAGGATGCTAGCAAAAGACAACACCTGTAAACTAGGAAGTCTTAAAAAAGATGACACTATCTTAGTGGACCCTAAAGAAATACTTACTGAAATGATGGCCACTCACTTCCCGGACTGTATAGAGCATACAGAGGAGGAGATGAACACTCTGTCGGCAGATAATCTATCAGATGGCGAGGGGGAGGTTAGAAAAGTAATTACAGAGGACATGCTAGCGTGGAGTATTTCTTCCTTTCAACCATATAAAGCAGCAGGGCCAGATGGCATCTTCCCAAAGATGCTACAAGCCGCTTTAAGGTTTATAAAGGAGGACCTCCTAGTTCTATATCGAAGCAGCCTAGCAACTAACTATATACCTAGTTGCTGGAGAAAAGTCAGGGCCGTCTTCATACCGAAACCAGGGAAGGCCACGTATCAAGAGGCGAAGTCCTTCAGATGCATCAGCCTTTCCTCGTTCCTACTGAAGACACTGGAAAAGATACTAGATAGACACATAAGAGAAACCATAGGCAAAAGTAAAAGACCACTACATGACAATCAACATGCCTATATGGAAGGGAAATCCATTGAGACAGCCCTCCACAACATGGCAGTCAGAGTGGAAAGATCAATCACAAACAAGGAATACGCCCTAGCGTGCTTCTTTGATGTCGAAGGCGCCTTTGATAAAGCGTCTGCGCAATCCATCGTGGAGGCACTAAACAGAGATGGCGTAACAAAGCAAATATCAGGTTGGATCACCAACATGCTACAACACAGATCCATACAAGCAGAACTAGCAGACATCAAATACACCATCAAAGCCAGGAGAGGCTTTCCCCAGGGAGGTTGTCTGTCTCCACTGCTTTGGTGTATCTTAATAGATGAACTAGTAACTAGAATCACTGCTATGTATATATACATCCAAGCATACTCGGATGATGGCCTGTTACTTGTAAGAGGCAAAGTTCTAAGCGTGGTCAGAGATATAATGAGAAGTGGAATTATGACAACATTGAGATGGTGCAGGGACAAGGGATTGAACCTCAACCCTAGCAAAACCAAACTGATGTTGTTCACTAACAAAAGAAAGATTGATAGCATGATCCCAATTAACATTGAGAATGTAGAACTCGAGACAGTAAAGGAGTTTAAATACCTAGGGATAGTCTTAGACAGTACCCTAAGTTATAGGACCCACATAAAAGAAACCAGTAAAAAGGCAATGACAGCTCTCATGCAGTGCAGAAGAGCCGTTGGCAGGAACTGGGGCATGAAACCCGAAGTGGTCCAATGGATCTATAGGGCAATCATCCTACCGAGAATCCTCCACGGAGCACTAGCATGGTGGCATAAGGCAAAACTAGAATACAATAAAAAAGAACTCACTAAGGTACAAAGACTAGCTAGCATCATGGTATCGGGAGCCATGAGAACAACTCCCACGGCGGCCTTAGAAATGATACTAGGCCTTAGTCCAATAGATCTTGAAATCGAAAAGAAAGCTACAGTACAATGGTTTAAGCTGAAAAGCACTAACCTATGGATAGGAAGGCACAATGATCAAGGTCACGCTGAAATAGGGAAAAAGTACGAAGAAAACCTTTCCATGATACTGGTCAACAATGACCTAATAAAAAAGGAAAGGATCTTTGACAAAAAGTACAGAATAAGCATCAGACCCAGAGAAGACTGGAAACTAGAACATGACAATCTGGATAGCACTGTAGTATGCTACACAGATGGGTCAAGAAAGGAGTCAACTGGACTATCGGGAGCTGGGGTATATATAGCTAAACCCAACACTATAAGAACTACTTTTAATCTGGGCAAGTACGCCAGCGTATTCCAGGCGGAAATATTCGCGATACTGGAGTGTGCGAACACGATTAAAAGTGAGATAGGCAATTATGACGTAGGAAAAATAATAATATATAGCGATAGTCAAGCTGCCATTAAAGCCCTTGACAATACGGAGACTACCTCAGCCTTGGTGAAAGAATGCAAACAAAGCATTCAGGAGCTTGCTAGCTTGGTTGAGGTAGAAGTTGCCTGGGTGCCCGGACATGAGGGTAACGAAGGTAATGAGGAAGCTGACGAATTAGCCAGGGGAGGAGCTGATGCACCCTTCATTGGCCCTGAACCGAGACTACCAATCGCATATAGAATTACTAAGAACATTATCGAGATTAGAACAGTCAAGGAAGCCAACCAAAGATGGATGAGAAGAAAGGACTGCAGACAGTCTAAGATCTTCATCAAATCGGTTGACAAAAAGAAAACTAGAGAACTTCTGAAACAGAGTAGGAGAAATATAAGAACGATTGTAGGTGTACTCACTGGGCACTGCCCACTAAACAGACACCTATCAGTGATTAAACGGGCAGAAGACTCTATCTGTCCGCAATGCAAAGAAAGAGAAGAAACAAGCTACCACTTCATGGCAGAGTGCCCGATGTACGCATCACTGCGCTGGGAGCTCTTTGGAACGGACAAGCTTAAGGAAGAGGATCTAAAAAAGTTAACGATAAGTCAACTCAACAGGTACTGTAAGCGCACAGGTAGGTTCGAGGGTCCGACGCCGGTGGGGTAAATGACAACCCGCCTCCCCCCCTGATTTTTCAGCTTTTAGGGGACTTGGGGAACTGGGTGAAATGGTCCCGACCTAGGTGACTGATCACCCGTCCGGCTTCGCTGGCGTCCCCCCTATAAATAATAATAATAATAGGCTGCAGAAATCTTGTATTTTTTTCTGATTTATAGTTGGAAAAACAACATGTTTGCAACTTCCTCATGTGGACATTCACAACCAGCAGTTGCTAAGGAGAAAAAAATTACAGCCAAACGGCTGTCCTCGTAAAAGCTTTTCATTTCAAACTAGTTACCAAGACTTAATTTACAACACTGCTAAAACTTCTTACCTTTTTTTCTGAAGCTAGCAGTATTAATCACTAAAGAGAATACGTACCCTAACACAAAATATCGAATAAGCATCATTAATTTAAGATCATCATCATCAGAGTGAGTCCAAGACGTTCGATTTTGCAATAACTTTTTCTTATCTAAGTAAAAATATATAACTACCATCTCTATTTCTATGGCGAGCACCAAGCAACAACGCCACGGACTAACAAATCCCACAGCACTGGTGTCAGACTTTTTACCGACAAGACATTTAATTACTAACGTCCACTTATGAATAATTCAATTGTTCGAACAACGGAACGGTCACACAACGCTGCGACCAGCGGTCACCAGTCGTTGAACGCTAAGATTTTTATATTAATGTTCTCATTTTTTTTACCTTTTTTATTTCTTTTTACGCTACTTTACTTCACGTTAAGGTAGGCTGGAGAAATACTCTACAAGACTGTATGACTATACAGGCATAGAAACTTTTTTGTCGTCATGATTTCTGAATGTAAAATGAAACCGCATTGAAATTACTTGGATTTTCCACAACGGGTTAGCACTTAGCCTTCATCACACCTGATGTTAAGTGGTGATAAGGCCAAAGGTGGAAGAGCACTACTTAGGTACTCCCGGAATCCGCAATCACTGAGGAACTGGGTGCCTACTATCAACTTTAAGAAAGCGATTCAAAGCTGGTGCGTTCCAGAATAGGTTCCTAAAATGAATCGCTTTATTTCGTACCATGACCTTCTAAAAAGTGAATCGCAAATGAATTGGTAAATGTCAAGTAACGAACGATTTGTGTTCTTATTTCTTCTACCCGTCTCTTTCACTCGATTCTGTCATGCCCGGAGAGTGAAAGGGAGGGGTATAACCTGCAGGTGTCATGTTAGCTCGACCGATAGTTATTTGTCAAATAAGAGTTCATGACAGCTAAGCGGCTGTGAAATGTCGCTGAATCGCTTGTCATTAACGCAATAGAATCTCGATCGCAATTTACTTAGCTGTCGTGGTACGAATAAGCGAAGCAGATCAGTTTAGGTCCTAAACAAAACCGCAATGAGAGTTGATGGTAGGCACCCTGGTCATCTTATCTCGAATATAGGAACACAATAATGCTGAAACATCATTGTTATGGCGTCAGACTTCAAAAAAGATGGTGAGAGCTAGCCAGGAGGACTAAGAACAAGTCCTATACCAACCAAACCGAATACAATATGTACCCCTACTGGGAATAGAACCCGGAACCTCTGGATCTGAAACCGGTGGTGTGAACCACTAGACCACTAGGTTAAAAATGACTTACACATTATTGTAGCATTTACAAGTTCAAAAACGCCAGCAGCTTTGTCCGCGTGGACAACGTGACATTTTTCCTAAATAAAAATATGACTTTGTCACTTTCCAGCTTAAAAACTTTACCCCTTTTATATGATCGAAGCAATACCCATACCATGTTACCTATAGTGGTGTTGTTCATATTAATTTTCTCATTTTCTTTATTCTTCCTTTTTTTTCTTTTTTTTTACTTTACTCTACTTCACTGCACTAAGTTAGGCCGAAGAAATGCTTTAGGAAACTTTTTTGTTCTCATGATTTATGAATGAAAATGTATGGTCTTAAATGAAACTAAAACCCTAAAGACATTAAAATTGCTTGCAGATTATTATTTTAACTAATCGATTTTAAAGACATTAATAGCCGTAAAAAATAGAATTAACAGGTTCTGCAATGAGAATTCGCACTTAAAATAATTTGTTTACATACTAAAGCTCACTTTCGCTTGATACACGTTTTATTATGCATCAAAGTAATAGATTAGCAAATATCTTACCGAATTAAAACACCAGCGGTTATAAAGTAATTGAGATGAATATTATTTTAATATTTTACTAACGAAACTTAGCTACGAAGAAAATGATTAGCATATTAATTGACGCTCACACAAAGACCTCAATTCGGGTTATGACTTTTTTGTAGGCCATTAACTCCGGCTGTTATTATTATCTAATTATAAGATTTATTTTTTAATATACATATTTTCATTTGTTTTTTTTACGTAAGTATATAACTAATTTAGTAAAATGCATAGTTATACCTATAGCACTACTTAAATTTACTTTAATAATTTGCTGCATTTCATATTTATTATTTTTTATTATTATATTGCTACATTTATATTTTCAACTGATATTTTTTAAATCTAATCTTAACTGTCGGGTCGTATAGTAATTTTATATAGGTACTAGCTTCCGCTCGCGACTTCGTCCGCGTGGACATTCGAGAAAATACTTAGGGACCAATAACCAGGATAAAAAGTATTCTATGTTTTAATTTCATAAAAATCCGATCAGCCGTTTTTACGTGATTAGGCGGGTCCTCCCTCACCAAGCGAGCAGCCTCGCGCGAGGCAGAACGTTTGCCACGTGCGGCGGGCTGCTGCACGAGACTGCTCACGCGGACGAAGTCGCGGGCGGAAGCTAGTAAATAATAAGTGTCTGTTTCACAATCAAAAAGTTAGGTCTGAGTAGCTTAGGTACCAAGAACTTTTAGGGTACTTAAGATGATTTAGGTTTCTATACCCTATTTACCCCCTTGGTTTGATTTTCGAAAAACTACGAAATGGGTTGCCTATTTGTTTTAAGAAGTAAGCCTACAAAGTTTCAAGTTGAAATGTCTGTTTTACCACTGATTTTTCATTCAAAACTTCACCCCTATTTCAACCTTTTAGGGGTTGAATCATGTTCAGCGTGTTAAACATTTAAAAAATGCCATTCTTGCAATCGTCATCCCATAGAACCTCAATAACGACATCCATATCGATTTTTAGTTTTATTTATCCCATTTAATCTCTAAGGGGTTGATTTTCGAAAAAATACGAAATATGTGTTTGCTTATTTGTTTTAATTTCCGACCATAACCCTAAATAATAAATTAAATGAAGGACTTTCAAGATACAACATTTCATCCCCCTTTTCACCCCTTCGGGGGTGGAATTGTCGAAAACGCTGACACAGGTAAATATTAGCTTTCAATTGCCAGCCTAATACAATGTTTGAAGATCCTAACTTCAAAACTGACGGACTTTCATACAAACATTAATCCCCTATTTTACCCTTTTGGGGGTGGAATTTCTGAAAATCCTTTGTTAGTGGATGCCTACACTGTAAAACGTATCTATGTGCAAAATTTGAAGTCTCTAAGTTTAGCGGTTTGGGCTGTGCGTTGATATCTCAGTCAGTCAGTCAGTCAGTCAGGACTTTGAATTTTATATATATACTAGCTTCCGCCCGCGACTTCGTCCGCGTGGACATTCGAGAAAATACTTAGGGGACCAATTACCAGGATAAAAAGTATTCTTTATTTAATTTCATAAAAATCCGATCAGCCGTTTTTACGTGATTAGGCGGGTCCTCCCTCACCAAGTGAGCAGCCTCGCGCGAGGCAGAACGTTAGCCACGTGCGGCGGGCCTCGCACGAGGCTGCTCACTTGGTGAGGGAGGACCCGCCTAATCACGTAAAAACGGCTGATCGGATTTTTATGAAATTAAAACAAAGAATACTTTTTATCCTGGTAATTTGGTCCCCTAAGTATTTTCTCGAATGTCCACGCGGACGAAGTCGCGGGCGGAAGCTAGTAAATAATAAGTGTCTGTTTCACAATCAAAAAGTTAGTTCTGAGTAGCTTAGGTACCAAGAACTTTTAGGGTACTTAAGATGATTTAGGTTTTTATACCCTATTTACCCCCTGGGTTTGATTTTCGGAAAACTACGAAATGGGTTGCCTATTTCTTTTAAGAAGTAAGACTACAAAGTTTCAAGTTCAAATGTCTATTTTACCCCCTGATTTTTCATTCAAAACTTATTTCAATTATTTTTTTCAACCTTTTAGGGGTTGAATCATGTTCAGCGTGTTAAACATCAAAATAAATGCCATTTTTGCAATCGTCATCCCATAAAACCTCAATAACGACATCCATATCGATTTTTAGGTTTATTTATCCCATTTAACCTCTAAGGGGGTTGATTTTCGAAAAAGTACTAAACATGTTTTCGCTTATTTGTTTTACTTTCCGACCATAAGCCTAAATAATAAATTTAATGAAGGACTTTCCAGATACAATATTTCATCCCCCTTTTCACCCCTTCGGGGGCGGAATTGTCAAAAACGCTGACACAGGTAAATATTAATTTTCAATTGCCAGCCTAAATACAATGTTTGAAGATCCTAACTTCAAAACTGACGGACTTTCATACAAACATTCATCCTCTATTTCACCCCCTTAGGGGTGGAATTTCCAAAAATCCTTTCTTAGTGGATGCCTACACTGTATAATCTATCTATGTGCAAAATTTGAAGTCTCTAGGTTCAGCGGTTTGGGCTGTGCGTTGATATCTCAGTCAGTCAGTCAGTCAGTCAGTCAGTCAGTCAGGACTTTGAATTTTATATATATAGATAGACTACTCGTATGTGAATCAAAATTATTCGCGGTACCTACTTTTAATAATTTTAAGAAACGTGTAAGACTTTTTAAGATTTCATGACGGTATACGTATCACTAATATGAAAAAAGGGGCCATGCAATCTTTAAAAAAATCAGCACCTGAAATGCAAAATATTCTAAATGAGTCATCTAACCAAAACTTTCGTGGAATTTCGTCTACATTTGACGAAATTCCTCGAGATTCCTGGAAACATTTGATGTTGGCACCTAAGGCACCCATCACGAGTCCAGATAATATTTGGGTCGAAGTAAAGTCACATTTAGGCGCGCATTTCTGACATTCCGTCACCGCCTCCCATACAGGAGAGAGAATAGGGGAAGGCTTACATGGTGCTGCTGCTCCGTAATAGCTATTTGAAACTCATTCTAGTCAGGATTCTAGGATGCAAACGAATGATGATTAAAATTAAACCGACTTCAAAAAGTACCAGTAATATCTTTGAAGTACCTACCTTTTTGAGGTCGGTGCCTTTTTACAAGCTTTTATTTATTAACTATTGCCATGTTAGTTATTAGTTTGTTTGTTAGTTAATGGGGTTGAATCTTGTAAGTTTTATTTGAACCACTTTCCAGTGTCCGATTGAGCTGAAACTTTGCATACAGGTTTGGTTTGGATGACAACACAATATTAAAGTACAGTCAACAAAAAAGCTCGTCATAAAAACGAAGTTTTTACAAAAAACTTATTAATCGTGCATGTTTTTTTGGTTGGCACCGACCTCAAATTCCCTCATATTCCCTGGCAGAAATCACAACAATCAAAACAAAAAGTATTAATAAAGGATAAATGATAATAATTAATAATATAATAGTAAACGTTTATGCTTTTGCTTTTTAATACTTTTACCAATGAGCTGATATTCATTAAAATTAAATCAACAGTATAATTTATCCTTGAACTATTTATGATAATTTGATTTTATTTTATTTTGGTATTGCACAGTTATTACTATTATTTGTTTACCATACACCCCGGAGAATTATTGTAACCTGAAAAAGAATACCTATTCTATGATGGAAACTCACAACAAATACACATATAAGCCTACAAAACACTCATAATAATAAAATTTCCCGGTCCCATGTAACCTTTCGTCCCGCCATGCCTTCGTCCCATAGATTTGCATAATAACACCGTGCCTAAGGCGAGAACGTCCACTTTTTCGTCAAATTCTTTCTTTTGAATCGGGATTACTTGGATTTGAGTTCTGACGCATTGCTCGCGAAAGTTGTTGTGACAAGAGATTTGAGAGAAAGACATGCAAAAAATACGGTAAATTAAAGATCTTATATAATCATAGGCTTACGTTACGGTATGTGTCCATTTTTAACTTACTCATCTATTTTCAATTACTTTCCTACTTATTTTCCTACCTACTATTATATCTCGTGATAAATAAAATCAAAAATAATTTACTCCATGGTTGATAAAGCACTTGTGAACGTTAAAGAAACTACGCAATCGCATCGGTTCGAAAATCCTACGGCAGGAGACCTTGTTACGAGAAGAACTGGCAAGAAACTCAAAACTATAGTTGCTCCATTTATTATAATCCAAAAGCAACTTAAATCAAAAGCATTACCTTTAAGTTGGCTAGCTTTCGCGTGTTTACATTTCGCATTAACCATCATAAAACAATTCACCGAATGAGTCTCTTGATGATTTAAGATTGGCCGAGCGTCACGTGAAGGTGCGCCGTTAGCCATATCAAGCCATCAGGTTGGTGAAGCAACGACCACCAGGCCGTGACAACTGGCACTCAATTAAAAACAAACCACTATTGCAGTAGCAAAACAAAACGCAGACTCTACGCACAAAATCTTACCAGCGAAAATCGGAAAGAAACTCTTTGGTCAACTTTTTTAAAAAGTTTGCTTAAAAATCGAACACCGTTGCAGAATAAAAATCTTACCCCAAAATCAGTGATTTGTACACTGTATGCTTATGCTGAAGTGAAGTTATTTTCTTATGCTGTGGCATTGTTAAGCGTTACGCTTTATGATTTTGTCGCTTCAAGCTAGTTTCGCTCGGCCAATGGGCTACGCAATACTTAGAATTTGATAGGTACATACATGTTATATACTGCAGTCGGCGCTGTAATTTTCCGGCGAGCGCGTACAATAGGTGTCTACGGGCGTACAAAACAACACGCATTGTTCTCTTTTATATAATTGAAAAGACAAATGAGTTTCGATAAGATACCCTCTTTGACCGAAGGCCTAGACTTGAGAAATCTTTTTCTTATTGTGTTAGTGAAGTGAGATTCACGGTACAAGTACGATTTTGTTTTTATTTTGGATACTTGACACTGGCTATTCTGCTGAAATAACCATCACATACATACATTGTTCCGATACCAAACTTTAGTAGCTTTAGCATTGGTGTAAGGAAATTGGAAACAACGGCGTAGTGGAAACGACGGGTATAGACCTGAGGGAATATTGAAAAGTTCAGGTTTTAAATTATTTTTATGCATTCACAATGCTATTCTGTAAGTAAAGGAAAAATTGTGATAATTAAAAAACCACCAGCCCTGCAAGTAACTTTCTGACGTTCTGAAAGTAACTTAAGGCGAGGAATCCCGACCGAAATAGGCACGCTCACGCTTGCTCGGCCGCGCTCTATACACTTCGCGCGGACCCAGCGGCAGCCGGCAGTGAACTGAGAACTCGCGATCGCCCCGCGACTCGAAAATCACTTAAAATTAAATTTAAAAAAAATTATGACGGTCGGAATTCCTCGGCTATTCAAAGACAATTATTTTCATATGTTTTTCATTAATTAAAAGCAAGTATACTGCAAGTAATATGATATTTGAATTATTATTAGACGGATGTTTGGGATTTTATTTGACGCAGTAAAATATCACCAATCGAAAAAAAGCGACCGGAAGCACTAGATAAATAACTGTAAAATAACATATATTTTTTCCAAGTTTTAAGTATTTGTGACTTGCGAGTAATCCATAGTTTAAAATACCTTATTTTGGGGAATCGGCGCCTTAAAGTTCGTTTTCAATATTTACCCGACCGGGAATGGAATACGGGCCCTCCAGAGATAGGGGCTCCTTGAAAACCGGACACCACTAGGCCACGGAGGAAGATAAAGAGGTAGGTACGCTGAACAAAATAGGAACTTAGAACGAAGTATATCTACTTAATATATTTGAGTTTTCTTCGATCGTAAAAATAAAAGGTGTATATTATCAAATGGCGGGTCTACTAAACATGCCAAACAGCATTGTTAGTGGCAATTAAATAACATTCGACACTATTAAAATTGCGTGAGTCCCAAAATAGACAGGCGGCGTAAAAAATGCTAATTGAACGGCCTACTCGGACACTTTTACTCTTTCATTCGAAATTGTTTGTAAATTATAGGTTATTTAGTTTTTTTAAATAGTCTAATAAAAAGGAGGAGCTTCTGGTTGCAATTGACGTTTATCTGAATAGGAGGTTTATTTAGTGTGAATGAACTAATTAGTAGGTATCTGTTCAAATTATTAAAAGTTTGCACCTCACCAATTTATACCTATTCCAAAATTCTCAGAATTTTTTTATTATATTAATAGTCAGTTAAAGAATCATTTTCATGGGTGAATAATTTTATATTTTTCATGTCAAATCAATTATTTCTCATTTGTTTTGGGTATTGCTGAAACAAGAAATAAAACAAGGTAGGGCAGAGGTACCCTTTGTGGCCACTTTAAGGAATTTTTGACTTTTAAGCACTAAGTACTAAATGGTCTTAGGTATTTAAGACTCAAATTATATTTTATCTTAAATTATAGATAATTTATCTAGCTTTAAAGGTACATTTTTCAATTTTTAAAAGTTAAATAGTTTTTTGTACTTATATAATACAAAATGTGTGAGAGGTGCCAAATGTACCGGTTTTGGTCACTTACTGATAGTTAAACTTTTGTAAGTATTGCGAAAAATCAAAACCAAACCCAGGTAAAATCAATATATTCTAATGCGCTAGAAACCAGTCAATTGCAAAACAACAATTTAATTGTAAAAAACAAAGGTTTATAAAGTATTTCATCCAAAACAAATTTCTTAAAATTTTCATACAAAACATTTTTCAAACAGAAAATGGAATTTATTGAAAAAAATCTTATGACATAAGGAATTCTAACGGTTGTTATTATTACCTTAAAATACCTTATTTTAATTGCCTTTATCAGAAATTGCTAAAAGTTGTTTAGAAAACTTTTAGAGCAAAAAGTAGCCAAAACCGGTACAGTGGCCAAAACCGGTACGCCTCCTACCTATTTGTTTTCTGGTACAAAAGTATAAGGGTATATGCAGGCATACATCCATTTAATATGTTATTAGATATTCGATTATTAGTAGTTGATTGAAACAGCGCACACAAAAAATTACATGCGTGACCATGTACAAATTGTCAAACTTGAAAAATTATAGATTTAAACGGTTTTTTTGCAATTTACTGTCCAGGCTGTCTATAAAAGCATCTTAATTGAAAATTACAGAGATTGCACAACAAAATTTCTAAAAATTAGACACAGAATTTTGGATAGACACTAAAATACCAATTTGAATGTAAGAGGACTTACTAATCAATTATTTTAGCTTTCACTTGGAGTTATATGCAAAAAAGACACATCTTGTCTGTATCAACAACATATTAAACTGTGCACTCTTAAAAAAATTGCACTAATTTAATAAAAAAAAATTATGCACTCACAATGCAATTTTGTAACTAGGTACCTATAGTAAAAATTGCGATAGAAAAAAACTACTTGCCCTAAATGTAGCTTGAAAGCTCTCCTACTGAAAGCTGCTAGCTTTTTGTACTCTAATTTTTAATAAAGAATAAAGCTTGTTTTGGGAATGTCGAAGAGCTGTGTTAAATAAAAAACTATTGTCAATCGAAATGCTCACTTACTAATTAATAATGTGCAACGGATGTCTAAAGTAATTGCAAATGGTGTGCAAATGGTTAAAAATCTCGTGACATGTAGGAAAAGCTAAAGCACGAATAACCACCAATATCCTTTAAGTACCTACTACAATTTGTGAATTTTTCTTTTTTACGGGTTTTAACAGAATTCACTAAATTGGCCAATAATACGATTTTAATTGACCGTTTAATGATGTTTGGTAGGACAAATAATAAAACGACAACACAAATACACAGGTAATTGAAAATTTTAATAAATCTTAATGAACCTCAACAAAAAACCGGGATTTTTGATATTAACCTTCAATTTATTTTGACTGCATAAAAACTCAACTCAGGAAGCGCTTTAGGAAAGTCATTATTTTTAGTCATCAATTTGTCAAATTACTATTGAATAGTAATTCAAATAGCCTAGCCACTGAATTATCTGAGCACTAACTATACCATATAAAGAGCATCCTACCGCAAAAAAATTGTCTAAAGGTATTTTTTGATCATATTAATAATCAATAGGTTAACGGAATACAACACAATACAATCTCCAACTAAAAACGTATTTTTTTTATTTTTACTTTTTTACATTCACCATGCAATATTTAATATTAAACATATTGAAATTGAAGTATTAAAAAAAACCGATCCAGTCTCACAACTAGCTCTAACGGTTCCGTAGCTCAGTGCTTAGAGTATTCGCCTGGACAGTGAAAGGTCGTGGGTTCCAGTCCCATCGGAGTTAGTTGTGAGACGATTTTTTATAATACTTACTACATTTCCAATATTTTCAATAAATACGATAAGTTATAAAAAGTATCGACAGCAGTTTTCCAATTTTCTAAAAATGTAATATTCTTGCTTAGAAAACCTCGGTACACTCTTTTAATAACAAGTTCGTTTTCAATACTTACCCTATCGAAAATGGAACCCGGGACCTCCAGAGATGGCTGCACCTTGAAAACCTGCGCGTACACCACTCGGCCACGCAGGTCGTCAAGCCTTGTTCATCCACAATTCCACAAGGATAGGCTAGAACCGGGCCAATTTTGTAATACCTAATTATGTTGTTCTGTCTTATACAGGATCAATTTCTAAACACTGCACAAATTTTTAAGATAATTTCAGAATCGGTAAGTGAACAACTTTCTCCTAGAAACATAGGTTGAAATACGGCAAAAATTTTTGGACTTCTCATACTAAATCGATCGCGTGATCAGTCTGATTTGTATGAAGATTGGGTCAAAAAATGACATATTTCGACCCATGTTTGTAGGACAAAGTTATTCACTTACCGATCCTGAGACGAACTTAATAATTTGTGCAGTGTTCAAAAATTGAGCTTGTAAATGTGCCTAGTAAAGCTACAGAAAAAAATCTCACGAACTAGGTATACACATATACAGCTACAGCCATACTGCCAAATTTCTCACCATGATACAAAGATTTTCTACAAACTCATATCAAAACGCTGTTCCTCAATCAACTCTCAATAAAGTTCAAAAGTTAAAAGCACTAAAATATCAGAAACCAGTCGATGGCAATTTAAATTAATGGATTTGTCATCGCAATTAATTTTATAGGAATTAATATGCGCGGCGGACGCAAAGAGGCTTTTTTTTAAACCAAATTGACATTAAATGGAGTCTGGACGATCTATAGTGCGGTGACGCTAAATTGATTGACAAATTGCGTGACTAATCCAAAATAGGTGGATTTCTTTTGAGTGTTCTGTTGTAAAGTCGCAGTTAAGTGTAGGGCCAGGAAGTTGGGCAAAGTAAGATAATAAACAGATAAAAAAGATCTAATATTAAAAGCAAATTCAATAAATCAATCAATTGAACTTGCAATAAGTTTCGAAGACAAGATTTATCGGTACCTAAGCTTAAACACACACACACAGTTTAAAATTTTTACTTATTTCAAAATCTGTACTACCGACTTCCAATCACAATAATGTAAGTCACTACTCTAAACGTTAGAACTAAGCACAATACACTCCTTTTTGGGCAATTTATACTCTATACTACCGAAAAATATAGGTAGGTAAATAGGTAAAGTTTGTGAGGTTGTAGGGGGGGTAATCTTCGGAACTACTGAACCGATTTCAAACATTCCATTAGAATGCTACGTTATCCATGAGTGACGGGACTTAGTCTTAGTACACACGGATGAAACCGTGCGCGAGAAGCTAGTCGGTCGTCGTATACATCCATGTCTTTCCTTCAGCCCTCAACCAACCGCTAACTTCATGGCCCCACCAGAAAAGTTGTAAAAGTGTCCGTTAACCGTCCGATGTTCTCACGACAGATCGTTCCGATTACCGAGTCGTGTTCATTATTAGTCAATCTGTTTTATAGAAAACCGAAATGCCGCCTTTGATCTCCGCCGTCGTATGTCAATTTCTCTTCAATACTCCACTGTTTAACTAATTAACGCTGTTTCACTGATATTTTTAATCGCTGCGACTTTTTATCATTTAATTTTATAACGTCACATTTATATTTTTTGAACTTTCATAAAACGCTCGTAATTACCGGCATAACTGTTGCTCGAATCCGAATAAAAAGCAATTAATCGATTTTAATTAACACTTTTCTTGATTTTGATAAATTACTAGTTGGATGCGTTCGCTGTATGTATTTCGTAACTCATTTCTCATAGAGTTTAGGTGTGATTTAATAGTAAGTTCCTCATGTTTTTACTGTAGCAAAACTAGATGGTAAATTATAGACACGACTTTGGACTTTGTATCCAATTATGTCACAAGTATTTAATAGAATTTCGGACTTACAAACAAAATTACTAAAGTAAACATAAAAAATGAAATGCCAAAGCTTATTTAACTAATTACCCAACATCCAAATACTTGAAACTACTCCATCAAAACTTGTCACTTTCTCGCCATGCCTTTCCAAGTTAATTACTATCAAAATCGTGTTTCACAAACACTTTACCCGACGTCAACTCATCTGCAAATAAGCGTCTTACGTGACAGACTCGACATTGGGATTCCAACATGTCCGCTACCAAAAAATCATTTAATTTATTTAATTTGCACCTCTAATTACAGACAATCGCCACGTCGTGACGCCTCTGACACACAAGGTAGTCTTTTGTGTTACCGTCATACTAGACATGTGTTTTGTAAGTAACCTTTCCATAACAGAATATTCTGACCTCTAGCAATACCTTCAATACCCCTCTTACACCTGTTTTTATAACAACGGAGAGGGACGGGGTATTCCTAACAGAACCAGCTTCAAATTTATCGGGTGCCATTATCGACGAGTACATAGTAATCAGGAGTAATCATCATCGGTGAGTTTTTCATCGTGACGATGTTTTTTCGACGAATTATCTTCGTTTTTTGTTGTTTCATTCGTTTCCGATTCAATGTCAAAGAGCGTCGCTCGTTCGATTGACAACAAATTGTATGTAATTATGGCCGCATACTATATCTAATCAATGGCGATAAAAAATGGATTTGTACGTTCTAGTCTTTTTATGTTTCTAGCGGTTTGGGAAAACATCTTGTGGTAATTTGGTTTGTGTTTACTTATAAATTTTGTCGCAGACAGCGAAGCGAAGGTTGGAAATGTTTTTAAAGCGAGTTTTATTATCTGTGTGTTTTTAATAATATTCTTATATGAACTTAGCTCATTTCAAGTTTATTTTGAGGATTTCTTAAGTGTCGGATCATTTTCAAAGGTCCATAAAAATAAATTTATATACCTATAGTAAATTGATATATAAGTATATATAAATATTTATATAAAAATATTTATATATAC
The DNA here is from genome assembly GCA_949710035.1 of Crambus lathoniellus. NCBI lineage: Eukaryota > Metazoa > Arthropoda > Insecta > Lepidoptera > Crambidae > Crambus > Crambus lathoniellus. Next base: position 9,082,605 of record OX453309.1, on the reverse strand, counting down.
CTATATAAATTCATAAATTCAACCTGCTTCCATAGAATGACAATAAATTTTCAACCTTTTTCTTCATAGGGTGTGACTCTTTTACTGGAACTTTGATGACACCATACTGAGTTTGCCCTTGACCCTCACTATTCGATACAATTTTGCTTCCACGTTGGTGATTTCGATCAGTCCTGAATGTTTCTAAGCCAAGATTTGTTCCGTCTACCAACAAGTATTCTCCCTTCTATGTTTCAATATAAAAAAACAGCTGACTACTCCAGTATCCAGTCTAATTTAGATCTTCACCAAAACCAAGATGGCTGCTTAAGCCACAGCAAGCAGCACAATCCTAGCATTTTTTATTAGTAATTGTGGGCCTGATCACAATAAATTGCGATTAACGAGTGTATGTATGTGGGGTCTGTGTATTGTGCGAACAGGCATTCTTTACAACACCCGATAATTTTTTTTTATCGCTAGAAAAGAAATTGAATGTCTACCCCATCCTAAATTAGATCTTCACCGAATCCAAGATGGCTGCGCATGCCACAGCAAGCAGCACAATCCTAGCATCTTTTATTAGTAATTGTGGGTCCGATCACAATAAATTACAAGGAATGAGTGTAGGTATGTAGAGCCGGTGTATCGCGCGATCGGCATTCTAAACAACACACGACAATATTTTTCTATCGCTAGAAATAACTACACCGTTCTAAATTAGATCTTCACCAAAACCAAGATGGCTGCGCATGCCACAACAAGCAGCACAATCCTAGCATCTTTTATTAGTAATTGTGGGTCCGATCACAATAAATTGCGAGGAACGAGTGTATAGGTGGAGTCGGTGTATCGCGCGATCAGCGGCGAACAATCGCCATTGTGCGCGCTGCCGGCGGCGGCCTGTCACTGGGTGGTGGGTTCGAGTCGGGTCGTGAGTTATGAGTGTGCTTATGCAATGCTGAATTTGCGACATGATTGCGATGTCATCTGCCGTGCATTTTAAGTGGAGAAGACGTGCTTATTGACTAATAAAACGTATTAATGTATTAGGCTCAATTTACACCGCCGCGGAATGAAATGGAAGCGACGAAATTGTACATAGCATAATGAACTTTATGTCAATTGTATAATATTTTTGGCTCGTATCTCATTTGTATGTTATACAATTAACATAAAGTTCGTTATGCTATGTACAATTTCGTCACTTCCATTCCATTCCGCGGCGGTGTAAATAGAGCTTTTATCGCTATTCGATTAGCAATTTCGTGCGCGTGAACATTTATTTCCTGATACCGATACAAAATTTCATCCTTCCTTACCTCTTTTAAGGTTTGAATTCCTGGCAAAACTTTCTTTGATCAAAGTTTAGATAGGCGACAACGAACGAACGTCACCAATATCATTTTTGGTAGTATTCTGGAAATTAGTTTATTCAGCAATGTTTCCTGGTGTCATTATCTATTTAATTTGTTTATTTGTAATGTCTTCATTAGTCTTAGGGCACTTTCAAATTAGAAGCTTGAGGAAGGGCTACAGTGGTGCCTCTGTAGCGCGCTAGCAGCACCACTGCTAGTCTTAATACTATTTCTTGAAGCGCAGTCGCTTTGCCATTTTAACGTGTAATGGCCTCTACAGACCAAAGCCGGCGGCCCGCCGGCTTGACCCGGTGGGTTAGGCCGCCCCGGGCTTGTTTTGCGACGATTATGTATGAAAACAAGCCCGGCGGCCGGCGGCCCGGCGGGTTAGGCGGGTAAAGCCGGGGCGGGCCGCCGGCTTTGGTCTGTAGAGGCCTTAAGGCGATGATTCCCGACCGAAATAGGCACGCTAACGCTTGCTCGGCCGCGCGATACACTTCACGCGGACGCAGCGGCAGCCGGCAGTGAACTGTGAACTCGCGAGCGCCCCGCGAATCGAAAATCACTTAAAATTCAATTAAAAATTTAAACTTATTTAGGCCGAAATCCCTCGGCTATTCAAAGACAATTATTTTCGTATATTTTTCATTAACTTAAACCAAGTATACTGCAAGTAATAGGATATTAAGATTACGATTAGACGGATGTTTGGGATTTTATTTGACACAGTAAAACATCACCAATCGAAAAAAACGGCCGGAAGCACTAGATAAATAACTGTAAAATAACATATATTTTTTCAAAGTGTTAAGTATTTGGGATTTGCGAGTAATCCATAATTTAAAATACTCTATTTTGGGGAATCGCAGCCTTAAGTGTGTACTTAAATATAAATACCAATTATTTTGTTAATTATTTCAGATCAAATCAATATAATGTGGTTTTGTTCCAACTACTGCTTAATTTAATTGGATTTGATTTACAGTCATTGGACTTACCAATACGTGTCTCTGACGACATTGACAATAAGTACAATTTATAGGACATCGTGGAATTTTATAATTCCATAATTCAAGAGTAAAGCGCACGTCAAATTTTCCTTATCACGATTTTACGAGACTGAGATGTCATTGTGTGTGTCATTATAATATGCTTATTGAAACATATTTTTGTCAGTGTAAAGTGTTCTTAAGATCTTCTTTATTAACAAACAGTCTATTCGTAAAAACCCAGTGTTAGCATTAAGTAGGTACTTATTTGTTTTTTTTTGTCTTTTAGATGTTTCATCGATCGATCTATCTCACAACCATCGGGGCCGGTAAAAAGTAAAAATTTAAATAACTTTGACCTGTAGTAGTAGAGTAGGTACCTACTTAGTAAATTTTTGTTTGACAAAATGTCATTTTTTTTTTATCCACAACGGGGTAGCACTTAGCCTTCATCACACCTGATGTTAAGTGGTGATAAGGCTGAAGATGGAAGCGCACTACTCCCGGAATCCTCAATCCTGAGGAACTGGCTATCTTATCTCTGCCGGAACACAATAATGCTGAAAACATCATTGTTATGGCGTCAGACTTAGATAAGATGGTGGTAGCTAGCCAGGCGGACTAAGAACAAAGGACCAACCAAGCAACCAACTGTTTATGGAATATTTTTATCGTCAACTGTTAAGATATTCATGCATTTTGAATAGTAGGTACTACCGCCTCTGTGGTCTAGACACCACCAGTATCAGACCCAGAGGTCCCGGTATCGATTCCCAATGGGAGTACATATCGGGTTGGTTGGTGGTAGGACTTGGCTATTAGCTAACACCATCTTATCTAAGTCTGATGCTATAACAACGATGTTTTCAGCAATGTTGCGTTCCGGCAGTTGGAGATAAAATTGCTAGTTCTTTAGTAGTTGAGGATTCCGAGAGTAGTTATCACCACTTAACATCAGGTGTGATGAAGGCTACGTTGTGGAAAAATCTACTATAGTAGCCTTGCAATTTTTTTTTAAGATTTAAAATAAAATAGATTTTGTAGGCATGCTTTTTTATCAAGTATCTTGTCGTGTTCAGAAAATCTCCATTTCTCCGACACATGTCGAATTTTCAGCTACGGAGTAACCTCAAACACCACATCTAAACCCCAGGATTTTTCGTATCTCCCTCACCTTTCGAGTGACATCTCTATCAGAGCCCGACTGTGAATAAATCTGTGGTATCTAAAGGCGCGGACACACAGTGAAAGTTCACTCGCGTTCGAGCCCCTAGGCGTCGTCCTACGCGGGAGACTATTCGAGTCTTAAGACGTTTGTGTGATAAAACGTAGGACGATTTTGTGTTGGATATTAAATTTTGTAGAGTGAAAATATTGAAAATGAAGTAGGTACAATATCAGAAAAAATCGATGGATTCGTGGGACTCGAACTCACGACCTTTCACTGTCCGGGCGAATGCTCTAACCCCTGAGCTACGGAGTCGTTCGTTTGTTCGTTGGAGTCGTTTAACTAATAGGTACTTACTTCATTTTCGATATTTTCAATAACAAAAATTGCATTGTGAACGCAAAAATGTACAAAAATAATTTTCTTTAGTGTGGATTAATCTGTGTCACTTCACTAGTAATAAAATAAGTTCTTCCTACATGCCTTGCATGATTCACCTAAAGTATAGCCCGCACAGTGCGATTTGAAAAAAATAATTGTACTTATTAATCTTTGTAGCCCTAGCATGGAAAACTATCGATATGGTTGTCGAATATAGTCCGTCTTTCAAAATCTGTCAAAGAGCTGCTGTCAAACATTTACCGAGTTCTTTATGCGACCGAAAGAGGTGCTGCTCAGGTTATCAAACAAAATAATACGATTACGATAACGGTTACCATAACAACAGTTTCTTCATGCTACAGATTCTGTTGCATTCGTTAGTAAGTAGGTATTAGTAACTACACTAGTGGCAATTTTATTTTGCTGCCAAAGTTAATTACCTATATCTTAACATGAGACCTATTCATTAAGGCGATATTAAGACCAGTGTAGGTACTTAATAAACCGCTCGTTCTGCTTTAATGAAATTGATCAATGTAACAAAGACCATGATTATTTTTACTGCAATCGACCCGTCTCACAACTGTCTGTCCCATCGGAGCTAGTTGTGAGACGGGTCGATTTTTCTAATACTTCATTTTCAATGACTATGATCACAGAATTGACCAAGTATACAAATACTATACCAATTCAACAGTTCAGTATTTCTAGAAGCGTAAACTCCTAGTAATACTAAGCTGCTGCTACTTATATTTTATGAATTATCTGTATTTTAATTGCTCCAGCTATTTGAATGTATTTCTTATTAAAAGTTCCTAGTGAAGATAATAAATATGTCTAGTAAATTTTAGTCCATTAAAGTGACTTAAACTAGGGCAACACGATTTTGAGCTTAATATAAGTTTGCGTGCATGTCCAAGATAGGCTTGTTCGCAATGTTCATTCCTGTCACTGAGAAGGGGCAGCCCTTATCGTGTCAGAAGTAAGAAAATGGGGTCAGTCATGGACAACGGATGAAAAGAAAGAAAAACTTTGTGAAATAAACGTTTTTAGTTTAGACTATTGATACTTAAACAGAAACCCTTAGACAAAACTATTTGTTGACACTATAGCTTATTGAGTCGCTATTTTGAAAAAAAGTTGATGCATTAAACAAACTTAAATAAGTAAGTAACTAATAGTTTTCTAAATACTTCATTTTCAACTTTTCAATAGATAAGTAATTGAGCTTTGCGTTTGATACCGCGCTTCTGAAAACAACAGTTTCAAAAACTGTGTCAATTCAATTGAACCTACACTTCTACACTTATTAGCTATAGATGGTTCGGTGTATCTTAGAACTCAGGATAACTCAAGTATGCTAGTTTTGGGGTACCTTAATTTCCGCATTTTACATGAATGCCGGCGGTATTTATGCAAAGCGAACGCGTTGACCAATCAGTGAAATTTGCCCTTAAACTTCATCTGATATAGAATAGAATCATTTATATTATTGCAAACACCTAAGCTTCTCCGCACACGGGGCACCGACCACAACCAGAAAACTCCGCCACACGACCTATATCCTGTAGTTTTCATACATATATTTTAAATGAATTCACCGCACACGATTAACGCCTGCTACCGGCCGGTAGTTGTCATTGTTTCTTCTTCTGGCTTCAAGTGGCGGTGTTTGTGGCTGTCACGTGTGGATCGTGCGTGGCTTATTTTCGTCTACTTCTTGGCCCCGTCGCGGGGTCGTATCTCCGGGCAACATCTTCCCAAGTCTTACCTGCTACTACGTGCTACCTCACGCTACCTCCACGCCGAGCATCTCCACCTGCACCTGCGCGCCTAACCGCCTGGAGTCCCCCCCCGCTGCCTATAAACTACAGCGGTTTCTCTTCTCTTTAAGAAGTCCTAAAGTTAAGTCCCTCTGCTGATTTCGACACTGATTACATAGCAAGAGAACCACCCATTTATTAACTAGTTAATTACCCTCTTTTATTTCTCTATCTGACTCTTGCTCTCCGGCTCTTCAAGCCGTGAGCGTTTCAGTGTAAAACAACTTATCGAGTTCCTATCGCGAAACCTGCGTGGTCTCAGAATAGGCCATCGCAAGTACGGTGGACAGCCGATAGTCCATTAACGATTTATTGCCAGCAGATTGCTATCATTAGACGCTGGATTATGTTGTTTGAATGCGTTATTAGGAGTCGCTCTCGCGGCACTATTGTTGGTAACCTCTGAAGATTTATCGCAAGCCATTTTGCCGGCTTTAAATACGTATGTAAATATTGATTTCGTTTCCTCTGTTGATTTAAGTGCTCGATAGGTTCAATGGTGACATATGGAATTGCAATTATGTGGATGTGTTAGTTAAACTGGAATAAATTAATAAAATGTTCAGTAAAAGTAGTAGCGGTTAGTGCGCTCGGCCTTTTTTATTTTTTTTCCTGGGGGAAACGCCTTCGCGTAAACCTAACAACCATTATGGAATGGCAATAAAGAATTGAAAAAATATTTAAAAAAGCTCTGAATCTTGATAACTGCTAGGCCAGTGGGACCACTTGGGCAGTTCTCCCATCATCTCCTTCAAGTGATGAACGCTTGTGCTCGTTTCGTATCCCGATATTTATTTCTTGCTTGAATATATCCTGTCCAATATATTAATTTATATTTTGCCGAACCTTGCCCCATTTCCGTAAAAACTCTGAGTTCCTCCATAGTCGCTAAGCCGCTGGTATCACTTGGGCAGTTCTCTCGTTTAATTGCAGTCCAATGAAGCGCCTCTAATTCCCCTCCGACTGCCAACTTTTGGTCCCTCCGATAACGCAGTTACCGAACGGACAATGCGCACGCCACAGACATGCGACATTAGCAGTTGAAGAATGCTTTATAATGTTTTGAAATTAATATTTTGGGATAATTTTGACACAATTGTTAATGTATGGACTTTTTCGTCCTCCATCTATTATATTTGCTGGGGACTTGCCATGGATGATTTTGAAATAATGTTCCTGTATGTAGGTAGGTATACGGCGTCACCGCTGCAGTTATTTTATTTTAAATCTAAGTACGAGAAAGTAGTTGAAATAACTTACAATTTCTGTCGGGTATGTACGTGAAGAAGAATGACATAGGGCGCATTTAGTTACCCTTCTCCCCCGCACAGCGATTTTAAATGCGAGTGCGTACTCGCTTATCTATGAAATCATACGTTGATACACGCGTATCAATGTATGATTCCATTTGTTCCAAAATCGCGATTAATAAATTTCTGTACAGTTGCCTTGCGCCATAATACTCGAACACTACTTACTTTAGGTTAACCTACATCCATTTGTGATTGACAGATAGAAAAAAACTAAATAAAATAATGAAAGAGACGCCATGATTGATATTTATGGCGCGCCTAAAGTAAAGTAGCCTTCGCTTTTTCTGGCGTTGCGTTAATGTCAAACTTTTCGTCGCAAGTCGCATCTTCGCGCCCCAATTCTTTCACCACAATACGAGGGTGCAATCAATAAAAGACAAAGGCCACCGAAGCTCAAACGTCGTTCGTACGTGAGTTTTGTTGTGTTTTCTGTTGTCTATTAACTACTTATTGTTGTTCATGCCGCCGGTAATTCACGTAGTAATATAAAAGTTGTTTTATTGGGATGTTTCATTATTTGCGGATATTGTGACCCACTTGGAAGATTCAATCTTTGATTTATTTGTGGGCAGTTAATCATTAGTTATTCTTTCTCTCTGAAATTTAATAAAAGAATAGTGCTCGTCAGCAACTTCGTCTGCGTGGAATTCTATAGGTAATATTGCGCGTCCAGCTATGTAAAGATCCTTAAAAGTAAAAAGTAGCCTAATGTTCTTTTAGAAGGTCTAATCTATTGCTTCGCCATCATTTTGCGGATATTGTATGCCATTTGGGGCGTTTGCTCTACTTTTTATTTGTAGGTAACCCTTTGATCCAATAGTACCTACTAGATGAAGGCTCACGAACTAAATCAAAACTTTTTATGGCTGAGAAATAAGTTTTTAGTAAAAACTTCATTTGTATGACAAGCTTTTTTGCTGACTGTACTTTATTATGGTATTGTCATCTGAACTAAACCTGTATACAAAATTTCAGCTCCATCGGACACTGGGAAGTGGGTCAAATTAAGCTTGCAAGATTTGTCCCCCACTAACTAACAAACTAACTAACTAACATGGCAAGTTAATAAAAAGCTTGTAAAAAGGTTACTAAATGTACAATCTTGTGTCATAAATGACAGGAACTACTTATTAATATACGCTCAAGTGGCTTGGGCGCATATTTTCTCAGCCGTGTTTGTCAATCCAACTATGTAAGTATCTAGAACTAGGTATTATTGTTGATCGAAGAGTTAACCACATTTTTTATAAGTTAATATTGTTTTTTTAAGATCATTTATTTTAACACTCGTATATGTGTTTGAAGATGAGATAAAGATAGTAGGAGAATGTGACTTGTCTTTTTCAGTTTTGATGCAACATTATCTACTTTAACATTAGGCTCAGGTAACTTATATTCCTTTATTTCTCCATTTTAGTATTGGAACGGGTTACAATCTTTAAAGATGTTCCGTGAAATGCAAGAAAATGCTTTAAGACTTCTAATTTCACAATTCAAAATGTAATAACAGTCAAGAGCAAACTTCAAGCAAACATCAAAAATCAACTCGTCAACAGTCTGCAGTGATTAAATATCACTGTTCCAACGGACATCTGTTGAGCTGGGTCCAGGAATTCCAATCCAAGATTTGGCCTGTCCTGTCCTCCCGGTGTCTGGATCGCATTCCTGTCACATCGCCGCCACCCTCGGGATAACTTTGATCTTGTCAAGACAGGATACCGGTAAGGTTGTGCGAATGCATGGAACCGTACACAGTTTCAGGGATTATGATCTTGAAAATAAATATCATGTTTAATCAAATACCTACAATTGATCTGATTTTCAGCTTTTGATATCAGGACCATCAAAGATACCACATATTTTTTTATTAATAATTAGTACAAATATTTCAAGGGACGAATGAGCCCATCAAATCAAACAACTTTTACTAAACGCATTAAAACAGCTGTTCCATAGAAAACTATACCTACTGCCGACTCAACCAATCTGTATGGAACAGCTGATTTTGATTTTCGCGATTTCCCCTTCACGACTACAATGTCGGCATTTTCATTCCCTGAAATATTAGTAAGTACTAATAAAAAATTGTGTTCTGTAATATCTAACTATAAGCAAGGCAAAGGTTACTGCCTGATCTATCGACACACACTCAACCACTGAAAGGATTGCACTAAAATTTAGCATGCAGATTTAAAGAAGTATGTATTAAAAAAGGATTTTTTAAAAATTACACCCAATGAGGATGATACGGGTGTCTAAAGTTTTGTGGAGAAATGTAAAGATAATACCTACCTAAGTTTTTAGTAAAAATTTCATTTTATGACAAGCTTTTTTGCTGACTTGCTGACTGTACTTTAATATTGTAGTGTCACCAAACCTGTATGATACAAAATTTCAGCTTCATCGGACACTGGGAAGTGGGTCAAACTAAGCTTGCAAGATTTGTCCCCCACTTACATACTAACTAACCATGGCAAGTTAATGAAAAGCTTGTAAAAAGTAGGTAAAATGTTTAAAATTATGTGAACTTGTATTTAACTGTGAATATTCTTTCATGTCCGCAGATTTTTTCAATGATCGTCCACAACAGTCATGAGGCTGTTTCGGACAATCATTGATATAAGACAGATACATATATAAAGTTCAATCAATATATGTCTTAAAAAGTATCCGATCTCTCTGTATCATGAAAACTCCTTCACGTCCCCAGATTTTCTCAACGATTGTCCACAACAACCGCCACTTATTTCCGCACAATTGATCGCAACACGCCACCAGTGACCGGGGCAACAGGAAAACCGCCAAGAAACCGGGAGAAACCGGGAGCGGGAAGATCGCCATTTGTCCTCCGAGTGAATCGAGACAGGTACGAAAATGCCACTGGGAAGTAGGGATAGTGGTGAGAGCTTATTGCAATAAAGGAGCGGAAAGCGGTTTGCAAACGTTGTCTTTCTATTAAAATTTAATAGTATCACGTAGCCATTCATCCTCTAAAGTTTTGCACAGCAGAAAAATGCAAAAAGTTGGTTCTTATATTTTTTTTGCATTTGCAGTCAACCCTGTCTTCTGTACATTGATAAATAAATATTTTTTCTTTTTCACTTTGGAGGAGGGTTGACAGAAAAGTCAAAATATTTATTTATTTATTTTCCTAGAGGAAGACCAACAGCAAATCTCACAGAATAATTAATACAATATAGGTACATTAGAAGGCCAGTCACAGGTCCTCACTAATAAGTACAAAAAAATACAGTTCAAATAATAAAACTTAAAATATAACAAACATACAAAGCAAACATCGCTACAACTATGTACTACGTTTTATTTTATTTTCTAGAAATTATAGAAATTGTGTATTTTCAAAATTTTATTGAGATACAATTACCACTACCTACTATATATATTACCTACTTGTTTCATATTATAAGAACGCGAACGGTATCTTAAAGAGCTTGAGTTGGAGCACTGACAAAAAAGAATGTCACTGAATTTAGTAGCTGAGTTTTTGTTCGCATGAAAACATCTAGTGATGTACAATTTCCATCAGCACCAAACCCGCACCCCAAAGGAACGTGAGAGCGTCTTACTAAGTGATGGGGTAGCAGGACAAACCAGTGCCGTATTAAGGGCTGACGTATTGCTGAATAAATCGCCGACATGTTTGTGAAACGTGACTGCTGGCTCAGGTGGTGCTATCATTTGTGTTGTCGTAAGGTTATTGTGTCGCATTTTTCAACTGCTATGGTGTGGAAACAAACGACTTTGTTTGTTATGATATGACGGTAAAATTATGAGAGAACATCATAATATGATTTGGAAATACATATAAAGTAACTGATAAATCTTTATAGCTGCCATAAGACTTCGAATGTTCTTAATTGTTATAAAAGTAAAATTTATCTTAACAATTCATGAATTTGCAATAATCACACAAACTTAATAATGTTTAGATCAGACTCTGAGTTTTTCTTATCATCACAAACACGAATTATCTAATAATTTATAAACTAAGTACATTCTATGCCTAAAAATATTTTATTAATTTTAAATATTTATGAGAACTTTTTACGTTTCATAATGTATGTTATGTTATATTTATAAATCTGTACTAAGTATCACTCTCTAACAGTTTCTCATTAGCAAGAAAATCTGTGTCAATGCAGCGCTTTGTTTTTATCGTCGACTATACAACTTAAGAATACTGAATTTATGATATCCAAAACAAAAAAACCGCCTAAGCACTCGCTATCACATTTTTGCAATAGTGCGACAATTTAGATTGTATTTTAGACTTGTGAATTTAAAAACTGTCGTTATCGTTATCGAATTATATTGTATGAAACCAGAGCAGCGTCTCTTACGGTCTTATTAGGAAGTAAAATTCAATATATATGACAGCAGCATTTTTACACCATTTGACAGATAGTTTAGGTACTAAAGCTAGTAATTAGCATTTGTGGGACTTGACTCCCACTACTGCTAATTACTAGCTATAAATGAAACTTGGCAGTGCACTGAACTTTCTGTATTTAAATAAAATATACTTATATTATACATTTGTCTTGATAAAGATCTCAGACCTCTCGGCTCTAGCACGTCAATGAATGTGTCAAAATATCCTATTGCAAGCCTTTCTTTTTAATTTACTTTTATCTCGATGATTTGAAATAATCATCACTCTAAAAAGTCTTTCATGCTTATATACAGAGTAAACAACATTGCCCACAGACTACTAACCATCGTTACAGTATTATTACGATTACCAACAATTTTCGTGCTACAGCTACTGCTTTACAAAGCCCCATTTAACTTGTCAACCACAAAGCTCGACAATCCCGTGTTTATGACATCCAAAACAAAAAAACCGCAGCATCATCCGCAATCACTTAATTCCAATATTGGGACAATTAATCAGAACACGGCCCTTAGTTCGTCCACTTCAGGGACATATGGCGTGACAGAGAAAATTCGACGACGGTAATTACAAGCCGCTTGTGGCACAGACGGACCCTTGGAATGTTTATATGTATATATATTTGTATGAACGTCTGTGAAGCGTCCAAGTGGTAGTTTTTCTCGAGGACCTATCAAATTGTCGGGGAAATTAAGTGAGGTTGATCGAAATAGGAACGACCTTTTCGTAGAATATAAAAATCCTTTTCAAAGGACAATAGTGGCATCTTTGTTATTTTATGCTAATATTGTTAATATAACTAGTATTTGTTCTTACTTTGTTCTGTTCTTCTCTATAATGGAGCACATGTTTATATGTCATTGTGTAAGTGTGTCAATTCGGGAAAAAATAATGTTTCGGTTCTTAGAATCAAAATAAATGTTTTAATAATTAATTTACGTTTATAGTTTATACAAAGCCTGTGCTCTCAATCAATGTCACTATCTCACAAATCCATCAAGTCACATTTACGCAAACTCTACAAAAGAAGCCAAAAAGCTTTTGCGTAACCTTCCGCAATCATTTCAATAACAAAAAAACATTGCACAAAAATCATAACAGATTAAAGACTGTGACATAAATTTTCATATCTCTAGATATCTCAGTTAGATAAGCAAAGCACTCAGATTTCGCAACTAAAATAAGACAATAAGGCGATGAAACAACTCAGTATAATAATGCAGCTAAGCTAGGGTTGCCAGCCCCCTAGCATGACCAACAAAACGCGATATGTTAGGTATACTTATCGCTTTATCGCGTTTAACTGTCAAAAGACAATGGGTTTTGATGTTTGCGTGTCGATAAAACGCTATATCATGCGATATATATCACGTTTTGGGCGGTCATGCTAGGCTTACTGGTCTTAAAACTGAAAGCCGGGCTGGCCAGCTAGTTCTTTTTTTATCAACAATGGGGTAGCACTTCGGCTTCACACCATCACACCTGATGATAAGTGGTGATAAGGCTGAAGGTGGAAGAGCACTAGTCCCGGAATCCTCAATCACAGTTCACCCGGACTTTTGGGTATCAAGACCGGAAGCAAAACCAAGAATTTTATATCTTTCCTCTAAAATAAAAGCTATATTTTTTTATCGCTCGACTCGCGACCGGCGTGTTTAGGAATTGTCCAAAGAAGTAAAAACCGGACAAAAACCGGACTGGCCGCACACTGTCTAATTTGGCTAGGCTGGACAAGCATCCAAAAAGCCTGACCCCTATCTTGCTTTATCCGGACCTCTGGTAACCCTAAATGCAGCTAAGATGGATCGCCAAACAAAAGGTGCATAGCGTTAACATTCAAGCAATTCGTGACGATTTAGAGATATAACCCGTTAATAGCTCAGTTGCTTTTAAATAACAATAATATCACAACAATATCACGCCCACAGCTATTAGCGCGGTAATCGACGATCTTTCTCATGGATGGATTTGTATTTTCGATTGGTACCTTCAAGGTCGTTTGGGTTTAGGGATTGCAATCCCGTAACTTTTATTAAAACTAGATAGATAGATAGATAAGACATTAATTTGTCACTTCAGACACACACAAGAATGAATACAAAAACAGAATCAACACACATTGAAAACACATTAAACTTAATACAACAATCATGTATGTGTGCTGTAGTGGTGCAAAAAAGTCGCAGCTCAGCAGTCTATTTGCTCTAGAGCTGATTTTCAGCCGTCACCATGGATTCGCAAGACAAAAAAGCGTCCTACCTGCATAAATAATGTAATCATTAATATGTACTTAATTAATGATGACAATGTGTTCCCCGATCATTTTAACATTGGCTTTTTCATGGGCACCTCCTGGGTAAGCATGCAACTCCCTAGACAGCATCCTGTCTGGTATGCTGAACGATGGTAAAATGCATACCCAGTACCTATAAACATAAAAATTAAAATATATATATATATATATATACATATATATATATATATATATATTTCATTTGCATTGACAATGCAAGTTTTAAGAAAATATTGAAAATTAAGTACCTATTAGAAAAAATCGACCCGTCTCACAATATTTCACAGGATCCACTTGTGAGACAGGTCGATGTTTTCTAATACTTCATTTTCAAAATTTTTGATGATGATGTTATTTAAGAACCTTACTACGGCTATAAGTTTATTATTAAAATCTACGTTATTCCAATAAATTCCTGTTTTTACACGTGTTTTTTTTAATAATGATTAATATTTAGGTCGCGTAAAACGCATACATACATAGCGTAGGTAACTGTTTGGTGCTCCATGTTGCTGTTATATCATAAGATAAAATATAAACATTTTATTAAACTTACCTGTTATATCATCTTTATCACCATATTGAAGTTGTAGGTTAATTTATTACAAAAATAAATCAGTTTTATGATTTCGTCCGTCGTTAAACGTAAAATACATGTTTAACAAAAATTACCTATTGTAATTGTCCAAATTTATTAAAACTAAACAATATAAAAAAATCACTTTTGGTAAGTTTTTTAATTTTTATAGGGGGTATAAAGGCAAATCGCCAGTCTTAGATTTGATTTTTACAATACAAATTAAACCACGAATTATTTGGAAATAAGTTTAAAGATATTACAACATACTTGAAAGGGACTGGACAATTGAAAACATAAAATAATAACATTTTGCGATAAAAAAATCACATAGTTCTTCTGGTCTAATTTTCAGCTAAAATCAGTTTATTTTCTTTTTGACGCATATTACTGAGCCAATATTTTAATACTAATATTAAACTATATTATCTAGCCGACCCTATTAATTAACGATTTGCAAAAATATTTTTTATTTTACGAGTAATTAAAATAAAACAAATTCGACGTTTACTACTTCTGTTTTTTTTTGTAAGTGATTTTTTTTCTTGGTTTATACCCCCTCTTAAAAACCTATTAAAATAAATTTTCAGTTCAACAAGTCCGTTGTGCATTAATTACCTTCGGCTATCCAAATCGGCCTTTCAGACCAGCTGGCAAGTGAAAAGCTGGCAGAATGGAGGCCTGGGGCCACACGCCCACTACTGATGGCCTTATACGTCTCCTGTCTGAAGAAGCAGTTGGTAAAGGCCGAGTCAGACTGACCGGGCAGAGATTTGTATCACAATTTATAAAATATGTTTTTGTCTCCGCTCTGTCTTTCATGTTTCTATCCAAAATTGACATTTCCAGATTTTTATTTTATTAATAAAATCGGAGTACCGCTATTTGTTATCTAAAGAGAGAAGGCCTCTCCATTGCCGTAAAAATCATGGCGGAGATGCAAATAATATCCCAACTATGCGACTTTAAAGTGAGCAAGTTTACAATTTAATTAATTAATAATAGTGGAGGGGTGAGGGGGTGCAGCCCAATACATTAATAATTGAAGATTATTAATTAAAAAAACAGATTTTTAATTCGGAATAAACAGCTCTACCTATTCCGATCGCTGGTTTTCATCCTTTTTCATAGTTCTTGTCCTTGTATTTGTCCATTAAATGTTACTTGATATGATAGTTTTGTTTTTTCTCTATTGAAACTAGTGATGCAATTTTAATAGAATATCCGTATACTTCCTTATTATGTTGCTTTTCCAGCCTTCTCAGTCCAATCTGAATAAGGCTTTAAAGCCGCGAGCGACCCTTACGCGGATGAAGCCCAACCTAATAATTTCTTAATGTCATGCGCTTTGAAGGGAATTATTGTTTTGTATTAGAATAATGGCGTACTTAGATTCCTAAGTACAGATTACTTGAGACTACTTTGCCGTAGTACCTTTAGCTACTATTCATTCAAGAGTTTGACAATGCCTGGCTGCAATACTGGTGAAGATTTCAGGGCCTCGATTATGTTAAATTTTATTTATTCACAAGAGTTTGTGCCAAGTAATTTTAACATTGAAAAACAATCGAAGCGCCATTATTTTGTTAACATTGGCATTGGCAAGGTTGGACCCCTTGATTCACCACCTGTCGACAGCGGACTTGGATTGAAATTCTGTTTTTTGTCTTTATCTATTTTGAAGTGAGTAACAGTGACAATGCATGGATGCCGCTTACGCTTGGGAACGTTTCCGATCGTATGTGATTAAACAAGATAGGTACGAGACTTGTAGAAAAATATATCTCTGAAAACACTTTACAATAATGAGAAAAAATAGTCATCACAGTTTTGTAATTTGTGCACCATAAAATGGACATACCTATAATAGCTTATTGTGATCAGCAATAAGGTCAGAACTCAGAAGAAATGTCAATGTAACCACAGAGTAGCGACATACAATCATTCTTTGTGGTCCCGCTATCACGAACTGTAATTATTTAGTCTGTGCCGCGATGGTAGCAGAATGATCACCGTCATTAAAATGTCTATGGCTAGAAATTTAGCAAGACGACGTGATAGTGCAAATGTCCAATGATTTATTTCGCTTTGACTACGGTAGTATGCTTTGAACTCGTGATTTGTCTACCGGTAAATTGTTTATAATCTGTTTTGGTTGCGTCTGCTGAGTACGACTAATAATTTAAAGATTAAACGATATTGTTTGTTTGTGCATAAATTGTGATCCCTAACTTCACACATTGCAGTTTGTATGAAGTTATTTTTTTACAAGCTTTTTATTAACTTGCCATGTTAGTTACTTTGTTAGTTAGTGGGGGACAAATCTTGCAAGCTTAATTTGACTCACTTCTCAGTGGCCGATGGAGTTGAAATTTTGTATACAGGTTTGGTTCAGATGACAATACAATGTTAAAGTACAGTCAGCAAGAAAGCTTGTCATGAAGATGAAATTTTTACTAAAAACTTATTATATTATTCTTTCTTTATTTTAATAGTCATATCGAAATAACGCTACCAATAGGCATGTAAGTACCTACTTAGTTACCTTCTCTGTTTTTTATAACTTCCATCGAGTGGAGTATCAAAATGATGGGTTTAAAACAGCGATTCCATATATATAAATAACTTGCAGTTTTGCAGAACTCGCATTAATTTATCAGAATAAAGAAAATTACTTACTAATTGTGAGTTTTTACTTAAGAAAGGCGATTTGTTGACAATAAACTCAAAAATCTAAAATAAAAACGTAATTATTAAAATACAAAAACCCGACTGCAAAAATGTATGCAAAAAAAGGCGAAAAACAAGCTCTTTTTATTTCTCATTGCAGTCAGGAGACGCTTCCCCAGACCGAAGGATCCCCAGACTACAATGAGAAATAAAAAGAGCTTGTTTTTTTCCTTTTTAGTGGATAATTTTTGCAGTCGGGTTTTTTGTCTTTTAATAATATTACGTTTTTAAAAAATAAAGTCATCGTCAAGGCTTTCTAATATACATTATGACATGAATTTTGCCACTTCAACCTAATTTTAAAGGTTTGGCTGTAATGTGCATGCGTAGTAACATATTTAGTCGGTGCACGACACATTAGGATATTATGATAATACGGTATTTTACTGATTTTTTTTTATTTCTTTAAAATGTTTTTCGAAATATTAGCTACACAAAACAAGTTTTTATTTCGAATTATCTTGAATATTTTCAAAGATATAGGACTTCAAACATTATAATTAGACAAGGACATGACGCTATCCTTGTGACGTCAGTGCGTTAGTAGCGTCATAGTCACGCCATAGAAGATTTCGTTTTAGAAAGAGACAGCTATAGTCAAAATCAAACAGACTTTAATTCTTTTATTATAAAACAGATTCAATTTTTTTTTTTCACATTTGGTATTCTTACTTGCAATATTTTTTAACGTCAGCATTAAATATCTACATTTCAACAACAGTAAAATACCCTATTATTTAACAATGTTTTAAGTTCAAAATTAATTCTTTAAAAATATAACATGTAAGTACACATCACAGGTTTGTCTTCAAATCCCATAACACAAGCGATAAATATAACTGCGATATATAAATAATTGACCTAGATGGAATATACGCGAAAGTATCCGATGTATCCGTAAATACTGTCATTAATTTATTACATTGACTTAACACATAATGATATTTAACAATAATAATCTAAACTTCAAATTGTTTTAGCTTTTAGAAAATACGTCAGAACCAAATGTAACCAGATAGATTACAGTTTAGTCTTCGTACCCCACACATTAGTGAAGACTATAACTTCGTAGGGATGTAGTACAATAAGCGAGCGTGGCATATTATTTAGCCAAAGCACAACACATTACAATCTTTAAAAATCTAATATCAAAACTTTAAAATTGTTTTAGCTTTTAGAAAATAATTCAGAACCAAAATGTAACTAGATAGATTACAGTTTTGTCTTCGTACCCCACACATTAGGATGACTATAACCTCGTAGGTAGTACATTCAGCGAGCGTTGCACATTATTTAGCCAAAGCACAACACATTATGATATTTAACAATCTATTATCAAAACTTTAAAATTGTTTAAGCTTTTAGAAAATACCTCAGAAACAAAAGTAACCAGATAGATTACAGTTGTCTTCGTACCCCACACATTAGTGATGATGACTATGAGCACGTAGGGATGTAGTACATTATGCGAGCGTGGCACATTATTTAGCCAGAGCACAACACATTATGATATTTAACAATATCTAAACGCTGGCATTGTCTTCAGCATTAGACATGGGTTGTGGAGATTGAGCCCTAGGGTTCGTACCGTGTGTAGGTGGGGCAAAGATTAGAAATTTCTTAAGAAAACATGTAAGTATCTTACCAACAAAGGTAGGTATAAACTAACTATTTCTACTTCAAGGTAAGTAGTAAGTAGTAGTAGTAAGTAGCTCAAAGTTTTAGTTTTCAAAACCCATATCAAAGTCAAAGTTAAAACTCTTTATTCAAATAGATTTACAAAATGAAATACTTTTGAATCGTCCAACATTTTTTCCTATGGCCCGTTAAGGACAAATAAAAATCCAGATTGAGAAGACGTTTTGATAAATGCTTAGAACGGCTAGAACCAATAGTGGCCATTGGTATTTCTAATCACAACTATCCCTTAGCTAGCAACTCACTCACTCCGGATTGGGTGCAATGTAGGTACTCATGTATTAAACATATAACCTTCTTTTTTCCTTCCTATCGGTATCGATATCGGTAGTTTTAGTTCTACTGCGGTTCTCATCATTTCTGATTCGATCGCGCAGGGAAATACCAAGCATCGTTCTCTCCATTACTCGCTGGGTAACCTGAGCCTCTTCCTTTTTTCTTGGTTTTTTACTTCTACAGCTGCCAGAGTACGCCTATCTTAACATAAGAAGTCGTCACCTTAAATGCTATGTACCAAGTGTCACTTCTGCATTCTCAATCTTTGCCCAAGTTAGTCACAGTGTGGAAGGTACGCCGCCCGAGGCAGGTCAAAATAGTCTCCAAGAAAGATCACTTTGTGGAGATAACATTGAGATTAATTAACTACGTCTGGGGGTAATAAGCATGGCTTTACTGTTGAAATAAATAATTTCTCTTGTTTATATTGAATATCCGAATGTTGGACTTTTAAAGTATCTCATTTCAAGCAACTTGCTCGTTGCAATGAACGGTTTTATTCTGCCTTCTTTCTTTGGAATCAAATTTGACCATTTGTAATTTCCATTTAAAACATACTTCCGTCTTAAATTCTATCTACCAATGAAAACTCTATGTTCTTCCTTATTAATTGCTGGTGGTTTACATTTTTCAGTTTGTACTTTAAATATGTAGAACAATATACTAGATTTAACAATATTCGGAATTGATAAGCGTACAGACGTCGACACTTTTTCTAGAAAGTTTTAAGTGCAAATGTGTAAAAACAATTTGATTTTTTACATTAAGCTGCAAAATGCGACACTCGACATTATAAACTTAGCTAATAATGAGCATACATAATACAACTACGTAACACAATCTTTTACAGTTAGTTTATATTTCTTATTTTAAATTATCTATTGATCGAAATAGTTTGCTCTTCCGCACCAAGCAAGGAACAGCGGCCAGTAGGTAATACAATTAAGCCACGTACGACAACTAATAAAAGAAAAAAGGACCGTCGACACTCAACCCTAAAGGGCTCACTTCGTATTCTTCTCACTAACCCTAAGGACTCGCAGAGGGAAAAAGGCAAACACTTGACGATCAAAATAGAGAATGTATTGAGTCGCGAAATAAAATAAGGGTGAAAGAGTGCTTGAATGTTGAGGATTTATATAGAGGTGATGTTACCTTTTACTGTTATATTTAAAGGAACGTAATTAAATGAGCAATTAATGTGACTGGAATATACCTATGATTATTCAATAAAACATTATATAATATTACAAACATTACATGATTCCACGATGGTTTTGGTTTTGGTGGCTGAATAGGTACCATCTAAATGAAATTTCAAAAGGATAGGAATAACGAAAACATTTGCCTCATTGTTGGGACTTCAAAGCATTGCAATAATTGTATAAGGAAGTATCACAAAAACCTGAACACTATGCTCGAAGATCTCAGTAATGCTTCTCAAAGAGTGGGAAAAACAGACAAAAAAAAAAAAAAAAAGATTAACGTGGATAAGACAAAAAACATGTTCAATGCCCATGTTGCACTTGCTTCAGTTAATGTTTGGAACATTACAATCGAAGTTGTTGACCACTATATTTACCTAGGGCAGACGGTCCAATTAGGTGAGTCCAACTTCGAGAAAAAGATATCTCGCTGAATCCAGCTCGGACGGGCAGCGTTGGGGAAGCTCCGGCATATATTCGCGTCTGAAATACCTCAATGTATCAACACAAAAGTCTTTGACCAGTGTGTGGTGCCAGTAGTGACCTATGGAAGGGAGACGTGGTCTTTTACTATGGGTCTCATAAGAAGGCTCATAGTGAAACAGCGAGCAATGGAGAGGGCGATGTTTGGTATTTCTCTGCTCGATCGCATCAGAAATTATGGGATCCGCAGGAAAACTAAAACAACCATAGCTCGAAGGATTGCATCGTTGAAGTGGCAGTGGGCGGGACACATAGCGCGGAGAACCGATAACCGTTGGGGTAGAAGGGTTCTCAAATGGCGACAGCGTATCGGACGATGTCCCGTGGGCAGACCCTATACAAGGTGGTGGTGGTATACGATCTAGTCAAGGTCGCGGGAAGCCGCTGGATGCGGACAGCGCAGAACCGATCGTTATGGATATCCTTGGGGGAGGCCTATGCCCAGCAGAAGGCGTCGTTCAGCTGACATGATGATGATGATGATAATTCCAAAAAAACTACCTTTTTCGAGAGCTTTTCTACAAATTTTATCTGTTTCATTAATTCATGTACATAATGCGTTTACCACTATACTTCTCCTCAAGTCCTCAAAACACAACACAAAACTATGAAAAGTAATATCGACATCATCATCATCAGCCGTAGGACGCCAACTGCTGGGCATAGCTTCTTCCTAAGCTGCGTACGGATAGCGCGTTCCAGGGTACGCGTAGTCGGTTACGCGTGTTCTGAAACGCCATGTCCGTACGTGCAGCTACGCGTATACTCTTGGGGAACGCATGCCTCGCGAACTGGCCCGCGCGCGAGCCGCCAGGAGTCGGTTCTTGGTCGCGCGTCAAAGGGGACGCCCTCGCCCGGGTACGCTAGACTTGGACGAGAAAATGGATAGTCACGCATGTTCATCGAGTTTCACTGACTGGCGTGGCACCCGTAGCCCTAGCGTTCAGGTTCGCGCCGGGCCGTACAGGAGCTATGCGTGTACCTATCCAATATACGCGTGGCCAACGTATCCCAACTACGCGTAACTCAGGGACGCGCTATCCGTACGTACGTTTAGAATATCCACAGCGTAATATCATCCCAATACAATTACATACACAAAGTGGACAGCCAAGGATGACCGCAGGTGGCTAGCCAACTCCTCAAATATTTGCCTCGCCGCAGTTTCCCATAGATTTGTTCCCCCAACGCCACTAACTATAACCGTACAATTCGTCCGACTCGGATCAAGTATGCTTTGACACAACAAAAAGGGAAAAACCTTTGGAAAACGTCTTTTGTTGAAATATTTGCAAGGGACCGGAAGGATTTCATTCAATGTTGTTTCACATTTTTGGGTTATTTAAACACGGTTTACTGTTGAACTTTCCTTTTATGTTGGTGTGAAAGTTTGTCTTTCATAATATGATTTTTACTATTTCAATGGCTTTTCTAATATAGGTTCTTATTGGTTGTAGGTACTTAATAATTATTAACAGTTTGAAGAGAAATTAGGCATGCTTACAGTTCGTTTAAGACAAACAGTCGCAGGAAAGTCTTACATAAACTTACTATAATATTATATTTTTGTACTATGTCTAACATAAAATAAAAAAAATAGTTCATCTAGACAATATAATTTAAAATATTATATTCAAAAGCGTATTTCTGTACATAATAAAAATTGTAGCTGTTTAAATAAATGAGAAAATGGTTGAAACGCGCCATTTTTTTACTTTGCATAATTTTACGGGTTTTCTTGAAACTAAATAGAAAAAGGACTCTTGTAAGAAATCTAATAGACTTAAGATATTTTTTCATGCCCTTGACCAATCAGAACTGAATTATATTTAATTCCGGTCCTAGTTTAACCAGTCCCATTTCCACTTAGGGTATTTTTCCTGTCATGCGGCCCGCGTGCGTGTGACAAAATGTTCTAGCCCGCGCTGCGTGCAGCCCGTGTGATAGGAAATACATGTATGAAATGACAGTCCGTGCGTGGGCGGCTCTTATGCGGATTCGCACGCGGGCGCAATCCTCATGACGACAGGAAAAGGACTCTTACCTATGTTTCTACCAAATAGAGAAACCAACAACAAAACATTAAAATCCCATACAAACACACAACAACAAAAAGCCATAACAAAACAGACCCGAACCCATAATTCTCACAAAACAACGTGTTGAGCACTTATGTTTTTGCACCAATGCAAAGCAACAATTGTACAATAATTTGTTCGCATTAAAACAAATCGATTTCCTAGCTGAATGACGCGAACGAGCAAAAACGCTAACTTGACAATTATCACTTAGAGCACTTTATAACCGTGGGAGAATGGAGTTGAAGGCTTTAATTCAGAAGAACTGGGCGACAGTTAGGCTAGTAGTTTTCATATTATTTGCATTGGTAATGCACCCTTTGGCATTGTACGAAATCCTACTAATATAATTTATTATTTTTTATTATATAATATTATAAATGTGAAAGTTTAGATGTTGGGATGTTTGGATGTTTGTTACTTACTCAATCACGCCAAAACGGCTGAACGGATTTGGCTCAAATTTGGTACACAGATACTTTGTAGCCTGGAGAGGAACATAGGCTTTTTATCCCGGAAAAATATCACATTTCCGGGATAACGTCGTGTAGTCCACGCGGGCGAAGCTTCGGGCGGAAAGCTAGTAATTCATAAACTAAAGAAAAGTTCAGATTATTTTTTCCATTTTTAAGGACATCATTTTGCTCTGCGCCATAGTATGGAATAGAAATAATGAGTCACACCAATGATTTTTGTTATCAGCATATCTAAAAAATATGTTACTCGAGAAAAAAGAATATGTTTTTATTTTTGTCCTATCTTCAAAAATGACTGAGATATTGAACGTTAAAGTACGGCCTCTGAGGAAAATTCGGGTGAACCAATGGCATTAACGTGTGACGTCACATCGCGAGTTGGCCCTTCATATTCCCCTTTGGCTATATAGTTGCGCTCTCACGGTTTCGCAATAAATTTATTTATTTTTCTTATAGTCGATCAATGATCAATTTTGTATAGCCCATGTGAAAAAACACCTTCAAATACATAAGTTGTATATTCGTGATTAATAAATTAAATTAACTTTCGTAATGGCGAGCGGTATTCTGTCAATAAAAATAGCAACCGTCAGACGTCGATCAACAATAACACGAAGCCATGAAGCTCGACTTAATACTGAGGTATCTGGAGAGTGCAGTACTAACACTTTTTTGTCCCCAAAAATTACACAGTGGCTGTCTTCCGTCTCACCTACACTTTAAAAAAGTACGTATGGTCATATGAGACAACTGACAGCCACTACATACATAAATGTCAAATTTGCTGGGGACACTTTTTTATTCAGGGTGAGAACTCCAGTTACCTCAGAGTATTAATTAAGTCGAGCTTCATGCACGAAGCCGTCAAATGGACAGTACGTGTCAGTTTTAGAGTGCGGCTGCGCGCGGTCGAAATCGAATACTAATCATTTACCACAACCTTAGAACGAAGAAAATGTACTGTAACTAGCGCCAAAAACGCACCAGTTGCGCGAAGATTGCGCACGCACGGACTCTATGTAGGTACAGTTGGACGGAAATCACCCGCAGCAGCCGCAATCGGAGATGTCACTGCGACATGACGTCATCGCAATAGCGGGCAAGGAAAGCAAATTTACAAAAGCTGGTGAAACTTTGCAACGCTGTAACTTTGGAAATCCTGGACAGATTTCGATGAAATAAAAACTGTTATTACTTGCACGAGTAGGTACGTGCATTAAATGCAGTAATTTTTATAGTCATATTTTGATGTGTTGGTGTGACTCATTGTTAGCATATGTCTTATTTATATGTATAACAAAAGATATTTAAGATAGTTTAAGAATCATAATAATAAGGATAGAATAAGTTTATGAAAGGACTGTCATGTTATGTTATAATAAAAGTCCTCAAATTAAATAAAGAGAAAAAAAAGTAAGTACCTACATAATTTTGTGCCAGTTGGAACAGAAAATCTAGTGTTCGTCAGGTAATCTATTTTTCCCTCTAGAAGTTTATTTTCCTCCCAATTTCTGAAATTGCAATCGGCAGATTTCTAAAGAAATTGCATTGGGCATTAACCGGCCTAAAATTACAATATTATAGGATATGCTTTATCATCGGACTTAATATTTATAAACTTAACAGGAACGGCATAATGAGGTTCACATAATAAAATTGTTCCATACTTACCTACAACAAAACTACATCGACCAATCTAAATAATGCAATATACAGCAATAATAGCCGTCACTTAGTGTCAAAATTCAAGTTATTAATGTTGGCACTTACACTTAGAGGTCAGAGCTAAGTTCCCACGCCGCGCCCACAAGTGATCATTATTAATTTGTCACATTCATTTAATTATTTATTGGATAAAATATAAAAATAAACATTCACTTTGTCAAGGTCACTGTCGTCGCTTTGGCGACCTTTAAAACCAATTTTCAAATAACATATTTTTTACAACAAATCGGATAGGTATCATTTTTATAAAAAAAAATATATAAGTATTTATTTCATATTTTTATTTCAAGCACATTGAAGATGAACAAAAGCAAAAGTAAAAATAAAGAAGTACTAAGCGTTTGTGTTTTGTTTTTATTGAAAAGTTTATGAAACAACTCTAAGTATTACATTAAGCTTCTTTAATTAAGAGACATTAAGATTCTTTAATTACATTATGTAAAATGAATATGTTTGTCAAATATTTATAAATAAAATATTGCTTTTAAGCTCGGTTTAATTGATATGCAAATATATAAACAAATTAAATGTCCTTCAATCAACTTCACTCTGTCTAAATGAATGAAATAATTGATGAATCTACATTAATTACACGAAAACACTACCGTAAAGCAATAAATTAAATACCACAGCATATAAAATTACGGCAAAAAAGTTAACTTATATTTTATCGTAACTAATCTTCCTGTTCTCACTACACTGCAGGCAAGGTTAGTGTTATAAATAACGCCTAAACTATAGTGTTAAACAATCGTAGTGGATACTATATTCAATCTAAATGAGTTAAAAGGTAATAAATTCAAAAGTTATTACTCCGTGTCACTATCCATAACTGGCGCAAATAGACAAAGGCAAACACAGCCTAATGACAAACCACAGACTGTTCAAGACATAATTGGTATTATTTTTAGACTGTAATACCGCTTATGGTGTTCCTATCATTTGTCTATACTGTGGTTTTCGTTTTAAATAATCGTTTTGCGACACCAATAGATTTATTATGTGTTTCATAGTATTAGATACTTAACTTATTTTGATCCAGGAAAATGTTATAAAACAACTGTATTTAAAAAATTCAAAATTTAATATCGTTTATTCAATTTAGGTTTGTTTAACAACACTTATGAACGTCAATGAAGCTACGCCGGTTCGCAAATCCTACGGCAGGAGACCTTGTATCG
The DNA here is from genome assembly GCA_949710035.1 of Crambus lathoniellus. NCBI lineage: Eukaryota > Metazoa > Arthropoda > Insecta > Lepidoptera > Crambidae > Crambus > Crambus lathoniellus. The sequence goes on along the minus strand of OX453309.1, from coordinate 9,056,458 downwards.
AGAAGAACCGGCAAGAAACTCGCCAAGGGCTATTTTTTTCTCCCTGTTTTAACTTATACAGAGTCGTCAAATTTGAAAAATGACCTTCACATAATAGTAAGGTTACTTTCCATCACAATACAGAATACCGCTTAAATTAAGTACAATTTTGCTTATTACCTAAAACAGTAAACAATTTTCAACTAAACAAGGAATCAAATAGCTTAATGGACACACTTATCTTAATCTTATTCACATTATATTATAGGATTAATGAAAAGGAAACTGCAAGCTGCGCTGTATATTCAAATTTATAAGTATTAACAAATAAAGGTATTTTTTGAATAAATAAAACAATTATTAGAAAAATTGCTGTTACTGTAAGACACGGATACCAAAATTACTATGAGACACACCAGCACGCGTAGCATGACAACCTCGAGAAAGGTTTTGTCTATATCGAAACGTCAAAAATGACATTTCATCGTAGACAAACCTATTGTTTGGCTGTCAACTATAAACTTTCGAGGTAGACAAAACTCTTCTCGCGTTTGTCATGCTACGCGTGCAGCTCGCTCATAAATCTATATAATACTATTATAAACCATATCCCGAACACCTTTAACACAAGTAGACATGAGCAGACCCACCCCACCCCACTAATTATAGCTCTGTCTTATTTGATCCTTATTTAATAGTCAACATTTTTAATTTCCATTAAATAGTGGTTCTTAAATCAGTATTATGAAGAGATGACATTATAATATTTTTTTTTACTTATTAACCTGTAAGCTCAGGAGGTGCAAACAAACAATTAAACTCAATTGTTTTGAAAATATTGAAAATGAAGTATTGGAAAAGGTCGACCCGTCTCACAACTAGATCCGATGGGATTCGAACCTTTCACTGTCCGAGTAAATGCTCTAACCACTGGATAACGGAGTCGCTGGGAGAAGCATCGAATCTATCCAGTACTTGTAACTCGCTTTTAGCCAGCGTTAATTTTATCAATGTGAAGATATAACTAAACTCGCACTCGAAAGAAATACCTTTCCAGATATTTGACAAACTCACTCATCAGCCATTCCTCACCTCACTTCTAGGGCACATGCCTGAAGGGATGAAAGAAAGAAAGAAAATACATTTATTTACCTACGTCACATACAAGACATATCATAATCATAACACATACAAAAAGGAACAAAATATAACACATATCATTTAACATGGAGGAGAGAGAAAGAAAAAAATAAATAAAAGAAAGCACAACAAAGTGTGTCGCTAAAAGCCCCGACTCAGCGCTAAAAACTCCAGCGGCATTCGTAGATGGTCAGAATGACACAAAAGCGCTGTTATTCTATCGATGGATGGTCTGCAGATGGATATGGAGACTAAACCATGAGCCCCACCACGCGAACTCAATGCGGATTTGTGGGTATTAACGTCCGTAATTTCCGGAACTAACGGCTTAACGTGCCTTGCGAAGCACGAATGAGCTAAAGATAATATAGGTAAGTTTTTAGGTCACCCATCCCGTGACGTGCCATGACCGACCATTGCAATAGTACAAGAGGAAAAACATTGAAAAAAGTGTCTCATTTATCCGTAACATTCTTCCTTATCCGTCAAAAATCGTCACTAATCACTTTAATAGTATTTGAATTCACCACCAAAAATTTCCTTATTCCGAATTCAATCGCATTAACGATCACACAAAGCTATATCCTCAAACTCGGTCACGTTTTATATGTAATGACATATAATTATTGCAACTAAAGTTACACGGAACACGACTATTAGGTACATAGTATAGTTTAATCGTTTTAATGCACATACCGTAGGCGTCGAGTCTAAAATTTTATGAGCCAATCTTGACTGTTTCAAGGGTTAAAGATCAAACATGCTGCGCTTTGATCGTTAATGAGAATGCGTTAATAATTATGTTTAGGTACCTACGTTTTATCGGACATTGCTAAATTAGAAGTATTGCGAAAACCATAGAATAGAAAGACGTTTGTTTAACACAGCAAAGTACCCATACATTTTCCTTTGTAAGACTTTTTTTCTTAATTTCTTGAAGTTGTCATGGTGACAGGCTTGTTTTCGATTTCATGGTTCATTCTGTAGCCTTAGCACGAAAACTTTCGTTATGGTAATCGTAATAGTAAACTATAAGAAGCAAGTCATATACTTACTTTTTAGATCCTGTGCCAACCTAAAGAACTTATTTGTGTCCCGTATTATTGGAATACTATAATGATAATAATTATCATCCGTAAGGAGCTGTCAAAGTGCAAAAAAAACAATGGGGCGGGGCATCATGTTTTATATATCATACACAAATAAGTTCTTTAGGTTGGCACAGGATCTAAAACGCTGTGTAAGTAAGTATATGATTTGCTTCCGTTTTGCTAATTGAGCATAGGATAACTTTTTTTTTAAAGAAAAGTTTTTTTTTCTTACAATATTAGCTCCGAATGATATCGTTAGCTCTAACTATATTATAGTCCTAATTACGTCAGCAAAAACTCTTCTTAGGTTATCTTCCTAGGTTCCTAGGCTAGCTCTACTATCTATTTAGACCCACGCTGCTTCTAAGGCGGTTATGAAACTCCACCGGACACCGGTCCGGTTTGCGGTAGTGCGGTTCTTAACTTTGGCTATAAAATCTTCATCTTCATTCATTCATCTCCGTCCACCAGAGCGCGATGTGGCGGCAGTGTGATAAAGGCCTAAAATCGATCGTAGAGCAGCTGTGGGCACATTAGCTGTGCGCGACTGTCTCTTGTTCGGCGCTGACATTTTTACGTTTAAGTACGCTAACATCCCAACTAGCAAAATACGGTTTTATAATTATCCTAGAACCATATTTTATCAGGACTATATAGGATTTATAACCAGTTATAAGTCCGGAAAAGGACCCACTTTATAAGTCTATCTGCACTTGTAGGGTATTTATAATGGTCCGTGAATATGCCATTTACGCCAACAGTGATCCTAGTTAAGAGCCACATCAACCCAAACAGACTTGCGGTATCTACTATTAGTGTCTTACAGTATAAAATGAGACTATTAAGCTCTCGGCAAATTCTTTTATTTCTGGCAAGTCGCGAGATGCAAACTAAATCGTCACGAAGTGGTTCTGTTTAATTAAAACAGGTTGAAAAATAAGTAATGGTGAGAGTAATACATTATCTCTTCTAGAGGAGGTGACCAATAAATTATTGTGTTGTTGAACTACGTACCATGTTTTCGTCGGGAAACTTGAATTTTGTGTGAAACCCTATCACGTTTATAGTTAAAATTTTAACGCGCCACATAAATTTTGCAATTTGACATATTAATATTTATTAATTATTTTAAGAAATACCCGAGGCAGCTGTTATTTTTGCAGCTGGTATTTAGAAATTCTTTATAATGCTGTTATAGGATATTTAGTTTTATAAAGGCATGCGTCAAAACCGAAGAAATCGCCATGTTTTTTACTTATAATGGCCATTTAATGTTATCCTATAATCACTTTTAAGCCTAAGTAATAGGTGTAATTAGTCCTCAGTGTATTTACTCCTAACATTAGCTCTTATAACAGCAGTGAGACTATAACAGCACGCAGATGTTCTCTTTTAAACGCCTACAAGTCAAAGTAATCGGAGTAATTACTCCTCAGTTTTATAGGAGTATATACTCCTAGTATAGGCTCTTATAGGAGTCTACGATTATAATGGCAAGAATATGTCCTCTTATAGGCACTTCTAAGTCTATGTTACTAAACTAATTACTCCTCAGTGCAATTACTCTTGAATTATGCTTGTATAGGAGTCTTGAGCCTGTAATGGTCAGGGAAAATGATCTTATAGTCATTTACAAGGTAAAATTATAGTAGTAAATGTACTCCAGTAAAAACAGCATTTGCTTATGCTGTTACAAGCGCAGTCGGTAAATTTGGAGCCACTTTAGGAGACTTACAAGTCCACATAGACTTATAAAAACGCGTTCCAGGATAATTTTGCTTGTTGGGATTAACCCTTAATTGTTCGCGTGGGGTGTTTCACACCCCAATGAATGTTTCCATTTTAACTTTTTAAAACTTGTAGTAAAGGCGCTTTTCTTCTAGGTCGCTTGGTGAATACGTATGAAGTTCTCAATTCAGTCACGAACGGGAGTCGATTGTGAGCAATTGTGCTTGGAGAGGTGTTTGAGGTGCTCGACATATCAAAAACGCATGCAATGGTCATATACTTACCAAGAAAACTAGTATCGATAAAAGTTATTGTCATATGTTTCAATAATCATTGATTAGTTTAAAAGATGAATCTACTTATATAAATTTTTAGAGGCACCCAATTAAGGCTTAAGGCGATACTCGGAAAAATTATGCTAAAGCGAGAAAGCAATGAGAAAACGACGCGCGCGGGAGCGAGACCGATTTTGCAGATTACGCAAAAAAAAACACAAAATCACTTCGTATTAAAAAACTATAGCGATTTTTAAAAAATGCTTCCATACGATCCTTAATATTATTGGTGTCCACTAATTAAACCAATTTTCAATAGTATACGTTACCCCATTTAAGAATAATCTTGATATTTCGTATTTTTCAGAGGTATTTTCGAAAAAAAAAAGTGTCGAGGCAAAATCATAAAATCGTGTTTCTAAAACTATACGACTCTAGATAAAGGTAAGAAGAAATATATATCTTATTACCAGATTTATAACAACTTTAACCGTCCTATAGTTTTATATCAAAAAGTCCATACTTTTTCCGAGTAGCGCCTTAAGGTAAGTGTAAACTGACTTAAGGCAGCAAGCACATTGGCGACAACAACTGACAATAAGGTAGGTACACTTTATTACGTGAGTGTGAACTCTTTAGTACTAGAACACTACTAGAACACTTTTGTAATCTTACCTGCCCAATAAATTCTTTTGATTTTTGATTGTGAAACTCAGAACATGGGGTTCTGAGTTTTCAGAAAAAAAATAACGCGCCGCAGGTAATCTTGAAGTCTGTGAGTTGAGATTTACATTATTAGAATAATATAAAATTACTGTAAAATATACTGTCTTCCGGGTGTTTGAAATATAGATCAATAAAAAATGTGAACGGTATATTTACTTGAGTTGGCGGATGATTAAAATCAATCATCCAATGCTAATAGAGCAATGCCACAAATATAAATCGATACAAAGTTATCTGATTCGGTGGTTCAAACTGGAAACATCATTAGGTACCTACATTAAACTAAACTATATTAAATTCGGATATTGGTAGCGCCACTCCCAGAGTCATTAAAACTTGTAACACTAAACTAACCTTGGACAAACGAATGACATTACCAATTTGACACTTGTCAAAATTAAACGACATAAAACAATTACCATTTTGATTACTTTATTACGTTTATGACTGGTAATGCCGCCAGATTGTAAATATACAGTTAAAGATTATTTCCACATGATCTGTTTTAGTTTATTGAACTAGTTTAATTGATGAGAAATACCCGCTAGTTAATTGAAACGTTACATTTCAATTCATTGCTCTGACGTTATTATTTTTTGTAGTATCTAATGAGTTCAGCTTGTGTATCAAACATTTTTTTTCAAACAAACGAAAACGTTCATTTCAAAAATATTAAAATTATATTTTTGAGCGTTTGCTTATTTAATTAAACCCTTAAAGCTTGTAACGTGTGCACATGTGGACACGCGTAACTCTACTTCCTCCCGCGAGGGACGTGTGCACATGTGTTCACGAGTACTACCCACTTTAAATTTAGTATTATAATTAATTAATAAAAAATAATAATAAAAAAATATAAATAAATTATATTAATTACTTACCTATTAAATTATCATTTTGAAAATCCGCCATAGCGAGCGGAAGTATGACCGAGAAGTTATTATTTATTAAGTTTACATTTTTGGAAATCCGCCATACGTAGCGAGCGGAAGTACCTAAGTATGACAGAGACGTTAAATTTTGCGATATTTAAGAGTTAAATAAATCTTTGTAAAACTTGGCGAGCGATACATCCATTCTGAAATTTATCACATTTCAAAAGATTAGCACATTCGAACATCTTTGAATATCAGTGTCAAAAGTTGTCAAGCAACAGATTAAAGTAAAGTCATTAAATTGGACCTTTGTTTCTCGTCGTACTAGAAGGTCACTGTACAACAAAAGTATATTTTTTATATAATGCATAGGTCAAGCTCAGGTCACAAAGGTCACCATATCCACAAATTGTCAAGCATCAGCCTAATAAAGGCTTCGTTAGACGAACGTTAATAGTGTCCTGAGGCGCGGTCTGATTGCGACAATTACCTCTGATTGTGCCCGTCGGTCTGTCGTGCCGTGAGTGGTGGCCTTTATGTTGTGATTTATGCCCAAATTGCTGAGATTCGCGTGATGTGCTAGTATGTGGGCCGTTGGGAAATGACACTGTTTTTTGTGGAGCAACGACAAGGTGAAATAAATAGTAATATTCTGAGACTCACGGGTCATAGCAAATTGATGATGTTATGGCAACGGTTCTTATTTTAAAAACTTATTAAAAATAAAGTTGTGAAACATAGTCTTAAAAACTTCGATCAACAATAACAAAACTTAAAAACTAAGAAAATTTAATTATGGGTTACAAACATACAATAAAACAAATAAGAATTGGTTTACCAGGAGCACATAACCGAATTTAAGGATTCCGAAACTAGATCTCACATCCCTAATTTATAACTAAACCATATTTCATAAGCGCATTCAACAGTAACATGGTTTCATATATACAATCGATGTTGAGCTAAATATTTGATACACATTAATAATAAGACGCCCGCAATATAATATGAGAAGTCACACTTTTGGAGGCCTTTAAATTTTATTGTCATAATCATAAATTATTAGATTAAAATCATTTGAATAACTTCAGCAATGCAAGACAGTTTCACAAGTAATACAAAGCTTTTGGCACATCATAAGCTAAATCCTACTCATAATAGATGCGACACCATCCATTGTGCCCACAGTCTAGCGGGTCTGTTTGCACAAGCCGTGAGTCAGCGGCGTAGGCGCCATGTCGCAACGCGCCGCGCGGCACTTGACGCGGAGTCGCGCCCACCGGACAACATCCGACCACGACCATCCACTGATATCTAATATTGATACCATCTATACTAGTCCGTATCTATACTAATATTATAAATGCGAAAGTAACTCTGTTACCTTTTGACGACTAAATTATTGAAATGATTCTGAGGAAATTTGAATTGTCATAGGCTACTTTTATCCCTGAAACTTTGAAATCCCTGTAAGTAGCGTTTACTGCACACACGCGGATGAAGTCGGGGGAACCCGTAAGTCAATTATATTTTAAAAACATTATAATGTATGGCTACCCCTTGTCGCAATCGCAATGCAATGCGCGGCACTTGACGCAGTGTGTGTGACATCCGACCTAGAGCATCCCCACTGATATGTTTAATCGATTTGATTATATTGATTATATTTTGATAATATTGTAGGTATATTAGGAGGAGCCTTCGGCAATGTGGTTGGCATGCTCGGTCTGCAATCGTTGAGGAATTAATAAGAGAGCAATTTGATGATATTTTAAAGTAGTTTGTTAAGGAAACGCAGGAACGTTATTTAAATTTTTACTTTTTTGCATTCACAATGCAATTTTTATTATTGAAAAATGGAAAATGAAGTATTTAGAAAAAATCGACCCGTCTCACAACCAGCTCCGATGGGACTCGAACCCACGACCTTCCGCTATCCGGGCGACTGCTCTAACCACTCAACGACTCCGTAGATCAGTAGTAAACTCGTTAGCGCTTTATCATGAATATGCTTGCAATGGTGCCTGGGTGATATTCTGTTTAAAAAATAATGGATACAATTATCTTTTTTTTTGTTTAATGCATAAATCTCCACTAACATTTACAACAATCATAACAAATATTCAGGTCTGTGGAAATCGAGCCCACACTAATCAGCAGTTCAACACATGAGTTCTAAGACCAAAGACGTCTCCAAAATTATAAGGACCTCCGATTTAAGCCATGCATATACAAAATCATCCTCTGAACGACAATTCTATGACTAAGTGTTGTCTTCCTAAATAGGAGGAAGAGCCGTATAAAACAGCATGAGACATTATTTTTCTTAATATCAGGATCACCATCATCAATATTAAAGTTCCTACCTTATTAAATAAGGTAGGAACTTTAACTCCACGCAATGTATAGCTCAATCTTTTATAGGTCACAAATTTTGTGACCTATAAAAGATTGAGCTATACATTGCGTGGAGCGCCATCTCACATACGCTAAATACACATACTTTAACATTTTTTACAGCTCGTGGTAAAAACCTGTGTTTGAAATAGTGATAGCAATAAATATCAATAGATGCTAGACTAACTCGCATTAACTTAATCCTGAATAATCTTAAACTTCATTATAGTGATAAACTGGGGTCTACCCATATAAGGACGGTTCACACCGATGCTGATTTACAATTAATGCAACAGATAACACTGAAATTAATGCAGTACGCATGTTAGATGCATTACTATGAGCTGTGTTGCAAAATCGAATATTAGAAGTGAGATGGTGTTGTTATACGCAGTGTAAAGTTTCGTCTTCACTGGTAGGTACTTAAGTGCCCGCAACGTGCTGAAACTTCGACTGACCATCAATATGCTAACCACAATTCAAATTTGGTTATATCTTGGGCTAGTTAGATAAATTGAAGTGATTGCATAAAATAATTGGTTTTTCACTATTTATCTCGCTCCTTTGTTTGGGATCAAATTTTTAGGTTATTCAGTTCAGAGGCTTAGATTAGAAAAGAAGAAGAAAGGATTTTGCGTTACGCAATCAGTATGGATTTACAATTGATTACATGTTTTTTTTTTTTATTTCAGTGCCTCTCCATTTCCGGTGATTGGCCGTAAGCTCCGCAAATCTGACTCTGTTTTTAGCCAAACAAAATAGTTTTTCTGAATCGGATGCACCAGGCGCCTTAGTGTCGACCCACACGTACCACAACCACACCAAATCGCAGCGACAAAATGTGGTCACGTGTAAATAGTGTGGATGCAGCCTTTTGCAGTTGCGTTGTGGTTGTGCCGTGTGCGACAAAATGTCGATGTGGTTGCGTTGTCGCTAGTAGTGATGCGACCGCTAGTTTGCAGCGTCTCGTCGCTGGTGGTCAGGCGGTCGATAATGACGGCAAAATGTAGTAGGTACATGTAAATTGTACTATTCATTTCCAATACAAAATGCGCCCCGCCCACGTGTTGTGGTTGTGGTTGTGGTACGTGTGGGTAGACCCTTACTGCGACCTGTCAAACAATGTTATAGTAATGTTGATAGCGCCATCTCGCTTACAATATGTATTATAAGTATGGAGTACTTAATATTGCAATTAGAACTGATGGTAAGGGACAAAGGTGAGTCACACTATGACTTCGCCTGTCAACGCAGACGTTTGAATAGATACACGACAATATTCAGGTTTGATGGGAGCGCAGTTAAGTCTTAATGTCAAATGGTAATTTCGCCATCGGGAACATGAACGAAGCGAAGATAACAATTTCCTTTACTGGAGATGTAAAGTTTCATTGCATTTATAAAGCAATCGGTGATACTAATCAAGTGACTTGTAGACATTTTGCTTAGAAAATTAGAATTAAAATTAAAATTTTCAACGTTGGTTAAAGACAGAAAGCACCTGGGCTATAGGAAAAATGTGATAGTAAAAAACCACGAGCCCTATAAGTAGCTTTCAGGCGGGATTCGAACCCACGCCTCCGGGAGTCCGGCCCGATGCTCTGACCAAATAAGCTACCGAAAGGCCTACACGACTCGTCGAATTTTGCTATCACTTGTTACGCTGTAGGCCAGCGTTCCTTCATCAATATGAGGAAACCCTCGCATCCGAAAGAAACATTTTTACAAATGTTTAACAATCGATTAAGATGAAACAGCCATATTGAGATTTTATATATTATTTACTATCACATTTTTCCTATACTTACAAAATTGCATTGTGAATGCATAAAAATAATATAAAATCGCACCTGGGCTAATTTTGAAAGGTAAAAAAAAGCTCATTGGCCAGTGATCTGTTTTTTGTTACAGGAAAAAAAAACTAAGTCAACTATGAAATAAACTTATAATTTCGCTTTTATAAAAATCTAAGAATCTTGGAAAATCCAAGATCTTGACCACACAGTTTTTCAGTTTTGATATTCAAGCATAATAAATATAGGAAAGATCGGCGTAGTAGATACCTTGTAGCATAAATGTCAACACTATCGAATTCGGACTAACTATAAAAAGTACAAAATATCTTCAACTAAATTTTCGTATTACTATTCCTTAAAAAAATATATTCAAACATCCTGTACACATTTTATGTCAGTCCATAATCACTTTCAATTATCAATGGTGAAGATTATCACCTTCAACATCAATCAAACAATCTTGTACAGTCACGAACACCTAAGTTGGCATCTTACGGCGAGATTTGCTTGCACTTCATTTCAACCGTGCGTACCTACCAGCAGATGTACTTAGTAATTTTTTTACCCTGTGTACAAAAACAATTCTGCGACTGTGTACAACAAGGTCAATAAAGTACTTGATATATTTAACTTACCATGACTGCAAATATACGATTGGTAACTGGTTAAAATCATTAAGCTACGATGAAGCTGAGATCTTACTGACGAACGCTAAATAAATCATGCTAACACTCTCACATACGCACACACACTCACATACACACACACACACACACACACACACACACACATACACACACACACACACACACACACAAACACACACACACTAACTCACACCCATATACGCGCGCGCACACACACAATTGTAATCAATTTGTTTTTAAATAGTTAATTATCTTTTAAATAGGTACCTAATTACGTAATGTAAAGTATGGAGGAGCGGATACTCCTGGTACAGGTATTATAATACATACCTAAAAGGAGTACCCAATTTCTAGCTTAAGTTTGTATACCTTTTTAAAGAAATAAAGATATTTTATTATTATTATTTATTTATTGTGTCAAAAGTGAGGGCCCGTGGCGCAGTGGTTAGTGCTCAGCCTGCGATCATTGAGGTTAAGCAACTTTGGCAATAGTCGATCAAGGGACCATCATGTCAGCCGGATCACGCACACTGCTGGGCATAGGCATCCCCCAAGGACCGCCACAACATCGGTCCAGCGCTGCCCGCATCCAGCGACTTCTCGTGACCTTAACCAGATCGTTGGTCCACCTTGTAGGGGGCCTGCCCACGGAACGTCGTCCGGTCCGTACGATCAATGGATGGTGGACCAAAATCATATTAACTCGAGCTCCTCGCTCCTCCGAGCTTCGGAAGGCACGTTAAGCCGTTGGTCCCGGCTACACATCAATCCGCATAAGTGCAGTTATCCGGTGGGTCATGGTCCATTCTTCTTCTCCATCCTTAAGGAAGGCATGTGCCCCATCAGTGGTGATATTAAAAGGCTGATTATGTGGATGATACTTCGGTACAGTAGCATAGGTACGCGATAATATACGATAAGGTAAGATAAGGTACGAGATAAGTGTTATGTGTTGTCAAAATAAATGATATTCTATTCTATTCTATAATGGGCTAGCGAATATCGCTAATAATTGGTTGGCCGGAAAGTTTAATCGATAGTACAGTCACGAATAAACGCGTTGGCTCACCTTCGTATCTGAGGAAGTTTAAATTAATCAAGATAATGAGGATGAATATTAAATTACTTATTCGGTCAAGCGAGTCCGGTTGGCAACCCGGATTTTTATTAGTGACTAGCTGTTGCCCGCGACTTCGTACGCGCGGTGTAGTGACTTTTGTGTTATTTTAGTTTATGTGTGTTTGTTGCCCAGATTTCATAACGCTCTTCTTGAAATCCTATTCTCTACTAAAAGGGTCTAAAGAATATCGAATATGCAGGCTAGGGTATGAACATGGTATGTTGTTATCAAATGCTGCATGAACATAGTTGAGCCCTCATTCATAGATCTGTCCGTCTATCTATCAAGAAACTTTTTCTCAAGTATGCGTGGGAGCTATCAAGCTAAAATTTATGTTCTTACTTAGTAATGCATAATATCAGGCCAATCATATTTTTACTATAAAAAATATGTAGTTTAAAAAACTAAACAAACACACTTTTATAGGAACAGACTGAAAAGTACAAAATAACCGTCTATTCAGTACCTAACTGAAATTAAAAAGCGTGGTGCGCGTGGTCAATATTAAGTACCTACCTACTTAACTGCAAGCTTTGCAAAGGGCGCACCACGCTTTTTAATTTCAGTAAGGTACTGAATAGACGGTTATTTTGTACTTTTCAGTCTGTTCCTATAAAAGTGTGTTTGTTTAGTTTTTTAAACTACATATTTATTTTTTACTTTTTAGTTTAATAAATAGCAAGCTATGGATGGATGGTAATCGATTTCACAGTCCATTCATGTGTCTGCCCACCCCGTAAACATCATAACTCAAAGGCGTGATTGTATGTATTTAGTTTTACAAATTCAAGTGGAGTCTATTAGTTACCGGATGCGCGAGCCGAACCCTTACTTCCTCCCTGCTCCATCATCAGACCCTCACCACCAAGTGTAGTGAATATGTTTCAGCAGAACGAAAATGAGCCCAAACTCGAGGGGTTTCCTAGTGGTCACAAAGGAATGCCACTGACTTCCTCCCTGCTCCATCATCAGACCCTCACCACCAAGTGTAGCGATTAGGTCTCATCAGAACAAAACAAATGAGCCCAAACTCGAGGGGTTTCCTAGTGGTTATTAAGGAGCGCCACTGACTTCCTCCCTGCTCAATCATCAGACCCTCACCACCAAGTGTAGCGGATAGGTCTCATCAGAACGAAACAAATGAGCTCAAACTCGAAGGGTTTTCTTGTGGTCATTTGGGAGTTTCACTGGCTTCCTTCCAGCTCCATCATCAGACCCTCACCACCAAGTGTGACGAATAGGTCTTATCAAAACGAAATCGCCTTCCTTCCGGGTGACATTTTGTCTACATTGCGACAAACTTATTTCACACAGTGGTTAGTTTTTGGTACTAAATATACTGTTGACTGCCGGCAGTCCATTTTGACAGTTAATTTTGTATTGCTAGTGGCTCCTCCACGACCACTGTCACCGGGTCAGATATATTTGTGGCACCACTATACTTACTGTAGCGACATCTAGCGTCGAGTGGAAATGCGAAATAGAAATATTACATCAATAGGGTGAAAACTTCAGTTTTGGCCACTGCCCCGAGTGCTTACTTAGCTTAAAACATTTCGTTAATAACTTTTGCTTGATAATATACTTTTTATCTATGACTTTTAAGTCATAATAACAATAGTAATCATTCAGTTTACATCGAATTAGATGTTTCTTTTATTTTATCCAAGTTAGTTATGTATTGATTTCTCGATGTATCCTTTAAAATTTGATTAACAAAAACACATCAATCGGCACCCTTGGCACATTTTAAGTTTAAAGAATAGGTTTTTAATTTACTAAAATAAAATTAAATTTCGTAAGTATATGAATACTTAGTTATATGTTTTTTACTATGTTTGTCCACGAATTTCTCGAAATCTTAAGGCATATCGAGGTGATTCTATTTGATTTAAATTAGGTGTATTCTAACTTTGGGAACAGTCTAAGATTCATCAAAATCAGTTTAGTAGTTTCCGTGGGTATGTTATAGTACAATTCACTAAAACTTATTGTTATTGTACACTAAAACTTAAGAAATAAAAAGTAATTAAAAAAAAATAAACTGACTGGCACCGACCTCAAAAAGGTACCTAAATTATAGATATTATATTTTTCCTTTTCAGTTGACAAATACTTTTTGGAGTCTGTAAATTTTTTTAAGTAGTTTTTTTGTATTGTAAGAATTTAAAAATGTAAAGAAAAGTATAAGATACATTCTTGACAATTTTAGATATAAATGTTTTATTTTATAGATACCTACTTAAGACCATAGGCGAAAGAAGTGAAAAACATCTTAAAGTGGCAACAGCGGGGGCTTTCATCCTACTTAATATAATCATTCGAATGTACATTTGTGAAAGGTATATCGTAATCTTACTGACTTCCTGCGCCATCTATTGCTTAGTAGTTATGATGCGAAAGAAGTGAAAAACATCTTAAAGTGGCAACAGAGGGGGCTTTCACCCTAATTAAAATAATCATTCGAATGTACTTTTGTGAGAGGTATATCTTACTGACTACCTGCGCCATCTATTGCTTAGTAGGTATAATGACGTAAATAACATGAAATTATTTTTATGATTTTATATGGGCCTGGATGGGTTTCAATTTATATTATGTTTTGAAGCAGGTAAAAAAAAATAGCATGATTCATTATTAATTGAGACAGCGATTAAATATAACGTATTTTCATAATCATGTGGCGCCATCTATTTTAGTAAGAATCAGTCTTTGTATTTTCCCGTAGGAATAAGGGGTTTTTATTCAATAAAAGGTACCCTATATGTTGACCCGGGTTATAAGCTATTACTTCACAAAATTTGGTAAAAATCCGTCCAGTAGTTTTTGCGTGAAAAGCGAACATACAAACAGACAAACAGACAAACAGACAAAGATTTTAATATCTATCGTTTTGGGGTCTATATCCTGTACACATCACATAGCAGTAATTTTTTTTTTTTAATCTTTCATGTACAGACTTTTTTTCCGTTTCTGTTTTATTATATGTATAGATATCGATAAATAAAAGACAAAAATCTGACCATTCCTCTAATATTGGTATGGTACCTACTCAGGTTTTGTAAGAAAGTAGTCTGTTATACCTATAGCTGTGAATGATGACACGAAGTATTACCAACAAAAAACCAATGTTTGCCGACCGTAACTTTGGTAGGTACTCTATTTGAATACCTATGGAAACTATTGAAAATTCCAAAAAAGAGTGAATTTTTCAACATATATAAGATTTTAACTATTATGCAAATAAATAAAACTTCACTAGTGCTATTTAAAACATCAAAACAATTAAACCCAATCAGTTTAATACCGAACCGTTCAACTTTCTATCGCGTGCCTACAAATTACTTTAAACCTAACCAACGAGCAATTAATTAATTTTCTCAAAATCGATGCAAAAGCGTAAACCAGACGAATTAAAAACACACCTGACAATGGAATGTCGTTAGTCGAGATTATATCTCTCTTATTTAATTGCGACACGACAGTTTCCTAACAAACATCATTGAAGGCAAAATGGAGGGGCGAAGAGGAAGGAGGAAGATCTAGAATAAGTTATTTTACACAGTTAAAGGAAAAGGTTAATGTTGTGTCGTATCAACAAGTGAAGGCATTACAGAGAGACTAGACGAATGGAAGAGAATCGACAAGAGCAAAGCTCTTAAATCAAAGGAGAGATGGTAATTATAACTTTTTAAGAAAACTAGCTTTTTCTACTAATAGTGCAAAGCTTTGACGACCGATTTGGCGCTGAGGTACTTACGGATGGATACCTGCCCTCTGCACCAAAGGTCCCGGGTTCGAGTCTTGCACTGGGTGTTTTATGTATATTAAGTATTTATTAACAAATTAAAAGTATTAAAAGTATATATTTTATCCGTCGTCCAGTTTCCATGACACAATTTCTTAGAGAAATAAAAAAAAGCCATAGAAGAGAGAAGTCATTTGGTAGTTTTATTAAATATTTTGATATAAGCGCTTACTTTTTCACAACAAAGCCAGGTAGGTACTTTAATAATTTCCATGAATTTTGCCAATAAGATAGTTGCGACATTAAAATGTGTAAAGGACAAACGCTTATAATAGCAAAGTTTTAAGTGATCGACCTCGATTCAACCGAATTTTTCGCGGAATGTGTCGCGAACTGAGAATAAATCCATACTTACTACTGCCGCCGCAAAGATTAAAAAACTTGTACATCAAATTAGCGAAGGATGTCCACCATTCTAATGCATCGTTAATTCGTGGCTAAGTGGCCATATTACAAACGACCTCTGCCAGTGAGAGTACCAAGGTCATCCGAGCACGAATACACAATCATTACACAATTCCCGAAATTAGTCCGAACTTCCGCGATATCTTCTATCTTCTGTACTGGCTTCCGATATATACCTAGGTAATAAAATATTTTGAAAAGTCGCTCACTCAAATTTCATTGCACATGATAGCACTTTTGTGTAAAAAACGTTTAATTTAGTTAATACGTACTTCGAGTATGTTGGTTGTTTTTTAGGGATCCGTAGCCCAATGGCAAATAACGGAACCCTTATGGATTCGTCATGTATGCCTGTCTGTCCGTCCGTCCGTATGTCACAGCCATTTTATTCCAAAACTATAAAAACTACACAGTTGAAACTTGGTTGGTAGATGTATTCTGTAAAACGCTTTACGATTTTATTAAAAAAATGAAAATATTAAGGGGTCTTCCCATACATGTAACTACATGTAACTGAAACTGAAAAATATTTTTTAATCAAACATATTCGTGTGGGGTGTCTGACAGGTCTCTAAAAATGTCAGGTTATGTCAAATCATTTTTTACTAAAAACTTTTCATCTCAGCTTTTCCATACCATGGCGGGCACGTTAAGCCGTTGGCCCCGGCTGCACTTGCAATCGTTAGGTACTACTCACGAATCCGCATTGGGCCCGCGTGGTAACTCATGGCTCATTATCCATCCATAAGGAAGGCCAGTGCCCCCAGCAGTGGGGTCATCAAATGGCTGATGATGATAAAATGAGGTGTGCTTAAAAATGGGTGCGCTATAAGAAGCACCTGCCAAAGTGAAGAAGCGTCTATGTATTCGCGCGTGAGAGTATCAAGGTCGGACTAAGTAATAATAAACTAATACACAATCACCAAAAATATTCGGAACTTCCGCGTATCTTCACTACCTGCTAGTAAATGAGGATGTATTTCAATGTTAAGCGCGCGAAATTAATGATTTATAAATTGTAAATGCATTTTGATAATTAATGTTATTAGTTTAATTAGTTAGCAGACGTTCCTGTATGATTTACTTAAATGACACAGATATTTATAATGTTGATGATTTTGTGTTCAAAATATTTTGTATGAAAACCGGAGCAGCGCCTCTTTCGGTCGTATAAGGAACTAAAATTCAAGATATATTTGACAGAAGCACTTTGATAGTTTTTGACAGGTGGTATAAAAATAGAAATAGAAATTGCTTAATCAGCATAAACACAACACACCATACAGAGAATATCGTGCTACGGTTTCGATCATTCGAAGTGCTACGGCTACAGTTTCATAATAGCTTTCCCGCAGGTTGCCCTTAAACTACACGATTTTTACGTGGTGATCAGACACTTTCCCGGGGTTAAAAGTAACATATATGCTAAATTCTAGTCTAGACCGTAATCTATCTATCTACCTATCTAGCAAACATCCAAACTTTCACATTTAGATATCATCATCATCATCATCATCATCGTGTCAGTCGAACGACGCCCGCAACTAGGCATAGGCCTCCTCCAAGGATCTCCACAACGATCGGTCCTGCGCTGCCCGCATCCGCATTTATAAATGTGAATTGTGTTTGTTTGTTTGTCTGTCTTTCGCGTCAAAACGAAGCAAATCGGATCGAAGTGACTTTTTGTATGGGGATAGGTTGGGAGCTGGAGAGTTACATAGGTCTTATCCCGGAAAAACATCACATTCCCGCGGGATAAGGTCGTGTTAGTCCACGTGGGCGAAGCCGCGGCGGAAAGCTAGTATTTTAAATGTGAAAGTCTGTTTGTTTGTCTTTCACGTCAAAACGGAGCAACGGATTAACGTGATTTTTGGTACGGGTATAGTTTGGGGGCTGGAGAATTGATATAGGGGAAGGGGTTTAACTACTTGTGGGCACAGTATAGATGAAAGCACTAATAGGGTATTTTACTGTTGTTGAAATGTAGATATTTAATGATGACGTTAAAAAATATTGCAATTAAGAATACCAAATGTGAAAAAATAATTTGTATCTGTTTTATAATAAAAGAATTATAGTCTGTTTGATTTTGACTATAGCTGTCTCTTTCTAAAACGAAATCTTCTATGGCGTGACTATGACGCTACTAACTCACTGACGTCACTAAGATAGCGTCCTGTCCTTGTCTAATTATAAAGTTTGAAGTCCTATATCTTTGAAAATATTCAAGATAATTCAAAATGAAAACTTGTTTTGTGTAGCTAATATTTCGAAAAACATTTTAAAGAAATAAAAAAAAACAGTAAAATACCGTATTGTTGATGCATAAATATTTAACACATAATTATTTAACATAACAATTTAAACTGGATCAAATTGAAATTAAAAAGAAGGTCTGTCGGTCTGGCAAATCGCCTAAAACCGACATCCGTTAAACAGAAGAAGTACTTTACCTTGCCGCCGTAATCTAAAATAAAAGACAATCGTTTTGCATTCTAATTAGTACTGTGCCATACAACAGCTTAACCGAAAAGTAACAATGGCATATTACGAAACGCCTTTTGATCGATGACGACTATTTATGATACATATTTCTGAGGTTTCAAAACTGGCACTGGCCCATTAGGAGGTTTCCAAACTTCCATGAATCATACGCGCTCATTGTCTTTTGCTGTGTTTGTGTTCGGTTTTTTTCTCTCGTAAGTTTGGCCGAGACAAATGGATGCAGCACCTTGGAAGTGCTACAATGCTATTACTTAATAATGTGACACTGATGAGGCCTCTGATAATATTATGCTAATATAGTTTGACGACATTAATATGTTTGAGGTCAGAAGTAGAATCGTGCTATGTATTACACAAAGTTATAACTTTAAAATTCAATTGGTTTGTTAGTTACCTAAATCCATAAAAATATTAATACTATGCTAACTACCAAAACTTCTGTAATTTTTTATATAAACTACTCAAAAAAAATAGGGGTCACTGGACTTTTTTTACAAACGTGCTTACTTTAACTGTTAGCATCTCTGCAATGATTTTTACGTCAATAGAGAGACCAAACGCCCAAATGTCAAATCTCGTTTTTAAAAGTTGCCAAAAACCGCTCAATATTAAAAAAAAGGAAAACCAATCAGTCAAACTTCATGTGCCATTTATCCACAGAATTTATAATAGTACTAGCTGACCCGGCAAACGTTGTTTTGCCATATAAATTTTATTGGACACGAACTTCGTATCAACTGCCTGACACAATGTCACTTATTTAAAAAAAGAAATCCTAAGCGGCAAAAATGTCAGTGATTACATACTCTTTGACATACCTTCTCTTTGGAAGCTGCTAAGAAATGAGAGTTGTGTGAAGTATGACAGCTTAACGGTTTTCTATACAAAATTACCATTATTATTTTATCATTTTCCTGGATAAAAAGTAGCCTATGTTACTCTCCAGCTCTCAAATTATCTCCTTACCGAAAATCCCGTCGAACCGTTGCTCCGTTTTGACGTGAAAGACGGACAAACAAACAAACAAAAAAACAAACAAATAAACAAACAAACAAACACACTTTCACATTTATAATATTAGTATGGATATGGATTAGTATGGCAGTATGGATACCGTGTAATCTAACGATGTATGGAGCCAGGAGTTCGGTCTCTCCATACATCGTTAGCTCGACGTATGCCTGTGTCACCGTGGATAGTTATAGAAATGTGGTTCTGGTACCATTTCAAAGGTCTATAGGCCGTAGAAATGTAGTTTTTTTAAATAGTCAATAAAAGTTTTAAGTAATCTCTAAAGAGCGCGATATTTCATTTCAGCGGACGAAGGCACGGAGAAGGCCTCTGATTATTAGGTACTATTTTATTTATTTATTTTATTTTATTTTATTTGGAAAACATACAGCTCTGTAATACAATATAGCTTACATAATTATAAGGTGACTATGGAGCCATTTACAGGTTTTCACAGGTAGGTAAAAATTATGGAGTATTACCAATTATTGCACAAAGCGAACAAACAAACAAAAACAACTAGGCACTTTCCTTGCTGAAAAAAGAGGTGGTGATTAAGCGACGCAAAATGTCTATGTCTATTGGCACATCAAATTTCAATCAAATATTTAAGAAAAACTTGTTTGCTTAAGTTCATTTCTAATTGAAACACCCGGACACCCGTCCGGTGTATGACTTGACATCTGCCACATTTCACGGTTGCCTTTACAATTTTTCATACTACCTCTATATATAAAGTTATGTTTTCGAAAAGATCGCGACCATTCGCCGCGACTTTACCTCCGGATTGGTCAAGCCGGGGGACATAACTTTTGTATTGTTTCAAACGATAAGTCTCTTTGTACAAAAGATGTTCAAGTTTAATATCAGTTGCTGCAAATTGAATTTGAATTGAATTTTATCTGTCAGGTGGCGTACGACTTACGTACGTGCGTAGAACAATTATGTAGAACAAAAGTTCTTTAAGTTATTTATGTGTACATGTCGGAATCCTAAAGGATTGCCGCCCGACAGCTGTGTAGTGGACAACTGTGACCAATATTTCAGTTGATGACAATAAGGTCGCAAATTTTCATTAATTTTGAAGATGGCGGCATAAAAAAAAGCTATTGTTTATTATCATGAATAACCATTGATTAAATGGATTTGAAAATTATGATACATTATTGAATAATGGAAATATAAGTATTTTGAAAAAATCGACCCGTCTCACAACCAGCTCCGATGGGACTCGAACCCACGACCTTTTGCCATCCGGGCGACTGCTCTAACCACAGATCTACGGTTTCCATTTTTCAATAACAAAAATTGCATTGTGAATGCAAAAAAAATAAAAATTTAAATAACTTATGATACTTACATTGTGTTATTAATGGTATATTTTGGAATAAGTGCTTGGTTAATTAACTACACAAAACTTTATTTACCTACATTAAGTACCTATATTAATAAATACTGTCTTATGTTTTTTGTTTGAAACGAATAAACTCAAAAACTACTAAACCTAATTTAAAAATTCTTTCACCAACAAAAAGCTACATCCTTCCCGAGCAACATAGGTTATGTTTTATCCCGATGTTCCCACGAAAACGGGTACCACGCGGGTAATACCGCTAGTTGCTCATAAAGTTTTGACAATTGGAATGGAGCTACATCATAAGTAGGTATTGTTTCTAGATGAAAAAGAATATAAGAGAATAGAGTAGATAGATAGAGTAGTAGAAACCAGGGTGCCTACCATGAAGTTTGACTTAATACTCTGAGGTAACTGGAGCTCTCACCCTGAATAAAAAAGTGTCGCCAGCAAATTTGACATTTATGTATGTAGTGGCTGTCAGCTGTCTCATATGACCATACGTATTTTTTTAAAGTGTAGGTGAGACGGAAGACAGCCACTGTGTTATTTGTGGTATTCAAAAAATTGTTCGTACTGCACTCTCCAGTTACCTCAGTATTAAGTCGAGCTTCATGGTGCCTACCATCAACTTTAAGACAGCGATTCAAAAATAGCGCGATGCAGAATAGGTTCCTAAAATGAATTGCTTTCTTTCGTACTCTGACCTTCTTAAAACTGGATCGCAAATGAATTGCTAAATGTGAATGACCGAACGATTTGTGCCCTTTTTCTTCTACCCGTCTCTTTCATTCGATTCTGTCACGACCGGAGAGTGAAAGGGACGGGTATAACCTGCAGATGTCATGTTAGCTTGGCCGAGTTATAAGTCAAATAAGAGTTGATGACAGCTCAGCGGCTGTGAAATGTCATTGAATGATCACTGAATCGCTATCATTGATATTAAGCTGTCGTGGTACGAATAAGCGAAGCAGTTCAGTTTGAGAGTTGATGGTAGGCACCCTGTACCTACCTACTTACAAATTACTCCAATCCTACTATCCTACTAATATTATAAATGTGAAAGTTTAGATGTTTGGATGTATGGATGTTTGTATGTTTGTTACTCAATCACGCCACAACCGCTGAACGGATTTGGCTGAAATTTGGGTCACAGATACTTTGTAGCCTGGAGAGGAACATAGGCTACTTTTTATAACGGAAAAGTATTACATTCCCGCGGGATAACGTGTCGTGTAGTCCACGCGGGCGAAGCCGCGGGCGCAAAGCTAGTATATAATATTTTAAATGTGAAAGTTTAGATGTTTGTATGTTTGTTACTCAATCACGCCAAAACGGCTAAACCGATTTGGCTGAAATTTGAAACACAGATACTTTGTAGCCTGGAGAGGAACATAGGCTACTTTTTATCCCGGAAAAATATCACATTCCCGCGGGATAACGTCGTGTAGTCCACGCGGGCGAAACTGCGGGCGGAAAGCTAGTTGCTTTATATGTTCAAATTCTTCATAAAAAGTCTTCCGTTACAACAACTTGAGATACTGCATCGACGTTTTCCGATGCCACAAGGTGTGCTGTAAACATTAATGCACAGGTGTCGATTGGTGAATCGGGCCAGCGCAACCGCTCCAATGTGAATCGGATCCGTTTTTATTTGCCCGCTAACTGATCTATGTACACGTAGTCGTGCGTCTGAATGTACTTGTGATGAAACTTTCAATGGCCAGTGGGAAAATTTTATGGAATCCATTTTGGTTGTCATAATTGAATTATGTAAGGTTATGGAGTGAAAAGTGATGATGATTTTCAGTAGGTACTATTTTCTAAATTGTTTGATATTCCATGAGAAGTCCATGAGAAGATTTTTTGGGATAGAATCTATACTACACACATGAGTACACAATATACGTACTAAATATAAATTAAACAGGTGGTGTAGCCAACTGGGCTCCCACACCAACATAATGTTTATAATTAGGTTGGTGGTAGGACTTGTTCTTAGTCCGCCTGGCTAGCTACCACCCGTCATAACTAAATCTGACGCCATAACAATGATGTTTTCAGCATTATTGTGTTCCGGCAGTTAGAGTTAAGATAATCAGCTCCTCAGTGATTAAAGATTCCGGGAGGGCTGCGCTTCAGCCTTCAGCCTTATCACCACTTAAAACTGGTGTGATGAAGGCTAAGTGCTACCCCGTTGTGGATTATGACTTGCGACACTAGAAAGGGTATTCTGAGGGAGTCTAATTTGGTGACACTAAGGTGACATATCAAGAACTAAAATTCAATACATATTTAACAGCAGCACTTCGACAGCTTTTGAAGGGCGCTATAGTTTACTATTCGACTAACCAAAACGATAGTTTTTGGGGGTACCTACTGTAAGTATTTTCTAAACGCTCACTAACGTCACCAGAGGGCCTAGGACAAGTGGCTCTCTTAATCGATATAGCCAGTAGAATAGAAAGAAAATGTATGGGATTGACATCAGCGATTGAATGTCACGTGACCGCTAATGACAATCCCATACATTTTCTTTTTATTCTACTGGCGATATCGTTAATATATTATCGATATCGCTAGCCCCCTAGACAAGTGGCTTTCGAGCGGGCTAGCATGACAAGTGGCTTTCTAGAAAGCCACTTGTATTGGGGGGCTGCATTAGCTACTGTCATCAGCAGTTCTGTTAAAAAAATCTTAATCGACCGAATTGTCGCAACACCAACTTAGCACTAATGCGACCGCGGCAATGTCGTCGATTTGGACGGATCGAATCTTGCGCAGGCTGACAGCCGTGAAGGCCGCGCCGTGACGTCATACGTCGTGATTGCCCATCATCAGTCAGGGCTGGCATTTTTATATGTCAACAGTTGGCTCTGATTGTTGCATTGTGTGGGAATCCTTTGTTGGAGCCGATCTTTAAGGCTGTGTGTGAAGATTGTATCTAAATGGGCTGGTGTTAAAGAGCTATAAAAAAATCTTCACTTCCTATATGTGATTATAATCACTTCGATTATATTCGATATAACATTTCGGATTCGTGTCCTTATTGAATCTCAATGAGAATGTAAACAGTCTATATTCTAAATTACGAGTATTGGATAATGACGAAAATTACTTGGATAGAAAATCATATTGTGACTAAGTAAAAGTCGATGGCCTATGCCCAGCAGTGGGCGTTGTTAGGCTGACATGATGTTGTTAGGCTCTGTCTTTGCTATTTTTACGCACTCAAGGTTGACCAAAATTCGAGGTCGAGGAGCCCGTGGCGCAGTGGTTAGCACGCTCAGCCTGCGATCGTTGAAGTTAAGCAAATTTCGCAATGGTCGGTCACGGGATGGGTGACCAAAAACCTTTCATCTCGAGCTTCTCTGTGCTTCAGAAGGCACGTTAAGCAGTGGGTCTCCGCTGCGTTTGCAGTCGTTAATACCCATCAATCCGCACTGGGCCCGCATGATGGGTCATGTGGCCCGATCTCCTTATCCATCCATAAGGAAGGCCTGTGCCCCAGCAGTATTTATTTGAAAAGAGGGTTTAGTCACATGGTACTGAATATGTCACCCCCGTAAAGAAATCTACAATCATGACTTAAATAAATTAACCAACAAATACTACATATTCACATTTACAAAAAAAACTAGCTTCTACATAGATTAATTATACTTACCAAATTTTATTGTATAGCATCCTCGCCTCATCATATAATCAATAAAAAACGTGTGACTTTATTCTATAAAAGCGAAAAAAGCACATAAATCGCTTTAGAGACACTGTAAAGCGATCGAGCTGAAAACAAATACAGGGTTTCTTATAGTAGCGACTATAATAATGGCTGATGATGATGATGATGATTCCAACAGGATGGTTACCACAGTAAAAGGCAAAGGGCAGCTAGTAGTACACAAATATTATTCTGTGCTACCGCCTCTGTGGTCTGTATCAGACCCAGAGGTCCCGGGTTCGATTCCCGCAGTGGGGGTAAGTACAGATTGTATTCGGTTTGGTTAATGGTATGTATGGTAGGGCTTGTTCTTAGTCCGCCTGGCTAGCTACCTCCATCTTATGGGCTTATTACACTTGGCTAAATTCAGCATCTAATTAAGCATACATTGCTGGTTTTAATTGCATCACTTGCTACAAATGAGCTCAAAGAAAGCAATGTATGCTTAATTAGATGCTGAATTAAGTCAAATGTAATAAGCCCTTTATCTAAGTTTGACGCCACAACAGTGATGTTTTCAGCATTATTGTGTTCCAGTGGTAGTGCCAGTTCCTCAGTGATTGAGGATTCCGGAGTAGCGCTTTCACCTTCTACCTTATCACCTCTTAACATCATGTGTGATGAAGGCTAAATGCTACCTACCCGTTGTGAATAACAAAATCTTCATCTCTTTATTATTCAAATGTTTATATGTCACAATATGGGTCATTATAACTTTTTAAACTTTCATGGTCATTAACACTCAAACATTTAGATTATTTTATAGTCTAAATATCACGAAAACCATGATCACGGAGTAACTGTTACTTCGTGATCATGGCGTGTGCAACTGCGCTGAAATATCGAGGACTCTACAACAAATCAAAACATGGTAAAAATCCCGCTTTTCGTAATATTTACATAAGTCATTATGAACTGAAATATTTTTTTTTGTTTTTTTTTTTATATCGACAGCCCCAGATCTAGATCTAATTAGATTGGCAGCCCTGACCAGCGACCTTGGCGTCAGTCACGAGCGTTGACAAAACAACAACATTGTGGATTCGTCCAATTTTAGTGGAAAACCGAGAGCGCGTGAGCGGGTCATTAATCGAATGGCTGTGCTGCAATTTGCTGCGACATCAATGAGTACTGGTGACGACACGACGTTGATGGCAGTAGGTAAATTCATTGAATATTTAATTTAAGGAAAAAAAGACCCATCCTCCAAGAAGCTCCGCCGGTAATCGAACCTGGGGCCTTTCACTGTCCGTGCTAATGCTCTGACTGTTGAAACATAGTACGCGTCGAAATTCTCGAATACTTCTTACGCGCTGTGAGACAGCGTTTATTTCATTTATTATCTCATTTTCAATTGGAAATATTGCATTGTCAATGCTAAAAAGGATAATTAAAATGAAGTAGGTATTTTATTATAATCAAACTGTTTTTTTTTTGTTTTTATCTCCTTTCTTGTTATTAGAGTCAAGAGTTTTAGGCGGCTCCCTATCCCTAAGGGCAAAAGCGAACCTTCTCTCGTCGTAATCATGACGAGGAGGTTTACTAACGGCCAGACCTATCTACCTACTTATTATTACATATTAACAAAATATTAATTAATTTCAGTCCTAGACTTTATGACAAAACATTGATTAAGGCGCCGATTCTCCAAAATAGGGTATTTTAAATTATGGATTACTCGCAAATCTCAAGTACTTAAAATTTGGAAAAAATATATGTTATTTTACAGTTATTTATCTAGTGCTTCCAGCCGCTTTTTTCGATTGGTGATATTTTACTGTGTCAAATAAAATCCCAAACATCCGTCTAAAAATAATTCAAATATTACTTTAATATTACACTAAATATACACATTACATTAAATATACTTGCCGTAAGTTTGGTTTTAGTTAATGAAAAACAAATAAAAATAATTGTCTGAATAGCCGAGGGATTCCGGCTGTCATAAATTTCATTTTTTTATTATTTCATTTTTAATTTAATTTCGATTCGCGGGGCGCTCGCGAGTTCACAGTTCACTGCCGGCTGCCGCTGGGTCCGCGCGAAGTGTATCGAGCGCGGCCGAGCAAGCGTTAGCGTGCCTATTACGGTCGGGATTCCTTGCCTTAAGATAAGGATATGTAAAATGTTACCGGTGTAGGTTCCCCTTCCCATCCCATATAACAAAATTTTAAGATTTATTTCCTTAAAGTCATAAAAATGACAGCATTTAAGGTTTGGTTTTCATCATAAACCTACAATTAACTATAGACTAGCCCATGGCTGAACTAATTTAGATGCATCCTGAATTCATATCCATTTACAAGTTTTCTTAAAGTATTCAATGTAACTGCCAATAACAATTTTGGTTATTTTATTGATGTCAATATCTTGTCAGTATATTGGCCTTTTGTAAAAGAGTTACATTCACGTCATGTTTGTTTACCTACTGATGTCGATAGCAATAAATATTTTGCGGTTTATCTGTCTGTGTGTCACGGTTTAATAGACAATGGAATGTTATGCAAAATGATGGTATTATGGCATATTATTCCAATAAAATTATGGCTTTATTGACCTTTTATTTCTTTGTCTAAGATCTACTAAGAAAAGATATAAAAATATTTATGATTTTTCGTAAGATTTGAATTATTACGAAAATAAGTTTATGGTTAAACTAAGGATTGGGATGATCCGCAGGAGAACTAAAACAATCAACATCGCTCGAAGGATTGCTCAGCTGAAGTGGCAGTATGCGGGACACATAGCGCGGAGAACCGATGGCCGCTGGGGCGGAAAGGTTCTCGAATGGCGAGCGCGTACCGTACGACGTTCCGTGGGCAGGCCTCCTAGGAGGTGGACCGACGATCTGGTCAAGGTCGCGGGAAGCCGCTGGATGCGGGCAGCGCAGGACCGATCGTTGTGGAGATCCTTGTGGGAGTCCTATGCCCAGCAGTGAGCGTCGTATGGCTGATGATGATGATGATGAATTCTAACCCCAGATTCACAACAAAATTTTAATCGCAATCGAATTCTGCGTTTTGTCTTTTTCGACGACAGTGTACATTCTTCCGTTTTCGGGAACGTTTCAGAATTTTTGTCAATAAGGAAGCTGGTTCCTTGTTAATTGCTCCTAAATGCAAATCCAGCTCAGTCGTTGTATGTAAATTCGTTTTAAATAAAGTTATAACCTTTAAAATAATTGTCTTATAGCACCATTTCCACAATCCGAGTTACACAATTACTTCTCGTTAATGAGTGCGCAATAAACGTAATTTTAGTTGACTTTTTATAGTACATCGTAAAAAAAGTTAATTAGACATCGAGGACAGTTATGTGATTTATATCTCTTCCTCCAAATCAATGTCTAAACTACGTTCTGGGTAAGGTGAATTTCGACTAAGCTTTTTAAAGATAATAACTATAGCGACATGCCGTTCAGGGGTCTGCGTGTAAGTTAGTAAATAGGTACGCATACCACAGAACAGGGAATTTTTTTTTCTCTTGTAGGACGCATACTATCGTGGTTGCGTAAAATTTTGACAGATGGATTGTACCTTATAGTAAAGCAATAAGATCTAGAATAGAATTCTTAACACAACCCGATAGCAAAGTTTGCACAAATTTACAAACTTGAACTTTGGTACAGGCCTAGGAGTATAAAACTTCTACAGAAATGCCACAGTTTCGCTTTTAATATACAATCTGTATTCCTTAAATTTAATAACACAAGTATAAAAAGTCACTTAAATAAACGGTAACGGTTGGATGGCCTTTTCAACAATACTGACTTTAGCTCCCTAACTCATACTTATTTTAATTTTTAGTTTTTTGCATTCACAATGCAATTTTTATTACAGAAAAATGGAAAATGAAGTATTTAGAAAAAATCGACCCGTCTCACAACTAGCTCCCATCGGAGCTAGTTGTGAGACGGGTCGATTTTTTCTAAATACTTCATTTTCCATTTTTCCCTAACTCATAGTTTAAAATATTGTTTTTCCAATCGAAATTCACCCTTGTTTCATAGCTGCCATCATGTCTCGAGTAATTAAATTAATTTAGGATTCGTCACGGGGCGGCGTGGAACTGACGTTGTCTCAAACGAATTTATATGTAAAATGTTTTATGTTGCCACTAATTATCACCAGGTGGACTGGACACTAGAGCTGTCTTCTAAGGTCAGATTTCACTTAGAACTTGTTAAAAATAATTCGGTTTTTTTAGCAAATTCTGCTCAAACATAATCATCTTGTCCATTTAACTGTCAAAATAATAATCACTTTCTGTCAAGAGAGAATCGTTGACATAAACTTTCAATTGTTTTATTTATCTTATATAACTTTAATGCACAAGATACATAATATAAAGTACAAAAGGCAGACTTAACACTTCAAGCATTCGCTGCCAGTCAACATTTAGGAAGAAAGAAAGCAGCGAATGCTGTGGTTACAAAAAAAAATTAATTTAGTTTATTTACATTTAAATCTTCTCATAGAGACGAGTACTTTGAGCTACAAAGGTTGTTGTTTTTTACTCATCTATAGGTACAGTATCCTTAAAAGCTTCACACCGCGTCATCTCACACTCCAAGTTTCGTTTAACTCCAACCCATCTAATTATTTCCGACTCATGCCTTGGGGACGATCACAACAGGTGAAAAAAAAATTAATAGTGTCGACGATGTCGGCGACATGTCCGTCGCTACTGTGGGAACTGGGTCGACACCGCGCCGTTGTGACACCGCGCGGGCGCCACTGGACGACCACTGGCTGTGGTGCAAGTTATAAGCTGACGCATTTATTTATTGTTGGTATTTTTTATTTTGTGGTAAAAAATAAATTAGAAGTATGTTTTTTTTAATTTAATTTGTCTTTAGAACTGCCAGAATTGTAAAGAACAAAGAAACTATAGTTTCGACGATGTGTCGGCGACATGTCCGTTGTTACTTGGGAACTGGGTTGATTCGACACTGTGCGGCGTTTGCGCCGTTGTGACAGCAGCGGCCGAGCGCCACGCACGGGACGTACACTAGGTGTAGTGCAAGTTATAAGCTGATGTTGGGGTATTCATTGTATTTGTTTACGCGACTATAGCCAGATAAAGAAATATAGAAATGGACTTTTAATGTGCAATTGATACAATTGAGGCATAATTGATTTTCAAGTACCACGAGCGGCAGTCTCAATTTGACACAGCAACACCTTGCTGTGTCAACTTGGTCAATTAGCAATGAGCGAACTTTTTGTTCTACTAATTCAGGAGACGGGCGGGCAGCTTTATATTTTGCGTTATAGTTTCTGTAGGATAAAAATACACTACTCACTACTGGTGCTGCAGATTTCTGTAACATTAAAAATATTAAGGGTAACTACACACATTTTACACACATTACACACTACATACATTCACACACATTGGCATTATACGGCGGGTGAATAGTGCATCAGTTGGTGCGACACATTGACATATTTAATTAGACGTCTAGATAAAAACTGTCGAACCGAACATGGCGCTGACCCGAATAGGTATATTATGACGTGTAGCAAACCTAATCCATTCAAAATCAATAATGTTGATAGTTTTGCTAGATTTAATAATACCCTCTAGTTCATAATATTGTAAAATGCTTATCTACATACCTAATATTCCTTTCAAACCGCTATCGCTTATAACTCACAGCTTCACAAGCCGTTTGACATATCTTCAGTAATTAGAAAGAAGTTCCAAAACGAATCGAATACGTGACTCGATCTCGACTCAAATCGATGTGGTGACTGGCGATACCGCGGTCGCATACAATCGAAGGGGGCTTATTACTGGGCTTTCGGATTCTGTATCATGTGTGTGACATCACAAGTACCTATAAAAAACTGATAAGATTCATGGCGTGATAACAAAAGCGCGAAGCTTTTCATGAATTTTCCCTTCCATTGAAAATTGTTTAAAACTCAATTGTTATTTTGAAACGAAACGTAACTTTTTATTGCAGATAAAACATTATGAATATAAGCAAGTAGTGATCGTTAATGACCGCATTTTAACTGCCTTTGTGGTCTAGTGGTACACAGCACCGATATCGAATCCAAAGGTCCCGGGTGTATACATACATATTGTATACGGTTTGGATGGTGATAGGACTTGTTTTTACACATGTAATAGTACATTACAGCCGAGGACAGGTAAGTAAGAAATTACATTGTCGAGGATGGTTTGAAGCACGAGCCGCAGGCGAGGGCTTTAATCATTCGAGGCAAGGTAATTTGCTTACCGTACAAGGCTTGTATAGTGCTTTTCTCAAAAAATGCGAGGAAATAAAAAAACTGTACTAAATAATATTTATTAAAATTTATATCACACATGTTCGGGCAATTATTAAATGTAAATGTTATTGTTTTCCCGGGCACACTTATGTATAAAACGCCCATAATAATATTATTTTAATGATGTATCATTAAAATACGCCAACAACATAGATTCCGAAAACGTATGCGCCTTTTTTCACTTTTCCAAATATCGTAGGTTTTCATATATTATCTTTCTTTTGATTTTGCTGGCAGTAAGTTTTCTGTTATTAATTTTGGTTCTGCTCTTAAATTTGGTGGAGTAGGTACATGCAATGTCTGTATATGTTTCATTGGCAGAACTCATTTTGATAATTTATTACACAATTTAAACTGTATTGATATCTAATCAACCGCTGAAAATCATTCCCGCGTTTTTTTAATATTGGTTTGTGAGGCCATGTCGAACGGTCATACAGCCTAGTGATACCTACTACTTGCTACTAAAATGCGCAACTTCAATTCCCGCTTCTGGGCGGTAGATGGCGCTGTATATATTTCCCATACAAAATTACTCGTAAAGGATATTTTGTCTATGATAAATCTCATTTTGTTTTTTCGATTGATGTTCGTGCTAAGCATGAAGCTCGACTTAATACTGAGGTAACTGGAGTTCTCACCCTGAATAAAAAAGTGAACACCAGCAAATTTGACATTTAGTATGTAGTGGCTGTCAATTGTCTCATATGACCATACGTATTTTTTAAAAATAGTGGGTCGTTTTCCGTGGCCACGGCCACTGGAAAGGTGCCAAAACGTCGGATAAACCAAAAAACCTTTAAAAACAACAAAAAAAATACCAAGTTGTTAAATAAATGCGTGAAAAATCCGTAAAAGTGTTTTATTTAAATGAACAGATCGCGCAGAAATCTTACATCTGTTTATTCAACAAAAAGTTATTTAAGCACATCTTAGAATTTTGCGCGACCTGTTCATTTAAAATTATTTGTTGTCTTAATTAAACAAGTTATATACTTATCAAATCAAATCATTCGTAAACTTTCATCTCTTTCCTTTAACATGCATAATTAACACAAAAAAAAAACAATCAATAAAAGATAAATACTAATATGTAAATACTTATTCGTGAACTTTCATCTCTTTCTTTAACATGCATAATTAACAAAAAAAAACAATCAATAAAAGATAAATTACGAATATCTAAATAAATGACATACCTACCTACTTATATGTTATTTCGTTAGAAAACATATAAAAATATCATTTTATGGATAAATAAGACTGAATAAAAAAAGTCTTGAACGGGTGGTAGGAAAATATTAACGATTCAAAAGAGCTTATTTATTAAGTCAAGTTGAATAAAGATATTTTTTATTTAATTTTTATTTTAATAAATTAACAAAAATAAACTAACGACCGATTTGGCGCAGGGGTAGGCTACCCACCTTCTGCGCCAGTGGTCTCGGGTTCGATTCCCGAACAAGACAAATATTTGTGTGCATGAACATGTCTATTTGTCTTGGTCTGGGTGTTATGTATGTATATTAAGTATGTATTTACAAAAAAAAAAGTATATAAGTATATATTTATCCGTTATCAAGTTTTCCATGATACAGTTTCTTAATGAAATTAAAATGGGCTTAGATAATTGGTGTGAATGTAAGAAGTTATTTATTTATTTATTTATTTATCTCTCACCAAAAAAATTGTGTTTAAATTTTGCATTTGCAAAAAATAAGAAATACGTAAAACACATAATAAACATTCCTTAGATAATAAGATCAAAAAGAAAATATATATTTCTTATTAGGAATCATATGAATTTTATTTTGACTACAAATATCAAAATGTTTCTCTAATACAAACTATACTACCTACTTTGGTTAATACTTAAACCGTACATGCAGATAAAACTTCAAAGACATTTACTACTTGACTGTACAAAAATACAATGAAAAAAAAATATAGGCAGTTATGAGTTGGGTGGCATTTAATTTTATTTTGGGGGCAATGGGAACTATTTATAGGGGTCGAAGGGAATAAAATAGAAAAAAATAATAAAATATGAAACTGCCCCCGGGGGCTATGGAGCATAAGTCCAAAAATGTAAAATTTGAAGAATATAAAAAAAAATGTAAAGAAAGTCTTAATTTGCCGCCAAAATAATTAATCAATGGGAAAAACTCGATTAGGTTTTTTTTATATTCATACTTACCTATAATTTATTTGAACAAACTTCGCTGTAACTGGTGTCAGGGAACCCTGAATTCGAGCTCCTATCATTGTCTGTTTCTGACAGTGCGAATTATACGAGTGACAGTGAAGTGATCTGCGTGTACCATAGACATCACTGATCTATATCTCTTGAAAGGCCGTCAAATATGTTTAGAGTGCGCCCCAGCTAAGTCTGCGCGCGGTTGAAATCGAATACAAATATTTTCCATAACCATATAACAAAACAATAAATTGTAACTAGCGCCAGAAACGCTCCAGATACGCGCAGTGAACTGACACAGACTCTACTTAATTCGTTGGCTCTGGCGAAGTGAATCTTGGCCTCCGACGACAAAGTGCGCTGTTCTTTCCTATTTTTTGAAGTGAAAATTTCTTTAGAGGCGTTGTGCACTTTTTGTGATGGGTAATAGTAGATTGTATTACAAGGGAGCAAAATAATATATTTACGGCGAGGGCGCTATTTTGAATCCAGAGCGCAGTGAAGGATTCTAGAGTAGAATCTCGAGCGCAGCGAGGGATTCTAAAGTAGAATCCTGAACGCAGCGAGGGATTCAATATACGCCACCCAAGGCGAAAATAATTTTGCGGCCGAGTAATACACTCTGCTTTTCATCCCCCTCTATAAGAAAAGCAGTAAAGACAACTCAATCTACCTACCTTTCTTTGTCGTTCGGATACATCATAGCGCTAGTCGGGCAAGAAAAAAAATTTGAGTTTTGAAATAAAAAAAAAAAAAAATATGTCCATCAGATTTCTTATAAGTATCTCCGGGGATGCCGTAGGGGGGTTGAAAGTTTTGTTAGATTTTAGCTACGACTCACAGTTTACGAGATATTCTCAATTTTATAAAATTCCGTTTTTGAAAATTTCTCGGTCCCGAAAAAAGTCCCGGCCCCATACAAAATCAGTTACTTTTTTTTAAGTACTGCACACCCTTTTTGCTACACTCCAACCAATGCTTCTTTAATTATGTTCTAAATTCAAATCTCATTGTTTTGGACCCTGTTATGAAGCTGTTCAAAATTCAAATCTCATTTATTCCCTCTTGTCATAACAGGTAAAAAATGAATCGTTTTGGACCCTGTTATTAGATAAAAAATCATCGCTTTTCGAATCGATGGGATGAAAAAAATGTTAAGCTCGCGTCAGGATCACGTGACCTGATCGAAAAACTGTTATTAGAATACGAAGGCTTTCGCCACCCATGCCAAAGTTGTGATAGCTCAGGTTAGAAAACGAGCGGCATTGAAGCCAGAAGACCTCGGTTCAAATCTAGTCCGTATTTTTTTTTGTCAAATTCCTTTTTTTGCGTGAAAAAGTCTAGGGAGCCCTTTTCACTTCTGCCGGCACTCCCGGAGTGCAACCCGTTTTTTTTATCCACTACGGTGTAGCACTTAGCCCTCATTTTGTGCCAGCTTGGACCAGTTGGGCACGTCAAGCTCTTTCAGATCTTTGGCGACTTCGTCTTTCCAGCGATACCACCGGGCGACGACGAGACGTCCAGTTGGATGTCCTTTAGTAATTTTAGTAAACTATCCTACTTAATTTTATCCTACTTCCTACTTATATTATAAATGTGAAAGTTCAGATGTTTCGATGTTTAGATGTTTGGATTTTTGTTACTCAATCACGCCAAAACGGCTGAACGGATTTGGTTGAAAATTGGGACACAGATACTTTATAGCTTTGTAACATAGGTTACTTTTTATCCCGGAAATATATCACATTTCCAAGGAATAACGTCGTTTGTTCCACGCGGGCGAAGCCGCGGGCGGAAAGCTAGTTTAAAAATAAAAAACTAAGAAGTTTAACCACATTTGTAATGGTAATTGGAAACACAAACGGGTCCACATACACCCAGACACGATAAATATGACAAAAGTATTTTTTTTTACATTTCCTCGAACAGGATTCGCATCCGGGCCCATAGAGATAGTAGGTATACCAGTGAATACGCCACTCGACTACGGTCGTCAAAAATTCTAATTAAATAATAATTTATATAATTTCCGCTCGGTCCACCTATTGTAGGTACCTACCTACCACTTCTGCACTAATTTACCATCAAATTCCCAACTACAAGATAGATCTAATTTGACAAACCTCACAGATACGAATTTTCAATCACAGAACGATAAGAATCAAATTATCAGGCTGAAGACAATTCTCACTTTAAAGGTCCCCGGTCAAGAATACGCAAAGCTGTATCGATTTTAAAGTTGGGGGTTCAGTAGCAATAAATAAATTTAAGGGTACCCAACTTTTAATTTCGGTCCCCTGATTTACAACCATTGAATCGGATTCAATCGTTTTTTTTTAATAATAACATTTATTGAAAACTATTTATTTTTTTACCTACTTGTCATCTTTATACTCAAGTAGCGACCTACGTCTTGAAGCGCACAAAACTGTATTCGCAACGGACAGTGAGCAAAATAACTTTTGATTTTATGGAGAAATCCTACTAATAATTTAAATGTGAAAGTTTAGATGATTGGATGTTTGTTGCTCATATCACGCCAAAACGGCTGAACGGATTTGGGACACAGATACTTTGTAGCCTGGAGAGGAACATAGGCTACTTTTTATCCTGGAAAAGTATCAAATTCCCGCGAGATACTTAACGTCGTATAGTCCTCGCGGGCGAAGCCACGGGCGGAAAGCTAGTACTTTAATAAAAAAAAAACATACCGCGACTGTTTTAATTTATACAAATCTATTGTCAAAATCGTATTTTCAATTCCGATACGTAACCCTTCGCACGCTGTCGGTCTCGCGTATCATCTATCAATCTAACATGGAGGGAACGGCAGGGGGCGCCCATTAAATTCGTTCTGTTACCATCGGTACTGTGGTTAGAACATAAGACGTGACCACGTGTGCGTCGGCACTGTGGTCCGAATATTCCGCGGGCCACATGAGTGTAAGTATTCATGCCTTTGTATTAACACATTAATTTGATCACACATACACACAATTTACAACTATTCTAGTTTTATTTTTTTAGCACAAATTGTAATAGGTACTTTTAACTTACGAGCTTATGTCAATGTATAAGTTGTTCAATAGTATTTAATTCTAGCATAACTTACGAGCCTTTGATATTGTATAGTTGCTCAATAGTATTTAATTCTAGCACTAAGGTAAGAGCGAGTCGCCCCAACACAAGTATAATATATATTACTATCTGGGGTTGCCTCACGAAAATTGTTGTTAACAAAATTATTGAGTCATAAACTATATTTTATTTTATTATTTATTATTATATTTGGGTATTGTACTTAGACAGGTCACGCCTGAAAAACACCCTAAATGGCGTACGCACCGATTTTTCAAGGTCCCGGGTTATCCGCGTCTGGGTATAGGTATTTGTTAATTAATACAGGTCGCATTATATTAGCCTAACACAAAGTAAGCTATTTAATTCGGGATTTGCATGGGATGATGTCTAGGTCTACTTAGTATCAAAATGACGGTTATTCGCATTACAAGTTCTTTGGGAGCCGAGTATCTGCGTGGTTCCCGTTCCCGTGGGAATATCAGGATAAAAAGTATCCTATGTAATTTTCCAGCCTATAACCTACCTCTTTTAGAAATTTCATCCAGATCCGTTGAGTAACAAACATAATATATCCGTAGGTACTCACAAACTTTCGCTTTTCTAATATTAGTAGGATTCAATAATTAACAATACGTTAAACTGGTCTCACATTCAATTCTTGCGCTCAATTCCGTTATCAGCCACACTTGAAAATCTACATCCCAACTGCAAGATAACAGTAAAAAGCTCACCTTAAAAAAGATAATAAAGTCCAAATCCATCTCAATCTCCACCCAATATCGTTTTTACGGCACATTTCCATCCATTTGTCATACTCGTTTCAATTTACGTACTTTTCTCACGCCCTAGCGTCTCCTAAAAAACTAATAGCCTAATACAATCTCATAAAATAGGTTTGTCGATCACTTATTATGGCTTTAACAAGTTATAACAGTCGTTCGTATCTCGAAAATCAATGTTGGACAAATAAAACGCTACAATGTACAAAAAACAATTATGTTCACGACATCTCGTGGTGTAGGGTTCCGTGTAGAAATCGGAGCTATCAAAACGTGTAAATTGGTTTTGTACTTGATTGATTCAGGCGTCACTTGGCGGAAGTCCATACCCATTTTAAAAAAGATACAGGTATATGCAATAATGCTGAAACTGTACATTGTACCTATATCTCTTTTTTTAAACAATTGGTTTTGTGTAAATCTTTCAATCAAGATGTTGGATCTGATAAAGTTCTAATAACTGGTAATGTTATTGATGGAGATGTTAATGATGGGGGTAATGAGAAACTGTTGATAGACTTGAAGTTGGTAATGAACTTCAAGAATGTTGGATTAGAACTTAAAATATAGTAGATATTACAAAGTACTGTCTAATAATTACCTTTCACGGCTTCCTCTAATACCTATTAGCTTACGGAATATTATAGGTATCTGTAATGCAGATTGGTAAAGAACTGCAAATCCAGCCAAGATTAACGGATCTTCTTAACGAATCACGAAGATGGTGAAATATGACTGAGATCAGTATTTGGTAATTTAAAGGAAAATACAGCTTATGAGCAGTTAATAAACATTTAAATGTTTCCTTGTATAATTTTTCATACAAGTTCCTACTTACCTTATTGTCTTCTTTCCTTAATTCCACGACACGGCAATAATTGCGTTACTGCGTTACTAAATTTTAATAATTTACTGAAAAAACGATACATTTGAACTGAAGGAAACCCAAATCTGGGAACACAGAACTTTAAAATTCCTACAACTAACGCCGCCATCGCTTTAGGATGTTGTCACATTCACCTCACCTACTACGGAACCGCGACTAAAAATCCTAATTCTTCCCCATTAGCCCAGAACTGGCAAGACATTCCGTCAGCAAACGCCGCGATTGCTTCTACCTAGACAATGTTATCACATTCACCTACGGAACCGCAACTAAAAATCCTAAGTCCTCCCCATCAGGTTTTTGTGATTACAACCTCGATGTCTCGGCCGACATTGAGTGACAGAGTTCATTTCTCTCTACGACTAGGTAGGTACATTCGGCGGCTTGTCATGTATTCGGGAAACTGCCGCCATGCTGAATAATTGTATGTGACTGATGGCCACGTACAGTACACTTGATATAAAAACTGTGTGTCAAAATGAGACGGGCTCTGTTGTTCTGCGGTTGACTGACAAGGTGTGGGGTACTGTACTGCCGCATTTCCGACGTAGGCTGCATAAGTTACATACCTAAACAAATGTTTTGTTGTGCTGAGAAAATTTTAGAAATTGCTTTATTAAGTAGGTACATTAGGGATACTCTTGGTATCGGATGTTTTTAGGACACAATAATTACTTATACTACTATCATAATTCTAGTCAAACTCTAGGCTTCTAGGCAACATTTTCGCTGCGATGGAAAACGTATACTATGGCATTGATTCAAATGGAATTCTGATAAAAAAAACATGGCATGTTGTACCATATATTCAGTAACCGGAAGTTAAGTAAAAACCTCTCCTAAAAGAAAGTGTTTGTCTATATTCAAATAACATCAAAACCAAAACAAATTAAATTACAAAACCATAAGATATTAAAGTTCATCTAACAATTCCAATTGACTGACATTGACAGAACTATGAATACATTACAACAGCTAATCATTCTTTAATAAACATCAAAATTTGACAACAACATATTTATACCGAATAGTACATAAACCGCGCGTACTTTCAAAACTGTTCACGCGTAATGAAAAAACAGTAAGAATTACTTAAATTTAACGCTATCTTCGAGCACTTAAGGTTGAGTTTTAAGTTAGTTTTGAGTTAAAACATTAAAGTCATTTGTCAAAGTGGGGTCAAGGGGTGTGATAAGCTATGCTAATCAATACATGGTAAGACGAGATGATGATCAATTACGTTATGTAAATTGTTGACTAACAAATGTTTGAAACTCGTTTGGAGGCTTACCGCCGAGAGCTCTATCTCATTTGGACACCGTGGAAGCAGCCAACGCCAATAAAACATGTCAAATTGTATGACTATTTTACGTCAAGCCGACAAAGTGAAGTAAATGCTGCTAGCATCGCCGCTATGGCATCCCAGTGAAATAGAGCCTTAAGGCAGACGAAAGCTGACCAATTGATGCCTAATCGATTTCAGTTGCGTGTGCGAAGTTTATTTTGGGATTTCACATCATTAAATAAAAGCCGCGCTCTACGAATCGGTGACGCGTTGGTGTATGAAATTTTAGAAATTGCTTTATTAAGTAGGTACATTAGGGATACTCTTGGTATCGGATGTTTTTAGGACACAATAATTACTTATACTACTATCATAATTCTAGTCAAACTCTAGGCTTCTAGGCAACATTTTCGCTGCGATGGAAAACGTATACTATGGCATTGATTCAAATGGAATTCTGATAAAAAAAACATGGCATGTTGTACCATATATTCAGTAACCGGAAGTTAAGTAAAAACCTCTCCTAAAAGAAAGTGTTTGTCTATATTCAAATAACATCAAAACCAAAACAAATTAAATTACAAAACCATAAGATATTAAAGTTCATCTAACAATTCCAATTGACTGACATTGACAGAACTATGAATACATTACAACAGCTAATCATTCTTTAATAAACATCAAAATTTGACAACAACATATTTATACCGAATAGTACATAAACCGCGCGTACTTTCAAAACTGTTCACGCGTAATGAAAAAACAGTAAGAATTACTTAAATTTAACGCTATCTTCGAGCACTTAAGGTTGAGTTTTAAGTTAGTTTTGAGTTAAAACATTAAAGTCATTTGTCAAAGTGGGGTCAAGGGGTGTGA
Source organism: Crambus lathoniellus (assembly GCA_949710035.1). Classification (NCBI taxonomy): domain Eukaryota; kingdom Metazoa; phylum Arthropoda; class Insecta; order Lepidoptera; family Crambidae; genus Crambus; species Crambus lathoniellus. The sequence continues at coordinate 9,016,474 of OX453309.1, read as the reverse complement.
TAAGCTATGCTAATCAATACATGGTAAGACGAGATGATGATCAATTACGTTATGTAAATTGTTGACTAACAAATGTTTGAAACTCGTTTGGAGGCTTACCGCCGAGAGCTCTATCTCATTTGGACACCGTGGAAGCAGCCAACGCCAATAAAACATGTCAAATTGTATGACTATTTTACGTCAAGCCGACAAAGTGAAGTAAATGCTGCTAGCATCGCCGCTATGGCATCCCAGTGAAATAGAGCCTTAAGGCAGACGAAAGCTGACCAATTGATGCCTAATCGTTTTCAGTTGCGTGTGCGAAGTTTATTTTGGGATTTCACATCATTAAATAAAAGCCGCGCTCTACGAATCGGTGACGCGTTGGTGTATGAATAAATGAGAAAGTAGAACTTATTATTTTATTGAAAGTCTATGGCAAAATAAATTAAATAAGTCATGTTAGCCAGCATCACTTAGAAGAACTTGTGTTTTGGAAATTGGAAACAATGCAAGACCCGACCCAACTAGATCCCAAAGTAATGTAATTTTTCCACATTCACTCGAACGAATAGTTTAGCCCTATTTTTTATTATTATTAATAATCCCGAGCGATTTACTTAGATATTCGAGCGTTTACAGTTAAATATAAAAAAGTAAGTACAGGCCGTCATCTTGGTCGTGATCATAGATCATAGCCACAGAACACGGAAAGATTTTTTTCTAGTGATCATAGCCCTTCTAAAGTGCCGAAATGTCGGGAAAACAAATAAACAAACTTCAAATATAGGAAAAATGTGATAGTAAAATACCACGAGCCCTATAAGTTACTATCAATCAAAACTTCCAATATGTATGTACGCAAATCAATATTTGATTGCGACCTACAAAATATATTTACTTCTTTCAATTTATTTTAATTTTTAGTTTTTTTGCATTCACAATGCAATTTTTATTATAGAAAAATGGAAAATGAAGTATTGTGAGACAGGTCGATTTTTTTCTAAATATACTTCATTTTCCATTTGTCTTTCAATTTGCTTATGTCTTTTCATAGCTTTTTTATAAGTTCCTATTGTTATAACAATTAAATTGAATTGTAATTGCCCTTATATTTGTTTTTTACTTTATTATCCATTAATGGGTAGCACTTAGCCTTCATCTCAGCTTAGCTGCTGTTAAGTAAGGCTGAAGATGGAAGCGCACTACTCCCGAAATCGTCAATTCTGAGGAACTGGCTGTCTTATTATCTCTAACTGCCGAAACACAACAATGCTGAAAACATCGTTGTTAAGACATAAGACTTGATAAGATGGTGGTAGCTAGCAAGGCGGACTTATAATAAGTCCTACCACCAACCAAACCGAATACCTATACTATGTACACTTGTTCTCTACTTATTCTGTGCTATGTACCCCCATTGTGAATCGAACCCGGGACCTCTTTGTGTGTTGTACTAATGGTGTGTACCAATTGACCACAGGGGCGGAAAAAAATATTACTATACCTTTAGTTTAGGTATCCCGTCAAGCATACAGGACAGTCCGAGTGTTTACTCATTTAAGTGGAAACTCAAAAAGCATTTGCTGAACAGCCGTCTCACATTTGAATCATCATATAATTATATATTATCACATATTTTATATACTAATTTATTTATAATTATATTTATATATATATATATTTAATTTATGTATTGTATTATAAACATATATATATATATATATACATATATATGTACTTATGTGTATACTTATATGTACATATTTATTTAGACTCAGTATTTTGTCTCTTGCACTTTGCAACTTCTGTTTCTTTATCTAAATCTCTCACATGACCTGGTTGGCTGGAAGAGATCTCTTTAGAGATAAGTCCACCATTGCTCACATATTGTTTATACTTCTTTTCTATTTTGTGTTGAAGTGCAATAAAGAGTATTATATATAAATGATAACCAAACCAAACAGGGAAGTAAAAATACTTATAAAATAAAAATTACCAAAACACGAACGTTTGTTACAATCTAACAAGATCGTTCAAAGAATTTATATAAAAAAGACCCACCCAATCGTCGGTAAAGAGATTTGTTTACATATACCGTGTAAAATTAGCTCACATTTCTAAGAAAACATAAATTCCGACCACGTATACACTCTTCGCTGTGTTTTTATTCGATCGTTACTGGAAAATCATTCGATTTATGGTGTTAATGTAAATTTTGCGGGTAGATACAGAATGTGGTGACGTCATAATACATATTGTGACGTAGATCAAGGAGAAATGAACCGATTTGTGGCCATGGTTCATAACTTTAAAAGGTCATAGCACACAATATTAATTAACTCGGAATGGGAATCATCACCGTATCGCCTTTTGCCTCGCCGCGTCAACCAGGCGTCAATGTAACGTAAGCATACGTAACCAAAGCGTATCAGCAGCTAGAACCGAACCGCCCAGCCTAGACGCGAAGCCTATTAGGCTTGGCGGGAGGGCTGGGATGCCCTGGGTGTGACCGAATCCAACATGCCGTTTGGTATGCCTAAAGATCTCATTCTCTTCTTGACACAAAAAAAGGCCGAATGACAGTCCATTTTTGTATGTAAAACTGTAAGTAAGCTGATTGTGGCTAACTGACAGGCCGTTGCCTGCAGGCCTTTGTTTGAGGCCCTTTACGGTTTGCCGACCGCTGGTTGACGCGATTACGTCACATGAATTTACCTACTTTATGATTACGTTACCATTCCGATTAGTGTGTGTTGCAGTTGAGAATTTCAAAGATAACTGAACCTGCTCGAGTTGATACAGACACGATCCCTTTCCGAGTTTATGTGTGCTATGACCTTTATATGGACGATTGAAACTGGCAGCGCCGCAGTCCTGAATAGTCTTTAAACTATAAAACGTCTATAAATACTCTGAAGTATCTTTTGAATCAGCGTAAAAATTTAATACCTAAGCTATAGTTCTTGTAAAAATAGACTGATTTATTCCCGAATTCTCGAACGCAAATCAAATTTGGGAGCGTCTCAAACATCATGGCATCTCTTTCATACGTTTGACATTTAAAGCGACAGGGCCATGCTTGAGACGCTCCCAAAGTTAAGTAGCGTTCGAGTATTCGGGCATTATTCTTTCATTTTAATCTGTTTATCATAATCATGACGTCTAGATACTTATTATAAATATTATAAAGAGGAAAGATATATAATTTTTTTGTTTGTTTGTATGATATAGTTGTAAGGCCCGAGTAAACCAACAATCAGTTACGTTAACTGTGACTTAACTGTTGGTTAACCCATATAAATACTAGTCACGTGCATTAACCAACCAACTACAAAGACGACCGATTTGGCGCAGGGGTAAGGCTACCCACCTTCTGCGCAAGTGGTCTCGGGTTCGATTTCCGAACAAGACAAATATTTGTGTGCATGAACATGTCTATTTGTCTTGGTCTGGGCGTTTACTATGTAAATTATGTATGTATTTACAAACAAAAAGTATTTAAGTATATATTTATCCGTTATCAAGTTTTCCATGATACCGTTTCTTAACGAAATTAAAATGGGCTTAGATAATTGGTGTGAATGTAAGAAGTTATTTATTTTTATTATTTAACTACGTACGCTACTTTAGCCCATGCTCATTTTCATATTTTTAGCCGGTAGCCCCCAGGTCATACCTTGAAATTAATAATACTTATATCTACTTATTTGTTACTTTTGCTTACCCATCCATTCCACTTTGTTTGCATTATTTTATTATGTTTTGAGTCCTTGCTTTGAGTTAAACAATTTACACTGTTTTTGTTTGGCATCTTAAGTATTTGTACACAGTACGATGGAATAAGTAAAAAACCGCCTGCATATTAAGGCGCTATGCTACTCGGAAAAAGTATGGACTTTTTGATTTAAAACTATAGGACGGTTACAGTTGTTACAAATCTGGTAATAAGATAATAATATATATTTCTTCATACTTTTATCTAGAATCGTATAGTTTCTGAAACACGATTTTATGATTTTGGCTCGACACTTTTTATTTTCGAAAATACCTCTAAAAAATAAGAAATATCAAGATTATTGGGGATATGGGGATGGGGATATATATTATGGGGATACATATACTATTGTAAATTGGTTTAATTAGTGGACACCAATAATATTTAAGATCGTATAGAAGCATTTTTTTAAACTCGCTATAGTTTTTGAATACGAAGTGATTTTGTGTTTTTTTGGCGTAATCGGCAAAATCGGTCTCGCTCCCGCGCGCGTCGTTTTCTCATTGCTATCTCGCTTTAGCATTTTTGAGTCCCACCGAAACATCCTGTAAAAAACTGGCCAACTCTCGCTGGAGTTGCTTATTTCTTTATAAAAAGTGATGAAATCTCTCAGTAAAGCCAAGCCAACTCTAGTTCCTTACTGCTATTTATTTATTCATATATTTAGGTTTTATGTGACTTGTTCGTTGACTTGTGTGTGTCCACCAACATGTAATAATCTAGGTACATTTACAGGACTCTGCCTCTGAGGCAAACTCACTCTCTGAAATGTCAACGCGATGACGAAATGATTTGGCTTGAAAATCTATTTTATCCTAAAGTCGGGTTTGGCCGGTAATAAGTTGTGGATAAAAAAAAAGTCAACCCACCAACCAAACCAAATACAATATGGACCCCCACTGGAAATCGAACCCGGGACCTCTGGGTCTGATATCGGTGGTGTGACCACTAGACCACATAGGCGGTTTGTTCTGAACCCGCCTGGCTAGCTACTACCATCATATCTTAGTCTGTCTCCATAACAAAGATGTTTCCAGCATTGCTGTGTTCCGGCAGGTAGAGATAAACCGCCAGTATCTCAGTGGTTGAGGATTCCGGGAGTAGTGCGCTTCCACCTTCAGCCTTATCTTCACTTAACATCAGGTGCAATGAAGGCTTAGTGCTATTCCGTTGTGCATATAAAATATTTGCAGTTTTTCAAGAAGTAAATTATCTATCACCTACAAGATTTCGTAAATCTCTATTTAGTTTGCGTGACATACAAATAGGCATAAAGACCTAAAACATGGGAAAACAACAAACCAGACTTTGGCTTGAGTACGAGTAGGGCACTGGACTGTTTTTTTTTTATTTCACGATGTATTTTCAAATATTTTACATATTTTCATAGACAGCGCTACCCTCGTGTGACGATCCATGTAGGTAGCGCCATACTAGTATCACAGCTAGTATTATCTGTGGCCATACTCCAGACACAAATATCTAGAGTCACGTTTAATCACAATTTTGCAGCTCATTACTTGCTTGTTATTAGTAACAAAGTTCTATTTGTTTAGACAAATTGATTTTTTTTCACTTTTGTTATACTTTAATGTTATATTTTTGAAAGAACAGTCCGGTCCCCTATTTCTTTATCACTTTATTAAAACGAATAGATTGATTAATTCTGTCAAAAGTTACTTTAAATTTGCGACTGTACATTCAGTGACGTAGGCATTTAGCAATTATATCGTCTCGAATGGCTCTGTCAATGCTTACACGCCGTACACGACAAGCAATAATGCATTTTGTATGCAAATAACAATTATAATAGTTGTTATCTGCGCCTGCGCCGCGTGCGAATGTCCTCGTTCGGTGTAAAGGACGTTTGTGATGAGGTTCGTTTCCATTGCTTCATAACAACTAATGTTTATTACAGTCATCGCATTAAAAAGCGTAAAACAATTCGAGTTGATTGTTTCAACATCTTAGTAATTCAGTTTTAAAGATAGATGTTTGTTTTAATCTTTTTGTAAGGGCATTGCATATAATCCAGTTTAATTTTTACGCTTGTGATTAAAAAACACCTACGTAGGTGTTAATAGGAATTGGCAACATTAGCTTTGCAAAGATGAATCAAATCCATAGTTAATGGGTATTATAAATGTGAAAGTGTCTTTGTTTGTTTATCCGTCTTTCATATCAAAACGTCTTATCGACGTGATTTTTGGTATGGGGATAGTTTGGGAGCTACAGAGTGACATAGGCTTCTTTTCATCGTCAGGTCGTCGTTATAATTCCCCCTTTCTAACCCCCGTCATTGTCACCCTCAGTTCGAGTCCTAGTCACTTGATGGGGGATCAGGAAGCGGCCCCAGGCGAGTCCCACATAGCCGCCGTTCACACACTGTACACTCGGGGACAAATTCGGTGAACCACATCTTACTTCTTTTCGTGTGGCTGGCGTCTCACCGTTCAGTTGCAGTCCTTATCCGTAATTGCTTATGCATTGTAGTACACTAGTTTAATACATAAAAAAATAGTAAAAGGGTCTGCGCGTGAATGGCGGGGCACCAGCCACGTGAAAAGAAGTAAGAGGTGGTTCACCGAATTTGTCCCCGACTGTACGTGGTACGGTGTGTGAACGGCTCTATATCTTAGAACGGTGGCTATGTGGCTATGGGGTAAGCGCAAGCGCATTCCCCTCACTATAAAAAACGACGTTTTGGTAATATTACACAGTTCAACCATATTGATTCACTTTGGTTGAAAGGCGCAGAAATACAGGCGCACATTGACATTGAATGATTCACAATTACGTTTACAATGTTCAATTTGATTGCTTCAACGAATTTGAGTCAGAAGTGAAACGTTTAAATATACCTTTGAGTACAGCAGCCACAGCCAACACAAGTGAAAATCTGTTTAAAACATTTTGGTCACCCACCCCGTACCTAACCAATACGAAATTCACATAACATCTACAATCTATTGCGAATGGACACAAGCACCGATTAGTCACATCACAGGCAGTCGTTTGCTCGGCGCAACGTCAGGACTTCACGACTGCAATTACGCGGTCGGGACCGCGCGTATGACTGCATCACGAGCTGCTGACTAACCAGATCCCGCTGCTTAGCTCATCCTGATAATTAACAGGTCTATTATGATGTATAACTAGCTTCTCGCCCGCGTGGTCTACACGACGTTATCCCGCGGGAATTCGATGATTTTCCGGGATAAAAAATATCCTAGGTATGTTCCTCTCCAGATTACCTTTGTACTGTCAGATACTTTTATATGTGTCCCAAACTTCAGCCAAATCCGTTCAGCCGTTTTGGCGTGATTGAGTGACAAACATCCAACATCTAAACTTTGACATTTATTATATTGGTAGGATATGTAAAATAAATAAATAAATAATTTATAAAAATCACACCAATTATACAAGCCCATGGAAATTTCATAAACTGTGTCATGGAAAACTTGATATCAGATAAATATATACATAAATACTTTTTGTTTGTAAATACATACATATTAAACATAAACACCCAGACCAAGACAAATAGACATGTTCATGCACACAAATATTTGTCTTGTTCGGGAATCGAACCCGAGACCTCTGGCGCAGAAGGTATCCGTACCCCTGCGCCAAATCGGCAGTCTATATGTATGTATATGAACTAGGTGTTATTGTTGATCGAAGATGTATGTATATACAAAAAAAGTAATATGTTTAATCGTAATCTAGATCAGTGACTAAAAGTTATTGAACAGACAGAATTTGAGCTATAATTGGTGTGGTTCTAAGAAATATAATATTATTAATGTAAAGTGGATAGCAAAGTAAGTGTAATAAACACATTGACGACTCCAAAAAAGCTCAACATGTTAATTCTATGATAAAGATTGCGCACCTTATTTTTTCCTCAATCAATTTTTTCAGGCTCTGAAACAAAAGATCATCAAGATCATATTCATATGAAAATGTAAATACATATTATTTATATTTTTCAGTGTGGAAATTGGCTACACACTTCTGTTAAAGTTCATTAAAAATTTTCCGAACAAAAATAGCCTGACGTAGGCTTGGAAAAGACCAAGGTCTAATTGGGTATGTATTACACTTAATTTAATGATCATAAATATTTCAGTGGTTGACAAACAAACAGACATTAGTAGATATTAATATGGATTGAAAATCTTTTACCTATCTCCAAAGTCACCTTTAAGTCTATACTACAAAGTACTGGTCGAAGGGTAGGTTGGTACAAATCGCACCACTACTCAAGCGAGGGCCAGACGCGCCGATAAATAAATCAGTGTCAACTTCCTACTGAATAAAACAGGTGTCTTTGAGATATGTCCATATTACCACGATCCATTGAGGTCTGTGAAGAATACAGGGTGAACCAAGAAATGTCTTATCGGACATTTACATTTTCATTTTACTGAAAAGATAGAAAATACGAGACAATACCTAACAAGACAGAACAGAAGTAAAAACATAATGTTTAAACTAGCTAGTTTAATTTTTGGAACGGGTTTCTCAAAAGTGTAATCTTTGCTTATGCTATAGTATAGTATTATATTATCTGTGACATAAGCCACTTAACCTTTGATTTATTTATACTGGATATCGTTTTGTTTATGATCATTTTGTGTCTCTTTCAGCTGATGCTATGACCACCCGTGAAACTGATAAATCATTAATTGTAGCATTTAATATATTTAACCGATTTTACTCATTACTGTTTCTCAGGGGCACAGTTAGTTACCTACTCGAAATCTGTCTTTCAAAACATGCTGTATACAAAAGTGGTCAACAGCAGAAAGTGTTAAGTCTCTAGAGATCGCGATTACTGATGCTAGACACCGCATTATTTATGGGTTACCCGCGTCTCCCCTATATACTATCACCCTATTGCCGTGAAACTGATAAGAATAAAAGTTTAAGAAAGTTCCACATTTTAAATCTGATTTGCCTTTGTAGTTTTCCCCTAAATTTTATTTGTCTTTCCTGAAAAATACTGAACGAAGCATTTCTAGAGCAGAATTTAACAAATTATTCTAAATGGTACCTTCTAAAATATGTAGTGACAGAAGTGTGAATTATTTTAGAGCCATATGTTTTAATAATACTTTTTATTAAATTTGATGAACTTTACATACCTACAGGTTTACTTTAAATGGTAATTTTACACAGTAGTTAGTAGAATTTCGTCACCAGAAATTATATATACTTATACTTAATCGATTTTTCAAAAGCAACATTTAATTTACGTTTAAAGATTTAACTTAAAAATTTAAGAAATTAAAGATTATTTCCCGCATAACTTCTACAAGAAATCTAACATCCACATTCCTTTTTCTATAACTGAATTACACGACACGTGTAAACATTCAGTGCTGCAACACTTTGCCATGATACATAAGTTTATATCTATGATTTATCGTACCATGTCCAGAAATTAGTGTTCGACTGATACATACCAGTCCAGCGTTATTCATATGACATTGGTTTCAAAATCAACATTTGATTTACATAAAGATTTACGATTAAAAAATTAAGAAAATTGTTAAGACTGCCAAATCATTATTTCCCGCATAACTTCTACAAGAAATTTTCCAACGTCCCATAACTGAATTACACGACACGTGTAAACATTCAGTGCTGCAGCACTTCGCGATGATACATAATAATATGTACCTATGATTTATTGTACCATGACCAGAAATTAGTGTTCGACTGATACATGCCAGTCCAGCGTTATTCATATGACATTGGTTTCAAAATCAACATTTGATTTACATAAAGATTTACGATTAAAAAATTAAGAAAATTGTTAAGACTGCCAAAGCATTATTTCCCGCATAGCTTCTTAACGAAATTTTCTAACGTCCCCATTAGTTCTTCTATTACTGAATTACACGACACGTGTAAACATTCAGTGCTGCAACACTTTGCCATGATACATAATGTATATCTATGATTTATCGTACCATGTCCAGAAATTAGTGTTCAGTTCGACTGATACATACCAGTCCAGCGTTATTCATATGACATTGGCGTCCAGAAATATCAAATCCCGGTCATAAACCAGTTCGTCTCATAAGCCGCCATCGATCACGGCGAGAACCAAGACATATTTTGCGAATGTGTCGATAAATTCTGAACAAGATTGTTTTTCTTGGATTCAAAATAGTTCATAGCTCTCATCTCGAGCGGTGGTGCGTCACTCTGTTCACCTCTTGAAGACATCTATAGGAAGGAATGCGCTATGTGTTTTTGTTAACGATAATTCACAACTCTCGATATAATGTGTGGTGTGTTGGATATTTGTAGCGTTTGGCTTGTGTGTGAAAGAAATGAATGGGTCGGGAACCGAACTGTAAACGGTAATTTTTATATTACCCCGGATAATTTTAGGGATTACTCTACGCATGAAAACAAACAACTTTTATTATGGGACCATAACTGAAGTCGCGAAATAAAAATCAGCTGTTCCATACATTTTGATTAAATATTTTTACACTTTTGTATAGAACAGCTGATTTTATTTCCGTGACTATTCTATAGTCCCTAAAATTATCCGGGGTGATAAAAAAATTACGGTGTATATCGACGATCGCAGGGGTACGGATACCTGCCTTCTGCGCCAGAGGTCTCGGGTTCAATTCCCGAACAACAAAAAATTTGTGTGCATGAACATGTCTATTTGTTTTGGTCTGGGTGTTTTAAAAAAAAATATTAAAGGAAAAATGTGAAAGCAAAAATCCACGAGCCCTATAAGTAGCTTTCAGGCGGGATTCGAACCCGCGCCTCCGGGAATCCGGCCCGATGCTCTGACCAACTAAGCTACCGAAAGGCTTACACGACTCGTCGAATTTTGCTATCACTTGTTACGCTGTAGGCCAGCGTTGCTTCATCAATGTGAGGAAACCCTCGCATCCGAAAGAAACATTTTTACAAATGTTTAACAATTGATTAAGATGAAACAGCCATATTGAGATTTTATATTATTTTTATGCATCCACAATGCAATTTTGTAAGTATAGGAAAAATGTGAAAGCAAAAATCCACGAGCCCTATAAGTAGCTTTCAGGCGGGATTCGAACCCGCGCCTCCGGGAATCCGGCCCGATGCTCTGACCAACTAAGCTACCGAAAGGCTTACACGACTCGTCGAATTTTGCTATCACTTGTTACGCTGTAGGCCAGCGTTGCTTCATCAATGTGAGGAAACCCTCGCATCCGAAAGAAACATTTTTACAAATGTTTAACAATTGATTAAGATGAAACAGCCATATTGAGATTTTATATTATTTTTATGCATCCACAATGCAATTTTGTAAGTATAGGAAAAATGTGAAAGCAAAAATCCACGAGCCCTATAAGTAGCTTTCAGGCGGGATTCGAACCCGCGCCTCCGGGAATCCGGCCCGATGCTCTGACCAACTAAGCTACCGAAAGGCTTACACGACTCGTCGAATTTTGCTATCACTTGTTACGCTGTAGGCCAGCGTTGCTTCATCAATGTGAGGAAACCCTCGCATCCGAAAGAAACATTTTTACAAATGTTTAACAATTGATTAAGATGAAACAGCCATATTGAGATTTTATATTATTTTTATGCATCCACAATGCAATTTTGTAAGTATAGGAAAAATGTGAAAGCAAAAATCCACGAGCCCTATAAGTAGCTTTCAGGCGGGATTCGAACCCGCGCCTCCGGGAATCCGGCCCGATGCTCTGACCAAATCTCAATATGGCTGTTTCATCTTAATCAATTGTTAAACATTTGTAAAAATGTTTCTTTCGGATGCGAGGGTTTCCTCACATTGATGAAGCAACGCTGGCCTACAGCGTAACAAGTGATAGCAAAATTCGACGAGTCGTGTAAGCCTTTCGGTAGCTTAGTTGGTCAGAGCATCGGGCCGGATTCCCGGAGGCGCGGGTTCGAATACCGCCTGAAAGCTACTTATAGGGCTCGTGGATTTTTGCTTTCACATTTTTCCTTTACTTACAAAATTGCATTGTGGATGCATAAAAATAATATAAAATCTCAATATGGCTGTTTCATCTTAATCAATTGTTAAACATTTGTAAAAATGTTTCTTTCGGATGCGAGGGTTTCCTCACATTGATGAAGCAACGCTGGCCTACAGCGTAACAAGTGATAGCAAAATTCGACGAGTCGTGTAAGCCTTTCGGTAGTTTAGTTGGTCAGAGCATCGGGCCGGATTCCCGGAGGCGCGGGTTCGAATCCCGCCTGAAAGCTACTTATAGGGCTCGTGGATTTTTGCTTTCACATTTTTCCTATACTTACAAAATTGCATTGTGGATGCATAAAAATAATATAAAATCAAAAATATTAAAGTTTAAACTGTTTATTATATTTTAATAAGTAAGTACAATTACATTTGCAAGCAAATCTTAAGATTAAAGATTGTGAGGCCTTAGTTACCCTTTTATTGGTTAGTTAGGTTGATATATGGATGTGGATCCGACCTTTTGTATAGGAATTTATCTTTTAAATAATACTTTTTCAATGTATTTTTAATTTGCATGGTATTTTTCTCTTTGATATTATCTACAAGAGTTTTAGGTAGTTCATTTAATATTTTGGGAAGGTTACACATCCATACTCTTTTACCTTAGTTGTTGGTACATTTAGGTATTTCATACATGGTGAGATGTTGCAATGTGCGCAGAGAAGTTGGTCTTGTTTTGGTTTTTAACAACTTGATATGTTGACTATTTTCTTCAACAACTGCAAAATTAGCTTTATCGAACACATTCATCACATTACAATACTGGAATAGTTGATCATAATTATCTTTAAGTTTATATGTAATTTTAAGTGGAACAATAGTTTTCAGCAATCTAATTTGAACGTTATAAATATTTTCTAGATAAGTCTTATAAGTTTGTCCATAACTTGAAATACCATAACTAATAACAGAATCATTATCAAATATTTTCTATGTATATTTGAAGTATGTAGGTATTTACAAACGAAAAGTATATAAGTAGGTATATATCCGTTTACTAGTCCCCATAACACAGTTTCTTAATGAAAAAATACTTCAACATCATTATCATCATCATCAGCCATTTAATGTCTACACTGCTGGGGCACTGGACTTCATAGGATAAGGAGAATGGGCCCTGACCCATCACGCGGGCCCAATGCGGATAGGTGGGTATTAACGACTGCAAATGTAGCCGGGACCAACGGCTTAACACGCTTAGCGCCGAGCTCTCCGACGGGAATAGGCATGGACTTAACCATTTTTTATTAGAGAAATTACGTATACTGGCACTAAAATAGTATGTGAAGTCCCCCCCCCCCACTTCTCCAAACCGTTTTAATCCCCCATTTAAGACACCTGTGGTGTATATCCAGGGATACACTGAACTGAGGCAAAAGGCATGGGTGTGTATACTATAGTATACACTGGCGCTAAGCGTGTTAATGTGTCTTCCGAAGTACGGAGGATCTCGACATGAAAAGTTGGTCGCCCATCCCGCGACCGACCATCCTGTGTCGGTTCCACTTATGATTTATTTATTAATTAATTTAAGGACCAGGTAAATGTAAGGTGTATTCGCTGTTGGAATACACCTTACATTTACTAACACAACTTTAAAAGCTATACTTACGGGTGCTTTTCTAATTACACGGGTGACCATAGCATGCGTTCACTGAAGCAACGCGCAAAACTTAATTTAAGCAAAAAAAAATATATACTTACCTACATTTCCAATACAAAATTAAAAAGAAAAAAATATACTTACTAAAATATCTTAAAAAAAATATTATTTATTGATCAATTAAAATTCATCAAAAAATTAATTTAAAATACAAAAACATTTCAAATTAAAAATAGAACGTTAAAATTAATCATGAATTAGAATTAAGATTAAATAATAAAAATAAAAACAATCATCATCAATAAAAATAATAAAATAAAATAAATCAACAAATTAAATTCCATTAGTTTTCAATCACATTTAAAATTAAATTGGCTAAGCGGATAAAACTATATAATAACATGACATAACTATATAATAATAAAACAATGACACAAGTATTCACAGTAGAACAAACAAATAGAAATTGCTTTTTTTTATTCAGGTAAGTAATTTTCTCCCTCAGGAGCTTTAAATTTAGGCAAAGAGACGCATAATAGAGAGTGTTTAAAAAGCGCATTGTACTGCCACAGTATTAAGATTGTGGTACTGCCTACAAAGCCTTGGCAAAGTGGTGTTCTGATTGAGATTAGTTTTGAAGACGGTATTTGAAAGAAATTATAGGCACTTCGACTACTTTTACTTTTGACATTTTTTTTTCTCGTATTATTTAATTTTGACATGTTTCATAATTTATCTACGACCTGTCGTTCGTTTAATTTTGACATGTTTAATAAGTTTACCTTGACATGTTGTTTCGTGTAATTTTGACATTTTTGTATTTTGATGATTTTTATTTAACAGACATTGTATTAACTTCAATTAATAATTCACTTTTTGCATGCTATTGACTATAGCTGAGTGGGCGATCACACTATAATTGTTTTTCTTAAAACTGTTGTCATCTTTTATATGTACCCTGTTCAAAGCAAATAAAATTTCATTTCATTTCATTTCGTCTTGGTAAGCGGGATGGCGCATTGATTTGATGATGGACTGTATAGGTATTTTATTTTATTTTATTTATTGCGGGACAACAAACAGTTACAATATAAAATCTAAACTTAAAATTTTACACATCTGGTATTATATACCACATCAAGATGACAATATTGTAACCCACGACATGCTTAGGTATGAAATCTAAGCATGAAATAACATTCATCGAAGCACGTGGACAAAGCCGGAGACATCTGCTTGTACAACACTACACCATACAAGCATCAAGTCCTATTACCTATTGACGACAGATTTGGCGCAGAGGTAGGCTACCCACCTTCTGCGCCAGTGGTCTCGGGTTCGATTCCCGAACAAGACAAATATTTGTGTGCATGAACATGTCTATTTGTCTTGGTCTAGGTGTTAACTATGTATATTAAGTATGTTTTTACAAACAAAAAGTATTTAAGTATATATTTATCCGTTATCAAGTTTTCCATGAGTTTCTTAATGAAATTAAAATGGGCTTAGATAATTGGTGTGAATGTAAGAAGTTATTTATTATTATTATATCTGCATTTTATAGCAAGAGCCACAATGCCGTGCGGGTGTACCGACACTATCTAACCGAACGGACTTATACAAGTACTTACACAATTTTATGTATCTTTGTTATTTTTTATTTTTATTTGTATTTTTTTTGTGTGTGTACTGTTAGACAATAAATTATTCTTATTCTTAAATCTAAGCATGAAATAACATTAACATGGACAAAGCCGGAGACATCTGCTTGTACAACACTACACCATACAAGCATCAAGTCCTATTACCTACAGTATCACCTTCCAGCGCCGAGTAGCAACGCGCAGTGGCACGCAGGCGGCACTTGGCGCGCGCTCAAATTGATATTGAATTTATTTTCAATTTTAACGCGCCCTCCTTCAGTGCACAGAGTAGGTGGTGACGACAGAAATACTGTGACAGCAGTGCAAAAGTAGTATGTGGATATTATAGGTTATTTCACATCACACTTTAACTCTAAGATTTAATTGACATAGTCAACATAAAACCAAATGCATGCTAGATTGATTATGTGGCTACAAATTCAACGAGCCAAAAATGTGAAAAGAACCTGCCATCAGCCGAAAAGACGCACACGAGCCGTTAAGTATAGCGTGTGTTGTGTGATCTTCGTCTAAAGAACGAATATTAATAAAATGCAATGACGGTATTTATTTTTTTATAAAAATGCAATACACAGAACATTTTCATCATAACACCTGAAGCTGTTTACAAAGAATCTTATGGTACAGACACACATGCTCATTACTAGCACAAAATCATGCGGCAGGTGTGTCCTTTCCTTTCTAGTAATCAGCATTCTTATTTCGAGGTAACTCGTTTGATTGATTTATTGAGGTGCGAGTGGAGGGGGGCGTGCTTTAAGCACGTGTGAACAATTTTGTTTGCTTATAAGCATGCCACTCCCTTAGTATACTAGCACACTCATTAGTAGCAAATGAGAACGTCAGTAGAGCGTGCGCGTAATAAGCATGCTTATAAGCATGTATGCCCCTACAATAGTCTCTGCGCTTCACTACTCTATTAAGTTGACAGTGAACAGGCGCCAACCACCGCAGTGCAAACGTCAAGCGCTATTTCTGTTGCGGTGCCGTTACTGTACCCCCCCCCCCCCCCTTACCCCCTCCGCCTGTCCTGTAAACAAGTGCTTTTTTATGGATATCAAAATTAGGTTACTCTGCGTCGAGCATGAACGAATGCCAGTCAATAACGAGCAAACTCTTTGATGTCTTTCTTCAATCTTCATTGGGAATGTATGAAATAATACTTTTGATAGACTCGTGGAGTTTTTTCGGACTTCTAAAGAAAGGCTTAGGATGTTTGTCAGTTATTTTTTAGCTTAAATGTTTGCGTTGCTATCATGAATCAGAATGTCTGTTATAAAGTAACTACTTATGTGGTACGCCATAAAACCGTAATCACTTTACATTCCTTATTTTTCCAGATATTTTTACGACATTCAAATGAGAATGTTTTACTACATTTGAGGTAAATATAAGTACGTCTAGTATTGACATGTTAATTTCGTTTTGAAATGATTTACTTACCTTAAAAAATATATTTACTTACTTACTTTTTTGCATTAACAATGCAATTCTTATTATTTATTGAAAGTTATGACAATGAAGTGTTAGAAAAATTCGACCTATCTCACAACTAGCTCTGATGGGACTTGAACACATGAACATTTTACTGTCCCCGACAGAATTCGCCCGGACAGTGAAAGGTCGTGGTTTCGAGTCCCATCGGTGATAGTTGCGAGACGGGTCATTTTTTTCTAATAAGTACTTCATTTTCAATATTATCTTAAAAAATAAAAATACCGCTAAAGTTAAACAAAAGCACCCATTAATCAATAAATATGATTAAAGTACCTCCATACAGATCTGCAATGGTAAATTTTAAAAGTTGCACCATTCATCCGAAAAATATGAAGAAAAACTCAGCAATACAATCGTTTCACATCACACTAACGCAAACCATAAAACAAACAAACATTTAGAAAATTAAACAAAGAAATTATAACAGTGTTGTCGTCAAAAAGCTCTGCACGATTGTTTGAACAATAAACAAATTGGTGGCTATACCGTACCAATGTAACGGCTCGATTAACATAAAACAGCTGGTTTATTAATCCGGGCATTATTTTCCGACATTCAAATAACATAGTTACTTCACATAATAGTACCATAGGCACGGAAACCTCTCGTTAATTTGTCAAAATTATATCAAAGCTTTTATATTTATATATGAAAAATGTGATAGCAAAAAACCACGAGCCCTATAAGTAGCTTCCAGGCGGGATTCGAACCCGCGCCTCCGGGAATCCGGCCCGATGCTCTGACCAACTAAGCTACCGAAAGGCTTACACGACTCGTTGAATTTTGCTATCACTTGTCACGCTGTAGGCCAGCGTTCGAATTCGTCGAGTCGTGTAAGCCTTTCGGTAGCTTAGTTGGTCAGAGCATCGGGCCGGATTCCCGGAGGCGCGGGTTCGAATCCCGCCTGAAAGCTACTTATAGGGCTCGTGGTTTTTTGCTATCACATTTTTCCTATACTTACAAAAATTGCATTGTGAATGCATAAAAATAATATAAAATCTCAATATGGCTGTTTCATCTTAATCGATTGTTAAACATTTGTAAAAATGTTTCTTTCGGATGCGAGGGTTTCCTCACATTGATGAAGCTACGCTGGCCTACAGCGCGACAAGTGATAGCAAAATTCGATGAGTCGTGTAAGCCTTTCGGTAGCTTAGTTGGTCAGAGCATCGGGCCGGATTCCCGGAGGCGCGGCTTCAAATCCCGCCTGAAAGCTACTTATAGGGCTCGTGGTTTTTTGCTATCACATTTTTCCTATACTTACAAAAATTGCATTGTGAATGCATAAAAATAATATAAAATCTCAATATGGCTGTTTCATCTTAATCGATTGTTAAACATTTGTAAAAATGTTTCTTTCGGATGCGAGGGTTTCCTCACATTGATGAAGCAACGCTGGCCTACAGCGTGACAAGTGATAGCAAAATTCGATGAGTCGTGTAAGCCTTTCGGTAGCTTAGTTGGTCAGAGCATCGGGCCGGATTCCCGGAGGCGCGGCTTCAAATCCCGCCTGAAAGCTACTTATAGGGCTCGTGGTTTTTTGCTATCACATTTTTCCTATACTTACAAAAATTGCATTGTGAATGCATAAAAATAATATAAAATCTCAATATGGCTGTTTCATCTTAATCGATTGTTAAACATTTGTAAAAATGTTTCTTTCGGATGCGAGGGTTTCCTCACATTGATGAAGCAACGCTGGCCTACAGCGTGACAAGTGATAGCAAAATTCGACGAGTCGTGTAAGCCTTTCGGTAGCTTAGTTGGTCAGAGCATCCGACCGGATTCCCGGAGGCGCGGGTTGGAATCCCGCCTGAAAGCTACTTATAGGGCTCGTGGTTTTTTGCTATCACATTTTTCCTATATATCAAAGCTATCAAAGTGCTGCTTATTGAACTTTAGTTCCGTAAATGACCATAGCGGCGCTGCTGTGGTTTTTCATTCATACTAATATTCATACTTATTTATACATGTGAAAGTGTGTTTGTTTGTTTGTTTGTCCGTCTTTCACGACAAAACGGAGCAAGGATCAATGTGATTTTTGGTATGGGGATAGTTTGGATGCTGGAGAGTAAGATACGATAAAAATTATCCTGTATTGTACCAAAACGACGACGATACTAACTCTACGTCGCGTAGAACTGCGAGCTTATTTAAAAGGTCTTCGAAGAAAGACCGTGTTACAACCAATATTTTTTACAGATTTTGAGAGAAGAGAGAGAAAACGATAGGGAAATAAATAGGTTTAAATATTCTGCTATAAATTTTGCGGTAAATATTTTAATGGTACAATCCAAATAGGCTTTCGACGGACCTACACCATCAGCAAACACGGATGTTCAAACAAGTCCATAAAAACATGAACTCGACAATGCCATAGAAATAAAAGTCGCCCAGTTATTCGAAGAAAAAAAAATCAGTCACGAACCAGCCCAATAGAGACGTTATCGGAGCAACGTGACAGATCCCCGCGATAATGTCCCGGGTTCGATTACCGAAACTGATTATTGGTTTTTGTATTGTCGCGATGCTTGGATGCCTTTTAGATGTGTCTATGATTTTATTAAGCAGGCTTGTTAAACGGTATGACCAGTAAATTATGAGTATTTATAAAATAGGGCTGAACAGTTGCTTTCTTTGCTTGTCATAATTTCAAAAACTATTTTTCCACTTTTGGGCTCACCTTATTAGAGAGTGCAATTTTCTAGGAAGCATATATACCTATTGTCCTTATTTTATGCGGATGAAGTTGATGAACGAGAGGCCTTTAGTCTAACGTAAAATGCTTCTTTGATTTATTTGGATATCAGAAATAATAATTTCTATTCGGTGGCGGATTTACCAGTAGGCTGAGTAAGCTATAGCACATAGCCTGTAGCGGCGGATTTGAGGAGGGCCCCCCCCCCCCCCCCCCCCCCTTCCCTCGGTGGCTGAACACGTAGCCTACAGGTGGCTAATGTGTCTTGGGTATGTATAGTATAGGTATGTGTATATTAATATATTTATATTATTTTAATCAATTTATTCTTTAAAAACATAACGACTCAGGCTGCTAATAATAATAATAAAAAAAATACCTGCGCTAAGTAGCTATGCCTAGCCAAAATTTATAAATGAAGCCAACTACAAAATTGCTATTATTCTAACCTTAATTTTTTTAGACATATTATGACTATCCTACTAATATTATAAATGTGGAAGTTTAGATGTTTGGATGTTTGTGACTTTTTACGTAGAAAACATTGAAATGTATGATTTAATTTTATTGTAACTTTCTCGTATCTTTGTATTTGTATCTTGACATTTTTATTGTATTTGGTTTTTTTTTGTGACATTCTATCATAGGTATTCTTTTGGGACATTTTGATAATGATTTAATTCTAAATGAGTATCATGACATTTTTATTAATGAATTATTTAATTTTAATATTTTATTTATGCTTCTGAAAATTTTATTGACAATTTATTATTGACATATTATGTTATGTAAATTCTATTTTAATTAATGATTATAATTACAAATTTTAAACAATGAATTTGAATTAATAATTGTCATAAATATATTATGTAGGTACTTAAAGTTAATTAATAACTGACATGAAAATAATATTTGCATGCTGTTAATGATAGCTAAATGAGCTGAACTTTATGTAATTTATTAATTTATAAGCACATAAATTCTATTTCTATTTCTATTTCAATCACGCCAAAACGGCTCTACGGATTTGGCTGAAATTTGGGACACAGATACTTTGTGGCCTAGGGAGGAACAAAGGCTACTTTTTATCCCGGAAAAATATCACATTCCCGCGGGATAACGTCGTGTCGTCCACGCGGGCTGCGTCCAAGCTGCGGACGGAAAGCTAGTAATAATAATAATAAAATAATACCTGCGCTAGCTATGCCTAGCTAAAATTTATAAATAAAGCTAACTACAAAACTGCTATTAGTCTAACCTTAATATTTTTCAGACATATTATGACTAATCTTATAATGTGCTGCATTTAAAATTTATTTCTATCCATGTATTTCAAAATGAAAAGCGTAACCATCACCGACCGACAATATCAACTGAAATATCAAACACCGGTTGGCAAAATTCGAATAGCGCAACGCTAAGCATGTCAAAGCGTCTCTTCCGCATGCATGGCGGGATGGCATGCATTTTGCATGCGGTAATATGACAGGCGACAACCCTGGATCATGCGCCCGGGTGGGCAAGGGCTGACACGCTTCAGATGAGTCAAATGCGATCGAAATGGCTAGTCGTATTATTTTTATAGAAAAATTCGGGATTTACTCTACTTAAATGATATTGCGAACCCGTTTCTGGGTTTGGTTTTAAATAAGGTACTTGATACAAATAAGGACTACGTTTGAATAAGGCCTATGCGCTAGAAAACCTAGATAAATAAATCCAACAGGGAAAATACTTCATAGACACGTACACAAACGCCCTATAACCCGCCCGAGTGCACTAGCGTCCTGTCACGCGTTACTTATCTAAAGACAAAGGAATGAAATAAAAAGTATTTTTCACTTCTCATGCTCGTAAAGTTCGTGTTTATGTTGGGTATAGGCGGCATAAAATCGCTTTTTATGCTCTAGTGCATAAAGTAAAATCTTCGTCTAAGTCTCAGACTTTAAGACAAAGGTTGTCAGGTAAACAGTCACACACGCAATTAAACTTCGTTAAATAAACTTTATTAATACCTAACGTATTTCATTCTGTTTCTTTAATTTTGTACATTATCCATGTTAAATTATTAAATTAATAAAACTAGGCAAAATTAATGAGTTTTCTAAGGAATAAGTATTTCAAGAGTATTATGGACTACGATCTATGCTAAAGTCACTGTGCTGCCAATGCCCGTATAAAAAAAAAGAAAACGAAAGTCTTCCCGCCAATATGGCGATGTCTTTATTTTTTCTTTTTTGCAATATTGCTATTTATTTTCCTCACACTCGAAGTGAAAAGCAGAGTGTATAACTCGTACATAAAACCCATTTTACCCTCGAATTGACTATCCACCCTCGCCTACGGCTCGGATGGATTACGTCTCGGGTAAAATGGTACCTTTTATGCACTTGTTGTACAATCTACTATTAATATGGCCTACAATGGCTATACAAATTTTTGAGACTGAGTGAGATCTTTATTTTTTTTAATTTATAATAGAATTCATTACTTTTTTATAATAAATATTTAATTACATTGATAATATTTGTGTTTGTTTAATTTTGTTTCATTTTTAACTACAATTTAAAGGTATTTTTTACTTTGAATTTTGTATAGGCCTTAATAAATATAGCCGGTTTTATAAGGCCAAAATTTATGTTCTCGGAATTCCATTATTTTGCTTAGATTTTGCTAGAAACTGTTTATTTTTTTCATAGATTCCTACAATTAAAGAACGATATAACCATGTTTTTACTAATAACCTTTAATATTTATTGAATTATAATAATTTCAAATTAGGTAGGTAGGCCTTATTTGTATCAAGTACCTTATTTGTCATTATTTTAGTAATGGTAATGAAAGAAGGGAAGAGCCCATGGCGCAGTGGATAGTGTGCCAGCGATTGTTGAGTTTAAGCAACTTTCGCAACGGTCGGTCACTGGACGGTGACCAAAAATTAAATTTTAAAATTGAAATCTTTTTAATCTGTCAGGGTAAGTTATCCGATGTGGCTCTCGATTAGATTAGTTAACTATCGAGTGCATTTAAGCACTCCCAAACGTAAGTCTGAAAAAAAGGCTACAAAATAACTAAATAACGGAGTTCTGCCGGAATCCACCGTTTTGACGTCTGACAAAAGCTATCTTCCGTGTCAATACTCCAACCGACATTGAACGACATTCACTAACGCAAAATACTTGAAGCGATCATTCCAAATTTGAATAAAAGTAGGTTTATGATGCAAATTTGCGACAGACAGCGATACGACAGGAGAGGGAAGACACGGAGCGACAGAGAGGGGAGATGTTATGAATAATTCACATATTTGTGATCAAAGACAATCGGGTGTCAGACGCGGGATCAGGGTTGCCAGCCGTCACTTTTTCCCTGTCAGACCTAAAACAGTGTTGCCATGTTTCACGTAGAAATGTTTACATGTTAAACCAACGGTTTATGTTGTAGCGAGCTTCATGTTATTATAATAGTAAATCAAAAGACTTTACGATGACAGCTCTACGAAAAACAAAATTGATTATTATAATTATGAATTATGAAATTGAAGATGAACTATTTATTCGCTCATATTTTGGAAGTCGGTTATTAGTAACTGTTTGGTCACACAGTCATTTAATCGGGTCATTTATCAAGTGGACACGCTACTAGACACACGTAGGTCAACTTCATCATCATCAGCTATTATAAGTCCCCACTGCTGGGGCACTGGCCTGCCTTATGGATGGATAAGAAGAATGGACCATGACTTGCCACGCAGGCCCAGTGTAGATTGGTGGGCGTATTAACGACTGAGAAAGTCAAAATTGTACAAATTATTATATCTTCAAGGAGGCACATGTTTTTACGTACCTACCTAACCTATATCCGGATTAATTTTAAAGTAGGTACTTAAGTTATTGTTTTACCCAGCCCCTTTACCTTCTAAAAATCAAGGTATGGTCATGGGCTTCATATGACATTTGAAGCCCATATTATGCCCAAATAAGGAAAAAATGAAGCCCATTTCCAAATCCATATTTTTTTGCCGAGAGACCCCTAGGACCTAAATTGTTATCATTATCACACGTAAAAATCAAGTATGTCTTGTTGTATGTATGTGAGTAATTTCTGAATAAATAAATTATAAATTATTTTAAACCTTTAACTAAAGAGTAATATTGACTCATCCATAATGTCAACAGTTTTGGTCCATCTTTGTAGCCGCCAAGACATCCAGGGTCTTAGTGGCTTAGTTTCCAATTATAACGTTTGACAAAATTTACAAAGACTTACCTTCCGGCTGATTCAGTCACGAAGATGGGGTAGTAAGACATTGAGGGATAAATTATTTTGAATCTTACGCTTAGGGGTGAAGACTGGTATTTGAATGCCAGTGTAAGTGTGTATGTGTTTGAGGTTAATTTTATTAGTACAGATTGTCTTATAATTAAGTCTTAATTTAATAACTACTTAAGTATGTTGTTTTTATCTAAACCTACATTACCTACTACTATCAATAAATCAGGTAAAAGCGCATTCTTTTCACATTTTAATTTAAACTTTTTAAATTAAAATTATAAGTTAAACTTTTTACATAAAAGTCAATATTGTTTATTAAGAACAAAACAGCTGATCTCTCGTCGAATCCAGCTCGGATGGGCAGCGTTTGGGAAGCTCCGACATATATTCGCGCCCGAAATACCTCAATGTCTCAAGACGAAAGTCTTTGACCAGTGTGTGTTGCCAGTAATGACCTATGGAAGTGAGACGTGGTCTTTTACTATGGGTCTCATAAGAAGGCTCAAAGTCACCCAGCGAGCAATGGAGAGAGCGATGCTTGGTATTTCCCTGCTCGATCGAATCAGAAATGATGAAATCCGCAGGAGAACTAAAACAACCGACATCGCTCGAAGGATTGCATCATTGAAGTGGCAGTGGGCGGGACACATAGCGCGGAGAACCGATGGCCGTTGGGGCGGAAAGGTTCTTGAATGGCGACCGCGTGCCGGACGACGTTCCGTGGGCAGGCCCCCTACAAGGTGGACCGACGATCTGGTCAAGGTCGCGGGAAGCCGCTGGATGCGGGCAGCGCAGGACCGATCGTTGTGGAGATCCTTGGGGGAGGCCTATGCCCAGCAGTGGGCGTCGTTCGGCTGACATGATGAAGAACAAAACAGCTGTCAGCTATCCTCTGGGATACCTACTCAATCTAAATGAGAAAATCTGAAAATAATTTCTTGTAGTTTTAAAAAAAATAACGTGTTAGAAAATAATAAGTAATAATTGATATCCTTACCTGATGAAAGAAAATACTAGTGTACCTAAATAAATAAACGTATTTTCTAACGTTTCTAAGAAGGTATAAACGTTAAATTACTTATTTATTGAAAATCATTCGATAATTATTTAGCTTATTTATATAATTAAATACTCGTTTAATAAATAAAGCAAATATTATTTAAGAAACTGTAACCCGTAATTATTCGGGCGCACAAAGCAAAGCAGTTTTGGTGCTTCAAGAAGTATCTGATGCCAAAAATAATTGCTTATATTATGAATTAATTACTTGATATTATCACGTCATACAAGCAACCTTTAGGAATATATAATTAATTTGCGAGAGTCTTAAGAAAATGGTAACTCCCATGGCATACCCTTGGGGCACACTTTAAGCCCCTGTCTCTTACAGTAACGGCGGCCTTAGAAGTGAGAATAACTAATGATTCTTTTAATCTCTTTAAGAATTCTTCAAAGTTGGTGAAATTATTTGCCTTAAGGCAGCCGCTTAATTTTTCTGTTTAATTATTAACCTATATTAATGTTGAACGACTTTACTTTTATCAAAGAAACTGGTGATGTTGAAAAGGATTTTTTTTTCAACAAGGAGTACCGATCATGACGGTAATGTTGAAACTAGGTATTTGATGTGAAAAGTTAAATAAATATTTGACAATCTTCTGGCGAAGTTTTTGTTAAGGAAAACAATAAACACTCAAGTGGTACCTACTTAGGCCTTTGTAAATGTTAATAATTTTCCTTTTATTATCTTCCACTGTGCTATTTTACTAAAGCTTACATTAATTAGCCAAAAATGAAAGATCATAGCTCTTAGACTGGAAACGGATCCGCAGCATTTGTCTGTCCGGGAAAATCCTTTTCTATTTGAGTCACCAAGACGTTAAATTAGACGACACTTTCTATTCAATGTGTTTGTAAGTTCGTGCTTCACGTCGAAACGGAGTGACGGATCAACGTGACTTTTGGTATGGGGATAGTTTGAAAGATAAAGAGTGACATTCATCATCATCATCATTTTGGCTACTTTTTATTTCGAGAAAATATCTCTTTCGTAATAAGGTCGTATAACTAGTCCATGCATATAAATATTGTACATTTTATTCTTTATCGTTTTGTTCAGGGAAACATCACTGATTGATAGAGTCGTATCAACACTCAACAGTGATGTTTTTACTACCATCATCTTAACGCAAATAATAATGATATTCAGCTCTCATTGTTGAACTCTTCAATACCTACTTTAATGTACATAATTCAATGTCATTAACAATATATTTGGATGAATTTATTTCTGTATATTTTAATTAAGTTAAAACGACAATATGGTTCCATAGAAGTTGTAATCTTATAGGTATAACGAATATGAGGTAACGACGGATGTGGATTGAAATTGATTGTTATTAATTTGCTGATAGCTGATGCAATATCTGATTGCATTTTTTTCCAGCATTACACAATGAAAAATACACTACACCAAGATGTCATCAATTAGGTTTACAAAAATTGCTAAGATTAATTTCCAAACATTGTTTGACTTTATACTTAACCTCAGTGCTTTATGCTTAACCAAGCTAATAATTGTAAATGAGATTATCCAAACCGGAAGTGCTTAGCTAACAACATCCCCGAACCCTTCCGCCCATAGCAAATACTGTGACTGCCGGATATTAGCGTAACTAGACTTGCAGACGACGCCGGGGGGCACGCTAAACATAGCATAGTCGCATAGTTAAACACTCGACTAATTACACTTTGACAAACTATGGGAATGCCTACTCGGTCTGTGGTTTCACATAAGGTTACTAATTTACTTAGTTGTTTTGTGTTGGTACTTGGATTTAAACTTGGGAGACCGTGGCGCAGTGGTTACCGCCCTCGGCCTGCGATCGTTGAGGTTAAGCAACTTTCGCAATGGTCGGTTACGGGATGGGTGGGCAAAAAACTTTCATCTCGAGCTCCTCCTCCGAGCCATTGGTCCCGGCTGCATTTGCAGTCGTTACTCGCGGTGGGTGGGTCATACAGTCATACAAGACCCATTCTCCTTATCCATGAAGAAGGCCAGCGCCCCAGCAGTGGGGACTTATAATGCCTAATGATGATGAGTAGAAAACTAAATTAAGTTATTATTATCCTTTTACTTGTTATAATTTGAACGTAATAAATAATATTTAATCTGTATATACCAGGTTTGTTTTTTAAACCATCTAAATTTATTTAATATAATCTTTGAAGAAAATTAAGAAACACGTGTTTTTTCTTTTACTATTACCCGGTAGCGAAATATTATTTTAAAGCCATTCAAAGTTATCCTAAAACTGCGCTCGCTAACATCATGCGCTGTGCGTAGCATCCTTCTCCGCACCTTTCGCCTTTCCAGACTTCACTTTTGACGTAGTATCCATATTGTTATCACGATTCGCTAGGATAAAAAAGATAGTACAAAAAATTTAACTATAATTTTTTTATAAATGATGTAGGTATCTTTAAACGACACTTAAGGTCTGGAAAAAAATCGATGTTGTTAAAAAATAACCATGTATAATAACGAAAAGTGAAGGACTGATCTAATATCAACACACAGCTCAAACTACTGGACGGATCGAGTCAAAATTTGGCACGCAGATAGTTATTATGACGTTGGCGTCCGCTAAGAAAGGTTTTGTAAAATTGTACCTCTAACTAAGGGGATGAAGCTGGGGTCTGAAGTTTGACTTTTCTATCAGCACATAGGTAAACCCCTGAAAATAATGCGTTGAAGTTTGGCACGCAGATAGTTAATACCTAGGTACTTCGACTTATGAAGGATATTTCATCTACTTTTTCGAATTGGGTGTTTGACTGTTGTTGAAATGTAAATATACTCAATACTCAATATCTTTATTGCATTCCATAATAGTGTGTAAGGTGTTAAATAAAATTGTAAGTACAATTATGGGCCCTGCTAGGCACAACAACATGCGAAAGTATAACATTATTGAATAACAAATATGAAAAAATAAATTCAATAGGTATTATAACAAGCGAATTATGAGCTACTTAATTGTGACTCTAGCCATCTCTTTCTAAAACGAAATTTTCTATGGCGAGAGTATGGCGCTATGGAAATGTGACGTCACGTTTCTATAGCGCTCTCCTTGTCTAATTAGTAAGTTTGATGCTCTATATCGCTGAAAATATGCAATATATTTGAAAATAAATACCTATGTTGTGTTGCTATTAATTAAATGAACATTTTAAGTCAATAAAAAAATTCAGTCAAATACCCAATTACACGCGGGCGAAGCCGAAGCCTCAAAAAGCTAGTTTATTATATTATAGGAAGAAAGAAAAAAGAAGCTTTATTTTACCTATATCACTCAGGAAGAAAGGAGTTTTATAATGTTGTAAGAATTTTTAAAATCGGTCTATTAATTTTTGAGTTTAGCCATTACATACAAACAACCATAAAATCAAATCTTTCGTCTTTAAAATATAAGTACGTATAGATAAAGATAGTTACTCAAATTTTTACTTTTTTGCATTCAAAATGCAATTTTTATTATTGAAAAATTGAAAAAAATCGACCCGTCTCACAACCACCTCAGTCCCATCGGAGCTGGTTGTGAGATGGGTCGATTTTTTCTAAATAAGTACTTCATTTTCAATGTTTCAATAGATAGAGATAACTAAAATCTTTAAAATATTAGTATAGATAAAGATGCCTATCACATTGAGCTTTTAAATGGTATGTAGGTACGGTCAGCGTCAAAATGATCTGAGCGTTCAAACCTATCAAAAATATATAAACATTTGACAAAAACCACTCTTACCAATACTTTACTTGAAAGGTGTAAAGTACTTTCATTTGTTCTCAAACAAAAAAATGAAAATGCACCTGTACATCTTGAGATAAGGTTGATTTTTGTCAAATGTTCAGGTATTTTTGGTGGGTTTGAACACTTAGATCATTTTGAAGCTTTGACTGTACAATGTTCTTGGTCCAATTTAATATGCAAACACATTAGTTAATGCTTATTTGTTGACCAAATAAAAAATCTTCAAAGAGCCATAAAATTTTCAATTAACTGTTATAGAATGCAATCTTTAAAAACAGTTTCGGTTTTAATGATCTCATTGTGACGAATCCAATCCAAATTCTCGATAAAATGTAGGTATTTATTTATGCATTATCATCGCCGAGTGAAACTGCGCTAACGTGGACAGGTAGCGCCATCTAGGCTTTGCGATGTGAAGTTACCTTACGAGAGCTAAGCTTCAAGAGCTTTATAACTTGCTACATTTTTGTAAAAGCTATAAGCTTTTTAGATTCTTTCTTAAACATTAAATGAGAAAAGTCTCTTCTAAAATCTCTTTGGTAATATATTGATGTTGTTAATTACCTTGAAAGTGGCATAATTGGTTGAACAACTAGTAACTACCTAAGCAACACGTAAAATAAGTCAAGATTGCCCCCCTCAACCTAATCCGCCCCCCTCAATCAAATCCTGGATCAGCGCCTGAAAGAACTACCTAATGTAAGTACCTACAGAAAAGGGATGCTTTACCTACTTCACTTCTATAGATTCCTGAAAGCTCTTGAAATGCACTTGCCTGTGATCAACAAAAGATTACGTAGCGTAGGTAACTATTTTTGTTTTAAGAAAAACAATACTTAGTAAAAATCTGTTTACATTTTCATTTACAATTATCATCATTTTCAGCGAGTTACGCCCCAAAATCTAAAATTTGTTGTCTTCGTTTATTGATTTGACAAAAAAACATTGTAAACAAAATAAAATGTTTGTATGATTATGGTCAGGTTGTAAAATTAGATACTTCGGTATTTCTTCTAAGTACTGCCACTGACTGTTTGTCAAGAGTCCAAATGGGTTTTACCATAATTGCCACGCTTATGCCCGAATACTCGAACGCTACTTAACTTTGGGAGCGTCTCAAGCATGGCCCTGTCGCTTTAAATGTCGAACGTATGAAAGAGATGCCATGATGTTTGAGACGCTCCCAATTTTTATTTGCGTTCGAGAATTCGGGCGTTAGCTGATTAGATGACGATCGCAGTCATCGCTGACGACCTCCGTGGCCGAGTGGTGTACCCACCAGTTTTAAAGGTGCGGCTATCTCTAGAGATCCGTCCCGGGTTTGATCCCCTGTCGGGTAAATATTGAAAACGAACTTTTCAATATTTCCTCGGGTCTGGGTGTATGTGGTAATAATACCCGTCGTTGTTTCCAATTTCCGTAACACTACTGCTCAAGTTAGTATAATTTGGTATTGGAACAATGTATGTAATGTATGTGATGTGTCTAAGATTTAAAAATTTAAAAAAAAGTCTTCAAGAGGTGGCGAACACAATGCTGTCCATCTTTTTAAGATAAGCGTGCTCCCTTATATCTGTCGCTGTAAAGGCACTTACCCTACCTCGGGGACTTAAAGGGCAGTGGTAGTTGTATTGTTCGTTAATTTACACGGTTTAAATACCTCTGATTAATTACTTATTATATTGGAGCCTCCGTGCTTCGGAAGACTCGACCCAGCAATCCGCATAGGGCCAGCGTAGTGGGTCATGGCCCAGTCTCCTTATCTGTCCATAAGGAAGGTCTATGTCCCAGCAGTGGGGACATTTAATGGCTGATGATCATGAATAACATGCTTAATTCATTTGAATGTTATTTAATTAGCTTCTCTTAAAAGTTTATAACCTGCTCAACTATGGACGTAAATTAAAATAAGCGGTAAGTATAATGATATTATTATCGTCTCGTCTCATTCATCACTAGCTCTCAGTGTACTCCTCACGCATTTTTTACAGTTGTCAACAACAACGCTAATCTTTAACGAACATCACGGAATAAACCTTCGTCCCACCCAAACGCAAAACGTGTCATTACTGAAACGCCTTTTGCTTCATTAACAGAGCCTACAAATATGGCGCATAAAAACCGTCATCAATCCTCATGGCATGACACGAATAATCTATCCGTAAGCTGAGCAATTAAATTTGTATTACAAATGACTCCTTAAATCCTTCGCGGCGTTTTGTCAAACTCGCCAGTGTCATTAGTCAGTTGAAAAAATGGCAATATAAAGGTGTATTGCCATGGGACGGTAATGACCGACATTTTTTGTTACGGCTGGGAAAAATGTTCCGAATTAGCATTTTGAACGTCGCCCTGTTATTAAATCATAACAGGTCTGGTACAACAATTAGTGGTGTTCTCACGGCAATGGACAGGCGACTTCGTAATTATAGCTTTTGATTTGAGGAAGATTTTTTTTTCGGGTCGTTCTCGAGGTCAAATGTGGTCAACTATACTCTAAAGGGCTTCTAAGAAACGAGCGGAGGCATTAGTTCTTTTGGTCTTAAACAAATTTCTATGACATATTAATTATATAGGTGAAAGATTAATCTACATTGATAGTCTATGTTAAGCGTTAAGGTAATTTAAATTAATATTAAATGTTTACAAGCAACTCATCTGTTTAAACTGCTCAGCCAAATTTTGTTATAGGTACTTAAGACTTGTGGCTCTCCGCTTTTTCACTCGCGTGGTACCCGTTCCCATGGGAATATCGGGATCAAATATAGCCTATGTTACTCGGAAAGAATGTACTTAGCTTGCTAAAAGTGAAAGAATTTTTAAAATCGGACCAGTAGATTTTGGCTATGTTCGTTATAAACAAAAACAAAACTCATTTTTTTTCTCTATACATATAATAATATACTGTGGATTTAAATTAAGTCGTTTCTCAAAGTATATTTAAATAGAGTTTGTTCGATACATTTCATCGTAGACATATGTATGACAAATGTAATACAAATGTATAAAATCTATTTAGAAATGAAATTACACGGCAAAAAAAAACAATCTTAAAATTTGCAATTTTAAATTATTCGTATTGAACAATATTTTGATTGCAACAAATCTGTCGTCTACGGTCAAAAGCTAGATCGTATGATAGAGTGTAACGTATGATATTATTATGATATCATTAAAGTGTGAAAATACTAAAATTTAAATAAAACATTGCAATATTTTATAATTTTGATGTAAATAATTTATAGCATTCTTAATGCAGATTAGACTTGTTAAATGTTGTATATATGACAAATGTTAAACTCTCTGGAGTTACTAATGAAGCGATGATTCATTGATTTAATATTGAAATTAGTCCATCATCTTAACATAAATTTTAATAAACCGAAAGCTTCTGTTCATAATAGACCTAATTAAACTAGATTAAAACTTTATGTCATTCTTTAAGTTATTCATAGCACCAAATTGATTTCCAAATTAAGCCTTTAATATTTATAAAACATTATTGATGCTCTGTTATGATCAAGATCTATGTCAATTAGATTTTAATCTATGTAAGAAATACTTTATTAACTCTTATAAAGATGTTGGTATTTTTAGGAGGCATATTTATATCGTGATGAGTATCTCATAAGCTGTACATTTTTACACTGAGGTTATGAGTCTATTCAAGTTATTTATAAGGTCATTGTTTTAAAGATGAAATGTGTTAGAAGCACCGGGTACCGTGTCTATGTTATAATTACGTGCAGTCAGGTGCTTGTTCTTTCCATTCGAATGCCTCCCCACAAAGCACCATAAAATGGGCATTGTTATTAACAAGCCATATCCAGATTATCTCAACAGGCCGACCGACTCGCCGGACCGACAGCGGGTAATAAAAACAAATTTTACATTTTCTTCAGTGAGTTTATTGCGCCAGAACAATAAATGAAGCTGATCATTATAACGTTTACTTTCAACATCGATTATGTGTGTCTACACGATACCATATCGTACGCAGAGCCCATTAATATTTATAATATCCAAGTCCGTTATTGCACTTTGCGTCACAAACGACTCTTCACCGTACTATCCCTATTAACTTACAGTTCGTGGGATCGATAATTACATATATTTGTCTAAATATCACAAGAAAATACAAAACGAAATACGAAATAGAGTTAACACAATTAAAATTATTAACAATTAAATATACAGTCTATCGCTGTCGCGGATTAGCTGGGGGAGATGAGGTGTCACCAGGAGGGGCGCGGGCCGGGTCGGCGTCATGACACAGGAACGTGGTGTTGGTACATTTGCTCCTGGCGCTCGCATAGGGAGGTCATCTTCTTGAACGATTCGGAGGTCTCGCGAAAAAGCAGTTTGGCGTCCTCTCGTGGACGAGCGTGGGCAGCGTCCAGCCTCCCTGGAGATATGACCGGAGGCGACGACGCCGATAGAGGAGACATGGACTCTCTGGCTGACTGAGCCCCGGCTGGCGCCCCGTACGGCCCACCCGCCTGCGACACCCCGTTACCCATCAGAAAAGGAGACGGAAAAAACCCCCTCTCGCCAAACTGCGGAAATAAACCCGCTTGCAGTGCGCTCAAGTTCCGACTGTAAAACTTCATCGTCTCAGACACGTAGCCAGGAAGTTGGGATGACTCTTCATTACCACCGTACCGTAAGCTCTCTAACGTGGAAGCCAGCCCTTTAATATCAGCGTAAAGTTTATTCAAAAGCTCGTTATTGACCTCCATCGGCGGTTTCTGTTCCCTATTATCAGGGGAGCTGGTTGACAATAATCTGCGGTGCAAATCGATGTTTGAGCTGTGTCGGTCTCGACTCCGCCGCGAGGGGAACGCAGCGTCGCAACCGTTGACATCGCACGGGTGAAGCAATTTTAAATGGTCGTTTCTGTAATGCATACGCAACGTGAAGTGGTTTTGAAATACCTTCCCGCACGCGGTACATCGGTCTGGGTTCTCATCATCTATCGGTATCTCGAGGTCGTTGATGTCGGTTCTGTCATCGGTTTTGTCACTGCTGGCGGAGGGCGAGCGCGCCCTCGCGAGACGTTCTTCCATAGCGTGCAAGTCACTCCCGCTGTCACTCGGGGTATATAAATCAGACCGCAACCTTAAACCCTCACGAACTACGCTAGGTGAATTCGACTCATCATCAGATTCAGTCTCAGCCTTCACCCGCGTCACCGATTCCGACTCCACATTCGCTGTTTCACCGTTCTGAAATGACTCCCAATTTTCAGGTTTTTGTTTTTTCAATGATAAGGGTTCGTCATCGGCGCGACTAGAACCAGGCGTAGAAAGATTTCTAAATAAATCACCTTGATATTCTTCGTCAGATACGCTATATTCGTTGGTTTGAGAACACCTCGTAGGATTACCACTTTTTCGTTTACGTTTATTAGGGACGAGCGAAGAAATCTTATCATCTGATACGGTGGGGTCACTGCGCTTTTCCGTTTTCGCCTCCTTTTCGGCGGGTTTGTCCTCATCTTTTTTCTTACTCACAGTTAAATCTTCCGGTTCATCATCATAATTCAGCCTTTGTGTCACTGGTGATCCAGTTGCGATTTCACATTTTACTTTTTGATCATCGTCTGATAAATCATCAATATTGTCACTATAGTTAAGAGAGTCTTCATCAACTGTCACAGAGTTTTTAGCGAGATCTAAGGCGCCGCGGCACGGGTCCTCGGGCGGAGGTAGCTTTCTGTACATCTTTTCAATTTCACTGAAGTTGCGGAGGTCATCGAGTGGCACTCGCGGCGGCAGCGGCGTGTGCCCGGGAGGCGCCGACAGCGGCGGAGGCAGCCGCGCCGCTAGCTCCGGAGGCAACAGTGCAGGAGGAGGCAGCGGGAGTCGCGCTAACGCCGGCAAAAGCGGGAACGGCTGCGCTGACCTGCCATCGTGTGCCGAAATCTTGCGCCTCACGTGCGGCGAATGTAGCTTCGGATTAGGATTAGCACTGTGTCTATTTCTCGATCGGCGCGAACTAAACATCATCGTACACCCCTCCACTGTACACTTGTGCATCTCTCGCAGATGCACCGCCGAAAAATGTATTTTTAACGCGCCTTTATCGCAGAAAGTCTTAAGGCAGACGTTGCATTGCACTCTCTTCTTCCCGGTGGCAGGGTTCACGAACTGGACGCCGAGGCCGAGCGGCCAGGGCGAAGGCGGTGGGTCGCGGCGATCCGACGAATAATCGGGTGACCGCCGTTCGTCGCTCCTGTCGTCGTCCCGGCCGCTGAAGCTGGCGCCCAATTTTCTGAAGTCGAATTGCGGCGCAGGCTGGCTGACGCGCGGCATCATGAAATAGTCCAAACCGGCCGGCAAGCCGGGAACCGCACCGAACTCTTTGCCTTCCATCACGTCACTGTCATAATACAACGCGTAGCGAAGCGGGTGGCGCGCGTCGCGGCCGCTTTGCGACTGAGGACGTGCGACACAGGTGACCGCGCGGGCGTCGCGACAGGCGGCGGGGCGGCGGGGCGGGCGGCGCGGGCCGAGTGGGAGGAGCGAGCGCTGGGCGGAGCGGATCAATGCGCGGTGGGGACATACGACACTCGCTCGCACCGGCCGTAGCCGCTGTAAACACAACGCGACTACGGCGACGCACGTTACGCAACCGTAGTGCATACCTACTAGAGCACTGCGCCCAAACCCAAACATCCCGGTACCGTTAATAACGCCGTACATCGAATTGCGAAACTTGTGCTATCTTTTAATTACTACGAGTAGCTTCGTTAATAAAACATTTGACCGGAACTTACGAGCCACTTGTTTTGAAGGCGAAGTTTCAAACTGAACTTTTTGTTGAATTGAATACCTAATTATACTCTTCTCAATAGATAGAGACTTTGATAATTCGAAAATGTTAGAACTTTTGCTTATTTAGGATTAATAATCGTAAATAGAATGGATTAGTAAATTTTATCAAACAATGGATTAGACGTAGGTGATTTCCTTATTTGATATGTATAACTAAACAGGAATACTCCTAATATGACACGTTTTTTTTAGGACACTAAAAACCCCTTTACAAACGTTTTAGATGACTTCGCGGGTGTTGAAGTCCCGACCTCGTAATTCGAATAAGACTTCATTCTTATGAGAAAGCTGAATTGAAAAAAAAATATAATGTATAATATTTATTTGTTTTCATTTCATTAAGTTGACTCGGAGATTCGTGCAAATGCACTTCACACACATTTTATGTTAAATAAGTATGTTGGAAAGTATTAGTTCATTTTCATTTAGGTCTTTTCTAGGTGGGTAAGCCAAAGTGGATTTGTTGTGATTTTGAATACGAACTACTTACAATAAGAAGCTGACGGAAATTGTTTCAAGATAATTAGGGAGTTGTATAGGGACCCAGAAGCAAGAAAACATGTAAGATAGGTTTTCTCAATACTTAAGTTACTGAATATTATAATTTACATAGGCCTCATTATTTAAAGTAGATAGGTACCTACTATAAAAACATTCTTAAAGGTAGGGTTTAAAAGCAAGCAAGGGGTTTTAAAAGTTCTAATCGTTATAATTACTTACCTACATACATTAGTTTGAAAAAAGTGATAATAAGAAAAGACAGTCTTATAGGTATATTTTTCCATCAATGTCTTCTTTTGTGCACTTTTGAACACGAGAGTCGACGTCTCTCAATCATTTGTTTCACATCGTTATTATTTAGATACTTAATTCAAGTTAGGTCGCACTTTTTTCCGCACGTTTGTAGGTATTGCTCATCTAGGTGTACCTATATAATATGTACCACAGAATCTTTCCGTGTTCTGTGATATGTACATTGCATGTATGTTGCTATTAGTACGTATGTTTATTTTTAGAAAGAAATTATTTAACAGTTATTTGGCTGAATACACACACACACTCACACAATACCCCTCAACTGTAGTGGCCCATGCTAAGCTAAGATCGCGGGTTCGAATCCCACCCTAGAAAGAAAAGCAACAATTTATTCCTGGTCCAAGCTAGTAAGTAGTTAAATAAATAGGTATTAAAATACTGTCTATTGTTATAATATTTATTTTAAAGTTTATAATATGTTTCCTTATTTAAACAGATATAGGTAATTTACAAGTTTCTGCTTTCGGCGTTAATGCCTCTCATAATGAGACTACTAACGCCATCTATGAAAGCGTAAGTGAACTATACCTACATGTACGTACAAGAGCTGATAAGTAATAAGGTACAGTGGGACTATCAACAATAATAAAATTGAAATTGTATTGTAAACATTCATAGATATGGTTCTTACAAAATTTACCATAAAATATTGAAAAATATTTTTTTTTAAAATTTCATAGGCCGTCCAATTTTGATTTAAGTATATTTCTTTCGGGTGTTCCTATTCTTACATTGATGGAATAACACAATAAATCATAGGCAAAAGTGAAAATTCTTGGTAAATTTCAGTTCATTTTCTAACGTTTAGGTTTTCACAAACATTTCAGTTGTTCGGAGAGTGAAAAGTAGCAAAATTGATCACTGTGCGTTTTTTTTAAATTATTTATTAAGGTAACAAACAGTCTTTAACAAAAAATAATCAACAAGGGTAGCGTATTCAGATACTTAGACCTAAAGTACCATAAAATATCTAATAATAACATTTATATAAATGAGTTCATGAGTAGAAAAGGAAACAATTAACCACAAAGTAATTATAGGCACTCATATTTTGAGAAGCTGTTCATAAGTTCCCTATTTGAATAACTAGTATTTTAATAAAATTGCTTAAGACTAGTGGTAAGTCTTAAGCAATTTTATTAAAATACTAGTTTTTCACCCGCGGCTTCGCCCGCGTGGACTACACAATGTTATCCCGTGGGAATCTGATAATTTTTCGGGATGGATAGTAACCTAAATCGCTCTTCAGTTCCCAAACTATCCCCATACCAAAAATCACGTCGATCCGTTACTCCGTTTTGACGTGAAAGACGAATAAACAAACAAACACAATTTAACATTTATAATATTAGCATGGATTTAAAGAATATATCACCTTTCTTTATTTAAGTACTTCCTTATCTTGAAAATATGAACCGCGAGCGCTTCTTAAAAATGTGAGATTAATTTCTCGCACCATTTGATGGTTTTACCTAGAATTATCAAATATGGGATAAGATTAGATTTCTTGGTCGGTTGATCAAAACTTCTAAACTACTAAATACTAAACCTATCGGCACATAATGATAGAAATATTTTTTTAATTATTTCTTTATAATGGATACCTAATACCGAAACTCAAAATACTAGGCCGATTTTGAACATTCTTTCATAATTAGAAAGCTACAGTATTCCTCAGTGACATAGGCTATATTTTATCCCGATTCCCATAGGAATGGGAACGGAACAGAAAAAAGGTAAAATATAATATAAAAGCGTTTCATTTAAAAACGAGCCATCCCAGAACCAGCTAAATTATCCTTTACAACCACATTTGAAATCGTTGCGGCATGAAGCTGCACCTTTGAGAAACTAATTTTAATCTTACTTGGTAACAAAACTAACGAGAGCAAGAAGTACGAAAACATTCTTATCCTATATCAAGAGCACGTGCTTACCTACTTAACCCTCGCACTACATCTAGGTATAATTTAGAAGCCGTTTCCCAGCCGCGAGGTGGCTCGTATAGCCGGGCCGTCAGGACTTAGAGGAGACTGTCACCCCATACCCCCATGACCGATCGGCCGGCGGCGAGAGAGCAAGTAGTGAGGGGTTTAGTGGGTACTCCCCCTTCCTGATTCCCCATCGAGTAGTGGGGGTCAGGAAGCGGCCTCACGCGAGTCCCACATAACCACCACCGTCCACACACCGCACGTGGATGAAGTATGCGTAAAAGCATAGTGAGATATAAAAAAAGGTATCAGAAGTGTAACCCTCAACTCGCTATACGCTGTACCATCGTGTCGTGTGCAAGTGCGGCCGAAAATATTTTTAATCCAAACAAGTATGGCGGCGCTTCAAAATAAATATCTCGGCCGACGGTTAGAAGGCCTGTGTACTGTCCCGGATGAAATAATTGACTTTGGATATACTGCTTTTGAAGAGTAGGTAGGATTTATTATTTTCGCGATAATGGATGGTGTACATGTTGTTGGAAGTTGAAGATTTGTACCTAGTGTTTTTTTATTTGAGGTTAAATTCTAACCTAATCTAACCTAACTTTCTTTCTAATTTACTTTAGGGTGTGGTGTACCTACCAAATAACTTTAATCAAGTTTGGTTGTCAAATGATTTACAATGAATTTTTATTGCAACCGATAAAAATTGAGATCGTGCCCTGTAACTTCAAACATTTAATTAATTAATTTAATTCGTCATTTAGCTATATTGGCTTAGGAATAAGTAATAAGTATTGTTATGGTAGAGGCATTTCTTCTTGCACATTAAACATTACCAATTTATTAACACACACGCCAATTTAGATTTTTCGAAACGAAATAGAACAAAAACCCCATTTAAAAATGAATGGTACATATATCATAGTACATTATTTTTAGTACTACAGCATATTATGTGCATACTCCTTTATTAAATATAAAAATCAACGATGACCAGAGCCGCATCACTTAGGACAAAAAGAGAGCGTGTTTATTATACGACCGCGAAACTCGCTACACGACGGTGACTGATATGAGTGGCCCGAGGCATAAGCGTCAGCGATTGGTGGGATATTAGGAAAATGCAGCGAACGGAGCAGAGTATCATTGAAAATTCAGTATTACATAAAATCGACCACCTTACAACTAGCTCCGATGGGACTCGAACCCACGACCTTTTACTTGTTAGGGTGAACGCTCGAACTAGGTACTGAGCTACGGAGTCATAAGAAGACGCGTCAAATTTATCCAATACATCTTAGGAGCTGTCAGACAGCGTTTATTTCATCAATGTGAAAATATTACATTACTTTTCAATAATAACAATTGCATTGTGAGTGCAAAAAAAATTAAGCGAAGTCCAATTTGTAGGTAACTATCTCAGTTTAAAAGTTCACACATTTATTCCATTAGGTAAGTATGTCAAAAGTTTGTAATTAAAAAAAAACTGCTTTAAAACCCGTTCTTATTGCAATGTGGAGCTCTGCGATTGCCCGTGACGGTCTCTCAAAATTATTGGTGCGATTCTATATGAAAAGTCTACCATCACTTCACATTCACTACATTGTAGCACAAATCTTTATGTCAAATTCCTTATAAACAAATCTAGCAAAAAAGAACAGCGAAACAAGTGCAAGCGCGAAATCGACCTTAATCTTGTCGCAATCGCAAGATCCTGCTGTGTTTAGTGTTATTTTTATTCCATTATGATAATTTAATTCTAAGAAAGCTTCCAATTGCAGGAAAGGTCTAATTCTTTTGTAAAATAATACTTAGACTATCATCAAAGCTAGTGTTTGTCCTCGTAACTTGTACCACGCAACAAAGCAATGTTTACCGTGCCGTAGGAGCGATAGTCCGGCAATTGTAACTGTTTCCACGGGATCGGGAATAATCGCAGCGGCTTATTGGGTGCGAGAGACGACGACCAGATAGAAAAAACATGGCAGAGTTGAGCCAGGGCTGCCTCGAAGAGGAAAATATGTAAACGCCATGCCAGTGTTTGCTGAAAATAACTTTTTCACCTCTCCAGCTCGAAAAGGGCGCTTTTGGCGCCTAAAAACTCGCAGCAAAATCGATTTTTGCTGCGAGCGAGCGTGAGGCAAAGTGCTTTTTTAATTTCTTACACCAACTTTTAAAATAAATAGAGTGACAAGGATGAGACTTTTAAAATTAATATGAGCAAAAAGGATAGATAGATAGCTTTATGTCAATGGACATGAAATATAAAGCTTAAAAAATAAATACACGGATACCAAAGGTTCGAAATAAAGAGTATGGACGAAATGAGGTCGCATGCATGATATAAATATAAAATAAGAAAAATTAGATCTACTGGATGTACCTATAAGTAGTTTTGAAGTTTTAATGAAGTAGAATCTATAAAATAATAGCGTTATTATGTAGATAAAACAATGTGTTCGTTAAATAAACCGATTCCATGTTCAATTTTATTTCTAGTGAAAGTACTGTAGATAATAAGACGTTCATTTTACTCATTTGCGACTTGATGCCTTAAAGGTACCTTCCGTGAAACCCTTTTTTCACCGCGATTCATAACTTTCTTCAGCATCCATGATTCAAAGAAAAATAATCGTATCCCAAAGATGACTCCTCCGGTCCCGATGAAACGCCAAAGAGTAAATTACAAAGACGTACAGCAGACGCGCATATTTATTTAATCTCCACTAAAAGAGCGCGTGATTGATCAAAGTAAATAGCCATAGTTCAATGTACTTTTTAACAGGAAAAAAAAGCAAACTTAACATAAAGTTTGCTGAAAAACTATAATGTGTAATGGAAAATTGTAGCCTATGGAAAACAGAATTTCACAAAATAGGCAGCTGTTTTGTGAGCATATTGTCTTTCGCATCGAAAGAACTCTGTCTAGGCAAGGTGACCAGTAAACGATCATTGTGTCATCAGTTCAGTACATACCTACGTGACATTGGTTAATTTTTAATGTATTGATTTCAGATAGATCGTGTTAGGTATTGATTGATGCCAGATTTAAATGTATCGCGTATTAAACAGCAAATTTGTTCTGTGTCATCAATCCAAGGAGTCAGATTGAACTGACGCTAGATTGATCGTCTAATGATCACCTAATATGAATGATATCAGGATGGAGAGGAGGGATGGAAAGTGCAGTCTTATGCTCAATTTTATTAAAAGGCTATTGTCCGCCCGCGGTTTAACCCGCGTGGTTCCCGTTCCCTTGGGAATATCGGGATAAAAAGTATCCTATGTTTTAATCCAGACTATATACCTACTGAGATTTCAAGCTATTTTATGCATTCACAATGCAATTTTTCC
This sequence comes from Crambus lathoniellus, assembly GCA_949710035.1. Lineage (NCBI taxonomy): Eukaryota > Metazoa > Arthropoda > Insecta > Lepidoptera > Crambidae > Crambus > Crambus lathoniellus. The sequence goes on along the minus strand of OX453309.1, from coordinate 8,975,188 downwards.
TATACAGACTATCTACTATTTGTGTGCCAAACAACCAAATCCGATTAGTATTATAGTTTTTGCGTGAAAAAGTAACAAACATCCATACATCCATACATACAAACTTTCGCGTTTATAATATAATTTAAGTATAGATTACATCAACTGAAATCGATAATAATATATAATTTTCACCAAATTTTGGGTTTCCTTTTTAAATCTGGAGCCAATATCAATTTGCATTACTGACCAAATTAAACTTAGATTATCTTAAACTTAGATTTATCTCACGAGCGCGGTCTGCCTTTTGTTGTGTGCACCCGTGTATTAAGGCGAGGATTCCCTACCGAAATAGGCACGCTAACGCTTGCTCGGCCGCGCTCTATACACTTCACGCGCACGCGGCGGCAGCCGGCAGTGAACTGTGAACTCGCGAGCGCCCCGCGAATCGAAAATCACTTAAAATTCAATTAAAAATTAACTAATAAAAAATTGAAATAATGACGGTCGGAATCCCTCGGCTACTCAAAGACAATCATTTATATTTTTCACTAACTAAAACCAAGTATACTGCAAGTACCTAATACGACATTTGGATTACGATTAGACGGATGTTTAAAAAAAACGGCCAGAAGCACTAGATAAATAACTGTAAAATAACATATATTTTTTCCAAGTTTTAAGTACTTGTGATTTGCGAGTAATCCATAATTAAAAATACCCAATTTTGGGGAATCGGCGCCTTAAGTTTGTATGACAAAAGGTCTAAACACACAAGCGTGGCTCACCCGCGCTCGTGAGATAAAACATCTATATATCTATCATAATAAGTGTCTTTTTCTCTTTTAGAACAATTCGTATTGTTTTCATTAATACTTAATGTTTAAAAGTCCTTGACATTACAAAAAATAATTAAAACCTACTTTATGTACCGTAACATTATCGTTATTACGCGAAATAATTTTAGTATAAAAAAACATATTTACCGAAAACTGACTAAGGTTTGTTTCTTGATAATCAGAGCGTATCTTACGTGTTCATATAATACAAGGTCTAGAATATATTTATTGTTTAATTCGAATGATGTTAGTATCCTTCACATGTTTTCTTGTTTGAACTCGCAATGTTTTATTGTTTGCAGACATGATTTTGTCTAACGGCGCCCTCGACGTCTCGTCGTGAAGAGTTTTCTGGGTGTCGGATAAAGATTTTATTGTAACAAAAAAATTATAAAACGCTGAAATATTTACATAACTACATTTTTTGTAGTCATCACATTTAATGTCGCAGCCATCTGGTTGAATCCACCATTCAATTAAACGCCTAGGGCGATTTTTTTCCCGTAAGCTATTTTATTCTCCCATAAGTTGACGGAGTCACAAAAAAAAATATCCACGAAATTTAAGGCGATCGCGAAAGAAATATTCGCTCCGTCAAGATATTACCAGGCCACTCAGAAAGAGTTGCGAATAAAAGTTTTTTTAATAAGGCACTGGCCACTTATAATTGTTTTAAAAAAATGGTTTTTTCAAAGTAAAAATACCATTCTTTGAATTTCGAATTTCCCTCCACATTTTTTCGAGAGCCAACCATTCGATCGAGAACATTTTCGTGCAATGATTTTTTACCATTTTCAAAAACCTGATGATTCATTTGATCGACTTCAAATGGCTTTTATGGATGAAGGACCTTCAAAAGTAAGCATCTAGCGTTCATCCCTAAAATAAATAATCAGCTGAAAGGGATACAGTTTTCATCGCCGGAAGACGCGCTATCAGCGTTCGAGAAGGCCGTGGTAGAGGTGTCTGCGGCGGCCTTGAAAAAATGTTTCGAAAATTGGTTCAGACGCATGAAACTTTGTATGGAGACTGGTGGAGAGTTCTTTGAAAAGATTAAATTAAAATATTTTATCCATAGAAGTAAGTTTTTTAGTTTCTCAAAAGTTTCTGAGTGTCCGACGTAGTTTCAAGAATCATTGATTATTAAAAACTCTTATTTCTTTAACCAATTAAATATGTTAACTGCTTCATCAATAGGTACTAGATAATAAAAAAAATTTACTAAAATAGGCAAATGGAAATCGCATCCTGCGACAGGCGGCCTCAAAACTGAATAACAGGACACAATAAAACAATACTATTTGCGCCTGAAAAGTGACCTTCAATCCATTTTGAGGTGTATTATTAGCGCGATAAGATCGATAGTGGGGCTGTTAAGTAAGCGGTATAATTGGTTAGGTAACGTCGAGCTGCCGAGCGTGTAACGTTTGCGGATGCCACTACTAAATGCAATGATACGTCGCGGATTTCGTCGCGAATGCTGTGTTCCACTTAGGACTGTTGAGTTGAACTGAAAAAAAGTATTTCTTGTAGGTATGGTTACACAGATATGGTTTTTCTTTTGCTATGCCACAATGAACGAACAGTGAAAATGCAAGTTTATCCTAAGCTGAGTAAGTAAAATAACTCGAGTTTTAAGTTAGTAAGGCAGCATCATCAGCCTATTTTCGTCTACTGCTAGTCATAAGCATACCAAAGTGCCCGCTATTAAACACTATCTACGGCCACTCTCATTCTTCTCTTGCTATCCACCTTGTTAACAGCCTCGCACCTGAGGTGCTAGACCATCGTCTATATAAGCGACGCGATTAGTCCGTTCGGATTGTGGATATATCCTTTGAGCGGCCAGCTCGTACCGCTCTTACGAGTAGCTGCCAAACACCCGGTCCCTAGTAGCACCCAAAATTTTGAACGAGGGCGTGTTTACACAGAGGAAGTATCGCGGCCCATCTGGTTGGTATGACGCATTACGATGGTAGCAACCAAAGAGTTTTGGGTCTTCTTTAAGAGATTTTTCACGACAAGAGTGAGTCTAGCCCTTAGTCTAGAATTACGTAGAGGAACCAATCGCGGCCCACTTGCGCACCGGAGCGTGGCACTGATGAACCGAGCATGGTCGCCAACATATTGGTCTCTCACATATCTAAGAAATGATGCCTACTGGCACAAACACGCATTCCCATGCGGCAATCACCAATTCGGACGAGGACGTGTTTACACAGAGGCAGCGATCACGGCCCGTTTGTACGCCGGAGCGTGGCGTTAATGAACTAAAGATGGTAGCCAACGAAGCCTGTCACCATAAGAAGCACAAAAGCCCGGCTCCAAGTGGCACCCACCAATTCGGACGAGGACGTGTTTACACAGAGGAAGCGATCGCGGCCCGCTTGCGCGCCAGAGCGTGGCGTTGCGCAACGTGCGCGCACGCGATGCGAGCTGCGGATGCGTTCGAGGATGGTGCACAAAGAAGTTTGTGACGTTGCGAATAAAGTCGACAAGGTTGTTCTTCCGTCCAAGAATGGGAGGCAAACAAAGAATCTGACTGTGACTTAGCACATATTACTAACTCTAACAAAAGAACAAAGAGATTGTCGTCAAGAATTTCAGTATTTTAACCGAATTAATAACAAAAAACATTATAAATATAACGACTTTTTTTGACATTCGGTCATAGGTGACAAAAAGACTTGGCCCTTTCAAAGAAGCGATATACTTTTGCAACCAAAGCCTCCCTTCAGAAAAGTCATTTCTTTTATCAAACAGTAATGTCACCGAAATCAAAAACCACTTTGAATATTACGCTTCCAAACAATATTTGGTTAAAAAAAACTACTAGGTACATTATTTTAATAGTAGCAAGCCCATAAAAAACTACTCATCCTGATCGCCTAATAGTCGTAAAAGTTGTTTTCCTATCACAGCTCTTTCGTCGCCATAAACATTTTTAGTCTCTGTCCAATAAGAAAAGTAATCTAGTAAAGATAATTTTACAGAGTGTTATTTTTAGTGTTTCTTAGGGATTCCTTTTTATGATTATTTGACTTTCAGTCAAGTGATGTAACTAGTATTAGTAAAAATAGATTCGTCGGTGACAGGTGACATAATTTTCATGAAAGTTCAAACAAACATTAGTTCTATGATTCTGACCAAATATTTGTATGTCTGGTAGACTATTTGTCAATCATCATCATCATCATCATCATCATCAGCTATTTAATGTGGGTCACAGGCCTTCCTTATGGATGGATGAGAAGAAAGGGCCCACCACGCGGGCCCACTGCTAATTGGTGGGTAGGTATTAACGACTGCAACGCTGCCGGGACAAACGGCTTAAGGTGCATGTAGTCGTGAAACGATCATTTTTGAGGCCCTAAAACTCATAAATTAGCCTACTGATGAATCCAGAATTAATATATATTAAATATTGATATATAAACTTCAATCTGAGCATTTAAAAAAAACATAGTCTTTAGATACTATTAAAAAAACATTGAAATGAAGCTGTTTTCAACTTGAAATACGCTACTGCTTCTAAACTACAAGTGATATTTTCACGTTTCTTTCAGGAAAAGATTGCTAACTTGTTTAACTTAAAACTGAACATTTTTCGTGACGAAACGTGTGTTTAAGCTGTTTTGGTGCGGGTAGCGGGCGGGAAAATTAGGCCACTTTTCTATGCCCAAGGTCGTTGGCGATACCACGGGCCTTAACGTGCCTTCCGAACGAAGGGTGTGATACCTGACTTCGAAAAGTGTAACACCGAATACCACGTCCCCGTAAGTTTACTAATACGAATCACTTAACAACGAATGCGCACGCCACCACGAAAAACATAGCACCGAAGCCACGCGATCTCGAGTAACAGAACCTCTAATTCATTAATTGAAAACGAATGCACGCCACACAATAAAAATCCATTGTTTTTGCTACAAAAAATAATTTATTCATTTGACAATCAACTAAATGCATCAAAAACTATTTCCCATTCATTATTTAACAATCAACCAAATGCAATAAAAGCTATTTATTCATTTGACAAATTACTAAATCAAAATTTCGAGGAAAGGAAAAAACATTTATTGAATTAAAAATGTAAAGTTAGTTAGTGGCGTGTATTCGTATTCAAGTGATTCGTATTAGTGAATTAGAGGTTCTGTTATTCGAGATCGCGTGGCTTCGGTGCTATGTTTTTCGTGGTGGCGTGCATTTCGTATTAGTAAACTTACGGGGACGTGGTATTCGGTGCTACACTTTTCGAAGTCAGGTATCACTTCCGAGGGGTAGCTCGAGAATAAATTTTTAGTCACTAATCCCGTGAAATTATTTTATTGCATTCACAATGGAATTTACAAAATATAGGAAAAATGTGATAGTACTAAAAAACCACGACCCCTGTAGCTTTCAAGCGGGATTCGAACCCTACTACTTACTTAATTAAAGGGTTTTTTTCTATTTATGAATGGTCCATTCTATTTCTGTCTATTTCTATTTGTGAATGGTCCAGTCGGTTTTTAAAACAAATGAATTGAATAAACATGAATGAACACAACATTTCGTTAATTATTACAATTTCTTAGATAGCTTATGTGATTGTAGGACTTAGTAAATTTTTTACTCGTCTTGTTATTTTATTTGTATAAACGTCAACTGCACGTACACCTGACTAATGCGTCATAGGATTACCGCGATCGGGGCCCTGCCGGCCTTTTTTTATTTTTTTTATTTCTTTATTATAGCATGATCGGCTTTTATCACGCGATATGATATGATATGGTACGGAATGCCATGCCGTCTTGCTTACGTACACCTTAGTGGGGTAAGCCAGACAACTTGCCGTACCATATCATATCGCGCGATAAAAGCCGCTCATGCTAGGCCGGCTGGCTCGCTTCAAAACTTTTAATAGCTACCACAATTATGACAATATTATAATCTACAACCAATGATTTAAAAACATAACTCTACAATATACATATTTTTTTTTCATTTTTAATCATTTTTTTATTTTACCGTAAAGAATAGTTCGATGCTGCATTACAGTGAAATGTCTTCGTTAAGGGCAGTATCCACTGGCTTGTTATAAATGTTTTAATGGCTACCATTACGCAAACACATTAAGGGGATCACCCTCGGCCGTCGTGCGATTTGGTGAATGGCACAAGTCATGATCATGAGAGACGGAAAGTTTAACATGCACAGTACATAAAAAATGTAAAGTGTTTTTTAGGCTTAGTCATACTGGAATAAGTCATGCTTTACGACACGACCGATATCAGCTGCTTCAACTTATAATGATGGGCAAGATACGTGCTGGTAGACGAAAAAGTACCTAATGGCTGAGGCATATTAGAGAGTGGACCGGTATCGCAAATGCAGCACAACTATTTCGCTTGGCAAAAAACAGGGAAATATTTGCGGAGCCGATGGCCAACTCCCAGTAATAGACAGGTACTAAAAGAGAAAGGATAGTTCTGGAATACGAATAAAAATCAAATCTGGAAATCGAATGGATACTACCAGCCTTTGTTGCATGTATTGCAGATGAAATTTAAATAAAAAATAATTATATGAAAGCAATGGTTTAAAAAACCAGGGTTTAATATAGGTACATGATTCATCAATAATTTAAGCATGTTTAGAGTTCCGTACCCAAAGAGTAAGAACGGGACCCTATTACTAAGAATTCGCTGTCCGTCTGTTTGTCTGTCTCTTTGTCTGTCTGTCACCAGACTGTATCTCATGAATCGTGATAGCTAGACAGTTGAAATTTTCACAGATGATATATTTCTGTTGCCGCTATAATAACAAATACTAAAAATTAAATAAATATTTAAGGAGGGCTTCCACACAACAAATGTGATTTTGTATAGTACGGAACCCTTCGTTCGCGAGTCCGACTCGCACTTGGCCGGTTTTTTATTTAGTTTGTTCTTTTTTTGTGTTCGTAAACAAGACCCCTTAAAAGTATGAGTAGGTTATTATTAATTTTAATAATCAACCAACTTTATTCATCTGAAAGCACTAAGCAAAGACACGCTCATCGTTTATGACTCAAATCATGAAAAACGTCATTTTTTTAAGCCTGCACGTAAAGCTGCGGCGGATACTCGGTGTTATGATTAAATGTCTTCGAAAACATTACGGTGGCGTGACTAATCGGGATTAAGAGAATCTAGGGACATTTTAATTCGGGACCCTGTGATTTATTCACGATGAAACACATTAAACCGTCTTAGCCCTAAAATAAGTTGAAAGTTTTGAAGACTTTCGTGTTTTGCTTTTGATTAGTAGTTCACTTAGCACTTAATCTTGTTTTTACTTAATTAGGCTTGAATTTTATGGCAGAAAGTGTAGATTTTAGTAAAGTGCACGACGGACGTTTTAAACTAGTAGCGCCATCTATTGAGCTTTCAGAGCACAATCTAGATATTTATGCAATATTTTGTACATTTATATTACGATTTGGCACAAATAAATACTTGCACAAAAGCAATGATGAGGGCAAAATTACTACGATAGCTAAATTTTTAAATTAAATTTAAAGAATTTTTCATACATTCTGAGTTTATCTTGTAATCAGTAAGTAGGTATAATATTACAGACTTTTAATTTTTCACGGCGAAAATACTGAACTAATGAATAATGAATTTTGTCAATTATTTTTTAAACATGTTGGTGTCACCTTAAATAAATTAGGTAACTCAACAGTTTCTACATTATTAAAAGCTTCAGTTTTCTTTAAATCGCCATATACAATTTACCTCCTTATTACTAGTTCCATAACATTTCCCCCATTTCCCCTACAACCTACAACCATTTCTTTACCATAATGCTGTCAAACACCTTACTATTAGTTGACACGCTTACAAAAAGCCGGACATATCGTGTTTTACGAGAAAACAGCTCAACAAGTTGTAACAAAACCACTTGTCACTTTGTCAGTTTTGTCACCCCAATATACACCGTGAAAATTCTACTTAATATTGACGCTGGATTTTTAACCTTGTGGCATAAGACACAGCGTATTTAAGCTTCATATATTTGGGGATGCGAAAAGCGAGTCTTAAGTTTAGTTGGTAGGGAGCAAATTTAGGCTGTGGCTTACCATTCTTAACGCGCATATCGTTTTCGGAGGGGTGAAAAAATTGCCGACGAAAAAATAATAACATAGGCTTATCGCCTTTTACGGCGGATTCTTACATAAATAATGATAAAGGGAAATTAAATCAAAATCTTATTAGAATATTAAAAGTTCGGAAGGCGTTTTTTTAATGTCTCCTGTGGTATTTAGGGACGTATATTTCACTCAATTTGGTAAATGGATTCGGCGACCGCTTCGCCCATTAGAGGGTTGTTTTGATATAATTTTTTCGCCGTGATGCATTTATTAATTGACGTTTATTATTTACACCTATGATTTATTAGCAAATTGGTAGTTTAGTAGAAACAGATAGTTTCATCGTAATTATAGAGGGTTTTGTTAGTATGAAAATTTTTAATAGTAGACAATTATATAAGTTAACTTAACCTTAAAATAATTTATATAAGAATACATTCTACATACACCCTACACAAACTTTTCATTAAAATAAAACACTTTACGATGTACTTTTAAGGCGTAAATTAATTAGTTTTAATTTAGAAGTTTTGTTTTCCTGTAGGTTCAGTACCTTTTCAGGGGTATTGTCATCGATGGTATCAGATGACTTAAAAACTCTTAAAACACTTCCCTACTTTTAGAAAAATCTTTTCTTTTTTTACAAACTGCAATGTTCACATATGCAGTAAGTAGGTACTGTATAGATATGAAATTCATATACGAAGGTAGGTAATCTCCATAAGAACGGCTTGGCAGTACCGACAGAATGTTAGCATGTTGACCTATGAAGCCCTTATCTCGTTCGTAGCAATACCTATTTTCCCAGTGCAGTTGCTCACCTTGATGTGGCGTCGGTTGTACATTATTAGTTTCGTGGCCACTATTTCGGGGCTGGCCGGGCATCCCAGGAGTGGCCGGGGGCCATGTGTCTTGTCTTTGGCCGACGCCCGGATGTGTTCATGTCGTGTGTACTGCGCCTTATTTTATTGGTACTTTCACGTAGGAGTTAGATATGGGTAAGTTCTTAGTAATAGTGTAATACTTAAGAGGACCGGGTAAATAAGTAACTCATTATTTATCACGATCGCTTTCAGTTTGAATGATACAAATATTTTTATTTAACTATCTTCTACAATCTTCTACAAGATGAAGTCGGTTAAAAACCATAAGCTAAAAAGAAAGTTGTAGTTTAAATAAAACATTTTTAACTCCCGACTGTGTGTGTTATAAGTTTGCGTGTCTGTGTATATGTCTGTCTGTGGTATCGTAGCTGCTGAGCGAATGGACTTTAATGTGATTTATTTTGTTTGAAAGCTGATGATTATACTCGGATTATTAATGAAACGAAGAGGATGGAAAATTGCTCAAAAAAGTTAGTTGTAGTGTTGAGCTTTAAAGTTTCAAAACTTTAGTCATTCAAGCGACGAAAATCAATTAAGTACTGAAAAGCCAATGAGATCAAGTTTTTTACTTTATGTTTTACCACTTTTTACTGTCGCCGCACACGAGCCACACGCGACAGCCCAAACGCCGCCAAGAAAGAAGTGACGACTACTGGTGTCAATCGTGTGTAGCGAGTTCATGAAAACTACAGGAAATAGGTCGGAAGCGGTGTTTTGTGGTTGTGTGTGCGGCCAGGCTTACAGCTCTTGCACTGCCGGCATCCGAAGTAAAAACACATTTATTGGGCTATCGCTTATCAAATACTACACTAAAAACCCACCAAATATCAACTCCATCCCATCCTCCTACGTACAATGGTCAACCATTAGGGAAATCTCCGCGCAGCGTTCGCTGTTTAATTTATCCTCGTGAATATTCTTAAACTATCGGTTTTGTGGTCACTGTGGCGATTCGGCCTTATTTATGCCCGGCCTCTGGCCTCCGCGGAGACCGGCTTATTTACGGCCGGCCTTTGCATGCAAACACTACTTTAAAGTATCAATATTAGTTGGGTGAGTTTTCGGTTTTCGTAGTTATTGATGAAAAATCTAGCAAATGCTGGCAGTTAGATATAATTATGTGCTTATAGAGATTTTCAAACCAAACTGAAATAGTACCTACTGGAAAACCGAAAAACTCACGTACCTATTAGGTCCTTTTTAGGTATGAAAACCCTGTAAAATATTTTTCCGTAAATTCGTAATTGTTTACTACTCTTTCTATGAAAAGCTTTCTTAATAAAATGTATTTGACGTCGAACCCATCAACTTGATTGGATGAGCTCTAAACATAACAGCGATCGTGTCGGTAATGATTTTTTCATTATAAGTTTTGAATGTAATGTAATGTAATTGGCAAAACGTAAACACTCAAGCTATCTCTGATATTCTTAAACTTTATGTAATACTAGCTGATCCTCGCGGTTTTACCCGCGTGGTACCCGTTCCAGTGGGAATGTCAGCATAAAATATAGCCTATCTATGTCACTCGGGACGAATGTAGCTTTCTAATGGTCAAAGAATTTTCTAAATCGGTCCAGTAGTATCGGAGCCTATTCGATGCAAACAAACAAACAATCAAACCTTTCCTCTTTATAATATTAGTATAGATTGATATACCTACCTATCAACATCATTTTCTACAGAAGATTGCACTTTATTCTTACTTCATAAATTAATTATCAACATGGCCGTCGCGAGGCGAGACACCGCTAATACTCTACACCCTATTCATTATGGTGATTCGCGGGCGGTCACATATCATTCTTGGCGTAGCATAAAAAGCCAATTTTACCCCAAAAAAGGCGGTATAAAAGCCAAATTCTAACATACGAGCCGGAGTAATATCAATTTCCCTTTCATGAATTTATTCATGACGCATAGCAGGTCATATAATTTATATGTACGGTTGGAAACAATCGTATGTATTCACGAACGATTTGGCCGAGGTAGGAAATTTACGCGCGGTCGGGGTATTATGCACGTATGCCACTCTGGGGGGCACTTACTTATCGGCGTCTTTTTAACTTTGGACTCCGCAAGGGTTGGGAACTGACGCCAAGAGAATCTGGCACGCTCGCTGAATTTCGTATTAGTTTTAATACGTTAGCGAAGTAGTTGGACTAGGAATTTTAAGGAAAAAATAAGTATCTATAGAGTTAAGAAAACTATTACAAGCTGTAAAAGTTCTGTACCTACTTATATTTTAGTTATTTGACAGTTTATGTTCTAAATGTCTACGAGACACTACGATCGACCTAATGAAAAATCGAAAATGATTATACACGCTCAGTTAAAAAAAATAGTTATTTAAATTATATTATATTTGAGACTAATACATTTAAAATTACATTAGAAACCACTGTATTAATTTAAAACTGTGGAAATGAGATTTTTCTCTTAACCCAGCTTCTGAGTTTACCTTCTAATCAAAAGGACCCAGATCGTTATTTTTTTGATGTAGAAAACTGCCTGAAAAAACATTATGTAAAAAAATTATACGATCTTTTAAAGTGTGGTTTTCTTTACTCGTGCGTTTCTTCCCTAACTCTTTACATTCAACCCCTCGACTTCTAAACCACCCGTGACATCCGTATCCCCTGCGCGGCGACGTGTGAGTGATATACTCGTGCCTGTCACTGTGTAAAAATACTCGTGCGGCTGTCGCTGTGAAAAATTAAAATGACTTGCAGTCACATTATAATATTGCAAGAAAATTTGAGAGTAATATTTCACACGTGTACCGGTAGGTGATATATTTTTTGGTAGATGCGAATTAAATTCTTTAACCATGCATTAGATAGAAGATGTCTCTTCTTGGTTTAAATGACATTTTCACGCTAATTTAGGAACTACTGTAAAAATGGCAAAAAAGCGGGACAACATTCGTTTAAATTTTGAAAACTTTTAATAGCGGTCTAATCTCTTATTTCCAAGGAAGCCAAGCGTTCAAAGTTGCGGGCGGTCGCTAGTTCTAAATGGGTCACAAATCCACTCATCCTCGAATGTCCCGCGGCCAATCCGCGCCGCCGGACTTAACCCTTTGACACAGTAATGCAAACAGCATTAATTTCAATCCTCCCGGTCAAATAGACCGAACCGTTAGCTAATATTTGAAATGGGATATTAAATATAAATATTATGAACAGGTTCCTTTTAGAATGCGCGGGAATCAAACGTCGCGACGATTGATACGTTCTTTTTTTAAAAAATCAGTGACCACTAGTTAACTTTATGATGGAAAGTGGAAAAAATTAAAATTGAAGTACCTACTTAAAAATAAAAAATAAAATATTCAATTAGACATAATAAATATGTACTTATGAATCGTCTACATTTTCCTATTTTCCTTTCCTTTCAAGTATCAGAAAAAATCGAGCCGTCCTACAACTAGCTCATATGGGACTCTACCTTGTTACACTGTCCGGGCGAACGCTCGAGTCCCATATCGGAGCTAGTTGTGAGTAATTCAAATTTCATTGTGGACGCAAAATTGAAAATATTCTGATGGAAAGGTTAAAAAAAAACACACATCAATAAAATTACGCTGAAGTAACATCAGTGGTATGATGAAGTATATTTACTAGACCTAAGACCATGAAGCTCGACTTAATACTGAGGTAACCAGAGTATTAAGTCAAACTTCATGCCTATGACAGTAAGATTAACTAATCTGTTGAATTTCGATTTCTTTGTACCTTACTAATATTTGACGGAATTTTCAATTCGTAGAGCCAGGCTCAACTTCGACCTAATTTAAAATAAAAATCGAAATCTATTGCTACTACAGGTGATCTGTGATCTATACAAAGGGTATTTATTAACGTAACAATTGTTTCCTACATTCCTTTTTACACTAGAATATCACAGCACATTTTAACTATTTTTCGAGAGCCAACTAAGTTTAAATAAAAATAAAAATCGATTTTTTCCGAACCCCCTCATGAAGGGTTCACCACTTAACGTACCGATTACGTACACTTAGCAAAAATACCACTGTCATTTTTTGCCAGATAAAAATAACTTTGTTTTTCATAGTATTGCTATGAATGACAAAGTTATATTTGCGGTTTTCGAAAATGTGTTATATCTCAAAAACTTCTAAAGCCTACTTAGCTGTGATAGTTTTCCTTTTAACTTCGTCATATGTACTACTTTTTTCACATATCCAAAAACAACCATTTGGCTGGTGGGGGGGGAGGGGGAACACTTGACTCTAACAAAAATTTTCACTTTAAAGCTTAATAATTCACAAACGGATGCCTCAATCAAAAAACTGCTTTTTCGAACCCAAAACGTTTTTGAAATTGCTGTCCAACGACATCCCACACTATGGGGTAGACAAGAAAAAAAATTACATACCCACTTCACGTGTAGGAGAGGTAACCTAAAAAAATTTTTTTTCTAAATTTTACTTTACCACTTTGTTAGCGTGATAAATATTTATATTCATGCCAAATTACAGCTTTCTAGTAATAAGAGTCTATGAGCTAGACTGTGGTCAGACGGACGGACGGACGGACAGACGGACTCCTAGTTGACTACGGAACCCTAAAAACGACCCTTACTAATAGAATAGGCAGTTTTCAAAGAAAATTCCATTTTCGTTCTTCTATAGGTATAGGTACTCTTTTTTACACAGAACAGCTTTACTATTTTGCGCAATTTGCTTGAGCCAACTCGAGAGCCAGACGGCATACATAAAACATGTGGCTCCCTGCCCGAGGACCAGCCAAATAATGGGCGTAAAGACTTTTCTTATTAACGCAGAATGGACCCAATTTATATTTCAACGTTCGTTCATTAAGCCAATTTTCACGAAACTAACTGAAACTAGGTTTTTGGCAAGTTTTCTTTCAATCCATAAGAAATGTAAGAAATACTTTAATATGGCAATTGATGATTAGTTTTAATATACTTACTGGTTTTTATTAAAGTGTACTATGATGATCATGTGTGTCCTGCACATTGCCACTTCAATGATGCAATCCTTCGAGCGATGTCGGTTGTTTTAGTTCTCCTGCGGATCTCATCATTTCTGATTCGATCGAGCAGGGAAATACCAAGCATCGCTCTCTCCATTGCTCTCTGGGTAATAAGTAAATAATAGGTAAGTATAATAGCAAATTAATTAATTAATAAATATTGGACATTATCACATAGCCTAGGTACATTGTTCCAATACCAAATTAAAGTAACTTGAGCACTTGTATTATGGAAATTGGAAACGACGATGGGTATTACCACATACACCCAGACCAGACCCAGATATTATTGAAATATTGAAAAGTTCGTTTTCAATATTTACCCGACCGGGAATCGAACCCATCGAAAATAATGAGAAAGATGACGAACAAAACAATGTCAACACTATGTAACCTTTGATGTAAATACGTCAAAAAAAATTGTTGAGAAAATGTTACATACAAAAACAAAATCCTCACCCCTGAAACAAAACTTTCGTTACTTAGGTAGGTCATTATTTGTGGTGTGAGCATAATGCCACATGAGCAAACATGAACTTAGCACTATAAGATCAAAATTAAATGACAAATCAGATTTTAAAAAAATAACGAGACGACTCCTTGGTACCTGAATACCTTGGTATATGAAAATAGTCTACCTTCCTGGCATTTATTTCCCACTGATTTAACAGTACTTGACTCAAAATCATAAATAAGCTCGTTAAACGTTTCTCAACAAATCATTAAATTACAACCAATACGCCCAACCAATTTCATGAGCTACATTGAATAACACAATGTAACGATAACTTTCGATCGCGCTAACAACTCAATCGCGTCCATTCATTCATTCGTTCGCTCCCATACGCCTGAATGAGTGATTCGCATCTTGCTAATAATCTGATGTCGCGAGTGTACAATTAGGTACCATTTAAATATACGAATAAGGAGTGGGTGCTTTATAATGGGTGCTCTTTTTGATGTAAAATTATCTTTATTTTTATAAATGCTAATGTTTGTATATTTTTTTTTATCCACAACTGTTTTTTTTTCAACCACGGCGAAACTGCTGAATGAATCGAGAAGAAATTTGTCACAGAGTTAGATTATGGTCTAAAATAGAATAAACCCCGGGAAAATGGCTCATTCCTACGGGAAAACATCATGTAGTTCGCGCAGGCAAGCCGCGGGCGGAAAGTTCGTATAGACATAAGTTGTTCAGGTCACAACACAGTCTTAGTTGTATTCTTAATTCGGCCATTATAGAACAATCCTCTCAATACACCGCCCACTTTGCATTGAAACGTTAATGTCTCACTGCAAAGTGCGTGCGAAATCCGCCCAGCCATGAGTCAGCCAGCGAGCGTGCGAACAGACTGACACTCTTCCAAGTTATTAATGCTGCAAGCAAGAGTTGTGATATGATCTTGTTAGTAATGCGCAAAAGGAAAGGAAATGAGACAAGAGGCGTGGAATTTACAAATGGGCTAAGTGGCAAAAAATCAAAATCAAGTTTTTGCTTTTGTATGGAACGGCAGTCCACCATAGCGACCCTAACACCTATGAAAAGCAAAAACTTGATTTAGCTTTTTTTGGCACTTAGCCCCTTTTGTAAATTCCAAGTCTCTGACGTTTTTACAGTGTGTACACTACTGAAAACTGTACTGTCATTGAAGTAAAACAAATGGAACTTTACCTCTTCAAAAGCTATAACCACAATATGCAGGAGAAAACTATATAGAATTAAAAGAGAAAAGTTAGAATAAGAAAATATCCCACTAAAGCCATAACACCGCAGTATTTTCCCCTTGACGTTTTAATCCAAATATCCACCTGGATCTCATTTAAGAGCCCAATAATTTTTAAAGACGACATTAACCGTTCCACCCGTTCTTTTCCGGCCCGTTCCGTATTCTTAACCCTTCAGTGACGTCGTAAAATCTCGAAAAAACTCCCCGTGGACGTTGGAAGACACCGTAAAGGACATAACTCATAATGAAAAAGGTTAATTTTCACGGGGAGAGGGTTATTTGCATATTTTTGCGCGCAGGTTTCAATTATTCGAGTGTGGAACGGCTCAGTTCTTTCAACGGGGTCTATAAGACCCCTGTGGGGCTCGTTCAGAGTTAACCCTTTCGAGCTTTAATTTTTCTTAGCCAATTAGCGAACGATGTTGAGGATGTTGCCTTATTGATCCTCTCCCTTTAAAGATGTAGCGAGTTGTTTTGCAGCATTATAATTTTCCGAGATAAAGAATTC
Organism: Crambus lathoniellus; assembly: GCA_949710035.1. Lineage (NCBI taxonomy): Eukaryota > Metazoa > Arthropoda > Insecta > Lepidoptera > Crambidae > Crambus > Crambus lathoniellus. The sequence goes on along the minus strand of OX453309.1, from coordinate 8,959,107 downwards.
CTTTGTGTTATGGTATAAATGTACTCAACGACTTAAATAAAAAAAATTTAGCTTTATTTTTAATAATTTACCAGCCTAAGGCAAATCAGTACGTAACGATATTTTGTAAACAAAACTGCTGGTGCCGAGAATATGCATTATTATCTCTATTAAATTTTCAAGACTATTTAAAAATACTTTTATCATTATCTCTAGGTATTATATATAATACATTTGTAAATGTTTATAAACTCGTAAGGGAAGCTAATAAAATTCGCCTATGACTTTTAAACAATTTAAAACAAATAAATTTTAATTAGCATTTCATCACAAGTGACCCTACTTAGAACAAACACACACAATGAAACTGCAATTATTAGCGGTTACCGACTATACCTACTGGTCTACCGAAATAAAAAACTGAACAATAATACGCAAAGAAGAAGAAGCAGAATAAATAAAGTAAATAATCTATACTAATATCAAAAAGATTTGATCTTTTGTTTGTTTGCATAGAATAGGCTCCGAAACTACTTGACCGATTTAGAAAATTCTTTGACCATTAGAAAGCTACATTCTTCCCGAGTGACATAGGCATAGGTATATTCATCGCGGTATTCCCGCGGTAAAAAAAACTTGCAACAAACTGTCGACGTTTCGTTGTGATATCGAAAACTGTAACACAAAATATTCTAATTACTTGTATTATTTAAAATCCAAAAGTAAATTCAAATAAACCTCTAGCTTCACAAAACATCTTCACTCATTCACCTGTACACAAAAGTACATTTTACCTAGGGCTGCCTAGATTAGGTACATAAAGTATAGCACCTACTATATACTAGTGCTTTATATCATAAAACAATAATTTATTACGAAAAAACTATTATTTTGATCTTGTGGCTAGAAAGCAATTGGTAAATGACAAATGAACTTTGAAAACTAATTAAGGATCTAAAATATATGTGTACCTGGTATTTGTTTTTGTTTTGGTTGGTGGTAAGACTTGTTCTTGGCCCACCTCGCTAGCTACCACCATCTTATCTAAGTCTGACGAGGTAACAATGATGTTTTCAGCATTTTTGCGTTCCGGCAGTTAGAGATAACATAGCCAGTTCCTCAGTGTTTGAGGATTTCGAGAGTGGTGCGCTTTCACCTTCAGCCTTATCACCACTTAACATCGGGGGTGATGAAGGCTAATTCAATTTTCAAGACTAGGTACCCCGTTGTAAATAAAAAGAAATGTTTTTCTATAAAGTCCAAAAAGCACATATTTTAAATAAAATGTATATTTCGTCAATATAAAAGAGGCAACCCTTATTCCACCTAGCTGAAAGCATCCCAGCCTCAGAAGACACGACTTCATTCGTATCAAAAGACCGACGCCTAATTGAGGGTTCTATAGCGACCCACTCAGACGGCATTCAAGACCCGACATGTATACATTTTAATAAATGTATCGCCAGTGAATGGAGCTTTCATCAAAAAGAAACCTTATATAATGTAAAAATATACAAATTAAGTGTAGGCGGGTGAATGCTGCGGTGTACAATGCGCTGAAAGGGTATATAGTAGCGTAAATAAAAGTGGTAAGTGACGCTTTGTAGGTTGTTATTTTCGACGCAGCCGTTTTAGGGTTCGGTTTGAAAGCTTAATGTTTACTGACTCAAATTTTTCTAAACGTTTTAACTTTTCAGCTGTCGTAAAGTAATACGACAGCTGAAAGGTTCTCCTCACTTGTATACCGAATACCGTATACCGCAAGATACAACCGCCAGAATAACAGCGCTGCTGGGTCACTTTGTCCATCTTTAGGAGACCCAGCAGCATTATGCTGGGGCGGGTTATTTGTGCCCACACACTTATCCCTTCGTATCTTATTTTCTCTTTGTAATATTGTAAGTAGATATTATTATATTAGTAATTAGCTTAAGTTTTTATTGTGTTTAAATTATTTTTGTTTGTTCTTTTATTTTTATTTTATATGTGTGTAAGAGACCATTCAATGTTTTTCAAAACCAATAAAATAAGCAAATCTAGAGCCCATGGCGCAGCAGCGCAGTTAACGCGCTCGGCTTGCGATTGTTGGGGTTAAGCCACTTTCGCAATAGTCGGTCACGGGATGGGTGACCAAATATTTATTATCTCAAGCTCCTTCGTCCTTCGGAAGACACGTTAAGCTGTTGGTCTATTCTGCGCTTGAAGTCGTTAATACCAAATAATCCGCATTGGGCTCGCGTGGTGGGTCATTGGCTATTTTCTTATCCATCCATAAGGAATACCAGCAGTGGCGACAGTAAATGGCCGATGATGATGTTAAAAGTAAATTGGTAAGTACTTACCTGAAAAATATAAAAAAATCGACCCATTTCACAACCAGCTCCGATGGGACATCGGATGTCCTGTGCTGCTGGTTGTGAGACGGGTCGATTTTTTCTAAGTACTTACTTCATGATTTTATATTATTTTTATGCATTCACAATGCAATTTTGTAAGTATAGGATTTTTACTATCACACATTTTTCCTATACTTACTTCATTTTCCATTTTTCAATAATAAAAATTGCATTGTGAATGCCAAAAAGTAAAAATTTAAATAAGTAAGTACCTGAAAAGTTAACTTTGTGTTTTAAGTAAATTTTGAAAATTAAGTTATAGAAAAAATCTACAGGTCCCACAATTAACTCCGATGGTATTCGAACCCGCGACATTTCACTGTCCGGGCGAATGCTCTAACTACTGAGCTACGAAGTTGTTAATTTGTGTTTCGTCTGGAGTTTATTTAAATAAAAAGACAATTTAATGTTCTCTTAAAATTTCCTCGCGAACGGCTGCAACACAGTGGTGGTACCTCCACAGAAATTCAATCTTGATATCATAATTAATAATAATAATAACGTTAATGTTGGGAACATTACACTTGAAGTTGTTGACCACTATGTCTACCTAGGACAGACAATCCAATTAGGTAAGTCCAACTTCGAGAAAGAGATCTCTCGTCGAATCCAGCTCGGATGGGCAGCGTTTGGGAAGCTCCGGCATATATTTGCGGCCAAAATTCCTCAATGTCTCAAGACTAAGGTCTTTGACCAGTGTGTGTTGCCAGTTATGACTTATGGAAGCGAGACGTGGTCTTTTACTATGGGTCTCATAAGAAGGCTCAAGGTTACCCAGCGAGCAATGGAGAGAGCGATGCTTGGTATTTCCCTGCTCGATCGAATCAGAAATGATGAGATCCGCAGGAGAACTAAAACGACCGACATCGCTCAAAGGATTGCTCAGTTGAAGTGGCAGTGGGCGGGACACATAGCGCGGAGAACCGATAGCCGTTGGGGCGGAAAGGTTCTCGAATGGCGACCGCGAACCGGACGACGTTCCGTGGGCAGGCCCCCTACAAGGTGGACCGACGATCTGGTCAAGGTCGCGGGAAGCCGCTGGATGCGGGCAGCGCAGGACCGATCGTTGTGGAGATCCTTGGGGGAGGCCTATGCCCAGCAGTGGGGGTCGTACGGCTGAAATGATGATGATGATGATGATCATAATTAATAGAACTCAGTTGAGCACATTAAAGGCTCTACACACGTTCCTATCCGACCTCCGATTCGGTCTGCTCCCAGACCAAATCGGAACGTGTGTAACGCAGATTTGGTCTGGGAGCAGACCAAATTGGCTGTGATCGGAACGTGTGTAGATACTATTAGACGCGGAGTCCTTTTGGCCCTCAATATTACAGTGATATAAAGATTTGATATTATTTGGAAGCACTAAAGAATATTTACTCCCGGCACAGAATGCTCCCGGGACCATCAGTATACCTATCACTACTAGTGTTCTTTTATTATTTAAAAAAAACTAAAAATGCGTTTGCTAGCGTCGACAAGTCGGGTACTTACGGAAGTTGAGTAAGCGCGAACAATGGTAGGCTAACGAAATAATTAATACTATGTCTTAGAAAAGTTTTTTAGAGTACCTACAATGGCTCGAAAATGTCCACTATTCAAGTATTATTCCTACTCAGCCTTCGTACTCAGCGTGACTTATATCTCACTTGAAAACAAATAACTATCCTGGGTGCCTACCATCAACTTTTATTGCGGTTTTGTTTAGGAACCTAAACTGATCTGCTTCGCTTATTCGTACCACGACAGCTTAATATCAATGACAGCGATTCAGTGATCATTCAATGACATTTCACAGCCGCTGAGCTGTCATCAACTCTTATTTGACGTATAACTTGGCCAAGCTAACATGTCACCTGCAGGTTATACCCGTCCCTTTCACTCTCTTGGCATGACAGAATCGAGTGAAAGAGACGGGTAGAAGAAATAAGGACACAAATCGTTCGGTCATTCATATTTAGCAATTCATTTGCGATCCAGTTTTTAGAAGGTCATGGTACGAAAGAAAGCAATTCATTTTAGGAACCTATTCTGCATCGCGCTATTTTTGAATCGCTGTCTTAAAGTTGATGGTATGCACCCTGTACTCCTTAGACTCAAGTTGGAAATAAAAAAATGACCTAAAAATGGCGTTTGCCAGAGTCGATAAGTCGGGTACTTACGGAAGTTGGGTTAGCGCGAACAAAGGCAGGCTAACGAAATAAAAGAACAGAGTTCACCCCCTACCCCCTACCTAAGGGGTGGTTAGGTACGTTTGAGCTGCTTTATCTTTATTGCTGCAATGTACTAAGTAACATGTAAATTGTGGTAAGTAGTTAGATCAAGGTGCATAGTAGGTAGTTAAAGTGAATCGTACATGTGAACGTTTTAGTTATTGTAAATGAAATATTATAAAAAAACGAACCGTCTAGCTCCGATGGCACTCGAGCCCACGATCCTTCACGTCCGGGCGAATGCTTATGCTCTAAACACTGAGCTACGGAGTCGTTACGACTCGAAAACTCAAAAAAATTGAAAAAGGTTTTAGTTTAATTAATGTTTAATTTGGTAGTGATAGGTTTTGATTTCGAAATTTGTCGACTCAATACTAGATGACATTTAAGGCTGCTGTACACGAGTAGAGTAAACGGTAGAGTAAGCGGTAGCTTACCCGCGGTGCTAGCTAATCTACTCTACCAAATTTCTGTACCTACTCTATAGTCCATTCGCTTAGATAGTGTCGCTCTGCCACAATGCCGTGCGGGTGTACCGACACTATCTAACCGAACGGACTATACTCTACCAATGATGTCTACATTATATATAGTTGGCAGGATAAATAGTACTCTATTGCTCTGCTCTACCGTTTACTCTAAGTACCCGTGTACAGCAGCCTTAGGTTACTTAGTAGGTAGGTACTTAATTCTTTAAATAAGTATTCCGAAGAACCAATCGCAAGTTAAAGTTCGAAGTAAAAGTTATCAATTCTAAACGTTATCTACGATATGAAAATAATTAATCTTATTTTGGTACCGAATATATCGTGAAAATGATTTTTGTTTATTTTTAGACAAACTCTAATAACCATAACGATAGTTTTTCCTGCTCGGGGTACTAGTGTTCATATAAAACAATAACACTTCAAAAGTAGTAAAATGTGTGTAGCCTCGATCCCCCTCTGGCTTTTAAAATAAGAGAGTAAAAATCTTCAAACGCAGAGAAGGTAGTATGTTTTAGGGTTCGATCGAGTACATAATATCTCCTATGAACTAGGTGTTATTTTTGATCGAAGCCTATGCCTCAACGTTGCGTTTACAAAACAAACTAGAATATTTGAATAAAGAATCAAATATAAAACATTACTTTTAAAACTATATCTGTATATCTAATGCCTGGCCCACCTTACATAGTACAGCCCAGCCTTATAATTTTCCATTTACTTTCCACATCTATTTCCCGATCCCTCCCTTCCATAGACTATACAACCTTCGAGGTTTTTTAAACCGGCGCGACGCAATGACAACGTCTGGGCCACGCCCTTTGGCGACAAACCATGCGTCACGCCCAACGCGACAATTTCCACCAATGGGAAAGCTTCCCGCGTTTTTTATAGGTAACACCTGTTTTTGACGTTGGACCACAGATTAAATTTTATGTTTGTTTGACGGTGACCGGAAAATTATGATTTGTGTAGGCGGGAAAGTGGACTGTAGTTAGAAGTTATTTAAAAAGGCATTGACTTTGTAAAGGTAGGTAGCGTAAATTTCAGTTTGTGAATAAGAATGTCGATTTTGGGTTGTAGATAATTTAAGGTAACAACATTATTGTCGACATTTAAAACTGTTGTAGGTAAATTTATGTGAAAAAAACTAGCTATCAATTTCAATAGGATATTAATACCTACTGAATAACCTTTTAACCTCTCGACTCTCAGGGGTATCAAATTACAGGCTCATTTTTTACGTAAACAAAGCATCTTAGCGCGCGTTTGGGCACTCCAAAACATCTGTTTGTGCGCGCGACGACGGAAGTTACATTTATGAGCAGCATATGAGTCATAGCAGCGGATAAAACTTATCCGACACTTTATCGAGATGTTTTGTTTTTATAATCGACGACGTTCAAACTCAACTTTTGTGTAAACAAAAGACAATATCGAATTTTTTTTTTCACATAGTTATCGATGAAATAACATATAAAAAGTATATATATTTAGAATTTACATGAAAAAACCTATCGGATAAAATTATAGTATATGGAAAACCAATAATATTATATTTTTCGAAAAAAATTTTTTTTTCCGTTGCAAATTTAAATTAAAAAATAAAGAATTTTTAAAATTTTTTTTTGTTCCGGATCATATATTGTATTGTATTTTTGTAGTAAATAGAGTTTATTTCTCTTATAAACACCGAAAACCGCGTTCAAAACACATACAAATTGAAATAATTACAAAATAAAGTGCAGCATTGTTAGCCAAATAGCTACTTGTATAGTTAAATGTACCTGTATCGATAGGTTTACTTGCTAAGAAATGTCTAGAAACTTATCTGATCAAGTTACTATAAAAATACTTTCGTATCTACCTATAGTTCTTCACCATAAGCAACATATAAACTAGCCATTTTATTACTGCAGTTACCTCAGTACAAGTTCGTCTTAAAACATAATCAGGCCGGGAATAAAAGTGGTATAAACATAAAAATGGCAACACCGGCCCGCCGGAGGGGGTGGGGGGGAGGCAAAAAGCTCAAGTGCAGAGGCTGTATCGATCCGAGCGACCGGCGACATGGCCGGGTCACACGCCCGGGGCAGGACACGGTTATGAGCGGTAGCGGGTAAACAGATTTTTTCGTTTATTGCCCGTGGTCCACCATCGTTGTCCACCTGGGTGTACCACGGGTATTTTCCCGTGATGATGATGATGATAGATAGATAGATAGATGATCTACGTGCAGATACAACCTATTGTTTTTTCAAGTACTTGTCACATAGAATAGAATTAATTGGAGCGTTTGTATGATGCTCGAGCATATCCTTGGCGAACCAAACATTTTGGTGAGTACATTAAGGCGATACTCGGAAAACTTATGCTAAAGCGAGATAGCAATGAGAGAACGACGCGCGCAGGAGCGAGACCGATTTTGCCGATTATGCAAAAAAAACACAAAATCACTTCGTATTAAAAAACTATAGCGATTTTTTTAAAATGCTTCTATGCGATCCTAAATATTATTGGTGTCCACTAATTAAACCAATTTGCAATAGTATATGTAACCCCATTTTTATTTTATTTTATTTATAATAGGGGTAGTACACAGCTCAAAATACATATTGAATAAAAGATTCTGCAGGCCAATTACGACTATCCAACATATTACATTTTTATGTACGAGAGCGAACACTAAAGTGTGTCGAAGAGCAAACAAGAACTTACTATCAATTCATGTAAAGAGAGAGAAATAAAATTGTAACTTATTAACTAATTATTACATATTTTAGAGAAATAGTGCGCAAGAGAAGGATTATGTCAATACTAGTTTTTTATATTAGTACTTATTTATATATTACCCTATAAAAAGAAGTGGTATTGATCATCATCATAATCATCATCATTTCAGCCGTACGACGCCCACTGCTGGGCATAGGCCTCCCCCAAGGATATCCACAACGATCGGTCCTGCGCTGCCCGCATCCAGCGGCTTCCCGCGACCTTGACCAGGGTGCCTACCATCAACTTTAAGACAGCGATTCAAAAATAGCGCGATGCAGAATAGGTTCCTAAAATGAATTGCTTTCTTTCGTACTCTGACCTTCTAAAAACTGGATCGCAAATGAATTGCTAAATGTTAATGACCGAACGATTTGTGTCCTTTTTCTTCTACCCGTCTCTTTCACTCGATTCTGTCATGCCCGGAGAGTGAGAGGGACGGGTATAACCTGCAGGTGACATGTTAAATCGACCGGGTTATAAGTCAAATAAGAGTTCCTGACAGCTTAGCGGCTGTGAAATGTCATTGATCGATCACTGAATCGCTGTCATTAATATTAAGCTGTCGTGGTACGAATAAGCGAAGCAATTCAGTTTAGGTTCCTAAACAAAACCGCAATAAGAGTTGATGGTAAGCACCCAGATCGTCGGTCCACCTTGTAGGGGGCCTGCCCACGGAACGTCGTCCGGTTCGCGGTCGCCATTCGAGAACCTTTCCGCCCCAACGGCCATCGGTTCTCCGCGCTATGTGTCCCGCCCACTGCCACTTCAACTGAGCAATCCTTCGAGCGATGTCGGTCGTTTTAGTTCTCCTGCGGATCTCATCATTTCTGATTCGATCGAGCAGGGAAATACCAAGCATCGCTCTCTCCATTGCTCGCTGGGTGACCTTGAGCCTTCTTATGAGACCCATAGTAAAAGACCACGTCTCGCTTCCATAAGTCATAACTGGCAACACACACAAAGACCTTAGTCTTGAGACATTGAGGAATTTTGGACGCAAATATATGCCGGAGCTTCCCAAACGCTGCCCATCCGAGCTGGATTCGACGAGAGATATTGATTGAGATATTGAGAGTGGTATTGATAAAATAATAATAAATATATAGGTACATACATACTTTAACTTATAATGATTGTCTAAATATATAAATATATCATAAAATTACCTAGCGTATACGTTGTTTACCGTGTTGTATTAGCTAACTATCACTATCACTATCAGGGTCAAAAAAGTGTCGTCTGATATTATTTTGGAAAAGTTTCTTGGAGCCAATAAAAATATCAATGTCGTTAAATTTTAAATTATATAAATTAGGAAGTCTAGTAAACACGGAATTCTGTCCGTACGGTACATGCAGCAGGCGAGTACTCCTCGTGCGCCGCGGACATGCATTTATTGAGATGCTCTCAACCAGTTCCGGACAGTCCAGGCGGCCACGGATAATGTCATATAACAAGCTCATGTCTAACACATTTCGCCGTTCCGCTAAAGTAAGGAGATTGAAAGAAGACATGCCACGAATATTCGGCAACTATTCGGTATTCGGCCTATTCGGCCATTTTTTTTGGTATTCGGTATTCGGCCGAATAATAGGTACTGTTCGGCCGAATACCGAATACCAAATCATGGAAAAAAAGACACATCATATTAATCAAGATTTGTATTTATTATTAAAATCACAATACTTTAATAAGTAAAATTCAGCAGTGGTAGGTTGTGATGGATAAAAACAAGCTTTTCTGCATTTGTTGGAAGCAAACGATTACGCTTTTCATCGTAAATGATACCAGCTTCAGAAAACAACCTCTCACTATACACGCTACTCCCGGGAGAAGAAAGATAAATTTTTGCAAATTTCGAGAGGTTTGGGTATTGTTTTTCGTTTGCTGACCACCACTTGTAAGAATCAGCCTTTCGATCTAGGCGAATTGATTTCAAATAAAAATCTATTGATCTGACAAAGCGTGCCGTGACGTGGTTTACTCACAACTGAGTGAAACAGTTAAAAATGGCCGCACAGCACACCGCCTGCGCGGGCGGTTCGCGACCTGTCGTATTATTCTATACACGCTTGACTAGCATGTACTTGTGCCGAATATTCGGCGGCCGAATATTCGGCGCTTCGGCCGACAGCGTTGCCGAATATTCGGTATTCAGTATCCGGCCAAATAACTATTCGTGGCAACTCTAATTGAAAGCACGACAAATGTCCTCGTATTCAACGTTCGTGTTAGTTTTTCTACATTTAAAATTCAGATGTTTAACAAATTTATGTTGTATTTTTTCAAGGCGCTTAATATAAACATCGTAACGTGGCGACCATACCGGGGCGGCGTACTCTAATTTAAAAAAAAAATCTTGTTGTTTCGTATTTTTAGAGGTATTTTCGAAAAGAAAAAGTCATCATATCAGCCAAACGACGTCCACTGCTGGGCATAGGCTGGGCAAAAGAAAAAGTATCGAGGCAAAATCATAAAATCGTGTTTCTGAAACTATACGATTCCAGATAAAGGTATGAAGAAATATATATCTTATTACCAGATTTATAACAACTCTAACCGTCCTATAGTTTTATATCAAAAAGTCCATACTTTTTCCAGGTGGTTCGATGAGCTCAGTAGCGCCACCAATGGAAATAAATCATTTACGATTTATCAAGGGCTTAGAATATAAGTTTCGGTTATTTTGCGCAAATAGAAGAGTAAAGTGCAATTTTCAAGTATTTTTTTCATGGCCTCAAATATGAGCATCAAGTTATGGATCTCGATATTGCTAAATGTGGCCACTTTTGGCACTATTGAGATTCACGACTTATTGCTTAAGTTTGAGTTCTTAAAAGTATATTTATAATTACATTACACTACATTACATTACATTTTATAATTACATTTTACTTTTTTATTCGCGCGAAATAACCGACACTTTTAATCTATGCCTTTAATAAAATGTAATTGATTTATTTTCATTGGTGGCGCTACTGTGCTCATCAAATCACCTTGATTTGACCCATTTTCCAGTGTCCGATGGAGCTGAAATTTTGGTATACAGGTTTTGGTTTAGATGACAATACAATATTAAAGTACAGTCAGCAAAAAAGCTTGTCATAAAAATGAATTTTTTACTAAAAACAGGCGTTGCACTTAGCTTTTATCACACGCCTGATGTGAACTGAAAGCGCACTACTCCCGGAATCCCCAATCACTGAGAAACTGGCTATCTTATCTTTAGAGATAAGAGTCAGTTCCAGCCGGAATACAATAATGCTGAAAGAGAAAAAAATCTGTCCGTGTTCTGTGGCTGAAGATTATGGCGTCAGACTTAGCTAAGATGGTGATAGCTAGCCAGGCGGACTAAGATCAAGTCCTACCACCAACCAAGCCAAATACAATATGTCCCGACTGGGATTTGAACCCGGGACCTCTGGGTCTAAACTCGTGGTTTGAATCACTAGACCACCGAGGCGGTTAAGGTATATACTTAAAACTATTTTTAAAGACGATGTACATCGTCTTTAAAAATAGTTTTAAGTATATTTTTTTATACTTATCAATTTCTTTATTCTTGTTACCTACATGATCAACATAATATATTACTTTGTAAGTACCTAGGCACTTATTTATTTCGTTTTTATTCGTCTACATACTATGTAACGTATTAGAACCCGACCATTCGAGACTTGGGCGGGTCAGTTAGTTAGCTCTTGACTTAGTAATAAGCGGAGCGATGTTCACTAAGTCATCATCATCATCAGCCATTTAATGTCCCCACTGCTGGGGCACTGGCCTTCCTTATGGATGAATAAGGAGAAAGTACGTTCACTAAGTACATTAATATATATCTGAAACCTAGGTCTTCACCAAGGACTAATAAATTAATAATTTAGTTAAATTAAATTTTGTTCTGCAAAGATAAGATAGAAATAAATTAAAGACTACTAGAACTACTTTCTTCAACTTCCGAGCGAGTTTTTTCGGCTGCTACAAAAATATCGAACATAAACTTTAGGTATTGCATATCCATGCAAAGCACGGGCGACGACGACGTAACCACAGAGGACAAAAAAATACGTCCTCTGTGACGTAACGGCGGACGGCGTTACTTTTGAAGAGATTTCAGCCAATGACACATTGTTCCTTAACTTAACGATTATTAAGTTTTGGTACTTTTTCTGTCATTGACGTAACGTATTATGTTTATTGAATAAAATAAAAAAACACGACTGCCCAAATCGAATTAAAAAGTAAAAAACAAGCTCTCATTGCAGTCGGAGACCTTATTCCACTTACCCCGACTGCGATGGGAGCTTGTTACTTACTTTTTAGTTCGATTTTGGCAGTCGTGTTTTTTTATTTTATTCAGTAAACATAATACCTACGTCAATGACAGAAAAAGTATAAGTAAGTTTTTTTTTTTTTTTTTATTTTATTCCTTTTAGTGATTATGCATACAAATATGTCGCTGCGATGTGGTGCTGTTATGGTTCGTGTGGGTCGTCACTTATGCCCGAATACACGTATGCTACTTATCTTTGGGAGCTTCTCAAACATCGCCCTGTCACTTTAAATGTCAAACGTATGAAAGAGATGCCATGATGTTTGAGACGCTCCCAAAGATGATTTGCGTTCGAGAATTTGGGCGTTAGACTTTGCGACACAGCGTGGTGGGAAAGGATAGTTCTATCTTATTTATTTTCATAGAGGTATTTGAAAATCCACAGTTGATTAAAATAATATAGAGGTACTAGCTTTCCACCCGCGGCTTCGCCCACGTGGACTACACGACGTTATCCCGCGGGAATTTGATATTTTTCCGGGATAAAAAGTAGCCTTTGTTCCTCTCCAGACTACAAAGAATCTATGTCCCAAATGTCAGCCAAATCCGTTCAGCCGTTTTGGCGTGATTGAGTAACAAACATACAAACATCTAAACTTTCACATTTATAATATTCAGTAGGAATACAATATAGGGCAGAGGTACCCTTTGTGGCCACTTTAAGGATTTTTTGACTTTTAAGCACTAAATACTAAATGGTCTTAGGTATTTAAGACACAAATGATATCTTAAATTATAGATAAGTAATTTATCTACCTTTAAAGGAGCATTTTTCAAATTTATAAAATTAAAATAGTTTTTTTTATATTACACACAATATGTGAGAGGTGCCAAATGTACCGGTTTTGGCCACTTACTGATAGTTAAACTTTTGTAAGTATTGCGAAAAATCAAAACCAAACCCAGGTAAAATCAATATATTCTAATGCGCTAGAAACCAGTCAATTGCAAAACAACAGTTTAATTGTAAAAAACAAAGGTTATTAAAGTATTTAATCCAAAACAAATTTCTTAAAATTTTCATATAAAACATTTTTTCAAACAGAAAATGGAATTTATTGAAAAAAAATCTTATGACATAAGGAATTCTAACGGTTGTTATTATTACCTTAAAATACCTTATTTTAATTGCCTTTATCAAAAATGGCTAAAAGTTGTTTAGAAATCTTTTAGACCAAAAAGTGGCCAAAACCGGTACAGTGGCCAAAACCGGTACGCCTGCCCTACACCCCTAAATTTTAATGAGTGCAAAGATTTTAATTTATGTTAGTGCCATCAATACCAACAATCTTTACTATTATTATTATTCAATTCATTTAATCAAGCTACTAAAGGCTCACATTGTGTTAGTAACCTTATCCTATGTTAGTAATTAAAAAATAGTAAGGTTTACAAAAATTAAAATTTAATATCGTCTATGGAAATGAGGCACTGGTCCATGTAAGGATAGCCAGTGCCCCATAAAGCGACCGTCAACCGACCGTGCAACCACACTCAAGAGGCTGTTGCTGCTGTCGCGCGTCCGCTGCGCCATCGAGGCCGCCCGTTTCCGCATGATGGCGAAGAAACCGTCAACATGCGCTTCAGCGAACATCCCCGACGCGCTACAGAAGCGATGCAGCCGCAACAGCACCCTAAACGAGTTGTTATATTGGACGCGAAGGGTTTCTAGCGCTCGACGTGTGTGTCTAACCCACAGGCTGCATGTATAAAATGAGGTGCAATAGGCACGACAATATACCCCTTCTGGGAGCCAGTCGATCTAACCTCATTCATTTCATTTTACTTTGTTTTATACGATTTTATTTTTACCACATTTCAATTCATTTCATTGCCGACCCGCCCGCTTTGGGCATCGGTATTTTTGTTTTTTGATTTCAGATATGACCAGTCACCTCCTTTGGATGCTGGTCATCCCCAGTGTGCACTTCGCCTAGGCGGGTGACGCCCTGCGCCACGGCCCTCCAGGGACGTGGTCGCCACAGATATGCTGAAATACCCGTCCAGGTAACAGCTGTTTTCAGGCAGTGTTTAGTCGGTAAGAGTCCGACATAACCATTGCAGCCGGCTGTAATGGTATCCATGAGGATTCACTGCCTCCTTCCCCCGTAGTCCGGAAGGTTGCCGGATGAGCGATTGTTTCAATAGGAAACGATCGGTCGTTCGACGCAAAAAAAAAAAAAAAAAAAAAAAAGCACGACAATAGGTGCAATAGGCATGAGGTGCGATAGGCATTACTATGAGGCCAACTACGGAATCGCGAACAAAAATCAGCTGTTCCATACTAAAGTAAGTACAACAGCTGAATTTTTTTTAGTGTATCCGTTATTGGTCCCATATTGAAAATGTTTCGTATTGGTGGACACTATCATCCCGTAAAATCTTTGTACCTACCTACTACTTAATTAAAATTTGGAGGTGTATAATATAGAGTTTTTGTTTTTTATCTTCCTAATACGTTTACCTTGCACCTGTGCAAAGGCCATGGGATTACACTGCTTTGTAATTTGAGGCAGTGAGCACTAGTGTTTATATTTTATCGAAAACCTGTTTGCCCGGTTTCAGACAAAGTCGACCGGCTTTGTGGTCGTTATTTTGAAGACCCGAATTCAGGTTTGCCAGTGTAAATAAACAGTAACGTATCCGAATGCAATGTACAGTCGAACCAATTGAATCGTGACCCACCATAACGACGGTTAGGAACCAATTTGGTCTAAATCAAAATATTGCACTTTACAGGAGACAAAAAAACGTTTCACGAAAAGCAAAAATAAGATAGACATATGTTTATTGTTTAAAAAAATGCATAAATAGATAGTTTTTGTTCCCGTTTATAGTTATTAATTAAGGTGCTACTCGGAAAAAGTATGGACATTTTGATATAAAGCTATAGGATGGTTAGAGTTGTTACAAATCTGGTAATAAGATATGTATTTCTTTATACCTTTATCTAGAGTCGTATAGTTTCAGAAACAAGAATTTATGATTTTCGCTCGACACTTTTTATTTTCGAAAAGACCTCTAAAAAATACGAAATCTCAAGATTATTCTTTAATGGGGTTACATATACTATTGGAAATTGGTTTAATTAGTGGACACCAATAATGTTTAGGATCGTATAGAAGCATTTTTAATAAATCGCTATAGTTTTTTAACACGAACAGATTTTTTGTTTTTGGGCTAATCTGCAAAATCGGTCTCGCTCCCGCGCGCGTCGTTTCGTTTTCTCAGTGCTATCTCGCGTCAGCAAAATTTTTCCGAGTATCGCCTTAACAATTAGTGCACTTCTTTTGAAGTTATGTGACTTAGGCCATATAACAAGAAATTTTTGAATAGCGGAGTAAAAAAATAGGGACTTAGGCCTTTTTGTCATTAATAAAACTAAAATTCAAATCTTAATATTTTAATTATAAAATCGTGAACAATTAACATTGAAATTTTATTGTTAACTTCTGGTAACATGGCCTAAGTCACATCAACTTTGCTTGACTTAGACCATATTTCCCATATATTTCCAGAAAGAAATACGATTCTAGATTTAGACCAAATTTCTACAAACTGCTATCACGGCAAATATTGCGGCTAGACTTAGACTGTTTTCACGGAGTGTGCGAAATTAGATTTTAAATCCAACCGCATAAGAAACGAAGTTGACCCAAAAAATGACTTAGACCATATTGGTTCTTAACCGTCGGAAGTTCATTTTCTAACAGAGATTAAAATTCAATAAGGTCGAAATGCAAACTTGTTGACATTGACACTGACCTTTATAGTTTTGACGCTTTCAAACAAATTATTAGAAAAATGGGTCCTGATTCAATTGGTTTGTCCAATGTGGAGTTAAACCACTTAAACATATTGCATAATTATCCGGTATTTTTTTTAAATTATCTATGACCTTTTTATAAAAATACATTAAAACATGCTAAGTAGTACTTTGCGAGAGCTTACGATTTCAAAGTAGTGTACAACAGTTGAATGTTAGAAGCAAAAAGTCTTTTGTACCTGATAAACACACTGTTCATATTACGAAAATCAGCGTTCTTCTAATGAAACTATCCACTTAAAAAACCTCCGTTTTGACGACCTCCTTGGCCAAGTGGTGTACGCACCGGTTTTCAAGGTGCCGCTATCTCTAGAGTTACCGACCGGGTTCGATTCCCGGTCGGATAAATATTGAAATCGAACTTTTCAATATTTCATCGGGTCTGGGTGTATGTAGTAATAATACCCGTCGTTGTTTTCAATTTGCATAATACTAGTGTTCAATAAGCTACCACTGTTGGGTAAGTATTGGATCAAAGTATGTGTATGTGATGGTGTCCAATATTTATTTATAAATAAATATTGGTGGTTTAGTGTTCAATAAGCTACCGCTGTTGGGTAAGTATTGGATCAATGTATGTGTATGTGATAGTGTCCAATATTTATTTATAAAAAAGCTAAATAAAAAAGTCCATAAGTAATTCTTTTTCATGAATTCTTGTTCAATCAAACAATAGTATTCTCCAAATTATTACAACACAGACGTCGTGAAAACTCATTTCGTTGTAAAATAAATGAGCAGTTGCCAAACCCCATGAAAACATGACAGAAATGAAGGTAACTGTCTTCACAAATCCAGCCCCCAAAGATTAGGCAAAGCGAGTTAAGGGGCATGTAGCCCGGAATTTACTTAAATTTACCTCGACTCAGTCTTTTTTCAAAAACAAAATATGGCTGCCAAGAAATCTAATTATGCAAATCTACATCATACTTATAATGCTGGGGCCACACTATGGGGATTTGCCGATGTTCAGCTTCGCTTAAATTATCGCGAGAATTATTGCGTTACATTTATCGCAAAAATTCTCGTGATAATCGCCACTCGAGCTATCGGCATAAGGCTCACGGGTGTAGTGAATGCCGTAGTAAAATTATCGCTTTAATTATCGCGAAAACGTGGCCACACTGTGTTGGAATTTGGCAAATCCCGATGTCTATTGGCGTATTTCCATAGTGTGGCCGCAGCATAACAAATATCGCGGTTTTTAATATATTTTCTTCTTTAATGACAAATATGTTTTAAAAGTCCTAATTCTAATTCTAATTTTTTACTTGAAACGGTTTCGTTCGCTTAGATTTATATGGAAACTTGTAATTTTCAACGATAATACACTAATACAAAACGCGGATGTCGTGATTATTTTAGATTTTCGATAAGTGTAAAAGCAAATGTTTTAAAGTCTATTTTACGCGTTTTGAGCGCTCTAGCTCCTCCTGAGTTCCAATTAGTTGATTGTGATGATGGTGACATTTTAATTTAGTTTCATTTTTATTTAAATTGATTTAACGATGAAAAATAGTACAACTCATAAATATTTGCATTCTGTGTTATATAGCTAAATAGGCTAAGTTCCATGTTTTATTTTAGAACACCAAATTGTAAGCACCTTA
Source organism: Crambus lathoniellus (assembly GCA_949710035.1). NCBI lineage: Eukaryota > Metazoa > Arthropoda > Insecta > Lepidoptera > Crambidae > Crambus > Crambus lathoniellus. The sequence continues at coordinate 8,941,487 of OX453309.1, read as the reverse complement.
TACATAAAGCAAATAAAGGTAAGTATTTGTATTTGTAATACAAATTGGCAGGACCAAGTGTAAGTGTCAGCTAGAGCCTTAAGTTGAGGCGGAAGTTAATATAAAGACAAACAAACGGTTCCGCGTAAATGATGCAAGGGCCAAAAGGCGCTAAAGGAATTAATATCACTTTTCTTCGTCTCCGCGCCGATTACACTGGTGTCCGTATCACTGCTGAATTGGCAAAGAGTAGGTATGTAATGGAAATCGCAGAAATGCCGTAAGTTACAAGAAGTGAATAAAACGTAAATTTAACCCTGTAAAGTACATAATAAACTCCTTTTTTGGCAGTCGTGTGAAAAACTATACCATTTCTCTCTATCGATGGGATGGCTAACAGAGGACCTCTCTTAAATTTTTGTTGATAATTTTAAATAATTTAATGAATAATATTTATGTAAGTATCATTGTCTAAGTAAAACAACATGTTAGACATATTTTTTTACACTTCAAGCTAGAGTTTTATACAGTCTATCTTAAAATAAGAATATTAAGGTAAAAATTGTATAACTTATATGGCTCACTAGATAAAAATTCATATATATTTTATTTAAAAAACAAAAATGCAAAGCACTTTCTCTACACAAACACAGACGTCACACGGTCTTTGGCTGTCTCTCAAGAGGGCCTAATTTGACTCGCGACAACCGGGCGATTAAATTTTAATATTTGAAAAGCGAATTCGTTCGAGACGCCCGCCGTGGATTGCGATGGGGCGAAGTACCGAGTTGTCGCTTTTGCATTTCAATTTTTGCGTTCGAATGGAGTTCTAAATTCAAAATTGTTTTGTTTTTATTGCCCGCGTATTTTATAACTTTTTAATGTTGTTACTCGGGTTGGGACCTTTGTGTTGGGAACCTTGAATTTATTGCTCATTAACAGCGGAGAGTGTTCTAGGAATACAGAAAGCTAAAGTTTGAATTAAAGATATATACCTATCTATATAATATTTTAAATTAAATAACATCGTAATTACGTTCAAAAAGATTTTGATATGTTATCGTCAAATGCTTTTAAATCTTAAAAATACTATTTCAATTTTATTTTTCAAAATTGTCTTGTCTACCATACATACTATTTGTACTCATTTTACTTAATTTATCGTTGCAAAATAAAATCCAATGGAAGCACTGATACAATCCATGGGGAAGTCGCAATCTTTTTTGTTTTTTATTTCTTTAGTTGTTATAGCCTTCCTTTCCCAAGGTCAACTCTATCTGTGTACCAAATTTCATTAAAATCGGTAAAGTAGTTTAGTTGTGAAAGCGTAGCAGAGTTACTTTCGCATTTATAATATAAGGAGGGATTTGCTAAGTGTACCTAATTAATACATACTTTTCTTGTGAAAAATGTCAAAGTTCTTGTAATTATCTAGCAATATCGTCCTCTGCTATTCTTTCTAAATTGTTAACTCAGATCAAAAGATATGTAGGGCAAAGGTACCGTTTGTGGCCACTTTAAGGATTTTTTTTTACTTTTAAGCACTAAGTACTAAATGGTCTTAGGTATTTAAGACACAAATTATATCTTAAATTATAGATACTTACCTTTAAAGGTACATTTTTCAAATTTAAAAAAGTGAAATATTTTTTTGTATAAGTATAACACAAAATGTGTGAGAGGTGCCAAATGTACCGGTTTTGACCACTTTATGATAATTACATTTTTGTAAGTATAGCGAAAAATCAAAACCAAACCCAAGTTAAATTAAAATATTCTAATGCACTAGAAACCAATCAATTGCAAAACAACAATTTAATTGTAAAAAGAAAGGTTTAATAAAGTATTTCATTCAAAACAAATTTCTTAAAATTTTCATACAAAACATTTTTTCAAACAGAAAATGGAATTTATTGAAAAAAAATCTTATGACATAAGGAATTCTAACGGTTGTTATTATTGCCTTAGAATACCTTATTTTAATTTCCTTTAGCAAAAATGGCGAAAAGTTGTTAAGAAAACTTTTAGAGCAAAAAGTGGCCAAAATCGGAACAGTGGCCAAAACCGGTACAGTGGCCAAAACCGGGGCTTCTGCCCTACTTGTTTATCTTAGGTAGGTCCTACTCATCAAAGTATTTACTTGCCATAACGCATAACTGAATATCTAAAGCAAACACAATAATTGCATAAACTATTCCCAATTTTCATCAACCTCTCCAGAGGAAAGTTTCCAAAAACTGCGGGCTAAAAGCCAATAAAATTCCCCAATTACTGGGGTGCAAAGAGTTGTTTGGCGTGGGGTCCGGGCTTCGACTCCCGGTAAGGAATACCAAGCGAACTCCCACGGGGAAAGAAGGGGTGTTCCGAGAGGCCCGGGTATTTTTTCAATTAACAGGATGAGTATTCGATTTGTTTTGACGATATTTTTCGAGAAAAATGTGCGATTGTGATTGATCTGTTGTACGTTTGGATTGGTTAACCGATTTGTTATGGAGTTAAGTAAGTTTTAAGTCGTTCAGTGTGGGAACAAAGAAAAGTTTAGGTTGGATGAGATGAAGAAACTTGAAGTGATTTTATTTTAAGAATTCTTTCTTCTGAAGGAAGGGTTAATAAATTATTATTATCAGTAAGTATAACGGTTCAGGTTCAGTTAATGGAATTGGAAAAGACATAGGTAGACCATAATATATACTTAAGGGCTCTTAGTAAGTGAAAACGCCAAAATTGCCTATTTTCTATTAGCTGTCATTTGAATCATTGAAGATTTTTTCGCATTGTAATTTCAAATAAGTATGTATTATAGAACGTATATGTGATGGGAAGTCTGTTTCGAAAACACGATTGGAAAAATCTTGCTCGATGGAAAAAAATCCTGAAATTACCTCTAAAATTTCATATAAATGCACATTACGGCCGTGTTTAACAATAATAATTCCTATAAAATCACCAACACATAGGTAAGTATTTACCTTTTCTATTTCGTGACTGTTCTAAATTTTAAAAAAACTAGGTATACATTTTTAAGATAAAGATAAAGATAAAGATAAAGATATTTATTGCATGAAATATGGTTACATAAGGTGTACAAATTCCAATTAGTAGTACAGCACATTTCGCCGGATAACCGACATGCAAGATATAAAAAGCATTAATATGATTGAATTTAACAAATTAATAACAATCCAAAGATAAAATAATAAAGGGTAATCATAATTATGTCAAAGGAATTAAAATAATAGTAATAAAATAATAAAACAACAATATCACAATTGATGTCAATAATTATAAAAAAAAAACATAAACATAGTGTATATTATTAATTAGTCAATCATAATATTTCATAAATAATATTTTTTATTTATCAATGTTTACCGAAAAACTCTTTTAAATTATAATGACATTTTGCCCCAAGCCATGTACAGAGTTTATATTTAAATTGTTTTCTTGGAAGTTCCCTTATACTTTGGGGTATGTTATTAAATATTTTTATACACATTAAATTACAATTTTTATGGCTCAATGTAGTTTTCTTGTAAGGAAGGATTAATTTCGTTGGATCCCTTTTCCTCACAACAGAATATATTTTATCTGCGTATCTATTAAATAAATCTGAGTTTTCTCTTACAAAGATACAAACTTGAAATATATATAAGTCGGTTAGTGTGAGTAATTTCAGCCTTTTAAACAATTCTCTACAAGACGTCAGAGGGGCTACTCCACATATTGCTCGAACACATTTTTTATTAACTTTTTGATAAAAGTGTGAATTTCGCTTAAGATTTTTAGTTTCAAACTCGTTGATTCCATAGTGATAACCCCCCTTAAGTACAAAAATGATTAAATGAGGATTCGGACACCAAATGCAAAAAAAACATGAAATTTGCAGAATTTAAAATTAATGAATAAAAGGAAACAGACACATTCTCTATTCTCTTACAAGGATTGGACTTTTGCATTTAAATTATTAGAATCTTAGTAACCTCTCACAACCAGCTCCGATGGGATGGTTGTGAGACGGGTCGATTTTTTATAAATAATTCATTTTCCATTTTTCAATCATAAAAATTGCATTGTGAATGCAAAAAATTAAAAATTTAAATAATTTCTTCAGCTTTTATTTCATAGGTACAGATTAGGAGTATCTACCCAAACGTCTGATAACGTAGGTACTCGTAACTACAGGCACATAATAACCTCCGTCTAACATCTAAAATCCATTGAAAATGTATTGGAAAAATCGGCCTGAAGACTTGAACCCACGGCCTTTCACTGCCCGAGCGAATGCTTTAACCACAGCTCTAACCTCGATTTTTTCTAATACTTTTTAATAAAAATACTTAGTCGCATTTTGAATGCAAAAAAGCAAAACAAAAAGCAATGTAACAATGTCCTTTAAAGCAGAGTGGAAATTTAATGAAATTTAACATGCTGCGCGCGTCCAGACAAAATAAAACATATCCCGCAGGCGTAAAACAGGTAGCCTGCAATCATTTCATTTGGCCACTGTAGTGGGACCCGGGAATTTGATACTTGGCCTTGTAAGTTTGTGAGGATGTATACAAATACTAGCTGATCCGGCGAACTTCGTACCGCCTTAATGACAGCACGCCACCTAATTGTAAATCTAAACCATTCTCCAATCCACCACACAAAAAAATTCATTAAATTCGGTCCAGCCGTTTAGGAGGAGTTCAGTTACACACGCACTGAAGAAATATATACCTAATACAAATATGTATAAGAATAAACCTAAATTTTTATACTTCGTCCGCCCTTTAGACGTTCGCATTTGTGTTGTATTACGGGAACTGTTCTTATTTATTCATTCCATAGACTTTATGGACGCATTTTAATAACAATATTAAGGCATAAGAAAATTTGTGGTAGAATAAAACCACCAGCGCTGCAAGTATATTTTCCGACGGGATTCGAACCTGCGCCGCTCGATGCTGTGACCAACTAAGCCACCGAAAAGCTTTCGAGACACGTTGAATTTGCAGGGCTGGTAGTATTTTCGATCACAAGTTTTCCTATACTTACAGAATTGCTTTGTGAATGCATAAAACTATTTAAATATTCGTAAATAAAACTTATCTAAAAATTTGCACATTTGCAAAGACTGAACAATAATCTGTTTTGATTTATCTAAAACATTTTACCTTATTTTCACATAAAAACCAAAGATAACACCGTTCGAAGTATCAACCTGTTACGTCCGCTTTCCATTGCCGAAACATCGCTGCAACCTTAATGGTTGCTTATTGAAATATGGTGATTATTTTAATAGGACATCCGGTCGGATTCTGTTTAGATGCAACCTCCATAAGGAAGGAAACATCTTCCCTTGTCTTTGTTGTACAAGCTTTCTCAACAAAGCTGAACCATAACATCATATTCTAATGAAATGGCCAAAAAACTGAACAACTGACAAGGACTTCTGTGTCAGAATTTTAAATTTATAATTTTGATTTGGTGCTGTGTACCTACTTTCTGTAAAGATCTTTTGTGAAAGCATTAAGTCTCATTTTATGCAGAAAGGATACTATAATTTAATGTTAGAGAAACACTAGAGTTGCTACTATAAAACCCATTGTTTTACTATTTGCACTAATCATTATTTGTCTTATCTAAATTTGCGAGTTTTCTTGAATGTGAAATAATTAATAAACATTTAATTTAAATTAAACATTGTTCAAAGGCAGGTTAAATTCACATATAAAATATATTTTTTCGTTAATGAATCTGAAAAAAAAAACGCGTGCATTAATTTTAGTAGGCACTTTTATAGCCAGTCAAATCATATTTATTTATTTTTTCTAGAAGAAAAGCCAGTAGGTAACAATATTGCTGTGACGGCACTAAATTCTAGTTAGTCTAGGTGTATGTGGTAATCCCGACTTTGTTTCCAATTTCCATTAAGCTATTAGACTTTGGCATTGGAACAATGTAGGTATGTGATTTTGTCCAGTATTTATTTTTATTTAAGTCTCACTAATTTCTCAGCTAAAATATTCATACTGGCGACTACGTTACCGATACTCAGGCTCTATTTTGATAATTCCGACCATTTCAGGCACAGTTTCGCAACACACCGAAAGCTCCTAACATTATAATAATGATACCACAATGGGCCTTTTGGCTTCCCTTTCCTAATGGCCCAATGCCCATTTCATATGCTAATGCACAGGTGGCCGACTACCTTAATTCCAAGAGAAAAACAAACCCTATCACAATGTAATAAGATTTATTCTTCATCTGAGTTGTAGTGTTTGTTGCGTTGTCGATAGTACTATAATTCGTAAATTATGAAGCCTATTGTTTGACGCTATGTATTTTCAACTGGAGGTAATTGTACAAAGAATTAATAATGGAGAAACAACTGACAATAAAGGACTGAAATGAAGGGTCGTACAGTTGGTACTTATTCATTTTCTTGTTTATTAACAAAATAACCTAATTATGTTTGTGAAGGAATAAGGCTTCGATAGCAAATAAAAAGAAGAGTTAATAAAAGCAGCTCAATCCAGCGTTGACACATATAATTTTCTACAGTGACAGACAACTACTACAATAAGAGATTGAAATAAAGGTTTACAAAAAGAGATTATGTACAATGGAGTTTTTATATCAAAGTTATTACTACCCTTCCGACCGCGGCATCGCCCGCGTGGTCTACACGACGTAATCCCCGGGAATGTGTTGTTTTTCCGGGATAAAAAGTAGCCTTTGTTACTCTCTAGCTCCCAAACTATTCCCATACCAAAAATCACGTCGATCCGATAACCCGTTTAGACGTGAAAGGCGGACAAACAAACAAACACACTTTCCCATATTTTATAACTAGCTTTCCGCCCGCCGCCTCGCCCGCGTAGACTTCACGACGTTGTCCTGCGGGAATGTGATATTTTTTCGGGATAAAATGTAGCCTATGTTCCTCTCCAGGCTACAAAGTATCTGTGTCCCAAATTTCAGCCAAATCCGTCTAGCCATTTTGGCGTGATTGAGTAACAAACATACAAACATCTAAACATCTAATTTTTCACATTTATATACCTACTAATATTAGTTGAGATTAATAGAGATATCAGTAAACACACTTTCACATATTTTATAATATCAGTATGGAAGGCGGATCCATAATCAAGTAAACTTTGTCTTTGGTGACTGTTTCTTTGTACCTACTAGTTTTGTGCTTAGTCTTCTTGTACAGGAATTCAAGATTTTTTTTAAATTTAAACTAGACCGTTTGCTGGTATTACTTTTGAAATATTTTTTGAAGTGAACACGACATTTTACTAATATAGCCTGTAGGTATCTGCAGTTATTCTGACTGCAGTCTCTTTTTGATTCCCGGTCGAATAAATGTTGAAAACTTAACTGTTCAATATTTTCTCGTGTCTGGGTGAATGTGGCAATACCGGTCGTTGTTTTCCATTGCCATGATACAGGTGCTGTAACTTCTTAGTTTAGGATAGAAGCAATGTGGTGGTGTCAATTTTTATTTTATGTCCCGATTATCTGAAAAGAATTTGTTTAATATAAAGTTAATTTTTAAGCATTCGATGTCCTGAGCTTTGTGACCTTTTTTGTAAATAAGTTCAATCGTTTGACAAAAGTAAGCCAAAACAACAACCCCTTACATTTACGAAGCTTATCCTAAGCATTCCTCAATGCTGGCAAAACGGCGGGATATTTTCCCACAGTCCCAACGTTGGGACTCGAGTGGGATTCAAGTAGCTCACCTACGCGCCCCTTAATTCCCTAACTCCCAGGACGTGTCCAAGATCTTGCTTGGGGAAGTGGCTCCCTTGGCTGGGACACACTGATTAAAGTTTTTCCAACATAAAATGTTGAAGAAAACTTTAACAATTTCATCATCATTTTGTTTAGTCTAAAGTTATTACTATTTTGTTTTGCACTTAATTCAAGTTAATAATTATGTGTAGGGCACAAAACCTTCTAATTTATAAAAGTCTCGTGTCACAGTGTTTGTTATCGAACTCCTCCGAAACGGCTTGATCGATTTTTATGAAAGTTTTTGTGTATGTATATTTGGTAGGTCTGAGAATAGGTTATACCTAGGCTTTTTTCAATCCGGAAATTTCGCCGGAGCGAAGCCCCGGGCCGCAGCTAGTAACTACATTACCGAAGCATTGTGTATTCATTAATTTTATTCTTGAGCTACACGTGATTATCGAACATTTATTTGGTATGATTAATATTGAATTGAATGAATTATATTTTTATACCAAATAATGATACTGAATAATTCATCTTCACGCTGTATTATTAACCTTAGACTGTCAAGATAACAGTTTACCGGTTAATCTATATATATATAAAATTCAAAGTCCTGACTGACTGACTGACTGACTGACTGAGATATCAACGCACAGCCCAAACCGCTGAACCTACAGACTTCAAATTTTGCACATAGATACGTTATACAGTGTAGGCATCCACTAAGGAAGGATTTTTGGTAACTCCACCCCTAAGGGGGTGAAATAGAGGATTAATGTTTGTATGAAAGTCCGTCAGTATTGAAGTTAGGATCTTCAAACATTGCATTTAGGCTGGCAATTGAAAATTAATATTTACCTGTGTCAGTGTTTTTGACAATTCCACCCCCGAAGGGGTGAAAAGGTGGATGAAATGTTGTATCTGGAAAGTCCTTCATTTAATTTATTATTTAGGCTTATGGTCGGAAAGTAAAACAAATAAGCAAAAACATGTTTCGTATTTTCTCGAAAATCAACCCCTTAAAGGTTAAATGCGATACATAAACCTAAAAATCGATATGGATGTCCTTATTGAGGTTTTATGGGATGGCGATTGCAGAAATGGCATTTATTTTGACGTTTAACACGCTGAACATGATTCAACCCCTAAAAGGTTGCAATATGGGTGAAATTTTGAATGAAAAATCAGGGGTACAATAGACATTTCAACTTGAAACTTTGTTGGCTTACTTCTTAGAACAAATAGGCAACCCATTTCGTAATTTTCCCAAAATCAAACCCAGGGGGTAAAATAGGGGATGAATGTGTATAAAAGTCCGTCAGTTTTGAAGTTACGATCTTAAAATTTTGTATTTAGGCTGGCAATTGAAAATTAATATTTACCTGTGTCAGCGTTTTTGACAATTTTACCCCCGAAGGGGTGAAGAGGGGGATGAAATGTTGTATCGGGAAAGTCCTTCATTAAACTTATTATTAAGGCTTATGGTCGGAAAGTAAAACAAATTAGCAAACACATATTTCGTATTTTTTTTCGAAAATCAACCCCTTAGAGGTTAAATAGGATAAATAAACCTAAAAATCGATATGGATGTCGTTATTGAGGTTTTATGGGATGACGATTCCAAAAATGGCATTTATTTTGATGATTAACACGCTGAACATGATTCATCCCCTAAAAGGTTGAAATAGGGAAGTTTTGAATGAAAAATCAGGAGGTAAAATTGACATTTGAACTTGAATTTTGAAATTTTCCGAAAATCAAACCCAGGGGGTAAATAGGGTATAGAAACCTAAATCATCTTAAGGACCCTAAAAGTTCTTGGTACCTAAGCTACTCAGAACTAACTTTTTGAGTGTGAAACAGACACTTATTATTTACTAGCTTCCGTCCGCGACTTCGTCCGCGTAGACATGCAAGAAAATACTTAGGGGACCAATAACCAGGATAAAAAGTATTCTATGTTTTAATTTCATAAAAATCCGATCAGCCGTTTTTACGTGATTTGGCGGGTCCTCCCTCACCAAGTGAGCAGCCTCGTGCGAGGCCCGCCGCACGTTGGTCCCCTAAGTATTTTCTCGAATGTCTACGTGGACGAAGTCGCGGGCGGAAGCTATAAGTACTATAGGAAAGTTTAAAAAATCAAGAAAAGAAAGTAAAAACAAGCGTTACTTATGTACAGCACAATTGCACAATATATTAGCTTTTTCTCATATTAAAGCAGTCCATCGCTAGAGGTCTGCTGTCATTTGCTAAGTTAACGTTTGTTACGCCATTCATAACTTTTTATCAACTTTAATCAAGCGAATAGATCCTTCAGTCTTCCCGCCCATGTGACACCAGTCACGTATATGTCACACGTCGTCCGCGCGGGCATTATTTTTTCTTTCCGTAAAAGCTACGGGAATACCACGCTGATCACGACGAACGACAGCATTTATTTTTACGAACACGGCATAACTGTAATAAATAAAATTAAGCTGCCTCACTTCATAACTTTTGTCTCTATTGTATGATTATGTTAATGTTTACTATGTTAATGTTTATAATGTTGGTGATTAGAATTGTCCAGATTTTTAACGTTCAAATTTAAACGAGCCTATCAATAGATCCTCCAGCCTTCCCGCCCATGTGTCACAGGTCACGTATATGTCACACGTCGTCCGCGCGGGGACAGGCCTCGTGTCACGTCATTCCGCCCCCAATGGCCATTATTTTATTCTTTCCCATAAAGGTTATGGTAATGCCACGATGGGGTTAGGGCCAAGCCGTGTACAACAGCTGTTATCGCGCTGTACGTCTTTGGCAGTCACTTCGATTTAGGATTATGTTCGGAGGTACGGTTTGAATGGAAATGGACTTATAGTGTTTTGTTAGAGGTAGATGCTTTGGTTGCATTAAGAATGGTTCGGTGCTTTTTTTTGTTTGGGATTTCTCAACGTGTCATCCCCTAACACCCAAAACCCATCTGGGTTTTGGGTTAATGAATGGTCTGAAAAGTAAATAAGTCATACATGAATCACGTAACTTTTCCGTTTGTGTTTTTCCTAGGTGTAATAGATATTGTGTTTGATAATTATTATTTTTTATCTAAAAAATTGCTTTTTATCATTACAAAATGCGACTATTGTTTTTCGCAAACCAACAACAACCCTGAAATGACCAAGCAACAAACTAACCCCTATTTTCATACAGTGACTTTAGTCAAGTGTACACACTAGGCACATCTTATATTTCTGCGTGCACTGTTCATTGAAATAAAGCTTAATATTACGGATAAGTAACGCACTTGTTTTGTTTTCGGGTGATTTTCACCCGTGATCAGATCACGCACCCTGGAAAAGCGTATCGAAACGTTGGGAAAAATAAAAACCCTGAAAGTAACACTAATTTACACATACAAAAGTGATACAAAATGCGCGTCAGTTATATCCGTAAAAAATATTTTATTACACTATTATTTGATGAAATACGAAGTCACGAATCATGAAATATAAACACAATATCATGTCCTCAGATACCGGCGGTAAGTTTTCACGAGTTATTGTACAAACTTATCTCTTGCATAATGGATGTGCCCTGATAGGTTTTGGTAAGTGATTGATAGAGGCCCTTGTACAGATGCTTCTGATTAAGGTAGGTGAATTAGATATAGTACCCCAAGCGCGAAAAACTGGAACCAGAGCAGCGCCGCTACGGTCGTTTACGGAACTAAAATTCTGATTCCAAAAGCTTTGGTAGCATTTTGACGGATTGATACTTACCAACTTACCATGCGTTGATTTCGATTACAAGAACTAGAGTTTTCCGTGCTGGGGTACTGATACTTTGTTACTAGGAATGTTGTTACTAGGTTTGTTGGAAATGTGCAATGATATGTTGTGGCGCAATACCTAAAAGCTTCGAGATTTAACTAGTTTACGAAAGCTTCTCAAATGGGTATATTAACTTAAGTGACTATTCTTTACAGTAATTCTTTACAAGCACAAGGTACTTCTCAGAACATTGTAGGTAGTGAAACTAGGAACGCCGTCTATGGGAATGATCTATGAACCTACATTCTGAGTACCTAAACAAACATTTTATCGTGTAACACCATACTCAACTATATTATACGGCTATACGAAAATAATTTAAAAGTGTGTAGAGTTACTAACCTTCGGTAAGAACTAAGCTAGGCTGTATTTATTGAAAATGTTTCACCAGCGACAGTGTAATTTGCCAACTTATAACTAAATACACATTAAAAAAGGTACACCTAGCTGAATGAAATGCCTATAAAGGTGTATATAGCATTGTAATATTCTAAAAATAATCTTAAGGATGTGAACTGTGCGCTACTGTTTGAAATGTATCTAACGCGCCAACCTTACCCGGAATGCCATCGGTCAAAAGATCTCCATTAAAACATATCAGTAGTCATGTTATGACGGATCGGCGTTGCTTTGTTGTGCTAATGTTGCCGCGATGTTGCCGACAATGTTCCCGCTGCCAGTCAACGCGCCGCCATCTTGGATCCCACAGGAATTATACTTCGGGAATATCTTTCATTTTGTTTCTTTTGTACTTTGTAAAAGTTTTGAAGTGAAATAAGTGAAGAATCATTTCGAAGACTTTGAAGAGCTTTCGTTTGTAATGTACGAGTATACCTACCTAATGGAGAAATTTGTGTCTAATGAAAATCACGGGCAATGTTATATATTGTTTGAATGACTATTATATTACGCACTTGCAGCATTACTTACATGTTTTCTTACCTAAATATTCGTAAGTATGTAATTTAACTGCATACATTTGTTTAATCCAACTTCGTACGACAGGAATCAATATCAGATTTCAACTACTTTCAAAATAACAATCTTATTTTAACAAATCCAATAAATAAAGACAGAGAGAAATACCTCTACTTTTTATCATCAATCCATACTAATATATTAAATGCGAAAGTAAATCTTTCTGTATTTCATATTTTCATGCCTAACTCACTTATCCAATTTGATGAATGATGAATGGAAACTTTTAACTGATCCCTGAAGCGAGATTTAACCGAAATTTACGTGGACGTAGCGTAGCAGCGGACAGGTTGCTTGTAATAAAATAACTCTTGCAAGAAACCATTGTGATTGCTCGTCACTGGTGCAGCCGATACCCGATGATAAATGACTTTGCTGAAGAGGGTTGGTGCAGGAATTAAAGCAGCATTTTGACCACAACTTACAAAAATACTAGTTTTCCGCCCGCGGCTTCGCCCGCGTGGACAACACGACGTTATCCCGCGGGAATGTTATATTTTTCCGGGATAAAAGTAGCCTATGTTCCTCTCCAGGCTACAAAGTACCTATGTCCCAAATTTCAGCCAAATCCGTTCAGCCGTTTTGGCGTGGTTGAGTAACAAACATCCAAACATCTAAACTTTCACATTTATAACTAGCGGCCGCCCGCGGTTTCACTCGCGTGAATCGAGTGGAATATCGGGATAAAAAATAGCCTAAGTTACTCCTTATTACATCAGCTAAGTACCTGCCAGTGAAAGTCCCGTCAAAATCGGTCCAGCCGTTTTGGAGATTAGCCGGAACAAACAGACAGACAGACAGACAAAAATTGTAAAAAATTATATTTTGAAAAAAAAAACAAAAAAGGTATATTAAGTAGGAGTAGGAAGTAGGATTACCGATTTCACAACGACTTGTGACAATAAAAATCAATAGAAAACCTCAACATTGTGAGTGTTCGTCACGGGTGCAAGCGATACCCGATGATTAATGTCTTGGCGGGGGTTCGTGCAGGAATTAAAGCGGCTTGTCGACACGGAACAGCTGTCGTTGCTGTCACAATTACAACTGACTGATGAGGAAAAGTCGATTTTCAAAGAAACTCTCTGCTTAACAAATCGGTTCCCAAGTCGTGGAAAGTTGCGAATGTCCAACCTGTGCCCAAGAAGGGTGACCGTGCCGACCCCTCCAACTACAGACCAATAGCTATCACCTCCATACTCTGTAAGGTAATGGAAAGGGTTCTTAATAATAAGCTGCTATCGTACCTTGAAACCAACGACCTACTCAGTGACCACCAATATGGCTTTCGCCGTGGTCGGTCAACTGGGGATCTTCTTGTGTACGTTACGCATTGCTGGGGCGAGGCTATTGAAAAACATGGTGAGGCTCTTGCTGTTTCGCTTGACATTTCAAAAGCCTTCGACCAAGTCTGGCACGCTGGTTTGCTGAGCAAACTCCCAGCGTACGGTATTTCTGCTGACTTTTGTGACTGGATTTCAGATTTCCTGAGTGAGCGGTCGATCAGAGTCGTCATCGACGGCTGCTGTTCTAACCTTATGGCTATCGATGCCGGAGTTCCTCAGGGATCCGTTCTCTCTGCGACTCTCTTTTTGCTGCACATTAACGATCTGCTTCTGCCCGGAATTGTTGGGTATGCTGACGACAGCACCGTTACAGAGAGATACCTATCCAGCGCAAAAGCCAGCAGTGAGGAAGTCGGTTCTTTGAGAGAGGCCATGGTAGAGCAAACTAACTTGACTTTAAGCCATGTCGCTCAATGGGGTGACGATAATATGGTCAATTTTAATGCCATCAAAACCCAGGCGTGTCTTTTTACCGCTAAAAGGAGTCCTTTTACCTTAACTCCTACTTTCCGAGGTTCAACTGTACCAATTGCCGACAATATAGATCTTCTTGGCACGAAGTTAACTGCGGACCTTAACTTCGGCGACAGCATTGAGTGCAAAGCTCAAACTGCGGCCAAAAAACTGGGAATCCTGAATAAGGTTAAGCGATACTTCACGCCAGGACAGCTTTTGACTCTTTACAAAGCGCAAGTACTCCATGCATGGAGTATTGCTCTCACCTCTGGGATGGTTCGGCTAAGTACCAGTTAGCTGCACTCGACTCAGTGGAACGCAGGGCCAGAAAACTAATTGGAGACGATGTGCTTGTTAAAACCAAGCTACATAGTCTTACCCATCGACGTAAAGTGGCTTGCTTGTCGGTATTTTACAGGCTGTACTTCGGAGAGTGCGCTTCTGAGCTGCATGAGCTCATTCCGCCATCCCCGTTCTACCACCGAGAATCTAGGCGCACAGCAGGCTATCATCCTTACTTGGTCAACATCCCGCGGATGCGTACCAAGCGCTTTTCATCTTCCTTTGTGATGCGCACCGCCAAGGAATGGAATACCCTGCCTGCGTCTGTTTTCCCGAATGACTACAACCCTGTTATTTTTAAAGCTAGAGTGAATAGGCTGCTTCTGGGTAAGCTCGCCCCATCTTAGGCTTCTTCTCAACCCTAAGGTTCAGTATGAAGCCAAGAGCAAGCCCATACTATATATATAAAAAAAAAGAAAAACTTGGAAAACTTCTTATGTAACTTTCTTCCGCAAAATTGATTTCTTCATCTTTGAGATGTCCATGGTGCATCTTTACGTGAACGTCATTTGTTATAAAAAAGCGTCCCGTAACTAAATTACATCTATCAGTAACGTATCTCACATAATACACCTCTAAATTTTAATTGGTACAAAGATTTTAAGGGATGATAGTGTCCATCAATATGAAAATTTTTTACTAGGGTGCCAACCACGGAATCGCGAAAAATAAATCAGCTGTTCCATACATTTCAGTCGAGTCGATGTTGTACTTTTGTATGGAACAGCTGATTTTTTTCGCGTTTCCGTGGTTGTGTCCCATAGTAAAAATTGTTCGTATTGATGGACACTATCATCCCCTAAAATCTTTGTTCTAATTAAAATGTAGTGGTGTATAATAGAGAATCTTACACTTTTTCATTATGTAGGTAAAAGATTGCTTTGCACTTCTTATTTATCTATATCTATGTTACAAAAACATATATTACATTATTCTAATACAAACAACACTAAATTGATCGACCAAACTTCCAAAGTTTAATCACACTAACCGAGTGAAAGTGACGCTTTGCGTTCTACAATGTTCCTAAGAAAGAAAACCCATAAATTTCTGATAAGAGTCGAAAGTATCCCTTACATTTAGGGGCTTCAATTGGAAATACATTCGAGTGTAGTTACCTATTATAAATCCGGAAACTTATTTACCGGAAGTTTTCTATTCCAACAGATTCATTTACCTAACCAAAATGTTTTATGCATAATACTTACCTAGTTTTATATAAATTGTCTTTTAATATTTTTTTTTATTTATTTACTGTGTTCTACTTACAGCTTACGTACTACTGCATTCGTTACTCAATTACAATATACTTAACTAATACATAAACTAATTAAAAGTAGACACCTGATCTTTTTAGTAATCTTACATAATTATACGAATTTACTCCTATTTTTTTTAAGGTTACTAAAGTCGTATTAACTTTCGTTTAACATGTAATTAAACAGAATTTTGCGTATCTTGCGTATCTTGAATTTTCAAAACATATCTATCCTTATCTTATCTTTCTTTAACTTGTGCTATAAGTAGGTAAGTATTTATTTTTATAATAACTTTTGATCTAATGAATCATCTGGGAAAGGTAATTCTAGCTAATAAGTTTTCGGACTGGTGACATGATGCCTTCGAGTGGATACCTCCCCTAACTAATAAAACTATTAGAATGTATGTCACGGTCGCGTTGCACCGCTAGGGGGCGCCGAGTGGATTTTAAAGTTCGTTTGAGGTGATCAATTGGGGTTTTTTTTGAGACTTTCTTTTGAGTACCCATTTCCTTTATCGGAAAATTCAATGTGAGTTTCAGCTGTTCAAATCGGCGATCGTTTAACTTACCAGGAGTACGGAAAAAGTGGTATTAAGGCGCTACTCGGAAAAATATGGACTTTTTGATTTAAAACTATAGGACAGTTACAGTTGTTAAAAATCTGGTAATAAGATATATATTTCTTCATACCTTTATCTAGAATCGTATAGTTTTAAAAACACGATTTTATGATTTTGCCTCGACACTTTTTATTTTCGAAAAGACCTCTAAAAAATACGAAAAGTGAAGATTATTCTTAAATGGGGTTACTTACACTATTGGAAATTGGTTTAATTAGTGGACACCAATAATATTGAGGATCGTATAGAAGCATTTTTTTTAAATCGCTGTAGTTTTTTAATACGAAGTGATTTTGTGTTTTTTTTGCCTAATCTGCAAAATCGGTCTCGCTCCCGCGCGCGTCGCTTTCTCATTGCTATCTCGCTTCAGCACATTTTTTCCGAGTATCGCCTGAAGAATACTGTAGGTAAACTTCAAAAAAAAAATTAAGATAAACGAGTTTGAATTTACCAAATACAACTTCAAAAGTGACGAAAGAAGTCCCTGGCATGCTCAAAGCTCTCATCTGTTTCAATTCTATGTTTCATTTACTTACTATTTTATTATAAGTAGTTTTCCGTCGATTATCGTAAATTATGAGTATCACATAATGTAGTTGATAATTTATTAGCTTACATTATAATATCAGTGTTTTAGGAAGTGACTTCAATGTATGAATATTTTTGTACTTATGGAATTAAAAAACCAATAATTTGTTTCTAACTTTCATGGGCTCTATCCTATCACAATAACTACTTACTTATTATGAAAAAAAACGAGTGATTTACCATCGGTGACGCGTCAAATTTAAACATGGTAAAATCCTGTTTTTCATAATAGTAGTTTCAATATAATTTTAAACAACTTGAATCATATCCCGATTGAAAATGAAATTCTAGCTCATGGTACGATAGACAGAGACAGTGAAAAACGACAGAAGGGCAATTTTGATTTCGCAAAAAGGCAAAAACGCTGCCCTCTCCAATTTCACAGAGAGCCCCTACAAAAGGTCACTCACGTTAACTATGAATGGACGAAAACAAGCAATGGTCACGAATGGAAAATTAAAAAGAAAAACCCGGACAGAAAAACGAATTGAAGTTAAAGTCCATTTTACGTAGGTAGGCATAAAACAAACCCCCTTTGACGGGACGAGTGAAATAATAGAATCGGAGCTTCCAAGTCCCAAATTCAAATGCCTTTTGATCTTTTTTGAATGTTGTATTCCTGCTCGGCGGAGGCATTTACGCGCCACGCGACGGTGCTAAATGGATTATTTTCTTATGGTGTTCTTTTTTCAAAAACAATTTTGTAGGTCTTTTTCGGTAGGTAGCAGTAACGCTCCTTTATTTTAAGGCCAGTGTTAGTTGAGCTTTGAAAAGAGTTTGGTTTAGTTTTAGGATTATAGGGAGGGGAGTCTTTACTTTGAGGGTCTTACGTAAGTGGTTGTTGTAGTAAAAGAGGAAACAAAACGTTGACAAACGCGGTCGGGGTGCGATCGGATTAAGGAGGGTCGACTTTATAGTCGCGGTGCAATTTGGAAATTGACTTCGGGAATCTGTTGTACGATGTTGCGGTTCCTTTTTTGTGGCATTGGGTGTCAATTTGTTATTGTGAATCGAGTTTCAAATGACTGTCTGGCGTATTTGCGGATTAGAGTTTTACTGCGCCTAACATACGTAGTTTATAGCCTATGGGGATGTGATAAACCGAACACTCCTTAGATATTTCTACTTTTGCTTGCCGTTAAATTATGATTGATTGTGTCAATAAGTCTAACTTTGCCGGCAGTTCTTTTGTTTTTTTTATTTGGTAGTATGTAGTGTATGTAAATCCTTTTTTACTAAAATAGCTACCGAAAAAGGATAAATATAAACTAAAATTACAAGCTAAAATATTAAAAACATTCACTAAGACACACTTAAATGGCAAAAATATCAGAATATTGCTTAGAAAAACAAGATTTCCAATTGAAGATTTTTCCCTAAACCCCAATCGTCTCTGAACAACCAGGGTTAATCTCCTGGAAGGCCCGACGGACCGAGCAACGGTCGACAGTCGGATGTTTTCAATTTAATCCCGTCAAGGACGCGTCACGCACGGAACATTACACCGCCCCGCCATCACTGGGAACCTTCGTACCGTGTGTAAGCCATTGGTGCGTGGTGTGTTAAGATAGGTCACTAATAGTGAACATAACTACGTTAATTCACAGTTAAGTTTAAGGCGATACTCGGAAAAAATGTGCTGAAGCGAGATAGCAATGAGAAAACGACGCGCGCGGGAGCGAGACCGATTTGGCAGATTAGGCAAAAAAACACAAAATCACTTCGTATTAAAAAACTACAGCGATTTAAAAAAAATGCTTCTATACGATCCTTAATATTATTGGTGTCCACTAATTAAACCAGTTTCCAATAGTGTAAGTAACCCCATTTAAGAATAATCTTTTTAGAGGTCTTTTCGAAAAGAAAAAGTGTCGAGGCAAAATCATAAAATCGTGTTTTTGAAACTATACGAATCCAGATAAAGGTATGAAGAAATATATATATCTTATTACCAAATTTGTGACAACTGTAACCGTCCTATAGTTTTAAATCAAAAAGTCCATATTTTTCCGAGTAGCGCCTTAAGCAACTAGACTGCAACAGAACCCGGCGCAATCTGTTGACAGTTGGATGTTTTCAATTTAATCCTGTCAAGGACTGGATGCGTCAGGCACGGAACATTACACCGCTGCTAACAATGGGACCTTTCGCACCGTGTGTAATCCATTGGTGTATGGTGTGAGTCAGGTCACTAATAGTGGACAGTATACCGTTAATTCACAGTTAAGTGATAGCAACTAGACTGCAACAGAACCCGGCGCAATCTGTTGCCAGTCGGATGTTTTCAATTTAATCCCGTCACGGACGCGTCACGCACCAAACATTACACTGCTGCTATCACTGGGACCTTTTCTCACCGTGTGTAATCCATTGGTGTGTGGTTTGTTAAGATAGGTCACTAATAGTGGGCATACCGTTAATTCACAGTTAAGTGAAAGCAACTCGACTGCAACAGAACCCGGCACAATCTGTTGACAGTCGGATGTTTTCAATTTAATCCTGTCAAGGACTGGATGCGTCAGGCACGGAACATTACACCGCTGCTAACAATGGGACCTTTCGCACCGTGTGTTGGTTAGTGTATGGTGTGAGGTAGTTCACTAATAGTGGACAATATACTGTTAATTCACAGTTAAGTGAAAGCAACTAGACTGCAACAGAATCCGGCGCAATCTGTTGACAGTCGGATGTTTCCAATTTAATCCTGTCAAAGACTGGACGCGTCACGCACCGAACATTACACCGCCGCCATTACTGGAAACTTTCGAACCGTAACCAATTGGTGTGTGGTGTATTAAGATAGGTCACTAATAGTGGACATACCGTTATTTCACAGTTAAGTGAAAGCAACCAGACTGCAACAGAACCCGGCGCAATCTGTTGACAGTCGGATGTTGTCAATTTAATCCCGTCAAGGACGCGTCACGCACGGAACATTACACCGCCCCGTTACTGGGAACTTTCGTACCGCGCGCGTGTAATCCATTGGTGTGTGGTGTGTAAAGATAGGTCACTAATAGTGGACATACCGTTATTTCACAGTTAAGTGAAAGCAACTAGACTGCAACAGAACCCGGCACAATCTGTTGACAGTCGGATGTTTTCAATTTAATCCTGTCAAGGACTAGATGCGTCACACACGGAACATTACACCGCTGCTAACAATGGGACCTTTCGCACCGTGTGTAATCCATTGGTGTATGGTGTGAGGTAGGTCACTAATAGTGAACAATATACCGTTAATTCACAGTTAAGTGATAGCAACTAGACTGCAACAGAACCCGGCGCAATCTGTTGACAGTCGGATGTTTTCAATTTAATCCCGTCAAGGACGCGTCACGCACCAAGCATTCCACCGCTGCTATCACTGGGACCTTTTCTCACCGTGTGTAATCCATTGGTGTGTGGTTTGTTAAGATAGGTCACTAATAGTGGACATACCGTTAATTCACAGTTAAGTGAAAGCAACTAGACTGCAACAGAATCCGGCGCAATCTGTTGACAGTCGGATGTTGTCAATTTAATCCCGTCAAGGACGCGTCACGCACGGAACATTACACCGCCCCATTACTGGGAACTTTCGTACCGCGCGCGTGTAATCCATTGGTGTGTGGTGTGTTAAGATAGGTCACTAATAGTGGACATACCGTTATTTCACAGTTAAGTGAAAGCAACTAGACTGCAACAGAACCCGGCACAATCTGTTGACAGTCGGATGTTTTCAATTTAATCCTGTCAAGGACTGGATGCGTCACGCACGGAACATTACACCGCTGCTAACAATGGGACCTTTCGCACCGTGTGTAATCATGGGTGTGTGTTAACATAGGTCACTAATAACATTAATAGGGGGCATAAATTATCGTTTAATCACAGTTAAGTGAAAGAAACTAGACTGTCGCAGTCGACAGTCAGCTGTTTTGTGATCCGTCAAAGACGGTGTCACACGCAGAATATTGCAAAGCAATCATCACTAAACCGTTTGTAAAGTGTGTAGGTACCTACTAACCATGAGATATTTCACTGTGGCCAGTGACGACAGTCACTAAGATCCATAAACGCAAGAGAGTTAAACTTTGGACGACTACAATTTTATTGATTTTCGTGAACCGCAAGCGAAAGTCTGCGACTATGGTTTATTTTGTTGACAGTCAGATGTTTTCAATTGAACACTTGCGGAACATAACACTGGCGAAAAGTGATGGCGACATTATTGACCCCTCGCGCCGGCAAGAGTATGCGTTAATATACGTCACCATGGTTAGTTAGTGACGATACTCTTTAACACAAGCCCTAAATGGTTACTAGCGATTGTCATTATTTACATAAATAATAATAATAATATAAATAATAATAAATATTTTCTTACAATCACACCCATTATCTAAGCCCGTAGTTAATTTCTTAAGAAACTGTGTCTACGGGGACTTGATAACGGATAAATATATAATTAAATACTTTTTGTTTGTAAATACATACTTAATTTACATAGATTTACTGACATAGATTTATTTACTTTATAAATTACGTTTGAATGCGAAAATTTATCGTTTACCACAATCAGCTGAAAGGTTTCAGTTGTGATTTGTTATAATTGGCTCCACCTGTCGATGTCGTGTGTATCATCACATCATAGCAGTGACATTATTCATTAGTAAGCGACCAATATGCTAGTATTTTTCAAGTAGGTATCCGAGTCTGAAAAACATAAAACAGTAAGAAAATGAATATTGGCAAAAATCTGTAGGCAACTATCAAAGTAGGCAGCATAACCATAAAAAATATTTATCCAAATAGATACATATTTAGAACCCCAATGAAAATAAATGTTCATTTATGCAAATGAAGTCAAAACTGGAACATAAATCTATTAGCGGCATGACAAACCGAATACAAATTGCAAAAACAAAAAAATCACGACTTTGTGTCCGCAATATTAAAAATACTAAAACATTTCCACAACTTTTATATAACCACCTTTCAAAATTAAACTGTCTTATCTTTTCCTTTATGACGTTGGTACAAGGTTCACTTTCATTTGTTTTTCTAATGTGTCTTATTTTCCAAGTGCAGAAAAAAGTTTGCGAATGTAAGGTAAGCTGGGCTGTTGGGTACCCGTCGTGTCTAGGGATTCATCAGCGCGACAGGAGGCGCAGTAACCCGGGTTACCCGCGGAGTATTCACCTAATATCCAATATTCGCTCACCTTACTCTTTGTGGGTATACTCGCGTTAATGTCGTTACGTTTTATCGAAGGTATTCAGAGAGAGGTTAATATTAAGATGTTGCTTATGCGTCTAGAACTTACCGATATATTTCCTACGCATATGGTCATAACTTGTGAGGTTTGTTAACTGGAGTTTTCACCCTGAATAAAAAAGTGTGCCCAGCAAATTTGACATTTTGTATGTAGTGGCTGTCAGTTGTCCCATATGACCATACGTATTTTTTCAAAGTGTAGGTGAGACGGAAGGCAGCCACAGTGTAATTTGGGGCCACAAAAAAGTGTTAGTACTGCACTCTCCAGTTACCTCAGTATTAAGTCTAGCTCCATGGTCACAGTGGTCAGCACGATTGGCTTGCGATTGATGTTGCTTATAAGCAATTTTTGCAATGGTCAATAACGGGACAGGTAATAGCCAAAAGTTTACTATGTCGAGCTCCTGATTTCTATTTGTATACCATCCAAGTGTAAGAATAACTGACTTGCTGTAAGGTTATTTTATTACGAAGGTCTTATTAATGATTTCTAAGTCATATATGTACCTTCCTACTGCCCAAATTACAGTAGCTCCCATTTTTTGCATTGATTGCGCTAAACTTACCTTTTTTATAGTGAGGGCAAATACTGACTTTACGGCATGTTGGACTCAGTCAGACACAGGGCCTGTCCCTCGCCGCGACCAGCCCTCCCATCAAGCCGTCGCAATCGCGTCGCGCTAACCTTACCTAGAGACGTTGCCCAAAATGTGCTGTGCAATATCACGTAAATATCACGTACTTAGCTCCGCGGAAAACTTCCGAGCGTCCTCATCTTTTCGTAACAGCGTTGAGCAGAGATATTCTCCGAAGCGTGCCCCGCGGCATCCCGCAAATGTCACGGACTTAGCCCCTCGGAAAACTTCCGAGCGACCTCATAATATTATTCTAACAGTGTTGATTCCGCTAACCATACTAAGAGTTACTCCCCAAAGCGTGCCGCGCGGCATCCCGCAAATGTCACGGACTTAGCTCCGCGGAAAACTTCCGAGCATCCTCATATTTCACCAGCTAAGGGTGCATGCATCTTCTATCTCTTCCGGAATTTATGTGAATTTAAAATACACTTAAAAAAACCACTATTTACACAAATTCCTTAAATAAAAATTTCGCGTAATATTCTAGTTAAGGTCAAATACTTGAGTTTCCATTATATTTGCGTTCATACAAGTATTTATACAAAAATGTAGCTAATTGGATGTAAGGTAATGGTCAACTTTTTATTTGGTTTCAATAATTCTCGTAACTACTACTTACTATGTACTATTTCATGAATGAAATTCTTTCGGGAAATGGATTTTAGATGTCGTTGCAGGGAAAAGCTACCTTAAAAAAGGTAAATAAACACATTTTTGTTTTTGCAGATCATAACTTTCTTTTTGATTGACATCTGAACGAAAATCGCATATCCTTAGGACTGTTACAACCATTTTTTACGAAGATGTGCCTACAAGTCCTACCTCTCCCTCCTACCTTTTACAATCTATCTAGTGTGTATGTCAAATTAAGCACGCGATAACAGCACTAATTTGTAACTTACTCGTATTAAAAAATATCGAAATTAAGACTTTTTTTGCCTGTCTAAATGTATATGTTACCGGTCAAACCCGTTTTTAGGACAAACTAGTCCTGTAGAACACGACACAAAAAAAATAACTACGAATCGCGATCGCTTTAAATTTCTACCTACCACGTGTTCTACAGGACTTCCGAGGCAAACTCCCTCTCTGAAATGTCAACACGATGAACTTAGTTTGGCCTAGGAAAAACTAGTTTGTCCTAAAATCTGGTTTGGCGGGTAACCTAATATAAAACTTTTCCATATCTGCGGTGTGGCTTTCCCCTTACCCCACCGAATCAAGCATAAAGCGTAGCGTCTTTGTTGTCGAAATTCTTTCCGCGCGGGCATAAATTAATTTAGGCTTGTCCGAACCGTTTGTTGTTTTATATTGCGCAGGAATTTTTGTCAACTTCTCGCTACAAAGATGATTGGTGCCTTTGAGCGGGCTTAACATACCACCGGGGTTTTAACTTATTGAAGTCGACGCGATTAATTTTACTCGCAAGTTATGTAGGAAGTGAAAAAATATTTTCTTTTGAACTTGTTGAAATGTTTATTAGACACTGACTGACATTTTTTTTTTCTTGTACTTGTAATGTGGGTATATTCAACGTACAATATATACCTATAATAGATAGTGGTGTGACAGTTGAAATACAGGCAAAAGACGATCTAATTAATAATGTATCCCTTCGCAGATTACAATAACTTGATTCCTCCTAACATCATCATGCACCACAGAGTCCTCAGACCACAGAGCTTATGAAAAAGTAAAAAGAAAAAATTGTGACAGACATAAGATGAAGTAGCACCGAAATTTAACGTCTAGTTGCTAAATTTAGTGTAGAGATATCGATGGACCATATAAAATATGAGGGTGATGAAATCAACATTTAAATAATATAAAAGTATTAATAAGTCAACCACTTTAGTTTACTCAGCGATGAACATGATAGTTAGTAATTGTCGTTCAATAATAATGTCAGTAATATACTCTAACGTGTCATGATTTATCACCAAACTTTTACCCACCCAGCTCCATCAGCCGAACAGCGTAAGTCCATAGATGGCGCTGTCGCAGCCTCCTTCCGCTATGGCGGCAGCGTCATTTCCGCTTCCGGCGCGCACGCAGCCGGCCGTGCGTCACACGTCTGGGGTAAATCGACTGGCTAAACGGGGGTTAGGCTGGAAAATGATCTTGGAAAGATCGTCTATTTGTTTTGGTTTACCTACTCACTTGTAAAAGGAAAGAAAAAATATATTACCAAATCTGTCAACAAACCAACAATCAACATTGGATGACCCGCTGAAACTTAAAAGGCATTTCATCAGTTTAGAGACTTTCTCAAAAATTTAGAACCCGTTGTTTACTAGTTAGTTAGTTGTAAGATAAAGCACAAGTTTTTAATAAGATTTTTTTGCAATTACGTAGAAACACACTACCTAGCAGTTACCACGAGCCCGATTTCACATCATCTATAAAAACTACTAGCTGACCCGGCAAACGTTGTTTTGCCATATTAATTATAGTGGACCCGGTAAACTTCGTATCACCAACATCTATTATAGATAGACAGATGAAAATAAATAATCGCGAAGAAGTTTTATACACTGTTTTTTATACAGTAGGTAATCCAAAGCGGCTAAAACGAAACGTCAGTGATTACAATACTCTTTGACATACCTCTTTGGAAGTGGCTATGGAAGAATGACAGTTTTGTATAGTACTTACGACAGTTTATCGATTTTCTATACAAAATAATCATTTTTATTTTATAATTTTCCAGAATAAAAAATAGTCTATGTTACTCTCCAGCTCCCAAACGATCCCCATACCAAAAATCGAGTTGATCCGTTGCTCCGTTTTGACGTGAAAGACGGACAAACAAACAAACAAACAATCAAACACACTTTCACATTTACAATATTAGTATGGATAATAAAAAGAATACAAACTTACAAAATGGTTTACAAGATTTCATTTACCTAAGTAAACACTTACTCACTAATAAATTAGTAATTATAGGAATTTTAACCGCCTCTGTGGTTTATTGGTAGTGGTACTGGTATCAGACCCTAATGTCCCGGGTTCGATTCCCAGTGTGGGTTGTTCTTAGACCGCCTGGCTAGCTACCACCATCTTGTCTATGTATAGCGCCATAACAATGATTTTGAAGCATTATTGTGTTCTGGCAGTTAGAGATAAAAATATAGCCAGTTCCTCAGTGATTGAGGATTCCGGTAGTAGTGCGCTTCCGCCTTCACATCGGATGTGATGAAGGCTAAGTGCTACCCCGTTGTGGATGAAAAAAAACATTTCGCTAGAAATACATTGCGTTTACGATTACATTTAGATTTATGTGGAATTGCTTCCAAGTTTTATTTAGTAGGTACGAACTCAAGTAAAGACGAAGCATAATAAAGTAGTAAGCAACTCGTTTCGAGTTTGAACCTCGAGCTGTCATAAAAACATTGCACAAACACCGGGGGAAGCGAAACGACACATTCATCGCCTTTTCCCGCCCAAACTAACAAGAAATCATTTCCTCAAGGAACTCGTTTCATAAGGGTTGTCAACGATTGACGATTTTTTTAGAGTATGATTTAGCAACTCCTTTTTTCATAATAGTTGATCAGCTCGGCCAGTATAAATTATAGGTACTTAGTTAGAATTTCATTTGCAAAAAAACAAAAAAAAAAATCTGAGCTTAAACAGTAGCCGAAACGAAACATCTTGATTTTTAGTAATAGCTAAGCTTTCAAAACTATTATTTTTATTTCGATTACTCGTTTTCAAGACAAAGATATGTGATGTCATTTTTCAAATTTAAAAAATACTCAAGATCAAGCTATCGTTACTGAGATCAGCTTGCAGTTGAATGTTGAAAGAATTTTTTTCCAATTAAAGTTTTACGACGTTATAATTTTTTGAAAAACCAGCTTATCTACCGTATCTCCGACATGCGGATGATGAGTTAGAGCTGAGTAATTTTTGCAATTTTTTCAGTTTCAGTTTGGATATTTAATATGTATTTTTTTACAAGCTTCTTATTAACTTGTCATGTTAGTTAGTTAGTTTGTTACTTAGTTAGTGGGGGATAAATCTTGCAAGCTTAATTTGACCCACTTCCCATTGTCCGATGGAGCTGAAATTTTGTATACAGGTTTGGTTTAGATGACAATACATTAAAGTACAGTCAGCAAAAATGAAAAATGAATTTTTTACTAAAAACTTATTTCAGCTGCCCCAGCTGGCAGCCCCGTTTGGCGCTCTCAGTTCCTCATCAGGGAGCGGGACAGCAACAATGGCCGCTGTCCCCGGCGCGGCTCGTTTGCCCGAACACCTAATGAAACGAGCTTATTGCCAACACAGGCACAGCGAACATATGGAAGGGACAGCGTCCCGATCGCGGTAATCCTATGACGCATTAGTCAGGTGTACGTGCAGTTGACGTGCAAAACCGTTTTTGATAGCGCGCGGCGTTGACGGTTTGCGTGACGTGTGCGTCGTTCGTTATATCATTACGGCAATACAAAGTCAAACGTCAAGACGCAAACGTGATCAAGACGCGCTGCATAGAATTACGGCGATCGGCCCGCAGCCAGATGCACATCGCCACTGCTAGTGTAGGCTGCCGAATTGAACCAATCAAGTTAAGGAAATGAAAGTGAAAATATTAATAATTTAGATTTTTATATGAATGACAATTTAATGACAGCCCTAATCTCGTCTTCATCACACCCAATATTAAGTGAAGAAAACTAATTTTGTAAAGCAGTAAGTATATACCGTGATCGATATAATAATATCGTCTTCAAAGATTCAGTTTCAGTTTGGATATTTAATATGTATTTTTTCAGTTGCCCCAGCTGGCAGCCCCGTTTGGCGCTCTCAGTTCCTCATCAGGGAGCGGGACAGCAACAATGGCCGCTGTCCCCGGCGCGGCTCGTTTGCCCGAACACCTAATGAAGCGAGCTTATTGCCGACACAGGCACAGAGAACATATGGAAGGGACAGCTCAGATGCACATCACAACACAACTGCGAGTGTAGGCTACCGCATTGAACCAATCAAGTTAGGGTAATGAAAGTGAAATTAAAACATTACTAATCTAGATTTTTATATGAACGATAATTTAAAGATTGCTCTAATCTCCTCTTCATCACACCCAAAGTTAGATGGTAGTGGAAAATCGTCACGCTAAGACAGATTTCTAGAAATAAGGTGCACTGTAAATTTCAGGCAAGATCTTTTATTAAACTCAATTATTCTGTTGACTCACATATTGTTTTGGAACAACCGTTGTCTTTACTGATAACTAAAAAATGCTTTAGTATTTCAAAATCTTGATTTCACGCTGTTACGGAATTATAGCGTTGTTGTTTGTTGCTGAGGAAAAAAAGGAAAATAGTAGGTATATTATATTAGCTTATCTTAGATTTCTGCGTGAACTGTTCATTGAAATAAAGCCCTTTTTCGGATTATTTCACGCTTTTTATTGCGATATTAAGTTTGTGTTTTTATAGATTTTGAGTTCGATCCGTCTCGTACCTTTCCAGGGGCTCCGTAGTGACGGAATGAACCACTTATTATACTTTAGAATATATAAAGCTTTACTGGATGAACCGTCTCCATTGCCCCTAGTTCCGTGTTATTGGGGACCGCCGGACATTGGTTAATTACGTGCGATAGTCGGGAGCTGCTCACGAGAGAATGATTGCTACTCCTTAACGATGCTACGGTAGCCCT
Source organism: Crambus lathoniellus (assembly GCA_949710035.1). NCBI lineage: Eukaryota > Metazoa > Arthropoda > Insecta > Lepidoptera > Crambidae > Crambus > Crambus lathoniellus. Next base: position 8,912,795 of record OX453309.1, on the reverse strand, counting down.
CGAGGCCACGAGACAAGCGGGCTAGATTCACTGGAGACTTGCTTTAATATATCTATATAAAACTCTTGCGTTACTGACTGACTGACAGACAACGCACAGCCGAAACTATTGGATGCAAGAAGCTGGAATTTGGCATGTATGTTAAATGGTGGGTCCACGGTTAAACGTGTCCTTGGGGAGTGTAGGGAGCACTTAAGAGGATTTTTGGAAATTCCTCCTCAAAGGGGCTAAAAAAGAGGATCCACGCAGACGAAGCCGCGAGTTAGCGTATCAGGATATAGTAGATTTCATTACAAGTGCGGAAAGCCTGTCATTGCAAAGAGTTCCGACAAATGTCTACCCGAGCCGAGGCGCAGCCGAAGGTGAGGGTTGACAGTCGGAACAAGTTGCAATGACGGTTCCGCACGTGTACTGAACAACTATTTTTAATACAGTTGCGAAAAAATTAAGCAATTTAATAAAATAATAAAACACAATAAACTCAACTAACTAATCGTAAAAGAATATAAGCAGAGACTTTTTTTGTTTTCTTCACCCATTCTGGGTTGGCAAAGGAAACTATGATCATACAGCCAAGGCTTCAGTAGAATTTTTTTATTGATATGAAATGAAAATTAAATTAAATGAGATGAAATGAAATGAAACCTAACAAAAGCAATCCAAATCCTACAGCTGAGCGCCTTTCCTTATTTCTCTCTTTTACCACATCGTTTTCCATTAAAGCTACATTATTGCACTAATTCCACCATAATAAGTACCTACCACAATAAAAACCAGAATAAACTAATTTAGAAAATTAAGAAATAAGGTCCCTCATTTTCTTTTTACTTACTTGCGCAAACTCCTATATGCAGATACTATGGTAATAGTGCACGTAATACCATATTTAGTAATCTGTGGTCATACAGCCAATTTTATGTATTTTTTATATTCATAAATTTAATTTGGTCGATACTAATATTAATTTAATGTATAATTATAATTACTTTTAAATCTGATATTGAAACAAATTAGTAGCTTCTTTTTAGAAATATTTGCATGAATCATAAAAACTTCTATGATTTTTTTTTTAGTAAAAATTTCGTGGTTGGTTTTTTTTTTAATAGACAATATTTTGACAGTTGGGAAAGAAAAGGCACGAGTTCGGGAAAGGTAAAGAAAAAGTTCGAGTGTGTAATAGCCCACATCCCGAACGCTATACGTCCCTGCAATACGCCACTTTTTGAGCAACTGTATTAAAAAAATATTTTTACTGTTTTGCATTTACGATGCTATTTTAATTTCACAACTAGTGGCTTCCCGCGGTTTTACCAGAGCTGGTTCCCTTTCCCGCGGAAATATCGGGAGGAAATTAGCCTATGTCACTCGGAAATATTGTAGCTTTCTACGGGTATGTATCATAATAACTACGGTTGCTTCGACTATGGTCGAAATAACTACGGTCGATTCACATATTTTGATAATGACTATTGAACTACTCAACTACTGGTCATTTCACCTACGGTTGATTCAACTACAGTTGATTCAACTAACGGACGATTGTTCTAATGTTCATTTCATCTACTGGTTGTTTCGCCTATGGACAACTCTCCTACAGCAAGCCGTTTAATTAATGGATATTTTTTTAATTTTTAAATTTAATTTTTGGATAGGTAGGTAAGTACCCATTAACAAAAAAAAATATTTCTAAAAAAGAATAGGTGCGAGGTGCGAAGCGACGAGCAAGTTAGTTAGTTAACATGAAGAAAACCAGAACCGACTTCATACTCTACCCTCCACTTTAATATGAAATGGGAATATGTACAAAGTCGTTTCTGGCTCTTCGCCGGCCGCTGCCGCGGCACGCTCGCTTCGCTCGCTCGGCTCGCGCTGTTGGTTCATGTAAACACATAATATATATTTATATTGAAAATGAAATATTAGAAAATATAAACCTTTCTCCCAAGTAGCCGCCGGTACTGGAGTTACCTTCGATTCCTGTCGTACTGCAACTTCAACTAACACTCAATTTTACAAACATTTAAAATCATATATTCATTGACTGCATCTGTGGTCTAGTAGTGCACACCACCACCGGTTACGGACTCGGAGCTCCCGGGTTCGATTCCCAGTGGGGATAAAATTTTGTCAACGCCCCATTGAATCCTAAATACTGTGTAAAATATACATACTTACACATAAACAAACTTCGTTGACCGCCCTATCGGCCACATCCTCAGTCATTCGGCAGGCGCGCTTCTAGCTCCCAGACTCTCCGACACGTAAACACAACACGCGTGAAATGTTACGTGGTGTAGTGTAGTGTCCCAGTTATGGTCTTAGTAACGATGGTGTGTATTGGCAGTGTAATTGTCAGTGATGTAAGCTTGTAGTAATCTGAGTTTGCAAAACTTCATTATTATTGAGAACATGTAAGATAAAATTTTATCAACGCCCCATTTAATCATAAATAGTGTGTGAAATATACATACACATAAACAAACTTCGTTGACCGCCCGATCGGCCACGTCCTCAGTAATGTCATTCGGCAGATGCGCTTCTTGCGGACAACACGCGTGAAAAATGTTACGTGGTGTAGTGTAGTGTCCTAGTTTATGGTCTTAGTAAGGATGGTGTCTATTGGCAGTATAATTGGTCAGGTGGTCAAGGTTATCTGCTAGAACGATACCATAAAAGAGAGTATTTTACAATAGTATAAATATTGTGGAATATTTTTACCATGTTTTAATTTGTTTGACGAGTCTCCGATATTTTTCAATCTTACAATAGTATTTTGAAGAGCACCATATTGAACAATAAATAGTGTGTTAAATAAACTTGCGTCACATAATCAAACTTCGTAGCCCGCCCTATCGGCCACGTCCTCAGTAATGTCATTCGGCAGACGCGCTACTTTATGCTCCCGGACTGTCCAACGTAAACACAACACGTGTGAAATGTTACGTGGTGTAGTGTATAGTATTGTCCCAGTTTATGGCGGGTGTACGATGTTCAGTATTGGCAGTGTAATTGGTTGTAGTAATGTGTGTTGTTAGAGCTAGATTGGTAAAAAAACATTCATATAGCAAATAATTGTTTGTGTAAAGAATACACACTTTAATTTGTATTATTTTTAGTTACGTTTCTAGACAATACAGGATCAACTTCTAATACATACTACAATTAACGTATTACAAAAAAACTCTATGGCATTTAATCAGGATTTAGTCAAGTTTAATCAACATTTAATCAATATAACGTGAAATGAAAATCTGTTTCAATTTACACTAACCGATACAAAGATATGGAAGGTATACAAGGTATCTACCTAATTTTAGAGAAAAGACTGTCGTTGAATGTATGACATAAGCACACCTCTCAAAATAAGCATAGTACGTACGTATACAACGGCAACATATAAACAAAACCCCTTACTAAAATATTCAATCGATTTCTCGCAGCAATTAACATCTCGCTGCCATCGATCTTAAGCTGCCCATTAAACTTAATTCGGCGACTCGTTCTGCGAACTCCCCGGGGCGGGTACTGGAAACAAAGCTTGTATTATTCGCATTATATCCCCTCGTGTCCAAGTGACAAACACATAAACATTTGTCACTGCGCGGACCGTCCGAGTAATTGCGATTCGCCATTACAAAACGACCAGTTTAAAAGAGCTGGTAACCCTTAACAAAATCCCATAAGCAACCTTCAAATTGTTTTAGCAGCAGGGGCCTTCTTAATTTGGTCAGGTATTACTTATTGATGCCCCGAAACGTTTAACCGATCCCGCTCTAAATTTGAACAAATAATTTACAACGGTCACTCTTGACACAGAATAAAAGAACAACCAGAGTATTCCATTTTCTAAGAAAAGTCTAAACACGAGTCATTCATGAGTCATCGCCGCGATCTCGGTATGATCACGTATGATCTAGGAAGGATTTGTATGAAGCGCATAGGTACCGAGATCTTTCCAAGATCATAGTGAGCTCCAAGCGATACTAAGGTCCGGTTGCTCGAAGCTTGGTAACGTTAACTTTAGGGTTAAATTATGGTTAAAGTAAAATTAACCGGCAGTCAAATTTAAAAAGCGTTGTTGAAGAAGCGGTTACTTTAACGAGCAGTCAAATTACACATTTAACAGCGGTCAAAATAACCGACAGGGTGGGGGTGGTTTAAATTTTGACATAGTCATTAAGGGAACGTTATCTGCTAGAACGTTAATGAAATAGTTAGACAACACTTTTAACCCAACGTATTTTTCTTTGACCGAAGTCAAAATTGACAACAGTTAGATTTTAACTTTTACTTTACTGTAATGTACGAGCAACCAGAGCTAAGTCATAACGAGTCTCACAGACTATATATCAGTCTGCCCGCAGGCAACTGCAATCGGCCATAGGCAATCAGCCACACAATCATAGTTTTACGACAATATCGAGATAAAAAGTTACGTATGTTTTAGTTCAAAATTCAAATCTTTTTTATTCAATTTAGATTGAGGTAACAACACAAATAAACGTCAAAGAAGCTACGCCATCGGTTCGGAAATCCTACGGCGGGAGACCTTGCGAGAAGAACCGGCAAGAATTTTATTTAATCCAGGCTATCTACTATCTGTGTGCCAAATTTCAACCAAATCCGTTTAGTGGTTTTTGCGTGAAAGAGTAACAAACAACCTTATATCCATATATCCATACTGACAAACTTTCGGATTTATATTATTAGTAGGATACAAATACCGAATGTCAGGTGGCCTGTCGGATCGAGGACTGCAGGCGAACTGCCGGCAGACTGATAATTTGCCCTTATCTCGCGTTCAGACCTTTTATATGAAGATGGAATACTGATAGTAGGTTTATTCTGTGCTCTTGACGGCGAGTGCTTAATGTTGAGGGCTGTCACCCAAATTGCCGGCAACATATTGGTGTTGTTTTCCCTCGTTCGGTCACGTTACGTGTCCGTGTCCGTCCCGTCAATAGATGATTGCGTGTCGTGACACTTTAATTGTTCTAGGGAAGGAAGGAAAATGCAGCTGATTTTTAATTTATCTTGGTTGGACTACTTATATTAAAACACGTAGTAACTTTACAGTAACTTTTTTATTTTGAACTTTTAGTTCTTTTAGTTTTGTTGCTTGATTAAAACCTACGCAAAAGTAAGAGGTATAAAAGAGACATAATTAAAAAGGCATCAACTGGCAACAGCATGAAAAACTATCGTAACGGTAGGTAATCGAATAGTAAACTACAACTAACCGTCCACTCTTCGTCGCCCGGGCGGCCGAATGGGGCCTAAAAAGCTGTCAAAGTGCTGCTGCCAACCATGTTTCGTAATTCATTCAGAATTGAATTTCAGTGCCTCATGCGGCACTTCTGTTTTTCATACCAAATAACGACAGTTTTTCGTGCTATGGCTACTGAATACTGTTGTTATTTATATTATTGTGACGGTAATTATTTTTATAAAAAAATTAAACCGCCTTCAAAAAAACCACATCAAAAAAGTAAGAAATAATTCCTCACCAAATAAATAACGTAAGTACTTTGAAGTTGGGCGGGTTTTAACAAAAACAACAAAAAATTGTACTTACATGTTTCACGCACGACTTCAAAGTACTTAATATGTTATTTATTTGGTGAATGGAGTTTAATTTTTTTATAAAAATAATTTTTATTTCACTCTTTTTAGTGCATCGTGCAGGCAATTTACGTGTTTTCTGGTAAATAGGTATGTGATCAAACTGAAAACCTCCTTTTTCGAAGTCGGTTAAAATACCTTGAGGTATCCCCTTTTTAACAAAACAAGAATCATCTAAATCGGTTTATAAACAAAGGAGTTATGCCTAAAGATACGTATTAAATTTACATAAAGTGGTAACGAAAACGACAGTATTTTCAAGATTTCCTGAAAACTACTGAACCGATTTCAAAATTTCAAAAATGGGACCAACTTGGAAACCAACCTGATGTAATAACGTTTGAACAATTTCAATCGGTTCAGCCTTCTTCGAGTAATCGGTGGACATACACAAAAAAAAAATACATACAGGCGAATAGAGAACCTCCTCCTTTTTGATTTAGAAGTCGGTTAAAAATCAAATCACCTTTACTTTACTTAATACAATCCTTTCAATTATTCATCAAAACGAACAACTTTTACTATGAGGCTAGCCATGAAATCACAATAAAAACAGCTGTTCCTCATATTATTTGGTGATATTTTATCAAGGGCTAATAATAAAAGGTGTTCGTGTTGACCATCACTCCTTGAAAGTTTAATTAAAAATTAGGGTGTATTAATATCAAGAATTTGATGTAGGTACATATTACTTTAAAAAATATATATACTTAGCTCCTGTTTTGAAGACAAGAACAAGAAAATATAGCTCCTGTTAAAGTAATAATAGGTACTTACTTGTATATTCATTTTTTATATCACCACCAATAATGTATAACATAGAAAAGCAATAAGTGATTTGATTTGATTTGATTTGATTAGACTCCTCTCTGTAGCAGTGTAGCCTGCTTCAACCGGGTTACGAACAAATTATACCAGTTGTATGTGTACCTAGCTCCAGTTATAATATTCCAAAAATAATATTTAAAAAAACTGTGGCGTACAGTGTTGGTTGCCTCAACCGCGTCTGGTATAAATTGTCACTTGTCGCGTGTAGCCGCCCGCAGCGGAGCCCCGCTGTCTTCCGATAATTACAAGGGACGATGCGTCGCCATCAATAAAACAAGTTAAGGTCCCTACATACGGACCGTCTTTTTATGCAGGACGGCAAGTTTGGAAAATATCAGCTCATAGAAAATTAACACATCGCATCGCATCTTCCCGCCCGAAACGGAGCCACTCTGTCTTCCGATAATTACAAGGGACGATGCGTCGCCATCAAAAAAACAAGTTAAGGTCTCTACATACTGACCGTCATTTTATCCAGAACGGCAAGTTATGAAAATAACTGTTCATTAGAAAAATGTCGCGTATTGGTAAACTGTCACTTGTTGTGTCTAGCCTTCCGCAGCAGAGCCCTACTTGTCTTCTGATAATTATACGGGCCAATGCGTCTCCATCAATAAAATAATGTTTAGGTCACTTCACTGCACAATGCAAATTTTACGTGATTTAATCCGCAAGGGACGGGACGAGAGATTGTCCAATAAAAAATATGTCGTGGATACTTCTCATATACATAGTCCTTAGGTTCGGAATTGAACCTAAAGACCGGTTTGTTGAATTGAGTAGTATTATTTTGTATTCTGATATTACTGATATGCCCGACGATTTTTCTGATATATCTGAACATGAAAGAGGTGATCCAACACAAAACCAGTGTAATTGATAGAGATTTGCCACTCAGCTTGCTAATTCCCACCAGATTAGCAAGCAAAAGTTATAACTATTTAGTAATCTGTGGCAAAATTAGCAAATCGCCGGCCTTAACAGCCGCAGAACAGGCGGAACGAGGGTCACATTTGATGGTGGGCATGATATATCCACTATCCAGGAGTGGACAATGAGAAGGCTGATCGAGATTATCGAACTTCGAATCGTCGTCCAGTCTGCGTCCTATCGTCCCGTGTGCAATGACCCTAATGTATCGGGCTGGACAGAGTTATCGTCGCGCCGCCGATTGCGTGGACACCGGCGACTTATGTGGAAGAAATCGAGAAGGATCGTCGCATGATTTAGCGTGAATTGTTTCGTAAATCACTGTGGCTTATAGCCGTCGATGAGCAGAATATTGTTTTGTGAACATGTTGGAGACAAATATTTTCTGCTCTTTGACCGACCTCGAAATCGAATATTGTTAAAATTTTGTATAAACCACAGCTCGTTACTCGAGCCAGAGCGGTTGAATTTAATTTTATTAAGGAATACAAATATCTAGAAACAAAACTCAACCTATAGTGAAAAACTATATTACACATAAGACATTTATGCAAATATGAATATTAAGTATGTACAAGGCATGTTTCGGTTTTACTTTTGTTACAAAATTATTATTTTTATTCTAAAAAAAACTTCATAACTCTACCTTTGTTCGTTTTCGCCTTTCGTTGCGATCTAACTTATATTTCTGCTTATGCAGGTACTATATTACCATGAAATATATACACTTTTATTTTATGGACTTTAATCACAATAGCAGCTCACTTAATAAGTCGCATAATCGTGAGATGTTCAACAGCTATCTTATTTTGTTTTGTCTCATCTAAGATTTAATGGCACTGCCACTGCTCCACCTTGTCACAGCAAATTCTCACCTTGAGAGCTATAACCGTATTAAGTGTCTGAGCAGCAAGAAATATCGGTGGCCATCGACAAAGTAAGGACCTTAAGGTTAAATTAGGCGATCTGTCTACTCAGGGCTGCCACCGTCTGTTATGGATAGAATGACCAAGACAGGGAAATAGGGCTACGTCAAGTACTCACCATGATTATAAATTTTCACATTAGTTAGGGACAAATTTTCACATCCTTAACTAAGGAAATCGTAGGTTTCATTCCATGGAATTGTAGGACTGCAATAACATACAAATGTCTTGTTTTATTCATGTTTTATGTCTACACTTCTACAGTTCTACATTCCTGTTTGTTCCGTTGACAGCCGTAACAGAAGAGCCACTTGCAATACAAAATTAGCGGTCAATATGGACTGTCGTATGAAAAATGTTTTAGTTCCAAAAAATATCACCGGAGCAGAAATGCTTGTTGCACTGTACTAGATTTAATAATGTAGAGCCCGTGCCACATAACTTGGCATTTGTCAGAGGGCGCTGATCGACCGACAAAAAAAGTCATTCAGTTCCATATTTGCGTTGTGTTTTAGAGTGCTCGTCAGATAAGTCTGCCCGCGGTAAAAATCGAATACTAATCTTTTCTATAACATTAACAAAAAAATGCACTGTAACTAGCGCCAAAAACGCGCCAGACACGTGCAGAGTTATCTGACACACACTCTAGTTCGTGAGGCGTTATTTAGTCAATGTCAAAGTAAAAAAACATGTTTTACACATAGATTAAATAAAATTAATGCTTATGAATCGTCCAAAATTGTTTTACCTACCACCTATTTTTACGTTATGGACATCTTTTAAGTGACAAGAAAAACGGGCGAAAAAGACTCATGAGCTTTATCAGAAGCAACGCTTACAAAATAATTACGTCGTTATTTAAATTTTTACTTTTTTGCATTCACAATGCAATTTTTATGGTTGAAAAATGATGTGCGTCAAGTTAGCAGCCTCACAACAGAATTAGATGGTTTTGATTATGTCAAAAAATACTGTATAAATAGTGTTAAATAGTGATGTATATTAAATAAATAGTGTAACTTTGATTCAAAAGATATTTGAGTATCTTAGTGAGGCTGCTAACTTAACGTCAAGTTAGCAGTCACTTCAAGAAATACAGTTCGTATCAATGTGATTTATATGTCAAAAAATACTGTATAAATAGTGTATCGTAAACGCAAAATTTCAAAAGTAGTGCTTTGATACAAGCCGAGATGTTAGGGTCTCTAAGTGGGCTGCTAACTTGACGTTTCTTGCGATGGAGATTCCAGGGAAACAGGTACAAGTTTTAAATAAATAAAAACTTGAAAAATTACTGTGTGAAATAGTGAATCTTATGATATAAATAAAAAAAAGAATTCTTCTTTGCTATTTTCAAAAAATCTAATGTTAACTTCTACCATACATTCGAATTTAGGTACAGTCATGTACAGTTTTCTTTAGACGTACTGATATTGTCAAATTTTTTATTCCAGTCATTTTAAATGATACATAATCTATCGTATCATCATCATTTCAGCCGTACGACGCCCACTGCTGGGCATAGGCCTCCCCCAAGGATCTCCACAACGATCGGTCCTGCGCTGCCCGCATCCAGCGGCTTCCCGCGACCTTGACCAGTAGCCCGATTCTCGTAATATAAACCGTGACGATATCGTAGCGATTTAGTCGTTGAAACCATATTCGTATTCACAACTGTCGATAGAACTTGAGCGGCAGCGATTCTATCGAAGTGTCGTCGAAGTGTATTCTGGTACATTAATCGTCCTTCAATCGTTTCAAAACGATAACTCGAAGGTATTCTACTATTTAGATGACCTTTGTTTCGATCGGATTTCAACGACTAAACGTCAAAATAAGCGATCCAAGTGTCGTTGGACAAAAGTTCAATTAGCTGGAACTTTTGTATGTGAAAAATAAGCTTGGGGCTAGCATATTTGTTATTATTTCTTTTTTATTTTATTTAATAAACTTTTGTACATAATACATAGGTAATGTAATATACAAGGCGGACTTAATACTAAAAGTATTTTTTGCCAGTCAACCGTTGGGAAACAGAAAACAATTAAAGCGGTACAAATTATATAATTATCTATAAGTAAGTACTAATATTATAAAGAGGTAAGATTTGATTGTTTGTTTGTTAAATTGTTTTCATCGAATAGGCTCCGAAACTACTGGACCGATTTAGAAAATTCTTTGATCATTAGAAAGCTACATTCGTTCAGGTACCACGCGGATGAAACCGTGAGAATCCGCTAGTATATTATAAACAAACAAAATATACAAGCTACATAATCGACGCAAACAGCGTAAACGGAGAAATAAATTGAGAGCTGCAAGATGGGACGCTTCTGAAATGCCGGAGAGACTTGAAAATTTTGGTACAAACACTCATTTATTATTTATTATTTATTATTTATTATTTATTATTTATTATTTATTATTTATTATTTATTATTTATTATTTATTATTTATTATTTATTATTTATTATTTATTATTTATTATTTATTATTTATTATTTATTATTTATTATTTATTATTTATTATTTATTATTTATTATTTATTATTTATTATTTATTATTTATTATTTATTATTTATTATTTATTATTTATTATTTATTATTTATTATTTATTATTTATTATTTATTATTTATTATTTATTATTTATTATTTATTATTTATTATTTATTATTTATTATTTATTATTTATTATTTATTATTTATTATTTATTATTTATTATTTATTATTTATTATTTATTATTTATTATTTATTATTTATTATTTATTATTTATTATTTATTATTTATTATTTATGAAAGAACGATCTAATCTAAATAACCTGAAAGAATACAACTAAAAATCTTTACATATCAACGACATTTGAGGAGTTGTACCTTCCATCACCAGCTCATCAGCATGTGATGATGACTACCAGATGCAAATACTTAAAAAACTTTAGAAAATCTTTAAAATACGTAAATTACCATAAAATTTACGGGTTTTCCTCGATTTCCTCTGGATTCTACCATCAGATCCTAACTTGGTAACAATGTGACTACCTCAGGAGTTTACTCTTTCGAATAAAAAAATAATCATTGAAATTGGTCAATAGTTCGCGAAGATATTGACGTGTAAAGCAGGAACTACCAGTCAAAAACTATGTGTTTTTTCAGGATTGTGAAAAAACTACTGAACTGACTACTTTAACTTTTTCATGATACCACACATAAACTACCTACCTATTTTCTTTCAGATAAAAAAAGAATTATTAAAATCGGTTAACAACTGGCGAAGTTATGGTAAAACATACATAAAAAAATACTGTCGACTTGAGAACCTCCTCTTTTTTTGAAGTCGGTTAAAAAGTGGGTAGAAATATATTTGTTTAAATACCTAATCAATAGCATTAAACCGATTATACGTATGTATTGACACAATCAAAAATATATATTTCACTTTTTTGCTCGATAGTACGCACTTCACGATTGAAATAAAGTTTGAACCTTATTACTAAGGAGCAAAGTTCAACATTGATCGTCAGCATATATTCAGATTATTATGTAGAAGTTTACATTAGATTTTTTGAAAATAGCAAAGAAGAATTCTTTTTTTATTTATATCCTAAGATTCACTATTTCACACAGTATTTTTTCAAGTATTTATTTATTTAAAACTTGTACCTGTTTCCCTGGAATCTCCATCGCAAGAAACGTCAAGTTAGCAGCCCACTTAGAGACCCTAATATCTCGGCTTGTATTAAAGCACTACTTTTGGACTTTTGCGTTTACGATACACTATTTATACAGTATTTTTTGACATATAAATCACATTGATACGAACTGTATTTCTTGAGGTGACTGCTGACTTGACGTTAAGTTAGCAGCCTCACTAAGATACTCAAATATCTTTTGAATCAAAGTTACACTATTTATTTAATATACATCACTATTTAACACTATTTATACAGTATTTTTTGACATAATCAAAACCATCTAATTCTGTTGTGAGGCTGCTAACTTGACGCACATGAAAAATGGAAAATGAAGTATTTAGAAAAAATCGACCCGTCTCACAAACGACTCCGTAGCTCAGTGGTTAGAGCAGTCGCCCGGATAGCGAAAGGTCGTGGGTTCGAGTCCCATCGGAGCTGGTTGTGGGTCGATTTTTTCTAAATACTTCATTTTCCATTTTTCAATTACGTCGTTGCTAGACAAAAAAGTAATTACATTAATAAAAGTATAGCAGTAGAAGTAACTAGTGGTACTTAATTGTTGATCGAAGAAGAATACGTATGGTCTTGGTACAGGGACATGTCTCAGTGCCCCGTTTGCAGCAACCCTAACCTGAGGGCAAGGGGCTAAGGGCGCGATAAATTAGCTGGGGACACCGGGGATAATATACACGGAATGGCAGTGCCAAATAACTTGTTAGGAGTCGCCCTGTCTCCCCTATTGAGTAATTACGATGCTTTGTTCTTGCCCGAACTTGTCGATGTGTTTTGTGAGACTTCATTTGTTCTTAGCTTGTTTTATTGAGTAGCAATCTACATAATATAGTTTTCTTTACATCGGACAACAACACTCACATTGTTTTGCTACCAAGATTAGTATTTTAAGCTAGAACTTTATCGTAGGAAAACAATGAATTATGACTTGACTAAGATGGAAACAATTGATTTATCTACTTCAGTCCTATGATCCTATATCTGTCCGAGTAATATCGTTAAGATACTTATGTAATGACAGTAGAATCAAGAAGTATAATTATAAGTAAGTAGGTACCTAAGTAGGTACGTTAAGGTTAAATCGGCAAAGTATTGAGATGGAAGCTATTACTTAACTGAGACTTAAGATTGTATTAGCACTTGCTACCACAAGAACATTCGACATTGTAGATGAAGACCGCCACCGTAACATAAAGATCTTACTTTTTTACTTCTGAGACCACCTCCCAAATTAGTGCCCAGAAGAAGCCCAACAGAGCCCAACTACTGTTATTTAATACGTTATCCCGCGGGAATGTGAGTTTTCCGGAATAAAAAGTAGCCTATGTCATTCTCTAGCTCCTAAACTACCCCCATACAGCTTGCTACTACAGGTGACCTGTGCCCCATACCAAAAATCACGTCGATTCGTTGCTCCGTTTTGACTTGAGAGAATGACAAAGAATCAAAAACCTTTCACATTTATGAAAAAATGTAAATGAAGTATGTATTTAGAAAAAATCGACCCGTGTCACAACCAGCTCCGATCGGACTGAATGTGAGACGGGTCGATATTTTCTAAATACTTCATTTTCAATTTTTCAATAATAAAAATTGCATTGTGAATGCAAAAAAGTAAAAAATTAAATAACTTTAGAATGGATTTCAAAGTTATCCTTCACAATAACTTTATTTTTTCAGTCTTAACTTCTTGTTAGCTCAAGCAGGCTCGGTGGGACCCTCGTTTACCAATAACAATAAACACCATCGAGTTACTGTTTTCGGTCCCAGTAAACTTGTGGAAATAGCGCCACAGTCGGCGATAATCTAATAACCGAACATACACTTGGAAAATATGAAAACAACCTATTGGGATACGATTATGTTAGGAGTTACCCCTTGTGGTAGTTAATTTATAAGGATCAGTGGCTTGGACTAGCTAATTTGAAAGAAAATCATTACGTTTTGGTTTTTACTTAAAAAACCAAAACGTAATGATTTTCTTTCCATTTTCATTGAAGTGTGTGAAAACTTTTAGAGTTATGGTACTTGTTTATTTAGGTTTAATAACAAAATTATCACAATGAAATGACTTGAACAATATACTTAATATAAAAATTAAAATATTATAAAAATAAAAATTTTGATATGTAGGTATAGGTAGCATTTAAAACCCTAAAAATCTTAAAATAGATTGAATAAATATTTTGACAAAGATTGAAGTTCATTTTATTGGTTATTTATTAGGACTTAATTGTAAAGAAATAACATAGGAAAAATGTGATAGTAAAAAACCACGAGCCCTATAAGTAGCTTTCAGGCGGGATTAGTAGCGGAAAGCTACTTATAGGGCTCGTGGTTTTTTACTTTCACATTTTTCCTATACTTACAAAATTGTATTGTAAATGCATAAAAATAATTAAAAAATATCAAGAAATAACATATTTTGCAATCTACTATCAAGAAATTACAATATGCATGTAATTACACCTATTTCCTCCTAAGAAAAGACAAAGTTTATCTCTCCGCCTGCTAAGATCCTTACATATTTCCCTTCCCATGCCTCCTCATTCCTCTTACCACCTTCCTCAAACATGCTCGCCAATTTCGGTTACCAACAACAACAGACTACAACTCACTCCTTGTAATCTCGATCCTGATATTCGATTCCCGGCCGAAACAAATCAACAAGCCATATTGACGCCACCTACGACCCGCGCGCGCATATTTCGCGACACAATGCCACGACAAAACGATAAAAAATGCGTCGCGACATGCGCATGAACATTCAACAGATATTCTCAAACCACTAAATCGTAATTCGATAACACCTTGTACCAGATTTTGATGTCACCTACAGCACATTCGCTTTGCGCCCATCCATTGCTTCTTTGTCAGTATTACAAAAGTGTTCATAAAGAACATAAAGTGTAGTGTAGTGTCCATGTTATTTTACAGATAGAGGTACCTATTGTGGGAATCTTAAGTTTCATCATGATAGACATAAAAGTATCGAAAAATAAGGTTGCTTCAAAAGCCTTTTCGTCTCGTCTAAGCTTTCAGTAGATAAAGCTATTCGCAATGCAAGGACTGTCACCTCGCGATCGGCGTATCGCGCTATCAGGCGCTGTCTACACATCGCATCGAACAGCTTCTGTTTATAGAAGAAACAACTAATTTTCAATAGATTTTACTTATCGTAAATTCTCTTATATCTTCTTAGCTTTCTTTGTGAAAGTTATTCGCAAGCTTTCGCACCCATTCTGCTCGCACAATGCGAGTATTTGTCACCTGGCAGATAGAAGCGTGCCGAACTATCAGGCGCCGAGTACGTATGCAACGTTTTATGTGCCCCTGGTAGAGTAGATTGCTTTAAAAGCATTTGCTCTCGTCCAAGCCCTCTGTAGATTTCCTTGTTAAAGTTATTCGCAAGCTTTCGAAATGAACGTAAGCTGTCGCACACATTGGGCTCGCACAATGCAAGTATTTGTCACCTGCCGATAGCGGCGTGTCGCGCTATCAGGCGTTGAGTGGGCAACGTTGTCGGATACGCAAGCGGCGCGCCCGCGCACGGATTTATGCGCCCCTGGTAGAGTAGATTAGCCTGATAGATGCGCTTGTAGGCTTATCGCGAAAAAAGGACGGCAGATAGCGGAAAAAGATAGTTTTGGAGTTTCTAGTGTGGTTAATAGAGGTTTTGTGTTTGAAATGTTCGAATGGGAAGCGTAAAAGAAATGATTTCTATTTTCAAAGATGTTTCTATTCTAGGAACCGATAGCCAATGGAAAATGCAGATTTGAAAGACTAATAAGGATCTTAGACAACTTAATTCGAAGTAGATAAATAAGTAGGTACATGTCTAGAAGTTAATAACAGTCAATAAACAATAAATGAGCTGTCTAGATTGTTTCGTAATATTCGTCATCACCAATAATATCTTTTAGCACTTACAAAAAGTTTGTAACTCATATTCAAAACTCAAATTGATAGTAAATCCTGTAGCAAGCATTAACCTTGCACATTTCAAATACAACGAGTAGGTACCTACACACAAAATAATTTCACAAACTCAGCCTTAACTTCTAATCGCGTTCTTCAGGTCCGTTCCAAACGTACGGAATATATAAATCGCGATGATGTAAGACGGCGATCGGCCGTAAAACTGGACCAATCATAACCGTGTTTTAAGCCGCTCGTGTCGTTACTCCGATGTTGCAGAGAGCAGCACCTTGCTCGGGTGTCCCGAAAGGTTTGCACAGGGAAGGAGCGAAAAGGCAGGAAAATTTCAAACACGCTTTTCTTGAAAAAAATTAAGATTATAAACACTGACATGACACGCACGATACGACTACTTTTTAGTCAGCTACTGTTCCTGATCAGTTCTTTTCTTTAACTGTTCCTTAGGTACCTATATCTGGTTTTAACCAATTCGATGTGATAGTGCAAATTAGTTTTTTTTTTATCCACAACGGGGCAGCACTTAACCTTCATCACACCTGATGTTAAGTAGTGATAAGGCTGAAGGTGGAAGCGCACTACTCCCGGAATCCTCACTGACTGAGGAACTGGCTGTCTTATCTCTAACTGCCGGAACACAATAATGCTGAAAACATTCATTGTTATGGTGTCAGACTTAGATAAGACGGTGGTAGCTAGCCAGGCGGATTAAGAACAAGTTCTTCCACCAACGAAACCGAATACAATATGTACCCCCACTGGGAATCGAACCCGGGATCTCTTGGTCTGAAATCGGTGGTGTGAACCACTAGACCACAGAGACGGTTAACGGTTCTATTTGTTGTTCAAACTATACAGGGTTATTTGTAAAACTCCAACAACCTCGCAGGAGAACCTGGCTATTCAATTCAATTCAATTTATTTATTCCGTAACAATACATACAATTGAGTCAGAAATAAAATTAAAAAATAAATACAAAACAAGTAGATTAGTTAGGTACTTATGTCATATACAAAAACGTTAATTTCAAATAATTTTTATCCATTGAAAAATTGAAAATGTAGTATTAGAAAAAGTCGACCCGTCTCACAACCACGTCCCATCGGAGCTAGTTGTGAGACGGGTCGACTTTTTCTAATACTTTATTTTCAATTTTTAAAAACGTTAATTCTACGACTTTTCTAAAAAAACAACAAAACTACTTTGCATACAAATGTTCCATACATAGCTAATTAAGCGCGTTTTATAGGAAAAGTCGAATATTTTGTCGAACTTTAATTATATTATTATTGATTTTACAGTCTTATTGGAATATAAAATGTGAATTCTATCTCACCGAACTCGACGAGTTGAATAACTTTAAGTTTTTTTTATATTTTTTCCCACCACTCCAAGTCCAGCACCTTAACCCATCAATAGTAACGGTCGCGCCCCGAGAGACTCGTACAGTCGCTACGAAAATCATTCCGAGGCTAAAATATCAATAAAACACGATCACCCCCCACCCCTCATCCCCACCGGAGTCGTAGCGATCGCTTCGGAATTACAAATGGTCGCTGAGTGCGGCCCTGCCCTTTTACAGGACACTTTATTTTTTTCTAATGGCCGTTGTAACCGCAACCTGGCGGTTTGATATCGCTTTATGAGATTTACATTTACTCGTGTCTTTTTATTGCCGCCATTTTGCGGGACGTGTCCTAGGTAGCGGGAAATCACTTTGGCGGCGTGAAAAATTCAGAAAGCTTTTTGCGAACACCTTGTTTATGTGGTTTCGGTTTGCTTGGTTTTGTGGTCGGGGAAAGAAGGAAATTTAATGGTTTTAGTAGTTTAAGTTTCCTGATAACTATTGCTAATTTATGGATTATGGTAACGTCTGTAATTTTTTTATTAAAATTAAATTGGAAAAAATAAAATTTTTTTAATAAAAAAAATATTAGGAAAATTCTGAAAAGTTCTAGATTAGGATTTTTGGGCTTCTACCCTACATCAGGTGGGACTCAAACCCAGAAGCTTTGGATTTCCGATCCACTTATCTACCAATTAATTGCTCTACCTGAAATACTTACAGACAAGAGATTAGATATTTTGCAAATTTCGAAATTTGAAGCCTGTGTTAAGAGCCATTTCGCACTTTGCAATTATCTCGCTCGCACAATAAACATTTTTAAAGATTGTGGAAAACACATTGTGTTTTTTTAGAAAAGTGTTTCATTATGTCCCTACAACGCAATTAGTTATACATTATTAAACATATTTCAACATTGTCAATACTGCAATACTACTAGATCTACGAGCTTAAAGTTTTCGAAAATTTTCTTCCTAATTCTAACCAATACTCAATTTAATGAATAAACTAACTTATACAAAATATCCGTAACATTGCGTTTTGTAGTGACATAATGAAACACTTTTCTAAAAAACACAATGTGTTTTCCACAATCTATGAAAATGTTGCATTGTACGAGCGAGACAAACGCCAAATGGCTCTAATTGCGAAATGGCTCTTAATTTTACTTTGTGCGCTAAATCATCGTCAAAACAAAGAATAACCGCGCTATCCTACTTGCAAAAATTTTTTTATCAAAATTTATGACAAGCACGAGTAATTCTTACCATATGGATGTAGGTATACCACATCAAGAAAGTGGACATAATAATATTACCCAAATATTTTCCTACGTCCTATTAAAATTAAATGAAGTAGTAGTAGGGCAACACAACAATATAAACCTTATTTCCATGGTAGGGGCAAAGAATACTATAAGTAGGGGCTTCGAAGTTAGTTTCCTAAGCACATCCGATCAGCCCCGGGCGATGCTGTTTTGTTTTTAATTACAGCCAATAAACACACTCTTCGGCTTCTCCCCTTCTGGGGGAGACAAAGACATTTGCCAACTTTAACTTCGCCACGAAGAAGTTTGGAAATACGCTTTAACTCAGCAATAATCTCATCAGTTTCATCTTACTACTTGCACAGATGTTAATAAAATCGTCTTAAATCAAAAAAATGGAAAATGAAGTATTTAGAAAAAATCGACCCGTCTCACAATCAGCTCCGATGGGTGATTGATGGATGATTGTGAGACGGGACGATTTTTTCTAAATACTTCATTTTCCATTTTTCAGTAATAAAAATTGCATTGTGAATGCAAAAAACTAAAAATTAAAATAACTCGTCTTAAATCTTTGTATATGTTACCGGCCAAACCCGATTTTAGGACAAACTAGTTTTTCCTAGGCCAAATCAGTCATCGCGTTAGAGCGAGTTTGCCTCGAAAGTCCTGTAGAACACGTGACAGGTTAGAAATTTGTGGTTAACTAAAGGATGATGAACTGATTTGGCCTAGGAAAAACTAGTTAGTCCTAAAATCGGGTTTCGCCGGTAACATATACAAAGATATACCTATGAAGATTTAAGACGTAAATTTAATTCATTTTCACTAGAATATTGATTTGATTGTAAAAATCAAATAGGTAGGTACTACAACAAAATTGAAAATGAAGTAAGTATTTAGAAAAAATCGACCCGTCTCACAACCAACTCCGATGAGACATGAACCCACGAACTTTCGCTATCCGGGCGACTAACCACTGAGCTACGGAGTCGCTACGAGAAGCGTCGAATTTATCCAATACTTCTTCAGGCTGTATAGCCCTTTAGTTGAATTTCATAGAACAGTGTATGGAGCGTGAACGAAATTTCAAAGTTTTTCTCTGTGGGGAAACTGAGGGATTTTTAAAGTGGTGGAAACACAACCGATTAATCTAAACCTCTGTCAACAGTCAAATAAATATATCATTGTGAAATAAACTAAAAGTTTCATTCAAATTACTTGGAAGTGAACATATTTGTATGAAAATTAAACCAAGTGACCATTTTTTCTGCAAATGAGTGTATAAAACTTTTTATTTAGACTGAATGAAAGTGTAGTGAACCTCATATTCGCTTGGCTTCACATGCAGTACAGTGCCACAATCTTTTCTGTTCCGGTGGCCAAAATGTGAAACTAACGTGTTTTTTTTAATGTCATTTTGCTGTCAAGTTGATGTCCAACTATAGCGCTGCTGGCGGCTGAAGTTCTTCGAAGTCAGGGCCTGTTAAACAGCTACAAAAAAAAGAAAAACGTGCGTAGCGCCGCTGTCACCGGAACAGAAAAGGTTGTGGCACTGTATGTCATACATATTACAGCGCCACAAACTTTTCTGTTCCGGTGGCCAAAATGTGAAACTAACGTGTTTTTTTTAATGTCATTCTGCTGTCAAGTTGATGTCCAACTTAGAAGTCAGGGCCGGTTAAGTTGCTACAAAAAAAAGAAAAACGTACTTACATAGCGTCGCTGTTACCGAAACAGAAAACTTTGTGGCACTGTACTTGCTACGCTTTATATCTCAAAAAGGCGCTGCTGATCAGTTCGACCCGTATTGTACGTTACATTAAATACGTATTAAACTGCTCACAATAAAGCCTGCGCTTCGACTGATCGGAAATAAACAACTATTACAGCTCCATTAACCGAGACTTAGCTACAAGGTGGCGTTTACTGAGGAACCGAGCAAAAAGAATAAAATCGTATGTATCGATAAAATCTCTTGACACGATAATGTCCGTCGTAAATAATAAAAATATAGGCTATAAAGACAATTGATACGTTATGAGTGCCGGCCGTGTCTTTATTTATGGTTAGTGGCTGCGACGACACGGTCCCGGGTTCGATACCCGTTTCACAAAAACGGCTCAACAGCGCGAGCGTAATATAATGCGAAATGATCGCCCGTAATGTGTGTACCGTGCGAAATATTGCGGCCGGTGGGAGTGGAGTGGATGGTGCTCTACCATAAATCTAAGTAAGTAAATAAATATTTTAAAAAAATAGCAAGCAACAACAATCGGAAACGGAATCGGATTCGAATTCTGTGCTTTGCATACATTCCTCTGTCGGAAGCGTTCCCGACGGTTTGTGAATCAGGGGGGCTGATTGATTTCGAGATAATAGTGGCAACCATAGACGTACAAGTAATTAGATCAAATAGGCTGGTTAAAACAGTTTGATCAAATGGCATGATTGTCTGTGGTGAAATTTTATAAAATTTAATGAAAAAAATTATTGAATTTTACCACAAACATTCAAGCCAATTTGATCAAACTGTTTGAACCAAGCCCGTTTGATCAAATTATTTGAACGTCTATGGCTGCCATCATATTATATCATCCAGACAACCTAATATTTAAAAATGAAATTGATGGATGGTGTGTGAAAGCGTGTTTTGGGTTTTTTGGACAGTCAGTGAGATGATAGTAGAGAAGTCATTGTATACAAACATAAAAAATCTATTTAATCCAATTGTGGCCTGAAAACAAATTAACAGACTTGAATAAGAGCGTGGCCTTATCCAAGTCATCCAAAATTTATAGCCAAGATTTCAAGGAAATAAAAGGATTCGAACTCTGCTTTAACTTTAATTCTGAACTGAGTGACGTGACATACCTAACGGTTTGTGTCTAACCATCCCCACACACGAGCCACAAACGCCGCCACTTGCAGCGAAGAAGAAGAAACAAGTGACGACTGCCGGCGACGGCGTTCACATAAAATGTATGAAAACTACAGGAAAGAGGTCGGTGGCGGCGTTTTTCAGTGCCCTAGCTCCATCCACTTGGATCCACCGATAAGGCTCCAACGGTGGATCGACGGATAATTTTTTTTTCCTCTTCAATCCACACTTTTAGAGCAAAAAAAAATTTTTTTTTTTAATTTGCCACATTATTATTTAGTTTTAATTTATTGTAACTGTTATTATATCTTTACTTGGATTTAGTTAGGTAGTTAAGTATGTGTTGCTTTCCTTTGCGCATGCTGTTTGCACATACTAGTGGATTTACAGCTTGCCTTTACAGTGCTTTAATATTATTGTTGTTTTATTATGTATCATGCTGTAACTCTGTTTTGTGCATTAATAAATAAAATAAAAAAGTGGGTTGTGCGTCTCCGCTAAGTGGGCAGATGCTATGGTTAAAATAGAGCAACCTCCTTCCTCCCCATAGTCCCACGGTGCCCAGTGCTTTATAGTCGTGTCATATCGGTTAATGGCGGTGCGCGCTTTTGTCGCGCCGCTGCTGCGCGCTCTATCGCGCGACAATCGCCCGACATCGCTACACCGCCTTTGCAAGATATACTGAAGGAAAGGTAGATATTAGAACAGTTTTAAGGTAAATGGATTTTGAATGGTGAGGAAAGGAGAAAGATGTTTACGGAAACTGTCAGTATATTTTTGGGAAACTCAAATAAATAAATAACTTCTTACATTCACACCAATTATCTAAGCCCATTTTAATTTCATTAAGAAACTGTATCATGGAAAACTTGATAACGGATAAATATATACTTAAATACTTTTTGTTTATAAATACATACTTAATATACATAGTAAACACCAAACTCAAGGAGAGGAAGGCTACACTAAAATTTACTACTTACCTAAATCTGCCTCTTGCTTGATCGTCTAAACTCGAATATCTATCGCGAATTGTACAACCATTTTATAGGCTGTACTTCGGAGAGTGTGCTTCTGAGCTGCATGAGCTCATTCCGCCATCCCCGCTCTACCACCGAGAATCTAGACGCACAGCAGGCTATCATCCTTACTTGGTTAACATCCCGCGGATGCGTACCAAGTCCATTTCTTCTTGATCCCTTTGTGATATGCCTCCCAAGGAATGGAATACCCTGCCTGCGTCTGTTTTCCCGAATGACTACACTACAACCCTATAACTTTTAAAGCTAAAGTGAATGCTGCTTCTAAGTGAATAGCTCGCCCCATCTTAGGTTTCCTCTCAACCCTTAGGTTCAGTGTGAAGCCAAGAGCAAGCCCATAAAATATATTTAAAAAAAACATTGCTGCAGTAGTACAAATATGTTTTTCAACTGCCTTCAATAACAAGGTGATGGATATCAAACTGACCTGATTGTTGGTTCCTGAAGGACCAACTAATAATTATGGCCCCGAATTATTGAAGGCACCTTTGTGTTTTACGTTTTTATTATAAGTGACACTTGACAAGACTACTTACAACCTTTTGACCGCCACGGTCTTCTATAGAAAACCAACGTTTTTGTGTTCTAAACGCCACGACTTTATAAGAAGACAGTATCTAATAATTTATTTTGTCGTTTTATAAAGAAGACAAAATAAAACAACAAAATAAATTATAAGACATTGTCTTCTAATAAAGTTGTGGCGTTTAGAATACAGAAACGTTTGTTTTCTATAGAAGACCTTGGCGGTCTAAAAGTATAAAAAAATAAAGAAAAAATAACATTAAACAAGGTTCTCTAACACTGATTGTATTTTTTTAAAGCTAAATACTTAGTTGCTATAAAAATATCTGATTATCTAGTAACTGATACCATTAAAGCCAAGTCAAAAACTTTTTATTCCTAAAGACTAAATAAAATTAATGCTTATGAATTTTCTGTAGCATTAACATGAGAAGTTTGAAGTTTTGATATATACTATTTCTTAGTTCTCATGGCATTGACGATTGATCCGAGAATGACTCAATATTTCACAAACTTTTCCTCGCTGTAAAAAAAATCTTTAACTTTTATAAGCACGCGTGTGTCATCGCCAGCCTACCAATTCGCAACAAAGTATGCAAATAACTTTTAATACCAACTCTGATGACAGATTCTTCTAAGAAACCAAATAAATCCTTTGTTGGTCCAACGAAGGAATGGATATTTCATATAAAGTGTCACATAAACTCGAAATTGGACAATACATTTTAAAGATGCTTCTGGGAAAGCGACAATGTTGTGAGTTGACATATTCGGTCGGTTTTTATATGTTTATACTACAAAGGCGAAGTATACTTCCAAAATTATGGGTGTTTTTATGACCCAGTAACCTTAAAAAGTTATCGTAAAAATTAATGTATCTACGATAAATATGTATTTTGTAAATGTCGTTACCTAAGAAACGCCTGATCTTCTGGTCAATTAAAAAAGTCTTGAATGGGCGGTAGGAAAATGTTGGCAATTCATAAGTAGCTACTCGTAAGTATTAATTTTATTTTATTACATTTATTACATTACATTTTATTTAATTTTATAACATTTGTCAATTTTTTATTTAATTATTTCAATTTTGTTTAATTATTTTTAATGCTATTGTTAATGTGTTTATTTATGTAATTTAAGTAATGCGCATTTTGGATGTTACGCCTGACATGCTGCGTACACATTCTTTTGGAGTTGCAGCCTACCAGTTTTGTATTGTTTTCATAAAAAAAAACTACTTACCTGGCTCCACCTGGTCCGGATGAGGAAAGACTTATCTGTCCTGTCACACTGTCTCCTAGTGCAGAGGCCAGTCTCTCACATAGACTAATCTTTTTTTGTTGGTTTTGACTAATTTGGCTACGTTTTTGTGTATTGTTTATGTGAGAGAAGAAATAAAAATGCATCTGTGAAAGTTTAGATGTTTGTATATTTGTTACTCAATCACGCCAAAACGGCTCAACGGATTTGGCTGAAATTTGTAGATACTTTGTGGCCTGGAGAGGAACATAGGCTACTTTTTATCCCGGAAAAAATCACATTCCCGCGGGATAACGTCGTGTAGTCCACGCGGGCGAAGCCGCGGGCGGAAAGCTAGTAATATTATAAATGTGAAAGTTTAGATGTTTGGATGTTTGTATATTTGTTACACAATCACGCCAAAACGGCTCAACGGATTTGGCTGAAATTTGGGACACGGATACTTTGTAGCCTGGAGAGGAACATAGGCTACTTTTTATCCCGGAAAAAATCACATTCACATTCCAATAAATCTTGGCTTGATGATTCAAATCATATTTTGTTCTGGATAATAGCACAGAATAATATAGGTACATCCAGGGACTAATTCGGTGTACCACCTATTACTTATTTTCGGATGGCTGGCGTCTCACCGTTCACTTACAGTCTCTATTCTAGAAAAAAACTAAAACTACCCTAGTCTAATATACAGGGTTAATTTTTAAACACCATCCAAATTTTTAAGATCGTCTCAGAATCTGTAAGTGAACAACTTTTGTCCTTGTCTATCATATAAGTAATTTGTTTAAGAGTAATGTGTTTTGTAATGACTGTATGTGTCAAAATAAAGAGAAAAAAAAAAGAGAACTTTCTTCTAGGAACATGGGTGGAAATATGGCAAAAATTTTTTGACTCTTCATACAAATCAGACTGATTACGCGATCGATTTAAGTAGTATGGGATGTCCAACAATTTTTCGTCGTATTTCGACCCATGTTTCTAGGAGAAAATTGTTCACTTTCCGATTCTGAGAAAAACTTAAAAATTTGGACGGTGTTTAAAAATTAACCCTGTAAGTATAACCAAATAGTAAAAGTAGTAGCCACACGAAAAGAAGTAAGAAGAGGTTCACCAAAATTGTCCCTGATTGTACGAACGAACTGACGCCAGATTGATCGTCTAATGATCACCTAAGATCGCAAGTTACATCAATAAAAATCCCTATAGGATAATATTTGTGTAAGAGCGAACCTTTACCACCAGCCTTTGTCGCAAATGCCTAAGCCCAAAAATATGTTAGTACTTACAGTTTATTCAGTGGAGCAAAAGATTTTATCTTAACTTTAAACCTTGACGTGTCTTTTAATATAAAATGCAATAATAAAAATATGAAACACTTATTTATTCAAAATAATTCCATGTATAATAAAGAATGGATAATGAGTACGTAAACATACACTTTCATATTTTTAAATGAAGAGTTTAAATAATTTGTAGATAATTAATAGTTTAAATAATTTTAACTTATGAAGTTGTTAACTAAAAATTTTTGCTTCGCTGAATGGAGTGAAGTTAGAAAGGCCTTGGTGAGCTGAGTGTACCAAAATTCTTACTTTTCATCCTACTGAATTGAACTTATCAATAGATAGATTAATAGATCTGAATTACCTACATTCTTACGAAGTCGCGGATGGAGCGCTAGAGTGTAGGTAATATTTAGTTCAATACCCACCGTTCATCGTATAATTTTGTAAAACAACAAAATACCAACATTTTTTCAACTCAATTAACTCTCACACATATTTCACTAGTCCGAGTAAAAAAAGTATTTTGTATTTTTATGTTTGTACAGATTACTGCTACAGGCTTCAATTTGATTTCCATAACCGCCCGAAGTCACATAACAAACAGGCAGGACACCCCCTAATATAAGCTTTAGCCATCGCAATCCAAACTATTCCCAAATTAATTCAAGGGAATGCGTAAATATTAACGGTGTCCGACCTGGATCATATCTAGTTTAATGAATAACTAATGGGACGGCGTTATGCCAAAATTATCAATTTCCCAAAAGGACCCGCTAACTTGTACGAGAGACGGACCCCTACGGATGTGTCGCGCAGGGTTGACCACGAGACAATTTAATTAGCTACTTACTGTTTTTGTTTAATGACGTTTTAAGTTAAATTAAAAAACAACCCATTTCTATTTGAAATAGCTTTTTTTCATTACTAGCGGATCCTCGCGGTTTCACCCGCGTGGTACTCGTTCCC
Organism: Crambus lathoniellus; assembly: GCA_949710035.1. NCBI lineage: Eukaryota > Metazoa > Arthropoda > Insecta > Lepidoptera > Crambidae > Crambus > Crambus lathoniellus. Next base: position 8,886,271 of record OX453309.1, on the reverse strand, counting down.
GTGGGAATATCGGGATAAAATATAGCCTATATGCATGTCACTCGGGAAGAATGTAGCTTTCTAATGGTCAAAGAATTTTCGAAATCGGTCCAGTATTTTCGGAGCCTATTCGATGCAAACAAGCAAACAAACAATCAAATCTTTCCTCTTTATAATATTAGTATAGATAGATAACTAATATATCTTCAAAAAACTATTGTTAACTATTATTAAAGCTGAATTAAACGTGTCTTCCTAATTTCCTATCTACCTCAAAATGACACACACACACTGTTAATTGGACTTGTTCTAAGGTTTGAGCTTATTTGATGGTTCACGAACATTAGAATTTTATTGCATTATTTAAATAACCAGGATTCATAAACTATTACTAAACCACAAAATTATGTCTTTTGTTTGATGTGTTTCTAATTGCTTGACTTAATGCATGCTTTTGCGCTCAATCTATCCAATTTTGTAGTTTCTTTACATTCATAATTATCCAACTTATATTATAAATGTAAAAATTATAATATAAGTGTAAAAGTTGTTAGTTTGTTTGCTTGTCCTTCTTTAAAACGGAGCAACGCATCAACGTGATTTTTGGTCTAAGGTTAATTTAGGAGTAGGAGCAGAGACTGGAGCGGAGAGTGACATAATAGGCTACTTTTTTCCCAGAAAAAAATTCCATTCCCGTGGGATAACGTCGCGCGTAGGCCACGCGAGCGAGCCGCGCGCGGGCGGAAGGCTCGTTACACATAATCTTGAAAATCTCCAAAGTATTAAGCCTTTTAAAATTACAAATGAAATTCACTGAAAGCGAAATTAAATGTTTAACCCTCAAACCTTCGCATGGCATCCCTAACCCTTTCCCTCCGGTCCCATGCTCAGAACAACATTGAAGCAATTCACTAAATTGTTATTGGCATGTTAATAGTTCAAATGTCACATACTTACCATCATGTGTTATTGTAAGGGGTCTGAACGACCCACTGAAGTTGTTCGAGGACACTGAAGGGTTGGGTTAATGTTCATTAACTTAAGGTTAAGTATATTACTTACTGACTTTAGTAGAGATAAAAGACATAAGCAATTTGTTCTAACAGCTATCTTGAGCACTCTAGATATGTTGTAAAGATACTACGTGGTACTTACGACGACGTAGGTACTACTGCTTATGTGGAATACGATATTTTGGCCTTTTAATTCAAAGTTAAATTTCACCGCACTTCATTTAGTGATGTGAATTGTGTGTTGATAGACCAGTCCAGTAACGGTTGTATAATAAGTTCGTATACCTAATGGGTTTAAAATAATTTATTATAAGCTTAGCGGAACAATACCTTTTCTGGGTTACCACATCAGACTCCGCTCAGATTAGAACGAGTGCCTTTAAAATGCCTCTTGCGGCCATTTGATGACCAAAGAAGACGAAAAAAAATTAACAGGTTCTCAATAATTATGATGAAAATTACAGAACAATAGTGACAATACTTATACTATTATATAGTCTGTGCTTATGGTTTGGCGAAACAAGGACCTATTGCTCAGATTAGTGAAATGCGCTCCATAGCTCTCCAACAATTTTATAAATAAAAAATAGCAGGATCTACTATGATGAGTAAAACAGAACAATACCTTTATTGGGTTACCTCTGGTTACCGCAACAGGGACCCAATTAGGCCCCGCTCAGATTAGAGCAAGTGCCTCCGCGATGCCTCTTACGGGTAATTTGCGAGGCAGGCACGGCGCAAGGGCGTAATAAGAGTAATAATAAATCACAGATAAACATGCAATTTCTTTTCTCTCTTAATGTTTTTTTCAATTGATTTATTTGAACTTGTAAGAATATAAAACTTACAACTTATATTAAATGAAAATCATTAATGGCATTATGAAGAAAAGCTGCAGTGGTAACGTAAAACGCGCATTTTGACCTACTTAATAGTTTAGACGTAATATTATGCGTCTATATTTTCTAATATATAAAATTCTCGTGTCACGGTGTTTGTTGATATGAAATCTTTGTGTATGTTTGTTTGGTAGGTTTGAGAGTTCTTCGTATCGTAGGCTATTTTGATCCTGCAATTCAACGGGAATAAATTATAAGGCGCGTTTATTATATTAAGAAAACAAGCCAATATCGCTCTACAAAATTAATTTCCCAATGAAATCTTTGTGTAGGTTTATATTTATAATTTATTTCGAGTCCCATCGGAGCTAGTTGTGAGACGGGTCGATTTTTTCTAAATACTTCATTTTCCATTTTTCTATATTAAAAATTGCATTGTGAATGCAAAAATCTAAAAATTAAAATAACTTGCAATAGTAATTTCATCTTTAGCGATTGCCAAATACCTGGAAAGGTATTTCTTTCGCGTGTGAGGGTAGTAATATCTCCACATTGATGAAATTAACGCTGACTATACAGCGAGTAAGAAGTATTGGATAAATTCGACGCTTCTCGTAACGACTTCGTAGCTCAGTGGTTAGAGCAGTCACTCGGAAAGCGAAAGGTCGTGGGTTCGAGGCCCATCGGAGCTAGTTGTGAGACGGGTCGATTTTATCTAAATACTTCATTTTCCATTTTTCTATATTAAAAATTGCATTGTGAATGCAAAAATCTAAAACTTAAAATAACTTGCAATCGTAATTTCATCTTTAGCGATTGCCAAACACCTGGAAAGGTATTTCTTTCGCGTGTGAGGGTAGTAATCTCTGCACATTGATGACATTAACGCTGACTATACAGCGAGTAAGAAGTATTGGATAAATTCGACGCTTCTCGTAACGACTCCGTAGCTCAGTGGTTAGAGCAGTCGCCCGGAAAGCGAAAGGTCGTGGGTTCGAGTCCCATCGGAGCTAGTTGTGAGACGGGTCGATTTTTTCTAAATACTTCATTTTCCATTTTTCTATATAAAAATTGCATTATGAATGCAAAAATCAAAAAATTAAAATAACTTGCAATAGTAATTTCATCTTTAGCGATTGCCAAATACCTGGAAAGGTATTTCTTTCGCGTGTGAGGGTAGTAATATCTCTACATTGATGAAATTAACGCTGACTATACAGCGAGTAAGAAGTATTGGATAAATTCGACGCTTCTCGTAACGATTCCGTAGCTCAGTGGTTAGAGCAGTCGCCCGGAAAGCGAAAGGTCATGGGTGCGAGTCCCATCGGAGCTAGTTGTGAGACGGGTCGATTTTTTCTAAATACTTCATTTTCCATTTTTTTGTGTAGGTTTGTTTGGTAGGTTTGAGAGTTCTTCGTATCGTAGGCTATTTTTTTCCTGTAATTCAACGGGAATAAATTATAAGGCGCTTTTATTATATTAAGAATATAATAATAAATATCATAGCTAATATCGCTCGTCAAAATTAATTTCCCAACAGAATTTGTGTTTTGTAGAGCACATAGGTACTTAAACATACTTATCTAAAAAAGGAAACCATTTTATTTGAAGTAACATAATATAATTAGATAAAGAAATTGGAGACGGTTAAAAGTCCATACTGTACTCAAGTATCCACGTTTGACGGTACCTTTTTTTGGGGGAAGATTTCTTGACATCTTATTTAAACGTCGACAAACTTTGCAAACATTTTGTATGAAATGAACTAAGTACAAATATAAGTTTGTATTAGTATTTTTAGTGATTTAACTATAAATAAAATAAACAAATACAAAAGTCACTTCACCGTGAGTGCGAAGTCGCGGGCAACAGCTAGTGAACAATAACACTTGCTAGTTATTTATCGTGACTATGAGCATCGGGTAAGTAACATGAGTACGGCCCTGTCTCATCTTTCGATAACGAAGATCGCCCGAGGACAAATCTTTTGTTTGCGTTGTTTGCGATGCGCAGGGCCTGTCCGCAACTGTCGCAACCCTTTCCTTGTAGGGTGCGTATGACATGAGACAATCCACATTAACTTATCCAATTATAAGTTGGAACTTATGAAATAAATTGACTATTTTATTTTGTTTGATACTACTGGATTATATTTTTTTGGCGGTTAATCAACTTAATTAGTTTAACTAGCGGACTCCCGCGACGTTGTCGAAATGTACCTACTTTAGTAACTTAATTATACCCAGAATCTTAAAGTCTGAAACTCGCTTCTCAGCGTAGATACGCAATTGAAACGCTTACACATATTAACAACAGCTAATAATCAATAATAATACATTGAAAATGAAATATTAGAAAAACATGACCCATCCTCCAATCCAAGTAGCTCCGCCGGGAATCGAACCCGGGACGTTTCACTGTCCGGGTGAATGCTCTGACCTTTTTTTCTAATATTTCATTTTCAATAATAAAAATTGCATTGTGTATGTAAAAAAGTAAAAGTAATTTAATAATAACACATTTATTATTATTATTTACTTATAATAAATAAATACTAACACATCTTTAATAGATAACTGAAGAGGGGGTATAAAGGCAAACCACGAATTATTTGGAAAAAAGTTTATAAAAAAATCACTAAGTTGGTCTAATTTTCAGCTAAACCTAATCTATTTATTTTTATTATGACGCATATTACTGAGCCAATATTTTAATGCATATTTTTTTCTAGGTTAATAGGTCCCATACCCAGGTGTATAGGTCTTAAAGAGGCTCACAAGGCATTTTATTGAACCACAAAAAAAATAACTTTCTCATGATTTATCATCGACTTAATCAAATAACTAACACAAATTAATGGTAATTGTCAAGTTCTATTCTTTTTCCAATCCATTCCTAGTAATCTTACCAGCTATAAATTATTACTAGCCATGTCTCATGGTTTCCTCATCAATCAGGGGAGATTGTCACCCCAGCGAGCCACAGTATCAATAATTCAGCTCATCAGAGCGCCTATGGCACTTGTATCGGGATGGACCTCTCTGTTTGCACTAATAAATTGATATACGGAAACATTACATGTAATATTTGTATATTGGGTATTGCTATAAATAAGTTGTTGTTTGTCCAGCCCTTTTGGATTGTCTTAATAGGCAAGGGGTCAAATAAAATGTACATATGTATGTACAGAAAATCTTGGTACTATTAATCAATAGTTATATAGACGACGACGATTATTTTGAATACCTCCGTGGCCGAGTGGTGTATGCACCGGTTTTCAAGGTGCCGCTATCTCTAGAGACGCTGGGTTCGATTCCTGCTCAGGTAAATATTGAAAACGAACTTTTCAATATTTCCTCGGGTCTGGGTCTATGTGGTAATATCCGTCGTTGTTTCCGATTTCCGTAATACTAGAGCTCAAGCTACTACATTTTGGTATCAGAACAATGTATGTGATAGTGTCAAATATTTATTTTATGCATTTATTATAAAAAAAAATATATACAGTATGTTTACATTCAAAGATATAAGTAAACGCTCTTTTCAGAAAGTAATTAGGTAGGTAAGTACTGATAAAAATCTGTGACTACGAGATATTGCAGTACCTACTAAGTTGAATCTGAATCAATGTTTTATTAATATTTTAGGCGAAAAGAAAACACAATTCAAAATTTTCAATTAAGACCCGTGGTATCGCCAACGACCTTGGGCATAGAAAAGTGGCCTAATTTTCCCGCCCGCTACCCGCACCAAAACAGCTTAAACACACGTTTCGTCAAAACTATGTATTATTTTAAAACGAAAAATGCTCAGTTTTAAGTTAAACAAGTTAGCAATCTTTTCCTAAAGGAACGTGAAAATATCACTTGTAGTTTAGAAGCAGTAAGCGTATTTCAAGTTGAAAACAGCTTCATTTCAATGTTTTTTTAATAGTATCTTTAAGACTATGTTTTTTTTAAATGCTCACATTGAAGTTTATATATCAATATTTAATATATATTAATTCTGGATTCATCAGTTATTTCTAATTTATGAGTTTTAGGGCCTCAAAAATGATCGTTTCACGACTACATGCACCTAAAGTACTTATGTGATTTAAGTTTGCAATACTTACGCGTGATTAAATCCATAAAAAAGTGATTTTATTTCAATGAACAGTACCTACCTAGCTACACGCGCAGAAACCGGATGTGTTTATGAAAACAAATGATTTTTTGAGAAACTGATTAAAAACTGAAAATAGCCCACAGTGAACTACAGAGTCTACACAGTGATTACACGGTTCTTGCATTGATGCTCATGCTTGAAAAAAATATAGTGTACGAGTTTAATCCATTTTAATAATGCCTCGTTTCTCAAATTTCATAGAATTAAGATAATAATGACAGTGAAATGTTGTGATTACATTTATCTAAACATCAAGCTTAAACCCAAACCGAGACATTTAATTACAGTTTAATTTATAGCACGGCCATTAATCCAGCCCCTCGAGCATTAAAACGAGAAAAAACTCAAAGAACCAAATCTATCCCTCTGATTACAAGCTGTCACGTGGTGGGATTTTTTCTAAGCCCTCGATTCTAATTAGTGACGTTAGCCTGCGCGCCCGCCTCGCCACTCGCGGAACATCCATTTTCTTAAACGCGCAATGTAATTGCCCCCACCTCTGAAGTGTCTGAAGATGCCAGCCGCAAAATTTATTACTTAATTACCTCAAGAAAACTCGTCGCCGCCTCGACTTTCCGACAGATGTTTTTTATTCGCGTGGAAAAACAAAACCGTTTAAGAATGACATTAATTAATTCTTAATGAAATTCATCTTCACCCTCCCGTGTTTTAATTTAAACGCTCGATTTATTGCTTGTACAATTTGTCGCAACTCTACGCCCTTCGAATAATTAAAACCAGACTCGGAGTCATTATATTTATTAGCGGCAACTTGTACAAATAGTTTGTAGATTCATCTTAAAATATATTTGTAAATAAATAGGTAAGTACTTAAAAGAAATGTTAATGTAAAAAAATATAAAGTCAGGTATGAATGTATCTGTTCACAGCGACGTTTGTGACTGGTTTTCAAACTTCAAAAACAAGTCAAAAACGAGGCCTCGCAGGAAACCCTTTAGTATTTCCTTTGATACGGATCTTCGACAGCACCTTGGAACAGCGGCTCCTCAAATCTGAGATAGCCCTCATCCGGTCTCATTACGTCTTGGAATGCCTTGTGCGTCAACTGGTCGCCGTAAGTGGGCAGATCGTCGTGATACTGGTGACTGTTGATCAAGTTTCTGTTGGCGTTTCTATTGATTACATTGTTGTTGGTATTGGGATTGATTCTTGGTTTATCTTCTTTCTGTGGAAGGATTGGTGTAGGCGTTATCTTTTCATCGACCTTCTTGTCCTTCACGACGGTCCCAGCGCCGGCCAAGTCTCTGTAATTCCTTTCCTCTTTCCTCAAAGGTGCGTATGGGTATCTATTTCTAAATCTGTAGTCGTACCGGCCGTTGCGCGCGTAATAGTCGTCATCAAACCGTCTGTAAGGGTCAGCTGAGTACCTGTACCTGAGATCGACGCTAGGCGGGGTCCTGACAACGTCCGGTAAGTGCGCGTAATATATAATCCGTTTCGGTTTCCTCGGCACGTAATTATCGTATGTATCATCGTACCTATCAATTCGCGGCCCGTAAGCCGGGTACCTCCTGCGGTCGTATAAATCAACGTACGGATCGCGTCTGTATAAATCGTCGGCGGGGTAGTATCTATCATCGTAATATTGTCGTCGGGACTCTTCCGGGTAGTACACCGCCTGTCGCGGGTAGACCGGTTTGAAAGGCTTCTGTCGGTCGTCCTCTCGGTCCGGTCTGACGAAGTCAGTCCTTATGTTGTCGGTCCGTGTTGCGCGTTGAATGGACTCCTTGTCATTTCTTGACTCGGAGGTTTCAAGTTGTTTATTTTGTGTTACGAAGTTCACGCGAGGCATTCGGGAGTTAATGAGTTCTCCTGAAGGTTGAGGCGGGGTAAGGATGTCGTCTCTATGGCCGTCGTCTCGGTCAGGGAAGGGAAGTTTGATCCAGTTCTCGTTGGAGGCCCTTGCTCCTCTACCAGTAGGTTTATCGGTCACTCTTTCTGTAGTTTGAAAAAGAGGCATAACTCCTTTGACTTCGGGGTTGGTGAGTGAGATTTTAGTCGTGGGGTCTTCTTCTGGTGGCAAAGGTCCGGGCATCCACGGTGTAGGGTGGTTGAGGTTGTTATCTTTCCTCATGTCTGAGTTCACGTTGAAGTATTTTTCCTCCTCGATGACATCACGACGCCCTCGAGCATCAGACTCTACATTAACCTGAAAAATATAAAATGGTAACGTTTAGGTACTATTTAAATAAATTAATTTCTTGCAATCACTCTATTATCTAGCTAGCTCATAAGTAGGTAGTTTTCATTAAGAAACTGTGCTATGGAAACTAGATAACGGATAAATATGTACTTATATACTTTTTTTTGTAAATACATAATACCTAATATAGCATGTCATGCACACAAATATACCTACCTATGCTATAATCATGTCAGCCGAACGACGCCCACTGCTGGGCATAGGCCTCCCCCAAAGATCTCCACAACGATCGGTCCTGCGCTGCCCGCATCGGGAATCGAACCCGAGACCTCTGGCGTAAAAGGCAGGTATCCTACCCTTGCGCCAAATCGGTCGTAATTTAACTGCTACTTATTTCAACCTGGTGTTATATTTGTAAAAAAATAGTTAAAATAGTAAGTATAAAAGGAAAACGTTCAATAATGTAGATTTTTTTAGCGATGTGATTGGCTATTGTGGAATGCATAGTATGTACCTATGTAAGAGTTGAGTATAAACCACAATATTTGGTAAAAAGAGAACAAACTGTTTAATTTTTTTTATACTGTTTTTAAATTTTTGCATTCATAAATTCTTATTACTTCATTTTCAATAACCAACTGTTTCATTTTGTCGGCCTGACGTAATAGTCAAAAGGCAGCAGCTAAAACCATGAGCCTTTTCTCTTTTTGGTTGCCTCAAATTATTTACCCGTACGGTACGAGTAAATCATAGATTTATGATAAGTCTTCACTGTCATAGCGAAAAATTATACAAACCTCGGATATTTTCTCAAATTCTTGCTGCACATCCATGGAGTAAGCAGAATGTATCAGTATCATACTGCATAGCAGTATCGTCGGTGAATTTTTCATTTTCTTCATGGTCAGTCTGAAACACAAAGCAAAACATTTATTTATAAAATAAACAAAACACGTAAGATAAAAAGTCAAACGCTTTTGTAAAAAAAATCTTACAATTAATATAGTACGGGCGAAACTAGTTTTAATATTCTACAATGCTTCAGGTTTTTCAGGAGTGGTCACTTCATCATCATTAGCATCATCAACCATTAAAAGTAAACCATCACCTTCTTAACGTGTCTTCCGAAGCACGGAAGAACTCTTTTTGATATCCCCCAACTAGCAAAATCAGTTCTTATAGCTATCTCCAAGACTACTTCTAATCTCTCTTATAAGAAACTTGTAGTATGCTACAAACCTGGATTTGGGCGCAGTTATAGGAGCTATTATATACTTATAATCAACCCTTACATGACGTGACGACCGATTTGGCGCAGGGGTAAGCTACTTGCCTTCTGCGCCAGAGGTCTCGGGTTCGATTCCCGAACAAGACAAATATTTGTGTGCATGAACATGTCTATTTGTTTTGGTCTGGGTGTTTTCTATGTATATTAAGTATGTATTTAGAAACAAAAAGAATATAAGTATATATTTATCCGTTATCAAGTTCACATAGACACAGTTTGTTAAGAAATTTACTATGTTCTTAGATAATTGGTGTGATTGTAAGAAAATATTTATATTTATATTTATTAATATTTTATATTACTTTGCTTATGGCCATGACCGACCATTGCGAAAGTTGTGTCAGTCTCCCATACAAACGTAATACCAAAATGTTTTGAATTATGAACATTATTTTCTGCACTTGTGATGGTATTTAGATTAAGTCGGTATTTAACTAGGTTCCATTATAAAAATAATCCTAAATACTTACCCAAATAAAAATAAATGCGAATTGCAGTTGTGTATGAAAAAATTTAATTGGCATTATTTTTTATTGGGTAGGTAGATATTTTGGATTTTTATTACAATAGAAACCTAGATAAGCTCAAATTTTAAATTATTTTTGTACTACGTTTGTATGGGAGACTGACGCGTCGCAGGCCACTTCCGAAGCACCGAAGAGCACGTAGTAAATTTTTTATATCCCGTGACTGACCATTGCGAAAGTTGCTTAACCTCGACGATTGCAGGCCGAGCACGCTAACAACTGCACCACGGGATCCTCAGTGGTTACTTGTAACTACTATATTACAACAATTATTTGTATGGCTTTCATTAACGAAATATTTGAAGTAGGTCTGTACAATTGGAAAACATACCTACATGTTTGACTAGCTATTTATGATATGACATAATATTTTTTCAAGTAAAAAAAACATTTTTCTTGCCATTTCCCAATTCAATCCCAGTTTTAAGTAAATAAAGTGGAAAAAATACATAACAAAGTATAATGACATGTTTGTGAAAAGGCCATGAAACTAACAAAATGATAGAAAACGCCGAAACTCAAGGTTTTTACATGATTATGCTGGGACTTACCATTGTCAATGCTTTTGAATACATAAATTAGTCTAAATTTCAAGGTGTATCTGTGAATCAACAACATTTAACTTTATGTTTTACAGTTTTCAACTAGGTTTGTATGGTTATTTAATTTAGGGGCATGTAAAAAACATATTAAATTCGGTTAAAGTTCTTCAAAACCCGGTAAATTTCGTATCAACTCTGTCGCTTTTAGTATATTCCGTTACTTATTATTTAGTTATGTTTCTAACCGTTAAAACTTTCCCTGAACTTCCATAAATATTACAAGATCAAAATTAGCCAAATCGGTCAAGCCGTTTCTTAGTTTCAGCAAGATTAACGAACAGCAATTAATCTATAGGTAGGTACTAATATTATAAAGAGGAAAGATTTGATTGTTTGTTTGTTTGTTTGTTTGTTTGCATCGAATAGGCTCCGAAACTACTGGACCGATTTAGAAAATTCTTTCACAATTAGAAAGCTACATTCTTCCGAGTGACGTAGGCTATATGTTATCCCGATATTCCCACGGGAACGGGTACCACGCGGGTGAAACATCGAAGATCCGCTAGTTTTTTATAATAATACACATGACAAATAATAATGTTCCCAAGATCGACAAAAAGTTACCACGCTCTGAAAGGATTCCCAGATAAAAGATTTCTGAATCCTTTTCAGCTCTTATTATTATCCAGTTGCCTAACAATGTTTCAAAACACGGAGGTTTCCCATAAAATCTACATAACAATGTTGTCTGTCTGCTATTAACATATAAAATTGACAAAACGTTAGGCCTATGACCGCGGTCGGAAGCTGATGAAATCAAACGGAAGCCGCTGCCGGCCAACCGTGACCCCTGACCACTGCTGGGACAGTCAGACATGGGACAGTCAGCGGCCAGACAACCTTAAACAATATGTCTAATTTTCCGCATTAAATTTTTTGCACTGACGTCGAACGTTTAGCATAGATTAATAAAATTATTGGTCTCCTAATTTGCTACAACTAGATACCACCGGTATAGGTTACATTTAAAGTGTGCCAATTCAGGTAAGCTTAAATTGGGGCAATTCAGGTAAGCCAAAACTGGCATACTCGAGCCACCCTGAGATATGCTGAGAGCCTGAAGACACTCCGTGCCAAGCAAAGAGCGCATTTTCGAAGATGATATTTTAAGGAAGCGCAGTATCTAGTCGAAACTCATGCGCAAAGACCAATCATGATTCTACACCAATATTGTAAACTAAAGAGGTAAAATTTGTATTAGGGGTGCCCTCTTGTCTCTCGACTCCCCATCTGATCTGGTCAAGGTGGGCACCTTGAGTGAGTAACCGAGGAAAGGGAGAGAGCGCGCTCCCAAGTCCCAAGTGTGTATATGTATATTTATTGCTCTTGACTGTACCTACAGTTAACAGCAGAACACCTTGTATCTCCAATTAATTTTGAACCTGAATGCCAAAGGAATTACGCGGTTGAAATAAGTCTTCATCTCTTAGGAATTAAGTAGCTGTCTAATGCTGGCCGTTCACTATCCTGCCTATCGTAAAATTGGCATGACGCCAGGCTTGATCCAATCTGCAGTTCGTCCATATTACACCATAAATTGATAACTTTCGTGTCAATCCACGCCAACCCACGGTCAGTTCTACTTGATCCAATCGGCAGCGTCATGCCGATTAGACGATAGGCAGGATGGTGAACGGTCAGCATTAGACAGCTACTTAATTCCTAAGAGATGAAGACTTATTTCAACCGCGTAATTCCTTTTGCATTCAGGTTTAAAATTAATTGAAGATACTTTTACAAGGTGTTCAGCTGTTAACTGTAGGTACAGTCAAGACCACTAAATATGTACACACAACAGAGCTATGTAGGCTATGTCACATTACAATATTAAATGATTTTTGTGGCACAGATAGTTTTGTTTCGGGACGCTTCAATATGACAGAATTCTACATTGTTTACATATTATTTCTCGTGACTATAGACAAAATGTCCGCAAATAATGTCGACCTCCATGTTTTGATGAGCAATCAGAGGACACAGCAATTATGATCTCTGCGATGCGTATCGATTTCATAAAAAGTAATGACCTGTTATTATTTTATACTTTTATATACTTATGTAGAAATTACATCATAATATAATAATAAACATCCGTCAAATTGTTATATTGCTAAACTTTTTCTGTCTGTCAGAATGTGACTGCACTACGGGTATGTTCCGATGGATCTTTAGATTTTAATAGTTAACATAGCATAATTTGCGTACCTATCTACGATAATACCTAATGATTCTATCAACGTGTACCTATCCGATATTTTCCTATTACGATCGCCATATTTAACACTGACCCTTCACAATGAATCACCTGCGCCGCGCAATGACACAGGCCTTATTTGGGAACTGGGTTAAGCCCGCACCGCAGTGACCCTTCAATGGGTAACGGTGATCGATCCTGAATCGACAATGCCAATATTTGGAGCGGAACCGACTGTCTGTCACACGCGATTTGCTGTAGGAACAATACGATGGGAATCCTTCCTGGTTTCCCACCGAATTCTGTATCTAATTTGGAGATTTACCGATAGTAAGGTAAGTCCGCCTAATAAGGACCACGTTTTTTGCAAATTTAAACCATTAATTATAGAAAATTTAATCCTCTACAACATTGTCAACAATCGTTTCTGGCTCAAATGCACCTAAACGAAGATATTTAAGCGAAAATCTGAAAAAACTGCCGTTTTTTCAATATGGCGGCGGGGGCGAGGGGCGAGGAATTGTGCATTTTGCATTTTTAATACTCACTCAAGCAGCACATAAGCGTTGGTATCATCCATTAAACAGCCTGTTTAGAACTTATAATTCTTTATTCTTTCCGACGACTTGACCTGGCAACCTACAAGACGCGCACGTTGAGGCTCGACGCGAAGCTTATAGAGTTGGAAGAGGCAATTAGTAAGTTGCATTGGGATATTATTGGGTTATCTGAAGTCCGAAGAGAGGGGGAGGACTCGATTACCCTTCAATCCGGTAACTTACTATACCACCGGGAGGGCGACCAACAGTCCCAAGGTGGTGTCGGGTTCATCGTCCATAAATCCCTTGTCAACAACGTGATCACCATCGGAAGTGTTTCGGGCAGGGTAGCGTACCTGATACTCAGAATATCGGAACGATATTCGCTGAATGTCATTCAGGTCTACGCTCCGACCTCGAAACACGACGATGTCGAAGTGGAGGCTATGTATGAGGAGATCTCTAAAGCCATGTATAGCTATAAAACCCACTACACGGTTGTATGGGGGATTTTAATGCTAAGTTGGGGCAACGCTGTGGTGATGAGTTGAGAGTGGGGCAATTTGGATTCGGGCAACGGAACGAAAGGGGCCAGATGCTGGCAGACTTCATGGAGAGGGAGAACCTCTACATGATGAACTCCTTCTTTAAGAAGCCCGTAAGGCGCAAATGGACCTGGATTAGTCCGGGCGGTAAAGTCAAAAACGAGATAAATTTTATTATGTCAACGAGGAAGCAAATATTCAATGATGTCGTTGTGATCAACGCCGTAAAGACGGGAAGCGATCACCGCATGCTTAGAGGCACATTGAATATCAACGTCAAGCTGGAAAGATCTCGACTAATAAAATCTACGCTCCGACCAATACCGGCTCAAATTCAAAACCCCGAGTGCTTTCAGCTCGAGCTCCAAAACCGCTTCTAAGCCCTTGAGAACAGCATCGATATGGACGATCTATACAACATGGTGGTGGATACTGTCCGCACGGTAGGGTCCAAGCACTACAAAACCCACCGTCCTAAATTAAAGAAACTCTCCAGCCACACTATCCGACTCATGGATCAGAGAAACGAAATGAAACTACAGAACTCAGCGGATGCCCTTCGTTATCGACAGCTAAATAGGCAGATCTCCAAGTCCTTGACAAGCGACCTTCGCCAATTTAATACCGAGCGTATTAAAGAGGCCATTGAGCGGAACAAAGGCTCCAAAGTGTTCGCTAGAGATCTGGCTATAGGGCAAAGTCAACTGACGAGGCTGCAAGCTGAGGACGGTAGTATCATTTCATCAACACCTGAAATCCTGAGGGAGATTGAGAGTTTCTATGGACAGTTGTACTCCACGCAAACACCTGTTAAAAGTAAGGCTACAGAACCTAGAGCCAAGCTTACCCGACACTATACCGAAGATATCCCGGACGTCAGCCTGTACGAGATTAGAATGGCTCTCAAGCACCTCAAAAACAACAAGGCGGCGGGTGATGACGGAATCACAACAGAACTTCTGAGAGCGGGCGGTAAGCCGATACTTAAGGTCCTCCAGAAGGTCTTCAACTCTGTCATCCTCGAGGGCAAAAAGCCAAAGGCATGGGGCAGAAGCGATGTGATGCTGTTCTTCAAGAAGGGTAATAAGACTCTCTTGAAGAACTACCGGCCCATCTCGCTTCTGAGCCATATCTACAAGTTGTTTTCGAGAGTCATTACGAATCGTCTCGCTCACAGGTTTGACGACTTCCAACCTCCTGAACAAGCCGGGTTCCGAGAAGGTTATAGTAGATCGAGACCTGGGCAGTGCTGCAGTCTCTCCAGAGGTGCCAAATAGACTACAGGTACATCGAGGTGCTGAGGTACTTATACCA
The DNA here is from genome assembly GCA_949710035.1 of Crambus lathoniellus. Lineage (NCBI taxonomy): Eukaryota > Metazoa > Arthropoda > Insecta > Lepidoptera > Crambidae > Crambus > Crambus lathoniellus. Next base: position 8,871,100 of record OX453309.1, on the reverse strand, counting down.
AAACGCCACCATGTCGGTCCGATTACAGAACCAGAGCTCTAATCCTATCCAACTACAGCGAGGTGTGAGACAGGGAGACGTCATTTCTCCGAAACTGTTCACAGCTGCGTTGGAGGATAATTTCAAGCTACTGGACTGGAAAGGATTCGGCATTAACATCAATGGCGAGTACCTAACACACCTGCGATTTGCCGATGATGTAGTTCTCATGGCTGAGACCTTGGAAGACCTGAACACAATGCGAAGATCTCAGCAATGCTTCCCAAAGAGTGGGTCTGAAGATGAACATGGATAAGACGAAAATCATGTCCAATGCCCATGTTGCATCCGCTCCAGTTAATGTTGGGAACATTACACTCGAAGTTGTTGACCACTATGTCTACCTAGGACAGACAATCCAATTAGGTAAGTCCAACTTGGAGAAAGAGATCTCTCGTCGAATCCAGCTCGGATGGGCAGCGTTTGGGAAGCTCCGGCATATATTTGCGTCCAAAATTCCTCAATGTCTCAAGACTAAGGTCTTTGACCAGTGTGTGTTGCCAGTTATGACTTATGGAAGCGAGACGTGGTCTTTTACTATGGGTCTCATAAGAAGGCTCATGGTTACCCAGCGAGCAATGGAGAGAGCGATGCTTGGTATTTCCCTGCTCGATCGAATCAGAAATGATGAGATCCGCAGGAGAACTAAAATACCGACATCGCTCGAAGGATTGCTCAGTTGAAGTGGCAGTGGGCGGGACACATAGCGCGGAGAACCGATGGCCGTTGGGGCGGAAAGGTTCTCGAATGGCGACCGCGAACCGGACGACGTTCCGTGGGCAGGCCCCCTACAAGGTGGACCGACGATCTGGTCAAGGTCGCGGATATATTTTCACTTTACAAGAGAGGATTATCAGTTATTAAACAGCTCAATCTTTATAAAGACTGTATTAAGGAATCCGCTTCAGCTTAGGGTGTTTTAATAGAATATCACAGTTCTATAATAACACTTGAAGTAGGTATTGTGTGACACTTTAAGTAGTGTTTTATCTTTAAAGCTGTATAAAGGCTGTATTTTGCATGAAATAACTTTCCCATTACAGCTCTAAGTGTTATCATTGTAACACTCGATACTTTTTTCTGTACAAGGGTACACTTCATTCAACACCATTACAAAACTTCGTTTTAATGGCGTAATTGTAGACCATTGTAACTACATTAGTTTTATAATTTCTGTCAGAGAGGGTACTATAATACTAAAAATATAAATACCAGCTACAATACAGCTTTAGTCTTTTTTACTGACTCGAATCTTGAACTTCTTTATAATGGCGTAATTGTAGACCATTATAAATACACTAGTTTTATAATTTCTGTTTGTGAGAATACAGTAACACTAAAAAAATTAAATGCTAGCCACAGGTACAGCTTTAGTCTTTTTTACTGACAGCTGTTCAGCAGTTCTTTAGCAGATTAATTTACTGAAATCTAGCAGTGAAACTAAATTAAGTTATTTTGATACATCTCTAAATAGTATTATGAGTGGTGTGATAGAAACTGATATGCAGCCTAAATATTAAAAATAAATTCTATTACAAAACTGATTAAGAACTAATCGCTGCATTGTAGAGTTCATATCTTACGTAGTACAGCCTATAAGACTATAAAACACTTTCAATAGGTACTCTTTAGGTTGTTCTAAATTCTCGCCATTTTGGAACTAAATAAAGACAAAAATAAAATAATAATAATAAAGGGATTTAAGTCATTATTTGGCCACAGCCACATCCAAATCATGATTATCAGATAAAACTATATTTCTTTGTCCTCTGGTTAGTTATTTCAATTACATTTTCTTATTCTAACCTCAAAAACAAACGCACTCTCTTATCTTTTTTGATGTTTTCTGTAATGTTTGCTTGGTTATTTTGCCGGCCCTTGAAAATTTTGCCAAAATAATATATGCATAGGTTCACAATAAATATGAATCGGCACTTGAAGTTCACCTCATGTAGGTAATAGCCAAGTGAACTTAAAGTGCCTCCACTAAAAATTCCAATATTTTATACAGTAACAACAGTAACTATAAAATGGACGCCATTCGTCACCATAAGTTACGGAGAGAAAAATAAATTACATAAAATTATTTTATTTTTATATTCTCCTAAAATTCTCTTCAAAAACCGATTTTGAACTATTATCTTTACAAGGTATTTATAAGAGGTCAACTGTAGTCTCTTGGTTTCCTCCAATACCACACAATAGCTCTAATGCAGCTATTAAGCAGCTTATCTTGTTCTTGTACAGCTATTATACAGCTGTAGTCACGCGGTATGCTGTATAATTCCTCTGATACAGGTGCTATTGTACCAAATAGAAGAAGTCTACCCCCCTTTTTTTGTAAACCAAATTTGTGAAGTTAATAAACATTTATTATCATTTTATTATTATTATAATTTGGGCCTTTATTATGGTTAAATCGGCTGTATAAGCGCTTATACAGCTTTTTTACAGCCTGACTGTACAGCTTTTAGTTTAAGAGGAGACTCAAATACAGCTCTTATGCAGCCTGTCTGTGCTAGTTGGGATAATCATCCTAGACAACATATCAAAAATTCAGAACTACCGGACCACTTGTAAGATAACCCCCCTTAATTAGTCTCTATTTACTGGGTTATATATGCTTCGTCAAAAATTCAGCGATGTTTCCATACAACAACTCTTCAGTTCTGTCATATGTAACGTCTGGCTTACGCGTCGATGTTTACATTCGTACTTTTCGCTGATCTTGCATTTCTTCGATACTCGACGTCTTGCTTATTTTATTTTAATATAACTACAACGTTTAGAAAAAATCGACCCGTCTCACAACCAGCTCCGATGGGACTCGAACCCACGACCTTTCGCTATCCGGGCGACTGCTCTAACCACTGAGCTACGGAGTCGTTACGAGAAGCGTCGAATTATCAAATATTTCTTACACGCTGTATAGCCATAACAGCGTGTAAGAAGTATTTGATAAATTAAATATAATAAATTTCATAATATTAGTTGTGCCAGAAACTGGAAGGATGTTCTTCAGAAACCTACATGTTTGTCGAAACAAACCAATTTCAGTAACCACCAAATTAGGTACCTACACTAAAATGGAAAACAGTCGATCAACCTTGCCGATTTTCCTCTCAAGGGCAGGATTTTCGAAATTATCGAAATTAACCTATTTTTTATTCAAAAGTAAACAATCAAATTTCTTTATTTTGAGCAGATAAAAATATATGTGTTGAAGTTGAAGTTTCATAAACGATCTTGATTATTTTGTGGCTAAAACACTATATTCGTATCTATAAAAAATTTCAAAAACAAAGAAAATTTTCACTTAGTATTTTTAATTTTTTGGATAATGTAGGTACTGATTAATAATATCTAATTCACGAATATAGGTAATGACATAATATAGAAGTTTCGCAAGCTGCTTTTTCAAAAAGTGAATTTATGTCTATAATAACCATTAAGTTAATAATCTAGATATACAACAACAAAAACATTGAAAAAATTAAAAAGTGAGATTATTTCATTACTCTGCACACATAACATAACCGCCTCTGTGGTCTAGTAGTTCATACCACCGATTTCAGACCCAGAGGTCCCGGGTTCGATTCCCAGTGGGGGTAGGTATGGTTCATACCACCGATTTTAGACCCAGAGGTCCCGGGTTCAATTCCCAGTGGGGGTAGGTATGGTTCATACCACCGATTTCAGACCCAGAGGTCCCGGGTTCGGTTCCCAGTGGGGGTAGGTACATATTGTATTCGGTTTGGTTAGTGGTAGGACTTGTTCTTCTTCCGCCTGGCTAGGTAGCACCATCTTATTTAAGTCTGACGCCATAACAATGATGTTTTCAGCATTATTGTGTTCCGGCAGTTAGAGATAAGACATCCAGTTCCTCAGTGACTGAGGATTCCGGGAGTAGTGCGCTTCCACCTTCAGCCTTATCACCACTTATCATCAGGTGTGATGAAGGCTAAGTCGTGGGCCACACTGGAGCGACCGCGGGGCGCGGACGAGGCGACCTGCGGATCCGCAGGACGCGCGAACACGTACTATTTCCTCCGCCGCCGCCCGCCGCCCGGTCGCGGCAACCGCCGGACGCGCCAGTGTGGCCCCTCCCGTCCGTCTCAATATATTTGTTTTTCCCGCTCAACGCGGACGCAAGACGCGCCGCTCCAGTGTGGCCCACGCACGACTAAGTGCTACGCTACCCCGTTGTGGATAAAAATAAATAAAGACAAAGACAGAGTTTTTGAAAGGTCCTGCCCTTAATTTGTAGTCGTATTCTGAAAATGTTGACCCCATGTTGTTGTAATGACCTTTCGCTAACCAAGAATGCAATGACAATGCAAATACAATGACTAGTTTTTAGCACGATATGTTTGGGTCAATGGCGGTGGCAGTACCTGGTTAGTTTTCAATGAACTCTTTGAATTTTGGTGGTTTTAAGTAGTACAAGGTCTCGACCAAAAAAACTGAAACAGATACTACCTATATATTCTTACATAACTTTGGGCTTCAATTTTTTTTGTTGAAAGGTATGGACTTTTTGAATAGGTAGGTCAATAAGTTTCATCATCAACAATGTTTTTGGGCTTTAGTTATTGCACGATATGTGGGTCCTCTTAAATTATTTAAGTCTCAATTCACACTGGCGCAGAGTCGAAGCGTCAATCTGACACTTCACAAGTTCATATAGCAAATTCAACCTATCTCCATCAATGTAATACAATGCACATATTTCTTGCCGGCGACAAAAGACGCGCGCAAACACGCGAAGAGGCGCATATTCACGCGTCGTTTTTTTTCATAAAAAATAATGTGCATTACTAAGTGGAGATAAGGCTGAATTTGCTATGTGAAGTTTCAGGTTGACGCTACAACTCTGCGCCCGCCAGTGTGAGTTGATCCTTTGAGTGATGACGTCATTGTGACGATGATGAAGAATGTAGGTAATTTGGAAACTGAAATATTTTTAGACGTCAGTCATTCATCGTTCCAGTTCATTTACTTACCTACTCCGAGGAATTTCTGGGGGCAAAACTACAAATCAAAATGTTTTGTCAGTTTGGTAAAAGAGACACCCAAATGTAGGGACAATGTAATTGTTGGGCTGGTTTTGAGAGCTTGCTTGACTCACGCCAGACTTTTGGGCGTTCGGTACAGCCGCCATCAGAAATTTGATGCTGTTCCGAAATATTGATTTGAGGACCTCGCTCGCAACGATATATCTGATGGCGACTGTACATACGTACCTACCTAATTAATAATTACCAATATTAATATACAAAATATCCTTAATTAAAAATGTAATGACAACCACTCACCAGAACATAATCGCCGCCGCCCGGTCTGAGTTCCACCACGGTAATGATGAGCAGCGTCACGGGGCAGCAGTCAGCACACAACGAAGCCCATTGTGCTGCGGCGCAGTGCCACTGTTTCCGTTCCTACACGATTTATTGACACGGCCGTATCACAGGCCAAGATCTAGATTATTAGAAGTAGGTAGGTACTAGATTTAGTTACCTACAGCAGATTTAAGTAAGTGTTACAAAATTTTGAAGTGATATGTATAAAAGATTAGGAAGGTCACAGCCGTCTCTATCGTCTTCTACAAGCCATGCTATGATACGGAACGGCAACATTGCTGTGAACCGGTTTACTCCTCTGAGTACTAAATCCTATGGAGGTGGCATACCTACGAAAAAGTGAGGTGTAACTAAGTCACAATGTAAGAAAATCTTGGAATTCAATTTTAAACTACTTCTAATTGTCGTATTAATCGGTCCGTCAAAATCGGTCCAGTCGTTTCAGAGATTAACCGGAACAAACAGACAGACAGACAAAAATTGTAAAACATGTCATTTTGGAATATGTACCGTATATTTAATCATATGCACGTAGTAAAAAGCGGTTATTTAATGTTACAAACAGACACTCCAATTGTATTTATTTGTATAGATGTATAGAAGATATGCCATCTCCATAGGATTCAGTACTCGAGGTTTACTCGCTGTTTACCTGTCAAACGGTGCAAACGGTGTCAAATCGGTTCACTTAAAACTTCGAGCAACGCGGGCCTTCCGTCTCGGAAGGGAGTAGGCATACGAAGCATTTCCCCTCTGTCACAGCGGTGACACTTCGTGTACGTGAGAGTTCGAACGCCGGTGACATTGGGCCGACGCTAGGGTTGATACCTAAATGGAATTAGGTGCCAAACAAGAGACTACTCATAGGAAATAATGGAATGTTGAGTAAGGACATTTAGGCAACTTTTATAAATATCTTTACAAATGGGGAATAATAATACTTCTGACAAAATAAAATATGAACGACTGTTCATAACGTAAAATTCATAACGTAAGATCGTAACATTCGTATTCTTTTTTATTTTGTTAATGCGTTGCTTCTGTTCAAGCTGATGAGTATTTTTCGCCTGTTTTTCTTGTCAGTTAAAACATGTCCATAACAGGTGGTAGGTAAAAAAATGTTGGACGATTCATAAGCATTAATTTTATTTAATCTAAGTATACGAATAAAAAAAATTGACTTTTGACTTTTACTAAAATACGTAAAATGAGCTTATAATAACAGTGGGATACAGTTAACCCAAGTGTCCGAATAAAATACTAAACCGTTCGAAAAAAATACTAAGTTAGCGACAGAAACTAAAAATAATACCATGTTTTTGACAAATAAAGAATTGAAAGAATTGAAACACTGAGTGAGTGAATCTATGTATAATCGCCCAAAAAAAAATTTATCCTTTCAAGAATATTGTCAACAACTTTCGCATTTTTTGGCTTCCTAGTAGTTCCCATTTGAATGTATGAAGATTGCGCCAGCCCTCGGCCAAGGCATTCACCGACTGCCCGTTCCCCGCCCCGCGCGCCTCCCACGGCCCCCGCTCACATCCAGACACCCACACATAGGGCGTTTGTGCACTACACTGAATTTTACCGATCCGGAAAAAAACGGATGCTTGTATTTTAATAATTAATCATTTATATTAGTAATTAATTAAATACAAGCATCCGGTTTTTCCGGATCGGTAATATTCAGTGGTAGTGCACAAACGCCCATAGCCGAAAGCGATTTTACGAGCACACATGCTTAAGTGTCGTTTCTTTTCGCGTAAGTGTATATATTCTTTGCCTCTGTCAAAGTACTAGCCCAAGTGGGCATAGGCGTTTATAAAAACTAGTTGCACTCAGATTTTTTACTAGACCGAGTCCAGTCGCGCAAGTGAACGCCGCAGTATTAAAAATGCCGAATTGCTCAGTTTTTTGCTGTAGAAAAAAGGTCTGGAACATCAAGTTAACAAAAAGATGGTGTAACATTTCACATGCAAGTAAATTCTAATCATATTATTGCTATTTAAATACCAAATTCGCATATTTTATTCTTAAATTGTTGACGGATTTGTTCAGCAACATCAAGTCCGCTAGCCCATATAACTCTGTCGAGCAAACATGACGCCTGCAGTTTATACTCTTCTTTTTCACTCGATTCCGCATGCCCGGAGAGTGAGAAGGACGGGTATAACCTGCAGCTGTCATGTTAGCTCGACCGGTTTATACAAATTTCAGATCGGTCGCGCGATAAATCCGACTTCTCGCCGACGATGGGCAACACAGTGATGTTACCGTTACATGTCATAATGTTTGTCGATAAATTTGAGTGGCAGTTGGCGACGCGACGAGACGTTATTTATTCATATGTACAAATGATTGTTATCATGGTTTTATATGAACTATAGTACGTTATTATTATTGGGTTACCTAGCATGTAATTAGAATAAACAAAAACCGATCAAGAGCAAGTCAGACTCGCGCACTGAGGGTTCCGTAACATCAAGTATGAATGAAGACACGGCGGTGTAGAATATACGTTATAAAAATAATAGGCCCGTCCGATCGATTATCCACGGCGGCCTATTTTTTTTTGGATCAAATATGATGAAAGCATTATGATTTCATTGTTTATTTATCGCACTTTTTGTGTTTACAGCTTCCATAAAAATCCTGAATTAAAGAATTCATGGAAAAGTTTTTGCAATAATAAGCAAACCTGGGATCTCAAGCGGAGCAGTGTAATTTGCTCGACCCATTTCATGTCATCCGATTTTCAAGCCCTTCCAAAGAAAAGGAGAATAATAACGGAGAATTCAATATGTACCAAATTTAATAACAGACTGCATTTTTGCCGCAAGTCTTCTAAGTATTCTCGGTGTTTTAATAAAGTCACAAAATTGCATCTCACTGTTATACTTATTTTCCAGAGCCATTCATAACCCATTGAACCATCTTACAATACTGATTTTATTCTTACAATACTGATACTGATTTGATTTCTTGTTTAGTTGAAAATGGTTTACTGTTACATTATATAATATTAAGAGCAAATGTTACTACTTAAATTAAGTATTCTATTGTGATGGAATTCAATTTCAATTTGACGACTCTGTATAAAATATAACAGGGAGAAAAAGATTGCCCTTAAAGGTTTTCTTGCCGGTTCTTCTTGCAAGGTCTCTCGCCGTAGGATTTGCGAACTGATGGCGTAGCTGCTTTGACGTTCACGAGTGTTGTAATCTTAACCTAAATAGCAATTTTGAATTTTAATATCTCGTGTCACAGCGCGTATGTGGTCGCACTCTTACAAAACAGATCATCAGTAGCGATTGCGGTATAAAATCATCAGCTCTTAGAAATAGCGGTATAATATTAAGTCTTATTACTATTCTCGTACCTACCAAGAAAAAAAACATTACTACAAAATCGTTCGAACCGTTTTGGAGAAGCGCAACCACAAAAACCGTGACAAGAGATTTTTATATACCTAATAGAATATCAAAAACTGTTAGTAAGATCCTACATAAATACCTAATAATAATTATAAGAAATCTTAACTAATATTATAAAGCTGAAGAGTTTGTTTGTTTAAACGCGCTAATCTCAGAAACTACTGAACCGAATTGAAAAATTCTTTTATTGTTGGATAGTCCATTTAGAGAGGAAGGCTATAGACTATATTTTATCCCGACATTTTTTATTTTTTTTTTTCTTCACAAACAAAGGTGTATTAAAGTAAAGTAACTACAATGAAGCTAATTTTCTAATTACACAAACAAAAGTACTTATAAACTACTTACAGTTAATTTAGGTAAACACATTTTATTTGTGAAGACTGGCGCTTGAAATAGGTTGTATAAATTCCCCATTCCCACGGGAACGGGTACCACACGGGTAAAACCGCGAGGATCCACTAGTTAAGCAATAATTGTTTAACCGATAAATAAAAATAATATTAGTAATATGTTTCAGTTTGTTACCTTTATTAGTCCTTCTTCCGAAATTGAAATTTATCGATATTGCTGCATCGACAGTTGAGTCCAGCCCTATTTACGTTGAAATCGAGGCAATGTGTGAGTGAGTTGTGACACATCCGTACACGAATTGTCGCTGTATTGTTTCATTTTCTATGTGTTAGTGTCGTCTTTACAGTATTGTTTTTGTATGTAAGTATACGGAATTGCACTTGTGTGCACATTTCCCCCCCCCCCAAAAACGACATAACTATTTGAATAGAGTAGACTCGCTAAGGCTACTCCCTTCCGGGACGGAAGACCCGCGTTGCTCGAAGACTTAAAACTACGTTGTTGCCAAATGCGCATGGCTTGTAGAAGACGATAGAGATGGCTGTGGGAAGGTATATTTAAGTATAATTTTGTAATGTAATTAAGTAGGTACTTGTTTTAACATAGTGTTGATTTATACTAACTTAACTTACCTACTTATAAAGATTGAATGACGAATTTGAAGTTAAATAAGAACAGCGGTAATGAAATTTATAAAAACCTGTTCTGCCCCATGATTCACGAACCGTCTCGGAAACGGAATCGGATTCGAATTCTGTGTTTTGTCTTTGTCTATTCTATAGTGAGTGACAGAGACAGGGCATACATTCCGTTGTCGGGAGCGTTTCCGACAGTTCGTGAATCAGGGGGCTGGAACAGCCGGCTGTTCGTATAAACACTTACGTTACGAATTTACGATCCGATCCCTACATAAGTACCTATGTACTTCGCGAATTTACTGCTCACTGCAAAAAAATGGGTAGGCCTAAAGCCTTGTAACGAATAATCTATTCATTGCTGGCATAGTGGAAACACGCTCAATATAACGGTGAGCTTTTTAAATGACATCTATTTAGCAATGTGGGCGCGACGCGTATCGCCTATCGCCAAATCATTGCGCACTGACCAATGACTAACGTCACCGAATCTGAGGACCTACTCTGAAACGTAAATCCGAAACTTCGGTTAGCCCCGTCCCTCTCACTCTCGAGTCATGACGGCATCGAGTGATAGGGACGGGGCTAACCGAAGTTTCAGATTTGCGTTTCAGAGTACGGTCCCTGCTTCCTAAGGGTGCCATTCTGATCCCGGCGTTTTGTATGAAAGACACTCCAATCGAGGCTGCACGAGCAGCTCTATTTCATACAAATTGCTTGCAGCTGAAACCTGGAGTCGGGATCGGAATAGCACATTAAGTACGTAGGGCAGGCGTACCGGTTGTGGCCACTGTACCGATTTTGGCCACTTTTTGCTCTAAAAGTTTTCTAAACAACTTTTAGCCATTTTTGATAAAGGCAATTAAAATAAGGTATTTTAAGGTAATAATAACAACCGTTAGAATTCCTTATGTCATAAGATTTTTTTCAATAAATTCCATTTTCTGTTTGAAAAAATGTTTTGTATGAAAATTTTAAGAAATTGGTTTTGGATGAAATAGGGACTTTATAAACCTTTGTTTTTTACAATTAAATTGTTGTTTTGCAATTGACTGGTTTCTAGCGCATTAGAATATTGATTTTACCTGGGTTTGGTTTTGATTTTTCGCAATACTTACAAAAGTTTAACTATATAGTATTAAATTATCTGTGCTATCAGTAAGTGGCCAAAACCGGTACATTTGGTACCTCTCACACATTGTGTGTAATATAAAAAAAAAAAATTTACTTTTATAAATTTGAAAAATGTACCTTTAAAGGTAGATAAATTATCTATAATTTAAGATATAATTTGTGTCTTAAATACCTAAGACCATTTAGTACTTAGTGCTAAAAAGTCAAAAAATCCTTAAAGTGGCCACAGAGGGTACCTCTGCCCTACTTATGGTATTGTAAGTTACCTATGTAGAGGCGGCGTAGCATGGGTTGACACCCGGGGCGGTTTTCTATTGAGCGCCCCCAAATAAAACAACGAATACCTACTAGACGTGCTTACGTCACTTTATTTTGCTAAAATATTCAATCACGTTGTCAAAATTTACTTTTCTGTCCTTTTCAATGGACAATATGGTAAGATTGGTAAGTCACGCTTGGCTCATTTTGGATCTTATGTAACATTTTATCAACTTTAATTTTGAAAAACATCATTCACAAGAAGCCATTGAAACACTTTTAATAACTATGCATTGGCGATAGGTACCAGCCCCCTGATTCACGAACCGTGGGAAACGCTCTGGACAGCGGAATGTATGCCCTTTCTCTCTCACTTACCTACTGTAGAATAGACAAAGTCAAAGCACAGAATTCGAATCCGATTCCGTTTCCGACGGTTTGTAAATCAGAGGGCAGTAGCGGTTTTGCGCGTTGTAACCATGCTTAGGTAGAATTTAATTCATGGATCGTTTTTAATTCAAATTTATTTTTTGAGTAGGGCAGGAGACCCCTATGTAGCCACTTAAAGGATTTTTTTACTTTTAAGCACTAGTCTTCTTCTTCTTTATGACACAAATTATATCTTAAATTATTTCTACCTAGAATAATCTAAGTATATACCTACCTTTAAAGTGTACCTAATACATTTTTCAAATTTAAAAGAGTAAAATAGTTTTTTAGTAAAATGTGTGAGAGATGCTAAATGCCCCGGTATTGATAGTCAAACTTTTGTAAGTACCTATAGCGAAAAATCAAAACCAAACCCAGGTTAAGGCGATACTCGGAAAAATTATGCTGAAGCGAGATAGCAATGAGAAAACGACGCGCGCGGGAGCGAGACCGATTTTGTAGATTACGCAAAAAAACACAAAATCACTTCGTATTAAAAAACTACAGCGATTTAAAAAAAAGCTTCTATACGATCCTAAATATTATTGGTCTCCACTAATTAAACCAATTTCCAATAGTGTAAGTAACCCCATTTGAGAATAATCTTGAATTTTCGTATTTTTAGAGGTCTTTTCGAAAAGAAAAAGTGTCGAGGCAAAATCATAAAATCGTGATTTTGAAACTATTCGATTCCAGATAAAGGTATGAAGAAATATATATCTTATTACCAGATTTATGACAACTGTAACCATCCTATAGTTTTAAATCAAAAAGTCCATACTTTTTCCGATAAGCGCCTTAAATCAATATATTCTAATGTGCTAGAAACCAATCAATTGCAAAACAACAATTTAATTGTAAAAAAACAAAGGTTAGTAATAAATTTTATCCATAACAAATTCTTGAAAATTTTCATTAAAAAAAACTAAATGATTTTGAAAGTACAAAAAATCCTCCTTTTATTTTTATTTCATACTTTTTAAAGTACACACACACACGCAAAATGTTAAAAAACCGCTTCGCTTCGCTTGAACCGTTTAGGCACTACGAATATAAAAAGTACAGACAGACAGACATTTTATTTGCCGCCGTTTTGTTTTTTTTATTGCACCTAAATTTGTCCAGGGAGAACATTATTTTAGTCAAAGCACTAACCAGCTCTGTATCTTTTACCATTTTGGCAGGCAGGCGGTTAGATTTTCATCAAATGTAGTTAAGAACCATCTCGATTAATATAGCTTTCAATTAAAAAAAACGCATTAAAATCGCTTGATCCGTTATGCCACTACGAATATACGTAAAGACAGACAAACAAACATAGGCTTCAAACTTATGACACCACTCTTTGCGCGGCACCGGGGGTTAAAAAATAAAACAGAAAATGGCGTTTACTGAAAAAAAAATCGTATGACATAAGGAATTCTAACGATTGTTATTATATTATTACCTTGTAAAACATTATTTTAATTCCTTTGGGAAAAATGACGTAGTTATTTAGAAAACTTGTCGAGTTGTTGTCGGTAGTCGCCCGCCCGTTGCGTTGCGTGCGTCCGTTGGCTGCCGTACCTGTACCGATCAATACATAAGTTAGGTATTGTGAAGCTGAATATCGGAATTATCTCCTTTATTGCTCCAATACATAATTATTGAAACTATTTACGTTTTATAACGGGTGCCAAGCACCAAGGGGTAACAAGACAACTCACTCGCGGTATCTCTAGCGTCAGACCGCGAATGAGTAGGTAGTCACCAGGTTGTAACCCCTTGGTGCTTGGCACCCGGGGCGGACCGCCCCCACCGCCCCCCCTTTACGCCGCCTCTGCCTATGTATTCTTAATCATAATAGTAGGTAACAAGAATGCTGTAACTATCACATTGGGTTACATAGTGCCTGTAACGATAGCTAGAGCTGTGACCCTGACTCGAGGAAAAATCGAAAAGTCAGCTTTCGACATTTATCCGACCGAAAATCAAACCCGGGATTACGTAGCTTAACTATTTAGTAATCTGTGCCCGGGACCTCGGAGATAACGGAACCTTGAACACCCGGTGCGTAGACACCACTCGACCGCCGGCGGTCATCAAGTCATTAAGGCGCTACTCGGAAAAAGTATGGACTTTTTGATATAAAACTATAGGACGGTTAGTTTTTATAAATCTGGTAATAAGATATATATTTCTTCATACCTTTATCTAGAATCGTTTAGTTTAAGAAACACGATTTTATGATTCTGCCTCGACACTTTTTCTTTTCGAAAATACCTCTAAAAAGTACGAAATATCAAAATTATTCTTAAATGGGGTTACATATACTATTGAAAATTGGTTTAATTAGTGGACACTTATAATATTTAGAATCGAATAGAAGCATTTTTTTAAAATCGCTATAGTTTTTTAATACGACGTCATTTTGTGTTTTTTTTTTTTTGCGTAATCTGCAAAATCGGTCTCGCTTCCGCGCGCGTCGTTTTCTCATTGCTATCTCGCTTTAGCATATTTTTTCCGAGTATCGCCTTAAAGATCAGTGGAAAATCAAACGACTACGTCACGAATTGTTTTAAATTTAAAATATGTTTTATGACTACTTTTTAACAGACTTCAAAAAAGGATGATATCAGTTTGACATAATAATATGAATATGTATCAAAGAAGTAACGTAATAGGTAATATTGGTTAAAGTACGGAAAAATGTTTAAATACAAATACAACCTCGAAAGGTAATGAGACGTGAATCGCTCGCTCATAATTATAGCGTGTTACCAATAAAGTTGACATTATATTTATATGAAATGTACAGACAACACAAAAACTTAACACAACAACCTAGTGCCTGCCCTTATCGCGTCGTAATACGAGTTGTTCAACTGTCAAGCTACAATTGTTGTCGATTGTATCTCACCACGTGGGAAAGGATTTCTATTCTCAGTGATATGCATGCTCATTTAAAACTTTAAACCACTTTGTAAATTTTATTATGATAGATGTAAGGTGCATTGGGGTAACTTCGTGAACGGGTAAATTTCGATAATCGTGGATTTCTACCAAACAGGCAGCAATTTAATGCTATGGCAACACTTAATTAAACGCCATGTTCACCCGTTCCCCCACTTCAGTTCGCTTCGGTCGCTAGCTGCAGGTGTATGAGTGTTGTGCTAATAAATCCGAGCCGTGAGATTTTTCGCGCCTTTTTTGCCTTTTCGAAATTACCCCGCGTTCGATTTCTCACTAACTAGGTAAGTTATTTGATTGTTTGACAGTTTTATCGATGTATTGACGTTTTTAAATCATTTCTTAGATGGTAACCACACTCTGGCTACAGTTTTAAAGGACCATTTGAGATTACCCCGCGGGAAAATTTCGAATATCATTCCTTTCGAAATAACCCCGAATTATTTTGCATAGAGGTTACCAGGGGTTCTCAACCTATAATATATACATACTATGATTGATTATGATTAACATGTTTTATGTACCTAAGTAGGTACATTGAGTTTAAATATTTTTAATACTTTTATCTATTTTGCAGGTGCCAGCCCATTGATGTTGTTCTTCAATGTATGTCTTAGGCCTAAGTAAATAACGTAAGTAAAACTATAAAGTACTACGTAGGTGTTGTCACAGAAATAAATAGTGACCAAAACCCCACGGTGCAATATCTGCGCAAAGCAAATAGACGTGATAATAGAGAAGTATTTACATATCCTCACGTGGAAGATATATCAGAACTCCGACACCATGAAGATATTGTCTCATTTCTTCCCGCGCCTATTAAAGAACGCCGTGGACTTATTCGTTTCGAGGGTGTTTCTTTCAGTAATTTTAACATTCAGTAATTTGCCAAGACTGAAGAAGGAGTGATAGAAATTATTAAATTTAAATTTAATTATTGGGACGTATAGACATTGCGCGTACCGAACGACGTTCCGTGGGCAGGCTCCCTACAAGGTGGACCGACGATCTGGTCAAGATCGCGGGAAGCCGCTGGATGCGGGCAGCGCAGGACCGATCGTTGTGGAGATCCTTGGGGGAGGCCTATGCCCAGCAGTGGGCGTCGTTCGGCTGACATGATGATAGACATTAAGTGTAAAACAATGGCCTCGATTGGGACAGTCACCAACTCAACTAAATTAAGGTTATTCTGCCATTTTAATCATTAAAAAATAATAAGGGTACAAAATACCATCACCAAATTTAAGTATTAGTATTACTGTCATATCAAGCATAAAGTTCGTGATTTTCCGAATCGACGCTAATGTTAAAATAGTTAATAATTAATATTCTTACAAGATCTCAAACAAATAGTTTTTAATGTGTTGGCACTATTTTTGTTACAAATATAATGTTTTTTAATATTTTCCTAGGCCATTGAAGCAAAAAAATGTGAAGTGAGACTTCTTTGAAATTTTTATCCTAAAAACAAAAATAGATTTAGTTCATAAGAACTTGTGCCTTAGAATTAGGTAAATTATTTATACTTAGTTCTGCTTTATACTAGTTATATGAAGCTTGACATGCTCTTGACTGTACAAGCAACAGTTATATCGGATGTATATGCGAGGGCGAGCTTCCTCTTGTTTGGTTCAGCTCATGAAGCTGAAAAGCTTTAACTATGGGGCTACCTTTGGGGTCACGAAGGGAATCAGTCGTTTTCTACCTTTGTGCATTTTTATGAAACAGCTGACTTCGTGATTTCGGGTTTGGTTACGTGGTAGGGGCTGTTTAGTTTCATGGGCTGGGCCGCCGCGCCGGCCGTGGGGCGCGCCTTTTCCTATTTAGCCGAATAAAATATGCATGTATGTGATTAAAATTTGCCATACCTAAACTAATAGCAGACTGATTATTATAAGATGTTAAGTTTTTTTATACTATTATGGTAATACGAATTTTTCAAAGACTAAACTAATTAATAGTAATAATAGTGAGTAAAATGTTAAAATAAATACTTTTTTATTTTTTGTCATTGTCTTATTTCTTGGAAA